>OZ002741.1:166811563-169211563 GCA_963924295.1 Dioctria rufipes | reverse complement strand
GGAGGCCGGGATGTCGCTTCTGACAAACACCCCAAGGGGCCTGGGGGCGGGTCTCCGTTCTGGAGGTGCATTTCCTGGATAGGCAGGATGGTGGGAGTAAAATTATCAACTAGAAGCTGAAGGCTGCCTAGATTGCTGTAGTAACAGCAGACGTTCCATTGGAGGACAGTGAGGTCTCCATGGTGTTTCCGCGGAACCACTAGGGAATTGGGTATGGGAGCGGGTAAGAGGGGGGGGGGTGCAGATCAAGACAAGGGGGTCATATGTCGTCTATTCTCAAACAATCACCATGTTCTCGTCTTCCGTGCCACCTAAGATGGTGGATACGTTAGGTGAGTCTAAGTTTGTGTCAAATCTGATAGCTTGGGTTTGTATTGGAGAGAATGCATTGTCAGTGGCGGTGTGGGGGGGGGGGTGAGTTCTAGGTGAGCTGAAGATGGTGTCTTGGGTTCGTTGCGATAAGGTTAGTGAGCTTTGGATGAAGGAATTAGGGATATACGTGTTGAGGCTAAAGGTCTGTTTTGTGTAGAGGGGTGTGGTGATGTCTAGAGCCAATTTGTTTTGTTGTGTGGTTGGTTTGTTGTGGATCTGTGCTGTGGTGGATAATGCAGTGTTGCTCTTTGGTTGGGGTGTGCTGCGTTCTGGTACATCTGTCTGTGAATTGTTGGAGCAAGTCGATGACAGTGAGGCCGTTTTTGCAGGCTGAGAAGAATTGAGGGAGGTAGACTCTTTCGAGATTGGCTGTGGTTGAGATATGGCTGTGGATCGTATCTGCGGGTTGGCCTTTTTGGAAGCTTCCGCGAAGGAGACATCAGTCTTAATTTTGCTGGGGCTGGTTTCGATGGGTTACTATAGGTAGCGTACCACTGCCTTTTTGCTTCATAGCGGGTGAGGTGATTGTCCACCTGGAATTTTACGATGGCTTTCTCTCTTGCGAAGGCAGGACATCTTGGATCTAGGGTGGTATGGTCTCCATACAGATCGCAGCTAACACAGTAAACTTTCTCTCAAACGTGAGTAGTATCGCCACTAGCTTTGGTGAATCCGCAGTCAGGGCAGGCAGGGGTGATGTGACATCCACTTTCGTGGTGTCGGAACTCAAAGCATTTTCTGCATCTTAGTTTGGCCGGATACCATCTACGGACAGGGATCCTCTCGAGGCAACAGACGATGGATGTTGGGGGGGACGAAGTAGTCGAAGGTGAGCTGCAGCGCTCCGGTGGGAACTCGGTCGGTGATGTCCTTGCCGGGCTTCGTCATCTTTCGGAGTTCAGTGATCGTTTTGTTTTTATCTTGTAGCCTTTCGAGGATTTCAGCCTCAGAGCGATTTGAGGTTGGGAGCGTAGGCTGTGTCTTTGGAGAAAATGAAATCGTATGAAATTGGTTATAATCATTTTTACTGTCCGACGAACCATTCTACATATATGCGAAAAATCACTTCAACGATCAAACTTGCACTGATGGGTGACCATACGAAATTACATACGGATATTTATCTAGGGTATCATAAGAATTGGTCTTAGACCACTTCTAGCTTTTTTACTTGTTTGCATTGTTTTTTCTAAATACAGCTTGTCTATAGGAGTATGTACTATCCTTTCTGAGTTATTACGAGAAATTTTTACAATTGCTCAATGATCAGTTCAGAGCAATGATAATGGTAAACTTAGAAAAAAAAATGTACTGCATAATGGCATGTTCTCTGTTTTTATACCCTTAATGAAATGTAGGGTATACCAAGTTTTTGATTCCGCTTGTAACACAAACAAACAATGGTATGGCAATATGGGTTGGACAAATATTACCAGAACGCGTTGAATTAAAGAGCTGCAATAGTCGGTCTTTTTATAAAAATTTTAGACTTGCAGTAAAAGAATAAATGACTTTTTATTTTATTATTCTTAAAGCTGATCTGATAGCTTAAACACAGAGTACACACATATATACATATAATCTAAAATACAAACCGCCACTTAGATATAATAAACTGAAAGTGTAAGTATATTAGAAAGTAATTCAATTTAGCAGCAAACTAATGAAATATAAATAAAAAAAGACATGTGAACACATAAAGGAACAACCTGCGTTAAAGTCAAAGTACTGCAAAGCCAGAGGAGATTCTCAAATGATATGATTATACTTATATTAATTGACAAGGGGCTAACACCAAAACTGTCAACATTATTAAATTTGACATTGTCTTGGTTTTTATCTATTTAAATATGAGATCGGTTCTGCGCGTAGATATCTAGATAACCATGGAGGAATGGAGTTAATTAATGCATGTATACCACTGACATTTATATAAATGGACTGACTGATCTCCTGTTACATGTGGCACCAGTTTTAATTTCAAAAAGTATGCTCTGACTGGCGGCGTATTTAAATTATTCGGGAATTTACTTATATATGCATGTCAGTGGGGTTTACAGAATTTACCACAAAAGTATTTGGGACTATTTGTATTGTTAAATTTTAATTATAAGGCGAAGGAAGTGTTTTTACAAGGCTGTTTTGGTTGGAAATACCGCTGAATCGTTACAGTTCAGTGGGAAAATATGCTCTCACGGAAAGAGACAGGAACATGAAAGTGGGGCCATTTTTTTCATGCATTTTTGGTTCAACGAGCAGTCCATTTATATACATGTCAGTGATGTAAACTGATGTACATGTCAGTCATGATATAAAGATAACAAGGTATGGCCGATTCGAGATGAATTTTTTGTGTTGCTACGTCATGAGGTGCCCACTGTCATTTCCAGCGAATTTGTTTTGAGTTTTTCGTATTTTATTGACTGAAATACGTTTTGAATAACGGGCTTTCCAATAAGAGGTGTTATTTTGATATTTAAAGAAAAATGCCATTTTTTGAGATAAATGATCGGATCTTTATTTCATTATAAAGAAAAAGGTATGCCGTTAATAATGGAAAATAACATCAGCCAAATGACCACCACGACCACGCCTACAGGACCATATCCTTTTCATGAAATTTTCCATAACCAAATCGCAAAGTGGCTGCCCTATGTCCTCGATAGCCTCACGAATTCCATCTCTTTCACGTGGCCCCAAAGTAAGAAGTCGCAAGGTGTTAAGTCACAAGATCTCTGTGGCAAATTGTGATCACCTCTTCGAGAGATAACACGGTCCGGAAACTTTTCCCGTAAAAGGTCAATGGTTTCGTTGCTTGTATGGCACGTAGCGCCGTCTTGTTGAAAGTAAACGTTGTGCAGATCAATACCATCCAATTCCGGCCATAAAAAATCATTAATCATCTGTCGATAGCGCAATCCATTCACCGTAACTGTTGCTCCAGCCTCATTTTCGATAAAGTAGGGTCGAATGACCCCGCGGGACCATAAACCGCACCAAACAGTCACACGTTGAGGATAGAGAGGCTTTTCAACAATAACTCTTGGGTTTTCCGAGCCCCAGATGCGACAATTTTGCTTGTTGACGAAGCCATCGAGGTGGAAATGGGCCTCATCACTCAAGATGAGTTTTCGATTGAATTTCGGATCATTTTCATGCATTTCAAGGACCCAATCAGCAAAGACTCGACGTTGTTGATGATCGGCCGGCTTTAGTTCTTGTGTTAACTGAACTTTATAAGCCTTAAGACCCAAATTTTTATGCAAAATACGGTGTAATGACGTTTGTGGAATGCCTAATTCCTAAGAACGACGAGGAATGGACAAACCTGGGTTTTCGTCAACACTTTCGGCTACAGCAGCAATATTCTCGGCTGTTCCTGACCGACGTGCACGGGTTTTATTCTTCACATCACTAACGTGTCCCGACAGCTCGAATTTTTCTACCAATTTCTGTATTGCGGTCCGACAATGTGCTTCACGACGACCCAAAAATGTTCGAGTTTTACGAACCGTCTCTGCAACATTTTCACCATTTTTATAGTGAATTTTAATAATTTCAATGCGTTGTTGAATCGTGTATCGTTCCATTTTTATTAATAGCGTAGTTTCTACTTGTCAAATGTCAAAAAATGACAGCAACAAAAGTGACATCTACCGAAATAGCGGGCTAATTAAAATAAGACTTCTTATTGGAAAACCCAATATTTAACAAAATATTAGTTTCTTCGTTTAAATCACTTCGGGAAAAGTAATTATGTGCTAGTGTGAAAGCAAAGAAATTTAAAAATAGAAAATTTTTTTCACTGTGAAAGGACGATTGAAATTGAGACGAACAAATTTCTGACATTTGTCGCCAAAGGAGCAAGCAATCAATTGACAGATTTTCCGGCCATACCTTCCGTGCGTTCAGGTGCACGCAGAATGTCACATAATGTCACATTTTTACACATCATGTCGTTCAGGCGACCGAAGCGTTGTCATTTCCCCAGCACATCGGTTTGCACATTTTACGCTACGGTCTGGTAGCGTCGTGTCTCGGTGCGCTTAGTAGGTTTAACGTTTAGCGTAGTTTTATTCTTAAAGAACTTTCAAGAATGAAATTTCGAATCGAAGTGCACACCAACCGTTCAGGTGCTATCCCTACTTTTTCAATGATGTGATGTGCACACCGATGTGCTTTTCAGCACATCGGTGTGTACACCTGAACGCACGGCTTGTTAATCATTGTATCATCATCCCGGCCTTCTTGATCGATAAATTCTTTGCTGCTTTCAGTCCGGATGGATGGAGCTTGTGTTAAACTGGGTGTCTTAGACTGCTTTGTATGCTTCGAAAGATATTTTTGAGTGCATTCACAGGAACATCGTTAATAGTAATAAGGAATAATAGTATAAATTATCGATTTCCGGAATTTTTGCTAAGGCTGTCGGATATCCCTCTCTTGTGGAGAACTTTGCACATTCAAATTCAAAGACCCTTTATTGTTTCAATAATCTTTTGCGTCGATGTAGTGTGCTTCACAATTGAATTCTGCCAACACAGTGCAAGGTTCTTTCATAGAAAGGTGTTGTTACAACGTTAGATCGCTCTTTCCTTAACCCAGCTTGCTGCATTAGGATGATGTTAATTAGAATATTTTCAATAGTGGACAGTAAATAGATTCCTTTCCATCTGACGCAGTTTGCTAGGTGCCCCTCCTTTCAATAGAATACCTTTCTCCTAATCCTTCGAGAAGGTACAGATGCTTCGTACTCGCTCAAGAATTTTTCGGAAGACATTGAATGCAGTTTAATGTTGCTTCAATGTAGTCACCCTTATTATAGTTGTCGACTCACCGAAGTGACAAGCTCCGCAGTCACTCTCACTTCACTTCACTTTTCGTATTGTCGTTGTCGAACGGTGTGACGTGACATTTTTCTTCGAAGCTTTATTATCGTTGTCACTTAAGTGACAGATAGCATCAAGGCATGCGTAAGGGTATGAATTTTGTCTTATGTCGTGGTATTGCTGTTATTTTTGAAAGTGTTTAAAAGAAAAAAATCATAAAGGCGATGTATTTCAGTCTTTAGCTATAACAGGATGCTTCCTTCACCATAAAATCTATCATGACTTCAAATTGTTTTTTCTTATGTAATTTTTACACTAAAAATGCAAAAAAAAAATACAAGAACTATTGTATTTTATGTTTTAATGAACAACTTAAAAAGCCATCATAAAATTTATCTTTTTCCGCTTGCATTTTCCTTTTCCTTACACACATATAACACCTGTCACTTACAAAAACCAAGTGAGTGAAATCGTCACTTAATTATCACTTATTTGTCTACTTAATACGACAACAGTAATACGTCCAAGTCGTATGTTTTCGACAAATGTCACTTTAAACGACAATAATAATATCATTTTTGTGTTGTAACACCATTTCTCACTTAAAGTGACAACGATAATAAGGGGTTACTCAGTTTGACTGCCAATACAAATTCTGGTGTCCTTGTCTCCACTTGAAAGACACTGCTATACTCGGGTAAGTAATACAATTTTTGCATATTAAAGCAGAAAGCAGATTGAGTATATACCACTGCCACTCGGTCATCCATTTTTTATCCATCAGTTAAAACATAATATCCTGTTCTATAGCCACGCAATTATACTCATACTTCTTTTTACAAGGAATATCAGGAAAGAAGCCATTTTGAAATGAAGTTATTGAAAGTCGTGCACAGTATTTAAGGATTTAGTAGCTAAGATCGAGACAATTAAAAGCTTATATGATAAAGAAGGGAGGGGAAGGAATACGCGTTGTTTCTGAGGTAGGGGAGGAGTTTATGATTTTACGCAGTTTTTCCCCCTTTACAATCTGTAATTTTCTTATTTAACCCCTTATGAAGATAGTTTAATATGAAATGATAGTAAAACGTTTAAGAATTCTAAATAATACCCAACAAGGATGACATTAAAGATTTAAGCTTTAGCTTATTTTGTGCAGATTTGAGCTTATTATTTGCAGATGAGAATTTTCAAAATAAGCTCATATCTACAACAAATCTTGAACGGCGAAATTAGCTTCTGCGGCACACCTTGACAAGATATGTAAACGTCAAATTTAATTGAGAAAAAGGTAAAGTGGGATCTTACTCATATTTAAAGTAATGAATTCCATAGTAAAGTAATGGCTGCATTCTAATTTTCCATCTTTTTAAAAAATTACTGTCATTTCACAAGTAAAACCCGAATAAAAACCATTTAAATATGACAATTTGTGTTACAGTTCACACATGCATAAATCTTTCTATAGTATTTTTCGCTACAGTCCCCGACCATACCTTAAAATAAGACCAATTCTTACGATACCCTAGATAGATGAAAGGCCATATGTAATTTCGTATGGTCACCCCTATGTACGAACTTGGGGTTTTCGCATCTATTTCTAGTTCGGTTCGTCGGACAGTAAAAATTATTATAACCAATTTTAGTACAATAAAAACTTCTAGGTCTTCACAGGTCTTCTAGATTTTCGCAGTACACATAAAATTTTTGTATGGCAATGCCAAGAAGAGTTTCCCTATTTTGTCCATTTTTGAAATTGTATTTACTATTTTTATGAAAACGCCGTATATAAAATTTCAGCTCTCTACGTCAACGCGTTGTCAGGCAGTGCCCAAATATATAGTGAAACACGAAATTATTGTATGACAACAAGGACTTCCGACTTGTTCCATTTTCGAACTCTACATTTATTTTTAAAAAAACCGTGTATAAAATTTCAGCCTTCTAAGTGACCGCCTTCTGGAATTATTGTGAAGACAGATATGCAGGCGGACAGCAAAAGTTAAAATAACTTAATATGCTTGGGTGTCTAATCTAAATTTCACTAAAAAGGTAAAAAGGAAGTTTTTCTTTCTCAGTGATATACACAAGAAAAGTTTCATTGCAAAATAAGAACTGCTAGAACTCAGATTAAATCTTAAAATTAATGTATTACGGGTTACCACTGAAATGTTAAAAAACATGAAAAATTAATACAACTTTGCGTCAAATCAAAATTGCACATAGTTTGAGAAAAAGCATAAACTTAGGTATATGTATGTAATTAGATTTAGAAAACTCTCGAATTCGTGCAAAGTTTGGTACATAATAAGGTAATAATGGTACATCAAATAGATAAATTTGAGTATGGAAGATCTTGAAGTGGAAGTGGAAGAGGAAGTGACGGAGAGAAATGTAGTAAAAATGTTTTGGTTACTAATATATTTTCGTTTGAAAGTTGCTATTTTCAGAGTCGAATAACTATCAAAATTATGATATTATTGCAAAGAAAGTTTAATTTGTAACAAAGATCAAACCGTTTTCTGGTTATTTTGAAAAACTCAAATTGTTTAGTGCAATGATAAAAGAAATAAAGTCAATAATGTTAACCATGGTAACGGCAAACACTTTTTGTTATACCCTAGATGAAATCTATAGGGTATACTAAGTTTGTCATTCCGTTTGTAACGCACAGAAATAATGATGGTAGACCAAAATGGATTGGACACCCACGCCTAAAATTAAAAGTTAATTTGATTTTTGCATGTCCGTCCGTGCGCACGATAACTCGAGAACGCGTGTACTTACAGAGCTGAAATTTTGTACGCGGACTTTAAAAAAAAAGTGAAATAAAGTTCGGAAATGAAACAAATCGGGCAACTCCTTTGTGGGGTTGCCATACGGAGTTCCACTATACAGGGTGTCCCGTCGAGATGGTAAAACATTTTAAGGATCGAAAGTACAGTCGATTTGCGATCAAAAATGTTATATAACATTTTTTCGAGTTCACGCTATTGTCAAAGCTATAGGCGATTTTGATTTTTTCGAAATTTTGAACCTGTCACCTATTTGACTATAACTCAGTTCAGACTGTTCACAGGACAACCGTTTTCTTTTGTTTTATTCGTATCATTACAGGTTCTCATTCGGTGTAACTCGGCTTTGAAAACCTTTACACATAATGCAAAATTGACGATTTGTTGCCGAAAAATTATTTTTCGTGAGAAATTCATCTGTTTTCATAGTCATAAATCTCGAAAAGTAGCCATACCAACAGATGATCCGGTTCTCATAAAAAACATCCCTCATTTATTACCTTTTATAAAAGTTCAACACGATTAGTCTATATTAAGTGTTCCCAGAGTTACAGTACAAACTTGCCTGCCACAT
Organism: Dioctria rufipes; assembly: GCA_963924295.1. Taxonomy (NCBI): domain Eukaryota; kingdom Metazoa; phylum Arthropoda; class Insecta; order Diptera; family Asilidae; genus Dioctria; species Dioctria rufipes. Next base: position 169,202,993 of record OZ002741.1, on the reverse strand, counting down.
ACCTCTCATAACTTGAGCAAAATTAATTCGAATTGCAAGAAATCTTTTAAGGATGGAAGAAACAAGTAGGTACCTGTGGCAAAAACTCTCACGATTCTTTAACTGCAATAAACAAAATTTATTTCTGAGACTGTTGACAACTAATTTTCAATCGTAACCCTAAACGGTATTTACCAAGCCAATATTTATCTTACCCGTGTGTAGCTGATTTAACAGCTTATAAAAATGGCATTGTCTGAAAAGGATGATAAGGAAAATACAAGGACGGAGTAGTAATTAAGTCCTGTTTGCACTATGTGCAATAAAATATTTGGCTCCAATTGGAAGTAATGAAATTTTCATAACGTGATGATGGAACAAGTATAAATAGCCTATTTCAGGAAGGTTAATATTATTTTTATGAAGAGTTTGAGATATTCAAATAGGGAGTTACCGGAAATGCACTTCGTGTGATGTTGCAGAATACCATAGTAGGTATCCGTCGTGGAGAATTCCTTCGACAATTTTTTTTTCTAATTTGCACGCGCGCTTATGCGAAATAGGGAGTTTTCAAGGTCGGGTCGAAAGACACCGGAAGTACTTGACATCGTAGAAAATGTTCCAGTCGGATGTCACAAATGGACTGTACTTTCGACCCTTTTTACCATCTCGAGGGACACCGTGTATATTTGGACACTGCCTGAAAACGTGTTGACATAGAGAGCTGAAATGTGGTACATGATGTTTTCATAGTAATAGCAAAAAAAAAGTAAAAAAATGGCATAAATCGGACAACTCTCGGTGTTGCCATATGAAAATTTATATTTTTTACGGATGCTGTGAAAACGATCAGTCCTAGATTTTTTATTGTACTAAAAGCTTCTTCAGAATATGAAATCCTATAAAATTGGTTATTATTATTTAATCATGGGACGTGTTAGTAAAACTCGTTCCAATAATATTATGGAATAAAGAAGAACTGAATATTGCTACGTATGTAAATTTGTGTATATATGAAAAGTAAACAATCCCAGCGAGAAAAATGGGAATGTCTGACTTAGATAAGGTTTATTATTAACATTACCTGGATGGCATTAGTAATGAGTACATGAACAAACCTTTCAGGGAGTGCTTAGTGAAGGCAGAGGTAATGAATAGATATATTCATTCAAGCTGTTATCGAAAAAGAGATTGAAAATTTTGCGGTTATATTTGCAGTGGAGGGAGTACATGCAGTTCGAAAATGAGTCATATAGTTTCATTGTTTTTTTTAAGAACAATGAAGGTAGGAAAAGTGCATGCAAAAATAGAAAATATTCTGATTTGTGAATTATTTTAGAAGAAGTGGATTGTTTTCATTTAAGTACGAGATTCGAATAAGTCAAGACCTTTCTAAGAAAGCAGGAGTTCTTCCCTTTACCTCTCAATGAGAACAGGAAGAGAGCTTCCCTCCATCTTTTTGAAAGTATAAATATTGAATGGTTCTTTCTAACCTTCTGCTTAATGGTTCCATACAGTTTCCTGAGATGGTGGCATGAATGCTCCCACAGAATTGAAATGTAATGCTTCCTCTCACCTTCCAAAAAATTAATAAGAGAGACTTCCTTTCGCCATACTGGCTATGCAGAGGTAAGGTGTGCAAGTATAGAATTAATTTATATACCTTCCCGTCGTAGGACATCAATGCATTAAAAGAAATGAACTGGATATAAGAGCGTATTGTTTCCATACCTTTCACAGAAAGTTTTCGGAATGTATCCGAAACGCATCCGTTTCCTGCTGTGATTCTATAAGGCCGTTACACAGAAAACCGACCAATTTTGTGATGAAATATATTGAAAATTTTAATTTTTTGTTGCGATCCATTTATGACGATCTTTTGAAATTTGAAAAATTGACAAATTTTGCTTAGTAGATGTAACTTTAAAAATTTATATGTCAGACTGTCTTCATGAAATAAACGTTATTTATTGTGGGAAGCTTTGAGGTTTCCGAAAAAAATTAATTAAGGTCATTTATCTGAAAATTTGCTTTCAAGGATAATGCATATTTCGGTTATCCTTGAATATCTCAAAATGTGCAGTCCCGATATTTTTTATTTTATTGTATGTATCTTAATCCCTAATGCGTTTTAGTGAAGTAGTAAATGGAAATTCTTAAAGTTTGGATAGATTTTTTTTTAAATATACATATGTATGTAATTTAAAAAAAACTGAACAAAAATTGATTAGGTGTGGTGAGTCGTCAGATTATATACAGTAAATTTGGTAAATAAGTAGGATGAAGTATGCCAATATATTCCGTGGAGGCTCCAGATAACACTTTTCTTGTGACTCGTCTCCCTAAATGCACTGCTTCCCTCTCAAATTCAAGATATCGGACTCCCTTTCAAATTTAAGATATCGGATCAAACTTGAGCACTGATTCCAAAGCGGAACCTTTATCCTTTATAACAATAAATAAAATTGTACATGTGATAAATGAAACTGTTTTTTCAATTTGATATATATGTCGTAGACATTTAACGTAACTCAGCATTTCACTAAAAGTCTAGACACTTCATGAAAAGTAGGCAGATAGTGTACCGGTTTTGACTTGACTTCGTGAAAAGCTAAAAGCCTTTACACCTATACTGTAATATCACGCCATATAACCAAATACTAGGAGAGGGAGATGAGTGGTGAAGGGGAGGTCGCACATAGGCCTGCGACATACACACCCACACATAAACACACACACATACACGCGCCGTTCATCTCCCTCTCCTAGTATTTGGTTATATCGGGTGGTATTACACTATCGGCGTAAAGGCTTTTAACATTTCACGAATTGACTAAAAATTTCAGACACATAATGTAAAAAGTAGCTAAGTCAAAACCGGTACACTATCTGCCTACTTTTCATGAAGTATCTAGACTTTTCTTCATGAAGTGTCTAGACTTTTCGTGAAGTGCTGAGTTACGTCAAATGTCTACGACATATACATACATATATATGAACATTAAGGGGCCCAAAAATGTATGGATTTCCAATAGTGATGTTTTGGCTGTTTTGGACTTTCAGGCAAACGTTTCAACATTTTCTTTCATAGCTGTTTAATTTGACAATATTTATTCTTGATTCTTTTTTCCATTTGAGAGAACTTAGTTATAAACTTATTGCAGTGAAAGGTGTTTTAGGAAATTTAATTTTTCTCTTTTTCATAAAAGTTTTTTAAAACGAAAATTCGGAACCGGCACTCAAATATTTTGATTTCGGGTAAGAAAAAGGGGCGCGTGTGTATATTTTTTCTATTATAATGTAGTCTACAATCGATTATCTTTCTAGCGACTATAACTTAAGGGGTCATGTTGTTTATGAACTGTTCTCAAAATCGATTTTCGAAGGGAAGCATTTGTACACATTACAAAGCATTTTAAAAATATCACATCTTATTTTTTAAATTATTATTTTTTCAGCTGACGAATATTTATGTGTTAATATATACATTTCAGTCAAAAGCAACTTATTTTTTATAAATGTTTTAATTCAGATCATTGCACGAAAATTATTATTTGTCTACTGAATAGTAAAACACTTAACTGGAATCTAAGCAGTGAGTTGAAATATAGACATTAGATACATGTATATGTTCCTTCATTTATTTAAATCTTTTAAGAACTATTACTGTTTTAATTTTATTGTTAATTTTTTTATTCTTTGCGAAACTATAGGTATAATTAACGGGTTTTTCATACTAATTGTTTCAAATTCATACCAAAAATAATGTGTCACCCTCAGAACTTTTCAGTTACATACCTCGGACTGTGCTAATCTTGTTGAATTACGTTCTTTGAAACATGCAACATTTTATGCGAACAAAATTTAGATATAAAATTGTATATATACACGAAAATTGAATTGGAAATTCTACCAAACATATCTCAACCTGCTCAACCTGGAAATTGGGTTGTTGGTAAAGTCAAATCTAACTCTCTAAAGTAGTTCTTTGGTTATCTAGTTAATAAAATGGTAAAACTGACATAGTGTAAGCATTGTCAAAATTATATGATAGATTACAACTCAGTATTCTCGAAAGAATTTTATTTGATGACCAGCTTCAGTAAAATAAAATTTTCCCAAGAAATAAATGGTGCCACACAAATTACAAGGTAATGTGTCTGGCCAGCAGCACAGAGCGCATACATTTCGTTCGCCCCTTGTCTGCTCCTCACTCAAAATGTTTTATAAGTTCTAAAAAAAGTTCTATGAAAAATTCGACTGACAAATCTAAAATCTCGCCATGCCTATGCAATCCTACTGCTGTGCAGATGCCCGAAATGCTTGGTGTTACAATGCTCACGAATATCACAGGATCATATAGCTTTGCACGTACGTTATAGCGATTAGTTTCAATTTTCAAATTCCATACTTTTATGCGTTTATGTTTCACAGTGCTTTTGAGAACAGAAATCGTGAGCTTTTTTTTTGTGGTAACCCCCCTTAACAATATTTTAAATTTATATTGGACCATATTCTGTTGATAAAATTTTATCATTTTATGTTATTTTATGCCTTAAAATAAAATAATTCCCTAAAATCCAATTCTGTACCAGACATTTTATTTTATTTTATGCATCGTAACATAAAATATTTCCTGTTATGGAGCATAACATAAAAGAATCTAAGCCGTACATTGTAATGGTATTTTGAGGCATTTTATGAAAATGACATACGTCAATTATTGGCATTTGTGGTGTGAAAGTAGTTTTAATTAAGAACTAAAATGCCCACCGCCATACATAAGAATTACAATTTTGTCAGGAATTATGGAAATTCGCACTCAATATATGGTAAAATATAAATATAGGTGGATTATTTCTCGTCTACAGCAGACTGAAATTCATTGAAAATAATTTCAATGAATTTCTAAAATGCATTGAGAATGCAGAGAAATCGTACTTTTCGACCCAGCGATTAGAGAGGTCTCATCAGTATGGTTATCTCTGATCGCCTACCATAGAAGCTCGATGATAGGGTCACCCAATTGCCTATATAAATACTTTTTATCAAAAGCAAGAGTGAATTATATGGTAGCAACAATTTCTCCTTGCAATTTTCAAATTGAGTGATTATTCCCCATATATATAAATAGTTAATGAAATTTGTCTAAAGTTTTAATTTTATGCAGAAGAGAACATGAAAGAAATCCTTAATATCTTTACGATTCCTACGATCCATGCAAGTTGCCCAGCTATATTAAAATATTTTATTTTCATTTTATGAAGCAGACACTTGATCACCACAAAATAACTAAACTATTATTTTATGTAAAATTACAGAATAGGGCCCATGATCTCGTTTGACTTTAAATGTTTAAAATGAAACTTTTCTTGTGTGTAGCACTAAGAAAAATAAAGTTTTTTTTTAATGTATTTTATTTTCAACTTTTTAGTTCATTACATTTTCGATAAAAGCTTAAATAACGGTACAAATCTATCTGACATATGCATATAAATTTGCATCTACGTTGTCTTGCGAACATTGTGGTATTTTTTTCTCTGCGGTAAGTAGTTTAGAAGAATATCGCACTTTAATCTAAGTATGTACTTCTATGTCAAAAAAAAGTTTACAGGAAAAATCCTGTAAAATTTATTTTAAATAAAAACCCATATATAACGGTTAAAAATAGAAAAGTGAAATGCTCCCATGAAATATGTAAAACACTATGCACCTACACTCCCTCTGTACACAAATTCGAAAATCACGCATTTCAACGATATTCGGGTAAAAAAAAGTCTGTTATAAAGTTTTTTGCAGAAGAAAAGAAAATATGCCATTTAATAGCACTCAGCAAGAGCTTTAATTTGATATATCACACGGCCCAAATTTGACAGCCCAAGGGTGGTAGTTACCTCCACCCCAAGACCCCCAAAAACGCAGTTTTTGTTCACTCCATCGGAAAGCTCCCCATTCACTCATTCTAGATCAGAAAACCCCATGTAAATCCATACACGCTTACTACCCTAAAACTATTCCTCAATTTTCACATTTTCGTCACGAACGTGTCGCCATTACGCACAAAGTTATTTATTCAAGGGTTAGTGAATAGATAAAAGGATATATTTTAGACAGTTCCACGTCCAGTAATCTCGTGTTTTGGTTATGATACAAATCTCTATATAACTTTATAAATTTGAACTTTTGGAAATTTAAAATGAAATTTATTTACTTATTAAATATAATGTGTTAAAATTATTCAAATATTTTTTTTTATTATTATTAATCCCTATGCTTTATGCTGTTTGGTTAACTTGATGATGTTGTGTATAAAGTTTTAAAAAAAAGGTACTAAATTCTCATAACCACAAAACGTGATTATTGGCCGTGAAACTGCCTAAAATAAATATGGTCCAGCCATTGTTATGGTTCCATATTTGTGAGTAAGAATGTCATCAATCAATATCTGCTTCAATAACTGTCGTGATATATGGGATTGGATGTCACTATGTGCCGGTAAAGATGTATAATTTATGGCTGGATGTCACCAGTATCTTTGAAATCTCAAGTATATTTGAAAAGAAAACGGCAAAATAAACTTGGGTGTGGGACTGGATGTCACCAATACTCTCCTTTTTTATACCTTAGATGAAATCTAAAGGGTATACCAAGTTTGTCATTCCATTTGTAACGCATAGGATCAATGCTGCTGGAGCAAAATGGATTGAACACCCATGCATAATATTCAAAGTTATTTTGATTTTAGCATATCCGTCCGTCCATCTGTCTGTCTGTGCGCACGATAACTCGAGAGCTCGTATACTTACAGAGTTGAAAATTTGCACACGGCCTTTTAAAAAACAAAGTAAAATTAAGTTTGAAAATAAGACAAATCGGGTAACTCCTTCGTAGGGTTGCCATACAAAAATTTTGTTGTACATACGTACAGATGATTGGCTTTCAGGGGGGGGGGGGAATTCAGAAATGCCAAATTTTAAATTATCATTACGTGATGTGAACTTGTTGTAACTTGTTTGAACACGCACATAATGGCTGTGTTCTTTGTGTCCGCAGAACAGCAGAACAAAAGATTTACAATTGTTATGTGTATGTAGAGTGACTGACATCGGACGTGAAGTCCAGACTGTCAGCATGAGCTGACAGATCACTTGGTGGACAGCGTTGACTGCAGGGCGGCACGCTAGCTCGCCTCGGCTATTGCCGGAGAGTGGGGAGATTCCACGAAAACCTGCCGCTGCCTCCAGCCATCTACAAAAAAAAATCGTGTATGACAAACCAAATGCCGTCACACACATCCAGTCCTAAAGGGACCTTTACACTACTTACCATGAACCATGTGAAGGCGCAAATTATCTGCCTTCTGCTGCCGTCGCCCCATACCCCCAATCGACACTGAGGGCAGAGTATTTCCATTGTCCCTGTGTTGACCTGAAAAGTGAGCAGTAGCGGACCTAGTCGACCTTCATACTAAGAGGGCTCCGGGAGAGTGAGAGGAGAAAGCAGTAGACTGTACCGTGCCGTCACGTTATAAAAAACATTGATATAGCGAGAAATGAATTCAATAAAGCCTAAGTCCTTCCTTCTGCATTTTAATAGTAATGTAAGGCAACATTCTATACATATATACGTAGTGAGAAAAAGAATTTCATATGGACTAAATGATTTCACTACGTTCATTCTAATAGTACTATAAAGCAACAGTTGATATATATATATATGTAGTGAGAAAAGAATTTCATAAGGACTAACTGAGTGTACTACATTCTTTCTAATAGTACTATAAGGTAACTTTCCATATATACACATGTCGTAAGAAAAGAATAACTTAGCTCACTACATTCATTCTATTAGTAAGATAAGCAACATTTCATATATATTTACATGTAGTGAGAAAAGAATTTATTGAAGACTAATGGCCAGTTTCACAGTCAAGGCTTAATAAATATTTCGGTTTCACAGTCAAGGCTTAAATGATATCACTGGCTTAAGGCAAGCTTAACTTAAGCCCATCATCTCGAAGGCTTAAGCCTTAGATGTTGCTGTGAAACACGTAGGAAATTATTGCTAAATATTATAATTTCTGTTATTAAACGAACGTGCATATTTCAAAAGTTATACTTTAAAACTAAATTGAAATATTCCAAGCGAAAAATAGTTATCTAGTTAGCAGTTTTGAGTACTGTCTGGCAGCTAGTGTCAGCATTCCATTTGACGTTTTAGGAAGAGACCAAAGAGTTTAAGACAAAAATGAGTTATTTATCTGATGCAGAGAATACAAGCGACGAGGAAATGTATAATATAATATCGCAAATTATAAGAATGCACCCGCAACATTTCGAGAAATGGGATAACGTTGATTTTTATTCTTAGTTCCGACTGTAGACATATTCGACTATGATAGTTTACGTTGTCGAAACATTCTGCAACAATGATTTTGGATTTGATATCCTTCCAGATAAAAACCACAACAAACTGGTAAAAAAAGTTCTTCTTTCGCTTGGTTTTTAATCCACAATGGCAATTTTCCTTTGCGAAAATTCACAATTACAACAGTGCTGACAACTTAAAAATTTTCATCTGCGGCTTAACTAAGCCTCAGCTTGCCGAGTACTGTGAAACCCAGTAGGCTTAAGTTCTGGGCTTAAGCCACACCCGTGGCTTAGATAAGCTCTGGCTTAAGCCTGAACTGTGAAACCGGCCATAACTGAGCTCACTACATTCATTCTAATAGTAATGTAAGCCACATTTTATATATATATATACATATGTGTTGAGAAAAGAATTTAATAAATACTAAATTACTTAGACCCATCTGGGCGGATTATCAGTCAATATATATACACTCAAAAATCAATATAAAATAATCAAACAAACATTTGGCAGCAACGTACATGAATTTTGTTGATGAGGATCCCTCGCCGAGGGATTCTATTTTAAAAGTTTTTGTGTTTCTAAGATTAACAATGAAGTAAATGTATGATTCGTATGCCCACACAGTTGCTATAATTTAAATCTATGTACTTCTAACCTATGCATAGAATCTTTAACACTCAATGTAGGAACTTTGCTCTACCAGGTTGAACTACTCAAAAACATAAGATTGCGAGTGATAGGGTTTCAGTAGAGTTACGTTAAGACAGCTTCATTTTTTGGATCAATATTGAATGCATTTCGCCATACAAAACACATATTGACATCAGACTTATCAGTTCCAAATCCGGATTTTGTTGAGCTCATCAACTATAGATCATACCGTGGACGAGCTTTCTTAATTGACACATAATTGCCGCCACAGGTACCTTTTTATTATATGTCGTTTCAGTTTGTTGTGATGTTACGGATTTTGTTGTTTTTATATATAAATCTTTTATACCAGCCACGCTGATGAAAATTCCAATCTCGGTGATATACTTCGCTTAAACAAACTTTTCTTGTCCGGCATGGATCGAATTTCTTTTTCGATTCTTGTAAAAATACTCGATTAATTTTTGGTTGGATGTCAGATCACATGTCACCTTTTTCCCTGAAAAAAAATCTTCCTCATCCTTCATCAAACTCGTTCTATCTGGAAGCGCTGCCCTGTCAATTAGGTGGCGTTCGGTGCGTACCGACGCTCCGTCCATACAGAAAGCAGTCCGCGCATACATGACGCAGCTATCCTCAGTGTAGCATACTGCTGCATGCAATATGCTACGACCATAACACAATAGAGCTCCTCATACATTTTCATAGACAAGATTTAAGTGAAGAGAACAGTACAAATAGTTCGTTTCAATCGACAGAACAATTTGTTCTCTCCAGTATATGGAAATTCTAGAGCAAGGTACACAAAAGAACACAACTAATAATTAATCTCGGTATTCATATAAGGAACTACAGCGTAGCAAAATTATTGTGATGACACATCTGGGAACAAGTTAGCAATTTGCGCGTGCTGCGTAACAGCTAGGTGTACGACGGCCCATTTAGTTTCCTGCTCGAAAGGGTATCAGAGTTCCTGGAGTTCAGTCAAACTTTTTTAAATTTATTGGTTGTAACAAATATTAAATATTTTAAATTGTGTTATTTCGGAAGCGTGAAGTGTATGTTTTGTGAAATTACCGCTGTTAAGCTTTTAATTTAAACTGATGAATTGTGCGGTGCAATGTTGCAGAAACAATCGCCGAAATTCAGGCGGAAAATCGTTTTTTTAGGCAAGTTAATATATTTAAAAAGAAATATCATCATGGTTGTAACAAATATTAAATATTTTAAATTGTGTTATTTCGGAAGCGTGAAGTGTATGTTTTGTGCAAACAGGAATGGTGATAACCTAGATTTTGCGTAATGAATTTCTGGTTGTGTTGGTAGCCTATGTTTTTGTGGTTGAGAGTTCAGTACAGGCTTATATAACTGATAAATCTGGAGAGGGGCAAAAAGTAATTTTTAAAAAGTTTTTAATTTGGTGTTATGCTGCACTTTTATTTCATTCAACAAGAAAACTTTTATTTTTGTGAATTTTATTTAAAAAAAAAAGTTCTCACTGTTGAGAAAGCACAAAACAACATCGAAGCCCCGAGTAGATGCGAGTAAGCTAGGAATGCTTTATACCCTAGATGAAATCATAATGTATGATGGATTATGATTGTGTTTACGTTTTTAGTGCATAGAAATAAAGGCATTATATCATCTCATCTGCCAAAAGCATAATAGAGATGTAACTATGTCATAAGAGTTAAAAACATTCAAAAGTTTCATGTTCGTTTGGCTTATTGCACCATCATTGGAGGACTGGGCCAATTATATTATAACTTTTTTAGTTTAAATATCTACAAACAAATATTTGCTTAGTACACTGTATGTATCTAGTCAGAAATAACACCATTAGCCATAGCAAAATAAATTCAACTATACAGGTTGCGGTCTAATATATGTGTTTTATTGTGTGATTTCCAAAATCGATTAATGCAAACCGCCATCAGGACTAAAATTTGTGTTGCTGGAATTTTACTTCGCCCACCATCGCCTGCGTCTACATATCCATAGGATCTTTTCCCATCCCAATCAATATGTTTCCTTATGTATTTCATCAAACACTAAATTCAGAAACAACTTGTCTTTTGCCTTTCCGGCTTCTTCGCATGCTGCTTTAATTGCGATGAAGGACTCTTTGGTAAAGCCTGGAATACAGCCATAAACCTTATACCATTCTCTTTGGGTTCTCGGATGTGGTAAGCAGTTTGAAAATACTTCCCTCACGTACGAGTAAGCCTTCGGGGACATAAAATTCAAATTTAGTGCAAAGACACGAATGGGAGCGTTATAAGTTTTCGGAGCAGTTTTCCCTTGGTGTTTGACAAAATGTCTCTCAAAAATATCTTTGGCAGAGCCGACAATTTGTGACAAAGTATTTTCTGCATCTTCTCCTATGAGATTCTTTTCTTTCAGTTCATAGAGTAAATTTTCTATTTTTACCACTTTTTTATTTTGTCGGGAAATTTTCTGACGTAATCTATTAATCACTTTGTCCCTGTCCCTGATAAATCCCCTCAATTTTTTTAATTTTGCCTTTCTCCTAAAATTAATTTCACTGAATTCTTCAGAGCTTTCGTCAGATGTCTCCATACATTCTTTAATGGTAAAATTTTTCTTGATGTTTTCCTAATAAAAATAATTACTTAAATTTTTGAATTATATACTTACTTACTTTTGCAACGGCACAATTCTAAGAGGAACTGTTTTTGCACAATAATGCAATTATATTAAACAGGATGAAATAATTCATATTAAACAAACAACCAAACAGCACTTCATAAAATAATTAATTATTGCATCAGTCAATACAGTACACACATATACTCATATGGCTTAAATAGACTTAGTATAGGCTTAAGATACTTAAAAGAAGCATTTAAATGCATATTTAAAAAATTATATTCTACATGAACATATTTGATAACGATAGCTCGCTTAATCTGATGTTCATCTTTATCGGGTATATACTGTATTTAACTATTTATGATAATATACATAAATAATATATAAGTAAACTAAATGCTAACTTACAACGAATCTAGATTTAGTCGCATGTGAAGATGACCCACATTCGATATCACCGTGAAGACTTTCTTCAGAGGTGCGTGAACATACCTAAAGTACGATCAGATTCTTTTGTATAATAATAATAAACGATTACATATCGATCGTCTAGTTCAATACTGGAACAAATAAAAATTAACTGTATAATTGCAGTATTTTTCTTTTCAAAACAACTTCAGCTATATACTGGAATAGGATTTGTATCCTGTTTTCATTAGTAAGTCAGCATTAGTCAAATATATGTATATTCGAATAGGGAATATTGTACTCCACTTATTGCAGTACTTAAGTTCAAAATGTATTTTCGGACTTGTTCCAGTAATGAACTAGACGATCGATATATTAAGTAACTTGTAAATAAAAATTTATATAGAAATAAAAATAGGAAAACTTACATCAAATGATTCTTCATTTAAATAGCGCTCTAAATTTTGCTGCACATTATCGGATAATTCTTGTTCTTGGTCCTAAATGTACAAATAGAAAAAAATAATATTACTTGATTTGAATATTTGATTAAATGTTTGTAAAATACAATAATTATAGGGTGCAGTGCTGATAAAACACTACCTCTTTGTGCGAAATTGTTAACAAGCATTTACTTACATTTGATGGGATTAGCGCGACTACGTCTCCAGTATTAACTGTAGCATAGCTTGCAGAAATAGGCCAAGCTTCATATACAAATTTTCCATGAGTCTAAAAATATAAAGATTACAGAAATTTGATTTAATTCTTGAAACCATATAACATTTTGTTGAATTCTTTTTAAGCTCTGTAATTAATTGTAACAAAAATATATGAATAGACTGCGTAATAATTACATTTGATGCTACTTCAACTGGAACTTCCTCCATGTCGCAAGTTAGCAAAGATTCAGATTCCTCCATAATAAGTCCGGGCTTTTCAAACAATTGAACATCCTTATATGTAATAGGTATGTAATAATTATATATATATATATGTTAATAGTCATTACTTACTATCATATCAATATGACGAGAAGGTACTGCATCGCTTTTTAAGTTTTTATTTTTTCCGAGTCGTTGAATATCCGCCTCTACAAAGTGGTTCTCACAAATAAAATTTCTACTATTTGGGATGAATTCTGGTTTCCTTATTGCTTCGAACCACTTCTTTAGCAATATCACATCCTTAGGAAATCTGAAACAGGTAATATATAGCTAAATGGCTAATGCTTATATTCTGTTGGTTTTATAATGTTTGAAGTCACAATACAATTTAAACTATTGTTAATAACTTGTTAACTCCCAAGATTATCACAAATTGAAAGTTTTCCCCCACAGAAAAAATATTTATACGCCGTCGCTATTCTGGGGCAACTTTTCAATTTGCAAAAAGTAAACAAAGTTTTTGTTCGGGGCATCTGCGGTAAAAATGTTCTTTTTCTACTTTATTTTGAAATAATTCACGTATTTAATTTATATAAATCTTTGCTTTTATTAACAAAAAAGATAATTTACATAGTACACTTACCTGAAACACGATTTCCCTAGTTTATAATCCGATTTATTTTTGCAAGCACTGACCGAACACTTCATTTCTGTTTTTTTAATTGTTCTGAAAGTTTTAACAGGCACTAGTGTCACTATAAAACTTTACACAAAATAAACTTCAAACATAAATAGTTTTGAAAAGAATTACTTCCGTACTTTTGTTAAATTTCGCAAAAGAATTTTAAATTGCATAAACCTATTCACAAAACAAAATCACATTTGACAATTCTGCACCCAACTTTGACAAATCTTCCTCCCTTCATCTCACTTACTCCTATGTACACGAATTTTATACGATTCAACCATTCCTTTTTATACCCTAGATGAAATCATAGGGGTATACTAAGTTTGTCATTCCGTTTGTAACACCTCGAAATAATGATGGTAGAGCAAAATGGATTGGACACCCATTCATAATATTAAAAGTTATTTCGATTTTTGCATGTCCGTCCGTCCGTCTGTGCGCACGATAACTCGAGAACGCGTATACTTAAAGAGCTGAAATTATGTACACAGACTTTAAAAAAAAAAGTAAAATTAAGTTCGAAAATGAGACAAATCGGGCAACTCCTTCGTGGGGTTGCCATATAAAAATTTCGTTTTCCGCTATATATTTGGACACTGCCTCAGAACGCGTTGACGTAGAGAGCTGAAATTTCGTACATGATGTTTTTACTACATTAGCAAATAAAATGTCAAAAGTGGACTAAATCGGGCAACTCCTTCTTGGTGTTGCCATATAAAAATTTCGGTTTTTTACGTATACTTTGAAAACAATCAGTCCAAGACATTTTTATTGTACTAAGAACTTCTGCAGAATACGAAATCCTATAAAATTGGTTATTAATATTTTTTATGTACGACAAACTGTTCTAGAAATATATGCGAAAAACAACTTCAAAATCAATACTTGAATAGATCGGTGACCATACGAAATTTAATACGGCCATTCATCTAGGGTATCATAAGAATTGGTCTTAGACCATTTCTAGCTTTTTTACTTGTTTCTCTATATTCTAAGTATTAAAACGAAGTTAAATGCGCACAATATTTTTGTATTAGTGGTGTTATAGTATATTAAGAGAAGCGAGCCATGGAAATGGACATTTATTCATTTTAAGCTGGAAATAATGTCCGTGGACATTATTGTCTAGGTCACTTCATTGCACCTTTAATTATATCACTTTTCCCAGATAAACACTAGACTACATTCCTGCACATGCCATTAAACAGATCAATTATTTGTTTTGAGCATATCAGTACGTAATGAGTCATTTAAATCTTTTTTAGGGAAACGAAGGAATCTCGTAGTAAATTCGAAGCATAGACGCAAATGAAGAAATCTCGGACAAAACGGGAATTGTTGTGCTGAGCTCTTTATTTTCCTCTCATTAGTAACAGCATCAGAAAAATGAATGAATCTCGGAGGAAAATCGAAATTCTCATTTATTGATTAATTCGAGATTACTTCGAGAGTTCTTCGCTAAAATGTTTGCAGGGTTATTCAATTTAATAGGGTATACTAGGTATGTCATTCCATTTGTAACGCATAGAAATAATGATGGTAGAGGAAAAGCTTGCGGATATAATTTTATTGGTTGATTTTTTTTTATTACGATATATAATAAAACTGCATAGCATTTGACGTTTCCTAATTTTTTTTCGAAATATCAAAGGTAAAGTTTTAACGAAATCAAAGTTTTCTCGCATGCGTGTCACCTATTTGTGATCACTGATCTAATTTCATACTTCCCAAGAAATTTTAATGGAGCTGACTAAGGGATCTGTCGCTATGATTGGATAAGGGTAGCGACATACGATTAGGTTTTTTCCGTACAGTTATTTCCGTGCCAAATGAATCCCAAGTGATTAACTTGGCAGCGACATACGATCAGGTTAAAACCGGACCGGTTTTAAAACCTGAAAGCAACCGTGGCTGGCCACGGTTGGTGACGGCTGATACATACGGTTTGCTGCCGAATGAAATTCTAAACTCATTGAGTGTAATGTGACGCGACATACATTTCGGTTTTTCCCGGACGGTTTGTTGAAATTTAATGCAGTACTGAAGCAGCGAACGAAACGATATGTAGGTACATTTAATAAAATAATTTAAGATTGTTTTTGGAGTGCGCGTGCGATATTTAGAATAGTTTTAGGTTTTTTTTTTTTCTAGTGTAGTATAATGCCTGGCTCAGATCGGCTTGAAAGTATTTGATTTTGAAATTTTTTCCTTAACTATGTGAAGTAATATATATCAAAAGAGCGAGAAGACATTCCATAAAAGCTACAGAACTTTTCCTCATCATTCCTTAAATTTGCATGTCCTCGCGATGGTCTAATTTGATTTAGCGGATGCACTGAAAATCTACGTTACAAGTTTTGTTCTTTCCTTCTTTATCCTCAATTAAAAGTAAAATAATTACAAGTTCAATATCATTAATGTTTTCCATATTTTAAAGCACCCCTAAAAATTACTGAACTGACTTCACTGACTTGTATCCACAAAATAATCGAGAATTACCGTATCGTATGTCGTGCAATCACGGCGACGGTAAAAACCGTAGACGGCCAGCCGGACAGGAAAAACCTAATCGTATGTCGCTGCCCTAAGCTGGCTGCACTTCCGGAGAAACTAGTAGAAATTTCTTAACATTAATATAATTAATGTAGAGTTGTCAGCTATATTAAATCCGGGAACTCAACTATCTATTAAGGTCCATTCACTCAGTTTATTCCACTTTAAAAGAAGATTTTTCTCCAACCACTGATAAAATTATGAGAAATAGGATAAGCTAATAATTTTACTAATAAAATAGTATATTTATCTCAGATTTTTAAGAAAAACACAACTTTTATGTTTTATCGACCGAATTCTCCGGGCGAAAAAGTTTTTCGGCCGATAAAACACAAAGGTTGTGTTTTTATTAAAAATCTGAGATAAAAATATACTATTTTCTCAGTAAAATGCTTAGTTTATCCTATATAGCTGGATTTTATTAATCATTGGAGCAAAAATCTTGTTTTAAAATGGAATAAATTGAGTTTTTCGGTTTACATTTTTCGGTTCTTGTTTTTGATGTGAAAGTGCTATTAGGTTCCTCTAACGCTGATTTCAATTGATCATGTGCTATTATACAGACTGCTCGACGACCTCTGCAAAAATGTGGATATACCTCCAAAGAGGTGGTTCTTTTTTACCTTTTCGAGTAACCTCTTTCGACAACTATATCATACTATGAATATTGTTTTCCCCACCATTTATTTATAATTTACACACAAAATTACAGCTCTTTCATACTATGTAGTGTGAAATGTTATAATTTATTAGTGATCCTTACTGTAATCCTTATCGGAGGAATTTTTATATCCTAGATGAAATAATAGGGTATACTAAGTTTACCAGTCAGTTTGTAATATGTAGAAACAGTGCTGGTAAAGCAGAATGGAATGGACACCGCATAATATTGAAAGTTATTTTAATTTATGCATGTCCGTCTGTCTGTCCTCACGATAACTCGAGAACATATAACTTAGAGAGCTAAAAATAAAAAGTAAATTTAAGTTTGAAAATGGGACAAATCAAGTAATGGGGCTGCTACATATACATACAAAAATTTCGGCTTTCAATATACATTTGGAGCCTGAGAACGCGTGGACGTAGAGAGCTGAAATTTTTTACACTTCATTTCAAAGAAATATAGTAAATATAATTTCAAAAATGGGCTAAATCGGGCAACCTCTTTTTGTAAACGTTGGAAACGATCAGAATATGAAATTCTGTGAAATTTGTCATAATAATTTTTACTGTCCGACGAGCCGTTCTAGAAATACATACATATGTATAACAATAAAACTTGTACAAAGCGGTAACCCTATACGAAATTAAATGCGGGCATTCGGGTATCATAAGAACTGGTCTTAGACCAATTCTAGCTTTTTTACTTGTTACATAAAACTAAAAATTCATTTTGTTTTACTCTTCGCTAAATACAAAAAGAACGGCCCAGTTATCATTTATAATATTGTAATTAGGGCCCTAGGAAGTATTTAGAAGCACGAAAAAACATGCCTGTATGAAAACAAATTCTATAAAACATGAATAAAGATTCCTCAAACACTTCACGGCTTCACGCCAGTAATTACTTGTCGGCATACCAATTAAACGATGTCTGTAAAATTCTTATAAGGTAAAGGCATCAGCGAACAAAAGGTAAAAACGCAAATAACGAATCTTTATTAGATCGGTCGGAAGATGCTATGACCAACTGAAAAGCTGTTATTCACTTTATGTAAAGGAGAAGAAATTTATCTTAGGTCGTCCATTGTAATGCTAGCGTTGCTTTTTTTTATATCCGATTATGTATGGTAGAGCTGTATTAGGTTGTATTATGTGCTTCAGCAGCGTTATATACCTGTTCGCTGTTCTCAACTCTATTATTTTGCTTGAAAAATAGTCTGAGCGGTTTTTCACCTTTAGATTTTTTTTTATTTTTTTTGTGATTTGCAGAAGTTTTGTAGCTTTCCTGTATTTTTAGATTCAGGTATCTATCGGTTTTTAAAGTTGGAATATTTGGTTTTTATACAGTGGTAAGTACAATACATTATTTCTGGATTCGTAGTAAAGACGTTTAATAAAATAAAAAGAAAAAATGTTAGTAAAAATATAATCTCAACATCCGTGTTCTACAACTGCCATTCCAAAATGGTAAAAGCGTTAGTTAAAGACCAAAGCTGAAACGCTCTTATACTTTTCTCTCTTAATGAATTCAAGGCCAAACTTTTTATACAATAGTATATCTCGATATTCCGTTCTGTTGAAGACAGTCCCGCGAAATCTCGGCTCACATACGCGAAACTCATAGATCGAGCATGATATTAAAACATCTCCAAGTACATAAGTAAGAGGTTGGTTTGGATTTTAACAAAGATAAGCTTGGAGCTTCATTTATACATACCTATCTTATGTACCTTCTTTACGTTTTGTATGCTTCCTATATTTCTCTGTTCTTAACTCAGTATCGAAACCAATTGGACAAAAAAATATAAAATGTTTGATAAAACTGGGTGTTACCATGATTAAAGAATTTTTTAAGTTGCATTGCAATTGTCATATAAGGTCAAATTAAGCCTGTAGTTACTTTTAGCTATAGTTTTATATTTAACTTTTGTATAATATGAACTTTGGTATATAACACTTCAATCCTCAGGTATTTGAATTTATATATTATTGAATTGAAAGCATGCATAATTAACTCTTTATACCTACCTTAGATGAAATTATAAGTTATATGCTAAGTTTTTTATTCCGTTTTTAACATATAAATACTGATGGTACAACAAAATGAATATTTGCATGTCCACCCGTCTGTCTATCTATCGACGATAATTCAACAATGCGTTGACTCAAGAAAGCTGAAATTAATTACACAGTAATTTTATGAAATAAGGAAGGCCAAGTAAGGTTAAGATGGGTAAGATCGGGAAACTTCTTCGCATTGTTGCCATACTAAGTCTTGATTTTTACTATATAGGTACAGTGTTTTCCGGCTCATAGGTCCACAAGGAAGGAGGTGATAAAAATTGAATGGCAGGAGGGGGAAGGAGCATCTTAACGTTACCTTTCATTTGATCCCCTACACATCCAGTTCAAGCTTTTTATTTGCACTAAAAAAATGTACGCTTAACAATAGTTTCTTATCTAAACCTAATTCCTGATTATAATACCTATGGGCTTTTCTTTTAAGCTGAGTTCAATTAATCTAGCTGATTTATCTTACTTTCTAAATATCTGAATTACGAACTAACATATGACTTACTTCTAAACTACGGCTAGCGTTACCTAGTTATAATTAACTAAAAATATTTTGTAAATCTAATACTTAACTAACTTAAGTACTATAGCTACATAGCTATATATAAGTCTTCAGGTCTTAGGTTGCCTCTGCTTTTGTGATTGCTCCTGTTTCCTACCCTGGTATTGTTGAATGTCTCCCTATTTCGGGTCTTGTCTAAAGTAGGTCTCCTGTCCTGCAAGCTGCAGTCCGCCTTCCTTCTTCCTCTCCTCGTCATGGTAGCTGTCTCCTTTCTCCCTGAAAAAGGTAAAAAATTCCTTCGTGGAAATATTTTCTTTGGCAGTTTAATTTACAAAAAGGCGATTAATATTTGTTAAGGCACTTTCACATCAAAAACAAGAACCAAAAATTGTAAACGAAAAAACTCAATTTATTCCATTTTAAATCAAGATTTTTGCTCCAATGATAAATAAAATCCTGGGAAATAGGGTAAACTAATAATTTTACTAATAAAATGGTATATTTATTTCAGACTTTTAAGAAAAACACAACTTTTTTGTTTTATCGAAAAATTACCGAAAAATTTAAAAATTTGAAATAAATACTATACCATTTTATCTGTAAAATTATAAGTTTACCCTATTTTCCATGATTTTGTTAATTAATTATTGGAGCAAAAATCTTGTTTTAAAGTGAAATAAAATGAGTTTTTCGATTTACATCTTTTCGGTTCTCGTTTTTGATGTGAAAGTCCTTTTAGTGGGTAAATGGGAAAAATTTGGTAGTTCTTGAACAATTGGGTTTGAGTGATCGGGGATTTTGGCTACCTGTTTTTTCATCATCTCAACCAAGTAGTCCTGTATCGGAGAAATACCAGCTTTGTCGTACAGGACCTGGTTGCGATAATGCTTTCCACAGGGCTTCCGGTAGAGTCCAGTGCAGATTCGGAGCGTTTTCCTCTCAAATCTGGCAAGGCTCTCCATATACTTGGTGGTATGCCATATATGGAACGAGTACGTTAGCGTGGGCGTAATGAGCTGCTTGTACATCAGCAGTTTGGTGTTCAGAGTGAGACCATTCCTATATCTTATTATAGGACTGACCATGCTGAGCGCAAAGTTTGCTTTCCTAGCAAATACCTTTGCGTGAGCGTTGAACTTAAACCGTTCATTGAAATTTATACCTATAGTTATTTGGTGCTCTTAGTGGGTTTTATCACTTCATTATTGATAATGATTTCGATGTTTCTTCCGTTTTGACATACGCCTCGGCATGAACGTGCATATCTGGTGCAGAGTAAGCTCGATTTACGGACGTTGATCTTTATGCCCCATTTACGATAGTACTCGTAAAGCTTCACAATATGATCACCCACTTCCTTTGTCGCAAATTTGGGAAATTTGGAGTGCGCATATGTCAATGAGTCATCCTCGTAGAGAAGGGTTGTGACTCCATTATTCTGCGGTTGATGAAACGTGAACAGGTTGAAGAGGATGGTGTGCATTTTTTTATTTCCACAAATAATTGTCTCTGGGAGAGGAAGCTATTTATCATCCTCTACACATGTATCTATAATCTGCAATCGTTCTTGAAATACGTCAGTTTTTATGATTCATTATTCCGTTAATTTCGCTACTGACTATAGAAACTCCTGTCTCGAACTTAAGATTGAGCTCTTGAAAAAACAAACTTTTCATACACATTTTCTGTGTTATCCTTAATCCCGTAAAATTTATACACAAGGGACATCATTTTTTTTTCTCAAGTATGACCCGTTACTTGCCCTTTAAAATAACAATAAAACTAGTAGTTTAAAAGTTTATTGATATTTTTATGTAATGTGCAAAGTGAAAAATTGAACAGAATCTAGCAAAAATTGGCTGGGAGTGGATGTGAATCTATTTTTGCTATTTTTGTACATACACTTATTTATGTCAATCGATTCCTGAGCTACCATTTCATGCTCAAGGCAGACTGTGTATCATAGTATAGCTGCTCTTGCTAAGCTTCTCGACTGTCAATAAATAATCTTACATCGAATCTTCAAAAACTCATTCCATTTGGCAAAGGCTTTCGCATAGTTAGTATTAATTGGGTTTTTATTAATTTTCTCGAAAATTCTCTGAACGGCCTTTCTGTTCAAAAAAATAATATTGGTGGTATATGGTATGTATGTACCTGAATCATCAATAAAAGAAAACTTATAATATATAAATCATACACAAATGTATGTACGTATGTACTAACATTTTGGAGTACCTTTGTTAGTTTAGTTGCACTTAATCTAGGCTATCGAGAATAATTAGTTTTAGATTGATTATAAAATTTTGTTTTAATTTAATTTAGTAGGGGTATCTAATTTATTTAGCCAGTACCGATAAATAATGTGTGACAAACGTAAGATCCATTCATTATATCCAAAAATGACATCTATGTTGGTATGTATTATATAAAACCGTTCTGGTAACACTGTTATTTTTGCTGATCATGATCACTATTCTCTTCCTCTGTGAGTTCGGCTTTGGCGTTTGCTGTGTTTTTTTTTTTCAAGTGCTTTTTGTTTCTCGTCAGAAAGTCAATTTTCATTTATTCTGTAGGCATCCCCCACCATTCTATGTACATGATCATTTGCCAGCGATCGTGCACCTCTGGTGACTTTAGTTCCAGTTAGCGCATAGTGAACTGAACTGCCAGTCTTTCGAGACTGTTACTCTCGTGATGATCGTTGAGTGGTTGGTGATAGTCGTCTGATCGAATTTTCTTGTAAACAAAATCAATAAAAAGTTTGCACTCGGAAAAAATCTCGAATAGTTTTGTATGAATGTGCTTCGAAAAGTATATTGAAAGATATTAGCGCTGTACCACTTGTTGCATTGTGTAGTTTTAATTGAAATTTCGTGGCTAGCAATTATTGTGTTATACCAAAGGTATATAGTAGTGAAGCATTTTCGCTTTTATATAAAACGCGTACAGTTCGCTTATGTATCGTAATTTTAATCAGTTCTTTGTTATATGAAGACATAAACTAAAAAGGTCAGAAAGAGAGAGACTGATAGAAAACCATTGCGAATATCCAGTTTTTCTCCACTCTTAAGTTTATGGTTTAAATGTATTTGTGAAAAAAAGTTGCGGGTCAACAAAATTTAAGTCGAAAAGAACAAGAAGCGAACGCTTGTTTGCCGCCTTCCCGTTTTTGTCTTTTGTTTCGTGTATTCATGTGCATTGGACCAATATAATATTTTTTCTTACTTTTAACTTTGTCCAGATCGAGATTACATTTGCTTCGTTAAAAGTGGATATTGGATAGGATTGGGACTGACTATCTGCACTTAACTCGCGTAAATGAGTTTCCATTGTGTTGTGGAATAAGAAAAATGATCGTTCATCACATTTCGTCGTGGTTTCTTTACGAAAATTCGTTATATTAAATTATGGTTTGTATGGAAATTTATAGAGTAGGAATGTCTGTAGAAATTATAATTTGTATCCACTTTATTATTATAGGTTTACTAGCCGTTTTTAGTGAGTGAGGATATAGTATTCACATGATTTTTAACAATTGTGACTAGATCCACACTCATTAAGAAAGGCAGTTAACAGCAACAGATAAATGGAATTGAGTATAATTGCTGTGTCTCTTTACGTATATAATATTCTATATAATACTTAGGTATCCACTTTACTTAGCTTAATGTAGAACTTGCGTTGTATACGTACACCTGCCACAGGTTGTTTAACTCTGATGTTGCGGTTCACAGGTTAGATTTTGAAGAGAGCGAGCTTGCCAGCTACAAAAAGGCAGTACTACAGTCACAAATCTCGACAATCTACCTACAATAAAGTAAGATTGATGACTCTTTTGGTCTTTTTCTTGTTGTCCTATCCTAGGTACGATTTGCTACCTGTACAGGTGTGCGTGTATATGCTGGGCTTTTGTTAAGGGTCAGATGTCAGCTCTTACTGTGCTTACTTTGAAGAAATATAAAAAGAAAAAATTAGAATTTTTGATACCATAAGAAATATACATATGAATATATTCCATACATATATAAAGTTGAGCACTTAAGTTTTGGATTTTAAAATTTCTTAGAAGTCATCAAAAGCCATCGAACTAGTCTGAATTCAGCAACGAGTTTATTTTGCAAAATAAATTTAATTAGACGCTGCATAGCACCGTATAATCTCGTGCGTTGAATATTGAAATTATCAGCAATATGTATAGTAGCAGAGTTAAAATATTTGTAGATACTGCTTATAGGTATATCCAGATAATTTGTTTATATAAAACCCCTGCTTATGTTGATAATTTTTTGTTTTCTTTATTGCAAAACATTTGACTAAGGTTTCATGATTTCTGCCGAACCTTATCTGGTTTGACTTCAATTACAGAAGTCTTAAAAAATCTCAAATCCCTTGCGTGATTAATTCAAATAAAAATATTTTATTTCTTTGATTGAGCAATTTATTCTGAAACTTCTTCCATTCTTAATATTTTCAATTTGCGCCACTGGGCAAAATGATAAAATTTTTGAATGTTGCGAAAATTTGCAAATTGGTTTAGTTAAACAATTTTAAATATTATGTTCGGTGTAAAATGTATTTTCTTAAATTATCTAGGTAATTTAGATTTCAGATGTATAGAACAACAAATTTTATCATACAGTTTTATTAAACATACTATGCGCGTGATGTAATTTATTTCAAGAAGCCACATTCTATTAACAGCACGCGACCGGAACAAATTTTTTACCAAGGTACAATTCTTAATGGTTTTCGTGTATTATTTACTATTGTTTATTGTAATTTTCGTTAAGCTTCTAGTAGATTTTTTATCACAGTTACACAATTTTCATATGTATTTTAACATGTTCATCTAATTCGTAGAATAAATAAATATAGAGTATTTTTTTTAGGTTATATTGCTGATAGTTTTTCCATAAAAACTACTGTGGGTAGGTATGAAGTTATATTTTATGAAGATTATTTCCTTGATTTAATGAAATTTTATAATTTAAACCCTTTTCGTGCCTTAATGGCCAAAGTCCTAAATCGATAACACCGTACTTTTTTGGGGACAACTTGAGCAAAGCATGAACTTAGATGTGTTCTTGTCTTGCATGCGAAAACAAAGTTAATTTCTAGCCAAGTCACATTTTTAAACTTAGCTAGGAACAGTTATCCTTTTTCTTGTTCTTTCTATGTATACAGTAGGGTGGCCCAGAAAATAGAAGTGTTAAAATGTCTAAATGCTCATTCAGAATCTATTAGATAATGTAATTTTAAACTTTTATGCAAAATTTCGGTGAAATTCATTATTGTTTAGAGGGCGCAAAAATCGAAAATAGTGTTGTTTTTTTTTACTGTTTTGGATTTTCAGGAAAACTGTTTCAACATTTTGAAAGTCGTTTTAGAAAATTAAAATCCTGTATTTTTTATAAATTTGTCAAAAAGAAAATTCGAATCTGGAACTCCCAATTTTTTTGTAAGGAAAAGTGGCGCACGGGTATATTTTTTCTACTAGGTATAATGTAATCTACAATCGATTATCTTTCTAGAGACTATAACTTATTGGGGTCATATAGTGTATGAACTGTTCTCAAAGGTTCGAAGGTGAAGCATTTTTACAAATTACAAAGAATGGTTAATCTGCCTTCTCGTGCTATTTTCATCCCTACTGGTATTGTTAGACGAAAATAGCCGGGAAATGACAAATTCGGTGGCGGTAGTTACACCGACTCGCAGAAAAGAATTCACTATAAGTGTTTTCAAATACGGTAATTCTTGACTTCAGGTGTGAAGTTTCGCGTAAATCGTTCTTCGAAAAGATTTCCAGTAACACAGACTTTTGGGACATAACTATGCAAGTTGCTTGACGAAAAACGAAACTTCGTAAAGGCGAAGACTGCCTGTAACTTTTTTTAAAGCACTTTGCGGAAGTTATGCATAATTGCTGCAGCTACAGGGCTGACCAGAAATATTTACCAGTGTTATTTTCAATTCTAGAAAAATTAAATTTTGACGAAACAGCCACGTTCTGCAACAGCACACTTTGTAATTTTATTTGCAGACTCAATACTTTACTACTTTTTTGTTAAAAATTTTTTTTTACTTATCTGCTTTGAAACACTACAAGGCATGTAATGGTATACGTACGGCGTCAACTCGAAAAAACTTGCATGATCAATCACTTTCGCGTTCGATTTTCTGGAGTTTTAGCAATAACTTCAAAATTTCTTCAGATTTTTCCAGAGAAGCTCTTTTTAGAAGTATAACAGTAACCTGGTATAAGTTCTAAATGGTTGGAATTGCAATCTGTATATAATAATAATCTGGGTAAAATGAATCCATCGGGGCATATGATTTCCTTATTCCGTCTCAATGGAGAAAAGATTCGTTCCGGTGGATTCGATAGTTTTATTTCTTTCAAGTATTCGTTCCAGTTCCGATATCCCCATTTGTATAATTTATTTGAATGAACATGACATACACAAAACTAAAACATGAAAATTGTTAAGTTTCATCTTTCCTCTATTTTTTGGTGGTTATACTATACTAAATCTATGTCCGTCAAACTTGTATTGGCAATTTAAGAACGAACAAAATTTCTGAACGAAACCAGTTTAAAGTTAGACACCTTTTTCTCCTTTCTCAGCTTTGGATATATATATATATTGACTGTTCCAATAGCAAAAAAACACTTGTTTGAGGAATCATTTATTTATATAGCGAATTCGATTTCGATTCCCTTGACTTCTGACAGAGATTCGCACCTCTACTGAATCCAGTGCAACTGACACAGCGATAATAAACTAAAAAGTTATAAGTTGTGCAATTTTCGAGGTAAGAATGTTTAGTCCATTCTCACAGATTGCAACTCAAAAGTATCAGATTCGCTTTGAAAAAATTCGTGAGACAAGAAAATTTTTTAAATCATATTATACAAACACAAGCAAATATTCAAATCACTGAGTTTAAGTTTGGTCGTTGAAACGGACTTCGTCCCGGAGCTAACGTAAATAGCAGTTCAAAATATTCGTATAAGTTAAAAGTAGTTACAGATATTCATGCCACTAAAATTATTTAAAAAACAAATAAAAAAGCTAAAATTAGTCTAAGACCAATTCTTCTTCAATACCCTAGCTAGATGAATGCCCGTATGTAATTTCGTATGGGTATGAAGTGGTTTTTCGCATATATTTCTAGAATGGTTCGTCGAACAGTAAAAATGATTATAATAAATTTCATAGTATTTCATATTCTGAAGAACTTTTCGGTACAATAAAAACGTCAAGGACTGATCGTTTTTACAGTATATGTAAATTTTTATATGACAACACCAAGAAGAGGTTTCCCGTTCTCAGATAGTGTCCAAATATGTAGTAAAAAACGGCATTTTTGTAAGGCAACCTCTTGAAGGAGTTACCCGATTTGTCCCATTTTCGAGCTTAAGCCCGTATGCAAAATCTCAATTCTCCAAATATACGCGTTCTCGAGTTATCGTGTGGACAGACATGCAAAAATCAAAAGAAACTTTTAATATTATGAACAACCCATTTTTCTCTACTAGTATTGTTTGTGTGTGTTACAAACAGAATGACAATCTTAGTATACCCTATGATTGCATCTAGGGTATAATAAAATAATAAATATTAAGGCGTTCTCGAAATTTATTTATTAATTAACATATGAAGTGATCTAAGCTGTGAAGTATAGGTATATTCCTTTTCTTAACGAAATTATAATTCCTTATTTATAATGTGTGGAAAGATAATATAAATATATATGTATGTATGTTTATGCATTATAAAAAATTGGCTGAACAAAACAGTGTGCATAGCTTGGGTCTGCTCACAAGGGAAAATTTTTGCTGCAATTTTGTATCTGGAAAGACTCTAAATACAAAAAAGTTTCAACAAAGGTTTTACACTTGCCTGGGTATCACTACAATTTTTTTTCTTGCTCTTGTTATAGGAAAAGGTCTTCTCTTTCGTCACAATGAAATCTTAAGTTTTAAATCATTCAAAGTTGAAACTAAGTAGCTTCAGATAGGAAAATTTGTTAGTTTTTCACAAAACACCTGGTATCCAACCAGCGCCGTTCTCCTCTCTGGAGTTGGTTTATGGCGGAGGAGCTATTCAAATCAAACTTGTCAGTTTTACAGAACACTGCAAATATTTTAGAATGTCAGGACTACGTTGTGGCTCTCATGTAGTAGTGAAGGAGTCCGTTTCATGGCTTGTGAAGTCTTATCGAGGGTTTTGGGCTTGTTGATCAGTCAAACCAAGACTTGAAACTTGCTGCCCTAAATTAATAAGTTGTGTGATGAAATAACGAATAAAGAAAAGTTTTCACTGTAGCGAAGAATCCAAAGAAGTAGTTGTATTGAACAAATAGATTTGTTTTCCCGGTAATAAATCATAGTTATCTTGTAAATTTTTGCGTAAAGTGATATTTGAGCTTCTTTTCGCATCTACTTTAATTTCTTCAAACAACCTATGATAAAACATAGTAATTATCAAATTCAAATGCGATAGTGTGGAAAGTTAAAATTTGATCAACTTTTGCAATGTACTGAACTGAGCTTATCCGTGTCGCCACCTTAACGCATCCTAACCTAATCAATGAGGATAAAATGTATATAAACCAACAATGTGTAGCAATTTTTAAAACATTGACCCTGATAATTCTTTGTATTCTTGTTTAAAAAAAATTAGCTGAATAGAATTTTTATACCCTAGATGAAATCTAAAGGGTATACTAAGTTTGTCATTCCGTTTGTAACGCATAGAAATAATTATGGTAGAGCAGAATGAATTGGACACCCACGCATAATATTAAAAGTTATTTTGATTTTTGCATATTCGTGTGCCTGTCCGCACGATAACTCGAAAACGCGTGTACTTAGAGAACTGAGATTTTGCAGGCGGTGTTTTTAAAAAAAAAAAAAAAGTGAATTTAAGTTCGAAAATGGGACAAATCGTGTAACTCCTTCAAGAGGTTGCCATACAAAAATGTCGTTTTTCACTACATATTTGGACACTACCTGAGAACTCGTCAACGTAGAGTGCTGAAACTTTGTACAGTGCTGTCATAAAAATAGTAAATAGTTTCTAAAATGGATTAAATCGTGAAACCCCTCCTTGGTGTTGCCATATTTATGATTTTTTACGTATATTGTGAAAGCTGTCAGTCAGACATCTTTATTCTACTAAAAAACAGTTCATCTCCAATGAAATTCCTCTTAATCATTTTTACTGTCCGACGAATCGCTCTAGAAATATATGCGAAAGACCACTTCAACGATCAAACTTGCACTGATGGGTGACTATACAAAATTACATACGGGTATTCGTCTAGGGTATCATAAGAATTGGTCTAAGACCAATACTAGCTTTTTTACTTGTTAGAGGATGCTTTTGGTAAAAGGTTTGTTTTATTCTAAGAGTAGATATTTCAGTTCACTTTATTCTTTTGCGTTAATTTATTACATATCACATCCACATTGGTATCGGGCATCTCATTTGAATCTGTCTACAAAGGTAACTTACAGTTTTTCAAATAACAAGAAGTTCTTTTTAGTCACTACTATCGATAAAACTAAACGGAAACAAGCATTTTTTGTACTTTTGTCGAAAACTTTACAGCTTCAACTGGCTTGATTTGTACTAGTCAAACTTCTGTATTCCTTTTTTAAATAAAATTACCCAAACAATAACGGTGAGGTTTTCTAAAAAGTACCCAAATACAGAGATTCTTTGACTGGTCGAGTTCTATCGATAGGATGACTCAAAAGTATTTCCTCGAATTTAAAAATAATTATATTTAAATAACTTTCAAAAAACACCATCTTATGTCTCCTTAAAACTAACAAATTTTTATCTGCAACTTTTTTTTCGTACGATAAATTTGTTTAATGTCAGATTATTAACACTTCGTGAGAATTGAGGTCAGTATCACAATTAGTCTGGAATATAAACCAATTTTGTCTTTGCCTATGAGAAAATTAGGACTTTCAATTCCTATCATCCGGACTAAAAGTTTCTCCTATAAGCATAATCTGTGCTTTTTTGTGTCCACTGTATAAAAAAAAACATAAAGAGGACAAGGGCAAGTATGTACATATGCATGTAGTTGGTAATAATTGTTTTGTTCATTTGTGAGAAAATATCACTAAAAATTTATGTGGAAAGTGGATGATTTCACAAACTTGTTTACTCTATATATTTTTTGATTTATCTAAATTTATACGGAAGTTAGATGAAGCAGACAACAAATATTTAGTTCTCTTCATAGGAAAAAATGTTCTTTTGAATTATGGGTGTTCTAGAATAATTAAGATTCAATTCAATTCTCAAATTACCCAACAAAATACAGCCCTGAGTGGTGTTCACCAAACCATTATTAAATTACCTCCGAAGAGGTGAATTAAAAGCATAAAAGATATTACAAGAGCATGATGGTAAGAAGGAGGAAGCTTTTTTTATCAACCAAAAACGATCAAACTATTTCTAAAAAATGAGGAAAGTAAATTTTAACTCTCCGAATTTTATAAACTTTACGAAGGGCTACCCATACCTGGTCAATTGTTAATTATTCGTATTGCACCAAAATTTGAGTAGTCTGTATGTACATTCATAAATATCAGTAGTTTCAATTAATATAGCTTATTTTACTTGTACACTATGTACTCTATGCCTAACTCTCTCGTTCTTGATACTTGACTCTATTAGCATTCGAATTTATTTCTTTTGTTTTTTGCTGTATATCGATCGTCTACTTCAATACTGGAACAAGTCCGAAAATTCGTTTTGAAGTTAAGTATTACAATAAGTAGAGTCACTATTCGAATCTATATTTGACAAATGCTGACCTGCTATGAAAACAGGATACAAATCCTATTCCAGTACAGAACTAAACTTGTTTGAAAATATATATATATATATATATATATGTACAACTTAAATGTCAATTACCTCGAAACAGTTAATTTTTATTTGTTCCAGTATTGAACTAGACCATCGATATGTATATTAAACGAATATCGAGATACATACATCCAAACTTATAAAATAATGCGAAACAATTTGAATAATAAGAAATTTTCTCTAGGTGTGTAAATATATTTATTATTTATTGTATTAAGCTTTTTTTCGCCTTAAGTAACGTTTTGTAAAGCTAATACACTACTATATGTATAATTTCAATTTGCCTGTAAAAACAAAAAAATTATTTCAAAAATAAAAACACTGTACATTTACTTAAGTGCAAAGAGATAATGTTCCATTTATCTTGGCTCTTTTTTGTCGGCGAACATGAATCTAGTGCACGGTTTATTCAAAATCAAGTTCGTGACTAGATTTCATGCTCGTCTATTAAGTTGGGTCAAAACAAGCATCACCGTGGTCCAGCGAAAACAAAGTAAAAATAAAACCATTATAACTTACAAGAAGTTTAAGAAGAACGCAGAGAAGAAGTGTATAGAAGCGATCAGCGAAAAACATTTTCGTGTGTACCTACTTACTTTACTTTGCAAAAGGCAGTCAACTAACAAAGATGGGATCGTTGAAATCCAGAAAGAAAAAAACAACTTGAAAAATTCACATCAACTGTTGGAAATGGTAAAAGGTAAGATATACCCTGCCAAAG
The DNA here is from genome assembly GCA_963924295.1 of Dioctria rufipes. Taxonomy (NCBI): domain Eukaryota; kingdom Metazoa; phylum Arthropoda; class Insecta; order Diptera; family Asilidae; genus Dioctria; species Dioctria rufipes. The sequence continues at coordinate 169,171,978 of OZ002741.1, read as the reverse complement.
AAACGTAATATCGAATGGAGTGAAGCACAGAGTCAAATGACTAGCCGCAGCACATTTTCTAGTTGAAAATTGAGCAAATCGGTCAAAACAAAGATATTATATCTTTTAATGATATTTCGAATATTATTCTACATTCTGCGCTCAATACATAATGATATTACGGTAATTTTTCCGATTGTAAACTATATAAACTTAGAATATTTCTTATTAATCAGGTTATTGCTACCACTTAATTATTTACGCTTAATCCGTTTGGATGAATAATTACATTTTTTTCTCCAGGTTGTATTTTTTATTGAAGTTATTCATGCATAGTTTATTGCTTCTTACAGGGACCCAAATCAACCTTAGCTAGAACACCCGCTCGTCAAAACGATTCCTTGTTCACCCCAGTAAGCTATTCGCCTATGTAAGTATAAAAATTTCTTAAATAAATTTTTTCAAGTTGTTTACAGCGTTTCGATGATGATTTTTTCCTGTCAAATACGATTCAAGCCATTTTAGTTCCTCGTCACATATGCCATATATCCAAAGTTTGTCTATTAATATTGCTTCGTCCAACGTTTCAAAGCCGCAATATTTGCTCACCAGGTACGAACTTACCATCTGTTTGGCTACCCTGCCTCACGCCCCAGTTCGCAGTTGTCATTATTATACCCTAGATGAAATCATAGGGGTATACTAAATTTGTCATTCCGTTTGTAACACCTCGAAATAATGATGGTTGAGCGAAATGGATTGGACACCCATTTATAATAAAGGGTTTTCCAATAAGAGGTGTTATTTTAATTAGCCCGCTATTTCGGTAGATGTCACTTTTGGAGCTGTCATTTTTTGACATTTGACAAGTAGAAACTACGCCATTAATATAAATTGAACGATACACTATTCAACAACGCATTGAAATTATTTAAATTCACTATAAAAATGGTGAAAATGTGGCAGAGACGGTTCGTAAAACTCGAACATTTTTGGGTCGTCGTGAAGCACCTTGTCGGACCGCAATACAGAAATTGGTAGAAAAATTCGAGCTGTCGGGACAAATTGGTGATGTGAAGTAAAACCCGTGCACGTGGCTCAAGAACAGCCGAGAAAATTGCTGCTGTAGCCGAAAGTGTTGAAGAAAACCCAGGTTTGTCCATTCCTCGTCGTTCTTTGGAATTAGGCATTCCACAAACGTCATTACACCGTATTTTGCATAAAGATTTGGGTCTTAAGGCTTACAAAGTTAAGTTAACACAAGAACTCAAGCCGGCCGATCATCAACAACGTCGTGTCTTTGCTGATTGGGTCCTTGAAATGCATTAAAATGATCCGGAATTCCATCGAAAACTCATCTTGAGTGATGAGGCCCATTTCCACCTCGATGGCTTCGTCAACAAGCAAAATTGTCGCATCTGGGGCTCGGAAAACCCAAGAGTTATTGTTGAAAAGCCTCTCTATCCTCAACGTATGACTGTTTGGTGCGGTTTATGGTCCCGCGGGGTCATTGGACCTTACTTTTTCGAAAATGAGTCTGGAGCAACAGTTACGGTGAATGGATTGCGCTATCGACAAATGATTAATGATTTTTTATGGCCGGAATTGGATGGTATGGATCTGGACAACGTTTACTTTCAACAAGACGGCGCTACGTGCCATACAAGCAACGAAACCATTGATCTTTTACGGGAAAAGTTTCCGGACCGTGTTATCTCTCGAAGAGGTGATCACAATCACAATTGGCCACCGAGATCTTGTGACTTAACACCTTGCGACTTCTTCCTTTGGGGCCACGTGAAAGAGAAGGTCTACGCCAACAGCCCAGCGTCGATTCAAGACCTCAAAGATGGAATTCGTGAAGCTATCGAGGACATAGGGCAGCCACTTTGCGATTTGGTTATGGAAAATTTCATGAAAAGGATATGGTTCTGTAGGTGTGGTCGTGGTGGGCATTTGGCTGATGTTATTTTCCGTTATTAACGGCATACCTTCCTCTTTATAATAAAATAAAGATCCGATCATTTATCTCAAAAAATGGCATTTTTCTTTGAATATCAAAATAACACCTCTTATTGGAAAACCCTTTATTAAAAGTTATTTCGATTTTTGCATGTCTGTCCGTCCGTCTGTGCGCACGATAACTCGAGAACGCGTATACTTAAAGAGCTGAAATTTTGTACACGGACTTTAAAAAAAAAAAGTAAAATTAAATTCGAAAATGAGACAAATCGGGCAACTCCTTGTGGGGTTGCCATATAAAAATTTCGTTTTCCGCTATATATTTGGACACTGCCTGAGAACGCATCGACGTAGAGAGCTGAAATTTCGTACATGATGTTTTTACTACATTAGCAAATAAAATGTCAAAAATGGACTAAATCGGGCAACTCCTTCTTGGTGTTGCCATATAAAAATTTCGGGTTTTTACGTATACTTTGAAAACGATCAGTCCAAGACATTTTTATTGTACTAAAAACTTCTGCAGAATACGAAATCCTATAAAATTGGTTATTACCATTTTTTCTGTGCGACAAACTGTTCTAGAAATATATGCGAAAAACAACTTCAAAATCAATACTTGAATAGATCGGTGACCATATGAAATTTAATAGGGGCATTCATCTAGGGTATCATAAGAATTGGTCTTAGACCAATTCTAGCTTTTTTACTTGTTAAACTTGTCTTTAGTTTGAGATACCTGGTTGGTGTATAACATTTCATATATCACAGCCAACTGACAATTCCGAAAACGAGTTAGCAAGGACAAAAGGGTGCATGACGGAAGACAACTATATTCCGTCGCTACGGCGACCTGTCATTGAGAACAGTATTCGGTTAGTAATATTTAACCTATGGGGATTTATTTTTACTAATGTCACAAAACACAACAGAAATAGAGTATACTCTTAGTTGGGATCTATTATTTTGACTTCTTCATAACTAAAACAGCCGAGAGTTTTGCAATTGCGTGTGGAATAGGGAGTTGGATAATTCTTAATACAAATTCCCACAGTATTTATGTGAAAAGAACTCTCTCTCCCCAACTCCCCGTGGCTTCTGGCCCCTAGGACTATAACAGATTCCTTACAATTCTCAGGGAAAATGCCATTTTGAAGCTAAAACTTTTTAGTAGAATGAAAACTGTTATCGCAATTGTGCTCTATATTATTTTAACAGTAAGCCTTTCTTCTCTTTATTGCATTTTTTAATAGATACATAAGTTCGCATTTTAAACCTACGCAATATCATAGAGAAAACTGTATGTTGAGAATTTTGCCATAGAGCTTTTGCTCAAATGCCCCTAATCTACTTCTAATAGCACATGGCTAGTCTGAAAGCAACACATCCAGAGCTCATTCGATGGTGTTAAGCGATCAGTAGTCAGTACACATAATATAATACCATCGGCCGGCCTACATCAAACAGCATAAAGTCGGCTTCGCTAAGACGAGCAGAGTAAAGTGGCAATATCATCATAGTCAATTAAAAGGCTCTTTTAAAGTGAGCTTTTAAAATCGAGGGAATATTTCTCCCATATATTTTTCAACTCAGTTATTCCACTGGTTAAATTGAGTACTGGATATCTAAAGCTTTAATTGTTCTCTGTACACTTTTCTGAATTGCTCTCAATTTGCTACTTAATATACATATTCTTATGCCTGCCAACTTTTTATAAGCAGTTCCAGACTTGTTTATATCGTTCCCAACCCACTGGGAAAAAGAGCGCTTTAAGAAACCTCCTGAACCGTTTCCCTGGAAGCTCGCAACTCTTCTTTTCCCTATTCCAGTTCATTGCTTTTTAACATAGGCATGTCCGCAGAGACGAGCTCTTCACTGCTGTTCTTAAGAAGTTTTTTGAAGGTGTAAGTAAGGTGCTTCCGCTTACTCATGATTATTTATGGTATTAAATTTTATTAAGTTGATTATATAACCCAATATTCTCAATGAAATCTATAGGGTATACTAAGTTTGTCATTCCGTTTGTAATGCACAGGAATAATGATGGTAGAGCAAAATGGATTGGACACCCACGCATAATATTAAAAGTTATTTTGATTCTTGCATGTTCGTCCGTCCGTCTGTTTGTCTGCGCGCACGATAACTCGAAAACTCGTAGACTTAGACAGCTCAAATTTTGTACACAGGCTTTAAACAAAAAAGTAAAGTTAAGTTCGAAAATGAGACAAATCGATCAACTCCTTCGGGGTTAACATACAAAAATTTCATTTTCCACTATGTATTTGGACACTACCTGAGAACGTGTCTACATAGAGAGCTGAAACATGGTGTTTTCATAGCAAAAGCAATTAAAATTTAAAAATGGGCTAAATTGGTGTTCCCATATACAATTTAGGTTTTTTACGTATATTGTGAAAACGATCAGTCCTAGCCATTTTTATTCTACTAAAAACATCTTCATAATACGAAATCCTATCAAATTGATTATAATCATTTTTTCTGTTCGACCACCACCATTTTACGCAAAATATAGCGTTATAACCAAGTGATTTTTAATGCATTTCGGGATGGCCCCTACTAAATCTACGGTCACTAAGTAAGGTCTTTGACAAGGTTTTTCATAGGCTTTTGTTTAAACTTCTCTGATAAAAACTACTCTCCTCATCCAAAGCATAATGATTTATGTCCTGCTTCAGATTTAAATCCATATTATCTCATTTTATATCCTCCGAATATATTCTGTGCTTTTTCGTGCTTCCACACTTGAGACATATTTTCTCAACCGCTTTCCAGGATTAAGTATTAGTTAATCTGACGATGAGTAAGCTGGTAAGTATCACGCTGTATAGTTTTGAAACAAGCGGGTTTGCAATTTAATTTTTTTTTTTTATAAAAAGATGGCGAAACCCAAATATTCAAGAGAGTGGGGCTCCTGAAATTGATTGAATTTTATTATAAATCATTTAATATGTTTATTTCGATGTCGAATTTACTTCGCTTCGCTAAAATGGGAGTTATCCGACATTTTAAATTTGTTTTCTTTTTATAGCTTCAATTATTTTTGTTAGTTTTGAGAAAAATGGCGTCGCAAAAACGTCAATTTAGTAACATATTAATTTATCGCTAAACCTGCAAGTGTTCCAGCATGGTGAAGACATTTTATATTTGTTTTCTTTTTATACCCTAGATGAAATTATAGGGGTATACTAAGTTTGTCATTCCGTTTGTAACACCTCGAAATAATGATGGTAGAGCAAAATGGATTGGATACCCATTCATAATATTAAAAGTTATTTCGATAACTCGAGAACGCGTTTACTTAGAGAGCTGAAATTTTGTACACGGACTTTAAAAAAAAAAAGTAAAATTAAGTTCGAAAATGAGACAAATCGGGTAACTCCTTCGTGGGGTTGCCATATAAAAATTTCGTTTTCCGCTATATATTTGGACACTGCCTGAGAACGCGTCGACGTAGAGAGCTGAAATTTCGTACATGATGTTTTTACTACATTAGCAAATAAAATTTCAAAAATGGACTAAATCGGGCAACTCTTTCTTGGTGTTGCCATATAAGAATTTCGGTTTTTTACGTATACTTTGAAAACGATCAGTCCAAGACATTTTTATTGTACTAAAAACTTCTGCAGAATACGAAATCCTATAAAATTGGTTATAATCATTTTTTCTGTGCGACAAACCGTTCTAGAAATATTTTACTTGTTATAGCTTCAATTATTTTTGTTAGTTTTGAGAAAAATGGCATCGCAAAAACGTCAATTCAGTAACATTAATTTATCGCTAAACCTGAAAGTGTTCCAGCATGGTGAAGTATTAGCACAAGTTCAAGAAAGTGAAATGAATAAGATTCCATTAGAGGTTTATGTACGTTTTCTATCCCCGTAGCAGCCACAATTGATGTCAGTGGAATAAAAAGTGAAATTGGGTTTCGAGATATTTAACGAAATTCAAAGCAGAAGCTCGTCTCAAGGCTTGCCTCAGAGAATTGAAAACAAAATGATACTACCGGGCTCGGTTCTGTCATTATAATTTTGATAGTATATCTGTTGATAAAAGTTGGACTGAGATAAAAATTTTCAAAATTGAGCAAAGCGCGCCTTGAGGCTAGCTGCTGGCTTAGTTTTGTGTTGCATCATTTAAAAACCCGTGTTGGAAATTTTGACAACGCCGCGAGGAAGCCTCGAGGCCTGGATGTGTTCCTGCCATTCCTACGTACTCAAAATTCTAATCACTTACTTAGATTTTTAGGTGGCTCTATTATGTATGTCAAATGGAAGTAGTTAGGTACTTCGTCATGTCTTGTTCGTTTTATATCCATATCATAAGAGTGTTTGAGTAAATGATTCTTTATAATTATATGGCACCTTCCAAAATTTTAATCAAGGCGTTCGTTCTCAGCTTAATTAAAATGAAAAACAGGACATTGCCATGTTTACGGTATTTATTAATTTTAAACTTCTTGAGGGAGGCTCCTTCAATGTAAACTAATGCTGTCAATAATTCAGAGGCAGTGTTGGGCATTAATCGATTAAATTTTTTAATTAGATTAACGATTGAAAATTATGATTGAAAAATTAATCTCAAGAAAGTAATCGTGATTAATTTAATCGATTGATCAATTTAATCGTCAATCGAGTATAATGAAGTTCAATCAACGGGTATTAATCGTTATTTACTCCTTAGTTTTTAATCGTTAATCGTATATTTTTCGATTGATTTGTTAATTTGAAAAACTGAATGAGGTATTGGTAGCTCAAGATAAGTTTATTAGTTATTAGTAAAAAATGAAATAAAACGTTTCTTTGAGCAGTGCTTAACAAGATTACTCAAAAATATTAAAAATGCTTGAAAGTTAAATAAAATAATTAGTGGAGATTAAAATGAATTAATCATTTTTGAAAACGATTAAGCGACTAACGATTGATCAATCGTTAATCGTGTTATGCGATTACATTTTATGATTAATTAATCATTAATCGTTTCACATGATTTCTTTAAACGATTAAATATTTAAATCATTGTTCCTGATTGATGATTGATACTTTTAATCGTAATCTTTAATCGTTAATATAATTAAATTTTGCCCAACACTGTTCAGAGGTAACTTGGAAAAGTTTTACGACAATTAGAAGTGAGGATGTCTATCGCTGGTGTCATACAATCAATAATAAAATCCATTAAATCCTTTGTATGGTTAGTATTTACTATCCTAAAGCTGTGTTCATATTTTGGACATAATCATATATGTACGTAGTAGTATCATCAAAAAAGTTTTCCAGATGATTGGGCACCTTATTCCATCAGCTTCAGAAGCTTTGTTGTTTTTAATGCCATACGCAGGCTGCAAGTTAATCGAAAATCTGTTGGCGTTTGCATTCTTTGGTAGTCACTCTTCACAATTGCTTAGTTTCATTCTTGATGTCATTATAAAAAGTAATATTATCAAAATTTCAATCTCACTATTTCAGAACTAAAACTCCGAAAACTCCTTCAGAAAATTTGGGAAAAATAGTTTACACCTTTGGAAATTCTTCTTTAGTTAAGCAGGCTTGGACATCAAATAACAAAGAAAAAATTCTATTAAAACAAAGATCTGTTTACAATGATGAAGTGATGAATGTAAAAAGCAAGTACATGTTCGACAATCTTTCAGATAAGTGCCTTATTTTGGGCGATCATTTATTTAGCATTGGAAAAGGAATATGCAAGAAAGTATTTGGCGAAGACGCCATCGACTATGATATACAAAATGTTGATATTCCTAATCAGGATGTAATTAAAACTGTCGGTAGAATTTGCTGTGATTTTGATGGTAAACTTGATCCAGCATCAACGATTCTCATTGATGCCGATGAGATGAAATGTCGCACAGTTCGCCTGAATTTTAGCAAAACAAAGTCGCTTGGAATATTTCCAGGTCAAATTGTTATGGTATCGGGAATCAATCCCAGGGGTGATACTATATTTGTAGAGGAGATATTCACGGAGACGATACTAACAATCCCGAGTCCCCCTAACATAACTACAGAAATAAGTTTTTTGATAGCCGCTGGACCATACACAAATCATGACGACCTAGTATACGACCCATTGCATGATTTGGTGATGTATTGTAGGGATCATAAACCGGATGTCTTGATTATGACTGGACCTTTTCTGGAAGCTGATCACAGCTTAATAAATGGCAATGTTCTTGCTGAGACATTTGAATCATTTTTCGACAAAATGCTGTCAGGCATTGTGGAAACACTTGGGTATCCATTTTTTTATTACTTTTTTAATTAATTTATAAAGATCCTCTTATCTTTAGCAGTGAAATTACAATTTGCTTAGTATCTTCGTACAAAGATGCTATTAGTAATATGGTTTATCCCACGCATCCCATAAATGTAACAAAATCCACATATCCGAACGTTCACATGCTACCTGATCCATGTATAATCGATGTGAATGGAATATCTCTCGGCATCACCTCAACAGATATTATAGATCATCTTATGACCGAAGAATTATCAGTGTAAGTTTAGAAACAAAAATAAACAGACAAACTAACTTTTAACATTGTTTTTCTTTTTTCAGTAATGCTGGTAATAAGGTGAAACGTGTTGTTAATTATTTACTCCATCAACAATCGTTTTATCCCCTTACACCTCCGCCGATTGATATGTGTTTGGATAGCACTCTAGTCAATAAGTTCGGAAGATTAGATATTGTACCAAATATTATGATTTTACCCAGCACACAAAAATGCTTTATTAGGGTAAATATAAAAAGAATATTTTGAGCATTTTTTTATATAAATTTATACAACTTTTGTGTAGGATGTGAACGGCTGCCTTGCGATAAATCCTGGAAATTTGACAGATAAGAAAGGTGGAACTTTTGCTCGTCTTATGGTGTATCCCCCAAAAGAAGAAACAAATATTGTTAATTATATGGCATGCCAAGTAATGAAAGTGTAATCATCTGTTAAAGAACATTTTTATTTAATATTTATATCCTTTCTATTTTCCATTTAAATCTAATAACACAAGAAACTTAAATAAATGTAGTAACGAAGCGAACTTTGCACATCAACGTAATGCGTAATCAAAAAAGTACGTTAAAAATTTAGAGCTCGGATTTTTTTTTCTCTTTTATACTGAACTAAATACTATTTAGGTCGTGAAGTGTGGTAATTGAACTGATATTTAGTAATGACGAATTCGAAAGGAAGATCCAGAATCTTATTCTGCTCCAAAATGAATCTCTTATAATGATAAAGCTTTTCCCTGTTCTTAAGTATTCATGTTATCCTAGTTTTCATCAATCCCTGTAAAGATCGACACAAAACTGACTTAAACTTGAAGGTTCGTATTCGTATTCCACAGCAAAGAGGAAAGAAACTCTTTAGCATCTATTCGTAATATCCATGGCTTTATTAAACTATCAAGGTGTATCGTGCTAACAGAAAGCGTACAATCCAGTAATAGTTAAGTTTCCTCTCTATTTTTAAGGGAACGTTTACTCTTAGCTTCCCAAACTTAAAAAGACTTTATTGTCAGTATTCTAGGATTCTCAGGATCTGAAATTATTTACATCGACGAATTTTTAAATATAGAAATGAAATTTATTTAACCTTTAATACCTACATACCTGAGTATGTTTGCAATTTTGAGAATGAAAAAATTTATTTAATCTTTGAAATTTTTCATCCATCACTTTAGTTATTCTCAAGGCCTCTATTTGTAGCTAATATATGCTATTAAAATTTTGAAAAGTATTCTGTGGTTCGTCAGAAAATAGACCTGAATTATAAATATACGTTACCAAGCTCAAATCATACCCAAGTATGCAATACATTTTTTAGGAATGGGGATTGAAAGCAATAAAAAAATAGAGTTAATTCTTAAAATATTTTATAGAATCTATTATGACAAACATTTTTTACATCGGGGGAATTTTGTAGAATTTTCTGCACATACAGGCTTACAGCATATTGTGCAACATTGTCGCGTGGGTCGCCGCTTACCCTCCGTTTCGCAAATACCGCATACCTTTGACTTTCAGTCTGCCTGTTTGACCCCGTGCTGCTGGTCCACTGGACGTGGATGTAGTTGGGATTGGTATTTGGTGTCCCATCATGCATTCTGGTCCCTCATAATGTGTGAATTCGCTGATCTGATTTGTACAACTAGCATGGTGAGGGCTTCACCAAGATCTTGCAGAAACGTACGTCTCTTAATTGTCTTTTGGTTAGATTTGCGCGTATCGTATATAATGCAAGGCTGCCAGAGCAGTCACATCCAAAATATTATAAAAAAATGCTACTTTGTACTTAATATAAACACATTAACAAATTGTCCTTGAAATGTTCGAAGAACTGCATTTCTGCCATCAACAATTATCCTACCTCCAAGTTTTGTAAGCCATATGCAGCATACCCATCTTTCGCAACAGGCCTAATAATATATAATATTCTCCTTATATATAAAGCAAAAAAATTATAATAGTTCCACAGAAATATACGTAAATATGGTTACATACCCGGGTGTGTTATGGGTTCCTTTACGATTTGTTTTATCCATTGACACAAAGGTTAAATTAAATTAAAATTTAAAAATTCCTTTATTGAAAAACCTTAAGCCTAAATTTAACCCTATGATAATAAATTTTCTGGCCCACGGCAGTTGTAATTGTAGTCATTTTGATGCGTGTTCCAATTTTAATGCTAATTCTAAAACTAACTCATTGCAAGGTTCGTGTTTCCTATTCCTAATACTGTTTGCGTAATCTTAACAATTCATTTAGTGTTCTATTCATGGTTCAAAATGAGTCTAGCGTTTATTTCTAATTCTAAAACATTACTTTGTATTAATCCAAAAGTAAATCAATTCAATTGTACAATTCATAATACCAAGACTAGTGTGCATCTATGGTAAGGTTGTAATTTCAACTAACAAGTAAGAACCTAAGAGCTAGTGTGGCTTTAGAGTTTTGTTACATAATTCTTAATCTAGATCTAACTGTAATGTTTGTACTGCAAGGCAAGAATCCTGGCCGATTTGTACTTTGTACGTGACTTTGGATTCCCTGCCTTTGAGTCCAGGTGAGAGCTGTCGTTATTTGTGATTTTTATCTGGTTTGTCCGTTAAAGTCTAGTGGTTAACCCGTTTGCTGTCAGATAGTGTTTGAGTGCGGGGAGTAGTGCGTTAGTGTCCTCTCTGGTGTATTTGTGGAGTTCTGTTCGTCCTATCGTAATGCTTCTTTCGTCCAGTAGTCTCGGTAATTCCCCGCACTCGTGGAAAATGTGGTGCGTTGTAATAGGTGGCGAGTTTGCGCAGAACTTACAAGTGGCACATGATTTCTTTCGGAGGAGGTGTTCTTTCGTGGCCAGGAAGTGGCCCAGCCTGACTCTAGCAGATCGAACATGTCCCGCGTTTTTATTTCCCTGTAGTGACTCACCAGGTAGATTCCACGCCAGTTATCTGATTACGTCTCGAAACCGTTTGTGATATAATATCGCGGCTCTACAGGCTGGACAAATGGGGGGGCTCGCAGCTGTGCGTTTCCACAGGCAGTGCGCTTTATCATTTCCTGGTATGCCTACATGGCTAGGCGATCCAGATTCTGCCAAATTGTAACGTAGCTTTGACGCTTACCGCCAGAGCGTTTTTGTTTCTGTGGTTTTGAATGATCTTGATAGCCGCCAGGCTATCGGAAAAGATCGCCGTGGTGTTGAATAAGAAAATCCGGGAAAATAATTTAGTTATAACAAAAGCAGACAAAGAAAACTTCTCCGTAATAATGACTACAGATACGTATAATAGCAAAGTTAACGATTTTTTGAACTGTAATAACTTTAGTAAACTGAGCTGTGATCCAACCAAGAAGTTTAACCGTGATATTAGACTAGGCCTTGACAATAGTAAACACTTACTGACAGATAGAAAAATAGCATTGTTAAAAGCAATGAGTCCAATGACACCTAATTTATCGGGCTGCCCAAAAATTCCTAAGGAAGGTATACCCATTCGACCAGTAGTATGTAATATCCCAAATTACAAACTGGTTAAAGAGTTAAACAACGTATTGAAAAACGTAATACCCCAGTTTAACTACACAATGAAAAACTCTTTAGATATTGTGGATAAAACTAAAGGTAAAAAAATGCCAAACTAGTTTCATTTGATGTGGTAAACCTATTAACAAATGTGTCTATAGAAGATTGCAGTGTATAAGGCAATCATGGAGAATTCAAACTTCAGTCCGAACCAATAAATACTACTTTTATATCGTATTGATTCAGTCTTAAAACAAAATTATTTTGTTTTTAATAAAGAATTTTACAAGCATATTGATGAATTGGCTATGGGATCATCTATATTTCCGTTAATGACGGACGTATACATGAACAACCTAGAACAAAAGATTTTCAATTCGAGAAATCCTATGCTTGAAAAAGTTCAATTCTGTTATAGGTATGTAGACGACGTAATATGTCTTTGTAAGGGTAGTTTGAGACAACTCAATAACTTTTTAAAGTTCCTAAATTTCTTCAACAGTAAAAACCAATTCACAATGGAAATTGAAGAAGATGAATACATTAATTTCTTAGATCTTACAAAAATAAAAAAAACAGGACAAACTCAAATTTAAGATTTATAGAAAAGATACATAATATGCAAACATAGTCATACAAAAAAATTCTTTCACACACTTCAAATATAAACACTCAGTATTTGATAACTTGGTATCAATTGTATCAACTGAAATGGGCCTTATTACCATATGACGGAGAGATAGCTAAGGAACTAAAGAAACGTGATATACAAGTAGGTTTTAAAACGCTAAAAAATCTTAATAACCCAATGCCAAGTATTAAAGATACTATTGATAAATTGAATAAACATAAAATTTGTTGCCTAAAATGCGCAACATGCCAGGGGGTATATATTGGGCAAACAGAACGATCTTTCAAAGAAAGAAATAATAATTTCAAATCGAGCTTTGCAAAGCATCTATTAGAAAATAAGTACATTTCTGACTTAGAACCAGACATTTTGCATATTTGGGACAAAGGTGTAGAACTAAATTTGTTAGAATCACGCAAAATATCTCGATCTCTATTGGGTTAAAATTCTGCATGCTTCAACGATCAAACGGTTCTTTATCACTCGCCGGCTATGCAAACCATTGCATTAAACTACATCAGGAATACAAATTTGTACTGAAGATAACCGAACTGCTGAAACCTCAAAAACCTGCTCAAATTGCTTTTGTCAGATCTCTGTGGTATTGCTATGCGATAGGTCTATTTGGGTACTGCAAATATTGCAGGTTACCGTAGAATGCTCGCTACGTGGGGGTCACACAAACTGTCGGCGACTACGTCTGTTCTGCCTGGGAAATATTTTGTCGTAAGATCATATGATTGGAGGGACAGCAGCCATCTTGCTAATCTGCCAGTTGGAGACTTAAGTGACATCAACCACTTTAAAGGCTGATGATCGGTAATTATAGTTGTATGCACTCCTTCAATATTACCACGGAATTTGTTAACGGTCCATACTATTGCTAGGGCTTCTCTCTCGGTAGTGGAATGAATTATTCTTACCTAATGATGTCAGAATCCGACTGGCGTATTCCAGGTTGCTCTTCTGAGCTCTCCCTCTGGATTTAAACTCTTCCAATAGCATAACTACTTGTATACGTTTTTATTATGAATGACGAGTTATCGTGAGCTTGCTTAAGTGTTGGAGCTGATGTCAAAAGTTTGCTTAGAATGTCGAGAATTTTTTTTTTTTTTTCAGGTCGGGTGAGTGGTTATACTGTTGACCAATCCCGATATAAATCTCTATACCAGGAGCATGCCTGAAAAAATGAAATCAATTGTTTGAGGTCAATGGGCGCGTTCACTGCAACCGAAATAGTGACTTTTTGTCGACTACGAGTCACTACCGAGCGTTCACTCCGCCAAATTTGACAGTAAACGACTACGCTTGACTACGACTATCGTTCACTCCGCACTTTGAATGTACCAAATAGTCGACTACATTCGACTACGCTCAGGAGGATAGTCGATCGTAGTCGGTGTGACAGAGCTACACTACGACAACGACTACGCTACCAAAGTGGCAGTGAACGCGACCAATATCGACTCTACTTTTTCAGGATCAGGTTCAATCCCTTTTTTTGTAATAACATGGCCCACGTATTTCACTTCTGGTGAGCTTTTTCTAAGTCATGTAGATGCTGTTCAAATAATTTTGAGCATATGATTAGTCGTCTAGCAATGCTAGTATGCAGACTGAACTGTAAACCTATCGATCAATCGCTGAAATGTGGCGGACGCTTTTCGTAGTTCGAAGGGCATACGAGCGGAACATTCCAGAAGGCGTTATAAATGACGTTTTCCGTATTTAATTTGTTTACTGATATCTGACACTGGAGCGCAAATCCATCGTTGACATATGCTGCGGATTTCGGCATATGTAAAAGATCGTCCATACGTAGTAATGCATACCTGTCTGAGACAGTAATTGTATTAAGTTGACGATAGTCATTATTATTATTATTATTTTTTGGAACGAGTTCCACTGGAGCGCCCCATATCGATTCACATTCTTCAATAATTTTCTCACCTAGCATTTTGTCTTGGCGAAGTTGATGTTCTTTATACGGGGAAAGTCGGTAAGATGGTACTGCTAGTGGTTTGCAATCAGCTGATGCTGTGCTCTATGAACGGTGTTATCTCATTTTATACTTTAAACATATATATCATTATTCGATAATAAAAGTGTATTGAAAAGATTCCTGTCCTTGTTACTGAGGCAACTAGCTTTGATGGTGCGAAGTTCGATGTGAATCGCTACTATGCGCACATTTGCGGAATTTTCTCGCTATGGGGGATCTCGAAATAGGTAAGCAGATCTGGGATCGAATTGCAGTGGCGTTAAGTGGAGTGGCGAAGCATCGCGAAATATTTCAGATGTCCGTCATCGGGAGTAATCATGCACCAAGGCGGAGTTTTTAGTCGACGTAACTTCCATGGAATAGTTCCCATAGTTTCGGAGTCGGATTTATTAGAATATTAGTCAATAAAAGGTGAAGAGGTTATTGAGACAAAATCTTTCGTTATTGGGTCATTCCATAGCAAATCGACCAAAAATCAAAGAAAAGTGTGACATTAAACACATTTTCAAAATTTCGCAAAAATTCAAGGAGGGATCAAGGAGTATAAGGGAAAGTTTCTCCAAAATACATCTATAACTACTTATAAATAAGAAAAAACTTGTTTGTCTCGTATGTGGTATTGAACCTGAAGGCTATGTTAGGGCTGAAAATTGGATCCGGATTTTCTAAAATCATTGGTAAAATGCAAATTTTTTGCTTAGTCTGGATCCGGATACCCGGATTTGAAGAATCGGATTCCAATTATTCCGGATAATGGGGATAGCAAATTATCTGGATTATTTCGATTATTTCAGCTCTACTATGGATAGGTCATACTTAGTCAAGCAAAAAATTGTAGGGGTGGTGGGGGAAATCCTAACGGTCTCCGAGATAACGAGACTTTTAAGATACTTGGGTATGCTTTCACAGATCACCGTGTAACTTCTCCATGTTACATCATATGAAGTTGATTTAAAATTTGTTAGATTGATGTTAGTTGGAACTTTCCAATGGTATTAAATTTTACCCCTCCTACTTTCCGTTTTGAAGTTATGGCTCAACAAATTTAAGATTTCAGAATTTTAGCTCGGTTTTTTTGACTACTCTTTTTATCAAAAGGTTCAAGTTTTCATATTGGATTTAAGAAGCCCAAAAGCTTCTTTTTAAAATGACCTATGACACTGTACCCAAAATGTTACCCTTTTATGCGTTTTTGCACTTTTTCTTCAGTATACCCTTATTTTGTCATAATGTTTTAACGCACAGAAAAAATGCTGGTAGAGGTATGGGTTGGAAACCCACGTATAATATTAAAATTTATTTTATAGTAAATAAGGCAAAAAAGGTAAATTAAATTTCAAAAATGGGTTAAATCTGGCAACTCCTTGGTATGTGGATGTGCAAATATAATTCCCACATTTGGGCAAGGGCTGGATGCACTGTACTGTCCGCGTTAGACAAAGTCCCAAAGAAGGCCGGCTTATTAGCAATAACATGACAATAGCAACTATTGATTCTCTAGCATCGGCGTCTAAGTCCCAAAAATCGTAGTCATCTCCTTGGCTCAACCTCAATTCCCTACCGCTTGTGTTTTCCTGCCAAGGCTGTGTTAGGGCATCATAAGGTATCTCCTGAGCTTTGGCAACATAAAAATTTACCAAATTGGGCAACCTTTCTTGGTGTTGCCATGCAAATCTTAAGTTCTTCACTATATATTTGGACACGGCCTGAGCGGAAATTTTGTACACAGCGTTTTCATAAAAATATAAAATTTCAAAAATGAACTAAATCAGGCAACCCCTTTTTGGCTTTGCCAACAGAACCTTGGGTTTTCATTTCATTTAACTTTTATGCTCATCTAGGATATAATATTATTGACCTTAGACCAATTGTAAATTTTCCTCTTGTTTAAAATGCGAATAAAATTATATACATATTTATAGATAATGGCAGTTTATATATGAAATTTCAAATTCATTATGTCGCACTCGTACTCTAATAATAAAAGGTTATTAAACAATTAGGTGCGGAATGCCAGCATCTCTTATCGCTAAATGTAAATGTTTTACATCTGGTACATTCTTAGTGGTTCAAATTGCCGGCCGGAGACCCATTATTTTCGCTATAACTTGGGTTAGGTATAAGGGCTGCTGCCGCAGATCCTTGGTACTCCTTCTGATTCATGGGACTCTACTTTGCTGTTCACACATATCTAAGAAGAAGTAGCTACATAGTAGCCCACCACTCTTGTTCATTATAGCAGGGCACTCGCAAAGTACGTGTTAAACTTATTTTCTACTTCCTCAGGATCGTTGCAGAGTAATTGTTCGCTGTTATGCCCAGTCTACTAGATATTTCCTCTCAGCTAGGTTTACATAGCTGCACCATCATTAATTTTAGCAACGCACTATCCAGCACCTTATTGGGCGCCTGGATGTCAGTCTACATATATGCATATGTCCAACTCGAACTCAATACGCATAATGCCGCTTGGTAAATTGCACTTAATTCTACCTGAGAGACTACATTTGCCCGGAAGTCGCAAAGCATCCGTGAAAATAAAATTATCGAATACTACCAATTACTCACCCAACACACCTGATGGGCATCATTGCATTGAAATCCCCACGCTACAAGATCATAGAGTTAAAGAAAGAGTATAAGGATAAGCTAGGGAATAATAATAAAAAAAAAAAACATTGAAAAATTTAAAGTTTGAAATTGTAGATACATAACTTCTGACTGGTGCTACCAGATCTGTCTAGTGTCTATCACAAATACTAATGCGTCGATAAAGCTAAGACATTATTTTATCGACGCGCGTATAACGTCGAAGGCTATGATGACAATTATATTTGAAGTAATTTGAACTGAACGAAATTCAATAAAGGCAGAAAAAATGGCAAAGAGATGTCATAGACAAACTAATAACAAAGACTGGGCAAGTAAAACACGCCTCTCTTGAATATTAAATCAATGATGTCTCGACTTACTGACGTAATAAAAGTGTAAGACAGCAATTCCTTGCTCCAACATAAAATTAACGATGCCTCGATCTGATGTAGAGAACCCTCAATTTTTTCTTGTTGGCCATCAATAATGGCCTGTTTTGACCTCCAATAATGCATAAAAATTTTAAAGAAAGAATGTCCAGTAAATTTCTAAGAAAAAATTGAGACCGTCATTAGGTCAAGGTATCGTTGATTTTATATTGGACCCCATTGACCCTTTGGTTACGTCAACGTCAGCAAGTCGAGGCCACAGTATATTATATTATATACATATGAATATACTGTTGAGGGAGAATAGAAGAATTTTAAGAACTTTTATTTTTAACAGTTTTAAATTAAATTATAAATACAAGAGGAAAAACAACCACCTCGTCCGGGGTTTGAAGCCGGGTCCTTCCGCTTTCCGGACGACTGCTCCACCCACGCTTGTTAGAATCGGTCAAAGATGAAGAATAGAAGAATTTTAAGAACTTTTATTTTTAACGATTCTAAATCAAAGTAAGCCCAATTCAAAATCGGCGGATGCATGCTGCATAGATTTTGCCGGCCAATTCACAATCGGCGCAGCAAGCAGTGTAGGAAACTTTGTAATGCTAACTTTTTTTATAATTCACAATTATTTACAAACATAACACCTTAATACCGAGTTTTTATATTGTACATAATTTTAATTTAATCGTTTTTCTTTAAAAAAATAGATCCGGAGGAAATATGAGATAAATAAGATTTGAAATTTATTTTTTGCCTCAGTATGTTGGCAGAACTGTTGCAGCATGTATCAAATTTTAAAATTTTCCAAATTCTTGCATCATGATGCATGCTGCGCTGATTGCGAATTGAGCCATATGATCCCATGATATCAAACCTTGCATGCTGCGCCGATTCTAAATTGGGCTTTATAAATACAAGAGGAAAAAACATGCCTCGTTAGCAAAGTTGACAAGTTAGGAAGCTGGCGAGATTTCCGAGTGTTTTAAAATGTTTTAAAATGCACACGGCAAGAAAGGAAGAAAGAAAGAGCGCAAGTTGCATGCAACGAAACAGAATGGCAAATGTTTCATTTTCGTAAATAAATGAGAAGGGGCGGAGTTTTCACGTTTTACTCTCATAAAATGCTCCCGCGCTTTTGTGAAAACCGGTTTTCATGAATGTTTGATAATGTTTGGACACATGTTGTTGCTGTAAAAGGAAACATGTTGTCGCTGTAATCCTATGATTTGAACAGCACGTGTTTCTGTTTGCATTCGTTTTGCTACACTGACATATAATAAGAATGGACTGAGCGTTCTTGCTTCAAAAATAGCATAAAAATTGAACAGGCTGTGAAAACCTTTTATTTCGTACAAATGCACACCGATTCATAAT
Source organism: Dioctria rufipes (assembly GCA_963924295.1). Classification (NCBI taxonomy): domain Eukaryota; kingdom Metazoa; phylum Arthropoda; class Insecta; order Diptera; family Asilidae; genus Dioctria; species Dioctria rufipes. The sequence goes on along the minus strand of OZ002741.1, from coordinate 169,152,989 downwards.
TTATTATTATTTGTCGATTGGAAACACTAAAGATGTTATAAAATAGTATGACATTAAATTAAATTTATTTAGAAAGTTAAACTTGTTTTAATTAACACAAAAATTAATTTTTAATGTTACTAAAAAATGTTCGCCTCTGCAGATTTGTTGTCAAATTTCATTGAGCTTGTATATAAACGATATATTTGTCTGATTTTTATGTCAATTCCAATGCATTCCAATTAATACAGCCGTACTGTTTCCAAAATTGGTTACAGTTCAGTGTACATTTTGAGCTTGAAAGAGACAAATAGATTTTAGTAAAAATTTGTGCCATTATTGACTATAGGAATTAGATAGGATGGCTCAGTCCATTCTTATTATATGTCAGTGTTTTGCTATGAAGAGATTAAGTGGGAGAACTCATACTGGATTCTCTGATATTTTCGGGAAAAATGAGAATTTTATTTGAGAGGAACTTTACATCTCCTTTCAGCATCTGGGCCAAAGCCTCTTTTTCTTAAAAATGGGAGGTAGTATGACCCGAAGTACATTATTATGAATAGTTTGATAGGATTTTGAAGGATTTAATAAGATTTTGTTGTTCGGGTAATGCTACGTTCTCTCGATTTTTGTTACAATAGTGCATAGCCAAGTTCTTTTCCCCCATTAATGCAAAAGACGAAAGTATATGAAATTACTTGTTTAATTCTAAAAAACACCAGAAATTTTCCAATTTTGCTCTGCAGCTTCTTAACTTGTCATTAGGTTAACTTTGATACAGGTTCGATTTGTTTCGAATGAATCTGGTTTTTTAATAAACATTTTTTCCTATTTTTCTCAAGCGGATGTTTATTAGGCTGTAGGCTATTGTTAAGACAAAAATTCTGATTTTTCCATTAGCTTTTCTTACAAGCACGATGGGTGCTGCCCAATCGGAAAATTCCACTGGTAATTGCACCTTGCCATTGATCTGGTAAGAGCAGTTGCCCGGAAAGCGGAAGGTCCGGCTTCAAACCCCGGCGGTTGTTTTTCATGTTGTACATATTTATAATTTGATTTAGAGTCGTTAAAAATAAAATTTCGTAAAATCCTCCTATTCTCCATCTTTGACCGATTCTAACAGTGTGTGTTCGTTCCCGTACGGGAAAAAATGAATATACTGTGTTGAGGCATCGACGATTTGATATTCGAGCGAGGTATTACAGATTTTTGTTCTACTTGCAGTCTTTGTATGTATTAATTTGTCTATGGTAATGTGTTTTTATACTACCGAGTATATAAAAAAAAATATTGTTTCAAGGAGTTTTATTACAAATTTATTTATATAGATAAAAGTCTAGCATTAATAAATATAAGTAATTACGTATTTTTAAATAATCTTTTATATGTATTTACTATAAAACCATTCTTTGGTTTCTCTTCGTTCGTACTTTTTATCCGTAGCTCAACTCATCAGTTACTTTAGCCTACGATTTTAAAAACAAAGTCATTATTTGGCGTCGACTGGTCCGCTACCTTGAAATTGAAGACAAGCAAATCTAATCATTACACGATCTTCATCTGAGCCTCCTGAATTGTAAAAACCTACAAAACCGAATATTTTTAAATAATATTTATCAGTCAATAACGGGCGTTTGATAGATTATCCGGCTACTTCACAGAACATAAATATCTCTAGTTGACTTGACGAAATAAGCGATCCAAAAATTACAACGCGTCGATTGAGGGTTTCGACATAGATCTAAAAGACGCTTTGTTTTTATTCGCTTCCCTAAAATTAATATGTATTATAGGTACCAAATAGGTACTAAATCCTCATAACCACAAAACAAGACTGCTGGATGTGGAATTGCTCCAATTTCTTTCAGTAATCTTACTTATAGATTGGTACATACTATTTTTTTTACGATAAGTATCAAATATGTACTACTAAAAGGCTAGAGTATTATTAATAAAAATATCTACGGGAGTCCAGTCACCCTCACGGTCAATCACGTTCACCAGCAAGCCATCTGAAAGTTAATCGAGCAATATCTAAATCATTTACGATTGCGAGTCCGTGGGCTCTTTATGGAAAACAATACAAATTGTTTACGTAAAAAACAATTTCCTATGATCTAGAAAAAATAGAAAATAAAGGTACCAAATTTAATATCCTCGAAACCAAGTAGTTGAAATCTTCAATCAGCAACACTCACTCTTGTCGGTAAAAGTTATACAGCAGATGAAATCTATGTTATATTAATACGTGAAGAAAAATGAAAAAAAAACTCATTCATAGTTGTAAATTCATTTATAGAAAAGTCTAAAAATATATTAACATTAAAAGGAACAAACTAAGCTTCTTGGTAATTAACAAAACAATGAAGAATTCTCAATTCCTCCGGATCATCAATAAGATCCTTCAAATAGTCAGCAAACACCGTGCAAATTCTGTACAAACTTCGCTTAACTGCTCCTCTCAGAGCATTGCACTTCTTATCAACCTTTCTTCCGCTAAAATTAATGCTATTAGCTTTGTCCAATTCCAATTTTAACTTCAGCAACGCCTTAATTATATTTGGCAATTCACATTGTACAACACCATATTTATCTTCTACCAGCGAAACAGCACAGAGCGCAGCAAGTGCTTGTGTCAACCAAATAACATCCTGCGACTGAGACAATAGGAAAATAGTCTTAGATTCCTCTGGTTCTCCAAAAAGATAAAATAATCCAGGAATAGATCGAAACGCTACTTTAGAGATTTCTTCACAAGACCTTCCAAATTGATCAAAAGCGTCTTGAATTCTTTTGCATGGATCATTTCTAGGAGCTGCAGGTGGATCACAACTTTGATTCAACATATTTCTTATGCCGTACGTTTCATTGTATTGACGTAATAAAATTTTTTCTGCTGCTTCCGTAGCTGATGGTTTTAAACGTGTATAAATATTGTTGCTTTTTACTGTTGATATGTTTTTAACTGAAATTGCAAGCTCTTCTGAAAATGCATTTATCATGCTTAAGCATTGACCAGACAAATGATTCCAATTATAGGGGTGTCCTCCGGGCACCGATAACGAAAATATAAGCTGTCTTCGTTCTGGATTTTTTGAATTTGTAAGATTAAATAAATCCAAGCTTGCCAAATGTTGTGCAATCGGTAATTTCGTTAGCGACAATGCTTCCACGAGAATTACTTCCGATTTGTTGCAAACTGGATTCTTTTGTATGGGAAACTCTACATGTTCCGTGAGTAAAGAGGAGAAAAACACATCCATCAAATGCATGTTGCTTAGGATCTGAAATGATAAAATCCACGCGTACAGTAACAGTCTGGGACTCGTCAATATGATGTATAAAGAGCTTAGAGTTTCATCATGCTCTACTCCTAGTAAGTTAGATAGCCGTTCCGTTATAGTCCATCCAAAAGCCCAAAAAACAATTGAAAAAATTATTGTTGGTGTTATGGATTTCAGAATACATGAATACAAAGCAAAATATAAACTCGACCGAATTTTAACATATTTGCTTTCTTGAATAACAGGAAATTTGAGTATGGGCTCTGTATTTAACCATTCCTTAATAAACAAATATACTCCTGTGCTTATTCCACTTAAGGTTAAAAACATATAGCGACTGTTGAGGCAGTAACCGTCGAAGCACTCAATAAACATAGTTTTGTAACTTTCATGAAGAAATCTAGAGTACAGCCAAGCGGTTAGCAATCCAACTGTTGAATGTAGCAACAATGATACAATTTTCTTCGCAGCTGTGTCCTTTATATATGAAAATCGAGTGGGATAGTACTTATTTACTGCTAGATGTGTGTTTCCCAAAAATATTCCGTAGAGAATTATAGCGCTAACCAATGGCATTATGCATAGCCATGTGTAGAATGAGAAGACAATTCCAAGAGTGCTTCCTATCCATGATACCGGATGAAATATGTTGAAGTTCACGAGCAACAAGAAAATGCTTAGGAGTAGATACTGTATGCAAATACTTAAAGAAACTGCAGCTAGACATCGTAAAACGCAAATTTTCTTGCACTCAACCTCGGCCTCCGACATTTCTAGAATTATAATATTGTACTTTCTGAAAACAAATTTACATTAAATAATAATTTGCAATGTAATAAAGAAGCCACATACTTGAATTACTAAAGTAATGTTGCCTTAGAATATGGGTTAAAGTTAATTTAAAATGAGTAAAGCACCCGTTACCGGCGAACAGTGGTTGAAGTCAAATTTGACTTATGGCGGTTTGTCAAAAATGTGAAAAAAACAATGTATATGGTTTGGTAGATGGCAGCAGAATTGAAAAGTGGCTTTTGGCTGGATTACATTAACAACAAACGCCGGGCAAGTTACATTAAAGCCTGATTCAGATTTCTCGACACCGACAGCAACAACGGCAGCAGCAGCAACGCAAAAAACAGTTTTGCTGTCGAGTGTATCAGATTGCATTACAGCAGCACAAGTCAGTGAGCAGAATATTATGACATTTCTCAGCAGCATTACCACTTTTTTTTAATTCAATGGAAATTCTTGATTTTTCATATAAAAATTGTTTGTTTTTTACTAAGGATATAAGTATTTCCTCCATTTTTCCTACATGAGAAATTAACTTGACAGCTTGGGATGACATCAATCGCTGCCTATGAAGACAGCAACAGCAAATTTAGAATAAGAGATGAGTCGACAGCACGACATTTTTGCTGCTGTCACTCAATCAGCTGATCGCTCTTAACACAGCGTCTACACATGCCATGGCCATTGCCATTCCATATGGCATGGACAGTTTAGACGCTTTAGCCATGCCATTTCTTATTGCAAAACTCATGGCAAACTCCATGGAAAGCAATTATGGCAGGCCATCGCGCTGGCCATAAATTTGACATGATCAAAGTAAAGTAAACGTCAAGGGAAGAATTAAGCAGGTTTTATTATTTTTATTATAAGCTTTTGACTATAATTAGTATTTCCTCTAATTTCTCTAAATCTTCTAAACACTTTATTGCATGAATACATAGCTTTACTCTCTTCGATGCCATTTCTTCAAATGAAAATATGCGCCATGAATTGCCCATCCCAATAATATTTGACAGTTCACGCCATAAATTATGGCGATGGCAACAGATATGCCATGTGTAGACGCAGTGTAACCAATGGAAACGATTTGCTGTTGCTGTTGCTGCCGCTGTCGTGCCAATCTAATTCAGGCTTAACACTGGGCGGCAGCGCCATACTAGAATGTACTGTTGGCCATACCTTAATTTCCCTTATTGTACAGTTGAGTTATTTGCTTGTAATCTCTGCCGGTTTGCAATAAAATTTTAAATAATAATAATAAAGATATTTTCTTTTCCTTCAAGTCCACATTCTTTTAATACAAAATCAGAAATTCAAATATAGTTTAATTTTTTATGTTTTTTCATAATAGATTTAGAACTTCCATATTCGCAGCAATGGAGCGCCAGCGTTAAAATTAGGATTATAGATGGGCCGACGATGACGACGACGCCGGCGTGGGTAATGTAATGCATTTCATACATGCAGTACTGTATCTAAATATTTTTGACATAAAAAAAATAATGTAAACGGCCATTTGTTTGCCATAGCCCACAGGGAAGGATATTGGCACTTTTTACCGGTGAGAAGTATTCGGGGGTAGGAAAAAGTCCGTGCTACCAAGTTTCGATCTGGAGTACGGGCAGCATACCAATACGCCAATACTACAGCATGCCGGCCATTTTGAAATTACGAAATTTGTGATCGGACGGCTGTACAGATGTTTATTTGCGATTTGAGGTGATAATACAGTGTTTTCTAATAAGAGGTGTTCTTTTGATATTCAAAGAAAAATGCCGTCTTTTGAGATAAATGATCGGATCTTTATTTCATTATAAAGAGGAAGGTATGCCGTTAATAATGGAAAATAACATCAGCCAAATGACCACCACGACCACACCTACAGGACCATATCCTTTTCATGAAATTTTCCATAACCGAATCGCAAAGTGGCTGCCCTATGTCCTCGATAGCCTCACGAATTCCATCTTTGAGGTCTTGAATCGACGCTGGGCTGTTGGCGTAGACCTTCTCTTTCACGTGGCCCTAAAGGAAGAAGTCGCAAGGTGTTAAGTCACAAGATCTCGGTAGCCAATTGTGATCACCTCTTCGAGAGATAACACGGTCCGGAAACTTTTCCCGTAAAAGATCAATGGTTTCGTTGCTTGTATGGCACGTAGCGCCGTCTTGTTGAAAGTAAACGTTGTCCAGATCCATACCATCCAATTCCGGCCATAAAAAATCATTAATCACCTGTTGATAGCGCAATCCATTCACCGTAACTGTTGCTCCAGCCTCATTTTCGAAAAAGTAAGGTCCAATGACCCCGCGGGACCATAAACCGCACCAAACAGTCACACGTTGAGGATAGAGAGGCTTTTCAACAATAACTCTTGGGTTTTCCGAGCCCCAGATGCGACAATTTTGCTTGTTGACGAAGCCATCGAGGTGGAAATGGGCCTCATCCCTCAAGATGAGTTTTCGATGGAATTCCGGATCATTTTCATACATTTCAAGGACCCAATCAGCAAAGACTCGACGTTGTTGATGATCGGCCGGCTTGAGTTCTTGTGTTAACTGAACTTTATAAGCCTTAAGACCCAAATCTTTATGCAAAATACGGTGTAATGACGTTTGTGGAATGCCTAATTCCAAAGAACGACGAGGAATGGACAAACTTGGGTTTTCTTCAACACTTTCGGCTACAGCAGCAATATTCTCGGCTGTTCTTGACCGACGTGCACGGGTCTTATTCTTCACATCACTAACTTTTCCCGACAGCTCGAATTTTTCTACCAATTTCTGTATTGCGGTCCGGCAAGGTGCTTCACGACGACCCAAAAATGTTCGAGTTTTACGAACCGTCTCTGCCACATTTTCACCATTTTTATAGTGAATTTTAATAATTTCAATGCATTGTTGAATCGTGTAGCGTTCCAGTTTTATTAATGGCGTAGTTTCTACTTGTCAAATGTTAAAAAATGACAGCTCCAAAAGTGACATCTACCGAAATAGCGGGCTAATTAAAATAACACTTCTTATTGGAAAACCCTTTATAATAATTTGTTATGGTCGTAGCATACTGCATGTAACAGTATGCTACACTGAAACAAGTTGTTCGGTTACGGCCGGCCCAAAGCCACATGAACGGCGAAGAAAGGCGCGCTGAGGGCGACGGACAGAAAAAAGAAGAAGAAGATTTGTTCGCCTTGTGGCATTGAACAGAACGGATAAAAATTGTGTTGGTCACGAATTTAAAGTTATCCTCATAAAGTAAAAAAGTTCGAATTTGTTTTTATAAAATTTTAAAATCCTAAACAAAGTAAGTAATAAGTGGGTTTCGGAGACAGTCGATGTAGTTTCGCTTTGTCGATTTAACTTGATTTAATTCGCAGAGCTCCGGAAATAAAAGTAAAAAGTGGAGCAAAGCTGACATGTCTTGTGTGAGCTTCGACTTGCACCTCAATTTTTGTTTCTTGTATCGGTTTAAATCGCATAAAATCTACTGGTGAACAATTAAAATCAATCTCGTTTACATCAACGAAAGAAATAGCGATTTCATTTGATTCCATTTGAACGAAGAACGCTACACGGAGTCCAAGCGAAGCGTGCTGATCGGCAATTGCTCTGCGGAGTCTTCGGGTTTGCAAACCATCCTTCTGAATCTGAACGAGAAGACAGAAATTTGTGCTAGTGCTACACCCCACCAGAATCTAGAGAGGGCCTTCATAGGGCTGAATCACGAACTGTGTTACTAAACTGAATAATCACCCAATGTGCAGACATCAGCTGTTAACACCATTTCCTAGTAACCTAACGGCAATTTGCATCTGCAAGGTACTAGGCACTAACTAAAATATCTAGGTTTTGGTTGGAGTATTTATAACTTTAGAACAGGATTAATGATAAAAAAATGTGGATGAAAATTAGAATAGGGACACTGAAAACTATCTGCCCTCAGTGTTGAATGGGTGGTTGGGGCGAGCAGAGAAGGCCAAACATCTGCGCCTTCACAATGGATGTAGGTAAGTGGTATAAGGAGTCCCTTCAGGACCGAATGTGTGCAACGGCCTTTGGTTTGTAGGCACGAACATTTTTTTGAATATGGCAGGTGGCACAGCGGCAGGTTTTCGTGGAACCTCCGCACACTCTCCGCCAATAGCCGAGGCGAGCTAGCGTGGCGCGCTGCACTCAAAGCTGTCCACCGACTGATCTGTCACCTCATGCTGGCAGTCTGGACTTCACGTCTAATTCCATAACAAATTTAATAATCATTACGTGTTTTCATTTTGTGATACAGTAATTGTTTATATCAAAAACTGTGACTTAATTGAACACGCACACAATTAATAGGTCTGTTCGATGAAAACCCCGAATAAACCTAGGGCTACACCGGGCTAGGCTATCTAGTTTTTTGAAAATTCTGGGCTACATCGAACTTATACTAAAATTTTCTTGGGATAATGGTGTGACATTTGTCACTTGGGGACTGTCACTTGGAATATGTTGCTGATTGGGGCATATAAATTACTTCTTGAGCAAAAATAAGCAAAAATTAGAAGAAAAGAAATAGATAAATAGCTAGAGCATATTTGTTTGTCTTCACCCATTTTATAAATAACTTTTTACAATTAATTATAGTCATGGGAAATGTCATTAAACCAGATTTACCCCGAGTGCGTTCCAAAACACAACTGCAGCTATAGTTGTAGCTATGTCAGAGCTATGTCAAGTTGTCTGCAGTTAACTAAAGCTGTTTGAAGTTTTGGAACGATCTGAGTAAGCTAAAAGTATTAGAACTGTCATTTATGCTGATTGTATAATTTTATTGATACTTAAAACTAATATTTTATTACTGTGTGTTAATCCGAAAAGAGCCAGAGAAAATTAAATAAATAAATAAATTTCGCAAAACGTTTGTAAAAGCGTGCCAAACAAAATATTTCAATTGACAGCTTACGTCACGATTTATATATTAGATAACTAGCAGTTTTGAGCATAGTCAGGGATAGTTGACTATTTTAGTCAACTTCAGATGTTTCGGAACGCTCAAAAGTCAACTCAGCTGACATAATTTAGTTGACTACTGGGTTTTGGAACAATTGAAGTCAGCTATAGTCAACTGTAGCTATGTTTTCGAATGCACTCCCGATATTTTTAAAACTTGTGCGATGAGTGCACAAAACCTCGGCAAAATTCACACGGTGTTTTCATCGAAGAAACCTAATTTGGGTAACCATATAAGGAACTACGCGAAGCAACATTATTGTATAGCACGTCTTAGCCAATGGAAGGAAATTCCTTCCTTCCCTAAAAAGTTCACGTCTGGGTTGGGCATGAAGCTAGCAGCCGTATGCTGCATCGTGTGACACACAGTAGTATAGAACACCACTATTAAGCGTGAATTACAATTACGACTGAGCTGTCAACAGCGACTAGATTTTAAGTCGAAGTCGACACTGTGGTGGAATTTGTAATTAAATTAAAGCTTCAACTGCTTGAGCAAACCAGCAGTCCCGACTTCTGTGATTGAACTGAAGTTGACCACAGGCGACACCAACTTAGCACTTTGAGCAAAGTATAGTTTCAGTCGTTGTCGCAGCCGAAGTTGAAGTTGGAATTGTATCTTGTGACATGTATTTACCATTTGAGCAAAGTCGAAGCCGAAGTCGCAGTCGTAATTGTAATTCACGCCTTAAGTCCTTGCTTGGACAAAACATAAAAAAAAGTTGGTGACAAAGAAGAAGAAGATTCTGGCTTCTTTCTGTCAGAGAGAGGCTAAACTCATTGGTTATTTATTCAATGGCTAAACTGTGTTGGAAAAAGAGAAAGGAGCAAATTTTTGTGCGGCTGTATTCCGACAAAATTAAAGTTTTTTTTATATATATAAAAATCGGGTGAAAACCTCATCATCAAAAGTTTTTTGAAAACAAGAAGGAAAGGTCGCTATGACCAAGCTTCGGATCAATCTTCCAAGAGGGAGAATAAGGACGTCGCCTCGAAAAAATATAAAAAAAGCAAAAATTCAGGAAACATCAACGCGCCGCATCAGCCGATCCCACTTCTCGGCCAGTTGGCCACCCTAAGAATTTCACTGATTTTCCATCAAAGATGAACTAATTTTTGTATAAAGTTCATACAATTGAGCTGGATCCACGTGAGCGGAATCGCAGAACATGAGCACTAGCGCCCCATTATCCAGGAAGTCCAGCTGAGATTATTAATAGAGTCATCCCAGGATTGCGTCAAACTACCACACGACAGCACCCAATTGAGTGTGCATATTGCATTTGCGAATTCCACGTTAACGTTAGCGAACTTGTAAGAGCTCATCCTTCCGGAATTACTCTAACTAGTACGTAAGTTCTAATCCAGTGAAGCCCGAAGTACACCTGCAGCGCCAGATTTACTTTGTTTTGGAATCCAGCCATTCAATGAAAGTTTTCTTTGTAAATTACTTTATCGTTAGGATAAAATTGTCATGTAAATACTCTATTAGGTATATAGATACGAAGTTAGTCAGCTATCCGACATGGTCATGAATGACATTTATGGTTTTATTTAATTACACGATTTCTTTATCAAGCACAGCGGACCATATCAAAGACGTCTCTGCGTAGGCCATAGATTCCGTTACAGGCTCCACTAGCGAACCCAAAATGTCACGACCATGGTATGGATAAACGTAAAAGTTAGAAGAATAAGGTGAAATTTTGTTTTGATTCAATTGTAACAATATCTAAAGAATTTGAATAGCTCATTCTCGTAGTTCATATAGCTGATACTTTTAGATGTACGATATTAACTTTGCTTATTGTAGGTTGTTATAGGTTATAGGGCAATACGCCATGAAGTTGACATACTACATAGTTGAATTTAAATGAAAATTTATTTTGTATGATAGAAACCTTGAACGGGGATTGTTGCAAGTTGATATATTAGATTTCTTAAATTTTCGAGTTCTTTTACACTCCTCGTGATCTATCTTAAGGTATGGGCAGTATTAATAAGAATAATTAAAAGTATCTTTTCATATGGACTGATCTAGAATTTGATTCGAAATACTGAATTAGACTGAGTACATATTTGATTTCATTATATGTATAGCTCAATGTTTGTTTATAGCTATAGCGTTATTCGTATATATATGTGTATTGTCGCTTACACTTGTTCTGAAGGTGTAACAATTTCATTTTGATTATTGAATATGCCTACTTTTTATAAGGTAACTATGACGTCTTGTCACTCTCCTTTACTCTCTCCTGGAGCCCCTCTTGAGATGATGATCGACTAGGTTCTCTCCTCCGCTACTCAACTCTTCTTATAGGTCATCTAAGGGACACTAAACAAAATAACTGCTGCCTTTAGTGTCATTGGGTGGATATGGGGCAATGCAGCAGAATGCATATCATCTGCGCCTTCACGAAGGTAATGGTAAGTGGTATAAAGGTCCTTTCAGGACCGGATGTGTGCTTCGTCTCTTGGTATGAGTCGGCACGATATATTTTTGTATATGGCAGGTGGCGGCGGCAGCTTTTCGTGGAACCTCATCACACCTCCGCCAATAGCCGAGGTGAGCTAGCGTGCCGCCCTGCGCTTCAAGACTGTCCCAGCTAATGCTGGCAGTCGGGATTGACGTCCAAACCAATCACTCAGCATAGTTCCATAACAAATATTCACTTTTTACCAGTGAACTTTGCACTGTACTAGTAAAATCATCACTAAAATTTTTGCTTGTGATTTTACTGTACGGAAATGTCCCATTTTACTCAAACTCGATTATAGGTTTAATAAGAAAGTCGTGTTTAATGAATTCAGAGCACTGCTCTAAAGTGAACTGAATTGTGTTTAATGAGTCTGCTCTAAAATGAACTACAATAGACGTTAGATGTGCAAAAATCACAAAAAAACGGTCGAATGAAAACGAGCTAATGGACCTCTAATATAAAGCTCTATACATTCTCTCTCTCTGTCTTGCTGTATAATGCAACATAAATTCTTCGCAATGATAGCTTTCTTTGGTGAGTAAAAAGTTAAAGAGCTTTCAAAAACTGATCCGGGTTTATATGGAGTTCTTCACATCTATGTAGTTGTAAGTTGTCTCAAGTATAAAGGCTGAACTACAATAGACGTATACCTAAGTCATTCAGGATATAAAATCACACGAATCAGCACAGAATCAAATAAGATCAATCAGAATGAGCGATAATGAGCTAGGTCAAGCGAACAGAATAAGACGAAAACGAAATCAAAGTGAATATATTAGAATTAAAGAACACAGAAATGTTAATTCAGAGTGTTTTTATTATAATATAAAATATACGTCTAGTTGCGTTGAAACAAGAATTCGAAGTAAGTTCGAACAAGAGTATGATAATGCCCTAGACACACAGCACTCTTAATGAAGAAATAACTAACGACTCATTAGTGTATAATGATTCATTATAAACTGCAGACACACAGCCACTTCTTTAATTAAGTTGATCTGTCAAACTGGCTTGGATAAACTTATCACATTAAAAAAGCAATATGGATCGAATTAACGCAATAAACTTTGTTTTTATTAATTTTAAATTTTATTTATTTTTATTTTATTTCGTTTAATGATTGTGAAATGAAAAAAACATTTTATTAAAAAATATTTTGACATAATTACTTTGTGCTTTGCATTTCTTCTTCTTATTTTTCAAATCAGCAGATGCACAGCGGAGCTCCATACTTAAATTATATGCCAAATCTAGTACATTTTTCGTCATTATAGCTATAATGAAGGAAGAAAACACTTTATTAGTGTACTTCATTATCATCTGATTTTCGAGCCATAATGACGTATACTGTGTGACACACGGCATTTTAATTAATAGTTAGTACTAATGATTCATTAGATCGTGCTGTGTGTCTAGGGTATATGTAAGTATGACAGCTTAACTCTAGGTTTACATGATAGCTTAATACTACGTTTACAAAGATTGACGTTTCTATATTCTAACATCCCCGCTAGAAACGGCATCATCTGTGGATTGTTATGGTCGTAGCATATTGCATATAGCAATATGTCACCACGGACTGAAGCGTGTAGGCCCGGCTTGTTGTCGACTACAGCATGAAACCAAAACGCGCCCCGACCGAGAGAAATGCTTCCTCAAGCTCGGTGTCATGTTCAGTGACAGAAGAAAAAGAAGAAGACTTTTTCCGGCGGTCATTTTTCTCGTTTTTGGGAAGAGTCTGGCTTGTGAAAAATGTGTGAAATGTGGAGACAAAAATTGTCCTAAATTTTTTTAAATAAAAAATTAAATGAATCGGGAAAAGTAACTAACTAAAAACCATATTGAGGTGACCAGTAGAAACCAGCGAAATTAAATAAAACGAGAAAAAGTAAAACAACTAAATTCGACAATATCCCAGTGGATAAGGAAAATAGACGGCGTGGGCGGTTTGTTTAAGGCGCCTAAGGAGATCGAGGCAATTCCATGAAACCAGCGCTAATTGTGAAGGAAATGAAAGAACCGAAAAGTAAAAGATAGGGCAACTATGGAGCGACAGCAGGGATAAGGTCAGAGAATTCTTTTTCTAGGTTAGAATTGCATTTTGTCCAGCTAGGGCACGTTGTGCCCAGTACCCAGCTTATACAATTACGAAAATAAGGAGAATCCGACCCCTCCTAGTCCATTAACAAAACAAAAAAAAAAAAACAAAAATTTAGCATACATATTGTCGTTTACTGCCTATCATTCGAATAGTCTGGCTGAAATCACTGAAGCATATTGATGATAAAGTCAGGGCACGTAAACTTCCACTACCGTCATTGACAGCGGAAAGCCTAAGGACTTCGAGTTTATTGCAAATCATAAAGTTTCATTCCACTTTGAATTCTGACTGGAACACTGCAAGGAGGCAGTCACCTGGTGCACTAATCATTATTAATACATAGACGGGAATTTGTTTGAACCAACGTCTGCAGGTGGGTGCATATCGCTGCTCCGTTTAACCGAGGTCAGACTCTAGAGATGATTAAGCGACTCATCAAGGATTTAATACAAAGGGTTGTTATGGTTAGTTCGTCCAATATAGCCAAATTCCAGCACAAGTTCTTTTTGGTTTTCACTAGTATGTAGGCTTTTGACCGTAAGATTTCATTAATACAGTATGGTACATATATACTTAGCTGGACATTAGGTTTTGGATACTTGAATTTTGCATGCACATATATATATATTTACGCTGAATTCTGTGCACCTATGTATACATAACATTACCTGATATAAGATTTTTTTATATTCGAATTTTGCTGGTACATATATATATTTACGTTAATTTTTTTTGCACCTATATATGTACTTACCTGACATAAGATTTTGATACTTGAATTTTGCATGCACATATATATATATTTACGCTGAATTCTGTGCACCTATGTATACATAACATTACCTGATATAAGATTTTTTTTTATATTCGAATTTTGCTGGTACATATATATATTTACGTTAATTTTTTTTGCACCTATATATGTACTTACCTGACATAAGATTTTGATACTTGAATTTTGCTCATATATATTATATACTTACCTGACATAAACTTTAATATTTGAATTTTTGCTCACCTATATTCACTGTAACATAGGACTCTTTTAGTCGAATTTTGCCAATGTCAGGTGCGATAGCTCGGACCCAATACTATCCTTGAGTCAAGGCACCCAGGGCAACGATCCCGGAAAACTTGTACTATTTATTTCTTCCATACAGGCATTCACAGCGGCTGAAGCGCTTCAATCGTTGGAGAAGGAGTACTGTAAGTACGTTTGAATTTTAAGTATAGCTCGAGTTATCTGAGAAAAAAAAACAGGAAGATTTTCACTTTCTTTAAATCGACCCTGAGTCCCAATTCAAGTATGGGGTGGGTTTGAAATGATCGCCAAGCACATTTAATTAGATATAATTGTGTAACAATAGAGAGATGTACCTTTCAAGTACCTTTAAGTACCTATAGGCCTATCTAATAAGTGCTACGGGGGTGAAATTAAGAAAAATTTTTAAAGAAAGGAATAAATGTAAATTTTGATTATAACGTAATGAAGTCTTAAAGTTTATCACTTCTCCCTCTCACTATCCTGGAGCCCTCTAACATGAAGGTCGCATAGGTCCGCTCTAATTTCGTCTACAGGTCAGCCTAAGGGACTTGGAAATAGTGCCCCCCAAGTCAAAGGGAGGATGGGGCAAGGCCAAGAAGGCATAACATCTGCGCCTTCAATTCAGCAGTAAGCAGGTAAGTGACGTAAAGGTCCCTTCAGGACCGAGTGTGTGCCGTTTTTTTGTAGTGCAGGCACGAAAATTTTTTTGTCTATGGATGATGACATGCGGCAGGTATTTCGGGAACTCCCCCACACTCTCCGCCATCCTTAGCCGAGGTGCTAGCGTGCCGCCCTGTGCTATCGCTGTCATCAGGCGATCTGTCAGCTTATGCTGGCAGTTTGGACTTAACGTCCTGGTCAAGTCGCCTTCAACATATATTCATAACAAAATGGCGCCCAACGTGGGGCCACCTCAGTTAGACTTCGGTGGTCTAAATATAAATTTTACTGGGGACTGAGACTTTGAGAGAGATGATCATCTGGTATCTGCCAGTTGATTGACCTCAAGTCTCACATCCAGTAGAAGATATAGGTGGACCTGAGTCTAATTGGTTTTGTGAAAATTTTTTTTGTAAAGTAACGTAATATTTTGAAAGTTTTATTGGAAGTCTTTGATATTTTGAATTTTTTTGATTAAAGTAAAGTAAAGTTTTTAATGAAATTTTTTGAAAGTTGAAATCCGGCTTTAGGTTTGACTTCGGTCAAGCCTCAAGCCTGAATAGTTGTTGAATTTTTTTTGAAAGTTTTTTGAAATGTTTTTGGATGATCTTTCCCGCTGGCCTTCTGCCATGGAAATGGTAGGTGGCCTCACGAAATCTTTCGTTTGAGCTCTTGTGGGGACATGTCTCTGTTGGCCAACTGGCTGGACAGAGTTATGAATCTGCGAGACAACTTCTTGGCTTCCAGCTAATTAGTTGACCAGACTCATGACTCTGCCCGGCTAGCGAACTAGCTGGACACGACGATTCGGTGAGGAGAAGAGAACGAGTTCTCGGAGGATGGGATTGATGCTGGAGATCTTCAGTGATCAGGAGTTGGCATACTGCTAACTGCCTGGCTGAAGAATCTCTGGCAGCATTCTCAGCCTTTGATACCTCCGACTTTACTCTTCCCAGATTTCTGCAAGAGCTCCGACTTTTTCAATGCACACACTCACGTCACTTGCTTATATCTGTATTATGACCTTGGAAGAGAGAGAGCGACCTGACCTCTTATGTGGGAGTTAGCTTCGGGAGGTGAGGGAGAAATTGTCTGATCTTTGAAAATTGTTGAAACGTTTGACCTGTCTTTGCGATTTTTTTTGGATTCTTCGTAGTTTGCAGAATTTATGAGAATTTAGTCGACGAAGTTATTGACGCTTCCTGACATCGGTTTTTGTTCTGGGGATTCAATCCTCATATTATCTCGATTTAGGAAGCTTAAATTAACTCTTCGAGTCCTTGTTTTGCAAAATTTATTTTTAAAAAAAAAAAAAAAAAATTTCTTCGGACGCTTGGGAAGATATTTCCTTGGATCATAGTATCTCATCCCAACTTTCAAATTTAGTAGCTCGTTAGCTTCGATCCTGTTTGAGCCTGTGATCTCGATTTTTGACCTTTTTTTTAATTTCTCTGATATTCTTCTTCGAACCTTTGGTTTGCAAAACGTTTTCAATTTTGACTCACTATGGGTACAGTGAGAACGCCACCACCTGCGACAAACGGTATGTCAATGCTACCTGAACCATGCTCCATCTGTCGTGATGCAAGCTGGTCAGTCGAAAGGAAGCCTGTAATAACCAAATGTGAACACATTTTTCACCAGGCATGCCTGCAGCATTGGATAGGTGAACATGCTAGTTGTCCTAACTGTCGGTGCCATATTACACAACAAGACTTTATCGAATATACAGGTGCAATCCCAAAGAGACCGAAGAAGGTGAAGCCTGTGAAGTCTACTAAGCACGATGTGCCGAGCTTCAATCTGCCTACTTTCGACCTACCACCACCTAATAGACGCTCTTTGTCTCCAGGAATGTTCAATTTGCATTCCCGGACGTTCACTAATCCCAACTCACGGCAAGACAGTCCATTACCACCAGCCCAAGGCCACACCTCAGCTGCTACGGATGCGTTGCTGGCAGGCCTGCGCATTCAAATGAAAGACTTGGTACGTGAAGGTCTCGAACACAGCCTCAGTACATTACGGTCTGAGTTAGTAGATAGTGTCCGTCAGCAAGTAGCAGCCATGGTGCCACCAATAGATTTTTCACGTCCACCCCCGTCTATGGGTAATCCAAGAACGTCGAACGATTTTCCCAATACAAGGAGACAATCATTCCATAGACCGCCTTCAGCCTTTGGTCAGCCTATGCCAAACCTCGCTCCACCTCAACCAACACCGCCTATTCGTGTTCCTGCACATGTAGGACAGCGACGATCCGGAAGTCCCATCCGTAGATGGAACCTGACGTACAATGGAAATAACGCAGAGCTCCCGGTAGACGAATTCATTTTTAGAGTCGAAGCGCTCACGCACTCCGCTCTGGAAGGAGATTTCGATCTGCTGGTAAGGAACATGCTTACGTTATTAACAGGACCAGCTAAAGATTGGTACTGGTCAATATTGAGGAATAACCCTTTCCCAACTTGGGAATTCATCAAAACGGGATTGTCCATGGAATGGGGAGTGCCCAAGGATGATTTAAAAATACGATTACAGCTGATGTCTCGAAAGCAAAAACCTGGCGAAATATTCGCTATGTATCACCACCATTTAGTATTGCTGCGTGACCAGCTACAGACCGCCATGCCAGACCAAGAGTTTCTAGAGATTGTTAAATCCAATTTGTTGCCTGAGATCCAGGAAAAAATATGTTTGCACCCCACTTATACTATAGGACAGCTGAGATCGCTGGTTACTCGTATCCAAGCTACGCAGACACGCATTGCTACAGCTGGTAGTTGGAATCCGTACCGGAACCAACGAGTGCACGCAGTTGACAATTTTCAGAACTTGGACCCTGAACTGGCAGCAGCGACAGGCAGTGACCACGGCCTAGGTGAGCTATCGAGTATTTCAAACAAAAATGCTATTGTCTGCTGGAATTGTGATCAGTCTGGTCATTATTATCAAGATTGTAGACAGACGAGTCGAGTTGTGTTCTGCTATGGATGCGGACGCAAGAATGTTTTCAAGCCTGATTGCCGCTACTGCAGACAGAAAAACGAGAGACGGGTCGGGAATACCAACACCTCTTCCCGACCAGCGTCAACGTCGCAAGCAGCAACTGTAACGAACAAGGAGGAAAGCCCGCTCCATTAGTAGACACTCGTGATAACTCCCTAACGTGTCCTCTGATATCATTCAGTGACTCTGGTGATATCAGAAAAGCACCGGATTGTACAATTACTTCACTGGAAGAGGCGGAGAACTTGATGGATTTCTCTGCAGATCTTCAAGCTCCCATTTCCATTTCTGGGGAGCCCATGACAATACTAGACACTTCCTTAGAAGAGTCTTTACTCTTCGATGTCCCGTTGACACCTATAGCACGTGTAGCTGACAAGGTTACTGAGCAGGAGATTTGGCCTCCTGCCATTTCTATCTTAAAACGGCCACCAAGCTCTGATATGACGAGTGGGCGTGAGCCAGTTTTACATCCGCTGACGCCGTATCATACGCGTCTGCAGAGATACAGAGCAGCAAGAGACCGAATTTTCTCCTCAGTAGCAGAGTTAGCTGAGATTATGTTTCCCGACCGGGATATGAGACCGAAAAGGAAAAGATCAACCGTTCGTTGGCGAGAATACTGTCGACGAATGAAACTGGAAAGGAAAAAACTAGCACAGATTTCCGTGTCGATGCCAGACGACATTCGACCGTACGCAGAAGTAAAGCTGCTCGGGCGAACTGAGACTGGATTACTTGATAGTGGTGCCACTGTCAGTATTCTAGGCCAGGGAGCTCTCGAGAAGCTTGCTGAAGCAGAGGTTGAATGGAAGAAGTATCGGACACAGGTCCAAGTAGCTAATGGTGCCATGACGACTGTTCATGGTCATGTGAACTTGGACGTCACTTTCCGTGATAAGACCCAAAACGTGCGTTTTTACGTGGTTCCTGGGCTCACACAGGCACTATATCTGGGAATAGACTTCTGGCGCCTCTTTGGGTTAGCTCCGGATGTCCTAGGTATAGTCGCAGAAGTGAATCCAAGTGGGATAGCTACCTCTGACACCGATGGGCATATCCTTTCTAGTTTAGAACACCAACGCTTAGAGAGCACAAAACAGCTTTTCCCCTCTTTCGCCTCTTTAGGCCTGGGAAAAACATCATTGGTCACTCACAAGATTGATACGAATGACGCCGCCCCGATAAAACAGCGCTTTTATCCGATTTCCCCGGCAGTGCAAAGTTTGATGGATGCAGAATTAGAGCGAATGCTATCACTGGGTGTGATAGAGGAGAGCCAGAGTCCTTGGAGCTCTCCAGTTGTTCTGGTAAGGAAGCCTGGAAAGGTCCGGCTTTGTTTTGACGCCAGGAAGGTCAACTCGGTTACAAAGAAGGACGCCTATCCGCTACCGCAGATAGACGCACTTCTGAGTCGACTTCCTCCGGCAAACTACATAACGAGCCTGGACCTGAAAGATGCATTCTGGCAGATCCCACTGGACACTGATTCCAGAGAGAAGACCGCTTTCACAGTACCTGGTCACCCTCTCTATCAGTACACAGTGATGCCATTCGGCCTATGCAACGCTCCCCAAACGATGTGCCGCCTCATGGATAAAGTCATTCCTTTCGATCTTCGTGAGAACGTTCTCGTCTATTTAGACGATTTATTAATTCTATCATCTGACTTTGACACTCATCTCATGCTGCTAGCCAGGGTAGCGGATTGTTTGAGGAAAGCTGGCCTTACTATAAACGTCGAGAAGAGCAAGTTTTGTATCAAGGAGACTAAATACCTGGGATTCATTGTAGGAAGGGGAGGTATGAGAACTGACCCTGACAAAATATCAGCCATAGTTGACTATCCGTCACCTAAAACTGTTCGGCAAGCCCGACGCCTACTAGGTATGGCAGGATGGTACAGACGGTTTATTCCGAACTATGCTGATTTGACTGCATCCATTACAGACACTTTGAAAAACCCGAGTCAGTTCAAATGGACATCTGAAGCCCAGACGTCTCTTGATCTACTCAAACAAAAACTTACTTCTGCTCCGTTGCTAGTGAGTCCAGACTTCACCAAACCGTTCGTCATCCAGTGCGATGCGAGCCAACAAGGTATTGGAGGAGTGTTGCTTCAGCTAGATGACGATGGCCACGAGAAGCCAATAGCCTACGTCTCGAAAAAGTTGAACTCCGCTCAACGAAATTACACCGTCACAGAGCAAGAATGCCTAGCTGCAGTCTTGAGCGTACAGAAGTTCCGGCCCTTCATAGAGCTTATGCCGTTCAAGATAGTGACGGATCACGCGAGCTTGAAATGGCTGATGTCTCAAAAGGACCTCAGCGGAAGACTTGCTCGGTGGAGTTTGAAGCTTCAGGGCTTCGACTTCACTATTGAACACAGGAAAGGAAGCCTGAACGTAGTCCCTGATGCGCTGTCACGCATTCATTGTGACAGCATGAACACAAACGAAGATCCTGGCCCGGAAGTTGACCTTAGTTCGCCATATTTCAATTCGTTGGAATATGAAGAACTGAGGCATAAGGTTAAAACGACTTCTGGCAAACTACCAGATCTTTGCGTCAGGGATGGCTTCGTTTATATTCGGACTGTTCCGAGAACAGGCGATCCGATCCAGGAGGAAGAAGCGTGGAAGCTTTGGATTCCACGTGGGCTTGTCACCGACGTCATTTCGAGAGCGCATGATCCGCCGCTAGCTTCACACGGAGGAATAGGGAAAACCCTAGAACGTCTGCGAAGACATCTGTACTGGCCACGAATGACAGTTGATGTCAGAAATTACGTAGCCGCCTGTGACGTGTGTAAAGAAACGAAGGCTCCTAATACTATTTTGCGACCACCGATGAAAGTCCAGTCTGTGATAGAACGACCATGGCAAAAGCTGTACGTCGATTTCTTAGGTCCATATCCTCGGTCAGTTAAAGGAAACGTCTGCATTCTGATAGTTCTTGACCACTTTTCTAAATTCCCACTTCTCAAACCTATGAGAAAAGCGTCTACGCTCAATGTATGCCAATTCATTGAGACTGAAGTGTTTCACGTGTTCGGAGTTCCGGAGACCATAGTCTCTGACAATGGAGTCCAGTTTTGCTCGGCTCAGTTCGCCAGACTACTGGAAAAGTATGGGGTAAAGCATATGCGAACGGCAGTTTACTCGCCGCAAGCAAACGCCTCAGAGCGAGTAAACCGGTCTCTGTTGTCAGGGATTAGGGCCTATATCCAGAAGGAACACACCAGATGGGATGAGAAACTGAGCCAAATAGCTAGTTCCCTCCGGAGCTCTTTCCATCAAGCTACTGGTTTCTCTCCCTATCGAACACTCTTCGGTCAACAAATGATAGAACATGGCAGCTCCTATTCCATCTTGAGGAGCATTGGAACTCTTAATGAGCCACTGAGAGTAGACGCAGAAGATAAAATGAGATTGATCCGTGCGAGAGTGCAGGAAAATTTACAACACGCATTCGAACAGGGTTCAAAAGCCTACAATCTCAGGGCAAAACCCGTCGAGTTCAAAGTTGGTCAGGAGGTATTTAGAAGGACTTTTGCCCAAAGCAATTTCCAACAGCAGACTAGTGCTAAACTGGGACGAAAATTTGTTAAATGTCGGGTTAGAGCCAAGAAAGGAAACTCACTATACGAACTTGAAGATCTGCGGGGAAAACTGTTAGGTGTCTATCACGCTAAAGACATCAAGCAGTGATCATCAGTATGAAAACATCGTCGATACTTATTGTCGTTTATTCCTGGTAGCCCTAAGAAGGCATCCAGCCAGCTTAACTGGTAAACTATAGGATATCACGAAGCCCTCCTATTGCCCCGTCAATGGTGGGTGATATACCTGTTGGAATCCATTCCCATATTCGGCTGTCAACATGTCACTACTTCGACGACGCCTTGGAGACACACCCTTGAACAATCGCAGCCTGAGATCAGGGTGAGAGGTTGCGCCGGGAAAGCTTAGCGATCAGTTCTTTAGGTTACTGATCGCGGGGCTTCCTCAGCATCTCGGTGAAGGAAGGCAGAGAGGCATCGACCGGCTGGATTTTTTGGGTTACCAGCTTGTCGATGTAGCTTTGGCTTCCCCACACGGAAAAGGATGTCGAAGTCTGATCGAAGACTGACGAGACTTCAAGGATGTGTCCTCGACGTGTCATCGGAAGTAGAGTCTGAGGATGAGGAAAGCATAGGGTCGTGGGACGTGACACACATTGAGCGCCCGCAGTGATGAGGCCTATGTGTAAGACCGGCTAGCTCAGTCGACCATTTTTCAGCGTCGTCTGAACCACGGGTGGCGCAGACCACTCTGCCCTGTTATGGTCGTAGCATATTGCATATAGCAATATGTCACCACGGACTGAAGCGTGTAGGCCCGGCTTGTTGTCGACTACAGCATGAAACCAAAACGCGCCCCGACCGAGAGAAATGCTTCCTCAAGCTCGGTGTCATGTTCAGTGACAGAAGAAAAAGAAGAAGACTTTTTCCGGCGGTCATTTTTCTCGTTTTTGGGAAGAGTCTGGCTTGTGAAAAATGTGTGAAATGTGGAGACAAAAATTGTCCTAAATTTTTTTAAATAAAAAATTAAATGAATCGGGAAAAGTAACTAACTAAAAACCATATTGAGGTGACCAGTAGAAACCAGCGAAATTAAATAAAACGAGAAAAAGTAAAACAACTAAATTCGACAATATCCCAGTGGATAAGGAAAATAGACGGCGTGGGCGGTTTGTTTAAGGCGCCTAAGGAGATCGAGGCAATTCCATGAAACCAGCGCTAATTGTGAAGGAAATGAAAGAACCGAAAAGTAAAAGATAGGGCAACTATGGAGCGACAGCAGGGATAAGGTCAGAGAATTCTTTTTCTAGGTTAGAATTGCATTTTGTCCAGCTAGGGCACGTTGTGCCCAGTACCCAGCTTATACAATTACGAAAATAAGGAGAATCCGACCCCTCCTAGTCCATTAACAAAACAAAAAAAAAAAAACAAAAATTTAGCATACATATTGTCGTTTACTGCCTATCATTCGAATAGTCTGGCTGAAATCACTGAAGCATATTGATGATAAAGTCAGGGCACGTAAACTTCCACTACCGTCATTGACAGCGGAAAGCCTAAGGACTTCGAGTTTATTGCAAATCATAAAGTTTCATTCCACTTTGAATTCTGACTGGAACACTGCAAGGAGGCAGTCACCTGGTGCACTAATCATTATTAATACATAGACGGGAATTTGTTTGAACCAACGTCTGCAGGTGGGTGCATATCGCTGCTCCGTTTAACCGAGGTCAGACTCTAGAGATGATTAAGCGACTCATCAAGGATTTAATACAAAGGGTTGTTATGGTTAGTTCGTCCAATATAGCCAAATTCCAGCACAAGTTCTTTTTGGTTTTCACTAGTATGTAGGCTTTTGACCGTAAGATTTCATTAATACAGTATGGTACATATATACTTAGCTGGACATTAGGTTTTGGATACTTGAATTTTGCATGCACATATATATATATTTACGCTGAATTCTGTGCACCTATGTATACATAACATTACCTGATATAAGATTTTTTTATATTCGAATTTTGCTGGTACATATATATATTTACGTTAATTTTTTTTGCACCTATATATGTACTTACCTGACATAAGATTTTGATACTTGAATTTTGCATGCACATATATATATATTTACGCTGAATTCTGTGCACCTATGTATACATAACATTACCTGATATAAGATTTTTTTTTATATTCGAATTTTGCTGGTACATATATATATTTACGTTAATTTTTTTTGCACCTATATATGTACTTACCTGACATAAGATTTTGATACTTGAATTTTGCTCATATATATTATATACTTACCTGACATAAACTTTAATATTTGAATTTTTGCTCACCTATATTCACTGTAACATAGGACTCTTTTAGTCGAATTTTGCCAATGTCAGGTGCGATAGCTCGGACCCAATACTATCCTTGAGTCAAGGCACCCAGGGCAACGATCCCGGAAAACTTGTACTATTTATTTCTTCCATACAGGCATTCACAGCGGCTGAAGCGCTTCAATCGTTGGAGAAGGAGTACTGTAAGTACGTTTGAATTTTAAGTATAGCTCGAGTTATCTGAGAAAAAAAAACAGGAAGATTTTCACTTTCTTTAAATCGACCCTGAGTCCCAATTCAAGTATGGGGTGGGTTTGAAATGATCGCCAAGCACATTTAATTAGATATAATTGTGTAACAATAGAGAGATGTACCTTTCAAGTACCTTTAAGTACCTATAGGCCTATCTAATAAGTGCTACGGGGGTGAAATTAAGAAAAATTTTTAAAGAAAGGAATAAATGTAAATTTTGATTATAACGTAATGAAGTCTTAAAGTTTATCACTTCTCCCTCTCACTATCCTGGAGCCCTCTAACATGAAGGTCGCATAGGTCCGCTCTAATTTCGTCTACAGGTCAGCCTAAGGGACTTGGAAATAGTGCCCCCCAAGTCAAAGGGAGGATGGGGCAAGGCCAAGAAGGCATAACATCTGCGCCTTCAATTCAGCAGTAAGCAGGTAAGTGACGTAAAGGTCCCTTCAGGACCGAGTGTGTGCCGTTTTTTTGTAGTGCAGGCACGAAAATTTTTTTGTCTATGGATGATGACATGCGGCAGGTATTTCGGGAACTCCCCCACACTCTCCGCCATCCTTAGCCGAGGTGCTAGCGTGCCGCCCTGTGCTATCGCTGTCATCAGGCGATCTGTCAGCTTATGCTGGCAGTTTGGACTTAACGTCCTGGTCAAGTCGCCTTCAACATACTTCCATAACAGGATATAACACCCATTCCTCTCATACATAACGTATGCTTACTCTTCGGTAATGCCTTAGTCAATCCGTCTGCTATCATGTCATCGGTACTAACACCTATTAGTTGAATCTCTCCACCTTCAACTTTCTCACGAACGAAATGATGCCTCACATCTATATGCTTTGAGCGAGCATGGTAACTGTTTGTATTTCCCAAATGTATAGCACTTTGGTTGTCACAAAATAATTTCGTTGGTTCAATTGAATCCACATTCATTGCACTACAGACTATATAGTCATCTAATATTTTGGGTTTTGGTAGTCTGGAAGAACGTCTTACTATGGTTGACGTATCCATCGTTGAATCATTATCACGTTCTGTTTCGTACATCTCTGATGATTCCGGTTCCCTTACTTCATCCAAAATTTCTAATTGCATGTCGTTTACATTTTCTTGGTCATCTTGCAGCTGAAAATGAACTTCAGAACGAGGTTGATTATCATCACATCTGTTAATTTGATTTTCAATAAAAATAACATCACGCCTAACTATAACGTTTTTCGTGGATGGCTGATATAGGCGATATCCTTTTGAATCTGCTTCGTATCCTACGAAGATACATTCTTCACACTTCGGATCCCATTTTTTTCGTAACTGTTTAGGAATATGTGAAAAACATCTGCATCCAAACGTCCTCAAATGACTCAAATTAGGTTTCCTGTTTGACCATACTTCCTCAGGAGTCATCTCCCATGATTTATGTGGAGACCTATTTATCAAATAAACTGCTGTCGCTGTTGCTTCTGCCCAAAATGTTTTGTCAAGGTTGACGTCGTGTATTAAACTTCTAGCTTTTTCTACAATTGTCCTGTTGCATCTTTCAGCTAGACCATTCTGTTCTGGCGTATATGGAATTGTTGTCTGGTGTCGAATACCTGCTTTTCTTAAAAGCTTGTCGAATCTGTGGTTAACATATTCTGATCCATTATCTGTTCGGAGAATTTTAATATGTTGACCAGACTGTTTCTCTGCAAAAGATTTGAAATCTTGGAAACAATCATAAACCATATCCTTGTTTTTCATAAAATATATAAATATTTTCCGTGAATAATCATCGATAAAAGTTAAAAAATAACGATTTCCACCAATTGATTCAGATTCCATCGGTCCGCATACATCGGAATGTACTAATTCTAGTATTTTTGTAGCTCGACTACCTTCTTTAGGAAAGGTGTGCTGTTTGCCTTTAGCACAACTTAAACAATTTAAACTTTCTTCATTACTGAAGCTTATTCCTTTAACATATCCATTTTTCAATAGCATCATATTGTCAGTGTTCATGTGTCCCAAACGTCTATGCCATTGTTCATATTTGACTGATGAACCTGCTAAATTACATTGACCTATATTCTGTGATGGCTGATCCAATACATACATATTATCTAGATTACTTGCGGTAGCAATTAACTTATTTTTTTGATTATAAATTTTGCAATTGTTTTTGCTAAATATTATAACATTACCTTTATTTGTAATCTGACTAACTGACAAAAGATTAGTAGCTAATTCGGGTACATATACAACATTTTTAACGTCAACTGTATTACTGATATTATGTGTACTCACTTTAATTTCTATTTGTCCTTTACCTGCAACATTTAATTTCTCATTATTTGCCAGCACAATTTCCTTTACCAAGTCCGAATTAAAATCACTTAGCCAATCCCTTTTATTGGTCATGTGTACTGAAGAACCACTGTCAATATACCATTTATCACAATTAAGTTGTTTTGCAGGGCAGCATGAATAAAACGCCGACTTGTTTAAAGATTTTTGTCTTGCAAATCTCTGAGCCTTTGAATTTTGAGGACAATCAACAGCTATATGCCCGTAGCCGTTGCATTTAAGACATCTGATACCTTTTGTATTTGACTTCTGATTATAATGTTTTCTTTTACTAAGAAAAGCCTGATTATAGTTTAGAAGATCAGCTGATGATGATTCAATTTTAATATCTTGCAAGATTTTTGTTTTGATGCTGTCTGCCGTTATAGGTAGACCAGAATTTTCCAATCCCATTATCATAGGCTTATATTCATCAGGTAATCCGGTTAGAAGTAGTGTCCCTATCCACTCATCACTGACATGAAAACTTATTCCATTTATTTTATGAGCTGTGGTGATTACCGTGTTTACATATTCATCAACAGACTTGCACTGAGATAATTTTGTTGTAGTTAACTTTCGCAGAAGTCCTACACGTCTACTTAACCCTGAATCTTCAAACACACTAACTATTTTTGGCCATACCTCTTTAGCCGTTTTTGCATCTTGGATGTGTACATAAATAATTGGATCGACAGACAATATAATTTTTGTTCGAACCTTAGTGTCCTTTTTAACATCCTTGACTTCCTCCTTGCATTCAACACACTCCCACAAATCCTCGTGTCCCAAATAAGTTCGCATGGCAAACTTCCAGGTATTGAAGTTGTCTCTGCCGACAAGTTTTTCAATCGGAGCAATTCCTGCTGTACTTGACGTCGCCATTTTGAATTCGGTGATCAAACAATTATCCACAAGTTGATCGATAATTCCCTCAATAATTTTTATATAATTATTGTTCTCCAGCTTTACTGCTAACTATATGACTGGAACTGACTTTTATGTTTACAGCGTATTTATACGTAACCTGGGGTATTGGGCCCATAACCTATTAGAATTAAAGAACACAAAAATGTTAATTCAGAGTGTTTGTATTATAATATAAAATATACGTCTAGTTGCGTTGAAACAAGAACTCGAAGTAAAGTTCGAACAAGAGTATGATAAGTATGACAGCTTAACTCTAGGTTTACATGATAGCTTAATACTACGTTTACAAAGATTGACGTTTCTATATTCTAACATGTTTGTTGTGTAATTTGTATAAAAATGAACTAATTAATAACAAAAAATTCAAAAGAAATTCAACGCGTTCAATCTGATAGCATATTTTTCCAATTCGTCGTACGCGACGCTCACCTTGCGTCCAAAATTCCACTCTAACTTGACCTTTTCTCCTTCCGAATGAATCTGTATAAATCGACAGAACGACGTCATAATTTAATTCTGTGTTCATAGAAAAGGAACGTAACAGAACCATTTCAAGTTTTTGACATTTCTCAATTTGATAAAAGCAAGTATAAATTCGTAAAATTTGTTGTTTATGAAAAACAAAACCATTTTCCAACAAAAGCAACTTAAAATCAACTATTACCACCTCGTACTAATTGTAAACAACCGTAACCCCCGGAATATACTTGCCATGAACAAAGTCGAAAAAAGAGAGCAGCGGGCCGGTCAGCAGGTGACATCCAGTCTTTTTGCCTTGTCTTACTGAAGGAGTTTTTCACATAAAAGTTGCTTGTATGTTGTTCAAACGCTATAATTTCCATAAATTTGTTCTACATGCAATTTTTTTTTAAACTATTAGAAAGAAAACATATTTGGCTGCAATTTATTTTAATTTATTTTGCGACGGCTTTAGAACCTGTTTAAAATGAAATTTTAGTTTTTCCTCTATGACGAGTATACAAAAAGCAGTGAGAGTGAGCTCTTACTGCATGCTGTACCAGGCACGTTAAGACCTTTTAATCTGTCGGTGTCTTCGGCGACTTCACCGCTTGTATTATATTCCGGGGGCTACGAAACAACCCATTCACGAATACAAATTAAAATTGTTCTGCTTAAATCCGCGAAAAACTCAGGTACATTCAGAATGGTTCGAAGTCCGAAAGAAGCGATGACAGTTATATCGTTCGGCCCGAGAAAAAGAACGACAAGAATTGAAAAAAGTCATTCTGAACGAGAAAAGAAACTCAGCAATATAGTGTCAACTGGGCTTATTGGCAGAACGAAGTTCGTTATGGGAATATTTATAATCTATTTACCATCGCCATCGATTATTGATACCGTTTTATGTTTGGCGCTTTGCACATATAACCAATTTGTGTTATTTAATTTGTGATTTCACGTCTATTAGTTCAGTTCAGTTTAGTGTTAGTTATTAAAATTTTTAAAACAGAAAACATTGAATTCTTAGAAGAATATTATCTGGATATGTTTGAAGTAGATGCACAAGCAGAAATAAATTACGTAGATGAAAATGAATTTGATCAATAAAGGACGAGGGAGTAAAATGCTTAACTAATATTTCATTATTTATAATTTCCATCATAAAATTTTTTAAAACCTTTTCACTGTAAGTTTGCTTGACAATTAATTTCTCAATTAGGCTTTAGGTGGCCAAGGTCAAGGTATATAGAAGGCAAGCTATTCCCATTAAAATTTTAACACAGTGCAGATGCTATCCTGTGACGTAATTCTGTGACTAATGTATATACATTTTTATAGGAGAGAGAGGAGAGAGAGTATTGTGTTTTCTGTACCGTAATTTCCTTTACATTTCCCGATATTACCTAATGGCAGAACATGGTTCGTAATGAGAATAACTTGTATTCTATATACCTTGGCCTGGGCCACACATGGGAGACTATAGGCCGTTTTTACGGGTGAGAAGTATTCGGGGGCAGGAACAATACCGAAATTCCAAATTTCGATCAGGTGGACGGGCTACATACCAATACTACTGAAAAGGAAATTTGGCCATTTTAAAATTGCGAAATTTCTAATCGGTCGACTGTACAGTTGTTTACGTGTGATTTGAGATGATAATAAAATAACTACATTATTATTACGTGCTCTGAATTTGTGATACAGTTATTGTTTATATCAAAAACTGTAACTGAATTGCGTATAAGCACAAGAGGTGGAAAATCCTTCCTTCCTTAAAAATTTCTCGTGTGGGTTGGTCTCATGGCTTTCCTATGTGGTTAGGCCTTAAGTATAAGAACTACATTATCTGTCCAAATTATACCCGTAGATGGCAGTATGATTGACAAAAGTCTAAGTTAGACAAATGTTGAGCAATTTAAGTGTATGGTAATCCTCTTTTCTCGCCCTAAAAAGTTTCGTAGCCATATTGGTTATTCGTGATGATTGCGTACGCATACACATAACGTACTCGTTCGTTTCGAGCCGAGGAGAATTTGCATGTCAACGGGGCTCTAAAACGATTTCTAGTTGGATTTTTGTTAAAGTAATATTACTTACTAATAAGTATTTTATTATTTTATTAAATTTTTTCAATTTAAATTAAGTTCGGAAGTTTGTAAAAGTGAAAAATAAACGACTTTTCCAGTGTTTTCATCGGATGGAGTGATACGCGGACGCGTGTTTAATCGGTGATTATCGCAAGCAGGTGTTGTGTCATATTTTCTAATTTGATACGTCTTCATAGAAAATTGAATCAAAAAATATTTTCATTACAAGTGGCTATTGTAGTGCATTTTTCACTAGGAAAAAGTATCCTTCAAGTATTTGGATAAGCTGATAACTCAAGCTCCCAGCTGTGATTTGTTTTTATTTTTGTGATTGAAGTTTCTTTAGTGAAAGTGAAAAAAATCTCTAAAATTATTGATAAAAATCTGTGAAAGTTGCGATGAGTGTTTAGAAGTTAATTTACATGAATTGAAGCATTTAATCTGATAATTAATTGTGATGCCAAATATTAAAGGTTTTGAGCAATTTCTTAGTTTTTCTGTTTTTTCCTTTACTCTGGGATATGTCGCATCATAAATTTCAACAGCAGGTAAGAAAATTAGTTTATGATCCCAATTTGGTTGTAAAATGAAACCATACATCGGTTGCCTTGGTGGCTAGCTACTCTATTCATTCAGTGACTTTAGTTTGTTTTACACTTTATTGTAGGTACGATACGGACACCTTGGGTCTCGCGCGGACAGTAAATTTTTTATGATCTTATGAATACAATTAGAGGAGATTCAATGTTTTGGCTTTTCGTTTAATAGTTCCCACTTAACTTAATGTGAAAATTGTTGAAACCTGGCTCATTTCACTGAAAGTTTTTAGTAGTATGCGTGCATTGCAGTTGCAGAGATTGCATAGGAAAAAGTATGTCAGAAACACAGCAGAACCAAAAACAACATTCCTGTTTGTGTGTTAATGTAGAGAGCGTTAGGGTTTTCATGCTTCGTGGTAGGTACCTTGAATGCGAATGAAGAC
Organism: Dioctria rufipes; assembly: GCA_963924295.1. NCBI lineage: Eukaryota > Metazoa > Arthropoda > Insecta > Diptera > Asilidae > Dioctria > Dioctria rufipes. The sequence goes on along the minus strand of OZ002741.1, from coordinate 169,121,726 downwards.
GTATCAGCTGTTAAAAATTAATTGATTTTGCAAATCTCTTAGACACAGTTTTCAATTATATGTAGGTCCGCAATTGCTATTTCGTAATGTTTCTTACTGCGTATGACTTGTGTCTACTTGATATTGTAGATTTTTGAACTTAAGTTTTCCTACGTTAAGTTAACTCGACAGTCTGAGAATCTAGATGAGGTTATCTCATGATATACAGAGCACAATAATTATAGTAGAAAATCCTAAAATCTGGTGCGATATCAAGTGAAACCATTTCGGAACAGTTTTTTATATATATAAAAAATAAATAAAAGTACCTACTATAAATATCTATAAATAAAATATTAGTAATGAAAGATTAAAAAAACGAAAAAAAGGCTGTAGTTTTGGCAGAGTCAGGGAGGAGAGCTAAATCTCTAAGAATTATCTAACGAATTTCAAATAATCAGTATAGAATGTATTCTACAGCACTTATAGGGTTATATCATTGACTTATAACAATGGACTGAGTGTTTTGTTGTTGTCCTATATGAAAGAATGGTAGAAATTTTATAGTTTTCTCTTTCGCGCTATGGCAGAGTTGGATCTAAACAACATCGTTTGATGTTTTTAAAGATAGTGTTTATCATGTTGGGTCGCTCTTGCCCATAAGCAGGATTCAGGTAAAAATAACCCTTTGAAAAGTAAATTATATTAATTATAAGAGTGCTTATAAGAGATTAAAATATCACTTGAACACAAGAAAGATATTTTTTTAATTTAATTCGATTTTCTAGTGTAAAATTTCATCTGATTGGTTGAGTTTTACATTTTTTTATGTAGTAAACGTTTTAAAGGGTGTTCAAACCCTATATACAGAAACACAATACTTGTGCCACGCTTAGTACATAGTTATAAGTAAAGTTAACATAGCAACAGCGTTATCATATTGATGAACCTGAAATTCCCACGAAAATGGGAAAACTTAGTAATTTTTCCCACATTGTTAGTCAAATTCCCATAAAATTAAAAAGTATAAAGAAAAAGTCAATTTAGTTCAACAAAATAATATAAATAAATGAAAAAAAAAATAACATAATTCAATTCAATTCGTCTTAAAATGTACCGTATACCCTATTCTTTTCAAGATATAGGGTGTTTAATGAAAAAGAGCATAGTTTACTAATCACCCTGTAACTTCTAAGGGTGACATTTTGAAAGTAATTTTAAATTAACTAACAAAATTAGAAAGCCAATTGTTTGGTGTATGTGATATACCTAATACAGTTATTTCATTTCTTTAAAAATAAATCGGACTAGTACCTACCTATAACTTTGGAAAAAAATGTAAAAAATCAACATTGCCGGTAGACGACCAGGCTCATCCTATGTAGGTACGTCCAGAAGCTGTCCAGTGCGACCATTAAACTTTTGCTGAATCAATTGAATTACTGCTGAACAAACATAAATTGATATAAATGCCTAGAAATTAAGACTACAAATAAAAATGTTTTTAGAATTAACAATTATATATTATGAAATAAATAAACTGAATTAAGTATTTCCACTTGATAAAACGATGGTCGACTACTGGAAATACTAGGGTAACTTAACCAATTCGCGTCCACTACCCCATTTGCGTCCAGTTCATTTTATAACATAAAGCTACGTATTTTCCTTAAATTGTAGGTATGCATTTCTATATCGTCATTATATATGTATGTGTCTGCTAACCCTAAAGTGAGCAAGAGGATCATTGCGTTAAAACTCAGTCGTCAGAGTTCAATTCATTAGAAGTCGGCATATAAATAATGCAATAAAAACATATTTTCTTTTTAATGTAGTCCCATGAGGTTGAAAGGTAAGGGACTGATTTTTTTATTCCATTTTTATTTCATAATAAAGCTTTTTAAGTATGTAGTTATATTTCAAATAAATATAATATTGTTTGAAATTTAGGTTATTTTTTGGAATAATAAAGGCCGCGAAATGGATTAATGATTATTTTCAGTTTGCGTGTATTGGTGGCCGAAAATTAGAGTTGCATTTTCTACCTTGCCCCAAATTGCGGTCTACAATCACACTTTAATTAATTTAGTCTAATTTTATGCATTGCATATAATGATATATGGAAGGATATACTGCTACAACGCTAAATAAAACATTGTCGAACATTCGACAAGAATAATTTTTTGTTAGAGCAGCTAGCATCAAATAAAATAGTTCAAAAACATCGGGATAAAATGTCTGGAAAGCATCCTGAAAGCGTAAAAAAGTCTGACTCACAAAAATTTTAAACGTAAACCGAAGAAAAACTAATTAAGTGGTGTGGGTCGTTAGTCAAATGAGGGTTTCCATTAAGTCGTTTTAAACACAATTCAAAAAATTGAGCAAGACGATGGCACGACTACATCCTTCAAAAATGGGCGACCATGGCGAAAACGTTATAACCTTTTCTTGAAATTTGTATTTTTGTATTTTGCGTTTATTGGAGAATTTCCTTATACAATTACAATCAATAACAATAATAATCAAGCTCTTAAATTTATTCAAATTTCTTTCTACTTAACATTCTTTAGGTAGGCTATTAAACATTTTCAACTCACTAATCATTATTCTATTCACATATCTATCATGATTCTGAAATCATCTCTATTTCTTACATCGTAACTAACTGTTTCGCTCACTTATCTAATAGTTAGACAATAACTTGTTTTTGAATTTAAAAATATGAATTAGTACCTTGAAGCAAATTCTTTGTTTTGCACTCATCGAGCATTACAGCAACAGGCGTTAACCTACTACACTTTAGAGTTATTCGCATTGCTCTATTTTGAAATTTTTGAAACCTTTTTACCGTTGTAGTATTTCCACAGTACAAAATTACAGCACAGTAATCAAAGTGAGGCAGAATAATGGTATTATAAATGCATATTGCTGTTTTGAGGTCCAGAAAAATTCCTATAATTCCTTTCAGAAACTCCTGGCTTCTTAGCTATCTTACAACACAATTTGTCAACATGAGATGAGAAGCTCAGTTTATTATCTACTACTATTCCAAGATTTTTAACTCCCTCTACAACATCTATATTGCTTCCCTGTATATAGTTATTGCCAAGGGTTCCCTGCCATTTATTAACATACAATTTGTTTTAGACACTTGAACGAACGTGCACGAATGTTTGAGAATAAATGGAATAGTGTAGTGAATGACTTTACAAAGAGAAAGCTGGTGAAAGAGAGAGAAAACGGATGGTTCAACAATACACTTCGCAGTATGAGAACGAATAAAGAATTGAACTACAGAAAAGCTGTTCTATCGGAATGCGACAGGGATTGGAGCGAGTATAAATTAATTCGAAATAAATATGCAAAAATGATAAAGCAAGCCAAGAACAATTATATTAAAGGAATTATAAATGAAGCAAACAACCCGAAGGAAATGTGGAAATCGATTAAAACATATGTAATGAAGGACTCTAAAAATGTAATAAAAAAGGTAAAATTTGGATCTATATGCTGTTTGGAAGATAATGAAATAGCTGAAAATTTCAATAACTACTTCATTGAGAGTATAGAACAGATCCATCAGTCAATCCCGAATATGATATATAGTGATGATGACCTTCAACAGATTGATAAAAAATTTGTTTTCGGGCACATTTCCCAAACGGAATTACGACAAATAATTAAGGACATGAATTCTAAACGGGATTACAGTAGAACTAACACAACAATGTTTTTGGATAATTGGGAAGATGAGGGACTTCCTTTATGTAATCTAATTAATAAATCTTTAATTGAGGGCTCGTTTCCTGACACATGGAAGGAATCTATTATTATTCCGATCCAAAAAATTAAAAACACAACGAGATGCGAAGAATTTAGGGCTGTTAATATGCTCTCAACACATGAAAAAATTTTAGAGAAGGTAGTTCAACAACAATTGGGAAAATACTTAGAATCCAACAAGCTTTTGGTAGAACAACAGTCCGGATTTCGAAAATGGCATTCGTGTGAATCGGCGCTAAACTGGATAATAACTCAGTGGAAAGAAGAGCTTCAGAGTAAAAGAAAAATATTAGCGGTTTTCTTGGACTTAAAAAGAGCGTTTGAGACAGTGGACAGGTCGCTCTTATTGAAGAAGCTATATAAATATGGAATACAAGGAAAAGAATACAGATGGTTCGAGTCATATTTATCAGATAGAAATCAAAGGACGAAAATTAATGAGTACAGATCACAGAGACGACAGAATAAATTAGGAGTCCCACAAGGCTCCGTATTGGGAACTCTGCTATTCCTCATTTATATAAACGACATACCAGATACTTTAAAAAATGTTGGTATTGTGTTGTTCGCGGATAATGCACTTCTTCACATTGCGCGCGATGATATTCAGGAATGTATTAATCAAATGGAAGAATATTTGAGTTCAGTAAACGTGTGGTTAAGCGTAAATAAGCTAAAATTAAATATAAATAAAACTAAGTACATGGCAATAAACAGTGACTATAACAATGGAATTAATATGAGTGGAGAATTAATTGAATGTGTAAGTGAAATTAAGTATTTGGGTGTAGTGATTGATAAAAAACTAAATTTCAAAAGTCATTTTGATTATGTTTGCAAAAAATCCTAAAGAAAATCGGTTTTCTGAGAAGAATTAGAAACAAAGTGTCCTTACTGACAGCTATACATATATATAACGTGATAATTAAACCGCATTGTGAGTATTGTTCGACAGTTATGTTTCTTGGAACAAAAGAGATGTTAGAGAGAGTGCAGAAGCTGCAGAATAAGGCGATGCGGGTGATATTAGGTTGCAGTAGGTTTACACCGATATTATCAATGCTTAAAGCACTAATGTGGATGAGCGTAAAGGAAAGAATAGTTTTGAATGTATTGTTGTTTATATTTAAGATAAAGAGTAAGATTCTACCAGAATATTTACATAGATATTTAAGATTTGTTGGAGACGTGCAACCATTTAACCTCAGGAATGTAAATGAATTCAGATTAAGTAATTATAATACAACAGGAGCGCAAAACTCACTGCTATATAAAGGTTTAAAAATGTATAATAAACTTAACTATTGCAGGAATGATGGAAACTTTGGAGCATTTAAAAGATATTGTATTGAATTTATAAAAACTAAATTAGATGTCCTATTGGCATGATGTTATTTGTTAATTACTAGATTATTTTTTCATGTTTTTTTTTTTTTTTTTTAATATTTTATTTAGTAGCGATTTATTATCGATTTAATGAAGCAAATCATTGTAAATGTACAAGCTTTTATATGCTTTTATATGAGCAAATAAAATTTATTTATTTATTTATTTATTTACATTAAGCTTTAATTTGTTTACGTTGATCCATATTGCGATACTTTCCAGATCTTTTGTCTGCATTCGCTGGAGTCATTTACAGTTATATACACCAGCGTGTCGTCCGCAAATAACACTACTTTTGAATATTTTACTACACTAGAAAGGTCATTTATGTACAGCAGCAACAACGTACTCAAGAATACGCCTTAGGGTAACCCAATGTTGCATTCCACAGATGTAGAAACATTAGACTCTAGTTTAGTCACTTGCGTCCTGTTATGTAAGTAACTCTCGAACGATCTGTTTTCTGTTGACTTGATGCCATGTTTGTCTAGTTTTTTGAGTAAAATGCTGCAGTTAATGATTTCATACGCCCTCTTTAGATCTAAGAAAACTGCAATCAGCAGCTGTCAATGTCAATTTCCTTCTTCCACTCCAGAACAACCAAATTTAAAGCTGATTCACAAGAATGCTTAGGTCTGAATCCTGATTTATGCTCCACAAGCAGAACCAGTGATCATAGGATTTTTTAATTTACTTAGAATGGTTTGTAGTCCATTCATATCTATATACCTTTAAACTTGAATTCAGCAGTACACTCAATTTGGTATTCTCTTTTCTATGTTTGTGATACTCTTGATAAAATACGTATTAAGTTTTTCACAAATTTCTGGAATATGTTTGATATTAACACCTTCAAGCTCTATTTTTTTAATGCCATTTACAGCCCTTGATTTTATTAATACCTTCAGAATATTCCACATGCGCCTTGTTTTGAAATTAGTTTTTGCCTAAAATAAGTTTCTACGATTCTTTTCTTATAGTAATTCCTGGCTGCTACATATTCTGCCCAATCTTAATCAGTTTTCGTAATTTTAGCTTTTTCGTATTTACAGCTGTAGTTCCCGGTTATACCATTCATTGTGGCCGCTGGTTTTTACTGTTTTCTCTACTATCGCTGGCGTTATACTACTAGACTCCTTGATCTGCTCCGTACATTCATTTACATTTTCAATTTCCATAATACCATTATCGCGTATATTTCTGCTAATTGCATTTATAAATATTTCTTTATTGTATTTAATATATTTTATATTTCTCGTATCATTGTTTTTTTTGGAGCCTTATTTCAATTCTAATCGACTCATGATTACTAACATTTATATCCTTGGAAAATATAAAGATTGTTCTTAATATTAGTAAAAACCAAATCTATAATCGTGGACGTATCTTTAGTTATTCTAGTGGGATTGGTTATAATTTGTTTCAAATTTTTGTCACTGCAGATTTCGTACAGGTTAGTTTTTGTCACATTCTCAGTTAAGACATTTATATTAAAGTCTGCAACAATAACTATATCAATCTCTTCTGGCATGTCAGCCCATCTTTCAAAGTATCAATGTGTACACCAATGTTAGACAAATACTGACTTGTATGTTTTGCTTGGTATATAGACAGCTACACCACCAGTATGTCTAGAGTTTGATTTGCACATTATATATGTAATTGTAGCCAGTTTGCAGGTCACAATCATTAGTTTCTTCAATGATATGCGTTTCCGAGATGTGGGCAATCAAATTTGTAAATATTGCATAGGCGCTTCACTTCATTTAGGTTGTTTAACAATCCTTGTACATTTAAATATAGGATATTTAGGTTATAATTGGACATTTATTGCTAGTAGGTACTTTATTAATCTCCGCTCTAAATTTAGATAGCGCTTATATATTCAATTCAATTCAATTTTGTTTTATTTAGGGTAAAGTACAAAAGATCTGAGGTTTTAACCTAGTAAATTATATGAGAGCGAGAAGAACTACAAGGAACTAAAGCTAACTTATTAAAGCTAAAGATATTAAAAGGAGTAATTTAACAATTTGAAAACAAGAAAAAAGAAAAAAGCTAGAATTGGTCTAAGACCAATTCTTTTGATACCCTAGATCAGGGCTTCTTAAACTATGGGTCGCGACCCCATATGGAGTCTCTTAGCGAAATCTTGGGGGGTTTAGTAAATACAATTTTAAAACTTTTTGTGCAATTTTTAATATTATATTTTTGTATGTTTTTAAGTAAGTTCTAAATCTATATTTTTTCATATGTAGGTACATATATATATTTTTACCTAATCAATAAATCATCACTAAATATTTATATAGATAATTTTATATTATATTTTTTGGGTCGCGAAAAAAGCCCAATCAGAAATGGGGTCGTGAATGAAAAAAGTTTAAGAAGCTCTGCCCTAGATGAATGCCCTTATGAAATTTCGCATTGTCACCCTTCTGTGCAAGTTTGATTTTTGAAGTGGTTTTTCGTATATATTTCTAGAACGGTTCGTCGGACAGAAAAAATGATTATAACCAATTTTATAGGATTTCGTATTCTGAAGAAGTTTTTAGTACAATAAAAATATCTTGGACTTATCGTTTTCGCAGTATTTGTAAAAAACCTAAATTTTTATATGGCAACTCCAAGAAGTAGTCGCCCGATTTAGTCCATTTTTGACATTTTATTTGCTAATGTAGTAAAAAAATCATGTACCAAATTTCAGCTTTCTATATCGATGCGTTCTCAGGCAGTGTCCAAATATATAGTGGAAAACGAAAGTTTTGTATGGCAACCCCACGAAGGAGTTGCCCGATTTGTCTCATTTTCGAACTTAATTTTTTTCTTTTAAAGTCCGTGCACAAAATTTCAGCTCTCTAAGTATACGCGTTCTCGTGTCCAATCCATTTTGCTCTACCATCATTATTTCGACGTGTTACAAACGGAATGACAAACTTAGTATACCCTATAGATTTCATCTAGGGTATAATAAAAGAAGAAGAAATAACAGAAAAGCAAAAATTAGCGGAAGATAGTAAAAATAATTAATCAAATAAGATTAACTTGATTTCATTTATGAGCTCAACCTGTCACCAATGAAGAGAAGGAGAAGAATATAATAATAAATAAACAAAAGTTCAAAGGTTCACCAGAGTGAATTAGGTTATACTAGAATATTAAGGCTTTACGCTTTAGGTAAGAGTTGATCGAGCAGCCAACCAATGAGAGCCTGTACGGAGTTATATGCTGCCACTATTTAATGCCAAATACAAATCGAATGCAATCGTTAAAAGCAACTTCAACTTTCCGCGCGCATACGCTATCAAGTTTGGGATACCTAGATACACTCTTCCGTAAGCAAAACGGGGTAAAGAAGAGCTTTTACGAGTTGCAAGCGGATATTTATTGACAGTAATCCTGCAGATACCCATAGTCTACGTAATATCCCATAGATCTTAGAGAGCATCAGTTTGACGTGATCACAACAACTTAATTGCCTATTTAGCTTGACCCCAAAATTGTTGACCGAATTCATAAAACACAAAAGGGAGTTGTCAAGAAAAAGGGTTTGGGATATAACTATGTGATAGAAAGAGTTGTAGATAGCAAGACAGTGCGATTTGTTATGATTTAGTGAAAGCCGGTTGTTGATCGACCAAGTGTAAATACGGGAAAGATCCCCATTAATGCGAGCAACACAATCTTCTATATAAGATCAATAGGTCTGCTTAGGTAAAATTGTACATAATCAGCATAAAGATGAAGGAGTATCTTGAACCAATTTGGCAAGTCATTAATAAACATAGAAAATAAAAACGAGCTCAAAACAGATCCTTGGGGTACACAGAAAAGAAGGAGTAGGGAGGATGAGGAGTCACTAATTTGTTGCAACCTGTCAGTAAGGAAACTATCAATTAAGGAGATCGCAGGGAAAATTACTGTATAGCTTTTCTAATAGCTTAGAGTGGCTAACGCTATCAAAAGCTTTTGAGAAATCCAGTAAAACAAGTATGCCAAAGTTCTTGGAGTCGAGAATCAGGTGAAGATCAGTTTTAGTATAGCAGTTTCACAACTGTGTCGTGGTCGAAAGCTGTAATTGTGTTAGGAGGTTGTTGGTATGGACAAATTCTAAAATCTGAGACTACAAAATTTTTTCAAGTATTTTAGCAAAATAGCAAAGAATGCAAATTGGCCGGAAATTAACAATTGAATCAGGGGAAGGTTTCTTGGGTACTGGTATAATGTTGGATATTTTCCAAGCTTTAGGGAAAGAGCAGTAAGTCAGACAAAGAGTTTAAAATATGAAATATATATGGCGAAATGTAAGGTAATATAATTTGAAGAATAGGGGATCTAAACCGTCAGGACTAATAGCATATCGCATGAACGATCCCAGGCTATGTGGCTGCAATCTAGAAATGCAATCCGGTTTCTGAAGAGGTTATTCGAAAATGGTTTGATGAGCTGCAAAATTATATAAAGGAGATGTATGCAGGAGACACTTTTAAAGAAACAGTTGTTTTCCCACAAGTAGGACCATCTAGGTATGTTGTCAATAGCTATGCCAGAAGATTGGTTTTTAGTTCGTTCTCACTCGCACTGAATGAGATAATCGCGAATGGGGTAAATAAACAGTTAATTAATGAACAAATTCAAAAAAATTGATTATTTTTGTTGACGGTCACAAGTGCTATTTAAGATTGGAGCTAAGCGAGCTTTTCAGTGCAAACGGGATCATTTTATACAGACTTTCTCCCAGCATTACATATATGCTACAACCAGCAGATGTTAGTGTTTTCAACTATTGCTCCAATAAATGTAATGGGAGTGGTTAAGTGATGATCTTGTTTTAAAGAGATGAGACACCCTTGGATCGTAGGCGCATTGAATTCGACGTGATTCACTTATCCCCAAGAGAATATATTATCAAGATCGTTATTCAATAATCGAATCATGCATACTCATTTGACACATGCAGCATTCCCTCTGAAGTCTGTAAAAGTGTTGTCGAAGGATAAGCGAAATCAAGGTACTAGTTATCATCGACAAAGCTATGCATCGCAATAAAAGTAAGGGAATGCAGATTATAAAAACGGAGAGATAACAGAGCCCTGTGGCACACTGGCATTTATAGGATGAGGTTCAGATGTAACGCGATCTAATACAACCCATATTAGACGACCAGATAAGAAACTTTCAATAATAGAAGAAGAGGGCAGAGATCAAGAGCTTTAAATTTGGCTAAAAAATATATCGATCTAAATATAGCTTTAAAGCAACAGTTAATTTATAAATTGAATTTCATTTTCTTCTTGAGTGCTTCCCTTTAATTTAATAAAATTTAAAAGATGCTGTTATCTAAAACAACACAGTTTGAAATGAATTACTTTTAATCTGAAGAATATGTTACTGTGAATTTTATCACAACTTTTTTTTAATGGCTTTTTAAATCAAGAATAATGATAAAATTAATAAAGTCATATCTTTCAGAACGACATTTATTTAACACCACCATATAAAAGCAGTTTTTATAATTTTTTTAGCCTGGACGCAAATTGGAACCTGGGTGTACGCAAACTGGCTTAGATTGGACGCATACTGATGATTTCCCGAATATTTTCAATTATTAGTAAACTAAACTAAAAGATAAATTTACAGCTTACTATTTTACTACAAAATATTACATTAAGTAAATTCTACTAAAAGTCCTTGTAAGGATGACATTTCCTTAAATGGAGGTGAATTGGTGCGTTTATCCTAGGTATTATATAAACTCTTTTTAGAAAATGGCACTTACGCATTTCAACTTCAAATTTTATTACATTAACGTTAAAGTAAAAAAAAGCTTTAGTTTCCTATGCTCATGGGGTCGAGCTTGGGAATTAAGCAAATTTTGGTTCCCGCTCTTTAACACAAATTAAAATAAATAAAAAATCAGTATAAATTAGAGTGTATTTATCGGTACAACAATATTTTATAGTATACTTATCTACAAATTTAATAAAAAAAAAAACACTGTTTTCTAACACTAATATTTAATTGTAATGGGTCACGTGACGCATTCATCAGAAATCTTCCACAGAGTGATGTCAATTGGCAAAATCCTCGAGAAATACTTCCCATGAAACAGACTTCTATACGTGTTCAATTCTCCAAAATGTTTGATTCTTATGTAAAAGTGACTAAAGATTGATTTTATATATGCCATAAAGCCTAAACTACTATCCACACAGGAAAATAGCCTTCCATTAATTTTAAGCTTGACTCTTACCTTCCCAAAGGCTACACTTACTATATACTTTACTTAACAAAATAATAAAATACTTTTGAATAAAAAATATTCTTACCATTTTACACTCAATAACTCTCAGCTGAGTAATTGTTGCAATAGTGTATGTGCGGCCGTAGTCCGACTCAGTGTTCCCAACTCTGAGTTTACCCTGGTAGCTAAATTTAGCTACTTCCTAGCTCCTTGGTAGCTAAATTCGTATTTTGTTCGTAGCTAAATGATAGCTAAATATTTATCTCCATTAAAGTATAAAATTTATGTAAGCTTTAAATAATTTTTATATTATTTCTAAAAATTAATTTAAGCGAATCAATTGAAATTGGTTTTCCATAGTTTCACACGATTCACTTAAATTAATTTTTCGAATTGATTTCAAAAATGAACCATAAACGATAGTTACAGTAGATCTCGATTACGAATAGAATGGTGATACATAAAAATACGCACATGTGTATATTGTCAACACCTTCAGGAGGAATAGAAGGAAAATTAATAAACTCATCTACGTGTTATCCATTTTATTTAAAAATTATTAATTGTTCAATTGAGAAATAAACTGATATATTAACCAAAACATTTATTGCACTGTAAGGTATATACATATTAATGACAATCAAAATAAAAGAGTTTTAAATAACACAGACGAATCAAATCCAAATAAGTCAATTAAGTAATACATTAGTTAATATCTTTCAATAGTTCTGTAACATCTATGTACTCACTATTTTAATAAGTCTGTAAAGTACCAATTTTTTTAACAACATGAGCAGGAATTTCATAAGCATCACAACATTTACCATACTTTTGCAACCCGAACCTAATCGAAAGAATTGAATCTAAGGTTTTTAATTTCATTTTGTTACGAATTTTGCTTTTAACAATATTCATGACGCTAAATATTCTCTCAATATCAGCATTGGAATAAGGTAAATAGCAAACTGACACAATTCTTTAAATGGATTGTTTCCAGCAGCATCACTGTATCTATAAATTTCAGACCACAGGTGTACAGTTTCTTTAACATGCCATGTCAAAGTATTAACACTATTATATTGAAACTCTATATCTGTAACTAACGAATTATCGTCGTAGAAAAGTTTAATAACAGGAGTGATATCTTCTTTATACTTATTTAAAAATTTTTCTGCGCTTATGAGGTTCATTTTCCTTAAAATTGAAATATTTTCAGGTAATCTGTTTTTAAATTCAAGAATCAGGGCTTTAACAAAATTTATGCAATTTCTTTTAACATGTTGTTTCTTATCTGGACACAGTTCATTGGATATAATTTCAAACTCATAACCTAACTTCGAATCAACATCGATATAGTTTTCAAAATTAACAAATAGAGGTGAATCTGGATTTGGTATGATGTAATATTGGTAAATTAGTAAGATCATTAAGCAGTTTTGTTGGATCAATACACTTTCCTTGAAAAAGCAAATTAACTCGATTAATTTCTTTTAGAATAGGACGAAGGAAACTTAAGTAAGCCTTGTATTCGACATTATTGAAAAGATCATACAAAATTTCTGCAGACTTACAACTATTTTTCTCAATTTGGAATAAAGTTTGCAGCTCAAGCCACTGACTATCAATAACTGATACGTTCAATCGACATCCACCTTGTATCTGAAATCTTTGGAATCATCAATGGCTCATTGTTATCATTTATGAGCTCATATAATTCTTTGTATTTTTGTTTTCTGATGCTGGAGTGAGAAAACCAGTTATAAGTTTCCCTTAGTAAAAACTCTAACTCTTTCGGAAAGCAATTTGAAGCATACGAAACTGCAAGTTGAATGGAATGGCAAGTACATTTTATCAGAATTAAATTGGGAACTTCACGTCTAAGGATAGCTGCTATTCCATTATTAGTCCCTACCATGACTGAAGCATTATCTGTGCCGACTGCGATTAAGCGCACAATTTCTAGTTTATAATTTTCTAAGACCTTAGTAATAGCTTGAACTATTGAACGTGCATCGCAAAATTTTAAATCTATCAAAGGTAAATATGTTGAGATAACTTTACCCTGACAAGAAGAAAAATAAATAATTGCTATACCCAGTATTTTTGTAGTGGAAATATCATTTGATTCGTCAAGTAACAAGCTGAATGGCATGTTTCCAATATCAGCGCGAAGACCTTCTCTAAAATGTTGACCCAGAACATTCTGAATAATGCATGTACATTTGGTTTTATGCAATTTTAAATTAGAAATTAATGAGCATTTTGAGTTAATTACATTACTTAAGTGATCCATTGGTAATATGGCTTGGTGACATGCAACATATAGCTGTAAGATGGCTTTTAGAGATTGCATGTTTAATCAAATTATGCTTTTTGGCCTTAATAATAATTTTGCAGTATATACACGAGACACTGTTCTCACTATTACTTACTAATTGAATCCAGTCTTTGAACGCGTTTTCTTTCAGCCAATCCTTCCTTACCATTTGTGTATACTTCTTATTTTGTTTTTTTTTGAGTTTCCGCAATTTTTTCACTGCAATCAATAATATAAACATGGGAAATTGAAAAAAATATAGATTTATTACCTATTTTCTTGACGGATAATGACAACATTTTCTTCAGCTTCCACTTCAAATTCTGATTCAGGTGGAGCTGCAGGTAAAAACAGGGAAACTACAGGTGCCGAATCACATTCAACTACAAACTTAGATCTTCGTTGCACAAATCTTTTCATGAAAAAAATACTAAATAGATTATTTTTAAATGAAAACTATTGCACTTTCTTACTTATCCATTTCGAAATCCTGTTAACGGATTTTATTCGCAATGCTATTTAATTAAACAATATAAAATAAACTGCAAAGATCAAAAAACTATTTCCCGGCGTTTTGAATTATATTCTGCTCTGATTCTGACTCAGAAGAAATACCGTTTCGTGTCGTCTTGTACTAAAAACTACACAAACTTAAAACTTTATTATGTACCAAATTTAGCTCGAGTATATGTATATAACAACCATGATGCACATTGCAGGTAATAATGAAAAGGCGAACTCATGAGGGAGCAGCCCAATATTTCTAATAGTATGAACATTTTTCTACACTTCTATTTAAACTTTTCCAATAACCTACTACTGCACTGGTTACTAGATTTGGATTTTTTTTATCTGCATCCATTTTCTTCTAAGTTTTTGTCCTTCGTTTAGCCCGTTCTATCTCTTTTTGGCTTTACTAATGAATATTTTACGCTCGCATTTCTGTACGCAATGCAGCACAGCAAGCAAAGTAAGCACAAGTAAATACAATAACAGCAGTGCTAATACAATCAGTGCCAAAAGTAAACTTTTTAGCAGCTTAGATGTTGGGTACAGGTCAGAATAAAAAATTTTCCCACAAAATGAAAATCTTTGTAGCTAAATATCCACGAAGTAGCTAAATTGGAAACACTGGCCGACTCGGAATCTGTAGGCAGATTGATTTCGAATTCACCACGGCATATCACATATGCAGTTATTACTCAGTTGAGAGTTTTTGTTTGGGGAATCGGAGTCATTTGGTTAAGATAAAATTTTTTAAATAATTTGGTTAGGAAAGATATAAAATTTTGATTACGGTTGGTAAGATAAGAAAGTAAGCTTAAGATTATCACAAGACAATTGTTCTGTATAAATAGTAGTTTAGGGCGCAGGAGCTATTCAAATCAAACTTTTACATAAACACACTACAAATATTTTAGAATGTTAGGACTCTGTTAGGCCTCTCATGTAGTTGTGAGGGATTCTGTTATGGCATGGGAAGTATTTTTTAGCAAAATCCTCCATGGAACAGAAATCTATATGTGTGCGTTGGGAGTCCGTTCTCTAAAATGTTCTATATTGATACTTATGGAAAAGTGCCAAACAATGACTTTATATATGCTATAGAGCCTAAACTACTATCCATACAGGAAAATAGTCTTCTAGTAATTTATAGCTTGATTCCTTACCTTCCCAAAGGCTACCCTTACTATATACCTTGCTTAACAAAATAATAAAATACTTTTGATTACAAAATAACCTTACGCTTTACGCCGTTTTGCGCTCACAACTCTCAGCTGAGTAATAATTACATGTGTGTATGTGCGAAACTGTAGGCAGCTACATTCGATATTATCATCAGCCCACGGCATGCTATGACGGCATAACGTCATATACAATGATTACTCAGCTGAGAGTTTTTGTTTGAGGAATCATAGTCATTTGGTTCAGCTAAAATTTTTTAAATAATTTTCTTAGGAAAGGTATAAAAATTTTTTTCGGTTCGGAAGATAAGAAAGCAAATTTGATTATCAAAATACCTTTTGTCTGTATGAATAGTAGTTTGGGGCGGAGGCGCTATTCAAATCAAACTTTTGTCAGTTTTACATAAGAACACTGCAAATATTTTAGAATGTCAGGACTCCGTTGGGGCTCTCATGCGGTAGTGAGATCGTCTGTTTCATGGCTTGTAAAATATTTTCGAGAGTTTTGGTTTTGGAAATGACATTTATACTACAACAGTAGTAGTGAAACTCTGTTTGCAGTGACTCAGAAATTCATAGAAGCAAAAATTACAGTCTTGGTCAAAATAAGTGTGCTAAGTATTAATTATGACGTATTTCCACGCTTTTGGGCGAGCACTGGAGATATTCGGACTGATGCAATTCATTTGTAGTACCTATTTTATAAAATAAAGAGTTACAACTTTCAATCGTAAAGTTATGCATACTTCTTAAATAATAAGGTTATACATCACATAGGTACAAATCTTAAATTATTTCTTAAATAACCAGGCAACATTCCATACTTCATCTTAAATACATATAAATCTTAAATACATATACAAGCACATCTTTCTGCTTTACATTCATCCATAGTATCCATTTTACTGAGGTATATTTATAACAATTTATGTCGTTTTCCTTTGAACATCGAGGTTCGCTCTGGAGGCAACTGCATTCCGGTTTCAGAGAACACCTGAAAAAGTTCGCTTGTGTATGTATACTAACGTCAGAGTACACTACGAATTTTGTGTGCAAAGTGGTTGGTAACAGAATAATTTTGAGGAATATAAAGGGTTTTCCAATAGGAGGTGTTATTTTGATATCAAAGAAAAATGCCATTTTTTGAGATAAATGATCGAATCTTTATTTCATTATAAAGAGGAAGGTATGCCGTTAATAATGGAAAATAACATCAGCCAAATGACCACCACGACCACGCCTACAGGACCATATCCTTTTCATGAAATTTTCCATAACCAAATCGCAAAGTGGCTGCCCTATGTCCTCGATAGCCTCACGAATTCCATCTTTGAGGTCTTGAATCGACGCTGGGCTTTTGGCGTAGACCTTCTCTTTCACGTTGCTCCAAAGGAAGAAGTCGCAAGGTGTTAAGTCATAAGATCTCGGTGGCCAATTGTGATCACCTCTTCGAGAGATGACACGGTCCGAAAACTTTTCCCGTAAAAGATCAATGGTTTCGTTGCTTGTATGGCACGTAGCGCCGTCTTGTTGAAAGTAAACGTTGTCCAGATCAATACCATCCAATTCCGGCCATAAAAAATCATTAATCATCTGTCGATAGCGCAATCCATTCACCGTAACTGTTGCTCCAGCCTCATTTTCGAAAAAGTAAGGTCCAATGACCCCGCGGGACCATAAACTGCACCAAACAGTCACACGTTGAGGATAGAGAGGCTTTTCAACAATAACTCTTGGGTTTTCCGAGCCCCAGATGCGACAATTTTGCTTGTTGACGAAGACATCGAGGTGGAAATCACTCAAGATGAGTTTTCGATGGAATTCCGGATCATTTTCATGCATTTCAAGGACCCAATCAGCAAAGACTCGACGTTGTTGATGATCGGCCAGCTTGAGTTCTTGTGTTAACTGAACTTTATAAGCCTTAAGACCCAAATCTTTATTCAAAATACGGTGTAATGACGTTTGTGGAATGCCTAATTCCAAAGAACGACGAGGAATGGACAAACCTGTGTTTGTGTTGAAACACTTTCGACTACAGCAGCAATATTCTCGGCTGTTCTTGAGCGACGTGCACGGGTTTTATTCTTCACATCACCAACTTGTCCCGACAGCTCGAATTTTTCTACCAATTTCTGTATTGCGGTCCGACAAGGTGCTTCACGACGACCCAAAAATGTTCGAGTTTTACGAACCGTCTCTGCCACATTTTCACCATTTTTATAGTGAATTTTAATAATTTCAATGCGTTGTTGAATCGTGTATCGTTCCATTTTTATTAATGGCGTAGTTTCTACTTGTCAAATGTCAAAAAATGACAGCTCCAAAAGTGACATCTACCGAAATAGCGGGCTAATTAAAATAACACCTCTTATTGGAAAACCCTTTATAATATAATAATAGTAGAGATTGTTGCCTTTAAAATAATGTCAAATGTAAAAATGTCAAATGACATTAATATTAAATGACAACTAGCTTTTGTTTGTGTGAGTGAACTCATAGTGTACCCAGAGCGAACCTGATGCGTTTTGGGTTGCCTCCGGGGAACACATGACGTAATTTTTGCTTCAAACGTTTTGACAGCACTTAGGTTGCCTACAGAGCGAACCTGATGTTTAAACGAATACGACATTAGTATCGCACGCATTGCTCTGTTGTGGAATTTTTGCATTCTATTAAATATTTCTTCATTGGCAAAGAATAAAACCGTTGAGAAGTATTCAAAATGGGGTTCCACATATTACATTATTCACATGAATCGGATCACATAAGGATAAATTGTCTCGAATAAGTCGTAAAAGCCAAACTTTTTCGCTATTTTTTTTACATAATCCACATGTCCGTTGAATGTAACATGTCTATCGCTGACATGTATAACATAGACTGCTTGACTTTATTTCATTTGGATCAACTTTCGTTGACAGGAGTGTGACAATTATCTTAATTTTCGTTTTAATATTCATCTTTCAAGTTCAACAAATTCCAAATTACATTCGAAATTATTACTTTTATTGGCAGCATATCTCCTATAACATCATATTCATTAAACTTGATTTTTAAGAAAATGCAATTTTTGTTTTCCCATCCCTAAAAGTAGGTAGGGGGAACAGAGAAAACATTAAAAATCTTGTATTGCTATTTCTATTCTTTGTATTCATTTGGAAAATCCACTGACATGAAACTGGATTATGGTGGATTTCGTATAGAACTTATTATTTGAAGTTCATCGGAATGAAGTAATTAAACCAAAAAGAGCCAATTATAGAAAAATTATCCCATGAAAATGTAAGTAATTTCAGTAGTGTCAGCAGTCCTTGTTATACATGTCAGTAATGTCTATCAATTATTACTTCAAGATATTTTATATACACGTTCAATCTTTTCACCATCAATTTCAATGTTTGCCTCCGCTTTAATGCTTATAGCCATGCATTTGGTTTTATCACACTCAATACTAGTTTGTTCATACTCAACCACATATGTATTTATGTACCTATGTATATCCCTAAGATCTTCATTTATCATTCTCTCAAACTGAATGCCATTTCTCAGTTCTCACTTACTGCGTACAACAATCCATCATCCGCAATAAATGCAATTTCACGACCTTTCAGCCAGAAGAACTCAGAGTACAACTCGCGAGCCTGATGAAACAACAACAACAAAACCTAAACGCTCTCGTGTGCCAGCCTGAGAAATCCGCAGCTCGAGAATTGAGTGGGAAAAATGCTTTACAATCGAAAATCTTTTAAAAAAAGAAATTTCTATGTAAAAGCAGGAACCGTCTTACTCATCAGTACGGCGGACTTGGCAGCAAGCTCGGTCAATTTCATATTGACTAAATTCGCTATGAATATTTCGTAGCAAAACTTTCTATAAAATGCTAGTCCCGCCTAGGGCTAATCTTGCTAGGCATTCAATTAAAAACGTAGTATTTAACCTCGTATATAATTCACACTTAAAAATTAGTTTAAGTGCAAATATGAGGTCAGCTTGGCTGTGCACTTTGGCGTATAAGGCAGGCAGGTACCAAGCCGTACTGATGAGTAATACGGTTTCTGCTATTACGAAACGCCAGCTTTTACATAGATTTTTTTTTTTTAAGATTTTTCGATTGTAAAAGTATTTTTTCCAATCAAATCATGATCGTTACCAGAAAAATACAAAAAAAATCTAAGTCATGTATTTTTTTAAATATAGGCATTTCATTTTTTTCGAGAAAATGTACACCCTATGACGATTTTTAGCTCCTGTTGCTGCAAATCTTTACTTTATTTCAATTTTATTTTTCTTATGTAATCCAGAATAGTGCTTACATATGTAACCTGTTGCCTTAAATTCTAAGCCAACTGCTCCAGCTTGGAAGAAAATATCACATTTTACCGAACCGAGAATATAAAATTAATACTTCACCCAACTTTAACAGACTACTGAAAAAAAAATGTACTACGCCAGTTTGGCAAGTATGTAACTTTAAAAGTTAATTAAGATTCTAAAATGGTACATTATGTCTTAGATTGCGAGAAAAAAAAAAATTTTCTTCAAGAAACCCAGTTTCGTAAAATTTCTTTTTATCTACTAAAAATTATTCTAATGTACCTAAAGTTTGCCTTGAGACCGTAACTTTAAGATTCTAGTTTGAGTGAGACGTAGTCATTCGGCAAAGAATAACGAAGCAGTTGAATTTCTTAACAATGGAAGATTTGCCCGCCTGATAACCCGATCTTTTTTAAGAAGCTGTCGAACTTGCAGCTGAAGGAAGGCAGTTTGAACATCTTTTGTAAATAATAAATCTTAGCATCCAAATAATTAGTATTTAACTTTAAACTTAAGGAAAATTTGTCTTAAATTTAACAAAAAGTTAGCATCTCTGACTCGAAAGCGTCACTATCTGTCTCACACTTTATGTAATGGCTGTCCGGCTCACTCAAACTAGAATCTTAAAGTTACAGTGTTAAGGTAAGCTTTGGGTACACTAGAATCATTTTTAGTAGGCAGAAATTTTTTTTCCGTAATCTAAGAAATAATGTAGCAAGTAAATTTTTTTTTTCAGTACAGTCAGTTGGGTGAAGTATTATTTTTCTACTCTTGGTTCGGCAAAATGTGACATTTTCTTCCAAGCTGGAGCAGTTGGCTTAGAGTTTAAAGCAACAAGTTACGTAAGCACTATTTCGGATTATGTACATAAAATTGAAAAAAGTAAAGATTTGTAGCAACAGGAGCTAAAAAAACGTGCATTTTCTCGAAAAAAAAAAAAATTAAATGTCTATATTTAAAAAAATACATGACTTAGATTTTTTTTTATATTTTTCTGGTAACTATTATGATTTGGCCTTTCACCCGATTCCGGCTTGACGTCGATTTCCGGGACACCCTGTATATACGTAGCGAAAGTCAAGCAAAGAATAATAAGTATAATAAAGCTTCAATATAAACATGTATATGTGTACTAAATACCAACTTTTACTATAGAAGACTGATATGTTATATGTAGATTACTACATGTTTATTAAACAGTCATTCAGAAATACTATATGTAACTTCTAAAAACTAAAATTAAACAGTCTATTTCAAACTGCTGACCTTGATTTGCAAATTCGATTGAATTTTCTCTGATATTTTTGTAGGAAACAAAACACTATATTTTATTTATGGTAAAACACAGGCTAAAATAAGCCTTAAAAGTACAATTTTCAGTGATTTTTTCTTGATTTGTCAAAGAAAATTGTTTTTAGCACAAAATGAATGAAATTACAAGATAAAATTAGACAGTAGCACAATTTTTTCAGGTGAGTAGCACAATTCAGAGGGTAGTGACATAGTAGCATTTTGTTAGCATCGTAGCACTTCTGGTCACCCTGCTTGGTGCTTAGACCGAAAGAGTCAGCAATATAGAAGTGAGCCCACTTTTTGCATTGTATTTCTATGAACGTAGTCAGTCCATATTATACATGTCAGTTTTCTGGCTCCTCATCATAAAAATGATATTATATGAAGTTTTAGGGTTTTTTGCTGTGTTTACTGAAATTTTATTGAAAATAATCCAATGCACTGCGTGACATGAACAATCAGCAGAGCTGGGCAAGTACCAAAGAAAAAGTACTTAAGTACAAGTACAAGTACCGAGGGCCTGAGTACTTCACCGTAAGTACAAGTACCGCATGTATTAAGAGTACTTGTAACTAAGTACTAAGTCTATAAAAAGTACTGAGTACTTTTTTTTAAATCTTTGTGCGTTTGCAGTAATATAATGAAGTTTATCAGTTAATATATATTAATAAATAAATACCTTTTGAAAACTATAATATGTATAGTAATCAGTGGCTACTATCTATAGTTTTTCATAGTTTTCGGCGCTGCAGGTAGAGTAAAACTTTCACCTCTCATTGCTACAATCACAAAAACTATTAGAGGTCCGCCTAAGCACCCATTATCGCATTCAATGCATAGCAATTCTACGAAAAAAAAAATCCAGTAAATTTCTAAGAAAAAATTTAGGCCTTCCCTACATCAGGTCGAGGCATCGTTGATTTTATATTGGGGCGAGGCATTGCTTGCTTACCCTTGGTTAGGTCCACTGACGTATATAATATGGACTGCTTACGTTTCTATTTCGCGTGGGCACAATTTTTTGTGTCAAAAGGAGTTCTTACGTCGCGTCGGTGCCAACATTGAAAAAATCATTTGCGGGAAGTTGAAAAAGTGAGAACGCAGCTCGGGAAGTGATTTTAATAAAACGTTTAAAAATTCCTCTGTGTATGTAATGAATACATTGTCTTTGATAAAACACCTTTTGTCAGTAATAACCATAAATAATTAATTTAAAAAACATTTATTTCGACGAATCCACTAATTCATTTGTTGTTTTCAGTTCTCTCTCAGTTGGTACTTGGTGCTTAGGCCGAAAGAGTCAGCAATATAGAAGTAATCCCACTTTTTGCAATCTATATTATACATTTCAGTGGTTATGTCATCAAGTCGAGGCATCGTCGATTTTATATTCGAGCGAGACGTTACTGGTTTTTGTTCTACTTGCCCAGTCTTGTATGTATGTTATTAGTTTGTCTAAGGTTCTGCCTTGACGCGTGAGTGCGGCACATTCTTTGACAGTTCTGTGCGTGCTTTAAAACTCAACAAAAAAGGAGTTGCGTTAGAGATTGTGTTTGCTTTTCTACGAAGAGTTAGATATTTGAAGGTACTTAATAGACTCAGAAATACCTAAGTAAAAATCTTGGTACTTAAGTACAAACCTAAGTCTTAAGTACAAGTAAATAGAAGCACGTACTTATGTTCAAGTATTAAGTAGGGGCATTTCAAAAGTATTGAGTAATAAGTCTTAAGTAACGAAAATGTACTTTAAGTAGTACTTAAGTCTTTTTTTACTTAAGTATTGCCCAGCTCTGACAATCAGCAACGGACAGTGTAATTAAAACAAAAAAAAAAAATAATTCATGCGCAAAGAGCTTGCTTCATTTGTGCGAGCAAATACGTAGCAAAGCTCACAGAGTCACAGCGACATAAATTATAATGGTTCGGGCTCGCGAGCGAGAGCATTTCAGTATATTTTTTTTTTACTTCCGCTCGTGAGCACGACTGTCACACCTCTTGCTCGGGTCCAGGAATTGGACCGGGAGTAAGGACCAAAATACATTCACGACCACAAGCTTCAGACCACTGGATGTACGTGTCTGAGGCAATGCAAATGTATTGCCAAAAATACATTCGTGGCCACAGGCCACAACCCACGCTGTGGCTGTGACCAAATTTGATCAAATCTCAAATTTTGTGGCTCGTGGCCCCAGTACTACCAAAGTTGAAGTATAAAAATGGTAGGTTATTCAATATGGTAATTAATCGGAATTTTGTTTATCAGTCAGAAAGTTGTTTATCTGTGAGAACCATTTCATACTGGGTTGTAATAATTCTGCAAAAACAAAATGGAGGAAAACATTATTAATTACGTGAAAACACATACATTTATGCATAATAAGAAGCATGGATTCTTGTGGCCGTAAATGTAACTTACTTAGCTTCAGCAGTCGGCCACGAGCTTCAAGTGACTTGTGGCTGTGATTGTATTTTGGGCCCAGTTGCTTATTGTCGCGAATGTATTTTAGGTCTAGAGCCACTTGTAGTAATCAAAATGGCTCTTGCTCTCCAGCTTTTAGGAGCCGTATCCATCAGAAGCGCTGGCGAGTGAGCACTTTCGTGCTCCTGCTCCGTGCTTTTAGTACACTACATTCTACATATGTATTTCGTTAATAAGCAAGAATAAAGTTACTCCAATAATCGATTCTTGTGGAACTCCAAGAGAGCTCACACTTTCAGAAATAGGTACATTAACTTTTTTTCTTTGTGTTCTTCCACTCATATATGATGTAAACAAACTTAACTCCTTGCCCAAGATTCCTTACATTTGCAACTTGTTCACCAAAATTTCTCTATCAACAGTTTCATTTTTTAAAAGCACTCTTTAAAACATAAAACTACGTAATTACGCATATCTAATTATCGATTGCAATCTTCAAGTTCAGTGCTAACTGCACACAGCGCAGATTGACATGAGTGACTTTTCTAAGGCCAGATTGTTGTGCTATGAGCAATTCGTTTACCTCTAAATAACATTCTAATTGAATCTGCACCACCCTTTCAATGAGCTTTTCATACACAGGTAGCATGAATTCAACACAGTGCTTAACTACTTCATCACCTTCTCCACCGAAACTACTACTGACTCTTTCCACCTTAGATTATAAATAAAAAGGAGAGGCTAAGAGGAAGAAAAACTTAAGCATATTTCTTCATGGAGTAGAGCCGCGTCGATATGTTCGTTTTAGTCATGGAAATAGTAAACTACGATATTTTCAGAGCGGGCACATAATTTAGTAGTTGAAACTTTATTCAAGTATTCAAGAAATTCAATAGAAGAGATCCCAGCAAAATTTTTAAATTAATTTTATAATTTATTATAATTTTTAAAATTTTTAAGAATTTTTGCTGTTCCTCATTTATTTTCTGATAATATTTGTTGGCGTTGCCTTTGTATGGCTGGATATACTTTAAGGCTAAAATGACAATGCAATTACAATTCTTAAATGATAATTCAACCAACAAACCGGCATTGGAAAATGTTAATTTTTTTAATACACTCGCTATTTACTTAAAACACTATTATTTATTATCGAAACAATTAAACTTCCCTGAAAAATGATATCCTGCAAGCACAATGCCGGTGGTTTCTACAACACAGAGCAGCGCATTTCATCACTAAAATTCAAGACTCCGGAGTATCGATTACATAAAATCTATTCCACAAAAGAAAATCTCACAATAGCTTTTCATTATTATAAAGTATTAAAGTGATTAAAAGTGACACTTTTTTGAACAAACAATCACTAAAATAACAACGGACCAATTTTCGTAAAATGAGAAATGTCAGATATGAAGCAGAAATCTCGAATTGACGCAGCATAAGGGTAAGCCAGCCATCTTGTCATTTCCATACGTGTTTACAAAAAAAAAAAATTCTTATCACGAATTTTACACAGAATAGCCTATCCTTTTTGCTATATAATCTAAGCATATCACTGGTCTCCAGCGTGGACAACAGTAATCTTAAAGGAAATATTTTTGACGACGCATCTAACATGCCTTAATCAAACGTTTTTTTGTTTATTTTGATCAGAGGAGACAGTTACCAACGGATGGATAAATTAAACGGGACACACTGTATATATGAACAATAGGTTTATTTACACTTATATTAGACCTACCTATCTAATATAAATAACCTAACCGATCCTAACCTACCTATCTAACCGATCCTAGCAGTAGTTGGAGAGCGTCATTCTCCTTTTGTTTCTTTCATTTCATAATAATAAATGTGAGTGAGTGAGTCTCTACGCAGACACAATTTTGAGAGCCATTATTATTCTTAGGTAAATGGGTAGGGTAGCATTAAGAAGAAGGAGATGTCCTGATTTTAGAAGAGACTTCCCAGACGCGGTTCCTTTATTGCCAACATATGGCTATGAAACATATGTATATGACAGCAAGCAAGCAAGCAGCGTGGTGAAGTTCCATAAAACACATAAAAGTCAAACCAATCCACGCTTGTGCCGGTATATTTCGAGATGATTTTCTGAAGCCATTAATGTTAGAAGACTATAGAACTAAGGCAGTCCTAGTTAATTGTTTCCAAGAAACGTATGCCGCCGATAGCCCATACACAAATTGATTCATTGAAATAATAAACCAGATTATTCTTAAACCGAATATTCTTGCCAATGCGTACTAAAAATGAATTTAAATAGGCCACTTTTGCGCATTTATAAGCAGATAACTCGGAACTAAGAGACTTCCCATAATTAGCTATAGAAGAATTAATTCATTCATTCCAAACTCTCTAAAAGTGATGCAAACAGTACAATCCTCCGACTTTTCAACTATTTCTCAAGTTCTTGATGAGCTGTCTTGTAAAGTCGATAAACTAACTACGGCTTCAAACAATTCGAACAATTCTGCCTCTCTACATCATAGGCTTGATGCACTTGAATCCAAATTGGATTGTATACTCGATTGTTTAAAGGATGGCAAATCAAAGTCTTCAGATTCTGATCTGCTTAAGTTTGCAGAATCATTCGGCAGGAACTTCATGGATGTTTCCACACATTCGAGACACTACAAAGAGTTGTCGTTAAGTTTAAACAATCACTTGAACGACCTTCAGACATATATTAATGATATTCCTAGCTCTATTGAGATTTTGTTTGGTCAGGAATCCGTTTCCTCCCCACTACAAACGAAACTTACCACTATTTCCGACGATCTCGATGCTACAAGGGTGATAATGGGTGATATTGCAGATGAAATCAGAGCACAATCTGATCTTCGCACAAGTGTTCCAGCTAATAGTTTTAATCTTCCTTCTTCCGCTTCAAGCTTAAGAAGTGAACTCATAGCGGCCCAAAATGCTATCACCATCTCGGACACTAATCTTAGTAGCCAAAAATCCCTTCCGACAACGACCTCTACAGGTGGTCAGACGGAGTTATCTGTAGGTCAGAATGCTGTCCGGGCTTCGCACGTGCCGCTTCCATTGGCCAAATCTTCCGAACTTGACTTGGGTTTGAATAGGAATGCTCCTATTCCTGTGGAGTATTCTAAGCCAATCCGTAAACAAAGCATCCGTAAAAACCGATCGCGGAAACGTGCAATTGCAGCTGAAAGGAGGGAGCCTTCCACAGTAGCGAATGGTACTTCACCTCAGTCCTCTTTAGGAAATGGTATTGGTGCCTCTTTGAGAACGGTACCTAAACCTTCGAATGTTTTCATCACCCGTCTCTGTCCTGAAACGATGTGCGAGAACATGTCGAAGTATTTAAAGTCCAAAAATATTGCGACTGATGGTATTTCTTGTCGAAAAATCAGTAAAAGCTCTAAACCGGTTGCATCCTTTCTCCTAACTGTTTCAGCAGATATGCAAGTTATTAGACTCCTTACTTTGGCCTCCGGGCGCTTTTACTAAATTATTTTTACCTTCTGAGCGCCTACCTAGAAACAAAGCTAAAATAAATAGCGTTGTTCCAAAAAACTGAAGTCGCTTTCCCTTTACTATCAAAATGTAAGGGGAATTCGGACAAAAACCGCACATATCTTCAAATCCTCTGTCGCGGCTTGTTTCGATATAGTTGCTTTCACTGAAACTTGGCTGCATCATGGTATTCGCGATGCTGAAATCCTTGATAATTCTTATCAAACTTTTAGAAGAGATAGACATACTGTTTCGGAAGCTCGTGGCGGTGGCGTACTTCTCGCGTGTAAAAATAAGTTCAATTGCAGCAAAATTGAACTTCCTTGTTACTCCAACACCCTCGATATTGAGCTCATAGCTCTTAAGCTATCTCT
This sequence comes from Dioctria rufipes, assembly GCA_963924295.1. Classification (NCBI taxonomy): domain Eukaryota; kingdom Metazoa; phylum Arthropoda; class Insecta; order Diptera; family Asilidae; genus Dioctria; species Dioctria rufipes. Next base: position 169,094,425 of record OZ002741.1, on the reverse strand, counting down.
CCTAAAATATGACTTATACATAATTTGTTGCTACATTCCTCCAGACTCCATAAATATTGTCGATGACAAAGGTCAAAATATTTACTACCTACTTACTTTAACATATAATTTTATCCATGGTAAGATGGAACCTATTGACGAATTACTACTTATTGGTGATTTTAACTTACCCAATATACAATGGGTACTTAATGAAGATGACGATGACTATCTTCCACTTAATAACTTGACAACAACGGAATCACGTTTCCTTGACACTATTTCATCTCTTGGTCTCAGCCAAATCAGTAATGTTAAGAATGACATGGGTAGGCAGCTAGACAGATGCGGGGAACTTATTAGTTGAACCTAGCTCAGTTATAATGTCTACTCTGGACAAATATCACCCCCCTCTACTAATTACATATTGCCATGAAACCGAAAATCTCGCATACTGTGACGAAACACAGTACTTTTTCAATTTTAGAAAAGCTGACTTTTCGGAACTTTCTAGTAGACTTACCTCTATTGATTTCAACACATTGCTGTCTTGCAATAGTGTTGATGAAGATGTTTCTAAGTTTTACATAATTCTTTTCGATTTATTCGCTTCTCATGTTCCCCGTGAGCGCCAGCGGATCTCTAAAACATCACCGCCATGGTTCAATAAAGAGCTGAAATGCCTTAAAAATAGAAAGAATAAACTGTGGAAAGGATATTTGCGGGACAAGGACATTATAACTCACAGCAAATTCCTCACATCTTATAATGAGTTCAACGAACTTTAGTCTTCACTCTATGATGAGTATATTCAAAGTATGCATGTGAAATTATTTAGTGACTCACGTAACTATTTTAGGTTTATTAATATGAAAAAAAACCGACAACTACCCCAATACCATGAGGTACAAAGATTCTGCTAGTGACGTTTCGTCAGAAATTTGCAATATGTTTGCTTCAGTTTTTGAAAATGCATTTTCCTCTTCAAATTTCCAACCTCGTAATAACAACTTTAATTATATGAACGACTCTCATAAAGTTTCATTCACTATCTCTACAATTACACATGAGGATATACTTGATCATATTAATGGGCTTCCAAATGACTTCACAACGGGTCCCGATGGGATTCCTCCAGCCTTTCTGAAGTCATGTTGCCTCTCCCTAGTAGTCCCGCTGAGAACTATTTTCCAAAAATCGCTCGATAGTGGTTGTTTTCCGCAGCTGTGGAAAAATTCTTTCATCATACCTATCCACAAAACAGGTAGTAAAAAGGATATTTCTAACTATAGGCCTATTGCGAAATTATCTTCCATCCCCAAATTATTTGAATCAATCATTTACTCTCAGCTATCATTTTCCTGTAAGAATTTACTTTCTTCAAACCAATATGGGTTTATTTCGGGCAGGTCTACAACCACCAACTTATTAGAATTCATCTCGGATACTAATGGCGGGCTTGCAAAAGGCTTCCAGACAGATTGTATCTATACTGACTTTAGTAAAGCTTTCGACAAGTTATCTCACTCCGTGATATTGTTTAAAATGGAAAAGTATGGGTTTCCCTTGACATTCCTAAAATGGACGGAGTCATATTTAGATAACGAACATACCAAATCAATTTCCGCCATTCCTTCTCTAGAGTCTTGAAAACTTCGTCCGGCGTACCTCAAGGAAGTCACCTGGGCCCGTTGCTCTTTATTCTATCTATTGACGACATTGTATCTGTTATGAAGCACTGCAAAGTCTTGATTTATGCTGACGATATTAAACTTTTCGCTCAGATTAAATCTTTTAACGATTGTGAACTTGTACAGGGTGACCTCCACAAATTTTACGACTGGTGCAAAAGCAATAATTTGGTACTCAATATCGACAAATGTGAGGTTATGACTTTCCACAGGAATCTGAAACCAATCACTTACGATTATCAATTCTCGAATTCCTCGATTCGCCGTGTTAGTTCTGTTTGTGACTTGGGTGTCAAATGTGACCAAAGATTGAATTTCGTCTCCCATATATATTTCATGGTATCAAAGAGTAGTTCTATGCTGGGCTTTATAAAACGTTGGTCTCGAGAGTTCTCGAATCCCACCATTACATTGCATTTGTACACTTGCTTTGTGAGACCCCTTCTTGAACACGCTAGCCAGGTCTGGTCTCCATTTTACGGTATACACATCGACCGTATCGAGTCTGTTCAGCGGAACTTCTTACGATTTGCTCTCAGGCACCTACCCTGGAATAATTCATAAGTCTTCCACCCTATGAGGATCGCTTGAAGCTTTTAAATATGCACTCGCTAGAGAAACGTCGTATGGTTGCCGATATAACGTTTGTGCATCAACTCTTAAACGGGAATATTGATTCTCCATTTTTACTTAACAAAATCTCTTTCCGTGATAGTAGGCACAATTTAAGAAGGCTACCTTTGTTGCATGTTAACTCCTCAAGGTCTAACTTTAGCAATTATGAACCTGTTAATCGCATGTGTATTACTGTTAATAATACGACTGAGCATTTTGTTCCCGACGTTTCTAAGCATGTTTTAAAAAAACGTCTATATAATATTTAATCTATTTTGTTTAATGTTTTCTGCATGTAATTTCATCTGGTGTTTGGTTTATGTTTAGTGTAACATACTAATACTAACACCGACTAAGTGATGAAACGCATGTATTGTTGACCGTTTATTTATTAAACATGTCCATGCAGCAAGCTTGTGTTAAGCTGGTTCTGATAGTCATTATTTCTCAATCGAAACTAACCACTTTATTGCAGTGAGCATATAAATTGAACAGGTGTACATATATTAAAAAGAAGTTTACAGGCACACCACACAAAAATAACGATGAACATAATATTCTAATTAGGTGTCGAACTAATTCCCGTGAAGTTAAGAGCAGAAAATATGGGAGATATGCTATATGCGAGCACAATACTTCTTGTATACATAAATTGACGCAGAACATAAAAAATTTCTCTTATGTTATTAGTAATATTTATCTACTACCTCGGTTGGGTCAGACATAAAGACAAAAACTGTGTGGACCACCCTGCAATAGCTTTAGATAGCGTACTAATAGATAATAGACAATGTATAATTGTTCAAATAAGTAGAATGTATTTGTTCTATTTTTACTGACTTTAATGCCATTGTTCCCATTTACCTAAGAATATTATAAGGTTATCAAAGTCGATGGCTAATAGTAAGATAATGCTAATCGTTTTTTTTTTGTAGGGCTCACATGCTCACACTTGTTATGAAAAAAACAAAACAAAAGAGAGTTTTGGTTATACTTATATTGATATTCTGAGTATTTAAAATGGACATTTTGGTAGAAAAAAATAATTGCCCCTACAAAGAAACAACTAGCATTATCACCTTGAAAGTGTCTTCAGTACCTACAAATAATTGTTCTATATCGCGTATACATTTCAAAATGTAAGACCAGCATATCAGATTGACAAATTGAATTGACTTTCAGAGTAAGCAAGAAAGTATGTAAGTAAGTACTATTAGATTTGTTTCCGTTGTGTACGTGACTCCATAAAATGTCGTTGGTTGTGTCGTATTACAAAGTTGTGCTTTTAGGTAAGATTATAAATATCATTTCATTTGAGTCAAAGGCAAGCTCTCAATAGTTTCCCAAAGGCCTTTCGAATGTCCTTGTACATATACTGATTAATAATACTCTCAAGCTGTCATAATACCGCAATCTTCTGGCCAATACAAGGCGTTGCTTAATACTTTTGTTTTTCTTTTCGACAACACTCCACTCTGATTTTTTCAAGGCTCTTGGAACCGAAGGAGTTTCAACATATCGATTAAAAGATCTCACATCTTGCATGGGCCGGCCAAATAACGACGCCGTAACAGATAAAATATCTTTCAAGTCCATCTACAGACGATTGACTGATTTGACATTTAGCCACTACTTCACGTGATGACACTCCTTTCTCTAACAATAAATTCATTAATTTTGCTAAAAATACAATATTTCAATGAAACTAAACAATATTGGTTCAGTTTTGTTAGCTATTGTATTTTACAAAAAAGATAAGAATGATCTACCCGACGGCGATATAAACTTTCCAGATTCGGTCGTTTCTGTAACTATCAAATAGAGAAGATCTCAACAGCAATTCTTTATTTCAGGTCACTTTGTTATTATTCTCCACCAGTGTTGGGCGTAATCAACTATATTTGTAATCAGATTAATAATCATGATTACATATTAATCATTAATCATGATTACATCGAGTAATCTTAAGAAAATGTAACCGTAATCACGATTACATGATTACATTTTTTTTATTACAACTTTTCAAGAGATTTTAAAATTTAGTTCTAAGAAAACAAACAATCTGTGATCGTAAGAATATTTATTGTAGAAAACTCTAAGACACTGTTGAATTACATATGTATTAATTGAAGTCAGTGTAAAGAATGTAAGTGCTTCTATTGATAGAGACTCACAAATATCTGATCATCAGCTTAAATTCGAGGATCTTGATTATATGTGAAAATAGATAGCGAAAAAGATTAGATTTCTGGGGCGTATAAGAAAGTCGTTGAGCATGGAAAATGCCATAATGCCTTTTAACTCTTTGATTTTGCTACACTTTTCATATTGCTCCACATTGTTATATGCTAGTTCGAATGAATTCAAAGGCAGAATGCAGCTGTTGTAGAATAAGGCAATGCGAGTTATTCTGAAATGCAGCATATATACACCAGTTAGAAGCATACTCGAAGCCCTGCAATGGTTAAATATTACTGGCATGACAGCACTAACTACTAACTAACTAACTACTACCTAACAAAACGGTACAGTATTGTTTTTGATATCATAAAGAAGTATCTAACTCTAATAAAGAAACCATAAATGAAATTCTCTCTTTCTTAATTGCTAATAATACCGTTTAACAATCCACAGATATCAGATATTCAATACCATCCCACTATAGATATGTGCTTACAAACATTAATTTATATGTCACTACCGACTTCGGGATAGAAATACAACAATGTTTGTTTCTTTTAACTACAATTTTAAACTTTTTGCAGATTTGTAATCAAAAAATGTAATCATGTTATCATGATTACGGTTACGATTGATCAATCATTAATCGCCATAAATGATTACTTTTCTGATTAATATTATCAATCTGTAATCATGATTACAGATTACAGATTGTAATCGTAATCATTAATCATCAATCAGATTGCATTTTGCCCAACACTGTTCTCCACCACTGTGTTTCTGTATAAAACATTACTCTATTCTCTATTATGCCTCCCATTGGCGTAACTAGGATTTATTTCTGGGGTGGGTCAGATGGCCCAACTTTCGTACATTTTGTTTACGAAGTGTACCAGCTCATGAGTATTCCCAGCTATTGACCGATATTTTGTGTGCTTGCTCTGAGCGCTATTTATTTAATATGTAGTCTTCCTACGGGAAACGTTAACTTCGCTCCTAAGAAAAAAAAAACTAGATCAGTACTTTTAATCCATTGCAGTGTGCATTCGGGGCGATTTTAACAAGAAAATCTTTTTAGATAGGGTAGTCTTTGTCGAGGCTCCGATGTTAGAGACCAGAGGAGCAACGAACAGTTTTCAATTGTTTCTCATTCTTTATTATAATTCTCATTGAATGTTATTGAGCACTCGGTAGTATAAGTCATCAGCATTCCATCAATTTTTGTATAGCTAGTCAGTTAACATTCGGCGATCGCGCGATATTTATTGCTTATCGAGACCAATGGCGACGAGTATTTACGAAATAGTTTTAGTTTTGCGTGAAAGTGCATTCTTTTCTTTAATCCCATGAACCCAAGCGACACTCATCTATTACGTACAGTCCACTCCAAACATCCGACACGATTTAGTAAATTTTTCTTAAATCATAGGTTTATTTGAAAAATAAAATATAATTTGCACGATTTTAAAAGAAAAATAAAAGATAGTCGTGTCGTTTAATTAATAGAGACCTTTGTTTTCTACACTCTTTCCTTTCCTTCTCTCACGTATTAAGGAAAATAAATCAAAATCCTCAAGTTTTATACATGAAATTGATATGATAGTGACACCCTGACTAATGCCCGTATTTATTCCAAGTACCAGTACCAGGTCCCATACTTTAAATCTTTTAAGTACAAGTAGATACAAGTTCCGGTACTGGTACTTAAAAATGTTCAAGTACAAGTCCTGGTACTGGTACTTAGAAGATTCGAGAGCTTTGGAAAACTCAAATCAGACATTGTGAAAAATCTATAGCCAGCTAAATAACTGGATGAGGTTTCCATTTACGAAATGTCATAAAATATATTGCAAAAACCTAAAAAAAAACAGAATCGTATAAGCTTTAGTTGTTTTAAGTTTTGGTTTTTTAAGTTTTTCGAGTTTTGGTTTTTAAGTTTTTCGTACAGTATTTGAGTTTGCCTTTAGCAAAACAAAGGTCAATCAGATTATGATTGCCCATGTGTAGCATTTACAAGACCTGCAAATGAAAATCAACGCTCACCAGGTGCGGAGCAATAGAGCGGGGTGTTGCATTTGATTGCCAACCTTCTCAATAATTCCGCTAATTGTCTTTCTATTTTACTGAAGGCGGTAAGATTTCTTGATGTACTGTCGAGGTGCACATAACCTCTATTATTAATATCGGGACTTGTACTTGACAATTTTTTTAATTTCCAGTACCGGGATTTTTAAGTTCAGGTCCTGGTACTGGTACTAATACTTAAGTACCAATGTACTTAAGTACTTTACATGTCTGAAGTTAGATACACATTTTAGAACAATTATTTATGTTTTTATTAAGCCCTAAGAAAGAGATAGTTAAAGTCTGTATAAGCTTTGTTTACAGTTTTTTTTCTTATTTAGCACCTGTTGCGCTGTTAGTTTGTTTTTAATTATCTCGATTTCAATGTTTAGGAGTGCCATGTTCGAAAACCTCTCCTGAAGCAGTTGTTCTTAACCAAGTTTTAACTCGATGGAAAAGCTCCGTTCACAGCCGGCCTAACTGACAGGAAACCCAGAGTGCTTGCAGTATAAGTTTGGGCTGAAGTCTTTATTAATTTCTGTTTTCAGTCTTTCCAAATTTCCTACAATGCTCTTGTTTTGGAACATATTATTTATTATTTTTGTTTCAGCCAGTATGGTGGAAATGTCTTAAAATTTTATAATTTTCTACAAATGCCTCTCCATGTTTCAGGTACAACTTTATAAATGAGTCAACTCACTGTGCCAAAGGTAGATTTTCAAACCTATTTTTAAAGTTTGTGATAATGCTGTCCATCAGTTGGTTGTAAAGGTCTTGTATCTGATAGAAAGTCTACTTAATTACTTTTACCTTGAGTGGACTCTATCACGAAGTCTTTTGTTCTCTCCGGTTGACTTCTCCTTTTCGAGACTCGAGCAGGTTCTAGACAAATTTAATTTTTTTCTGTGAATTTCTCGGTTTCTTGAAGAATTTACTTGTATTGTCTAGAGTGCTACAGTTTTATTCCATAATTTAACGTATTAAGAATATTATTGAAGTTGGAAAAGCTTAAAAAAGGAAAATTAAACAAAGTTTTACGAAATTTTCACAATTTCATTGATATCAAATTTATATCAATTAAAATTTCCGAACAAACTGTCAAAACAGTTCTGCATGATTTCTCCTATGGATTACGCCTTTGTCAAAATTCAGTGGAAACAGAGCAATCTGAGAATAGTTTTTTCAAATTTTAAAAAGAATTTATTAAGTTTTCTTTAAGGGGGTATTCTAGTCTAGAGGCCCGAATTTTAGGTGATTTTTGAAGTGCCGTAAAAAAATGGCAATCAATATCTTTCTATCCATTTTTTTATGAGTTATTTATTAACATTACAAGAATACAGAAAAAAATTAAAAAATTAAAAAAGGTTGAAAATTAAAAAAATTAGCAGCTGATGAAGTGGGGGGCCTCAAAAAATTGGCGCGTGATCATGCCCACGATTCCAACCCGCCTAGCAATCCGAAAATAAAAAATATAAAAGATTATTAGTCTAGAGTAATGTCGCTATGTCCGGAACTAGGGAAAAGTTGAAAATTTTTTTTTTCACAAAATGGCCGCTGCCTGAAAAAAAAGCAATTTTTGTACCACTTTTTTTGACTTTTTCGAATTTTTTAAAAATAGTAAAAATTGATATTTGGGGATGCGGCTAGTTCCGGACATGACAAGTCTATAAAGAAGACTTTCAAAAAAATTTCAAATAAATCGGTCCAGTAGAACTTGAGAAATCGTGGGCATATCGTCTTGAAAAAGGCAGTTTCGAGAAAAACGCGTTAAGGGGTAACGCCACTGTAAGTTTTTTGAAAAATCGTTTTTTTTATTGGCTTAAAAAATAGTTTAAACCTTCTAGAATAAGAAAAAAAAGGTACCGTGCGAGAAATTTTTTTTTTAATTTGAAAATGGAGGTCGCCACCAAGCGCGTTAAACTTGCTCCGAAACATGTCCCGGGAAGATGGCTATGGAGCCGCCATTTTGCTTTTTTTTTCGCTGTCAAAAATTTATCAATAAAGTTCAATGTATGCCCGATAATACCCTTAAAAGGTTTTTTTCAAACACCTTTAATTTCGCGAGAAAAAAATTCGTGAAAAAACCTTTTTTTGTAGCCGTTACAGTAGCGTTACCCTTTAAAGTCCAAGTGGTTTAGAAGTTAGAATTCAACTGTTAGCAGCTGGATGCAGTTGAACACTAAATATAAAAGATACAAGCCACCATTTTGAAAAATCCTCTTGTAGGCATATTCTTGAATAGTTAAACTTTGAAAATATGAAAACAAAAAAAAATATATTTTTTCGAATTTCTAGACTAGAATACCCCCTTAAGAAAGGAACTCGTTAAAACCTTTTCAATTCCGATCCGAACGGATTCAATTTAATTAGATCTAAAATTGTACAAATTGACGAATTTTTTTGTGAATTTTCATAATTACCTGGGGGAGGGGACAGTCCGCATTCTGGGGGACCAGACCTACCCTGGCCCCAACCTAGTTATGCCAATGATGCCTACTACAGAACTCTATTCACCATATGAATAGACAACTAGAAGTGTCTCTGTAATGCCACGACTAGAGTTTCTCTTCTCTATTAGTTGAGAATATTTTCGAATGCAATTCTTGTCATGGAGTAGTATGTGGAGTGGACAACACTTAAAAATATTAGTGCAAAACGAAAAATGAATTTGAATTAAATTAAATTAAATTAAAATGCCTTTATTTATTTTTACTACGCTATGACAGCATACAATAACTTAATAGGCTTTGACATTTCTACTTGCTCAATTGCTGTTTCAAAATGGAAGAATGTTCCTTTACATCCCATACAACTTACCATGCCTTTTTCAACTAGCATATACAGATACAAATAAATTCAACTAGTAGAATTAAGGATGATGAATTTGCTTGACGTCATCGATTAGAGAATTTTCTCAACTGAAATTACAGAAACGGGCTGCGCTTCGGTCGTTTTACTTATCAATTGAGTGGCTTAGGCTGTGACAGAAATACTGTGACTGACTTTTATATTTTATAAGGTGGGAAAATAAGCCCGTTGCATTCTTCAACGAAATCCACGAGCCTTAGTTATTCCAACTGGAAGTCCGCAATGGATACAATCATAGTCAGTTAGTTCACTAAAGGTAGAATATGACGGTACGAAGGTAATATATCCGTTTAGACCAGTGATGGCCAGCATATCTCCGATGCGAATATTTATTTTTCCAGTGAATAATCAATTGAAAAAAATCTAAAAAGCATTAAATGCTTTATGCAGAATGACTTATTTATCAATAAAAAAAACAGTAATAAAAGGTCTGTTCGCGTACAAGTTTGAAAGTACAAACTTATCAAACTTATAAAACTTTTCTAAGTTTTTACCACTGACATAATGGACTGCTGACACTACTGAAATTGCTTACATTATTTGACATTATTATGGGATCAGTTTTTTATAGTTGTCTATTTTTGGTTTAACTACTTTATTCCGCTGAACTACAAATAATAAGATCTATACAAAATCTACCATAGTTCAGTTTCAATTCACTGGTTTTCCAAATGAATATATATAATAAAAATAGATTACAATACAATATTTGTAATCCCTTCTCTGTCCCTCATACCTACCTTTAGAGACAGACAGGCAAAAATTACTTAAATTTGTTTCTTTAAAAATCAAGTTTAAAAATTTTCTGATGTTGTAGAGATAAACTTCCAAGACTAGAAATAATTTCGATTGCATCTGTAATTTGTTGAAGTTTTAATATGAATATTAGAGCGAAACTTGAAATTAAGATAATTGTCACACCTCTGCTAAAAAAAGTTGACCCATATGAAATAGAAAATCAGGCAGTCTATATTACATATATATGTCAGTGGTTTTTATTCGAAGGCGTTCGCCTACTCGAAAATTTAGAGAGAAATTGTTGACGTCACTTTTCCCCTCCGTGCATTTTATTACTTGATTTAACTAGAGAAAAATCATCAAGTAGAGGTTATAGCTTGCTATCGGTTTTTAGCACTGACATGTATATAAATGGACTGCTTGTTGAACCAAAAATGCATGAAAGCAAATGGCACCACTTTCATATTCCTGTCTCTTTCCGTGAGAGCATACTTTCCCACTGAACTGTATCGATTAGGAACGAGAAATTGGTTGTAAAAATCCTAGTAAAAAACAATTTCTTCGACTCATAATTAAAACTTATCGATACAAATAGTCCCAAATACTTTTGTGTTAAAATCGGTAAATTCCACGGACATGCATATAAGTAAATTCCCAAATAATTTAAATATAGCACCAATTTACGACAGTTGGTAGCATTGACAGTGAGAGCATACTTTCTGAAATCAAAATTGGTGCCATATGAAACAGGAGATCAAGCAGTCCATTTATATATATGTCAGTGGTTTTTAGTTATTTTTCAAGTTTTCAGTAGGAGTAGAATTTTCTCCAAAAACATTTCTACTATTCAAAGTAGTAAATTAAATTTTTTATTGTACTACAGAAAGTAATTCTCCGGCATGTACATTTATTTCAAATAGGAGCACAACACTGACATATATATAAATGGACTGCTTGATCTCCTGTTTCATGTGGCACCAGTTTTGATTTCAGAAAGTATGCTCTCACTGTCAATGCTACCAACTGTCGTAAACTGCCGCTATATTTAAATTATTTGGGAATTTACGTATATGCATGTCCGTGGCATTTACAGAATTTACCACAAAAGTATTTGGGACTATTTGTATCGTTAATTTTTAATTATGAGTCGAAGGAAGTGTTTTTTACAAGGATTTTTACAAGCAATTTCTCGTTCCTAATCGTTACAGTTCAGTGGGAAATTATGCTCTCACGGAAAGAGACAGGAATATGAAAGTGGTGCCATTTGCTTTCATGCATTTTTGGTTCAACAAGCAGTCCATTTATATAAATGTCAGTGGTAGTAACTGAGAGAGTGTGCAATGGGCTAGATGCTGCCGCGCAATGAAAAAATAATTTTTCTGCATTTCATATGTTCCTTGGGGAGTTAAATGAGCAGTAAGTAGTATTTTCCGAGAGCGTGTACAACTCTCAATATCTGGATTTCTGGACTTTTGTTCGCTGGTATTCAAAGTGCTGTTTTTTTTACAACAATCGTTTTTCATAAGAACATGCAAATATTTTACAGAGTGCATTTTAATTTATTCACTTGTCTCAGATTAGAACCATTGCTATTTACTTTATACGTTTTATGTGTCGTACACTTATCTGCATTGCGATTTATAATGTAACATGTTCCAAAAATAAAAACAAAACCGTTATATGAAATATATAATTTGTAACTCGTACTTCTTTAACTATTTGTATTTATTTTTTACATTTTCAGAAAGGATACAAAACATATCTGAGCAAAACATCAAATGGCCGCGGCTAGCGCTGGATCACATCAACCCGGTGGTTCAGCCATTGTTGGCATTGTGCCATCATCCACATCTGGTAGTGTGGAATCTCAGATGTCTTCTATCCTTCAATCACACCAGCAACAATCACCAGCGATATTGCAACAGCAGCAATTACAGCCGCAGCAGAATCATAATTTGCAGTTTCATCAATCGTCGCATAGTCTTTCCCAACCTCAACAACGTCATTCATTTTTGCCGCGGGTCGGCAATGAATCTCATTTAAGCGGTGCGATCGGAAGACATGCAAGTGCAAGCGGTGATTCTCTTTCTGGCGGTGGTGAAGGGACAGGGATGCTAGTTAATCCCCAAACACTGCAACAGCAATCGAATGCAATGCCTCAGCGTCAACCAAATATGACAAATGCGGCCAATTTGGCACCGGGCTGGCGGAGAGTGGCTTCGAATAATGAGGTCGTCTATATCAGGTAAGTTAGCGAGTGTAATTAATATGCAATGAGATGTTGATATGTTACTAATAGGCATACAAACTATGCATTAAATCTACAGCAAAGAAAACAAAACTAATTTCTGTTTAGTTTTTCCATTTGTTACCACTTTAATTTTCAATTTTTATATGCTGTAACATGCAGGGATAGAATTGTTTCTAAACAAAATTTGCCATTTTTTCGTTTTTTGTTGTTTGTTTTTAAGTGTTGACGAGGTCTTATTCAGAGAGTACAGAGTAGTACACGACCTTTATTTTTCTTCGGAAAAAAAGAAAGAAACAGCAACGACAAAAATACTTTCAGATAGCACGAAACAAGAAAATCTTAAGAATAGGAGGCAGATCTAAATTTGTTCGATTTTTTTGTTTTTTATCTTTGTGCGCACTGCAGGAACTGCTATTGTTTGCCGAGGAGAGGACTAAGACCCGGTAATCTTTGCCGTCCTTGGCTTTTCACTCTTGATGCAATGTACCATGCGCAATTGTGTAATCGCTTTTCTTCTATGATTTATGTGACAATTTAAAAGTGTGGATTCAGCTATCCTTTACACAATTTTTTTTGGAAGAGTGGTATGTAAATAGAACAGAGTGTGCGGTAGTTTTTTTTTTATTCTACCAGGTATAAATCTATCTGTAACTGTACACAGTTTGTGATATGCTCACGTAAAATGTGTAGTTTTTTTTTGTAAATTTTACGACTGGGCATTGCGGTGTAGCAAATTAGGCTTGCAGGGGCCGTATTTAGTCACAGCAATATTGCTTTGTTGAATGCTTATTTATGATTAATTTATTAAGTATCCTCGGTTTGTGTTTGATTTCTAATATGTCTATATATCATTTTAACACGCTTGATTTGTGTTATCTAGCCGACTGCTAAAAGGAAAAAACCTCTGCATCGCCCAAGATTAGAGCTCGGGATATTTTGTTTGCCGAGCGACTGTTCTAACTAGTGAGCTAGTTGTTTCTTTATTTTTATACCATTTATGAAATGATTCGGTATACTAAGTATGTTATTTCGCTTGTAACGTGCAGAAATAATATTGGTAGAGAAAAATGGATAGGACATCCACGCATAATATATGTACATATATCATTTGGATTTTTACTTCTTGGTTTCTCTGCCTGCCTTCACGATAACAAAATAAACGCGTTCACTAAGAGTGTTGATTTTTTTTTTTTTTTTTTTTTTTTTAATAAGTAAATTTAATTTCGAAAATGGGATAAATCTGGCAACTCCATACAAAAATTTGGTTTTTCACTATATATTTGGGCACTTCCCGAGAACGCGTTGACTAGAGTGCTGAAATTTAGTGGTACGTGGTGCTTTCATAAAATAGTAAGTAAAATTCCAAAAATAAACTAAATCGGGCAACCCATTTTTGGTGTCGCCATACAGAGCTTTGGGTTTAACTTTTATGTTCATCTAGGGTATAATATTATTGGTTTTACACTAATTATAAATTTTCTTTTGTTTTTATTTGAAGGGTTTATTTTGGGACTATTAATTTATTCCTTGCTGACTTTCAAGTCTAGTTTAGATCTTGTTTCATGTGACAGAATGTTGTCGATAGCAGTAGTAAATTCGAAGGAGCAATTTATTTATTTTTTAAGTTAATAAGATAGCACACAGACAAAAATGCATTAATATACCTACTACCTTAAAAGTTAGTTAGATAAGAAACTTACAAAATAAAAGAGAAGTGAAGCAACAACCAATTCAAGGAAAATAATATGTAAATAAAGAATAAAAAGTGAAATAATACATTACAGAGAAAATAAATAAATAATAATAATAGACTATTAAATATTAAACTACTAAAGTAACTAAACTAAGAAAATAAAAATATAATTCAGAATAAAAGAGCTAAAAAGATACAAAAGAAATAAAGATAGAAAAAAAAATAGAAAAAAATAAAAAGGCAAAAAAGGAAAGGGCAAAGCAAAGCAAAAAAGCCTATCTATTGGCTACTAAATTATTAAATTATAACTTTATGATCAGTGATCAATGTCATTCAAAATTAATCTTTTAAACGTCAGAAGACCAGAACTGAAAATATCGATATTACTGAAATTAAGACTTCTGAATTCAATTTAATGGTGACTTTTTCCGTAGTTTTGTTCTAGAAAAGGGCAATCTAAAGAGAGTATACTTTCTTCACTCTTAAGGATATATAAATATCAATTCTGGAAAGCAAGTCAGAACAGTGCACAGCCCCATTTAGAGTTGCGATATCAAGATAAACACGACGGTAAGAAAAGATAGAAGATAAGATATTGAATCGGGCTATTCTCGCATTATACTCTAACTAAGTAGGATGCAATGTGTAAATTTCATTGTCAACCCCACTTGTCGCCAGTAAAAGAGGTTTGGAATATACCAATTTAACTTCCCTGAAGATGCGTAAGTGGTTGCTAGCGGTGGGGGATAGAGAGAGGACGGGTATCACTGAATATAGTCACAGCATATACATACAGTAGAACAGCTCTGTGAAAATTGCAAGTAGCATGCTTCTATAATGAGACTATACTTTCTCTTTCAACATTTTTAATTAACACACTAATAAATTTTTAATACAAACGTTGCTATGTAAATCTAAAGTGGAAGAAAGAGAACTTACAGCTTGCACAAACTTGTACTAGAGAAAAAGGGGCAAAATGACAAGCAAAACTATTTATGTAAGAAAAAAAAGCTAATAACAATTTGTTCCACTTCCTATGCCATTCTGCTTGGTAGAACTATCAAACTATCACAAACATTATTACAGCCATTTTGCCTGTTACACCCCAGCAAACAAAATGAATCGAAAATAATTCGAAAGTAACTTGCCATGTGCAAGCATAACCCTCGAAGTCTAAAAAATGTAATTTATAAGTAATTCGCCTTTTCCTTACCAAAAGCAGTCTTTTCAAAATCCTTTCAAAAATAATGTACATAAGGTCACCTACCACTATTTTTTAAGAAAAAGACAAATTTTGCTTTGGCCAAGATGCTGAAAGGAGATATAAAATTCCTCTTAAATGAAATTCTCATTTTTCCCAAAAACATCAGAGAATGCAGCATGAGTTTCTCCCTTTTAATCTCTTCAGAGCAAAACGAATGTAAACAGAAGCACGTGCTGTTCAAATATCATATCATAGGAATTACACCAACAATCATTGGCATGGCTATAACAAACATTGGGCAATTCTCTCAATATTGCAGCAAAAACCGGTTATCACAAAAACGCGGGAACATTTTATGCGAGTAAAATCTGAAAACTCCGCCTTCTCATTTATCTACGAAAATGAATCATTTGCCATTCTGTTTCGTTGCATGCAATTTGCGCTTTCACATTTTTTTCTTTCTTTTTTCCTTTAACTTTGGCATGGGCATGCATGATGCGGAGTGCAGGCCACCTCTCACCACCGTGGTGAGCGGCGGGTCGTGAAAAAGCAGAGAATTTTCGTACAATTTGTGAGAGCGGGTCGTAATATCACTACAGGTGAGTGGGTAGGAGTTGGTGGGTCGTCAAAAAGCAGAGTTTTCGTAAAATTTGTGAGAGCGGGTCGTAATAATACATCCCGCCATATAAAAGTTTTTAATATACGAGATGCGTATTTTATCTGTTAGATGTTCTTTGATAGGAGTTAATCCTGAACATTTCATTTCAAAATCTAGGTTAACTTTATACAAAGGTTAAACCTGATATTCTACCAGAGGTTAACTCTGCGTCAAACAAATATAGAAGTTAGTTCTGAAAAATTATAAATTCTCCAACCCACACGTAGCAGCGGTCCAATTCGCTGCACCTATAAATACGCACACAACAAGACGCCACAAGTTCTACTACTGCATTCCCACTCGTAGGAGCAATACAGGTTGCTACCATCTCAGCATAGAGTCTATGTGATTAAATCTACGGCCCACACGTAGCAGTATACTCCATTGAATTTTTATTATTTACATATTATATTGGATTTTACTGAATTTTTTTTAAGCTTCTAGTTTAAAGTGTGTTGTAAATGAATTACTATGATATAAGATATAAGAACTGAATTATAGCACGTAATAAATAAAATTTTATATTTTTGAATTTATCAAAACTGAGTTGTTATTTTTGACGGATGTTGTTTTTGCTCATTTTTCACGGTATTTTGAAATTTGGTACGTGCTGAGACAACTTACATCTAGATGTGAAAAACTCCATATAAACCCGGATGACTTTTTGAAAGCTCTTTAACTTTTTATTCAACCAAAGAAAACTATCATTGCAAAGAATTTATATGGCATAATACAGCAAGAGATGCCATTAGCTCGTTTTAGTTGGACCGCGTTTTTGTGAGGCTTTGCACATCTAGATGTAAGTTGTCTCAGGTACGTATAACTTCAAAAATTTATATCTCAGAACGTATACACATCGCAAGCTCACGAAACAAACGCTATTTAGTTGAAGAAGTTTTGAAGTTCCTGAAAAATATTAGTCAAGGCCTTTTTCTGGTTTTTTTCCAAGGATAATGGATATGTCCATTATCCTTGAATATCTCAAAAAGTCCACTGTCGTTCGTTGTTTCTTGAAGAAAAAAAATGTTTTTTTCCGTAATATTTAAGAATTAATGTAGCAAGTGTTATACCATTTTAGAATCCTTATTAAATGCGTGAACTTTTAAAGTTACTTGCCAAACTGGCGTAGTACATTTTTTTTTTAAATTACAGTCAGTTAAAGTTGTGTGAAATATTAATTTTCTATTCTTGGTTCGGCAAAATGTGGCATTTTCTTCCTAGCTGGAGCAGTTGGCTTAGAATTTAAAGCAACAGGTACATAAGCACTATTCAGGATTACATAAGAAAAATAAAATTGAAAAAAAGTAACGATTTGTAGCAACAGAAGCTAAAAAACCATCAAAGGGTGTACATTTTCTCGAAAACAAAAGAAATGTCTATAATTTGAAAAATACATGACTTAGATTTTTTTTTATATTTTTCTGGTAACTATTATGATTTGGTCTATCACCCGATTCCGGCGTGACGTCGACTTACGGGACACCCTGTATATGTTACATAGTTCAGAAAATTTTGAACAAAAATTGATGACGTGGGCTGAGTTGTCAGATTATGTGCAATGTGTTCGGTAAATAAGAAGGGATGGGGGGATGCCAATAGATTTTTTGGATCATGATCTTGATCATACTTTTGTTGAGACCCTCCTCTTAAAAATCACTGCTTCCCACTTAAATATGATATGTTTGAAACTTCGTTTCTCGAAGGAAGTGAGGTTGGTCACTGAAATGCTCAGAAGTCCTTTCACGGATCAAACTTTCGCCAGATCAAACTTGGATACTGGTTCCAAAGGAGATCTTTCATCCTTTTCAATTATTTAGCCATAAATTTGAATAAATGTCATACAAATTTGTAGTTTTATTCTTGATCCTGTAAAGTTTTTACACCAAGGACATAGCAAAAAGCGATCTATGAACAAAAATAAAGGAAACAGCGCCAACTGGAAGTTGCTAGAAATATAAAATTTGTGTAACAGCGATAGCCGTGACAAATTAAAACAAAAATGGAAATGAAAAGTTACAATTTGAAAATTATCATCTGCATCGCTTTCTGACGCTTCCCTTGAATTAATGCAATGCATGTACGTTACCATTCAAAATATCCCGATTTATGTGTATTAGGGGCATGATACAAAGATAACAAGGTATGGCCGATTCGAGAGGAATTTTTTGTGTTGCTACGTCATGAGGTGAGAATGTCATTTCCAGCGAATTTGCTTTGAGTTGTTCGTATTTTATTGACTGAAATACGTTTTGAATATATTAAAACATTTCATAAAACATTAGTTTCTTCGTTTGAATCACTTCGGGAAAAGAAAATTGTTTTCACTTGATAAGGCCGAGACGAACAAATTTGTGACAATTGTCGCCAAATGAAGCAAACAACCAATTTACAGATAATTCGGTAATACCTTGTTCATATTTGTATCATATATCAGGGGTATCCAATTAGCTAGGTAATTTAATTACCCTGAATCTAAATACCCAGTTAAATTTACCCTGTATGTGTATCATAATCATTATTCGTCGTTCGTTCTTAATACTTTGTCGAAAATGGATTGTTGTGACTTTCAGTTAATGGTATAACAAACATCCTAAATCCACGTATGTTAGACGAAAAAGTATAGACACCCTCCATTGTTAAATGGTTTTTTAGAAGCTCTTTTTTAAGTTCTGTTAAAAGTGGATCGGGCGGCATACCTCTGTCTTTGATACTTCTTCAGGATTCCCATAATCTTGGTTGGACAAAGCAACAAACATTTTAACAGTTTTCTTCCACTCCATTCTTTATTCTCATTGTTTTTATCGCTTTTGCCATGGATTATTGAGACCACGGTCTTTTCATCGTAGTTGAAATCGTTTTGGATCTAAAAAAATAAGTATGTTAGATATTCTGTGTCCATAAGTCTGTATTGAAAAGGCGCTTGGTTCCGACTTAGGAAAAGCAAATCGTTTTGAAAAGATACATTCGTCTACTTTGACCTATCAGAAACTGCCTAACAACCAATTAAAATGTTACTTATAACTTATTTCTACATATCAGAACTAAATTTAGAAGTAAAACTGTGACGATGAAAAACTACAGTGAAATAATTTCAAGAATACTAAATTTGAAAGACAATGTACCACTTACGACTGCCAAAATCACACTGGTTCATAATATCATTTTGAAACAGTTTTGCCACTTTACTTAGACTGCGCCACCTGATCAGGGAATAAGAAATTTGGTATTGCCTATACCTGTATCGATGCCTAAATGGGTTAAATCAATATCAAGTTTTTCTAATATAAAAACTAAAAACGTATAAGTCTACAAAGTTTACAAATTATTAACTCAGAATATACATATTTAATGTTTGCCATAAAAGATACAAAAATTTATTTGCTCTTATGATTATACTTTGTGGTTGCACCTATTTGTTTGATTTTATATTTAAAATATCGTCTGCGATAAAATCAGTCTGCAGAGATAACATTTACTCCAGTATAATGTATAATGTAATGTAGAGTCATGATATTATTATATATATGTATGTACCTAAGTTGCTTGTGGTAGTCTACCTATAACATTTATTTTTTAATTTAAAACTAACATTATGTCGCTAGGCAAACTTTGCATTTCAAAATGATCACATAAAATCATATAACACATAATAATCATAAAACCAATAAATGAATAAAACCTTGATTTTTAGATATTCAATTTAGAGAGGTCTGTTCTGTAATGCCCGAAGTTTTTAAACTTGAAAACCAGAAATTTTTGTCGACCAGAAAAGTTGAACAATCATCCACGAGTAACATGAAAATTACAAAAACAATCCAAGTGCGCACGTTGTGCGTTCAGTCTACGGCTACGCAGATAAAAAAAAAATTAAAAATAAAAATCTTCCGGAGGTGAGGAGTAGGTCCATATCTCCGATTTACGAAACTGGTTAGAGCCCTTGTTCCCTTCGTGCATTCGCCTTGCGTTGTGTCTTGGGGCTTTACTAAGGTACGAACGATTTTGATCGGCATAAACTGGAAAAAGTTCCATGACAATGTGAAAAGAAGTTGATTCAATTTGACGTAAAATTTGTTGTTAAAAAGCTTGAATCATTTTATACATGTTGGTATTGCATGAATGTATGTGTATTCCTGGTTAGTTATAAAGGGGAACTTGTTGCTTGTGTTGTTAGTACGAACTTGTTTCCTGTCTAGAACTTGTAGATTTCGTGATTCTGATGGGTGACTGATGGATAATTTGGTTCCCAAAATGCTGGAGTCATTATGTGGGTATAACGCGAAATGGCTTAACTTAAAGGGTGCAAGGTTGCCAGAATATATACATATGTACATATGTATATTGGGTTTGTGGGATATTTGAGAATAAACAGCATTTACTTAACTTAGTGTAGACCCCAATTGGTGTTATTCAATTTTGTGTTTGAATTGAAGAAACAGAACATGTTCGTCCCTCCGGTATTCTGCCCTTTTAAGAAATTCGTTTTGAGAAAATATTGTATGTACCTACCTACCTACAAATTGCCTCTGGTAACGACTTTTATTGACGAATGGATTTTGCTAATTTTAATTGTTGGAATTAATTTTGTTGTTGAATCATTGAATGTGGATGCTCTCTTATAAATTTATTAGGCTTTTATCTTTAAATCAGATGAGGAATTTCTAAAATGATAGTATTAAGTAACGAAACAGTTTTACTTTAACGATTCATCAGTACAATAGTAAAGTACTGGTAAATTTATATTGTCAGGTTGCATTTTCGTTGATAACGAAACGTCAGGACAACGTAGTAATACTTGTACAGGACACGAATGATATGTAATCTTTAAAATTACTCCAAATTTTGGAATATAGCAGTTAATCTTTCAAAGACGAAAATAATGATATCTAACCGGGGTGGGAGTAGAAGATTACCACAGAAGCAAAGGAAGCTAAATGGTTAAGATAGTGCTGTTGTTAAAACGTATATAGGAGGAGTTATTTTACCTCTAACATTGTCTTTCCAAACGCATTTTAATGAACGGTTCACAGTAGCAAAATCTAGCATGCACATTGCATGGAACAACTTCTTATCCGGGAAAGAGATATGATCGCCCCGTAGTCAAAGCCAATGCTCCATTTTGGACAACTCCTATGGGGGGTGATACAGCACCCACCCCCACGAACCCCAGACAATTTTTCTTCACCTATCTTTTTCTTCTGAACACCATAACTACAACTAAAAAAAACGTGGTTATTCTGCGGCCCTCCCATGCAAAGTAGGAGGGGGGGGGGGAATATGGGTGAGCTATTTTGGTATTCTCTACAAACTGTGAAAGTTCCAAATCGATAGTCGGGTTTTCCGCAAAAAGTGCCGGCTCGTAGAAACTTGCGTGAATCATGCGGCCTTAAAAGTGTTAATAAATTTTCAACTTAAAGGTAATTATTAGCTGTGTTCTTTTGTGTACCTTGTTCTAGAACTCCCACTGCAGAGAACAAATTGTTCTGTCGATTGAAGCGAACTATTTGTACTGTTCGCTTCATTTATAAATCTAATGTGAAAATGTATTAGGCGGTACCTATTTAATGCAAGTATATATGCAGGGGCTCAGTCTATTATGTTCTATGCATCGGAAGTGTGAAACTACGAAAATAACGATCAACCAGAGAAACTGCTTAGATGTTTTACAAACAAATGGATTTGCTTCACGATGCACACCTCTAATTACATGACAGGCTTGGAAACCGGTTTAAAGATGTACCTACATACAATCTTTAAACAACCATATGAAACTCTATTTACGAATATAGAAAGTATAGAAAGTATAGAAAATATTGGCTTCCGAAGTTATTGAAGTGATTGAAAAGAAGATATCCTGGTCGAATACTGTGAAGAAAAAAACAATATAATATTAATATTGGATCAGAATACCTTCAATACGTCTCTGACTGATAAGTTGGCTAAGGATGAATTAAATTTTCTGCTAGAGCATAAAGTTGAGAAAGCAAAACAAAGTCGACATACAACATGAGTTGTACAAAATAAATAAAATTATTGTTTAAATAATCACAGTTATTTTAAATGTAATCTTAATCTTAAATGTAGCGGAAGCCTTTTTAATTTATCGCGACTCCTTGGAGAGTCAAAGTAAGCTCCTTCTGCGGGTTCAATGCTAAAGTGACCAAGTCCATAAAATGAAAAAAATGAGTAAAAAACGAAACACGAACGAACAACGAAAATTATTTTAAAGCAAAAATAAACACTGTTTGAAAACTAAAGATTAAGAGCCGGGAAGAAGGGGAAAAATCAAATGCTTGACAAAGATTTGAAAGTCAACAACTAAGAATAAAACGATGAAATAACAACCTAAAGATAAAAAAAAGGTTTATAAATAAGTTTTACCGGAGACAGACATGCAATTTAAATATTGATATATTGATATTGCAATTATGTCAATTGCAATATAAAATTTCAGAGACACACTTGCGGTTTACGATACTGAGAAATTAATTAGAGAACTAATTTATCACTGGATTTGTCATTTAATTTGTCATTTGACTTAAGAAAGTTTCGTGCACATACAAAATGCGAGCAAATATTAGATCTGTTCGCGTACTAGCTTGAAAGTACAAACTTGTAAAACTTTTTGTAAGTTTTTACTCGAAGGCGTTCGCGTACTCGAAAATTGAGAGAGAAATTGTTGGCGTCACTTTTCCTCTTCGTTCAATTTATTACTTGATTTAACTCGAGAAAAAACTTCGAAAGTGTCAGTTTTGACAAATCGTCGCCGGTTTTCAGTTATTTTTGTAGTTTTCAGTTATTTTTCAAGTTTTTAGTTAAAAAAAAAAAAAATGGAAAAACCTGTTACTCCTCATCCAGTAGGCGTAGAATGTTCTCCAAGAGCATTTCAACGTATTCAAAGTGGTAAATTAAATTTGTTTATTGTACTATGTGCTAGGAAAATTTCACGTCATTATTACAGATTCCGAATATTTGCAAGTTTTTACAAGTTTTTACTCGAAGCCGTTCGCGTACCTTGTGAATGTCACTCTCAATTTCTCTTTTTATCATACATTTTGACGTTTTTCATATTTTTACTTGAAAAAGTTCGCGAACAGACCTCTATTGTAAAATTACTTGTCTATATGGAAAATAAAAACAAAATATACACTTCAACTTTACAAGTGTCAAATATTAAATGTCAGAAAAAATTGTTGCACTAGAAAATTCAGTTCAAAATGCCTTATGATCATTTATCGAAATTTTTGGTGTGCGCTCTACTTACATATACCCGTCAGCATTCCTTATGGCTGACTACAATATAAAAATGTTGGGTTATTTATGTTTTTATACCCTAGATCAAATCATAGGGTATACTACTATAAGTTTGTCATTCCGCTTGTAACGTCTAGAAATAATGCTAGTAGACATGACATTCACTTCATCACTTCAAAAATCCAAAATGCACAGATGCGGACATTCTACTTTTGTATCATAAGAATTTAAGAATTGGTCTTCAATTCAAGCTCTTACTTTTTATTTATTAATAAGACCACTGAGTTAACTCTTTTTATATATACTTTTAGTCGTGTTTTTTAAAATTCAAAATCCTTAAAAATATACAATGCTTAGATGAGTTTTAGTTTTTGGTGATTTAAACCACAATACCTACCACCCTTGATTTATCTGAGCTGTATCACTCTTAACTGATCAAAACAGAAGAAGGACAGAATGACTTCTTCTTCAAAATGGCTTCCTGAATCCAGAATTATTATACCTTAGATGAAATCATACGGTTTGTCATTTCGTTTGTAGCACCTAGAAATAATGATGGTAGAACAAACTGGATTGGACACCCACGCATAATAATAAAAATTATTTTGATTCTTGAATGCTGTCCGTCCGTCTGTCCATGCTCACGTTAACTCGAGAACGCATTCACTTAGAGTACTGAAATTTTGCACACGGGCTTTAAAAAAAAAAAAAAACAAGTTCGAAAATAGGACCAATCGGGTAACTCCTTCGTGAGGGTTGCCATACAAAAATTTCGTTTTCCGTTTAACATATATTTGGACACTGCCTGAGAACATAGAGAGCTGAAATTTGATACATGGTGTTTTCATAGTAATAGTAAATAAAGTTAGTTTCAAAAATGGACTAAATCGGGCAAACCCTTCTTGGATGTTGCCATATAAATGTTTTGGTTTTTTACGTATACTGTGAAAATCATCAGTCCTAGACTTTTTATTGTACTTAAAAGCTCTTCAGAATATGAAATCCTATGAAATTTGTAAAATCCGTTTTGCTGTCCGACGAACCGTTCTAGAGGGTATCATAAGAATTGGTCTTAGACCAATTCTAGCTCTTTTACTTGTTATATTATACATTCGTGTTGTCATATGTAGTGACTTAAAGGCGCGCCTTTAAAATTTAAAGTTGCAGCGTTATTTGATTTCATAATTTACATTTTACTCACTACAAATTGTTATTTGGAGCTTGCCCCCCCCCCCCCAGCACTATCCATTCTCCTTCCTTCTTCTCCCTTCTCCTCCTCCTCTTAGTACCAAAATTGTAATCACGACACACTGAAGATTTATATGAGATCAACTGATTTGTACTTCAGAAATGTGTGTTATCAATTAGATATTAAAAAACAACTGCTATTTGATTTTAATTTAAAAAATGGTAATGAGATTTTTGAACAATTAAATTAAGGTCGATATTATTTAAATTAAAAAAAAAAAAAAACAATGGAATACCTTATATCTTGAGAGATCCTCAACTCAGGTTTGTACCTTTAGTTCGAAAAAGGGAACTATGGCAATAAATAACATGTCGAACAGAAAATAAGTACAAACTACAAAGAGAAGGAATGTTTTGACATCATTATCCCCAAATCAGATTTTGAGGTTTGGAGCATAATGGATTTTGAAATGTTTTCTTTAGGGCTTTTATGTTTTCATATTTTAGGGATACATTATGCACATACAGAACTCTGTCGGCTTAGAATCAAACTTTTGATCCGAAGTATGCATATTCAGTCAGCAGTATGAGATTCATGTTCATTTATGTAATGGCTACTTCTCAAAGGGCTAAATGAGTACAATTATACATAGAATAGCGTGGGACTAATGAAATTTCCTTTAGTATTTGAATTCAAATGTAATTATTGTGAAAACAAAAATTCACGATTGTGCACGTACAGAAAACAACAGCCTTTCGTCATTTATGCAAAGTAGGAAATTAAAGTTACCCTTATGCAAGTAAATTTCCTCGCGCACCACTAGTGCCTATACAAATATAAGCTTGCAGACAAGTTCCTTTTTCCATCACCCCTTTCGTCTAGTAAGTATTTAAAACATTCACAAATAGTGCGCTTACGGTATTGATTACTTGTCGCTGGCGTTTTTATGTTCCTTAATGTTAAACAAAATTGTATTTTTCTTTGAAGGAGTGTGTGGAAAATGAAGGACTGCCAACTTATTTCTCCCCGTCCTTTAAGGTATTTTTTCCCCCACAATTTCTTACACATTTCCTTGTAAAAGGTAGCATGAACTGCAGATTATGTTTTGTTTTTTTTTTTACAAAAATTTACAATTTCCAAGTTGAATTATGTAGGTATATGATGATGAACATAAAGCGGTTCGATTTTACCAGCACGCAGTTATTCGTTCCATTATTTTATTTTTACTAAATGCGAAGAAAATTATGATTTTTCTTTTGTTTACTTGGCTAGATGCATATCTTTTGAGTTACAGCAATGACTTGACTCAGAAATTGTTTGCTTTGTAAAATGTAATTTTTTGAAACTTTTTGTTTAAATAGCTATTTGGAAATCGAAAATGTCAATACTCAATATACTTACTTGTTTTTTACAAATGTCCAAATGAATTTGAGAACCGTTCAAAGTAATATGAAATTTTCCCATATTTAGTGTGAATTGTTGTATAAGTGTCATACAATTACTGGATTGTAGAATTTATAATTGACAGTTTCTATTTAGTAAGTAATTCGCGCTTGCTGTCGATTTGGCTGTGATTAAAACAAAACATTTCAACGCTATCTATCAGTCAGGTGGATTCTCTTCGTTCATTAGAAGTTTAAGGAATATTAGTAAAAGTTGTGTTGCCAGCCGCATTAGCAGAGTCATAAGATAATCATTTTAAAGACAGTAAGAATCAAATTAATGAATCCGCAAACTATTTTGACTTCGAAATAACTGCGGTTATAGATTTAAAGTAAAATAACTTGGACTTTGCTTCATGTAAAATTTTATAATAGCGATACAAAGGCGAATTGGGATATATTATCAACTCATTCTCGGCACTTTTTCGGTGTTTGTTGAAAGGCTATTTCCATTTGCTGGTTTAGTAAATGTTCTGCGCAGACACCTACCTAACCAAACTTTGAAAAAGTTAGGTTTAAGAGACTTGGATCAGCGCTTCTTTAATGTGTAACGTAGGCAATCAAAATTTCTTCACAAGGTGTGTTTTCTGGTTAGTCTTCTTTTGAGTTATAGATATGCTATCATTTTCAGGATAAACACCGCAGCTTTTAATATAGTTGTATAGTTAATTTGATTTATAGAAAAGTATGAAATCTAAATTAATTTATTCGTCTAATTTGTTCTATTAAAGCAAAAGATCATTTATTACATTTCCCAAAAATTTATTGAAGTGCGGACAAAATTTTTTGGAAATAAAGAATTACTTCTAGACATTTTACGTAAAATTTCTTTAAATGAGGAAATGAAGAATAATGGTAGATTAAACAAACAAGAAATGAGACTTGCTTCATGGGTTATAATAAAAATTTCTGACACCTGATCCTTAAATGTGGGTATATGCAAAAGTATCTGCTCGATAAATAATCTCAATCATCATTAATGTAAATTATAATTTTGTGAAATCGTGCATCACGCTGGACATACATTTTTTGTTTTAATTAAATAATAAATTTATGAAACTGTCTTCGCCAAAATTTTTTTTTGTACATATACTGAAATTCCTTAATGATATTTATACATAATTTTAAATTTTTTCAGAATTATTTAAGAGTAACAAAGAAAAAAATGTAAAAACCCACTTTTAAAAAAAGACTGCTTCAAGATCCGCAAAAAAAATATGCAACCGATAATGATCTTACGCGCAGTTAGCTCATTTGAAAAATTACGGAGTTATTATCGATAAGCAAATATACAGGAAACAATTTATTTAAAGAATTTTCAAGTGGAAAAGGCTTAAACGATTTTTTCCCGAAGTTTGGAGGGCCTTCGCAAAACGACATCACGAATGAATAAAGTTATTAAAAGAAAATACATATATTGCAGACGTATTGAAAACCGGGAATAAAATTACTCGTTAAATTAGTGCACAAATCCGGACGGACGAGTGCCACAGTGCGGTACATAAGGTGCATTTGATTGGGCGAGTGGGTGTGATGAAGCCACTCACTATTAACAAAAATAAGATCGTTCGAATGAACTTTGCAAGCAAATATGGCTCATGGACAGTAACAGACTGGAATAAAGTGCTATTTTCGGACGCGTAAAAGTTTAAATTATTCGGTACTGTTGCTCGTCGTCATAAAGGCTGCAGATATAATTCGAGGTACCAAATTCCCACAGTTGAGCATGATGATAAAAGTGTGTTCGTTCGTTCTCCGATGAAAACTACGCCTATTGGATCACATTGCCGGTACTATGAATGCATCTACTATAGGAATATTTTAAAAACGAATATGCGAATGTTTGCCTAAGCCAATATGACCAGGATATTTTGGAATGATAATGACTCAAAACACACCTCTAAGCTAGTAGTAAAAGAATGTTTGCATTCAAACGAAGTAAAAGTTTTAGACTGTCCAGCTCAATCACCCAAACTAAATTCGATCGAGGATTTTTTACGACCTCTTGGAAAATGCATCATCAAAATAAAGCAAATAAATAAGGCTCATTTAATTAGATCGTAATGATTAAAAATTCACTCGGATACATTAGTGTTTAAATATACACTGTAAAAAATATTGGGACTATTCCCTAAATTTAAGACACGTTTTTCCCTAAAAATAAATGTAATTTTCTCTGATAGAAAGGGATAATCAGTTTAATTTCCCCTAATCAATGGAACATTCAATGAATTTAGATATCTGGCGCCAGAAAACCTCTAAAGTACGTAAAATTCCCGAAATGTTAAGCCCTCTTGGATATAAGGAAGAGAACATTCAACGAATTATGTATTATGCTAAATTTTTTATGGAAATATATTATCGTTTATATAATTCACACATTGTTCTTGAAAACAAGTCCTATATTGCTTTTCAATATTTTGTTGAAGCGTGCCCAGTGCACCAATAGAACTTCTATACTACTTAGTAGTATGGACCATAAGAAATGAGCTATTCAGTTCATTCTTGTTTTTTAAAAGGGGTGGTCTTCTATCACCTTCACTTATGGTGGACAGTGGTGCGGTGCTATCAACTATTCCCTACATTTTAGGGAATATTCTCTAAATTTTAGGGAATAGTACCTACATTTTAGGGAAGATAACAAAACAACAATTTAAAATTCCCTATATTTCAGGGAATATTCCCTAAAATGTAGGGAAAAACATAAAAAAGGTATGAAAATTCCCTATATTTTAGGGTATATTCCCTAAAGTTTAGGAGGAAAAAACCAAAATTCCCTACATTTGAGGGAGAAAAAAATACCTACTTTAGGGATAAAAACCTAATCTTAGTCTTCCAAGGTGGAACTTTCCCTAATATTATCGACAAATGCCTAACCTGTGTGGCACAAATTGTTGCCACTCACTTTAGGGATTTTTTTTACTGTGTAGGTACTTAGTTAATATCTCGTCGTTGCGTTGTAGTAATTTCCGCGAAAGTAATGCTAACAAAATATTAATTCATGGGTAATAATTAAAAAAAATGGATTATTTTACTAATTTGTATTTTTTTTTAAGCAAGTTATAGAAAAAATTAGTTGAAAAGCATCTGCGTGTAAAAAGTGTACTTTTCACTTATAATTGGCACTTGATAGTACTGATAAATAGAAAGCAGAAAATTTTAAGTAATCATTACCATACGCAGTATAAACCTTGATATCGATGTTCTTGGTGTGGTCCTGGGATACATATATAGGAAGTTTTCGATAATATCTCTTCCAGTTCAACCACTAAGTCATCCAAAAACGAGTTATTGATGTCAACATGTGCGATCGGATAAAGTCCATGAAATTGACGTTCATGACTTTTAAAGGGTGTCCACAAGGCGGTTTACTATCCCTTTACTATGTTCAATTGTAATGAGCTATTAATCAGACTCAGACTAGGTACAACCGGTATAGAAATAGAAGGTGGTATCGTCACTAATAATAAACATCTTAGATTCGAAGAAATAATCTCGGATTCGTACAGGGTGCATTAAATATAGAGTCGAGTTGGCAAATGTTTCTGTAAACAGTAAGTTACTGTCTACTCCCGAATCAGTCTGTTTCCTAGAAATGCTTTTTTCACCCGTTTGTTTTGCCCCATTCGATTAATTGTTTCGTTAGACCGTGTCTAATCCGTGGTATTGGAATCTTCTTCTAGCACAATTGAAGCTATTATGGTTTTAGACGTTAGTAATTAAGATTAAACATTGCGATGCTCGTTGATATGGGCGGTGTCAGCATATACTTTTCATTGATTCATTGATCTGCTTCTGTTGCGATTGAGGCATCGATGGTGCCTTTTTTTAGCATAATCGTTTCCCCTAATGGTGGATGATGCTATGAGTCACGTTGATGCAAATCTATAACTGATTGGTAATCCGACTTTTGATCTGTTAATCTGCAGACTGTAACTGTAGATCTAAAGACTATGAAGGTAAAAAACAAAACAATTTACAATCTACAGATTTATAACTTTATTTTTAATACCGCATAGCTTATTGTGATATCCGAGAAGAGATTGTGTTAAATATCAAGTGACGACCGAATTATTTTTAGACTTGCCTCGATCATGAGTAATAGAACTCGAAGTAAATAATATTAGTAAAATATATTTTAAAAATCTTAAGCCATGAAATTAAATGGAAATATTGTCTTTTCTTTTCAATAGTCCTAACTTAATTAACTTTGACAGAATTCAACATGGGTACTTACCGAAAATTAAAGGTGCATGCACACAGTACGTAGGTACCCATTTAAGTCTTTTAAAATCAATCATTAATATAATTTATCGTGTTAAGCTTATGTTTAGCTCAAATATTAATTAGATTTGATTAATGAAGAACAATTAAATTTATCGCTTTACCAGCTCTTTAGCTTTGAGCGACGGATGTAAGATTTACGTAATATTGTATGTATTTGCTTACAGAGATATAGAAAAGTGACGTTATAATAATAACAAAAGATGATTGCATGATACATATCCCAAGGTCATAAAATGTTATCTAAAACTTTTGTAAAAATTTCGCTGTCAACGATGAACTTTGTTCGAGAAAATGGAGATACAAAGCTTTCGCATCCAATATGAAATTTACATATATGTATGTACGAGAATTTTTAATTACTAGTAAATTTGTTTTTATATATTTATCGTGAATACTATTATAGTGTGTTAGAAGGAACTCCAGCTCGCTAGTCGAGCCCACAGTTCTGGAGCATAAGCAATAGTGGAAGAAGAAGAAAAAGAAGAAGAAGAAGTGTGTTAGAAAATACTTTTTAAAATTTTCTTTATGAATGATTAAAAATGTTTTATTCTTCTGCATATTACCAATGCAAGCGATAACGCCTGACAGCGCCATCGGATAATAAAAATAATTGCACAATTATCTATAATTAACTAAAGTACCTAATTAAGAAATTAAAAACAATTTGAGCCATATTTTTCTCAGTGACATTTTTGTCTTTGTTAGTCTCTTATTATTACATAAATTGACGAATCTGGGCAATCGCGACAAACAAGAACTTGAAAAATATGTTTGATGTTATTACGAGATGTCTTTATTCTGAATCGATGTCGTCAACATCATTGTCAATTAAAAAATTCCTACGCCATGTAAGATGAAAGTAGAGAGGCCCTTAATTGAAGCTACATGCTCATAGCGACAACATCCTCCCTTGTTTTATTAATTTTTAATATATAATACAAAGTTTCAGTTGAAGAAGGCCTATTATGCCCTTCATACCAAACATGGACGACTGGTAAAGGATGGAGAACTAAAGGTCATTAATCTTATGTTATGTCAACTATTGAATCGCCCCCCAAAGAACTAGACGTGATATTCCTCTCAATTATTACTTCGTTTATCACAGAACTGTTCCACTGCCTACCTGATCTTGATGTCGACAACATCGCTGGACACTAACTTGTTTGTTTGTGATAAACGATCGAGGACGTATTAGACATGTTTTTATTTGATTGCAGCAGAAATGTTTTGATGTCTTTATAATGAGTATACCTGTTGAATGTTCCCTAGGAATTTGGGCTTCCGTGTATACTACAGGTATAAGTATAGAAAGAATTTGAATAATTTTATATGTATTCTAATAAAATTGAAATTTTTAACTTTTCAAAAAAACTTTTTTTTTTATACATGAATATAATTGGAACATAATTATCTTTGGGTATTGCATTGATCAGCTCCGAAATGATCATGTTATCACGGTGAAAGAACTTCAATCTATTCAAAATCGATTATTGTTAAAATATGGAAATGTTTTTTGTCCAATTCTCTGAGATATTAAGTAAATATTTAGATTCAAAGAAAATAATGGACAACAATTATGAGTTTTACGAGCTTTAAAAAACATATTGGTATGAGAAAAATTAACTTCCGTTTTCTAATAGATGGCGTAACTCGTATTACGTCTAAACTGGTTTAACATGTATTTGACAGGCGTAATGTCAGTGTCAGAATCCATTGTATTTCGATCAGTTAAAATATTTACAACAGATTTTTTTTTGGATTGAACATGGAGAGTTTTGTACCAAATAATCGACATTTGCTGGAAATGTAAAAATGTAGGGAATACTCCTCACAATTTAGGGAAAAACACCTACATTTTAGGGTATATTCCCTAAAATATAGGGAATAGTCCCTACATTTTAGGGAATATTCCCTAATCTTATCGAAAAATATCTAAGCTTTGGGGCAACAATTTGTGCAAATTTTTTACTGTGTATTGTTATATTCGTATAATTTACTCGACGAAGATCCATGTTGAACTCAAGAAGAATTGGCAGCAGATTAAAGGTTGACCGATGAACTGTGGAAAAGCATTTGGAAGCAATGGGACTCACCAGAAACAAGGAAATTGGATACCTCATTAGCTAACCGAAAGGCAAGAAGAAAAACAAAAAACCATTTGTGAAATGCTGCAGCAAAGGCAATCAAGAAAGGGTTTTTTACACAGGATTGTTACTGAGGATGAAAAGTGGATTCACTATGACAATCCTAAGCGTAACAGATTTTGCGTTAAGCCTGGTGAACCTGGTCCATCGCAGCCAAAGCGGGATATTCATAATGACATGGTGATGCTCTGTACATAGTGGGATATGAAAGGTGTTATTTATAATGAGTTGCTGAAACCGTTACTGGCGCTGTCTACAGGCGGCAACTAATGCGTTTAAAGCGAGCTATTGAAGAAAAACGACCAGAATGGGACAATCGACACGATAATAAGATACTTCATAGTACTGGGAAGTTTTACAGCACCCGCTGTACTCACCGGATATTGCACCTTCCGAATACTATTTGTTTCGGTAGATGCAGTCAGCCCTTAGTGGAGAACGGTTTCATTCTTTTGAAAGTATTCAAATTTGGCTTAATAATTGGATGTGCTAACTTGCTTTTACCAAAAAAAAAAACAGAACTTACTTTTTCTCATACCTAATACTATACCCAAATTTCTAAAGCATTTTATTTTCTCTGTTAGTCTTAAGGAGGGAATAATTGGTCTAAGACCAATAATATTTTATCCTAACATGAAAATAAAAGTTAAATAAAGTGAAAACCGAAAATTTTATATGTCACCACCAAAAAGGGGTTGCCCGATTTAGTCCATTTTTGAAATTTTATTTCTAATTGCTATAAAAGTACCATGTCTGTATTTCAACTCTCTACGTGTGGCAACCCTACGAAGAAGTTGCCCGACTGGTCCCATTTTCGAACTTCAATTTACTTTTTTGTTTTTTAAAGCCAGTGTGTGAAATTTCAGCTCTCTAAGTAAACGCTTTCTCGAGTTATCGAAAGACGGGCATGCAAAAATCATAATAATTTTAAATATTATGCGTGGGTGTCCAATCCATTTTACTCTACTATCATTATTTCTATGCATTACAAACGAAATGACAAACTTATTACACCTTGCCTATGATTTCATCTAGGGTATTAAAATGACATCGAATGGGAATAGCATCAGAACAGAAAGGAGCCGGTAGAAAAGCTACCTCATAATTTGTCGTTAATTGTTCGTGAAAACCAAAATTTGTTGTCCTCTAAAAAATGCGATGTTATGTTTAGTGTAACTCACTGGAACTCGTCAGTACTTAGTACAGCCCATTATAGAAATAGGCTCAAATTGATGTCAAATGTCGCTATTTGAATCATTCTTTTTCATTTATATGCATTCTACAGGGTGTCGTTCAGTTAATCCCCATGTTACAGGGTGATTAACGATTTTTGGTTAGTCTGTAGCCAACCACGCAAACATTTTTCTTTTATTATCTCTCCTACAACATCAGAGGTTGGATTGGACTGTTTATCCTGCAATCAAAGAATAAAAGTTTGGATATAATTTTATTTATCGAAAGTTAAAATTAATATCTTTAGTCTACTTATTTAGAGGGCGTACTTAGATTAGTCTAAAGGAAAGCAGTTTACATATGTATGTATGTGTATGTAGTCTTGATCAATTGAGGAATGTGATATTCGGTTGAAGTGAAAGTGAATAGGAAACCCTTGGATTCAATCGATGAAATCAACATGAGCTCGATGCTGAACTTTGATAGCCTTGTATACTTTGGTTGCCATTTTTTCCAACTTTTTTTTTTTTTTTATTATTATAATTTTTTTTCTTTATATTAGCTTTAGTTAGTTTATCATCCTACAAGCCTTTCGTCTATTTCTCTGGAGACCAAGGATCTCATGTTTGATGATGTTTCTGTTACTGAACATCTTTCTAAGCTACCTAACAGTTTCTCTGTTGAAATGCAGTAGTGTAACCTCCGCGTTGTCATTTATTTAATTTAATTTTATTTAATCATTCTCTTAACTCATGAAAATATTGGGATTATTTCACTATAAAGGTAAAAATCTGCCATTACTAAAACATTATGTACAAATCCATTGCTAACTTCTGTAATATGGTGAAGATTTTCGGGGTCTTTGTCATTGCGGTTTTTCGTTTTCATTTGGCCCGACCTTTTTCTGCCTCCCTGCTATTGAGCCAGGCAAGCAGGTTGATTGCATTTTCCTTGAATTTAGTAAAGTTTTTGACATAATCACAGAATTCTTACTATACTAACCTTCCCACCTTTTTTTTGTCCAATCGAACGCAATACGTCTTATATCGAGATGATATATTTTCTGAGGAAATAAATATTTCGGAGTACCGCAGGGCAGTATTCGTGGTCTATTCCTCTTTATTCGGCGCATAAATAATGTAGTGTTGCTTTTGGCCAACTACAATATCCTAATATAGATATACGGGAGATGGTAAAATATTTGACGTTGTTAGATATACCTTTTACATGTAAAAGTTAACTCCCCTATTTGTTCATATGTGGACGGAAATTAATTATTATAAAGTTTCTTTCAGTAACTCTAGTTACCTTGCCTTTATTTAGGTTAACCTGCTGAGCCCAACTTCTTTGCACACGCCCGAAAAGAGGCGAAACATTTTCTAAATGGTTTAACTGTTAATAGCAATTTATCTGAATTGCTTAATGCCATAAATCTTTCAATTCCGCTCGTTTAAAGAACCATGACTTTTTCTACATTCTGTGCCATTGGACGAACTATGGTATGTATAAATGTGCCATTAACATCAATACGGCATCTCTTGAAAATTCATGTTAAAGCAAACAGAATTTGATTTTAATATTTCTAAATTGCAATTATTGAAAAACATGATTAAACTCGCGGTTAACTATTTTAACTTGAACACTTAGTAAGTAAGTAGTATGAGTAGTAGAGCAAAAAAGGATTTACATTAAGATGACATGCATTTAAGTGCTACCAAACTTGACCGTAAAAAATGTTTTAGTTTCGGTACCCATAAAAACTTTGTATGCTTGGCTTGGCCAAAGTATATTATTTCTGACGCACTATTTTTCTACCACTTATATTCTCACCATTAAATACAAATGCATTTACATTTTTTTCAAATTTAATTTTAGTTTATTCATTTTCAACCAAATATTTTTTT
The DNA here is from genome assembly GCA_963924295.1 of Dioctria rufipes. Taxonomy (NCBI): domain Eukaryota; kingdom Metazoa; phylum Arthropoda; class Insecta; order Diptera; family Asilidae; genus Dioctria; species Dioctria rufipes. The sequence goes on along the minus strand of OZ002741.1, from coordinate 169,059,093 downwards.
TCCAAGGCACTTTCATCCGGGCAACACATAAACTAATATCGTTTTGGGCTATGTAAAGTAATGCATCATTAGAGAATAGCATTATTTTTACATCCGATATAATTGTTGCAATGTCGTTAATATATAATAAAAAAAAAGTACTGTACCAAGAATGGAACCTTGTGGAACATCAATTCAATACTCACTTTTTCAGACAAACGTTCATTATATTTTTTTCTTTGATATGTATACCTTTCAGAAAAACATGACTCAAACCACTCATACGATTTCCCATTTATTTCATTTTTTTGAAATTTAATTAAAAGTATATTTCTGTCAACTGTTCCGAATGCTCTTTTTAAATCTGGAAAGACGACTAAAACTTTTTTCTTACTTTCAAGTTTAACTTTCTACTCAATTAATACCCAATTTAGTGCAGTTTCACACGAATGTCCTTTGCGAAAATCAGACTACTGTTCTATCAGTACGTGGTTGGACTTCAAATATTTTCCTAATTGAATTTGTCGCATTTTCTATATTATTTTGTCATGTATCGATAGCATATTCACAGCGCGGAGTTCCACAGCCCTAACAGCTTTCTTAACCTTTTCAACAGGAAGTAATAATGATTCTCTCCAAGATTTTGGAAATAAACCTAATGATACCTAGTAGTTGTGAGACTTTTATGAATCCGAGAACAATAACAAAAATAATAGAATCACAGTTAACTTGGCTTTAGTGTGAAATTGTGATTGGTGTATATTTGCCAAGAATTTCTTTTGAGCATTTTTCGAAAATATGGACCTCATTATTTTTAATGCTACATAATGAAATGACGCTAAATGGTAATAAAATTCTTGAACTGAAATTCATTAAATTGAAAATTGCCTAATTATCTTAATATATCTTAATTATTCATCTTATATAATTGTTGGCCTTGTAAAGATTGCGAAACACCTGTTGCAATACAGACAAGTAAAACACAAAATTTTGTGCCGATTTGTAAAACTTGGTGCACTCGATAAATTTATGATTCAATTTTCTATGCATTGCATGGTTTGTTCGAGTCTTAAATGTGATTAAAAACAAATTAAGGCGCATACAATCACGCATACCTGTGATGAATGTGAATTGTAGAAGAATCACTCACGTAGACTTAAGGAATACTCTTAATTGTTTTGTCGCAACACAAAGTTCTAAACCCCTTTTCAAGATGAGTGCATTCAAAAGCATTGAACAAATGAAAAGAACAGGAGAATAAAGAAAATCAATTAAGATATAAGCACAACGGTGACAGCGGAATAAATTGCGACAATCAATAAAGCGTGTTTTCCAGTTGGCAGTGAAGTATTTGCCTTGTTCGTTTTCTTCCGTCTGGGCGTTCTCTGTTACTAATGCTATCGCTACAATTGCTACTCGTTAGTGATTTCCAAGTAGATGAAAAGTAGATTCAAGAACATTTCTATGTTCTTAAGAATTTCTTTTTCCATGCCCGCAAGGTTTTAAATTGCACTTTTTTTTTATATATAAAGTAACTCACAATTTGCACCGAATGCTCACGGAGTGAAAGTATACGAAAGAAAGAAGAAATAAGCACTTTGTAGTAGTAAAGCTAGTCGTCACACGATGTTAGAAAAGAGATTGTGCTGTGCTATGAAAATCGTTCTTAACGTAGAGCACGTGAGATATAAATAATGGATCCGTGTAGAAGCATAATTGCCCTTAACGATAAGATCACGTCCATGAATTTAGCTGCATTTCAACAGGCATAGATACGAGCTCTGTTCTAATTTAATCTTTTATTCAGCACGGGCTTTTGTATTTTGTTTCACGTTCATAAATTGATAAATTATATATAATTTTTGCAATAGGTGACGTTTGTACGGTAAACGAATAAATGTAAAAATAAATGTAACTACTAAATGTGAAGCAGTTGTTTTGCAGTTTTAATGGTATATACTTACATAAATATGCATCTGAAATAAAATTAATATCTGCGTAAGACAAGGAAATTTTTTTTAGGTAGGTACTAACTGAGTTTTATTTCTGTTATTTGCAGCTTTAGCAGCATATTAGTTCTCCCGACATAGCATTTTTTTTTCTGGGTTAAATATTTTTACTTCCATTCTAGTATTTCTACTGTGATTCATTTACAAAATCAGACCAGAAAAGGTGAAAGCAGGATCTATATTATAGAGCTCGAAACGAATCTAATTGAAAGGCCACATAATATGTTTTTTGCGTAATTAAAGAATACCCCGAAAATTTTCGAGGTATTGATGTTTTTGAACTGAGGAGACTTTAGTCAGATAACATGAGGTTTTTTTGAAAAAGTACCTTTATACAAAAATTCCTTGTCTCGTCGAGTAAATATAGTATTTATTAACTTCTTAGATTAGATATTAGAAAAGATAAGTATCTAACAATCTTTGCAAATACAAATATTAACGTAAATATTGCAGAATAATTATGCATTCAATAAATGAAAATAAAAGAAAACCAGGAATCGACTCCTGAAACCACAGCACAGTTTTACATACATAGCCATTCCACACGAAACGATCAAATTGTGCATATTTTGAACATGACCATCTCCTATTTGAATGACACTTTCACAGTTTGTATGAAATACAAATGTTTTTATTTCCCCTGTCACTCCCCATCCCCCGCTAGGGTTGTTCGAAATTTTGTGGTTTTACGATGAAACGTCATTTTAACAAGTAAAAAAGCTAGAATTGGTCTAAGACCAATCCTTATGATATCCTAGATGAATGCCCGTATTAAATTTCGTATGGTCACCGATCTATTCAAGTTTGATTTGAAGTTGTTTTTCGCATATATTTCTAGAACGGTTTGTCGCACAGAAAAAATGATCATAACCAATTTTATAGGATTTCGTATTCTGCAGAAGTTTTTAGTACAAAAAAAAAATTTCTTGGACTGATCGTTTTCAAAGTATACGTAAAAAACCTAAATTTTTATATGGCAACACCAAGAAGGAGTTGCCCGATTTAGTCAATTTTTGACATTTTATTTGTTAATGTAGTAAAAACATCATGTACGAAATTTCAGCTCTCTACGTCGACGCGTTCTCAAGCAGTGTCCAAATATATAGTGAAAAACGAAAGTTTTGAATGGCAACCCCACGAAGGAGTTGTCCGATTTGTCTCATTTTCCAACTTAATTTTACTTTTTTTTTTAAAGTTCGTGTACAAAATTTCAGCTCTCTAAGTATACGCGTTCTCGAGTTATCGTGCGCACAGACAGACAGATGGACGGACGGACATGCAAAAATCAAAATAACTTTTAATATTATGCGTGGGTGTCCAATTAATTTTGCTGTACCATCATTATTTCGAGGTGTTACAAACGGAATGACAAACTTAGTATACCCTTTAGATTTCATTTAGGGTATAATTAGTACCAAATCCTATATGAAATCAACTAAGACTATGCGACAAAAATAACTGAAGTGCTGTGATGTGATTACGGTATATCAAAAAATTAATAATTAACAAGAAACTATAACTGTGTTTAAGGCGCCCATCCACTATTAACTACAGAGCTTCAGAAGTAAAGTAGGTAAGAAATGAGGTTAAAACGTCTTTAGAAAAATTAATTGAAATAGTATTGCAAAAAGAGACAGCACTATTAAGAAGAAAATTAGTACAAGGATTTATAGTTGGATAACACAGGAAAGTTTTCAAGTAAAATATAAATGATGAAGATCGAATAATTGCCATATCCATATATATCGCGCCATTCTGCATGCTATCGATAAATTCAGGTGATATATTGAAAGGATGGTATTCATAATTATTACAGATCATCCTTAGTTTGCCTTCACAATCTCGAAGATGCAGTAGGGGAGTAGACAGGAAGCTTCTGCTATGCGACTGCATAAGGCGAAATGAGCACCTTTTGATTACCAATTTTCCAATGCTTTTTTCCGCTGCTATCTTCAATACCAAAGATATTGATAACCGATTGATATTGATAACCGATTACGAACCGAAATTTAGAAGGCACGATTTCAAGACCCTTAAGAGAGCTATGCAATGAGATAAAATGTACGCCCTTATAACATCCGCAAGCTGACCCACAGAAAGAATGAATGATGCAGAAAGTTAAATCATTAATCCAAGTTCATGTTTGAGGCAATCATCATAGGGTTCGGGAGCAGCATTTAGTAAAGATTGCTTGTGCCATCAGAACATCTACGAAAGAGCTTACCACGTATACCCCGTATTTTATTAATTTTGGTAGAGAAATGATAACTCGTAAAAAATCATCGGAGAAGAGAGAGGCTGTTAATAAACGATATATGCAGTATGGCGCCGAAATTATGTACTCTCAGATACCGCGAATTACTTTAACACTAAACTCATATCCAAATACACGGCTATTTAAAGTAACTAGAATCCTATTTCCTTGACCATATGAACTGAAGGTTAAGAAGAGAAGGATTGCAGAAATTGCATTCTAAAGACTAAGTGCTATTTTTCAGTTTTAAGGAGGGAATATAAGTATAGTACCTAATGATCAAATAGGGATCATCCAATCGTCACTTTCTGGTCAGAGATTATATTTTAATTAAATGTTTGCACATATGTATATAAATATAAAACATTTTTAGGCAATAATGTATGTTTTGGCTTATCTTGTGTGTGTGTCAATATTTAAGAATATTATTTCATAACCACGTGGTGCCCAAAGGTGTTTCGGTCCTACTCATTCTCCATCATTAGCCGGGATAGGGATAGCGACTGCGTGTGCTCAAAATACGTAGCAGCCATAAAAAAGGAGCAGGTCATACATAAAGGGCTTTCCAATAAGAGGTGTTATTTTGATATTCAAAGAAAAATGCCATTTTTTGAGATAAATGATCGAATCTTTATTTCATTATAAAGAGGAAGGTATTGCGTTAATAATGGAAAATAACATCAGCCAAATGACCACCACGATCACGCCTACAGGACCATATCCTTTTCATGAAATTTTCCATAACCAAATCGCAAAGTGGCTGCCCTATGTCCTCGATAGCCTCACGAATTGCATCTTTGAGGTCTTGAATCGACGCTGGTTTGTTGGTATAGACCTTCTCTTTCACGTGGCCCCAAAGGAAGAAGTCGCAAGGTGTTAAGTCACAAGATCTCGATGGCCAATTGTGATCACCTCTTCGAGAGATAACACGGTCCTGAAACTTTTCCCGTAAAAGATCAATGGTTTCGTTGCTTGTATGGCACGTAGCACCGTCTTGTTGAAAGTAAACGTTGTCCAGATCAATACCATCCAATTCCGGCCATAAAAAATCATTAATCATCTGTCGATAGCGCAATCCATTCACCGTAACTGTTGCTGCAGCCTCATTTTCCCGCGAGACCATAAACCGCACCAAACAGTCACACGTTGAGGATAGAGAGGCTTTTCAACAATAACTCTTGGGTTTCCCGAGCCCCAGATGCGACAATTTTGCTTGTTGACGAAGCCATCGAGGTGGAAACGGGCCTCATCACTCTAGATGAGTTTTCGATGGAATTCCGGATCATTTCCATGCATTTCAAGGTCCCAATCAGCAAAGACTCGACGTTGTTGATGATCGGCCGGCTTGAGTTCTTGTGTTAACTGAACTTTATAAGCCTTAAGACCCAAATCTTTATGCAAAATACGGTGTAATGACGTTTGTGGAATGCCTAATTCCAAAGAACGACGAGGAATGGACAAACCTGGGTTTTCTTCAACACTTTCAGCTGCAGCAGCAATATTCTCGGCTGTTCTTGAGCGACGTGCACGGATTTTTATCTTCACATCACTAACTTGTCCCGACAGCTCGAATTTTTCTACCAATTTCTGTATTGCGGTCCGAAAAGGTGCTTCACGACGACCCAAAAATGTTCGAGTTTTACGAACCGTCTCTGCCACATTTTCACCATTTTTATAGTGAATTTTAATAATTTCAATGCGTTGTTGAATCGTGTATCGTTCCATTTTTATTAATGGCGTAGTTTCTACTTGTCAAATGTAAAAAAATGACAGCTCCAAAAGTGACATCTACCGAAATAGCGAGCTAATTAAAATAACACCTCTTATTGGAAAACCCTTTATCTGCCGCTGACTGAAAAAGAAATATGTAATATTTTTTCTTTGGAGATATTTAAAGTTTTGTATTTCGATAAACAAAAAAATATTTCAGAAAATGTATACATTTCATGATTGTAAAATTTTATGTGTAGGTAGCTTATAAGGAAATGTGACCCATGAACTAGCCAAATAACTTGACCATTTTCAAAATTAATTGAGTTCCTTTTGTAATAAAATTTATTACAAGTTAGAAACAAATATTTTATAATTCTGAAATATTAATTTTCATCATTTCTGGCTTTCATCTTTTGCTGTAGTACTAGACGAAAAAAAAACAGTACATTGCAATTGCAATAATTAAATTTAAAATTATTTAACCAAAGAATTTAATTAAAGTCGAGCAATGAATTAAATTTTATATATTTTTCAAGATACTGAATGAATAATTACTTCTCATTAATATAATGAATGAATCAATAATTCTTAAATTAATAAATATTCGTAGTGTTAATGTATAATTTTGTTCATAGGATTAACTTGATTTAATTTAATCATGTTATCACTATCAATAAACTTTTAGTCAGTAATATGAATAGATTTACGTTATATCCATAAATGTTTGCTCGATATTCCTTTATCAACTCAACCAATTCTTTACAGAAATTGCTTCTTATAAATTGGAAGGTAGCCGTTACTAAAAGCCTATCTATTGAAAATTTTTGTACCTTAACTCATTTATGACGTCTCGGTCAAAAACGCACCAGATTAATACTTCCAGAAAAAAAATATTTTTTATTTTCTCCGGATTGAGTGCGACCTGCTACTCTGCAGACAGTCACATATTAACCGCACCTTGTACCGTAAGTATTGCTTCCGTAACAAAGAGAACGTAGCTGCAAATGTACTCTGCTCTGAAATCATTTATGAATTTTTCGCTGGCGTAATAACATCAACCATCGTGAAATGACTGCCTAGTTAGCCTTACTTTTTTTTTTATGTAAAACAATTTCAGTATATTCTTTCTGTTCGAAATCCTTTAGTTTAGTTGTATTTTTAATGCCGTGATCATTATTGGATGTTCATTAGATTTTCTTGGTTGTTTTCTATTGAAGGTGCGAAAACGCGCCAGTGGGCTTTTGGCTCTTATTTTGAAAATCAACATTTCACGATAGGAAGGTTCTCCGTTGCGGAGATTTAGCAGAAAATGACCCTTGTCCTTATGAGATAATAATTGCATCTCCTGTAGTCAGTTATTGTAGAGATGAAACTCCGGCGATGAGGAGAAAGACGACCCAAATCGGATGAGTTGTAATCAATTTCAAGTGGAAGCTGAAGTCGTATTCGACAATCTTACTTTGTGATGTAGGTAATCAACAGTTAGAGGAGCAACCAATTAGGAAATTTGGAGTAACAAGTAACTAAAACCGTCTAGGAGTGATCGTTTTCACAGTATATACCTACATTTTTATATGGAAACACCAAGAAAGGGTTGCCCGATTTAGTCCATTTTTGAAATGTTATTTGCTATTACTATGAAAACACCATGTGCCAAATATCAGCTCTCTATTCGGCGCATTCTCAGGCAGTGCCTAAATATATAGTGGAAAACGAAATTTTTGTATGGCAAACCCACGAAGGAGTTGCCCGAAGTGTCTCATTTTCGAACTTAATTTTACTTTTTTTTAAAGTCTGTGTACAAAATTTCAGCTGTCTAAGTCTACGCGTTCTCGAGTTATCATGCGCAGAGACAGACAGAGACGGACGGACGGATGGATGGACAGACGAACATGCAAAAATCAAAATAAATTTTAATGTTATGCGTGTGGGTGTCCAATCCATTTTGCTCTACCATAATTATTTCTGTGCGTTACAAACGGAATGAGAAAATGTGATGGTTTTTTAGCTCGTGTTGCTACAAATCTTCACTTTTTTTCAATTTTATTTTTGTTATGTTATCCCGAATAGTGTTTATGTAACCTGTTGCTTTAAGTTCTAAGCCAACTGCTCCAGCTTGGAAGAAAATGTCACATTTTGCCGAAACAACAATATAAAATTCATAATTCGATGAACTTTAACTGACTGTACTGAAAAAAAAAATGTACTCCAGAGCCCTCTCCCCTCAAGAATTATCTTTGTCTAAACTCAAAATTTCGGATTTTCTTACCTTTTTTTTAAATTTAACCTCTATTATTTTTGCAAAAAGGTCGTTAACATAACTTTTTTTTTATAAAAACTGTAAGCTGTAGACTCTCCTCTTTAATATGACCTATTACACCCAATGTGCTATCTGAAGCCCTTTAAGAGTTATTAGCTCTAAACCTATTCTCAAACCTATTTTCAAACCTTCTCTCAACGATAATTTGTTCCCTTAGCACGTCATTTTACAAAATATCGTCTAATTTCGGTGTGACCTGAATAGGTTATGAGTTAATAACTGTTTAAAGCCTGGTGTTAACACATAGGGTGTAATAGGTCAACTTAAAGAGGAGAGTCTACAGCTTACAGTTTTTATAAAAAAAAAGTATGTTAATGACCTTTTTGCAAAATAATAGAAGTTAAATTAAAAAAAAAAGGTAAGAAAATCCGAAATTTTGAGTTTAGACAACGATAATTCCTGAGAGGACAGGTCTATGGGGCTGATTGAGCAGTCGTTCGAAAGGCCATGGAGTTTTGCATACAATGAGCTCCTAACTGTGACCATACACCCTGTAGTTTTTAAGATACAGGGTGTTTTGTAAAAAAAAAACTAGGTTTTTTCTTAATCACCCCCCCCCCCCCCCCCGCCGTACTGCCATACAATTTTTTGTTCATCTATCAGAGTACTATCACCTCCCGCTCTACTGACCTCCTAGTGGGAAACACCCTGTATATATAGTATAAGGCATTGAAAACCTCCAACGATTATCTATCTAATCTAATTATTTTAAGTAATCATCATAGGGTGTATCGTTAAGAAGTTTTAGCGTGATTCATAAAAAATGAAGAACAAATATTTAATTCGTTAGGATTTACCTGCCAAATGCAATACAATTATTTGCTATCTCACTGAGATGTATCCATCTATAGCTAGCCAGTTATCAACTATGAATTTTTAGAACATCATGTATAATAAATTTGTATAAGTAGGCATATACCTCGATAGTAATTTAAGGGAACTTTCATTTTAACATTTCTTATAGAAATCATTTTAAATTGACTATAAGACAGCTACAAAATTGAACAAAACGGATGGAATAAAAAGGGACCTCATTATTTCCCTGCAAAGTATAACCCCTACCGTAAAAAAGGGAATACTTCAGGGTTTTTAAAAGATATACAAATGCTTTTCAAACCAAAAAGCCAATTTGTCAGTAAAATAAAAAAGGCTTTTAATAGTCAAACTGCTTTTGAATTTTTTGTAATTATTTTTCAAGACGAATGTCAATGAAAGCCAGACTTTATGACTGGCACAATAAAAATTACAAAAACAAAAATATTGTTCTGTAGAACAATTTTCAGGAAGTTTTTGTTTTTTTTTTTTTAAATTGCGACAGCTAGAGAGAAGCTTTTTTCCCCCCCAAAAGCGGAGTAAAGAGAATAAATACGCTTGTGTACAAAACAAGAATGCATGCAAATAAAAAGTCAAACAGAGAATTGTTAAATTTTGCTGTTTGTTTCGGAATAAGCTCGAAGCAAAAAAATAAAAATAAATTCTGCCAGGACGACGACTGTATGCGTATTTAGCTAGAAAAACTTCAAACTTTGAGTTTTTACGAAGCTGCAATAAAAAAATTTCATTACGTAAGGAGTTAAACGAAATGTAAGCACTCAACTTGATATGATTTTATTAGAAGTGGGGACGTAAAAGTGGAAGGAAATCTCTTCAGAGAGATAAAGTAATTGCAAGACTGGGAAGCAGTTGGGTTGGGTATTATAGTGCAATTCCTTGTGAAACGTTGCAATAAACTTATTTTGCTTTTCATAAGTAGGTACATACTATGTAATGCTATTGTGTTCTTTGATGTATAGGTATTTTCGTTCATATACATAGGTATTATATGCATATCCGTTAAAATTTTGTATTACATTTATTTAATATGACGAAAGAGGGAATTATTAGAAATCTTTGAAGTTTGAAGTGTTTCTTGAGATTTTGTGCGTACCTTACGACGTTGCATAATATATATTTTTTTAAACACTCAGGTCATGTCGAAATTAGACTAAATTTTTTTAAAAATGACGTGTTTTCAGTGACTAAGAGAACAAATTATCTTTGAAAGTAGGTTTGAGAATAGCTTTGAGAATAGGTATAAATCTTCAACGGCTACTGATAGCAGATAGGTGTAATGGGTCAAATTAAAGAGTGGAGACAGTACTGCTTCTTAGGGATAGCCTCTGGTAGTGTAAACCTCCAGTGTCTGACCAAATAGCTGTATTTTGATTATTCTGTTGGAAATGTTACCTGAATTCATTCATTATGGTTTGGATCCACTCCATGTCTGACTAGTGGAGGAATTATTGACTTAACAGAGATATTATTAAACGGACAGATGGGAGGCCGGGCAGACGGGCATACCAAAATCAAAATAACTTAATATTATTATACATAATTGTCCAACCTATTTTGCTCTACTAACATTATTTCTGTGCGTTACAAACGGAATAACAAACTTAGTATACCCTATGATTTCATCTAGGGTATAAAAAGACTTAGCCAAATTTAAAATTCATGAATAATTATCATCTGATTATGTGAACAAATATGTGTAATAATAATAAAACAAATAATCTATGAAAAAACTGGTAGGATTCTCAAGACATCCATGTTCTGATATACGAATCTGTTGGATATGTGCTTTTGAATTTCGTAATGGTGTTTGGTGAAATTATTCACTATGAAAAGTAAAAATTATGGAAACAGCGTCCAATTTAATCGTGCAAGTGATGGATCTAGGATTGAACTATAAGGCCAATGTCACACGAGCTTCAAAATGACCGCGCGTCTTAATGAAAATCTCGCGAGCTTTAAAATGACCGCGCGCCATAATGAAAGACTCGTTGTTGTTACACGAGCATAACTTATTCGCACAACGGAAAATTATGTTGCTCTTTTATTACCTATTTAGTTTGATTTTAACTTGATTAAAATGAAGGCTCCAAATAATAAAATTATTTTTATATTCTGTTGGAAAACTTTCAAAAAACCAAAAAAGGAAAACCTTTTTGCATCCCCTAAACAGTGAAAGATATTTCACCAGGTATTTTTTTTTTTGAAGCATCCTAAATTGAATGAATTTTCAGAACTATTATTATCAACTATTATCGTAAGTCTTATTATGATATTTGTATATTTCGTTCCTAGTATGCCAAAGATCAATATCAACATCAATTTTCCTATTCATAATTTAAAAGTTTTCCACCATATCAAAAGTACTGTGCCTCTAATTTCAAATGACGCGCGACCATTTGACAGCGGGGTAATGCACATTGTCAGCATTAAGGCCAAAGCACAGTGAGAGCGACACAACAATGTTGGCAACTTAGTTGGCGATAATGTCGCATTTAAAACACAATGAACACGACTCGACAAATGTTTTTGACAGCTATCTTTGCTTTATTTATTGTAAAAGAAATGGCAAAAATGCAAAAATTAAGGAAAATCGCTAGTATAGCTTATGCGGCTTACTTAAAATTGCAAAGCATAAAGAAAAAACTAAAAAGAAGACTAAGAATAAATCTCTATGGGATGACGTTTATTGCACAACATAACTTTTTCCCTCATTTTCTCTATTAATTCCTCCTCAAAACCCATAATTTGTTAAACTAATAAATGAAATTAATTTTATTCAAGTTTTTAATAATTAGTTTATTTACTATTATCTTTTAATTTATGTTTCATAAAAATATCCAAATCCACATAACATGAATGTCAATTATTCACTGTCCACACAGAAATGTCAATTATGTTGGCGACTAATTTAGAGATTTTCCCAAACTTTTTGTTGGCAACTTATCGCGTCGCCCTCATTGTGTTAAGTATATGGGACTGCCGTATATTCGAATCTTTGACAGCAACCAATTTACGGCGACTTTGTTGTGTCGTCCTCACTGTGTTTTGGCCTTTAGTCTCATGACGCTCTACAGTTCGCGCATCATGAAGGAAAACGCCAGACCGAATTTGCTCGCGCGACCACAGCGCGGTCTTTTGATCGCGGGGAGCTCGTGTGTACAGCTCCATTATACGTACATACTCTCATGGCGTGCGATCAAAAGGGAGCGCGGCATATGGCGCTCGTGTGGCATTGGCCTAAATCCGTAACAATAGCAGAACTGTCTTTTCAGCTGAACAATAGGCACCACGGAAAGTCTCAAAACTTACTACCAATACTTTCCCTTCCGAATTTCGACCTTTTTCGGGTCTATAAATAGGTTGTGTAGCTTCTTAATCGGGCACAAATTATCTAGGCAGTTTTGCTTGTAGTAGTTCCAGAAGTACCCGACCTGACATATAGATGGCGATTATTGTTTGAAAATAATGATAATAGTAGAAAGTAGCAACCCTAGAATATTGAAATTTGAAGTTTGACGACGCTACGTTGTTTAGTATTTATTTGGCAGCCGTAAATAGTGAACGCTCTACGTGAATTTTGAAAAATGGAAAAAATTAGTCATCGATAGGTTATACAATACTTATATTTAAAGGACCCAGTCCAACCAATACAAAGCTAGATGCTACTCTGGGAGAGTCTGCTCCTTCATTTGCAACTCTATAATATTGGGTGACAGAGTTAAAACTAGGCCGTACGAGCTGCCAAGACGAACATCACAGTGGTCGGAAACAATCCCCAAAATGGTATTGGATGACCGTCGTATATCGAATATTGACTGAAAATTTAGACATAACAAGGCTGTGTGCAAGGTGGGTGCCGCGATTACTCTCAGAATGGAACAAAAACAGCGTCGTGAGGATGTTTCAATAGAGTGTTTGGCGAAGTTTAACACGAATAAAGCCGAGTTTTTGCGTCGATTAATAACCATGGATGAAACATGAATCCATCACTTCACACCTGAGACGCAGCAACAGACAAAACAATGGACTCAAAGGGAGAATCGGCACCAAAGAAGGCGAAGACACTTCCATCTTCAGACAAGGTCATGGCGTCAGTTTTTTGGGAAGCGCAAAGGATAATTTTCATTAATTATCTTCAGAAAGGAAAAAACAATCAACGGCGAGTTATGCAGCGTTTGAGTGACGAAATCAAGCAAAAACGTCCGTATTTGGCGAAAAGAAAGTTTTGTTCCAAAATCAATGGCCAAAATCAATGAGTTAAAGTTCGAATTGCTTCCTCACGCACCCTATTCTCCAGATTTAGCCCCCTCGGATTATTTCCTGTTTTCGAACTTAAAGCTATTTTGAAGAATAGATCCCCACTATAAACAAGGTATCGAAGATATTGAACACACCATGGAGGGGGGGGGGGGGGGGTGTATCGATCGAGCTAGGAAATTCTGTAGAGAAATAAAGATATTGTTTCTCAAATTTATTGTTGTTTTCTTTGTAAGGTGGGGTACTTTTGGGACCGCCCGTCGTATTTCTTAGCAAATATAAATCTGCGTAAAATAAGATTTACTACCGCGTTCATGATTTTTCTCAAAACTTTTACAGCTAAATATTAAGTTAAAGATTTGTGTTTGTTATCTATGAGACAACTGTATATCTACAAAAATCAGAATTTAAAATGAACTTAAAAATGTTTCCTTTGTTTTTTAGCCCATCTGGTGCATCTTTAAGAACATACGGGCAAATAAAGGATTATTTACTTTCTCCTGGCACCTGTAAATGTGGTCTTCCTTGTCCACTTAGACCAGAATATTTCTTTGATTTCAACTATCAGGTATGTACATTGTGTGTAATAATAAAATTTGAAAAAATGTGCGCTAATTTACATCGCTATTAATGGATCGAAATGAAATTTTTCAACGAATATTTCCTAATACATATTTGAATACGGAACCAAAGAACTTTTTTAGCCAAATTTCGATAAGATCCATTTCACTAAGTTAAAATGTTGGTGGAAAAAACTCGGAATTACCCAGTAAAGGTGGGTATTGTTAATATAATTTTGCTGTTCATGATCTTATCGAATCGCGCACTGTATGGATATAATCATGATGTGCAGACCGTATATTTTTTTGTCCGATCAGATAAATTCCATATTGTATGGATTATTTTATGAATAAATAATGGTAATAATTGTGGATCATAAGATCAAAAAGCTGCTGCAAATAAAGGGAGCAACATTTTAAGATTGTATCGCCTTCAGACTGTGTCCTCCTGTATCGAACACTTGATTACTTGGCCGAATTTCTTGAGAATTTTTTTAATTCCAGTAAATTCGCGCCTACTTCTGAGCTACCGAGCACAAATCCTCCAGATCTTCATGAAACATTGTTTTTATTCGCACCGCTCTTATTTTTTAACGAAATTATTTGTTTTTATCTGTCAAAACATCAAAGAATCAGCCAAAAGCATTTTCCAAAACTGCAAGCCTTAAATGGCAACCGTCATATTACCTATTTTCGTAGATAGTAGTGGTAACTGAAAAGAGAATTAGGTAAGCTAATCCACGGCTACCAGATGGGCAGCATTTTCTTTCGTGGGTGGAGAACAAGGGCCTAAGAAGTCTTATAGAGATTAGCTGCGTTCGCTGATTTATCCTTCTTTCTTAGTTATTCCAGCCTTTATCCTCTTACAAGTATCGCAGTTAAGGGATCAGTCTACTCAAAAAAGGGATATTTTTGATATAACATTTGTTGAGCGTAATAAATACACTCTCGAAATACATAAAACTTTTTTTTTTAATTTTTTTTAAACACTTTATACACAAAAATAACAGGCAAACATAACTCATCGAAAAGTCAATTATCACTGGTGGCGTTCATATCTCGATAACGACTCATCGAAAACGAAAAAATCGAGAATATTTAGATTCCTTATGACTGTGGCTCTCGTGCACTCTTTTGAAATTAATATTTATTGATAAATAATGAAATGGCGGAGATTAAGAAACAACAAACGAATTTTTTTTCACGGTTTTAATACGGTTATAGAATGCAGTTATTCATTGTGTAGAATATGTGGTTAAAATTTCATAAGGATCGGTTCAGTGGTTCCGGAGAAGTCACCGCCGCCGACCGAAAAAACGCTGTTTTTCAAATATACTAGCAATGGTTCTAAGAAGAAAAAAAAAAAAAGAAGCAAACTAAAAGGTCACAGAAGCTCCGCTTGTTCTAAAATTTTTACACAATACTTTAACATACATATACTTTGGAAAAATGTAAAAAAAAACGATTTTTTGAAAATTATAAACCAGAATGATGCCTTAATTACGTATTCTTGACGTCAAGTCCCACCTAGTCAATAATATCTTGATCATGGTGGATCATGATGTTTCGTTTTGCAGTCCCAGAATTTCCGGTTAACTGAGCTAGGTACCTATTATTAAAAAAAAAAGAGGGAAAATATGCTATTTACGCGTTCTTAATAGGCTGTACATAACAAAAATGAAACTTTTGGTTGAAGTGCAAATTAACCTGCATTTAACAGGTTTATTGATTTTTCTTATACTTAATTACAATATGTTCGTTAATTCGCTTAACTTCTTTGTCAAAAATAATAAATATAATAATAAAAAAAAAAAGTTTTAGAAAAACATAATAAATCCAAAGGAAGAAAAATATGTATATATTCAGTGACGAGCAAAACTGAACACACATCTGAATATTTTTTGAATAATTCATTTTTTTCGTAGAATTTTGTAGGCTGATAAAAAAAATTTCCGCTGAATTTTAACAACTATTACCAAGGAATAATGTAAGTACAGTTATATTCCTATGACGTGGTTTGTAATACAGAAATGTACAATGATTAAAAACTTAGTTTTGCACGACGCTTTCCAGATATACTAAAGTGTGTAATTCACGGTAATAAATTCATTTATTTAATTTTGATACTTGCACGACGCTTTGGTGCTAGTGGAATATTTGTGCTAAGTTCAGTGCAATTTAAAACAAGAATTTATGAAATTTTCTAAGATGAAACCGGTTTCTTTAAATACGAAAAAACAGGTGGGGGTGTTACTTCAGGAAGGATTATTACCCGTCAAATTGTAAAAAGGTGTAATATAAGTCAGTAAGTTGTACAAAAAGCTGTAGAAAAACTACATCAATTGAGTGTCCAGTGCTACTAGGTGGCCGTCCACAGTCATTGTCTAAGGAAGATGTAAGGAATCTAGGGCGATATATTGGATTTGGGAGGACTCTTCTGCTAGCGTGGCGGTTAAAATCTTGAGGAATTGAACAGTAGTGAAGGTCAGTGAATAGACTGCTCGTCAGATCAGGATTGGAAGCTATTGAGCAGAAGAAGAAGCAAGAACTTTCAAAGAAGAACATAAAAACTCGTCTTGCATTTGCAAAGATATATAAAGACTGGTCTATTTATCAATAGGAACAAGTCATCTGGTCCGATGAGACGAACATAAATCGATATTGTTCCGATGGGCGTTCATGGGCGTGGTTAAGAACAGGAGAAAAGATGAAATCCAAACATGTCAAACAAACAGTGAGACATGGTGAAGGTTCGGTTATGATTTGGGGTTGTATGACTGCTTGTGGTGTAGACGCAATTCACACGATTGACGGTATTATGAACCAACACATGTTCAGGAGCATTTTAGAGAACCAACTTTGGGAAACAATTCATAGCTTACCTTTTGCTGAAAACGAAGTAATCTTTCAACAAGATTGGGATGCGAAACACACCGATAAGTCAGTGCAGAATTGCATTGATTCCCAACTTTTCGCGCTCTTACAATGGCCACCTCAGAGCCCTGATCTCATTTATGCGCTTATCTAAAAGCACAATTACTTAATTCGTACGACTCTCCACAAACATCTGCCCGGATTTTGTCTTAAAACTTTTACAAAGTATGCCTAGACGTATCCAACAAGTATTGAGCGCAAAAGGACTTTGGATAAAGTATTGATTTTTAAAATTTCTTTTAATCTTCCTTACATTTTTTTATCGTGCAAAACTGAATTAGAGAAGTACTTCATTTTCTTCTATATTTTATGAAGAACAGAGTTTATTGTTATTTTTTATATATTGCAAGCAATACGTAGAATTGTATAAACAGTTTTCAAAAAAAATATAGCTAAGCAGTTTTTCTGAAATAAAGATTTTCCGAAATTTTGTCCAAGTATGTTCAGTTTTGCTCGTCACTATGTATGTACATATATACCTTAAATACCTAAATTCTACTCATTGCTATTTATCTGCAATGAAAGAAAAAATAAGGTATAATTGGTGAGACAAATAGCAATTCAAATTTTGTTTATTATTAAAACATCAATGTAATTTCAAAATGTATAATAACTCCTCAACCGTCACAGATAGAATATAAGTGTAATAGGTTAAATTAAAGAGACTCTGGGCTTTCGAAATTTCGTAACAAAAACGGTAAAAAAAAAATTAAAACCGAAATTTTGATTTATAAGCGTCATAACTCTGTATTGGGGAGGGGCTATGTGGGTGGTTTAACATTCATAGGAAAGACCCCAAAGTTCTGAATACAATGCCGTCGTAGAATAGACCGTATACCCTGTACTTTTCCAGATATAGGGTGTTTAATAAAAAAGAGCATATTTTACTAATCACCCTGTAACCCGGTATGGTGATAACTTACCTCACCCCCTGTTATACAGTTTTTTACTTGTATAAGATGAGAGGAATCATTTTCATATTTCTGTGAAATATCACAACAGCACTTCTTCTGTTATTTAAACATTATATCCAAGGCTGATAGATTTCTACCAATTGTTGTTTTCAATTAATTTGGTTGTCACTTAACCGTCAATCCGAAAAACAAGGATACTTTTCCCGATTTCGAAGTGTCAGGTGCACGTGTCAAATTTCCATTTTAGCTGTCTCGGAGTTATTGGCATTTCCTTTCTGTCTAAATATATACAGTAAAAAAGTTTT
Source organism: Dioctria rufipes (assembly GCA_963924295.1). Taxonomy (NCBI): domain Eukaryota; kingdom Metazoa; phylum Arthropoda; class Insecta; order Diptera; family Asilidae; genus Dioctria; species Dioctria rufipes. Next base: position 169,041,014 of record OZ002741.1, on the reverse strand, counting down.
GCCTAAAGTTAGCTGCAACAATTCGTACCGCCAGTTGTTGTGTGTTCCATAAAAAATGTAGAATAATACTTAATTGTTCTCTTTCTTATATTCGATAAACCTTAACATTTCGGGATTATGACGTACTAAGGTTATCTGGTGCCAAATACCTAAATTCATTGAATGTTCCATCAACAATCGAGTACATCTTCAAAATTTTGTGGTCGGAAAACTTGTTTTCATTCCATAATAAAGTTAAGCGTTTCAAATTAAATGTGAGACATTTATATTTTTATTTGTGAATTCTGTACATATGAAAGAGGACCAGATGTCCGATTTTAAGACATTCACGTGGGTATTTTTGCATTTCGTCAATTACGATTTCAATGAATATGAGTCGTGAAGTAAAAAATACCCAAGTGAAAATTATAATTAGGCTCGAAAAACATAACCAAACTTTGGTGTTCTGCTTCTAATATGTAAAAGTACAATTTTTAACATAAGATACGACAAGTTTAGGTGAAACTAAACTCCTTCCTTTAATTGATAACAAATATTACATATGTTTAAGCAATTACAAACATCTCATAGTGTTGATAAATTTATCATCTATTTGTAAATGATAAGAACGATAGAAACGTCTTCATGTTCACATAAAGCTGATTGATTCATAAAACATTATTTAAACATGCTACAGCTTAAATATATCACGTTTCTTAGAAAACACGCACGCCGCAAACACTTTTATTGAGTACAAATCAAACACTTTCCAATATGTATATGGTAAGCGGGGAGAATTATCGCGCCTTCAATTTAATAATACGAGTTGTTCGTACCGAATACCAATTCAGTTGCATGCTTGCAAATAAAACAAAATACACAATAATTTATGACAGCTACCGAATACAAATAAAATTCCCATATTGGTTAGGCACTATTCAAGTCTTCGCTTCGATATTCGAAAACTGCTTCAGACTGCTGCACATACCATTTACTTATATATCTTCTTCTAAAAACGACAAACGCAACACGCAATTTCTCGGCGATTATCCTCGTAAATTTTGTGTAAATTAAAATTCTACGCGTGTTTATAATTTAATAAACTGCGAGAGATATTAGACTTTATTTTTAGATATCTCCATTGATTCCACAATAATTCATAATTTTGCGAGAATTTATGGCGAATCTGGTGCGAATGGAAATGATCTGTTTTTCCAGATATTTTCAAGTTGAAAGTGGAAAAGGAAATCCATTTGATTATTTCATTATATAATTCTTAAACAACTGTCAATCTTTACTGGAATCTTCAAGTAACGTGGACAGTAACGACAAGGTAAGAGTTAGCAGAGATGGCTATTTTAAAATAAATAAATTTATGGCTTTTTTCCATGGCACTTTAGAGCAGTTTAGAGTTGAACTTTTCATGCAGAGTTCACTTCAAATGTTTTTGGGACACATTTTTTTAATATGTAGTACCATAGAGGGCACAAGAACTAGATGTCGCATGGCATACTAGAGCTGAGTATACAGATTGCGAAATGGGTAGTTCATTTTTAATTGAACCATAACATGATTTAGGGCATGTCGAAATCAAGTGTTTTTATAATAGCAGTTTTGTATACATTTGATCGACTTCCTCAATACTTCAGATACGAAAAAATATGAATCACTCGACGTATACATCAGTTCAAATGTTGTGGTCCATTCTGGACATATAAATTTTGTATACTTTTTTGGTACTGCATGCGACATCTAGTTCTTATGCCATCTATGGTAGTACTGCAAAAACAGAGGTACCCCAAATTCTCCCTTTTTACTCTGGTTTTCAGCCAAAGTACACAAACACATGCCCGGTGTTAAATGTCAAGGAGACTGTTAACATCACCTATATTCTTGCTAAGCATCAGCTGTTTTACAAGAGTTTTTCTATTCTATTAAAAAGTGAACTAAGGTAAAACTATGTTATAAGTTATATAATTGGTGATACCTATAAGAAAGTTGTATGCGCGAAAATATAGTTTTAACAATGTGTTAATTGAGTTTAGTTTGACTAGTCTCCATCTCAGTAAATTGTAATTTTCTGAATGAAGGTTTCAAAATTATTTTCTTAGAAAACATTTGCAAAACACAGAGGGGGATTAAATATTAATTCAGAATAACAGGTAAAAATATTTGCTGTATCCTGTAATTTGATTGTACTTGAACCGAATCCAAATTAATAGTTAAGATATATTCACCAAGCTTTTTTTGTATTTATTTCTTTTAAATGTAATTTTTATCATGCTTAAATGGCCTTTTCCACTCCATATATATTGTTTTTAAATGACAACATAAAACTTCTGTAGGCCTACATACGAGTGTCGTTTTTGTTTTGCTTCGGAGTTAATTCCCAAGCCCCGAAGAAGCAAATTCTTGTTCTTGTTGTCGTATTCATTTTCGCTATATATAACTCGGAAGCTTCATATCTGTGTTTTTATTTGCTACTTTAGCTTCGAATGCTCTCTGCTTTTTGTTAGGAGCATTGATGTTCTAGATTTTAAATGTAAAAACACTTTCATCTGTTTACTTCGATGAATGAATATTTGTGGTTTGAATTAGTTGAATTTCTTTTCCGTGGATGTACCGGTAAATGATAATCAAAAATTAATTGTAAGAATACTTTATTCTTATTTTTATCTTAATTTGGCATGTAAATTAAGCTATCGAATTCCTATTTATGCCGAAATTGCTTATTTATCTAACTAGTATTTTAATTATACGATTTGTGAAGTTAGACGTTTATTGCTTCACTGAAAAAGAATAAGATACCCAAATCCTCCCTTATGCCCATTTCATTATTATTATTTTTTCATTATAGGAGGGGGCTGGAGGAATATTCTTATAATAGAGCCCATTCCATGAATAGTTTTATTCTAACTGCGTTCTAGTCACAATATTTTTATCATGTACCATTTTTCCAGTTCAATTTTGTCAATTCAGCGTCAATATAGCTCCTTTCATATGTGCATTCTCTTTACATAATCACAGGTCATATAGTCTGTTCGTAACGTATTGCTCTTATCTATGTTGGAGATTTTTTTTCTAAACCTAGCCTGATTTCATATCTACTAATTATATTTTATCGAGCTTAACCAGTAACGAGGGACTTAATAGCTGTTATTATTCCCCGTTTTGGATGATTCTTGAGTCACAATTCCTAAACGTTGTACATTCTGGTTATCAATGTTTTCTAGATACACTGTAAAAAATATTAGGACTATTCCCTAAATTTAAAACACGTTTTTCCCTAAAAATAAATGTAATTTTCTCTGATAGAAAGGGAAAATCAGTTTAATTTCCCTTATTCAATGGAACATTCAATGAATTTAGATATCTGGCGCCAGAAAACTTCTAAAGTATACGTAAAATTCCCGAAATGTAAAGCTCTCTTGGATATAAGGAAGAGAACATTCAACGAATTATGTATTATGCTAAATTTTTTATGGAAATATATTATCGTTTATATAATTCACACATTGTTCTTGAAAACAAGTCATATATTGCTTTTCAATATTTTGTTGAAGCGTGCCCAGTGCACCAATAGAACTTCTATACTACTTAGTAGTATGGACCATAAGAAATGAGCTATTCAGTTCATTCTTGTTTTTTAAAAGGGGTGGTCTTCTATCACCTTCACTTATGGTGGACAGTGGTGCGGTGCTATCAACTATTCCCTACATTTTAGGGAATATTCTCTAAATTTTAGGGAATAGTACCTACATTTTAGGGAAGAAAACAAAACAACAATTTAAAATTCCCTATATTTTAGGAAATATTCCCTAAAATGTAGGGAAAAACATAAAAAAGGTATGAAAATTCCCTATATTTTAGGGAATATTCCCTAAAGTTTAGGAGGAAAAAACCAAAATTCCCTACATTTGAGGGAGAAAAAAATACCTACTTTAGGGATAAAAACCTAATCTTAGTCTTCCAAGGTGGAACTTTCCCTAATATTATCGACAAATGCCTAACCTGTGTGGCACACTTTAGGGATTTTTTTTTACTGTGTATCTTAGGTTTTGGCACACGTCAACATCCTGGCTTTTATAATGCATGTTTTTTTGTGGAATGTTTTCACGCGAGTGTATGAATTATTTGATGCAATAACTGCTGCTGTCGCTACTGTCCGCTTTTTTGCAGTCATATTTAGTCCTGTCACCTAATTTTTTTTTTTTCACTACAGTTGAATGCCTGTACTAAGTTCGAAAACGGTTTGTATCTCAACCAACTTAGCTATCCTGTCCCGCTTTTCAAGCAAATGTATAGAATATCCGTTATATTTAGACATCATATATGATAATTCTTCTTTTTATATCTGTTTATTACAACGATTTTTGAATTTACAAAAATTCGAACGCACTCTGGTACGGCGTTGAAAGGGCTCTCTTATTAACAACAAATGTATATCTACTTTATAATATCTCTCAAAGAAAAATTGTAATTTTAAAATAGACTTGTTCATCAATTATTTACTGTACATAAAAGTACAAGTAGCCGTAATTATATTGATTTCAACAAGTAAGCTTAAATTTGTATATACATAGTATGGAAAGCAAAATGAACTTTAAACACAGTCAAACTCTTCAGCAAAAGCGATCCGAAAAAATAATGTGGAGAAATAAATGTTGACGTATCCGATAAGTGAGAAATACTAATACTTTGTTGAAAATTTCCCTACAGTAGCAATGCCGATGAGTTTGATGATGCTATTATTGTATCACTTCTTTAGTGCTTCAACCTTCAAATGTTGGGAAAATATAAAGAAAAAAAAATCAAAGTTCGGTTTAGGTGAACTAATATTTCAAGAACAGATACGTAAACAGCGAGCATCTTAAGAGGAGTCAGTACCAAGATTTGCAAGTTTCATACATTTTTCAATGCGAATTTCTGGCGAACTATTTGTAGCATAATAATGATTTATATCTTAAATTAAAGGTAGCGAAGATATCTAGTAAATAACGTCGAGAAAAATAAAAATAATTGTATTGGAATGGAGATATTAGCTCGGAAACTTGTAAAAAATGGTAAAAATTGATTTTTTTCAAATCAAATTCCTCTTAGTAGGTATTCTCATTTCTTTAGATTATGACTATTTTAGAAAGATAAGGCCTAAATCTAGCAAATAACGTCGCGTTTTTTCATTTTTAGGAGGGCTCTTTTTAATTGTTTAACTCTAATAGTACTTGTTTTTTATCTCGATATTTCACCGATGAGAAATTGCAATATTTCGTTGAACGTTGTAGAAATATAAAGCAAAATAGTATATTTAACTATTATGTGCAAAATAAAATTTAGGAGAGTTCATTCTCGTTAAAAATTTTCAATTTCTTTGAACTGCAAATTTTCATTTTCGTCTTAAATTGTCGCATGTTGGGTTTCTGTCTTTTACGCTAGATGTCTCTAAAGTGTCTTGTGGTCTAGGTCTATGCTAATTTGATATGAATTTTCATATCTTCAAGACACAAACCAACGTATAGTAAGTTTTATTGCCTACAGGCTCGCTGGTATCTAAATTGAAATTTTTGCTGAGTACTGACTCCTCTTAATCGTTTCGGAGTTACAGGGTGACTAAGAAAATATGCCAGTTTTTCACAAAATAACCCGTAAGTTCCTTGTTACACAACCTCTGAAGGTGAGCTTTAGCTCAAATTATAGTAAACCGTCTGACGTTCTTGAAATTTGATTCATTATTTCGTTAGTTTTGTTACTGATAATAGAAAGCGCGCCTAATTTTATGCAATTCCACGCAAAATAAAGAAAAATAATGAGAGTATGCATCATAAAAAAATGTTTATCTAAAAAACGGTAGAATGCAGATAACATTCTCAGGTTTCCATATATTGCAAGAAAATGTTAAGATTATCAGGCATGATGGCGGAAAAATCGTTAAAAATTGGATTTTTTTTTTCAAAATTTCTTACTTTGACATCTTATAAGTTAAAACAAGCATATTTTTTTAATCACCCTGTTACTCCGAAACGGTTGAGATACTTAATTCCTGTACATCCTCATCAAAATCATCTTCGTTACAAGACGCTATATCTATTTTTTAACTAAAAATAAAACTCAATTTTCCACAATTTTCTCACGATAGAACTGTGATACGAAAAGATGAAAGGGATTTTTCGTTTCTCATTTCATGATGTTAATTTTATATGAAAAAAATTTCGCTACACGTAGAACTATGTACTGAAAAAGAATTTATTTTTGAGATTATGAAACGTACGAGCTCAACATTACACGATCAGGTATATATCGACTGAGACGAAATATTGACACGGTCTACAAATTCTTTAACTAAAGGTTGAAAAATAGTCGCGGAATGTTACAGTGAGTATGACGGCTCAAAAAATTGACTAAATATATGTTAATATTATTATTTATTATTATTATTTATTTCCATCATTTCAATTATATACATCTTTTAAATTATGTATAAGTTTTAGTAATTTCAAATAAGAGAGACGTAAACCGAAAAAAGAAAAGAACAAAAACAAGCAAAAAATGAGTAAATGAACAAACCTATGGTGCAGTTGCGCGCAAGAAGAGCGGGAAACTATTTAAGTCTCTATGCAATATTACGTGAGTTAATGAAGTTAAATTTCTTTTTAATGACCCCGAAAGAGCTCGACATCATTGACCATTTAATGTCACGCGGCAGGGCATTGTAGAGCTTAAAGGTGTGATTGAAGAACAGGCGTTTAGTTATCAATCGATGAGATCGTGGTAAAATTAAGTTACCTCTAGATGTAGAGAACTGAAAATCAATAAAAAGATAGCCTGGGAAACAAAATTGAGCAATGAGCGGAAGTCTAAATAAGAGGAAAAGTGAACTGACTAGAGGTCCACAATAAGCGGAGACCAAAATATATCTTACGTACGATACTATTGATATGCTCATCACAGGTAAGTGTGTCATTAAATATAACACCTAAGTTACGAAGGGACTCAACCTATTGAATAGATGCATGTATTACTAAGAATTAATGGGGGAAATCTTGTTTTGTTAAGATTTGTCCTGTAAACAACTATGGCATTCGTTTTTTGTGGGTTAAGCATAAGCCCATTTTGAATTGCCCATCGATTAAGGCAAACGAAATCCTCGTTAATGCAACTTATGCCATCCTCAATAAGAGAGAGAAACATTTGCACGTCGTAAGCATAAAGATGAAGCTCACTATGGGATATAGATTCAAAAATATCATTAATGTACATGCAAAAAAGCAATGGGTCAAGAATCGATCCTTGCGGAGCTCAACGATTGACACTGAGGTAGGAGGAGTACTTGCCATTAGAGTATACTATTTGTAGACGACCTGTCAAATAAATATCCAAAAGCCTAGCTGCATAAGGTGAAAAGGTGAATTTTGTAATCAGCTTATTACATAGAATCGTGTGGTCCACAGTGTCAAAAGCCTTGGAGAAATCCAGTAGAACTAAAACGGTTACATTATCTGAGTCCAAGGCTTTCCGAATCTCATTTACTATTTTTAATCATGCGGTGATGCCGGAGTGTTTTGATCGGAATCCAAATTGAAGAGAATGAAGGACGTTGTTAAGCTCAAGAAAGTTCGAGATTTGCATAGACATTAATTTTTCCAAGGCCTTCGATAGAAACGGCAATAAGGTAATGGGTCGAGATTCTCTGCAATTGGGTATAGATCTTTTAGCTATCGGTATGACTTTAGAAAGTTTCCAAGATTGCGGAAATACTGTAACATAGTGAAACAGGAATTAAATATATGAGTAAGAGAAGAAACAAGGAAGGGTAGTATAAGCTTTAACAACTTGGGCCATATACCATCAACTCCCGCGGAGTTTAACTTAATACTGCATAAGGCAAGATATACTTCACTGGGGGTTATGTTCGAGAAGTCAAAGTTCGGAAAAGTATGAGTTGGTTGGTCTCAAGTTATTAATGAAAGCACTGTCAGCCACAGAAGCCGATGTATTTTGGGCCAGAAAAGATCAACATCACACTCACACAAGCTTTCCAGCAGGCAAGAAGAACTGAGCTTATTAGAAAAATACTTCTTTTTAGCTTGTCGAATAGCGCAGGTAACTCGATTACGAAGAATTTTGTATTCGTCCTAGAACAAAGATATTTTATAACGCTTTCACTTTTAGTATGCAAGATTTCTCTTTTGAATGAGACTACGAATCCTAACAGAAAACCAAGGCCGATCTCTATTTAATACTTTCCTGGTAATATAAGGGACGTATTTATCATGTAAGTATAACACAATATCATTTAGGAAGCTTACCTGATCATCAATATTATGCAGATAACGAACCTCATACCAATCAATGGTATCTGCTTCAGTAAACAAGGCGGCCAAGTCGACTGCTTTGTAATATATATATGGAAAAATTGCAAGATTCAGCGCTTATATCGGGATGTAAATCGTAAATAGTCATATTTAAGTCATGATCAGATATTCCAGGAATCGACACTTGGTTAAAAAATGGACCTTAGACTTATCGATTGTAAGAAATATGTCTAGAAGAGTTGATGAATGAGATGTAAAATATGTGGACTCTTGATTGACTAGATATAAATCTAAAGAATCAAGGAGACATTGAAAAGAGTTTGTCAATTAAGATGTATACTTAGAAAATTAATGTTGAAGTCACCGCAAATAATAATATGCTTGTAGGTACAATATTTTCTAATTCGCTAGAAAAGCTCTGTAGGGAGGGGCAGTTAGCTGGTCTATATACACATCCAATAAGACATTTACTACAGCTAGAAAATAAGTCGCAAAAGATGAATTCAGTATATCGTTCCCCATTATTAAATGTTAAAATTACTTTGAAGTAAATACTCCGCCGCGGCGGCCAGGACGATCATTACGGCTTAAGCCATGTTTCTGATATGCAAATGACATCCAACATCGACATGATAAAAGCATTAACAAATCGTCAATAGCAAGGGAGTAGGTATGGGATGAAACAAATTCAAAATTTCGCAGCGAAATAATTCTCTAGTCGTGTCTATTATTTAGTGAGTAAATTGGTGCGGAGACTTTTTCCAGATCATTTCTCCACAAAAAATAAAAATTTTGCCTGAAAATGTCGAAAAATTGCGAATTGTGTACTGGGCTTAACTAAGAGTATTTTTTGACGTTAAATAATAAGCCAGTTAGAATAAGAATTTCTTACCGGTTACGTGCGGCCATTATCAACAAAATATATATTTAAATTCACGATTGAAGATTTTATCGAGTTGGCTTTGAGTAGAAACACAAAAAAAAATAGATATCACTTTAATTAAATTTTAACGCCGACCTTTTTCCTAGATAAATGTTTGAATTTCCAGCTAAATTTCTAGTGTTCTGTTTTCTAGATAAGTAAGTAGTGTTATTATGTATATCGAACACTACGATAGCGTGATCGATGCCTCGAAATATTAAAAGAAATTGAAATGTTCATAGAGTCAAGCAATTTGTACACGTCAGAAGAGCTCTTTGACATTTTACTCTTTACTCTTTCATAATTTCGTTATTAATATCCATGTTCTCTATATTTATAATGTCGTGAGCACCGATCGGTCTTATTTTTCCATTCCGGAAGAAAACGTACAAACGAGAGCTGAAAACCTTTTTATGATTTATACCTTCACGAATTTGCACTCTGTCAAAATCATTTTAATGCGATTAGCGTGTTCGTTCGTAGTAAAATATTTTAAAATTGAGGACTGGCTGCATCAAGGAAATGAACGAGTTAAAGTAATTACTTTATTAATGTGATGAATATGTAATTTTGAACACGTTTCGACAGTCGTGCTTAAACGTTGAAAGATATTTTGTATTTATTATTTAATTTTATTTGAAATTAATGATAACCAGATCTAAGAAATAATTGTTATAATTACATTCGTAAGTACATAAATACCCTTTCATTATCGATTTTTGTAATGACATTTTCGAATGTGCTTTTTTTTTTTTGCAGGAGGTACTTTAATTTCTTTCCATAAAAAAAACGCAACAGATTGAATTTGTTTGAATTCATAGTTAAACAGGATACTTCTGCTATGGTGGTCCTTACAGCAAAGAATTGAATGGACGGGGGTGGGGGCATATAAACGGTTTCGGAACTACAGCGTGAATAAGACAATATCCTAGGTTTACAGAAAACTGTCTGCATCTTAAAAAGTACAGGATGCGTCAGCTCACCAAATCTCAAAGTATGCAGAGCTTCATGGCCTTTCCTACGATTGCTCAACCAGTCTCATACTCCTCTCCTCTCGGGAGCTTTAGTGGTCTAAACTAAAACTATTTTTAGCTCTTTTTTTTTTACTTTGTCCCCTTTTTTTTCTTTATAAAAACTGTAAACTATGGACTCTCCTCTTTAATTTGACCTATTACACCTATGTGATAACTGTAGCCGTTAAATAATAGTTATTAGCTCATAACCTAACATTTTTATTTTGAGTTAATTGTTTTCTTGTTATAAAGGACTGACAATGAGTCATATTTTAGAAGGGAGAAAAATATGTCCTTGGTGTAAAAACTTTACAGGATCAATGATAAAACTACAAATTTGTATAAAAAATTGATTGATTGATTGCTCATTAATTGCAACATCTTGCATATTCCCATAAAAGCGAAAAGGTTTTCTTTGGAACAAGTGCAAAGTTGATGCTGCGAAATTCTTGAAAGAACTTATTAGCATTTAGGCGACTACTCTTGTTTCGAAAAACAAAAATTTTCAAACGTTAATTTGAGGGAAAAGGAGTGATTTTATGATCAGGACAATCCAAAGAATTCATTGGCATACTCGATGGAGCATATTGCATATGCTCTGACAACTTAGCACAAGTCATCAAATTTCGTTCAAAGCTTTCTGAGCTACATATATTTAAAAAATAGCTTCATCTAGCTGGTAGTCATGAACCGGTTTCATCAATGTGAAGAATCAGTTTATAAAATCAGTTATAGTTAAGAACACTCTTTATTAGAAATGTGAAAATTTAATTTTAAATTTAAAAAAATTCTACAGATTATCGTTTGATTTTTACCTAACAAAATTACATTTCATTAAAGATTTCAAACAAAAAAATTGTACCTTTCTATTTGGAATAACCCTATTCGAACTTTAATGCAAAATACACTCTTTTTTCATTCCAATTACGAGTTAGGCCGTTTTCACATCGAAAGACGAAAACGCTGAACTGAAAAACTCACTTTTCTACTCTCCAACAGCGAATATTTCCAATTGCATCTAAAAGGTCGGAAAATTTTTATTTTTCATTATTCGTAAAAAATTATTAATTTTTCACTTCTCGTTTCTCCAGAAAAGCTCTCTTCAATGTATTTGTTGAATTTTCGTTCACGAAAACATCGAAATGTACAGAATGTAAGAAATTAATAATTTCTTGTGAAAAATTAAAGAATAAGAAAGGGGCATGAACACTTTTCATACAACTTTAGGCGCGACACCTCCAAACATTAGAGATGTCTTAAACGATGCATTATGATACTCTGAACATATTTTATTAACAATGTTTATTTCTATCTAGCGGGGGAAAGCTTTGGCGATCGGATGTAGCTTGAACAACTTTCTTGGGTGAAAAAGTGGACCTTTCTACCCCTCGTGATCTTTCTACTTCTCGTGATTACGCGGAATTGGTAAGTCGTGGCAAAGACTTTCTATTTGAAAAATTTTCACAACAGAGCACTAATGGCCATGGAAGAAAGAACTGCAAAAATATATGCGAACTGCAGTAACTGGAGTAACCGGCGGCAAAAACGTCCCGAGAATGTTTTCTGAATCAGGAAAAAAGTACAAGTACACACAAAAGTACGATAGTCGTAGTGTGACATTGGACCCCCCTCCCCTTCCGCCGTAGGTCCTACTCCCTGCCTTAAAAGTATGCACAGAAAAATTATCTTCTATACGACTTATATTTGGTAATGAGTTGCGGCGAACAGTGAAAGCCGTTTTTCGATCGGACAAAACTCTACCGAGTTAGAGCCGAGCTAATGTACGAAAATCTAGTATCTCAGTTCGAATAAATAAGAGGGAAATACTAAAAAAAGTGAGTATTGGGATGACTATTTAAGCAGCCTCCGAGTATAGGAGGGTGGGTACTCAAGTTTCTCTTCAGGACAAATTCTGGTCTCCCTTCGCAGAAATGACAGTGTTTTAATTGTAATTCGTCAGTTCTAAATGGATCTTTCTTAATTTTTCTCACTCTGCATATGTCCATTTCTGTCAATGCCATGCAAATGCATCAAATGGAATTCCATGGTGGTTTGATGTTCTAATAAAAAAATCTAAATGGTATTGTATGGCAATTCATCAAATGATCAACCCAATTTTGAACATAAGTCTATGATTCGTTTTCCTGGAATTGATCGAACCAAAATTTCAGCTTGATAGATAAGCAACGTAATCTCAACTAACTTTCCAAGATTTTTGAAAGACCACCTAAGTAAAAGTTGTTCAAGTATAATACTGTCACGTGTGTGCCCTTATTTCGTTATTCAAATATAATGTCGCTAGTATGTACTATACTTAAAATATTCGCAATTCACTTAGAACACTTTGTTCTGTTTACTACGTTCGCTTCACTGTCTCAGATAAGACTGCCTCCTGGCGGTGACAAGTGCCGTATTTATACTTTACAAATTGTCCTAGAACCTTCCTGAAAATTCTATAGAAACATCGATTTCCCGAACCTAAAGTTGTTTATGTCCGTACTTTATAGATGCCGCTTGTCCTTTTCTGTAATACGATTTTCCGAAAGTTGTTTATGTCCGTATTTAATTAGTCATTTCACGCGAAGTATCCATTTCCAATAGATGTCTCTTTTTCAATTGCACGTAACAACACTCATTTTGAAACTTAGACTAGGTCGAGGTTTGAAAATTTAATTAAAACAGTTTGGTTAGTTTAGTTTACTATATAATATTTCTATGATAAATAACAGTATCGATTACCAGTTTTTGTTGTTTTGTACACATTTCTCTAATGTTTCCACCATGAATGTCAGTGAAGATAACAACAATCTTCAACAGTACTAAATACATTCTCCAGTTACAGATAAATAATATCAAGTGTGTGTATGTATATGTATATTTAAATTTTATTCTTCTTTAAATGCTTGTAGGTTACAATGTATACATATATGAATTTAAACCAATAATTGTTAATTACATGCATGCATATGAAGAATTCCGAGGTTCCCCACAACGTTTGACATTTACGTATGTACATCGTACATACATCAAAGTCTCGTGCCATTTTAGTTTCCACTCCCTCAGCAAATATCATTTAATCATGCAAATGATATGTTATCGCTGATGACTGGACTGCAAGGTCGTAAAACTCAATTTGTGATATTACTCCCCTTTTGATATCTATAAAAGGCATCGATTTACTTTTTCATTAGATCAAACCTTACCTTTACTCTTTTAAAGGAAATTGAAATAATAAAATTGCAGAATTACGTATCCGAGAGCTGAGACTCAAGCAAGAGGGACAAACAAGATAGGCGCAGCTGAAAGATCTTAATCGACCCTGGTTTTGTTGTTTTATTGAAATTGCTCATGTTGCTTCAGTCAATCGTTTAGAACGTGAAACCGAATGGCTTCACTGATGTATACCATTTTTGGATATCGTGAACGACTGACTGTCATTCAGTCTTTCGAAAAAGTCGTTTACCCCAAACTATGTTGCATGCAGTTTGTTTTGTTTGTTGTTGAAGTCCGTAATAATAAAATTTCCTGCGAGCAAATCCATTTTGATTTAGTTGGATTTATCGGTATTTTCAGTCTGCTTTTTGCTGCCTTATGCCGACTATGTGATGAATCAATGAGTGAGATGCTTTCCAGTACATTTCGAGGAGAGATCAGTCATCACAAGCTTTCCCTTTATATTTCAGTAGTCAGTGCTCCTACTCAGTAGGCTTTTGCTATGTTTTTTTTTTTAACTTTATGTACGTACAATGTACATACTTATTATGTAACGTAGGTACTTTAAGAGAGACTGACGATGGCAACTCCACTCCATAAATTATAAAGTTGATTGTTTGGCGGCCGCCTGCTAAGCGAAGAAAAGTTATTTGCAATTTTCTGATGGCAAACTGCGTAATTGTTCGATGGTCGTTGCGCTACCCGTTCTGATGGCTGATTCTTAATTAATTTATGGCTTGTTTGACCCAGATTTTAACAATCCACATAATAATAAATATATACATATACATATGTATATAGTCCATTCATATGTATTATATATATACATTATGTTTATACGTATATATGTACATGGGTGCAAATAGGTATAATCCAAGCGCATAGGGTAAACGCATTTCCGAATTTTATTTTTTTAAATAAAATTTTTCTTCATAATTTAGTTTTTTTTTTTAATTTATATCTGATCGTGATTGCAGGTACTTTCAATTTAGAAAACATAAGGTTTTTATTGTTTTCTTTTCGTTGCATGGTTTTTGAACTATGAACATCCAGTGTGCGAAGGAAAAAAATATTAGGTTTTCTTTCGAGGAATCCTTGTTATGGATCGGAGATGCTGTTAAGAGACTTAGGGACGAGGTAAGGTCGACGAGTATCAAACGAAGACTAAGACGAAAGGCAATGGCATGTATTAGTATTGAACATTTTGTTAAATTCATAATATGTGACGCAAGTAAAAAAGCTAGAATTGGTCTAGGACCAATTATTATGATACCCTAGATGTAGGGTAGACCGGGGTTAGTTGACTATAGGGGTATGTAGACTCATTGCGATTAACTAAGTGAACATCGACATTGAAGCTGTCTAAATTTGACTGTGTATTTAGTTAAGGTACCCGTCTCAATGTAGCAATAGTGGTCGAAGCTAACGCACGTCGTTTGTGTAGTTATAAAAAAATTACAAGCACGTGAGTAAAAATTTTGTTTCATACTTAAATGGTCTTATAGTTCACACGTTCATTATTTTGGGTTGTTTAGTGATTTTTATTGAAAGTGAATGCATTGCGTAATGGTGTTCCAACTTGATTTTCCTGTGATTGGAATAACTTTCTGTCGTTTGTGTTTCAAAAAGAAAATGGCGGATTGGGGCTTATTGACACGCAGCATAGCGGGGTTAGATGACTCGTGAGGCAACTAACCCTATGTTCCGTTTTTATATTGGTTATCTCTTAAGTTACAGTTAATAATGGTTTTCTAACATTTAGATCGATGAGGACCCACAAACGAAAAACGGAAAAATTGACTACATCTTTTTTTTTTTTTTACTATTAAGCCAAACTCAGGGGATACCCTATGATGCAAAGCACAGCGTGGCAGGAAGGAGATAGGGAAAGGATTAAGGGATATGAGGAGAGCGGCGGAGGTGCCGATGTATGTCGCCCTTAAACTTTTGCAGGTTGTATGCCGGAGGAAAGACAAGATGGTAGACTGTTCCACATTCGCACAGTTCGGGATAAGAAAGCATCACGGAATTTTAGTGTACGGCCGAAGGTGATTTGAAGGGTAAAAGGATGAGCACGGGATGCAGCGCGAGTATTGCGTGCAGGAACTATTCTACAAGGGATCAGACTAGATATTTCATCAGAACATTGGCCATGCATGTAGCGATAAAGGAGTGAAAGGCATCCAACATTGCGACGGTGCTCGAGCGAGTCGATATGACGAGTAATTGCCACATCGCCAATGAGCTTGCAGGCTCTCTTTTGGACAATATCCAATGAAGCTAAGGCTGCGCGACCAGCCCCGGCTCAGATATGGGAATTGTATTCTATTCTAGGTCTGAGGTAGGACTTGTAGAGGAGCGCTATATTTGATGGGCTGAAATATTTCTTACACCTTTTCAAAAAACCAAGACATTTTGATGCTTCTTTGGCAACCGAGAAGTTGTGATCTGTCCAGCTTAACTTACTGGAAATATTAATGCCAAGAATGCTTAGTGACGGTGAATCAGAAATTAATGCACCATCAAACGAAACGGGAGTGGTTAAGTGATGGTCTTGTTTTAATGAGATGAGACAGCTTTGGGTCTTAGATGCATTGAATTCGACGCGATTCACTTTGCCCCAAGCGAGAATATTGTCAAGATCGTTATTCATCTAATCATGCAGTCTCGTTTAACACATGCGGCGTTCCCTCTGGAATCCGCAAGGGTGTCAAAGGAGTAGGCGAAATCAAGGGTACTGTCATCAGCAAAGCTATGGATAGGATTGAAAGTAAGGGAAAGCAGATCATTATGAAGATTAGAAATAGAGTCGGAGAAATAACAGAGCCCTGACACCGGCATTAATAGGATGAGGATCAGATATAACGCCATCTAATACAACACGTATTTGGCGACTAGATAAAAAACTTTCAATCCATAATAGAAGAGGAGGGGAAAGACCAAGTGCTTTGAGTTTGGCTAAAAGGGCTGAATGCCAGACTCTATCAAAGGCCTTTGAAATATCTAGAGCAACGATTTTGGACTCACCAAAATTGTGAAGACTACGATTTCAACGTTCCGTAAGAAAAGTCAGCAAGTCTCCAGATGGGATGGAAATTGCTTGCAAAGAGGCTATCAATGACTAAGCTTAAAGTGAGAAACACTGCTGAGCAGCTCTGTGGCTGGAGCGAAACGTCCCGAACGGTCCATTGTTGCATCCACAGCATTCCCCAGCAACCCATCTCTTGACTCCTTAAGTACTAATAAACTCGCGTATATTATAGACCACTGTACGTTTATGCTCCATTGTTATACATTGCAGTTAACGGGAAGTAATGTCCAATCCAATAAAACTACACTTTTATAAAACTCACCCCTTCAATATATAAGTACCTGAAAATGCTCGGAAATTATTAGGACTCACCACCTATCATCCACATAACCCTCAATATCTTTAATAATTTTAAGTTCTTGGAAATGCATTGAGATCACCCATATCATCAACATTTTATCATTCATCAATTTAATTTCGAATGGACTAATTAATTAAATTTAATTTCTTATGTATGAATGGATCTGGCTCAACCGTAGCCCCATCCCATCTAAAACGTCGACATTAACGCGGATATGGATAATCGTGCACCATATAGACCGTTAATATCATATATACTTTCATCATGTTTTAGACCTCTGCACCATTACCACATATAGATTATTTATTTTATTTCGTAAAAGATGATTATTTTTTTCAAAACTTTGTCTTTTTGCATACTTATTACTTTATTAAATTGATATAGTCAAATAACCCCGTCTACTGAGTCAATAAACCCCAGGCATGGGGTAAATGGACTCACGGGGAGACCTTTTTAAAAATGCGGGCGCTACTGCCTTTTAGAAATATCAATAATGAGATTTTTTTTTGTTTGTTAATATTAGCTCAATAATTTTCGATTGGCCTTAGTTTCGGACAATTTGGACTATACGCTTCCTTAGGCATAATAGAAATCTCTCTCTCTTTTACTGTAGTGTTGGTAAAGCCGACCAAAAGAAAGCTGATGCATCGAACTTTCTAAAGAATAGAAGAGGGCGTTTCTGAAGACACTCCTTAACGTTTACATGCGTATTTATTGTGCCTGTTGCCACGAAAGGTAATTATTTCTGGCCACACGAACATTGCTTGCCAAAGTTAATATTTAACGGACAATTTGGTGCACCGACAATTCGTAAACTTGGGATCTGCGCCGTTTCTCTTTCTTTACCAAATAAAATTCCTGTCCTGGAAGCTAGTTGAAGTCCGCTTTCAAGTAAGTTTCATCATCTATAGGAAATTTTCATCCGGCTCCTGGATTTTACAACTTGGTTCTCTTGATGTTCTATCCGGTGTTTTCAGAACATGGAAACTTCGTAGGCCTTGTCTTCTTTTAATTGTATGGACCCTAGCAGTTGAATGTTGCAGCCTTATCAGCCATCTCTCACTGACATGTTGGGATTTCATTTAAAATTGTCTACCACTTCTTTCTTTGGTCAATTTTTGGTCTACCGAACCTGATTTCCTTCGTGACTCAGACTTTCTCTGGACACTATACAAGATTTTCCAAATTTATTGAGAACAATTTTGATGGTCATTTTCGGGGTTTTCAAATTTTTAGCTGTCTCTTTGAGATATATTCGGGTTTTCTATATGTGTAGAAACAAGTAATTTGTAACGTTCTTCTTGGCTGACTTCCATTTTCACTGCACGAGAACTTTGCACTTAATGGCTTGCAATTATAAGTGCACACCTTCTTATAGATGCAATCTTACCAGCGGTCCCTAATTTTGTTTACCTGGCGATGTGTACCGAGAAGGGATAGGTTGTCTGTTTTTTTCTGAAACAGTCCTTGCATATATATATACTTCTAGAAGGGTTCATCGGACAGTACAAATTATAATGACCAATTTCAAAGGATTTCTTATTCTGAAGAACTTTTCTGTGCAATAACAACTTCTAGGACTGATGTTTTCACAGTATACGTAAAAAAATTAAATTTTTATATGGCAACAACAAGAAGGGTTTCCCCGATTTAGCCCATTTTTGAAATTATATTTACTATTTTTATGAAAACGCCACGTACAAAATTTCAGCTGTCAAAGTTATGTGTTCTCATACAAAGAAAAACGGAATTTTTACATGGGAACCCCACGAAGAAGTTACCCGATTTGTCATATTTTCGAACTTTTTTCTGTGCGGAATGACAAGCTTAGTATACCCCATGATTTCATCTAGGATATAAAAAATAGTGCATATAGATGCTGTTGTACGCTTATCGGCATCTTTTATTTACATAACGCTTTCGTCCAGGGATGTAAAGGACTCAACTCATCGCTCAACTCAAGCAGTGAGTCCCCTCAACAGTTGAACGGTGGCTCATTGCTCGAAATTCGGGCGGACTCATACTTGAGCGGACTCACTGTTTATTTAAGTGGACTTGAGCGGACTCATCATTTGAGTTGAGCGGACTCAAATCATGTTTTAAATAACATAAGAAGAATTTCAATCAAATAAGAAAAGTTCATAAAAAAGTCATTCATTATATTAATTTAGCTTTTCCTAATTTTTTTAGCCAACCTTTCTCTTCCTATCAATATAATGTACAAATTCAACAACTTGTAAAACCTGTAAGGAAAATTAAGCATACTTGGAAATGTTATAATTCAATTCAAGGAAATTGTATTTACATTTTTCCATAGAATCAGCGTCTTACTTTATATTTTTTCTATTGATATATAGCATCACTTGCATTTCAAAATTTTCGTCATTTAGACGACATCTATTACGAGTTAACGTTAGTTTTGCTATGCTAAATAATCTTTCTACCGAAGCAGTACTAGGCAGTGCTGTGTTGTATTCCGTAGAAAGACTTTTTATCACTGAAAAACGTTTGTTTTTAAATACGCTCGAGGCTTTTTCCGTGGAAAAATTATACTCGAAGAACAATTTCTGACCCTCCATTGAATTTTGATCATCTTCACAATCTGAATCCCAAAATGGCGTAGCGTAAAAGAAATGTTGGCTAAGAAAATTAGCAAAAGCTAAATTAATATAATGAATGACTTTTTTGTGAGCTTTTCTTATTTGATTGAAATTTCAGTTTCAGTTTCAATTTTAATTAAATCAGATTCTCCCTATGTTAGTTAAAACATGATTTGAGTCCGCTCAACTCAAATGATGAGTCCGCTCAACACGCTCAAGATTGAGTCCGCTCAAGTTTTGAGCGATAAACCACCGCTCAAATGTTGAGCGGACTCAAGTGCTGAGTTGAGCGATGAGTTGATATGAAAAATGAGTCCGCTCATTTACAACCCTGCAAAAATCCCTCAAAAGTTTTCTTAGAATTATTTTTGAATTGCGTATAAGTAGGCGCATTAGGTTAGGTATGTTGTCATTAAGGGGAAAGCAAGGGCTTATCCGAAGTGCATTAAAATTCACATATAGCGTTATATTCCGCATAAAATTCACATGGTAATAGCGTTATATTCCGCATAAAATGACGGGAAATTTGAATTTCGAGAAAAAAATGCGGAACTGAATATGCACTTGAAGAAAGGGCATTTTGGAAATTTGATGCGAATCTCCGGAGATACAAATAATACGTCAGGTTCCAGAAAACCTTCAGTTATGAATTCCTCGCCATGGAAAACCGTTAACACCCCCCCCCCCCCCCCCCTCCCTTGGCAGAGGAGACTAAATAAAAAACTTCTGAATCTAAAAATTTGGTTTCCTTGAGCTAGTACTGCACAAGTAAAATTATTGATGAAATGGACCATTAATAGTCGGCCCAAGATCCACTATTCTAAGATTACACAAGATCACGCGTCTAACTTGTCTCTAAAAATGGAAAAATGTACGAATCGCACAAAAAAGCGCAGATAAAGTATTGTTATGTGTATTAGAAACTGTCGTGAAATGGGGAACATAGACTTAAGCCCCTTCCCTGAGGGGTCGGCACGATACTTTAAGGTAGCGACATATTATCGGAGCGACAATTTGTCCCGCCGATGACGTAAGCATAGAGCTCCTTCACGATACATGCTATGGTCAAATTCAACAGACATTTTATTGATTTCACGACAACGGTAAATGCCGCTTATCGGCTGATAAGAAATGTCGCAATGCTGCATACAGAAAACATGTTGCATCTCAACCGCGCAGTGCAGACCCATGTGATTAAAATACACGGTGGCGACAGTGACTCGGCATGCTACACATTTACCGAGTCAATGTCGTGACCGTGAGACAGGGGTCTAAGGCCCCTCCCTGACGGTTCGTACGACATTGACTCGGTGAACGTACAGTTTATTTTTCCGCTATTTTTTCAAAAATATCCCCACTAACATACATTTTTGTTACAACATTTCAAAAGCCCAGAGCATCCTCTTTAATTTAATCTAGTACAATTATGCTCCATCTTTGACCGTTCAGAAGTTATTAGCTCACAACCTATTCAGGTCATACTGAATTAGCCGATATTTTTTAAAATGACGTATTTGCAGTCACCAAGGGAACAAATTATCTTTGAAAATAGGTTTCAGAATACCTTTGAGAATAGGCCATGTGAACGAAACTTTCTAGTACTTTTTGCTAATTTTGAAATTAAAACTTATAAATGTCAGGTACAGGCACGGCACGAAATTCGATGACTTATATTCCTGTTGTCTCTACAAGGTGACCCTTGAGAAAAGAGTGCTCAGTGAGAATTGACACTAGGGTCCTCAGGGTTGGCTTGTTCAGTCCAAGGAGTGTATTCGGTAGGTTTGGGTTAGTCTTACCCCACATTTCCTTCCATCCTCTCGTTCCCGCTGATATTGCTGTGCCCTGGCACCCATAGAAGAAGTACCATGTTATTCTGAGAGAAGGAGTTTAGGGTAGTTTTACACCCTAGTTTGAGGTTGTGAAGGGTTTAGCTAAAGCTTCGACAGCTGTTTGGCTGTTTGAGCAGATGACAGTCTCCTTATTCTCAGTATGCCTGAGTTATTCCCGCTTTAAAGATGGCCTTGTTTTCCGCCTGGAAAACCTTAACACGACTTCCAAGTTGTATGGCAATTTCCATGTGAGACTTCTCACAGAAAACGCCTGCTCCGATGATTTCTTCGGATTTGGAGCCATCAGTGTAGATAATAGGGTTTGTCAATGGTTGAAGCACAGAGTGTGATTCCCATTCTGTCCTGGATGGAATTCTAAATTTAAAATTGCTTTTCAGCATACTCTCGAGGAGGTGGTCGACACCCTTGTCGATGTCAGGTGCGATAGATTCCTCGAATTTAAAGGATGGATTCGTGTGGAGCTCTTATTCCGCAGGGTGTATGTTGAAAAGCATCACTTACACTGAGGAGGCACAATCTTTAATTTTGTGGTAAACGGGTCATAAAACCAATCGGCTAGCTCAAGCAGATCTTACGATTATTGACGAAATCCATTGCTTTCCACCACACCAAAGAACAGTGAGTTAGCATGGGTCGGATGATATAGAATAGAATAATCTACGGTTTGAGTCTCCACTTTTTTCCTATAGTTCTGCGGCACATTGCGAAGGCTCTAAGAACTTTGTTCGCTCTTGGTTTCCAGTTAAGATTTTTATCTAGTATGATGCCTAGATATTTTACCTGTCCTTTAGCTTCAAACGTGTTGAAGCAATTGAGGGCAGGCTGGGGATATTCTTTTTCCTTGTAAAAACCATAAATCGGTTTTCTGTGAATTGATGCATAGTCCGAAATCCGTAGCCCAGTGTATGACTAGTCGGATCGCGTTTTGCACCAGTCCGCAGAGCTCGAACTCATAATAACTCCCGTTGACTAAAATCACCAGGTCGTCTGCGTAACAGTCCGCTTTGTACCCTATCCGGGCGAGTGTTAGCGAGATCATCCATAATGAGTACCCATAATAAAGGTGATAGGATGCCACCTTGCGGGGTGCCCCTATGAACTCTTTTAACTCTACTTACTCCGCCCATATCAGCAAAGACAATTCTATTATTCAACATGTGTGCGATCCAGTGTTTTAAAGACTGATAACCTTATGTAGAAGAACATTATTGAAGGCTGGTACAGCAAAACGGATTGGTCACCCACGGATAATATTAAAAGTTATTTTGATTTTGCATGTCCGTCTATCTGTCTGCTCTTCTGTTCTCTGAATAACTCGAGAACGCTTTTAATTAGAGAGCTGACTTTTGTACATAACCTTCTTAACAAAATTTTAGATTTAAGTTCATAAATGGGACAAATCAGGTAATTCCTTTGTAGGGTTGTAATACAAAAATTTCGTTTTGTACTATATATTTGGACACTGCCTAGGAATGCATCGACGCGACGTATAGAACTGAAATTTCGGTGTTTTCATAAAAATAGTAAATATGATTTCAAAAAAAGCCTAAAACAAGCAACCAGTTATGATGTTGTCATACTACAAAAATTGAGGTTTTTTTACGTATACTGTGAAAAAGATCCTAGATATTTTTATTGTTCTGAAAAGTTCTTCACAATATAGCATCCTATAAAATTTGTTATAACCATCTTTACTGTTCGGCGAACGGCTCTAGAAATAGACGCGAAAAATCACTTAAACAATCAAACTTGCACTTGTGGTATCGTAAGAGTTGGGCTTGGACAAATTCTACCTGTTTTCTTACTTAATTGCTTGGCAATATGTAGGTATGTATCATAAACGCATATTGCCTGGAAACGCAAATTATTTTCGTTATATCTTTATGATATTAGCTGTTTTCTTTTGTGTACATTGTTCTAGAACTCCAATATACTGGAGAGAACAAATTGTTCTGCCGATTGAAGCGAACTATTTGTACTATTCACTTTATTTATAAATCTCCTAAGAAAATGTATGAGGCGTTTTTTTGTTTATCTTTGTGCCCTGTTCTGCGGACACAAAAGAACACAGCTGTTATATCCAAAGACTTTCGTGTCGTTTCGGACAATAAAACTAGCGTCTTTATCCTTCTAATTAATGTACATGACTACGGAAGTTGCTTTGGCTTCTCGTGTTTATCAACTTTAGTGTCACTTTGTTCTTTGACCAGCTACATCTGAAGTAGAGATACATAATGCATTGTTTTTTGGAGATTCGTGATATTTTAAAAAACTGATCTATTTAAACGGGGTATATTTTTTAATCAATCTAAAAATATAGAGGAAGAATAATTACCTTATTATCTTAAGGAAAACATTTTTTCTGACCCAACATAAAGGGTAACAAACTTCAAACTTCTTTATACCCACTTAATTTGCGTGCTCTAGTACATATCTACCGTTATTAATATATTTGGAAAAAGTGATTTTTTACTCAAATTTCAAACGCATATGTTTACTTACAAAAACTTGTCCAGATCTGGTGCGCCCCACTATTTCAGACGAGTTAAGTATAAAAAAACTAGACAGTAAATTCGATAACACATTACCTTGTGGAACACCTTGTGGAAAAGCAATGACAAATTTTTTGCCTTGCTGTCGATTGAATAAAAAACCTTTGGTCAGTATTTTGACTGATGAGCTAAAAACAAGTTTCTGAGAGAGAGTAATTAACCGTATCAGGAAGGAATGGAGTACTAAATTCATTCTTATCTAAGACTATTTGTAGGTCATTGACGACCATTTTAATTTCCATTTACATGAATATAATTAGCGCAATATTACAATCCTTGTGTCATCAATCTTCTCCGAAGGTGCAAATGAAAACATTGTCTATCCGACTTTTGTAAATGAAATGAAAATTAATTTTCACTATAAAATTAAATGAGATTCTTATACTGCAATATTCGCTAATTACTGTTTACGCTAATAAAAATTACTACTCCATCGGTCCAGGGCATTACTTTATGATTCAATCAATTATTTATTGGTAAGGTGTCATCTTCATATTTGCATTCATGATGCTTTGGTATGACATAACAGCAAAGATTTCCTTGGATTTCACGATTTCTCTCAAGTTGGAAATTTACACAAGAGAGCCAATATTATAAAATAAAATGTAAAATAATTTTTAATGGGATTGTCAGTCTGGGTATTTACACTGCGGTATGTAAATGAAGCTCAACTTACTATGATCGATGTTCGAAAACAATATGTGAACGTTGCTCACATCTGTCTGCATACATATATCAATGTCACTCAAGTCTGAACGAAGTTTCCACTAAAAGATGTTAACCTCAGTAGAAGTTAATGACTTCGAATAGCGAAACAGTGATACAAAACTTTCTACAAAGCCAATGGACCTCGATATACCCTCTGTCCATGATTGCATTTTCTGCTCGAACGTGTCGGCAATAACTTCGGAGCTAAGGTGGCTGGCTGCTTCTGGTTTGGGGCAGGTCTTTTACTAGTACATATAGTGTGGCTAAGGAAGTTTCGATTTTATGTTCACCACAACTCATGGCGATAAATTTAAATTAATGATCTGCTTTCAAAGTAATTAGACTTTCATCATCAAATTAGATTTGTCTTATGGACCATTTAAAATGAAATTTTTGAATTGCTAGTAAGTTGAGCAATGAATCAATCGCTGGAGACCGCTGAAGTTTCAATATACTACTTCATGTTCGACTATTAGAGACGATGAAAATTATATGAAACCAATATTGATGCATTTGCAATGTGCTGGAAAGTATTATATTTGGATTGACTTTCACTTTTAACATTTAATTATATATCAAAGTACTTTGTTGGAGAAACTTGGAGAAGTATTGACGGTCTGTTGAAATTTACAAAAACGATATTTTCATGTTCACAATGACTAAGTGGAAACGTCAAAAGAGGGCCATCATGATGCAAAAGTTATGTTCGTGGCTATTTAGTGTACTTACAGCGGTGAAATCGTGTTCTATGATTAGTTTTATCAAAATTTTCATTTATTATCCATAATTACACTGCAAATATTTTCCCACTGGAATACAATGAAATTCAACTAGAATTGGCTTGCTAGATTTTTGTAGGCAAATGGAGGCTTTTGCACTGCAGCAATTTATAGGCTTATTTTGTATTGCTTTTTCTTAGAGTTCTTCCGATAGTCTCACTTCTCCGAGGAAGAGCAGTAACCTTTTGAAGGAAATTTTCTCGATGTTGATGGGTTTTAGAAAGTGTAAATCAAACATTTGAAATCTACCTCGCACAGTTGCCTCACATTCGCAGAGAATATATTCTGATGCTTTATCTTCTTTGAGACAAAATCTACATACACACAATATCCCATATAAGTGTTTACTGATTTTACAGTGTCTAGTTAGGACTCCTGTATTAATTTTAAAATGATTTTTAGATAGCTTCATAGAATCCATCTTTTCATTTATCTGGAACCTATCTCTGAAATTATGGTTGAGTTGGCTCATTTGGTAACGGATTCAGTTTTATAGAGTTATTTTTGTAGTAGATACTATAGGGAATGGCGAAAACGGTTACGGTTCAAACAGGGGCAGGGATGATCCAGTGCAGTCCTTCTACTCTCTCATTTTTATCAATTCAAATATGACTATTTATTTGTGGGCTTACATCGTTAATTCCAACTGAAAGTATTTGTGGCTTAATGCTAGCAAAATTAAGAAATGCAAGAGGGAAAAGCACTCTTTAGCTCAGTGGTAAGAGGAAAGCGGAAGGCCCCGGTTTCAAAAACCGGACGAGGCAGTTTTTTTTCTCTTTAACCTTAGAGTCGTAAAAAAAAATCTCAAAAATTCTTCTATTCCATCTATGACCGATTCTAAAAATTGGGAGTTCGAGTCCCGAAGGACAAGATATTTATAAATAAATTGTTTTTTCTCGTTTTTATGTTAATGAACGAGATGATTAGTTTCTTAGACCTAGTTTAGACGGGTCAGTATGCTTCCCCTGCCGCACGAAATCTGTAGGTAGGGTGATGCTTCATTCCTACTCCCAACCAACTTCGTACCACAAGTTCTCATGCGGCAGAGGCAGCATACTGACCCGTCTAAACTGGGTCATTTGCACTTCTCCTTAACTTTGATTATGAAAATACACTCCGTTTCATATTTATAACGCACCTAACAATTTGAAATCATTTTCGCCTTAAAATAATTGTTGCCCCAAATTTAATACAAAAAATATTGAGAAGCTCTGTGCAACGATTTTTCTGTAAATTATTTCTCATTATCATTCTTTTTGCTGCAGTTCTTGGAAATTCGTCATTCTTATGCGTTTCATATTTATAGCCCACATGGTGAATATTGCAATTAGAAATCGACACAGTGAATCAGTTTAGTTGTTGTTGTTTACAAGCTGATTTCGTAAAAAGCTTATTATTTAAAATTCCGCGCGGTGTGTCTTTAAACGATGTCGAAAAGGGTGAAATTCTAGCATACAAAGATGGTGGCTTGAACATACGTGAAATTTCGAGAAAAGTTGCTCGTATTTGTCGTATAATTCGAAACTTTTTAAAAGATTCAGAGTTTTATGGGAAAATGATGCGAAAGGGAAGAAAAACAAAATTGTCTCCGCGAGGGAGAGGAAAATTGTACGAGCAGCAAGCAATTTGACACTGAGTTGCAATAAATTGTTAGGTCTTGTCCAAATAAAGGTGTCGAAAACAACGGTTTGGAGAGCGATTCGACGTAATCCTAACATTTGTAGAGGTAAAATGAAGAGTACCTACTCCACTACTAGTAGATCGCCATAAGAAATCTCGGATGGAATTCTCAGAAAACAATATGGCTACAGATTGGTAAGAAATACTGGCTTTCTTCATTGCAAGCTCAAGATTTTATTTCCAGGTGATATTTTCTGATGAAAAGAAATGGAACTTATAGATGGGCCCGACGGATTTAATTCTTACTGGCGCGATCAGAGAAAGGAACGTCTGTATTTATCGAAGAGGAATTTTGCCGGCGGTTCTGTGATGTCGTGGGGAGCATTTTCTGTAGCAGGGTGTTTGGATATAAAATTTATTTCATCCAAGTACTTGAAAACAGTTTACTACTATTTCTAGCAGATCATGGTGAAAGATAATGCCAGAATTCATACCAGTCGGAAAACAATGGGTTAGATGACGACAAATTCGATTAGGGTGATGGACTGGCCGGCATGTTCATCCGTTCTGAGTCCCATTGAAAACATTTGGGGAGTTCTTGTGTTGAGTTCTGACGAGTATATGCCGAAAATCGACAGTATGAATCATTGGCGGAATTAAAAGCTGCAATTCTTGATGAATGGCGGAAACTTGACCCTGAATTGTTAAATAAATTAGTCCACGAAAAAAATTTGAAGTTATAAAATCCAAAGGAGGTCCTATTAATTATTAAGTTATTGTATAACATTTTTTATTTGAAATTTATATGAAATAAATACTTTATTTTGTTGGAAACTACATCTGAGTTATAAATATGAAACGAGCAAAAAACGTCTATCAGCAGGAACTATTGCAAAAATAACGAATCCTTGGAATAATTTCCTTAAAAGTAATTTCATCCAGGCTTTCTACATTAAGCAATCAAATACAAAGTCATAATTACTTTCCGAGTGTAAATAACTTAAAATTTGTAGATGGGTTATAAATATGAAACGGAGTCTACTTCTGTTGGTAAATATATAATTTAAAATATTGTATCAGGCTATTTGCTTCCATGTTCTACCAACATTATATTGTCATTATTATGCCAGAAATTACGAAAAAAGTAGCACCTGGATCAAGTGAATCCTACTTTTTTTTACAATTTTTTATTCGTAAATTTTTTTGTTCGTAAAACCATTTGTTCATGAAACAGTTTTCGTAAGTTTTTCTTCGCAATTGAAGAAATTCGGTTGGATAAAGCTTTCTTTATAACCACATCCTTGTTTATTAAGTTTTTTATTAAGAAATGTAGAAGAAATATGTCCAAAGTCACCGCATGCAACGCAGCGTGTAAGTACCTTTACTTTTGTTGGGACAAATATCACATGCAAAATGAACAAGAAAGTTTTAATGATGTGTGTGCATATTTGAAAGCACTTGAAACTTGTGGCATGACCACGAAAAATTGAATCTTTTTTTGTAAAAGTAAAAAAAAAATATACTTTTACAATACGAGTTTTTAATAACCGGTAATTTTTAACGTATATTTTTCAGTCACATATAAACAGTACCCCAAAATGAAAAATTCTTTAATAAATGACTTTAAATATTTGAATGAAAAAAACAGAAGTCAAACTAAATTCTTTTATTGTTTGACGTTGACGTTTCTATTGTACTGGTTTAAATCATTTTCATTGTGAGTTCAACCGTTCTCGAAATACATGCGAAAAACCACTTCAAAATCAAACTTGCACAGATGGATGACCATTGGAATTACATATGGACATTCATCTAGGGTATCATGAGAATTGATCTTAGACAAATCTTAGCTTTTTTATTTGCTGGTATAATGAGTAGTTCAAGTGCCGGGGTAATTCGAGTATCTGAATTTATTTTGGTGGGCTTCCAGCTGTCATTTTCAGCTCAATACCGTAAGTACCGGAAAGATAGAGAGATCAATCTTGCTTCATTTCTATCCTCTCCGAAATGTCCTCGAAGAGGGTGTCCTCATCGTCTGTCGAGGAAGTGTCCTCAAAAAGTTGCTCCTCAGGAGAATTTAGTTTTCTTCTCTGGGGTTTCATTTGACCTCACTAGTAATAACTGTAATAATTCCTGAGAGTGAGAGGTGGTCGACCCAGGCCCAACGCCCATTTACAGTACCCCGCTGGTAAGTTGCTCTGACCTGGCAGTCATCGCTCTAATGCCTGGTTTGGACAAACTTGGAATTTGAAAAATAACTTGGCTTTTGTCTGTTAGCTTGTCTCCCTGGATGTGCTAGTATCAACTACGGCCACCTTCATGAAGGTGTTGCTGACGACCCAGGCACGATTAACTTAATATTGTATTTGACACTTTTGATTTTGTGGACGTTTAGAGAGGTTTAGAGAGACACCCAACTAGTACCCACGTGGCTGATCTGGTTTTTCAACAGTTTTATGTAGCTTTTTTTTTTTAGTAAAAATTCTAGATTTAAGTTTGAAAATGGGCAAAATCAAGCAAATCTTTGTATTGTTGCAATTAGAAAATTTCGTCTTCCATTTGTATATTGGCCATTGATTGATTGCGTTAACATAGAGAGCTGAAATAATAGAAATAGAAAATAGGGAAAAAAATCCGGCAATTACTTCGTAGCGTTGCCATACAAAAATTAATATTTTACTAGTGCTTTATTTGGTACAGGTTGAGTACAAGTTGTCACAGAAATCTCAAGACCTGTAATTACATTAAAATGCAGGTGTAGTTCCACAAATGAACTAAATCAATCAACACCAACTTAGGGTTGATATACAGAAATTTAGATTTTTTCTAGGAAAGCAAAATAGCGTTTAATGCTTATGACTGCAGTGTCGATACCCTTTAAAATTACCCACAAACATTTTTAAGAACAATTTCAAAATTTTTATGGATTAAATTTTCATTACCGAAAATCTGTTCATTTAAATTCGCTTTAGTTTAATTCTAGAGAGCAAGAAAAATCTTAAATGCATCCAATTGCATGTTTTGACAGCGAAACCTAAATTTAGAGGAATGCCGCGTATGTATTTGAAAATGGAAGAAAGAAAACTTTTCATCATTCTCACATATACAGGGATTTCATACGATGTTTATTCTGCGCTAGTTCTATCCACTCTAACGAACACATTTTCAGAATAGAGAAGCGGCGAGCTATACTCATGGGTATTCATCGCCAAAATAATCTTTTGTTTTTAGTTAATTAAAGCTTTATAATAACATAGTAGATATATAATAAGAAGACTCATTTTAGTTACCGCAATTAGTTATGTCGAGAAAGCCCGTTTTGTTCACGACAATGATTTGACCGACTTACAGAGCTCCGCACGATGACTTTACCCTGTCTTGGTCGGATTCCCGAAAACTGCAAGAGACTAGAAGGAAGAAAGAAAAAGTCGACTGCTTGTAATACGTAATCATTTTAATCGAGACGATCCAACATGCATGGTGGGATTGCCATGTGCATCGGGATGTCGCCGCCAATCGTCCCTCTTCCAGTGATATATATGTATATATTATAATGTTCCTTAACCACCTAGACATTCATAAATCTACATGTTTCTCGGTGCTGATTAATTTTTATCCATATTGGAAAGTTTATTTTTATATAACAAGGAAAATACTAGAATTGGTCTAAGAGCAATTCTTACGATAACCCTAGATGAATGCCCATATGTAAATTCGCATGTTTACCATGCAAGTTTAAGTGTTAAAGTGGTTTCTGTATTTTATTTCTAGAACGCTCGTCGGACAGTAAACATGATTATAACCAATTTAATATGATTGGTCTAATTGTAAAACCAATAATATACCATAGATGAACATAAAGTAGGTTTGAAAATTGGATCCATATTTGCTAATATCCTTATACCCGGATTTTCGTACTATCCGATTCCTGAAATCTGAATCCGGATACACATTATCCGGATCTGGATCTGCACTATCCGGATCAATATCACCTGGATCCGGATACGAAATAAGCAAAAAAGCTTCAAAATGTCTTCCAGATTGCATGCTTCATTGGGAAAATGGAAATATCATAAAATTTATATTTTCCCAAGGAGGAAATTTTGAATTTTTATTGCTTAGTCTGGATCCGGATAGTTTGTATCCACATATTACGATCTAGGTTATCCGGATACCGGGAATTGAGAAATCGGATCCCAATTATTCCTGATAATCCGGACACTTTCAGTTCTAACATAAAAGTTAAATAAAGTTAAAGCCAAAAGTTTTATATGGCAACACCAGGAAAGTTTTGCCTGATTTGCTCCATTTGGAATTTGTATTAGCAATATTTATGAAAACGCCGTGTACAAAATTTGAGCTCTCCACGACGACGCGTTCTCACTCTCAGGCAGTTTCCAAATATATACTGAAAACCAAAGGTTTGCATGGCAACACCAGGAAATGGTTGCCTGATCTAGTCCATTTTTGGAATGTTAGTAACTATTGCTATAAAAACACCATCTACCAAATTTTAGCTCTCTACGTCAACGCGTTCTCAGGCAGTGCCCAAAAATATAGTGAAAATATAAATTTTTGTATGGCAACTCCAAGAGGTTGCCCGATTGATCTCATTTTCGAACTTAGATTTACTTTTTTTTTTAAAAAGCCCGCGTGCAAAATTTCAGCACTCTAATTAAACTCGTTCTCGAGTTACAAACGGAATGAAAAACTTGTATAACCCTATGATTTCATCATCTAAGGTATAAAAATGCGACGAGAAATATTCTTATGGACTTGAAAATAAGAAAATTAATTCTTATGGACAATTTTCTTATTTTCTTAAAAAGTCTACACTTTGTGAAGATTGTGAAAAAGCTATTGACTGTTTATACAAAGTACAGAAATAATAATTTTTACTAGAACGTCATGCACATTCAGGACATCGAATTGAAAAAAAAAAAACTTTGTTAATATTCCTTCCTAATCTATGCAGCAACGAAAGCTCCTACCAAAATAATATAAAGACATTTTTACATTTTGTTATTAAAACTAAAAGAATGGGATGCCAAGAAGTCTGTTTATGGGAACTTTATTATATTGAACAGTGTGTTTGAAATAATTCACTGTTTTTACAGAATTTCTTAACATCTTCCCTCTATGATTACCAAAAGTTGACGGAAAAACTAAATCGATTCGTCTGCCCTTATTTCTTAGTGTGCATAATATGTTGTTCATCTGCTGACTAATTAGCCTAAATAATATGCTAATATGAAATTTTTGTGTCAGTCTTTTGTAGAAATGCAAATGAGAGGTATGTGAACAGCCTGTAATATTTAACGGTGGTGGACGCGACGATACGAACTTGATTATTTTCAATGCACTGATGAAAGTAGTAGTCAGTTGCATAAGATGTACAGTAATTTGACCGTGTCTTCTTAATCTGATGTTGTTAATTGTTACCGTCGACATTTTATCATTTAAGAATCTTGTCACATGTATTCTTTTCCGAGGACCATATGTTCGGCCACCCCTTATGTAAATTTTTTTCCCTACGGCTGTTACTAAATATACGAAAATGATGTTAATACGGAGTTTCGAAAAGCTAATGAGAAGCTCATTAGTAACTGTATTCCTACTGAGTTGAAACATTTATTTGAACTATTTAAATGGGTGGAAGTTGATCACTATAAGTTTTTAGTATCTCTTACCGTAGGATAACTTATTAAATTTTGAATTGAAATAGTTTTGATTTAATTTTTATGAAGTAAAAAGATTGCAAATTTCGTTTGGTCCACATATTTTGAAATTTATATTGCTACTTACAATACACAGGGTGCCCTGGAAGGTTACCGCCATACTAAATCAGTGTATAATTGAAGCTCTGGACTTTATCTAATGGGGGTATTACATTATGACATCCAAATTGTATAGACTATTTTTGTGAATTTTTTTGGGGAGAATTCTATGATGACATCACTGAGATACTATTTAAAACAAAAACAAAAAAAACGGATTTTATAATATTGTCGATTTTACAAAATAGGACTATATTTTCTAACGGGGACACTAGGTCATTAACGGTCCGTGAAGAAATAGATAGAAAAATGATAGTAAAAGTGAACGAGGCTGCATGTGCTGTGTGAAAAAACAATGCAGTTGCATCTGTGAGGGATTATAGTTCTGTTTGCTGTCGTACCTTATATGTACATGCAATTTTTGCCCAATATAGCCTTTCAAAACATGCAGCACAAAAAGAAATTCCAAAGTATTAAACACAAAAATTTTAATCGCCCAGCCAAAAACTGATGAGCACTAACAGCAAAAACGAGCCGCAAACTCTTTATAAACAAGTAAAAAAGCTAGAAGTGGTCTAAAACCAATTATTATGATACCCTAGATGAATACTCGTATGTCATTTCGTACGGTCACCCTATCTGCGCAAGTTTGATTTTTGAAGTGGTTTTTCGCATATATTTCTATAACGGTTCGTCGGACAGAAAAACTGATTATAACCAATTTTATAGGATTTCATATTCTGAAGAAGTTTTTAGTACAATATAAATGTCGAGGACTGATCGTTTTCACAGTATACGTAAAAATCCTGAATTTTTATATGGCAACGTGTTTTTATGAAAACACATTATGTAAAGATCTTCAGCTCTCTACGTTGACGCGTTCTCAGGTAGTATCCAAATATGTGGTGAAAACGAAATTTTTGTATGGCAACCCTACGAAGGAGTTACCCGATATGTCCCATTTTCGAACTTAATTTTTTTTTTTTTTTTTTTTATAAGCCCATGTTCAAAATTTCATATCTCTAAGTGCACGTATTCTCGAGTTATCGTGAGGACGGACGGACGGGGACATGCAAAAATCAAAATAACTTTCAATTTTATGCATCCATTTTGCTCTACCATCATTATTTCTAGATGTCACAAACGGAATGACAAACTTGGGTATAAAATATGAGTGGATTAGTGTAAATGGGATCAAATGAGATCGAGCCGTAAAACTTAGGCCACTACTAAGCCTTCATGATTTATAAATTTGGGTCGTAAATCCAAGCTGTACGCTTAAATGGATTTAAGATTGTGTTCTCCATACTCCTTATGTTGTAGCTTATAGAAGATATGGAAGCCAGGACATTTGTGTGTTTTAACAGAGTTTTTTGCCATATTCTTTGCTTTATGGGTCATCAATCAGTCCTATCCTGTTAAAATGTTCCCTGGGAGAGGAGTGCCAGATAATACTGGATACCAGGATTTTAAGAAGAAAGATCTATATTGAGTCCCCGTTCAATTTACTCCTTTTTATGTTTAGACTATTAATAAAGTCTAGAACCATACTGGGAGGTGCTCTTGAGATTTCATGAACATCCTGATAGAAGCGGCAGCATGAAGTCTTAGCCAAGCCCATCTTGTTTAGCTGGTAACGCAAGGAGCAGTGCCCTGAGAAGATCTATGTGATCATTTTAAGCTCTGTTGTCCTAAGGAGTAGGAGTTCTCTTTTCTTTGTTCAAGCGTGTCTCTTTAGGGTACGTGCAAAACGAGGCGAGGCGAGGCTATAGCAAGAGTTGAAGCAATAAAATGATTGTACTCTGTGTACTATGAGAGTGTTCATAACAACGCTGTGGCAACGCGCGATGTAGCGAGACACCTCTAGGTATCTTTCTCGAGAATGAAATTTTTCAATTTTTAGCTGGCATATTCTTATGTTTTTTCTTTGATATAATTGAAGGGTTCTTTACTCATTCTCATATACTGGAAGAATCTATTAGGATCAGCATGTAAATTTTCATACATTCAAAAAATTTTTTCGAAGAAATTTACTACAAAATACAGAGCCATCGCAGTTGCCTGCTATAATCAGAGTACACTACCTTTAGTATGTAAAATTCAATTATTTGGCTAGCAAAACTACTACACAAAACTAAGTTTACTTTCAGAGCGTAAACCGTTACTCGTTTTAATTAAAATTACTTAACCATGAAGAATTTTGCTAAATATAGCAATTTATCTTTCCTCTACTTTAGTAATTTTACTGCATACGTAATTTTTCCATTAAACCATCTATTTTGCTGGAGTTTGGGAACTATACTAAATGGTAGAAATTTTAGTTCGGTGCACAAGGGCGAAATAAATTCTGTTCAGCATATTCTGGCTTTTGACTTTTTGTTGTTAAGTCAAACATCTTGCTGCAATTTTTCGCAAGCACTAGATTTGACACTAAACGTGAAGCAATCTTTTAACTAACAACAGCGAGAAAAATAAATAACGAATAAAAGCGGCACAGCAATAATCGCTTGTTGCACTGATACTAGGATTTTTCTAATATAGTACTTATAATATTTTTCTATTATGAGTAATAAACTACGCACATGTTTTTCCCAGATCTGAGGCATAGTTAGATAGGGCTAGAGAAAGGTATCTATTAAAACTCTGTTGCCCAAGTGGATCTAATTATAATAATATTTGGTGGACTTAAAAACGAGGAAATTTTGGTCACATTGCTTTTTTCACTTCTAGTGTTGTTTTCAATAATGTCGGAATATTACTAAACTTCAATGCGTTCATAAACATCAGATCATGCAG
This sequence comes from Dioctria rufipes, assembly GCA_963924295.1. NCBI lineage: Eukaryota > Metazoa > Arthropoda > Insecta > Diptera > Asilidae > Dioctria > Dioctria rufipes. The sequence continues at coordinate 169,005,504 of OZ002741.1, read as the reverse complement.
TGGCGTGGGTTTTTGCCCGTTGCTACAGTTACTACAGCAAAATTACTACAGTTACTATAGTGCATTATTAGAATTCTCCAGTTTTTTGTGGGTTTTAATATTAATACTTATAAAGTATTATTCCGATGCTAGAGTGATATTACAGCGGTAGCCGTGTATTTTTACCATGGCATTTTGTAAATTTACTGACTCAAAGTAAACTTTCTGGACATTTAGTAAAAACCAATCGAAAACAGTAGTAAAATTACCAATTATAATAGAATATTATTAAAAAAGGTAATTTCGCCACTGATTTTCATGATTAATGTAATTTTATTATACGGAACTAGTAATTTTACACAAAAATGTTTTAGAGTGTATATGTAAATGATGGAATTCCCCAAATTGTAATCGCTTGTTATTGTGACCCCATATACAAGCAAAACTGCAGAAAGTGCTGGAGAAGCAGAAAATGATTCATTTTATATCCCTAGAATGTATAATCAAAGGTTTCTATACTCATTCTCATATATTGAAAGAGGATCATTCCGTAAATCTTCATATGCATGGTGAAATTCGCCAAATTCCAGACGTTTCGTATTTATCGGGTAGCAAGCAAAACAATGGAAAAATGCAATATAGTTTCATTACGTGATAAACAAAACACAAAATTTCTTCTTCAGAGTCTGATGACATAATTTATGTTCTCACCTCCCGATTTACTAAGAAACTGAACGCCGTGTTGAGAACACTACACCTCGTCTGGTCTCCCCTCCCCTTCTACTATTGATTGAAAGTTTATTTTTATCTAATTGCCAAATAAGGGTTGTATTAGATGTCGTTACATCTGAGTCTCATCCTAAATGCCGGTGTACCCCAGGGCTCTGTTATCTCTCCGTCTCTCTGATGATTAATTCATTAATGATCTGCTTTCCCTTACTTTCAATCCCATCTGTAGTTTCGCTGATAATAGTACCCTTGATTTTGCTTACTGCTTTGGAACTCTTGCGGACTTCAGAGAGAATGCCGCATGTGGTATACATGTTTGCATGATTAGATCATTGAATTACAATCTTGACAATATCCTCGCTTGGGGCAAAGCGAATCGCGTCGAATTCAATGCATCTAAGACCCAAAGCTGTCTCATCTCATTAAAATAAGACCATCACTTAACCATCCCGTTTCTTTTGATGGAGCATTAATTCCCGATTTACCAGCAGACTTGCATCAATATTTCCAGTAAGCTAAGCTGGAAAAAGCACATCTTCTTTGCTACCAAAGAAGCATCAAAATGTCTTGGATTTCTAAAAAGTTGTAAGAAATATTTCAGCCCGTCATGAGTAGAATGGAATACAATTCGTACAGCCTTAGATTCATTAGATATTGCCCGGAAGACAGCCTTCAAGCTCATTGGCAATGTGGCAATTACTTGTCATATCCACTCGCTTGATCACCGCCGCAATGTTGGATGTCATTCGCTCCTTTATCGCTACACGCATGGTGAATATTCTGATGAAATATCTGGACTGATCCCTTGTGGAATCATTCCTGCACACAATACTCGCGCTGAAAACCGCGTACATCCTCTTTGATCCTTTAAATTACTTTCGGCCGTATAGTAAAATTCCGTGATGCTTTTTTATCCTGAACTGTGGAAATGTGGAATAGTTTAATATCTTCTGTTTTTCCTCGGGCTTAAATCTGTGAAAGTTTAAGGGTGACATTTATCGACACCTCTGCCATTCTCCTCATATCCCCTAATCCTTTCCCTATCTCCCTCCTGCCATGCTGTACTTTGCATTATGGGGTATCCGCTGAGCTTTGCTTAATAATATAAAAAAATAAATAAACTTGACATTTTCTGCTCACCACCCATCGAATATTTAGTTTCCTTTTATTAATTTTCTTCAACTACTCTTGATTAAAAAATAAACACCTTCTTGGTAAAAATTATGTACTTTGAGCTTATACAATTCTTTAGTTAATATTTGCATTTGAAAAATCAATTTGTGCCTATGAGTTTCATTATGATCTGACATCCCTCTATAGTCGTCATAACGACGGAAAAATAGCATATAAATACAAGTGAATCGAGAAGGCTGATTTTTAGTTGTTGTGTAGGGGGGGGGGGGGGGGGGGTTAGAAAAGCTTTAACTTGGAATTGTCGACCAAGATTTCCTATTAGCTATCTCCTCCATTTGGAAGAAAATGGGTAAGTTTTGTTTTTTGCGATAGCTCAGCTCTTCTTCATGATACGAAAATTGCGATTATATACTTTTTAGTTGCTTTTTTTACGCTCTACAATTTAGGTCATATGAAGTTTTCACTAGCGTTTATCGTTGTTGAAATATCGGACGAGAAAGTAAGAAATTAACTGAAACTTGTTTTTTGCTGCCGTAGTGAGTAACTTAGCGAAGCAGTAGAATCGTAAAACATTTATACATCTTTCCTGGTTATTACCGCCATATAGAACGATGAGGAATTGTTCTCCTGTGGAAGTCAGAATCTCCGGATCTTGTTTAAATAATTCCACAGCTCTCTTTTTGGCCACATAAATGTCTTTAATCAAACAATATTGGCAAATAAAAGAATCACCATTTTCACAATGTTTTTCAAACACGTACGCTCGCTCAAAAAGTTTCGAAACAACTGACTGGAAAATAAACAGATGTTAAAAACGGACCTCCATTCATTTTCACTTTCTACAACACAAAAACATGTTTGCTGTTTTGTTTATATATATTGTACTTTAACAATTTCCTTCACAGTCTCCTATGGCGCGCTAAAAGTCGTAATTTTTGTCGAAAAAAATGACATTGCTGGTATTAACATGCTCTACGAGTTCGATAGTGGACATTTGTTCGATATGTATCATGAGAAAGAAGAAAACAGCAAAAAACAAGTTTTAGTCTCTTAAATTCTTACTTTCTCGTCCGATATCTCAACAACAATCAACGCTAGGTGAAAAATTCATATAAACTAAATTGTACAGCATAAAAAAAGCAACTAAAAAGTATATAATAGCAATTTTCGTATCATGACGGAGAGCCGAGTTATCACAAAAAAAAAAAAACTTTTTTTTTTCATGATGGCGGAGAAAGCGCATCGGAGTCCTGGGCTGTGTTTCAACTTTTGGCTAAAGTTGTTGGCTAAAGCCAATTTTGAGCCAAAAATAAAAGCTATAAATGACGAAAAATCATATTTGTATATGTTAGCTCAATTGTCAGAATTTATTGTTCAACTCTTGGCTGTAGCCGGCTATAGCCAAATTGGTTAGTGCTCTGGAGGTGAAGCAAAAGTACCTCGACGTTTGTTTGTTTAGTTCTTGATGTCAAGTAGCCAAAACAATGTCTCAATTTTATTACTTTGTGGATAGCAAAGGTGAAATTATTTACGAAAATAATGTGCCATTATTATCAGACATAATTCTTACAATGAAATTGAAACAATTTATGGAATGACGCAAGTTTGACATTTACTCACACATAATAAAAGCCCTAGCTACAGCCATTCTGCCTATAGTCAGCTATAGCCACCTCTAGCCAAAAGTTGAACACAACCCTGATCGACAATTTCAAGTTAAGTTTCGGTTCACTTGCATTTTCTAAAGTCTATAATTACTGGAATACTACGTATGAATAAATGTAGTGTCCGATCGAGGAAAGCAATTTTGAAAAACATGTTTTCACTTTTGAACTTCATTGTATGATGTGAGATAAAAGTAAAAAGCAATCGATACTCTTCTGAATATTATTTATGGTAGTCAACTAAATTTAAATAAAATTTATTTTTTTCACAGTTTAGCCAACTCGGCTTGAAAAGTAGCTCTTAATATGACAGAAAATAAGGAAAGTGAAAGTTGTGATTATAAATCTGAGTTCAATTTTTTCTGCTATACAAATTTTTTATTAAGTCCTAAACTCTTCCTTTATGCTGCGGACTAGGGACGCATAAAAATAGTCAAAAATTTATATTAAAACAGGTGAATATGACTACCTTATCCACCATTAGTATTGTAATTTAACCGAGCCAATTATTTAAACATCTGAAAGCCCATGGTCGCGATATTATGTTCGTTAGGCTCTTTGATCAGCAACAACAGTAAGTAAAACAAGTTCTGTCCACCGCCGTCGTCGTTTCTCGTCGGTTGTTTATTGTTGCAATTAATTGAGCGGTTATGATCTTAAGTAGCGATATGCAGCCGATATACTTGGTAGATATAAATAGATTTCTTCTACTAATTCTGTCCTGACATGTTTTTCAGTTTGCTTTATTTAATTTACTCGAATATCCTCGTCTTTTGCCTGCTGTTGTTGTTGCTGCTGCTGAGGAGTTTTGTGTTGCCTTTCTTATAGCGTACTGAGCCGTAATTAAAGATTTCTGATTCACCATGACACCTTCAAGTTATTTCAGATTTTATTTATGGCCTATAGTCTGAAGTTCTATCTGTTTATATGTAGGGATAATTCTGAGTACTATACATACTATTCGTGTTGGTATTTCTTCTTCAAATTTCACAAGCTCGTCACAATTGTTTGCAGAATAAATTGACTCAATAGTATAAAAATTTACAAGATATTTTAATTGTTGTTAATAGGAAACGCTCTACGAGAGAAAAAGGAACTTTTAATCAGATTTTAGTCAGATTACAGAACTAGAGTACATACAGTAAAAAATAAAAGCCTATGTCTAAATACAGCAATTCCATACCAAAACGATCAACATTTTCAATTTTTGGACCTGGCCCCAACCGATTTCGATGAAACTTTTAGAATTAGTTAAATATTAAAAAATATTGGACCCGTATTTTTTTGTTTAGCCAGGCGACTTCAGATCTTGGATACAAGGTGACTCAAAATTTAATGTTTTCACTGTAGACGTGTTTTTTAATTAATTTGCTGATTACTTGGGATCGGACCATTTGATTCTTTTGTGTGATATTTCAAATTAAAGACAGTGGCGTTTCAAAAAAAATAAAAATTAATAAAAAAATAAATGGATTTTTGACCCTCCTTGGAAAAGAAATCCGTCCCTAAAAATATATTTTTTTAAATGCACTAATAGTAATACATATCATATCAAAAATTTGCGGTTTCTCAGCTCTTAGTTTAAGAGATACAATTTTTTTTATTAGCTCTCATTCATTTCATACGAAAATTTTAGAATTTACTCCGAAAAATGATTTTTTTTATTGTTTTTAGATATCCTAATGAAATATATGTGTTTAAAAAATATTATAATAATCGTTCTGTTTTACTATTTCATAAAATTTATAATTTTATTTTTAAACACACCAAGTATTCTTTAACACTATTGTTTTTTTATTTATTTACTTTTTTTTTATTCACTTTACACAAAAACATTCGTAAAACATTTTTCTATCTATTCATTTTAATTTCAAAGCTAGAAATGAAACTATCTTAATATGGATCCCTAGCATCATCATATTTACCTACCTTAACAAATATTGCATATTTGTACTAAATTGAAGAAAGTAGGTTGGAAATATGTCCCTATTTGACGAAAGAAGGAGAAGAAAATATTTTGTGAAAAACAGAATGTTTTATGGCTGCGTCATAAATATAAAGAATAAAAGGATCTTATTATTAAGTTTGCCTGCTACATAGATAAGTAAGATTTAAATCTCTGGGAAAATAATACTTTCTGATCGGTCAATACAAAAATTTGATGACCTGGCACAACATATATATGTTGGTATGTCATATGCGGAAGTTGAACTGAACTCCTCTGATTAATATTAGCTCCAAGAAATTAATATTGATGAATAATTTGATTATTGTGTTGGATAGGCACTGCTTGATTTTTAATAAATCAAGATCGATGCATTTTTCTGTACAATATTTCCACAAAATGTAATTTCTACGTTTACCCATGTTTTAGACATTAAAGAGGTCTATACCCTGTAGCAAAAGAGACAAATATATTAGAGGTATTTATGAATAATAATAAATGTAATGACAATTTTCTAAATTATAGTGTTATGTAATAATTATTATGATATCATTTCAATATAACTCCAAACAGAAGAACAGTTCAATTTAGATTGAAAAATAGTTAATAAGAAAGAAAAATTAAAATAGATATAATATTGTCAAGGCAATAGTAGGTATCTACTCAGAAGTACCATAGGTTTATTCCTGTAAATAACAATAGTGTTAGTGTTGATGAATACTCGTTTTGTAATAAAAATAAAATTATAAATTTTATGAAATAATTAAACAGAACCATTATTATAATATTTTTTTAACACATATAATATAGCGCTCCTCTACAAGTCCTACATCAGACCCAGAATGGAATACAATTCCCATATCTGGGCCGGGGCTGGTCGCACAGCCTTAGCTTCATTGGATATTGTCCAAAAGAGAGCCTGCAAGCTCATTGGCGATGTGGCAATTACTCGTCATATCGACTCGCTCGAGCACCGTCGCAATGTTGGAAGCCTTTCGCTCCTTTATCGCTATATGCATGGCCAATGTTCTGATGAAATATCTAGTCTGATCCCTTGTAGAATAGTTCCTGCACGCAATACCCGCGCTGCATCCCGCGCTCATCCTTTTACCCTTCAAATTACCTTCGGCCGTACACTTAAATTCCGTGATGCTTTCTTATCCCGAACTGTGCGAATGTGGAACAGTCTACCATCTTCTGTCTTTCCTCCGGCATACAACCTGCAAAAGTTTAAGGGCGACATATATCGGCACCTCCGCCACTCTCCTCATATCCCTTAATCCTTTCCCTATCTCCTTCCTGCCACGCTATGCTTTGCATCATAGGGTATCCCCTGAGCTTGGCTTAATAATATAAAAAAAAAAAAAAAAAAAAACATATTTCATTAAGTATCTAATTTCTATTCTCTTCCGAAGGGGGTCAAAAATCTAAACTTAATATTTTTTTCTCGTTCTGTACTGTTATATTTTTTTATGAAAAATATAAAGTATTAAGAGGAGTCAGTACCAAGATTTGCAAGTTTCATACATTTTTCAATCCGAATTTCTGGCAAACCATTTGTAGCAGGATAATGACTTATATCTTAAATTAAAGGTAACGAAGAGGTCTAGTAAATAACGTCGAGAAAAATAAAAAAATATGTATTGGAATGGAGATATTACCTCGGAAAATTGTAAAAAATTGTAAAAATTGAATTTTTTCAAATAAAATTCCTGTTAGTAGGTATTCTCATTTCTTTAGATTGTGACTATTTAAGAAAGATAAAGCCTAAATCTAGCAAATAACGTCGAGTTTTTCATTTTTAGTGGCGCTTTTTTTAATTGTTTAACTCTAATAGTACTTGTTTTTTCTTTCGATATTTCACAGACGAGAAATTGCCATATTTCGTTGAAAGTTGTAGAAATATAAAGTAAAATAGTATATTTAACAATTATGTGCAAAATAAAATTTAGGAGAGTTCATTCTCGTTAAAAATTTTCAATTTATTTGAACTGCAAATTTTCATTTTCATCTTAAATTGTCGCATGTTGGGTTTCTGCCTTTTACGCTAGATGTCTCTAATGTGACTTGTGGTCTAGGTCTACGCTAATTTTATATGAATTTTCATACTTTCAGGACACAAACCTACGTATAGTAAGTTTTATTGCCTACAGGCTCGCTGGTATCTAAATTGAAATTTTTGCTGAGTACTGACTCCTCTTAAGCTTAATTTGGCATTTGAATAAGAAAAATTGGTTGCTCCGTTCTAGAGATATGATTTTTTTGAAAATGACACTTCATCTTAAAATCATGAAATTTCTAACCCTATCGGGGGAGAGGCATACTAGAGCGAAGCAAAAATAATACGTGTGAAAGTTTTATCCAAAGCAGAGATGGTCGGGTATTCAGTCCTGAAGTGTGCCACATAGACGAGTAAATTCCACCCATGCGGAACACATTCGCCAAAACTATATAGTGCCGAAAGGGTTAAGGACCAAATAAGAGAGATTAGTGTGTGAGCTCAAAGAGGATTTGGAACATTGTCTTTTCGGAATAAGAATAATTTTTTGATACTTTTTAGTAATTGCGTAATCGATTTTTGTTGTTGATTGACCCAATTAGAGCGGCAAAGTGGAGGAGAGTGAAATATATATAGTTGGCGAAAGCGCTGCTTTATTGTTCAGATGGTAATAGATCATAATAGCAGCCCAAAGTTCGAAGATGGACGAATTCGGCAACTCTTTCGTAGAGTTGCAATTTAAATTTATTTCTATTAGATGAGTATGTTGGAAAATTGATTGAGAAATACATTGTACCTAAGTTTTTGTTACAAAATTATCATACAGATCGTAATTCAAGGAAATACAATTGACGTTATGTCGTTGATCTGAATACTGAGATAAGTATCTTTCACAACTGTATTGGACTTTAAAATAGTTTGTTTTCGTTTTCATATAACTTCAATGCCAACGAGTTTAGTTGACTATTTCCGATTCCTATATCTATATGCATAACAATGGTTGCAACACTTGGATGGGTATGTCATTAAGTCACTGAACGTCCAAGAAAATGACTATAAATTCACGATTAAAATTTTCTTTTAGAGTTGCTTTAAGAAGTCTATAGGTCTACCGAAGAAGGCGATGAATTTTTTTTAGTTCTGACTGGATCATAAGATAATTAATCCAAAGGCAATCGCATTGAAGTAATTTGGACTTTATAAGTTTGCGTATCACTCCTTATTTCAAAATGGGTATTAAATTTCAATCAGATGATTGAAAATTATATGCACATTTTTTAGTACCTTCGACACATATCTGACTCTAGTACAAAGGAAATTGATTCTACGGTACCTCTCGATCGATATTGTCAAGATCAACAAGGTACATATGCTATTACAGTTCTTACTCTGCACTACAAGTATAATCGTCCAACTCGCGCTAAACCCATAAGTTAGTGTTTTTTCTTTATCGTATGTACGTAGATAGATTTGTATGAACATCTTATTCAACAAACAAACAAAAAGGAACCGAAAATATTTGCAAAATTCATCTTTATAATAATATTAGTTTCACGTAGACTCCTTATTTCTAGCAAGGTTTATTGTTTCACATAAATACACCGATCGCGGTGAGATAAAGTAATTGAACAAAGTAAACGAAGTTTTTCCACTATGAGTTCATGAGTAGAAGTAAAGAATTTCCTGCGGCCTCCACATCCAGGCGTATCAAGATACAAGACCTCATAAATATATCTGTTCATTCGTATTCACGTTAAATTCTAAGCGGTAAGTATATATTTATTTATGAATTTATCTAAGCCGTGGAATTTTATCGCAGGGTGCACACAATTTATGGGTTTGGTATAGAGAATACCTGTGCCTGATGAATGAGATAATCAAGCAATTAAGCCTCCTGCCTAACTGAAACTGTTTAAACTATATAGAGAGAGAGAACAGTGAAAATAGCTTCTGTGATAGAATACGTTTATCTAAATCGACTCCAAATTAGTTGGAATGTTTTTTTTTTAGTTCATCGCTTAAAATTTTCAGCATGCTGACTGCTTTCATGGATGTGAATTATATTTTAGAAATAAACTACATTTTAAGTTACTGGATAAAAATATATAAAGAACCATTTAATTGTGATAATTCAATTACAAGTTTAATTTTTTCATGAATACCTTTAATTCAGTGTAAAATCAATTGTTATGTGCATATTAACTCTTTTGCGGGTTTCGGATTGTATTCGTGTACGGGAATATTATGGAACTAATATTGTAAATGTATGTACGACTGCGTACTTTGTGCTTCCAAGCTTTAAATACACAGTTTTAGTTTTTTTTAACCTATTAAACAATATTTTGATATCCCCCTGCACCCTACACTACACTACTGAAGTTTAAAGTAGCAAAAGTACATATGCATAAATTTGGACCAGTTTGTAATTTGTAATAATTCTTAATTGGCATGTTTCTCATTAAATCAGACCATTTTTATATTGCGTTCGGCATATAATTGAAAGAGTTTCAACGGAAAAATATAGACAACCAAAGAAAATAGATTAGGATTTTTATAATCAACGTTATTAAAATACATGTCCAGTTCTGTAAACATAATTAAAAGCATCGAAATAAAAATTGCGTAGTTTTGAACAACAATAGCTCATACTTCGAACTATGCGCTGAGATTATCATTAGCAACAGGAAGATGGACCAAAAATGTCGCAAAGCTCAGACAAGAAACTGGGAGACTATGCAATCGGGCACCGGTCCTAGGATAATTATAGGAAATCTTTCAATAATTATACATAATAAAGGGATTAAAAAATCGAATGTCGATTTCGATGGGACTTCGGTGCAACACCAGTATTGCACTTTTTCCAGCAGTGCAACACTGAAAATGTTCGATGGGACAATTTTTATAGCAGAAGTGCAACACAAGTTTTGCACTTACTTCCCCTACTTTGCACCGGATATTTTGTCGGTGTTACAAATACATATTTAAGTTGGATTGTCATCTGCTCTGTCAAAGTGTACTGTCGCGATTATTTGTGAAATGTTGGAGTTAAATTAATTAAAAAACTTTGGGTAATTGGCATAAAGTTAAGAAGAACTTTGTTTCTATATATATCAATAAAGAGCATTTATTACGTTTGACAGTTCCGTGTATATAATACGTGTGTCCACAAATACAAGGAATATGACAGAAATATGTTCGATGGACTTCAGTGCTCCCAGTTCTCCGCTGCCAGAAAAAGTGCAACACTCAAATGTCCCATCGAAATCGACATAATGTCGATTTCGATGGGACTTCGGTGCAACACCAGTATTGCACTTTTTCCAGCAGTGCAACACTGAAAATGTTCGATGGGACAGTTCCGTGTATATAATACATGTGTCCACAAATACAAGGAATATGACAGAAATATGTTCGATGAACTTCAGTGCTCCCAGCTCTCCGCTGCCAGAAAAAGTGCAACACTCAAATGGTCCCATCGAAATCAACATAAGGCAAAACCTGGGAAAAGTGCCAATCTTTGCAAAATTTTTTAAAAACAGTTCTAATCAAGTTGGATTTAATGAAAACCTAATGGAGACTTCGCAAAAATGGGAAGACAGACGCTGCAGCTACTAGCCCGCACGCATTTACAAAACTTAGTTGCGGTGAACTCCGTAATAAGTACTAAATTCCTATACTAAAATACATAGGTTTCACTCGATCAATGTCAGATAACTATAGAATACCGTCAACAATTTCTACACCACACACGATCAGCTGGGCGAACCAAATAAATAGATCACTAAAGGGGAACCCATTAAATGAGAAAGCATTTGATGGTAAAGTCGTGCACAGAAATTGGGCCAAGAGTAAAGCGAAAAAAAATATGATTGCTTTCACATAGATAAAAGGAAGCAGAAAATAGCTGGAAAGTCCTACCCTATTTGGTGAAACAGATAGCTAAATTTCTAGAGCTAACTCCAGATGATAAGAGCAACTGGAATGATCACTCTAACTGAGTCATCGAGGAACTGTAGAAGCTTTCTGGGGAAAACTGAGGGAATGAAGCCCAATATAGCCTACTGAATGTACATAGCAATAGCTAGATCATTCGACAGAAATACTAAAAGATCCCACTCTCAACATTTTGTTAGAAGATGACATAACTCTGAAGATCTACCTATAACTTTTAACATTCTATTCAAAGTACTCTTTTTATAGCATAAATTCAGAGTCAAACATGTCACAAATTGAAACAGCTCTGTTCAGCTGTCACTTTCATTTCTATTAAGCAAAGCAATTAGGTCTGTATGTTTACTCGAAAGTTTTTACCCAGGCTTCAAAGTTTTTACACAGACTCGAAAGTTTTTTACCCATAATGTGTATGTTAACTTCTCGGACTAGAAAAATTTGACAGTTGCATGCATTTCCCCTCCTACACAAAAGTTAACATTTTTACACAGGGTAAAGTAGATGAGTAAATCCATTTTGTTCTTCCATTTGTCATTTGAAATAATTCTTTCAGTTGTCAGGGCAATTTTTTAAAAAATAAAATAAGTAAAATGAAATAAGTCCGATTTTATTAAAATAAATAAATAAATAAAATAAATTAAGTCCGATTATATTAAAGAAGTTTTAAATTAATAAAAAAAATTAATCTTGATTTTTGACAGTTGACAAATTTAATTCGATTTACCCAGGCTTTACTCATAAGTTGTCTGTTAACTTTTTGCATTCTCATCAAGTATTATTCCCTCTACCGCAAGAAAGTTTTTACTTGATTTTTACACAGGCTTTTTTACTCAAAAGTAAACATACAGACCTATTGTGTGCCATTTATTAAACTTACTTACATCAGTTGTGAATATTCCCTACATTTTTGGGAATATTCCCCTCATTTTAAAGACTATTCCCTACTGTGGCAATAATTGTGCACATTTTTTACAGTGTAATGGATTTAGCTCGTTTGACACACATCTTTAGTCACAATTTAGTGAAACTCTTTTCCACACCACACCGTAGTGGTAGAGTTCAAGGCGAGTTTGGTTTTTTGTGCTTATCTCCAATAGACCTAATAAATGGTGTGTCTCATTGCATTACATTTTGTACCTTGAAGATATTTATATTGTTGACTGACCGGTAATAAATGTATAACGAAGTAAGGATAGCAGGCGCTCGATAAGGTTATCAAGAATTTTTTTTTTTATTTCGGCTGATCTATAGATGTCCATTGGCTAAACGTAATGCTTTCAATTACTTCCCACTATCATAAATTTGACATTCAGACTTCAGACGTATTACATATACACGCATTGCGAAAATCCTATTTTAATTTGGGTTAATATGTTTCTTTAAAATAACCATAAATATCTTAAATTTCCCGAAATTAAACGCTTTTGCACGTGGTCCTTTTTTCCTTCAATCTAGGATTAAGAAATATGAGTTTTTTACCCGTATAATATGATATATTATAATAGCACCTATATAACTGATACGAAATCCTTTTTTCCGGCATCACTCGACTTATCTCATCCTTATAGTAAAAGTGCTTCAATGAAATCAGTATCAATACTTCTAGCTGCTTCAGACATGTTTTCTTTTTTTTTTGGAATTGTTCCACTATTCTATCGAAATGGTCTCTGTCGTTTGATTATATTTTGTTTTCCGTGTACGAACTATATATCTCGTTCTCTTCGAGCAACTCGATTTCTTTTAATCATCTTTTTAGTCTCTACAAACTTTTCCGTACATAGCTTTCACTGGCAAACCTTCTTCTATCGAATGGTTTTTCCTCCAAACACCGAAGGTAATCATTGAGTGATATTGATCTATAACTCTTGCTTCAAATGACGCACCTTCACTAAATGATTTATTTGCACCTTCATCTTCATCTTTTAATACCCTAGATGAAATCTAAAGGGTATACTAAGCTTGTCATTCCGTTTGTAACACCTCGAAATAATGATGGTAGAGCAAAATGGATTGGACACCAACGTATAATATTAAAAGTTATTTTGATTTTTGCATGTCCGTCCGTTTCTCCGTCCGTCTGTGCGCACGATAACTCGAGAACGCGTACACTTAGAAAGCTGAAATTTTGTTCACCGACTAAAAAAAAAAAAAAATTAAATTCGAAAATGAGACAAATCGAGCAACTCCTTCATAGAGTTGCCATACAAAAATTTCGTTTTCCACTATATATTTGGACACTGCCTGAGAACGCGACAACATGGAAATTTGGTACATAGCACTTTTATATATTCTTGGTGTTGCCATATATAAATTTAGGTATTTTACATAGACTGTAAAAACGATCAGTTCTAGACATTTCTAACTTGTTTAAAATATGAAGTCCTATAAAATTGATTATAATTATTTTTTCTGTCCGACGAACTGTTCTAGAAATATATGCGATAAACCACTTCAAAAATCAAAATTGCACAGATGGGTATCATAAGAATTGGTCTTAGACCACTTCTAGCTTTTTTACTTGTTTATACCTAATTCCAATATCAACAACGTGTTCACTCATATTAATATCTGCATCATCAAACTGTTGTCGAGGTTGCATATCATTTATATCTGCCCTTGATGTACCTTTCTGAACCCAGAGCAAAATTTTGAGTTAAAATAATCTCCGGGATTTTCTCAATGATCCAAGGTTTTTAATCTATTGAACTTGACTATGCCGTGTTTTCCCGAAAGGATTACAACACTTTTTATTAGAGAAATGTAATGTTGATTCGAACTCCATGGCAATGTACTAAGTATTAATAATAAAATAAAAATTTCTTTAAATACTTTTTTTCTTTTCTGTTCAATACTTCTCTTAATCAAATACTTCTCTTTCTTCAAAAACTTGAGACTTCGGACTTCTATTTAGTGCGATCGCAAATTTACAAGCGTCGGAAATATCTCTACAGAGCTCATTTCGAATTTTCAATCGTACTCAAATTTGAATTAAACTTGAAAACTGCGACGAAATTTACACAAATTCTAAAACGCCAAGGGAAAAGGAAGTTCTCATGTACGGGCATGCTAATTAACCTGAAATTTTGACCTGCAGCGTCGTTTACGCAGATGACTCATCAATGATATTAAAAAAAAAAAAAAAACAACGGGTACATGGAGGCACCCTAGTCCTAACATGATTTGAACTTCATAGTCGAGCTTCGCTTCTTTTCTGGAGGAAATGTACACATATTATTTACCATTGATATGATATCCTCGATGAATTCCTGTACACCTACACGATCATTTTCCAGCTGGGAAACAAACTAGCACACAAATATATAGTAGGTCCAATCGTTTGCAGGCTCGCTATAGTATGGAACTACACTCAACTACACCAAACCATTCGTTTGTAAAGTGTATACTAGATTGAATTACACAGCCATTAGCCCATCCCACACGAGTATTTTTGATGCAGTATACATACCGGTTTTCTAGGGAAGAAGTGAGAATAAGCTAAGAAATATATCTCTACACTTTGGAGAGATATCTCTTTGCTTCTTCTCACCTCTTCCTCAGAAAGCCTGTTTGCATACTGCTCGTGTGGGATGGCCCATTCGTTTGCTTGTCAAAATGTGGTGTAGTGTACACTGAGTGTAATTTTTCTAGACCATCGACATTATGGTTGTAACCCGGGAGTTACAAGAGATAGTACAGCTTTCATGCAACTTGCGCTGCTAAATTTAAAACCGCGTTGGAAGGGAGGCTTGCATGCAAGCTGTACTATTTCGTGTAACCTCCGGGTAAGCCGCGTAGGAAAGATGATTTGACAATATTGTCATTTGTTTAGATTATATAGCTATATAATCAAGTTCATTTGTTGATTTCTTCTTAAGCAACTGTGTAATAACCTAAATTAATGAATTGAATAAAAAGCAAGTGCTCTCAGTAATTGAAATAATTGAATTGATTTGTGGTAAAATAACCAAATAAATGTACTCAAACATCTAAATTGAATTTTGATAAATATAATCAAGTGTTTTTAAACAATAAAAAAGGAATACAATGTCGTTAGTTGACCCGGTGGACGGCTCTCTGAAATAAAAATATTTATATCTACACTTTTTACCACCACTGATTTCTGGTAGTGGTGTAGAATTTCACTAGAGAATTCTGAGTTACACTTGCACCAAAGCAAACGAATAGATCTAGTTACTGTTATGTGGGTGGGTGCCTGGACACAGCAACATTGCAAGCAATAAAAAGGAGACCAATTACTAGAGGAAACCATCAAAATTTTAGCTTTATGAAACCTTTCTGCGGGATTCCGACTCATGTAGCTAAAGAAATGTTATACATGTGGCTAACTATCTAAGCCGAAATCTACTTGAAGAAAAGCAATGGTTATATTCAATTAAAGCTGACCCTGTAAACAGATATGATATTATGGATCAAAACCTGACTATACCAAAAGCTTTATGTGGCTTTAGCTAATTATTTATATAATAATTATATAATTATTATTAAAAAATTTTTAATATATTTAAATTTTATTTAATATAATATAAAATAATTAATTCATACATATAACCGTTCTAGAAAAAAATGCCCAAAGCCAGTTAATGATTTATTAACTTGAATATTTTTAAAACGGAGGGCTAGCTATATTTACAATTATGGGGTATTTATCTAGAGCGTATCGCCAAAATTGGTATTAAAATTAGACCAATTTCATGTTTTGTAGAAAAAGGTGTCGAATAATATCTTGCTTTGTATTTATTATCTAAACAATACTTAAAATGAAAACAAAATCGTATTTCATGAACGTAGACGGGGCAGACTAAAGTCAAGATCTTTGTTCTCCTACTGAAAGAATTAAGGCACCTATATTGCAATTCATATTGGTGAAGGTGATGCATTAGTAACTATGAACTAGTTTAGATGGAGTAGTTAGTACATACTCCACTCGAAAATGAAAAGGGCGGGTATCACTCAACATTCCATTTTCATCTAAACAACTCAAGCCATACGTCAGTTGTTCACGATTCAAAACTCTAACAGGTAATGCAGTGTGGATTCCCTCGTTCGCTCAACCTATGTTCTATGTACAAAGTGTATAGTCCTTTTTGCTTACTGGTGGAGCTATTATGCATACATAATTTGTATACCTATATACATTTATTCATGCAAAGAATTTTAAAGGAATAGGATTTGTGACATCAACAAAGGCATGATGGAAGAAGCGGAGAAAGTATAATAGGGTCATGCCATGAGAAATCTATTATATTTCAACTCGACCATCACCAATTTCGTTCTTCTTTTACTGAAAGCTAAGAGATAAGATATATGAGATAAGAATTCTACTATGTTTTTTGCGCTGCGATGTATGTAGTCTCTAGCTTATTTTAAAGTGAATATTATATAAAAAAATCCTTTAATAAGAAAAAAATCTGGCCATTTTCGAAAAAAAAAAAAATCCATACAAATTTCTTGTGTTATCGTTGGTTGATCCCGTAAAATCTTATTACCAAGGACACATAATTTGTTTTCATCTAAGATGTGACCCGTCAAAATAGATTATTTCAATAACTGCTTCCATTCAAAATTTATTAATATTTACATATACCATATAAATGTGAAAAAATTTAATTTTCAGACCACAAAATTGTTCTACGGGTAACGTAATATGCACATTCATATATATGCATGATAACAGAAGAAAAATTTATCACAATAGGTCTAAAGGCCATATACGAGTATACCAATCTCAATATTCCAAATTATAATCTATTCCTAGCGTAAGCACGAACGCATACCTACATTTCAAAGAATTAATGGAATTTACTGCCGCTACGATCTCATTTTTACTTCCCAGCAAAAATTGCAATAAGAAAAGGATATATATATATTATTTATTTTTGATAAAACGTGGAAAAGGTTCACTTAGCAAGAAGTTGATCCTTAATCTAATTAATAGTACGATTCCAATTCAAATAGCTTCAGAAAGCAAATAAGATATGCATACATATGCCTTTGTTTTTATTGTCAAGGCAATTAGAATGTGAGTTGCATTGACGATCAAATTACGCGTAAACCTTTTACTTAGTTGACTTTTACCAGAAAAAGAATATTGCAACAATAGATAATAGTAGCACGATACAGTAGTTTTATTGTGTTAAAATTGCTGGGAAAGAACTAGATAAAATCGTCAACTTTTATAAGTTTTTATTAAAAAATTTACAAGCTTTAAAACTGTTAACAAAAATTACTGTATTATCTTAACTTTTCTCTTTATTGCATTGCAGTAACTCTCTAACCTGGGTGTTACACGAGATAGTACAGCGTAATCAGTGTAATCCCTACTCCCGGCAGTTCAGCTTTCAGTGAACTTGCATGATGAAAAATCATGGCAGCTGAAGTTATAGTAATTTGACATTATACAGTTTTCAAGATGGCGGAAAAGAAATGCTTGAGAGTAATTAATAAATTTATACAGGGAAAATGAGATTTTCTGGGATCATTTGCATTAAATCATTTACCATCACCTTCCTCTTCTTTTTTCTTGCGTTTTTCCGATTCTGCTTCTTTCTTTATTGCTAAAATTTTCGACATACATAAGACCTTACGTCTCAATGCCATTTTTTAAATGAACTTGTAAGCAGTATGATAAGATATCAACCGAACTTCCTTCTGCTGTCAAATTTAAAATCGCGTTGAAAGGCAGGCTTGCATGCAAGCTGTAATATCTCGTGTAACCCCCGGGTAACTACAAGTTTTCAATTACTGTTTTCACAAGCTCACATCTCTGAATTCATCACGATTTATTTAGACGAAAAAAAATTGTTTTCGACTCTTTAAATGGGCGTGTCTGTATTTTTAAATTAATTTCCTGTATGCCTAATTACCAAATACTAGCTTGCGCAATAAAAACTCAAACTTAAGCTTTGCCTAATTTTTAATATTATGCGTAACAACAGCTTGATTAATTTTACTTCACCAATAGAAATGGGCACTCAACTGGAGTTTTAGTCACTTGGTTTATGGTGCTTCGAAGAGGAAAGACATTACACAGTGAATAGGCTTACTTTTAATACGATAAAGGCGATATGGGTTACTGCTCCCGTTAACAACAGACATATTGCAAAGAATTATAGGGGTGGTCGAGATAAACAATTTTCATCAACATAAGATTTTCATATAAAACGTAAAAAGCCCAAGGCCTTCACTTTAAATACAACCTTGTATAGATATTTTGCTTAAATTTTTACATTTATATTTATGTAATGCCATTTTTTAAAACAAGACGATGCTATAACATTCATCGATTTGGTATTTAATAATGCAGTAATACATATAATAAGCAATTTTAACTTAAGATGAGTATGCAATCGTAACAAATGTATGTAATTTGAATGAAATATATTCACTTTTTGTGTTATTCGTGTAAAAGAATTACGATTACATATTACGTAATATTACACCCTTCCAAAAAGTACACAAACAGACCGAAATTTACATCAAAAAGTTGTAGGCAAATGCACATCCACGCATAAATAAAAAAAAATATGGTAATATGTAACTGTGTACACAGTAATTTTAAAACTAATATGGTAATTTTTAATATATAAATTTGTTATCATGATTGTAATATGTACTACGAAATATCCTTTAATACAAATTAGTGTACCTATATATACCATGGCTAAAGTAAAACAAAGTGAAAAATATCGTTAAATTTTCGATAGTTTATTGCAATACGTGCTCGCTTTTGTGAAATATTCAAAAATATAATGCTAGTGATGATTGGAGAGCGTCCTAGTGTTAATAAGCAACAGGTAAAATAGGTAAAAGAAAAGTTACCTGAAAAATTGCTTACCATATTTTATGGTAACGCCCATCTTGGAAACAAATTTTTGGGGTGAGCAAATTATTTTATGACATTTCATATTTGGATGGTCGATGGCGTTATCAAAACTGAAAGGACTGCGATTAAACGATTGATTGCATTAAAGAATTTGGAGGTAGCCGAGTTAGAAGAGATGAAGAGATTATCGATTATGGAAACAAATATGCACCTGTATGGTTTCACAGCATTCTTTAAGTTCGTAAAAATTAATTAATTAAATTATTTCCGAAAGCGTTAGCTTCATTTCAGCCATTTTGATGATAAACGTCAATTTTTTGCAAGCAATTTTTTTGGCAATATATGGTAGGCAATATGGTATGCCATATATTGAATACCATAAATTATTGCCATAGCTACACTGGCAATTCCGTAGCAATAACATATGGTATACCCAGAGGCATATCTAGGCTTAAAGATTTGGGGGAATTAAAGATAGACGCCACTGCATCAAAATAACTTTTGTTTCATATTCCAGCAGTAGTTCAAACATAAGTATATTCATATTTTTTATTAAATGAAAGCACAACAAAAATCTATTATTTCAAAATAAAATCAATATACAATAAGTATTAACAAATGAGGAAACTACAACAGCTTCCTTCGTCTAGGTTTCAATCCTAAAAAATTATCTATAACCAATTATAATCTACTTCAGCACCCAACTGTCTTTCAATGGAGAGTAAAGCTAACCCAGACAATCTGTCTTCACCCATTGTAGATCGTTGGTAAGATTTAATGAGTTTCAGTCTCTAAGGGATCGCTCCGCATCTGCATTCGTTATTATTAAATGTTTATACATATAAACTCGACAGGTTATGGTGAATAGAGCACATGTCATTGAGAATGATGAATTTTAATACATTGTTTATGAGCAGTTCATCGGTATTTGAATTATTTTAATACATGTGTGCCTATTATATCTCTGTACATATCCTTAAAAGAATTAGACTTTTGAACAAGTTCAGATTTGTTGTCGATGACATGTCCGCCAAAAATTCTAATTTCCTCGCATTATCTGCGTTTTTGTAATTCTTTGGATCTAAGCAACTGAATCTTGCAGCCACATTTTAAAATGCTAGAATATTTTATTGCGCCCACGTGTCATTTCATGAAACATATTTGTCATTTCTAAATACATATTTGCCAAAGGTCGTTTTCTGTCTTTGATCTCAGTTGGGTAGAATTCCTATTGTAAAATGTCCATTTGCGAAATGAATTTGTGTAATACTTCCTTAGGGTAAACGTCCTTTTAGCAAACGTCTTTAAGGGAACTGAATAGAATCTGTCATATGAATATGTTTTAAATAGCGAATCACTACGAAAGGTAGGTATACAATCCTTACAATTTTACTGGTGTCGTAAACTGACAATTATTTTGATAAATCATCGTGGTTTCATGCCTATTCTATGCTATAGAGGCGCAATTGACCTCATGTATTTAGGCATAAATTTACTAAATTTACAAATAACAAAATTAAATTTCAAATGCAAACCTGCTTACCTTTTACCTTTTACCATTCACAATAGTTTCTCAATATTTAATGGCTTGTACTTTATACACACAGACAATGTATAATATAACTAATACATATAATTCTCACAAAACAATTTTTAATATTAATCAATCTCAATTATCAGAAATTTTTACCACCTGTTAAGTAAAACATTTTTGGAATGCACAAAAGCGAAAATGTGGTAACAAAATTATCCCAATTTCTGTTTTCGGAAATGTCGTCCATGCCATAACTAGCGCACACAAATTAAGAGGAAAAATTTTCATAAAGGTTCCTAAGAAAAATAATCTATGTTCGAGTCATTCCACAGAAAATCGACAAATATTGTATAAATTTGCGCATTGACCAACTCCGATTTTGATAAAATTTGATAAGTAGGTCTTTCTTATTGTTAGTAGTACTTTGCTGAAATATTTTTCGTTTTGTCCATTTTTGACGGCTATATGGTATTTTGAAATTTGGAAAAAGTGGCAAATTTTGCTTGGAAGCTGTAAATTCAAAACTTTATATCTTAGGATGTATGCATCGTAAGCCCATGAAACAAACTCCATTTGTTTAAGGAAGCTTTAAAGCTCCTGAAAAAAATTAGCTGAGGTCCTTTTTCTGAAAATTTGTTTTCAAGGATAATGGATATGTTCGTTATCCTTGAATATCTCAAAATGCGCACTCTCGATTTTTTTTTTTTTTTGTAATTTAATCCTTAATGGCTTTTGAGGAAACTGTAGAAAGGAGAAAATGGAACTCCTTGAAGTTTGAATGGAGTTATTTTTTAAATATATGTAGTTCAGAAAACTTCGAACGAAAATTGATGAAGTGTGCTGAGTACTCAGATTTAATATAATATATCTACATAATATAGCTAGGATTATATCCTGAAATGGTCAACTACCGTAAAAATATTAAAAGAAACGTATTGATAATAATATAATATGTTTAATTAACTTTTTTATATATATATAAGTATATAAGTATCTTAGAAATATTTATAAGTAAAATTAAAATTAATATGAGGCCTATGTACATTCTATATTTAAGATTTCCTTAAATTAATTAACTCTGCTATATATTTAATTTTACTGGCTGTTAGAATATAAACACCATTATTCATTTGAGGATTAATTTGAAGATTTTAAAACTGATTGAACATCTGGTGCATTTGGAAATTGAAAGTGATGAGAAGGTCCTGCTGGATGAAGTGTTGTTACCTTAAACATTTCGTGCTTTTCGTCATTGGAAATAATGTAGCCCAACCACCAGGTGCTACTTTTTACATAGATGATAAAGCCAGATGTGTCTTCATCAATGGTATTTGTGAGCTTTGTACTAGACATTAAGTTGTACTTTGTTCCTTCGGAAGAAAACGAATATCTTTTTATCGAAACAATTCCCTCGTTGACCGGAATTACGGTATGAAGTTTTTGTGTCGATGGAATTCTATGAGCTCTTGAAAATCTGTCATTCAAGTTAATTTCTTCCTGGTAATATTCTTCCTGTGGAACAAAATTGAAATTTATGTTATTAATATTTTCACTCGCCCATTCATAAAGCAGACGAGGTGATCTTATTTGATGATTGAAGGGACGTTGTAGACTAGTTTTCGTGGCTAAACGTTTGACAGTTCCTCTGAGGCCGTCACATACACTTTTTCCATGAGCAGTTGGAAAAAAGTGCCAAGTACAAGGACATCCAAAATCTGCATCATGCATGGTAATATTTAGAAAGTTTTTTCTATTTTTGTATTGAGATGCCGAACCATCTGAAAAATATGTAATTTTTTTTATAACACCGTATTTCTCTTTAAGATATTTCATTAGGTATCGCTGGAAAAGGTATACAAGAACATTATTATGTTTGAGACAATCCGATATTATGGCCAAATTTGTATGCTCAATATTTGAATTTTCGTTTTTAAAATATATACCGAAAGGATGTATGGTTGCCTGTGAATTAGTCCACTGAAAACTCTGAACTTCATCTTGAATCACAAAAGAATAATTCTCCGAAAAATCCATAATAACCAAAAACTCGTTTTGATTTAAGGAATCCTTTATTCTCCTTGAGAAAGCTGCCTTGTCGTTCTGTTGTTAAAATTGAGTAGCGAACCGAATCAATCCAACTTTTTTTGGGTTACTGCTGGCCGCCAAACGCATTAAATTTCCAGAAAATTCCCAGGAAAAATTTATTTTAAATAATGCGCGACTAGTGAATCATCTTTCCGATGTGGATTTCTTTTCCATGAAACGGATGCAATTCGTAGTAGAGACAAACTAAAAACTGTCAAAATTTCGTTATAATGTTTGCTACTGGGTCATTCCATATTAAATAGGCAACAGCTGTGACATGACCATCACCAATTTTGTTGACATTTTACATACTTGGAGGGCTTGTAGGAAAGTAGGAATTAAAAATTTTCGTTCTAAAGTGTGTATTTCGCCAGTTATGGAATTTTCAAAATTCCGTAAAAACTCTGTCGAGGTCTTCTTTAAAAATTCATATATGTATATTTTTCTATTTATGCTAGGACAGTGAAACATGCCTTATTTGAAAGATAGGATTTTTATATCTAAGAAAAATAGAATCTTAAAAATATTTTCGAAAAAGGAATAAGGATTTTATCCTTTATTCTTGAATATCCTAGAAGACGTATTTTTGATATTGTTAATTTTTTGTATATTTGATTCCTTATATTATCCACTAAAACATTAAAATTTTAACTTGGGATCTCAACGGGATCAAGCAGTAAAAAATCAAGAAAGTTTCACCAAAATACATCTATATAATTACCTACAAATAAAAAACCTTTGTTTTTATACAGTCCCGTATGTGGTCTTGCAACTGAAGGCTATGGATAGGTCATTCTTAGGTAAGCAAAAAATTGTATAGTGGTGGGGGAAATGCTAACGGTTTTCAAGATAACTGGACTTGCAGATATTTGGGTATGTTTTCACAGACGACCCTGTAACCTCTGATCGTTATACGCTATGATGATGAATTTAAATTTGTGAGATTGATAATAGTTGGACCTTCTCAATGGTATTAAATTTTTCCCCTCCTCCGCTCCCTTTTGAAGTTATGGTACATCGAAGTTAAAATTTCGGAATTTTAACTCGTCTTTCTTTATTAATATACTATTTTTATCAAAACCGCGTCTTCAACATATTCATATTGGATTTAAGAAACCCAAAAGCTTCCCTTTAAAATTACCTATGATAACCTGTACCCAAAATATAATCATTTCTGCGTTTTTTACCCTTTTGCTTAAGCATACCAGCGAAAAAATTCAATAAATGCCAGAAAGTAGGCAATTATCTATTGGGAATGTGCTTTTCGAACCAATCGGTGGATGCTTAAAAAAAGGCAAACGACGCAGAAAGGGTTACATTTTTGGTACAGAATGTGGGCTTCTTAAGTCCCTGAGAAGAAAAGGGGTAAAATTTGTATACCATTGGACAGTTCCAACTATTATCAATCTACGAAATTTTAAATCATCATCATAGGCTCCCCTCCCCTACAATTTTTTGCTTGCCTATCCATAGCCTTAGATGCAAGACCACATACGGGACACCTGTTATAGAAACAATTTTTTTTTATTTGTAGGTAGTTTTAAATGTATTTTTTTGAAACTTTCTTGATTTTTTTCTCCTTGACCCCGTTGAGATCCAAAGTTGAAATTTTAATATGTTCTAATGAATAATATAAGGTATAAAATATAAAAAATGAACAAAATAAAAAGTACGTCTTCCAGGATATTTAAGGATAAAAAATAAAATCCTTATCCTTGATGTCCTTTACTACTATTTTTCCTAAATAGCTTGAAATCCTAGCTTTCAAATGAGTCATATTTGACTAGCGTGAATAGAAAAATATATATGAATTTTTAAAGAGGACCAGGACAACATTTTTGCGAAATTTTGAAAATGCCATAACTTGCGAAATACGCACTGTAAAAGGAAAATTTTTAATTGATATTTTTGTTTCCACAAACCCTCCAAGTATGTAAAATTTCAACAAAATTGGTAACATGGTGCCTATTTGATATGGATATCTATAAAATACCAAACGCATTTCGCACCCGCAGATCTCTGAGATTGCCTTCAGTTTAGCAACAAGCAACATGTTAAGAATTTCCAGATACGTTGCGATCGAACTTATTCTTCTCAGCCATGATCTGCAACACAAGCTATGCGGTGAGTTTGTCGATCGAGAAGTTAGAATTTTACCTCTAAAATTTAAGGGAAAGGCTGCCAATATAATATTTTTCGCAACATTGTCATCGATTGCTTTACGGCTGACGAATGGAAACTTTTGCTTACACTACAAAATTGTGGCTGAATTTTGTATTTTAATCAATTCTCAGAACATTCAGAACATTTTTCGTTGGTATTCTTACTTTCTTGTATTTCGGTGGTAACTGTCTTTTGATTGATTTTGTAAACTGATTTAGGTTATTATTCTTTATTTTATCTGAATTTTCACTATTGACTTTAAATGTTGGATTTTGGCTTGACATATATTTTTGGTATCGATTTCTGGATACCTACTGATTTGAAAATTGGACTTTGCTTACTTCAATTTTAAGTTATTGAGCATTGCCTTTTGGCATTTTTGCTAGACATTCGACTTAAGTTTTTGAATAAATACTGATTTTGTAAAAGATGTCAAGAAATCGCACAACCTGGGGGCTGTTTGCATTATTCCAAGTTAGAAGGAGCATAAGCGTATTGAACAAGAGAAGTTCACAAATAATAAGCAATTCTGTAATCAAGGCATAAGTTTTTCTTGTTTCTTTCCAGTGATCTTCACTTTCAGTGCCAACATTTTGTTCCAAATGAAAAACAGGACCAAGTATTGAATGCGTCATTCAATTGAACAAGTATACCTGGATTTACTTCTACGTATGACAAATCATTTACTGTTTCAGCAAATGTCTCTTTTTATACTCTATATGATTAAATTTTTGGCTATATTAAGTTTTTCAATCCGTTTGTAACGCATGCTGCTAGGGCAAAATGGACTTATTTTGATTTTTGCATGTCCGTCTGTCCTCTCGATAACTCAAGAACGCGTTTACATAGAAATCTGAAATTTTGCGCAAGTAATATTTTCAAGTAAATTATACTAGAAAAAGGATGAACATGGAGAAATGACAACACAATTTATTAGATACAAATCAATTTATTCCCGACAGCCAATTACTGTAAAAGCCCGTACAAAATGAAAGTGTTTGGTTACATTTAGAGCTTTTGTTGTGTAGAAATGCTTTATCCTTAAAAATGAATTAAAATGAAATTTTACAGACTGAGGGAAAAAGCTTTCAAATAAATGAAAATGGAATAAATGAAATTAATGAAATTAATATGCAATATATGAAATTATTAATTAAGTTCGGTTGTGTGTGGAGTTGGGAACGTAACTAGCACGAACTTTAAAAAAATGTAGATTTAATTTCTAAAATGGGAAAAAAACGGGTAATTCCTTCTTGAGGTTGCCATACACAAATTTAGTAGGTTGCCATACACAAATTTAGTTTTCATTATATATTTGGCCACTGCCTGAGAAATGTGTCGTGGCATAGAACTAACATTTTGTACGCAGCGTTTTCATAAAAAATGTAAATACAATTTTAACAAGTAAAAACTTGCTTATGATACGCTAGATGAATGCCCACATGTAATATCGGATGGTCCCATCTGTGCAAGTTTGATTTTTAAAGTGGCTTTTCTCATATATTTCTAGAACGGTTCGCCGCACAGTAAAAATGATTTTAAGCAATTTCATAGGATTTCATATTCTGAAGAGCTTTTCAGTAGGACTGATCACAGTATACGTAAAAAAGCTAAATTTTTATATGGCAAAACTAAGAAAGGGTTCCCTCATTTGGCCTATCTTTGAAATTATATTTACCTCTCTACGAAAACACCAAGTAGATAACAAATTTCAGCTCTCTAAGTTGACGCGTTCTCAGGCAGTATTCAAATATATGTATATAGGGAAAAACGAAATTTTTATATGGCAACCTCACGAAAGAGTTACCAGATTTGTCCCAATTTCTACCTTAAATATGTTTTTTGAAGCCCCTGTGTGAAATTTCAGCTCTCTAAGTACACAAAATATCTTAATATTATGAATGAACGTCTTATCCATTTTTCTCTACTATTAATTATTTCTATGTGTACAAACGGAATTACAACATTAGTATACCCTATGATTTCCTTATCTAGGGAATAACAATTGAATAAATCGGGCAGCTCCACTGTGAAAACGACCAGTCCTAGACGCTTTTATTGTACTGAAAAAATTCTTCAAAATGTAAAATGCTATGAAATTGGTTATAATCATTTTTTCTCTCCGACGAACCGGTCTAAAAATAGATGCGAAAAAACATTTTAACAATCAAACTTGCACAGAGTGGTGACTATATGAATTATGTTGGGGCATTAATATAGGGTATCGCAATAATTGATCTTATAACAATTCTAGCTTATTTCCTTGTTTAAAATGAAAATCGAGTATCGACTTATATTAAATGCAAAAATAGGCTTACTTCGTGAACAAAATTATTGAAAATTGCCGAACGATATTTAGAAATCTTAGCAACGAATGAAAATGTGTCCCCTAAGGTTTTAGTGCGTACTACGCAAAAGAAATAAGATACGGATACGCCATATTTCTTGCCTTTAATTTACGTAAAACAAATCCACAACAAGTTTTCGTTACGTTTGCGCTTTGAAGAATGACTTTCAACTATGTACACTCTGATGGTGAAAAACTACTGCGTTTTAAATAGATTTTGAAGCAATTAATATTCGTTATGTAAATTTAAAAAATCCATTGTCATTTCAATAATAAACGCATTTTCTTGTCTTGTACACAATAACAGCTTTCTTCAGTGACACTTGGGTTCTTATTTACAACCACGAAGATAGATAAACGGTTGAAATTCCCTTCAATTATTTAAATATAAAATTAATGAAAAGTAAAAAAGAAGAATTCATTTCAATTATAACAAACCTTTATCGCGGTTTGATTCTCTTCAGTCTGTTTTTCTAATAGTTATGATCGGTGTACAAAACTATTTCCTCCGCACTTTTACTTTTTTGAAAAATCTTTGTTGCATTATTGCAGTCTCTGTTCGCATTTAGTCTTGCAACCAATTATTCGTGGTTAGTATCCAATGCTTTTTTTCCTCGGCAACCAATTGTGGAATGCAACCCGTAATACTACTCTCGGTTCTGCTAAGAATTCCTTTTTTTCCTGTTGATTCCAGCAGGTGTTCATCTTGTTGAATCTCAGATATATGCCGTGCAATACAAGACTCGTTTGCTATTTTTGTGATATTGATAAACTAATTATTTCGTGGTGTTGTGTCTTTATGAAAAATTTTTTAATTGTATGAATTTTTTGCATTTTTATATTAATTTACGTTCATTACAATAAATAAATAGTTATAGGATATGTATTAACTCTCAAGCATCTGATTATGATAAAAAGAAAATGCAAACGAATTTCTTCATTGTTCGTAATGAGTAGAGCATACCATTGTTAATTTGGTTATCGTAATTGTTTCGATTGTTACTCCTAAGATAAATGTACTTCTTTTCTAATACCCAAATCCGTCAACCTTTAAGAGATTTTTGTTGCTGACCCCATTTCAAACTTTCTACAAGCAAACATACATACATACATGAACATGAACGTGAAGGTACACAATGTCTCCGGTTATATTACTTCACGATTCACTGAGGCTGACAAGCTAACAAATGGGATTTTGTCGTTGATTTCATCGCAACATAGAGTTCTTGGAGGCTTGAAGCATAAGAAATCGTTTGTCGTGACTTCTGTCGGATTACCATTACTACTATTACTATTACTATGTCTGTGGCGTATATGAACTTTCGAGAAAGCATAGAAGGCTCAATTTGTTTGAAACGGCACAATGACACTTACATATTTATAAGACTGGGCGA
Organism: Dioctria rufipes; assembly: GCA_963924295.1. Classification (NCBI taxonomy): domain Eukaryota; kingdom Metazoa; phylum Arthropoda; class Insecta; order Diptera; family Asilidae; genus Dioctria; species Dioctria rufipes. The sequence continues at coordinate 168,976,737 of OZ002741.1, read as the reverse complement.
GAATTTACGTTTTCTTTCTGTTTGTTGAAGGGCAGATAGGTCTTCAATAATAATTTATTCCTCGATCAGCGTTTATCTCTATTATTTGTTTTAGCGATTTCTAGCCTTGCCCTTTGCCCACCCGCCATCATATAGATAGGACAGAGCAATGGAACGCGTCATAAATTTTCAATTATTCCAATTTTTATCGACTGAGTGGGAAGCTGAATACACTGCACTGCTTCCATTTAAACTTATGACTTAACGGACGAAAGATTAATTACCGCTTTACGTACATACATTCGTTCGACTTTACACTTTCGTATTTATCCGTCCATAATCCTTTGCAATCAGTCATATAATAAATCATCCATGAATATGGCAGGCGTTTGAACAAAGAGATCAACATCGTGGTCTGCATAAGAAATCTCTGCACAATTTGCTTAGAAATGCAACAAAACGGATAAAAAAATCATTCTTTCTCTCTCTGCGGTTGGAAGATCGAGTTGTATATCAAGCAAATCGAGTTTATGTGAAAATTGCATACCTGTCAGTTACCTTCCGTTTGATTAAATTACCATTCCTTTGTATAAGCGACTGGGCCGATGGGTTGGTTTCGTTTCTAGTTAATCTTCCATCTACGTTCGATTTGCTTGACATATACCTGACTGTGATAATTAAAGTAAAAAACCATAAATATATAATAAGACATATCAACAACTGCTTATAGGCTTGTGCTTGTACTGTTGGTGAATGCGTGTGTATAAACTTTAATTCTGCACGCTTCGTGATGGCACGCAGAAATTTAATCGTTTTATCTTCGCCGGATTGTGGTAGGATTTAAGCTTTCACAACCTAAGACATAGCAGTTTTCAACAAAGTGCGGAGTGCGGTCACTGCAAGCCGTATTATACTCGGTTTGATAATTACTCGAAATGTTCAAAACGTAACCGCAGGTGTACGTATGTAAGTATTATCTAAGAGGGAATCTAAAAAAATTGATTAATGTAATAAAAATAAAAGTGTAGCCAGATTCGCAACTGATGGCCATATTCTTGAATAACGAAGGCAGATCCCGTACACGTTGATCTGTCAAAACCATTAGAAATGAATGTGCATGTGGTATTCTTGAAATCCGTATTCGTTATTATCGTACGCAAACCATTTGTTATATAACAACGAATAGGGTTCAACCAACCGTTATTTACCGAATTCGTAAAAACCATTCTTAATTCAAGATCGTTTAACCGACAACACCGATGTACATAAAATGAAACTATTACAGATAGTAAGAATAGTTTATCAGTTCTTGTAATATCATGTGGGACATAACGCCTCTACCATATCTCCTGTTCCGGCAATCCGCGCAGTTCCCTGCATTCAGAGAGCAGTGTCCTCTTCTACGTATTGACAGCGCGCCTAACTCTTCGGTAATATTAAGCAATATGCTGACGTTCTGTAGGGTATAGTCAATAAGTTTTTGATTGTTCAGCGCCTCACAGCCATTCATAAACCATAAAATACAAATCAAACACAGAATATTAATAATAAAGGGTTTTCCAATAAGAGGTGTTATTTTAATTAGCCCGCTATACACGATTCAACAACGCATTGAAATTATTAAAATTCACTATAAAAATGGTGAAAATGTGGCAGAGACGGTTCGTAAAACTCGCACCGCAATACAGAAATTGGTAGAAAAATTCGAGCTGTCGGGACAAGTTAGTGATGTGAAGAATAAAACCCGTGCACGTCGCTCAAGAACAGCCGATAATATTGCTGCTGTAGCCCAATGTGTTGAAGAAAACCCAGGTTTGTTCATTCCTCGTCATTCTTTGGAATTAGGCATACCACAAACGTCATTACACCGTATTTTGCATAAAGATTTGGGTCTTAAGGCTTATAAAGTTCAGTTAACACAAGAACTCAAGCCGGCCGATCATCAACAACGTCGAGTCTTTGCTGATTGGGTCCTTGAAATGCATGAAAATGATCCGGAATTCCATCGAAAACTCATCTTGAGTGATGAGGCCCATTTCTACCTCGATGGCTTCGTCAACAAGCAAAATTGTCGCATCTGGGGCTCGGAAAATCCAAGAGTTATTGTTGAAAAGCCTCTCTATCCTCAACGTGTGACTGTTTGGTGCGGTTTATATTCCCGCGGGGTCATTGGACCTTACTTTTTCGAAAATGAGGCTGTTATGGAAAATTTCATGAAAAGGATATGGTCCTGTAGGCGTGGTCGTGGTGGTCATTTGGCTGATGTTATTTTCCATTATTAACGGCATACCTTCCTCTTTATAATGAAATAAAGATCCGATCATTTATCTCAAAAAATGGCATTTTTCTTTGAATATCAAAATAACACCTCTTATTGGAGAACCCTTAACACCAACTTGCATATGACGTCAATATAAATAATAAATAGGTCAGAAATTAACTCTGTGGTAGCACGTAGCACCCAGTAGGAGTTGGAGCTAAGGACTGTTTCAGAAACAAACCGATCACCTATCCTTTCTCATTACTAATCACTAGGTAAACCAAATTAAGGAACGCTGGGAAGATTGCATCTATAAAAAGGTGTGTACTGATAATTGCAGGCCATTAAGTGCAAAGTTCTTATGCAGTGAAATAGGTAGTCAACCAAGAAGAACGTCGCAAATTAATTCTTTCCACAGACATGGAAAATCCGAATATGTCTCAAAGAGACCTAGCTAAAAAGTTGAAATCACGAATACGACCACCGAAAATGTTCTCAGTAAATTTCCGGGTCAGGAAGGCAATTGCTGAAGAATGCATATATGTAAATACACGTAATATGTAAGTAGTGGTAAGCTGCCAAATTAAACAGCTGTTGACCTGTCAATTATCATAAATGTAATTGGTTTCTCGATTTCATTACAGAATTATATCAAAGGAAGTATTTGGTATCAATAATTTATACTATAGTATGCACAGTAAAAAATAATTCCCTAAAGTGAGTGGCAACAATTTGTGCCACACAAGTTAGGCATTTGTCAATAATTAGGGCACCTTGGAAACCTAAGATATGGTTTTTCTCCCTCAAATGTAGGGAAGTTTGGTTTCCCCCCCCCCCTAATATTTAGGGAATATTCCCTAAAATGTAGGGAATTTTCATATTCCCCCCTACATTTTAGGAAATATTCCATTCCATATGTAGGGAACATTCTCTAAAAAAATACAGGGAATTTTAAATTGTTGTTTTGTTTTTTTCCCCCTAAAATGTAGGGACTATACTCTAAAATTTAGAGAATATTCCCTGAAATGTAGGAAATAGGTGATAGCCCGCACCACTCTCCACCATAGGTGAAGGTGATAGAAGACCACCCCTTTTAAAAAACATGAGAATGAGCTGAATAGCTCATTTCTTCTTGTCCGTACCACTAAGTAAACAAAATATTGAAAACCATATATGACTTGTTTTCAAGAACAATGTGTGAATTATATAAACGATAATATATTTCCATAAAAAATTTAGCATAATACATAATTCGTTGAATGTTCTCTTCCTTATATCCAAGAGAGCTAAACATTTCGGGAATTTTACGTACTTTAAAGGTTTTCTGGCGCCAGATACCTAAATTCATTGAATGTTTCATTGATTTGGGGAAATTAAACTGATTTTCCCTTTCTATCAGAGAAAATTACATTTATTTTTAGGGAAAAACATGTCTCAAATTTAGGGAATATTCCTAATATTTTTTACTGTGTAGTAAACTAAGAAATCGTTTGGGACAAGTCGAATAATACAAAATATTGCATTCAAAACTGAAAGTACAAGTTCCAGTTTACAGCTGTTTTGTTCTAAATTCCCCGACATGGTTCTAAATTAAGCTGAATACACCTGAGGTATTACTACATCGTTTTTGCTGATTAACTACTACACATAAGCTCGTGGTCATGTCGTCAAATGAATGAAAGAGAAGAAACATTTTTGCAAGCATGAAATTTCAAATGCAAGAGTGGGAAGCAAACAAAAAAATCCATGTCGTTTTGATGATGGTGTTTTACCATGCATTGTAGATTAGGCATCAGGTTCGATAGACATAAACTGGACCAAAGAAATGGTAGATAACTTTAACGAAATCCAAACATCTCGTTGAGAGATATTGCTGATAAGGCTAGAATGACATTTGCTATGGCCCATTGAATTAAAAGAAGAAAAGGCCTACGAAGTTTCTATGTTCAGAAAACACCGGACAGAATACCAGAAAGCAACCAAGTTGCAAAACCAGGAGCAGGGTTTCGTATGAAAATTTCCTAACCAAATTCGGCTGTTGAATTATGATGAAACTTAGGTGAAAGCGGACTTCCAAGTCAGGAATTTTTTGTGGCAAAAAAGAGCAGACTTAGGTCCCAAGTTTAAGAATCGTCGGTGCACCAAATTTTCCGGTAAATGCTTAATGTGGCAAGCAATGTGTACGTGTGGCCAGAAAGCCGCACTATTCATGACATCAGGCAATATTAAAACGGATGTGTACGTTAAGGAAAGTCTATCTTCAGAAGCGCCTTCTTCCATTCTTTAGAAAGCAGTTTTATTTTGACCGGATTTAGCAACTTGCTACTACGGCAAAAAAACGAGAGATTTCTACGATACTCAATGCATGTCCGTAGTACCCAAGGAAGCGAATCCGTCCGGAACTAAGGTCAATCGAAAAATGTTGGACTAATATTTAAAAAAAAAAAAAAAAAACTAATATAACATAGACACCTTTAAGAGGGAGTATAAAAGGCCGCCCGATACTGTTTCTGTACTTTCATACAACTTTAGGCCGGACACCTCCAGACATGAGAGATGTCTTAAACGATGCATTATGATACTGTGAATATATTTTATTAACAATGTTTATTTCAATTAAGCGGGGGAAAGCTTCGGCGATCGGATGTAGCTTGAGCGACTTTCTGTGGTGCAAAAGTGGACTTTTCTACTTCTCATGATTGCACGGAAAAAGACTTCCTATGCGAAAAATGTACACAACAGATCACTAATGGCCATGGAGGAACAAACTGCAAAAATATGTGCGAAATGTAGTTAGTGGGGTGCACGTGACCCAAGGACATGAAAATGGGTTTTCCGGCGGCAATAACGTCCCGGTAAAGTTTTTTTTAATCGAAAAAACAGTATACCACTGGCTAGTATGCAGCGAGTTCTTTAATTTGATATGAAACCTGCGGTATTAGAGCCCACCCAACGCTCGGGGTTCCTACCCCCCACACCCTTAAAAGTATGCAGAGAAAACAATTTCTACTGCGAATTGTAGCTGGTAATAAGCTGAGGGAAACAGTGAAACCCGTTTTCTGATCGGACATAACCCTACCGAGATAAAGCCGTGCGAAAAATCTAGTACCTCAGTTCAAACAAAAAAGAGGGAAATATTAAAAAAGTATCCGAGTATAGTAATGAGGGTACTGAGACTTCTTCTCAGGACCTAAGGAATTCGATTTTATTAGATTTTTCAAAATGTACTAATCAAACTTTGCCCCCCCCCCCCAAGGTTTCCTCGGTTTAATTGAAATAAACATTGTTAATAATATATGTTCAGAGTATCATAATGCTTCGTTTAAATATCTCTCATATCTGGAGGTGTCGGCCCTAAAATTGGCATTCCCCTTTAATGAAGAACGTAAAGCAAAAAGTTTACCAATTTTATAGCTCGTAGTAATTATATCATCTCGGCTGTGTATAATGCAGATGATGCAGTTTAATTAAAATTAATGATATTTTCTTGTTGATTTCATCATTCATAGTCGGTTTTTTTTTAAATAGTCCTTATATTTAAAGATATCGCCATTATTCTTGAACCCTGGTGGGAATAAACGAATATAACTTTTGAGCCACTCCATGGATTTTGACAGTTCTTTTATAGCTTACAAAAGTATCTTTCAGAGAAGGTATTATTTAATATATTTAATATATTCACTATTGGTTACGCACATATATTTTCAAAATCTTAATTTCTTTTACATAAAAATTTCATAAATATCGTTATTTATATCGCAATATTTTCTTCCATCTAAACTAATTTAATTGCTTATTGTTAAAGCCACAACAGAAAAAAGGCAGAGCATATTAGGCTATTTGCGAGGCTCCTATGTACACAGAAACCGGCCTAAATCATTACACTTCCTCTGGGTTCCTCAAATCATGGCAATAATATTAGAAGAAGTCATTACCATCTAAATTGAATTTTGTTTTCATTGCTATTCCCATTCTTTGAACCAGCTAATTTTTTTTATACATATTATCATTACTTTTCTTGATCTTTGTGATTAGCGAGCTATGTCTGCAACTCAGTCTTAATCATGGATCGTTAAAAACAGTATTTTTCCATTTCCATGTTCGTCAGTTGTTATTAGGCTGTGCCGCCATGGCCTTCCTGCTTATGATCTCTCTGAATTTATTTGAAGTGTAATATAGGGACTGACTTACTTTAATGAGATAAAAGTTAACATGCAGAAAATTACTCTTATTTTCCCTCTTGTGCCTTTCCAACCTTTCCAATTCTACCACAAGTTACATCAAGACTGAATGATAATATGTAAATTCAAAGCAGCATTCAGATATTTTACTATTAAATGAAAACAATTAAAATGTGTAAATTAATGGTTTTTGATAAATGTCAAATTATTGTTTTTTTTTTTTCAGACTCCTAATTTGCCATTACAAATACACTTGGATAACGGATTATCAACACGTGCTCTTGCAGTATGCTTGCACCAGAGACGATTGATAGAAAGTCAGCAAAATCTACACAGAGGTATGTTATACAAATTTAATATTTTTTATTAGTTAGTTTCTCGTTATTTTCTATTAAAAGTGCTATGAAATGGTTTCGATTTATCAGACCACTTCATATAATTTATCGGCTATGTGAATTTACAAAATTAAGCAGCTAAAAAATTTTTGGTTAAGAAAGGCAGTCGAAAATTTTTCAGGATTAAAAAACTTGACGCCCTTAAAATTTGTTACAAACTTGAAATTGCACACAGAATATTTTGATGTAGTCTTGTAGTAGTTATGTTATTTTATTAAGGTGATATAAAATTAAAAATAGGTGAAGAACAAGAGAAATGTTACAGTTGGTCTAAGAAAAATAATATTATACCCTAGATGTACACAAAGTATTCATAAAGTGAACATAAAGTGAAAAAGAGTTCTGTATGGCAACACCATAAAGAGTTGCTTAATTTAGTTCATTTTTGAACTTGTATTTGCAGTTTTTATGAAAACGTCGTGTACAAAATTTCAGCTCCCCACATCGACGCGTTCTCAGGCAGTGTGTAAATATATAGTGAAAAACCAAAGTTGTGTATGGCAACACCAAGAAGGGGTTGCCCGATTTAGTCCATTATTTAAATATTTACTATTGCTATGAAATCACTAAATTTACTATTGCTATGAAATCACTATGTACCAAATTTAAGATCTCTACGTCGACGCGTTCTGGGGCAGTGGCCAAATATACAATGAAAAACTAAATTTTTGTATGGCAACCCTATGACGGAGTTGCCCGATTGGTCCCATTTTCAAAATTTCAGCATTCTTAGTGAACGCGCTCTTGAGTTATCGTGCAGACAGACGGACATGCATAAATAAGAATAAGTTTTAATATTTTGCGTGCATAATTATTTCTATGCGTTACAAACGGAATCACAAACTTAGTATACCCTTTAGATTTCATCTAGGGTATAAAAATCAGGCTTTTTGTATGACAACCGATGTAAAGTAGTGAAAACTCATAAAAAATTTTTTCATTTATTATTCAATTAATATAATAATAAAACCAACATAGATTATTTCCAGAATGATGGAGTCAATAGGGACCTCCTTATCGTTTCAGCGTATGCCTCCGCTCCTACTGGGGGAGTAAGGCACCGAACCAAACTTTGCTACTTGCCGAAGCGATTGATGTGACTTTTGCATCCTTTGACACTTTTCATCTGTTCTCCGTCTGGAGGGTATAGCGAGAGGAGTCTCTCTCTCCGATCATCGCTACATAGAATTCTGTATGGGTGCTGACCGCATTGAGGTGGAAGTGGAACCATATCGGAATCCGAAGCGGACTGATTGGGGGAGATACCATAGGGAAGTAGCTTACACACTTGCTTCTCCGGCTGGACGATTCAGAAGTACTGCCGGCTTGGAGAAAACAGTAGAAAAGCTGCAGTGACTGAGATTTTGGAAGCTTTCTGTCCCATTAGCACGTATCTAGGAGGGAAGCCTATGCCGTGGTGGAACTCCAGTCTTAGGGTACTCTATAAGGCCTCCAGAAGGCGTTTTTTTAAGGCCGGGAGGACTGGCTCGGAGTAGGACCAGCAGTTCTACCGCAAGACTCAGATTAAATACAAGAGGCTTGTTAGAAAATCAAAAAGACAGGCCTTTGTAGATTTCTGCGAGGAGCTTGACGGCTATCGTGAGCCGATTCGGCTGCTCAGGGCTCTTAGGAGTTATCCGTCGGTCAGCCTAAGTGTTCTGAGAAGGCCAGATGGCTCCTTTATGCCATCGAAATAAGAAGGCTCTTCTCATTCCTTTTCAAATGCTTAGAGAGGCTAGTAGATGAATATATTAAGGGAGTAGCTCTAAAAGCCTCTCCCTTAAACAAATCACAGTACGCTGACCGGAGGGGCAAATCTACTGATCTACTGAGATGGCGCCCATTTAGTGGTTACTGTCATTGAACGGCGACTGGATCGCTGACTGCTTACCTTGATAGCCTTTCTGGACATAGAGAGACTTTTGACAGGTGGCGTGCTCTCTCCGGTACTCTGGTGTATGTTGGTTGACTCACTCATCACGGGTGCTGAAAAATGTGAAGCGTATGCGGATGACGCTCTGGAACTGCCTCCCCATGTCAAGCACCTCGGAGTCTACCTTCACTCGAGCCTGACGTGGGGATTGCATGTAGAGGAAAAAGTGAATGCAGCTATGTGGGTCTTCATTCAATGCAGGAGAATGTTTGGCTGCACGTGGGGCATAAGGCCGAGTGCTGTGCACTGGATGTACACCTCGATTGTAAGACATATGCCTCTTATGTATGGTGGCGGAGGACGTAAGTGGAGACTGCGATCTGGAAGCTGGCCTGCAAGGGCTTGCTTGCCTAGGAATTACAGGTTCTCTGCGATCTACAGCTACTGCTCGCCTCGAGGTCTTACTTAATCTGCCACCCCTGGATCTCGTCATTCAGACGGGTGCCAAAAGGGCTCCGTGTAGATAGCGCTCATGAGGATGTTGGAAGGGAGTCGGTGCGGGAGCTCACTTTCTTAAACCTGACATTGGGTTGGAATACCCCCTTGGAAGTCACACCACTGTCTTCCAGGTTGACGTCGTCGATATCACAATGGCAGCGAAGATAGCCCTTGATAGGGAGATGAAGGAAAAGGACATTGTTACTGTGGGACTGCAAATCGTCCATGGATAAGCTTTGTATCCAGAAAAGGTGTTCCTTGAGTGGGTTTTTGGTCACATGGTGATCAACGGGAATAAAAGGGCTGACCTTCTAGCGAGGTCTGCTTCTGGCTCTCCATCCTTGGACCGGAACCCGCCATAGGCGTGTCCGCTTCGGTTATTGGGTCTCTCATCAAAATGAATTTTCGTATGAAATCGAGATGGGCGAACCTGAACAATTGCAGGTGCACAAAGCTTTTTCTTGATGTGCTCAATAGGAATTTCTTTGATTTTCTCTTGGAGCTCGGAAGGAAACAATGTACAGCTGTGGTTGACAACCTCACCGGTCACAGCTCGCTTCACGCTCATCTAACAATGATGGCAGTTGTTGGCAGCACTGAGTGTCTGTCCTGCCTGGAAGGATAGCCTGAGACAACCGAACAATTTCTGTGTGCCTGTGTGGCCTTTGTCTGGAGCACACTGGATACGTTTGGGTCTGTCCTCCTATCTGTGGATGAGCTGAAAAATTGACTTCTTCAAGACCTGCTGGGCTTCATTAAGAGGACTGGAAGATTTTAGTGAAAGAGTTTCTAACAAGTTCGCACAATGGTCGCCCTGACCTCTAATAATGTGTAGAGCGTCCACTCTGCTTTATAATTTCAATTCGGCGAGGCATAGATTGAATGAGTTTTTTTTTTAATTCACTGATGGCTATGGACTCACATTCTAATTTTAATATAGTTCTTAGTTTCTGTATGTTGAAAAACTGGCGTCCTCGCACATATCTCCCAAAGATTCTTAATCGGGTTTAGGTCTGCTGACCATTGAAGGGTATTAACATTTATTTCTTACAGCCACTCAATTACCTTCTTCGCTACTTGAATTCTGGCATTATCCTGTAGGAACATAAAGTCCTGAGTCTTCAGCCCGTTCAATTATTATATATTGCAAAATTTCCATGTATTTTTCTAAGTTCATACTTTGTGGAACCCATGCAAGGATCTCTTTTCCAATTGAGCAAAATGCATCCCAGACAATACACTATACAACCCCCGAAGCTGCAGCTCATCCTTATTTCTCCTTGTCATGCCAATATGACTGAAATCCATCGGGTCCATCTAGATTAGAATTTCATCAGTGAAAATAACTTTCTGAGGTAACTGTAGAACGGTTAGTTCCAAGATTATAGTTCAAACGTACGCTTAGAAAATAAAGTGAATATTTCGAAAAACAATAAAAATTAAAAAAATTTACTATTTGTGAAATTCTCTTTGTTTAAGAACTAACTAACTGAATTCATTCAACTACAAGTGCAAGTTTAGCAGAAACTTCTGACGTACGCTCTACTTTTTAACACTTATTTAAAATAGGTACGCATTCTATTTGTAAAAAGTTCACCAATTTTTATCTAGCACCATTTTTGAGAAGAACTCAATTCTACCAGAGATCACCCCGTGTTTTAAAAACTTATCTATTACCCGCGGATTACACGAGTCAGTAGAACTGAGTATGACACTAGCGCAGACCCGTGTTATCCCCTTCTAACAAATATTTTCAGTTGACTAGTTAGTACTGACTAGATTTTTTACCAGTCAGTACTGACTAGAAACCTGACTAGCGAATACTGACTTGTCGGTAAATTGTCAAACGTAAAATTAAGATGGCCTAAATTGAAAATAAGAGGTACATGCAATTTGTGTTTATATTTCTAATCTTCTCTCTTTTGGGAGAGAAATGATTGAAAAGAGTTTATAATACATTGTAATCTTTATTTTGTAGAAAATAATGACGCATTCTATTTGTAAAAAGTTCACCAATTTTTATCTAGCACCATTTTTGAGAAGAACTCAATTCTACCAGAGATCACCCCGTGTTTTAAAAACTTATCTATTACCCGCGGATTAAACGAGTCAGTAGAACTGAGTATGACACTAGCGCAGACCCGTGTTATCCCCTTCTAACAAATATTTTCAGTTGACTAGTTAGTACTGACTAGATTTTTTACCAGTCAGTACTGACTAGATTTTTTACCAGTCAGTACTGACTAGAAACCTGAGTAGCGAATACTGACTTGGCGGTAAATTGTCAAACGTAAAATTAAGATGGCCTAAATTGAAAATAAAAGGTACATGCAATTTGTGTTTATATTTCTAATCTTCTCTCTTTTGGGAGAGAAATGATTGAAAAGAGTTTATAATACATTGTAATCTTTATTTTGTAGAAAATAATGACGGAATTAGGAAGAAATCATTAGCAATGTATCTCTGCACCGCTTGAAAACATTTTATAATGAACTGACTACTCAGTTGAGCGAACGCAAAATGTTTTAGCCAGTAAAATTGACAGACAAAATCAGTACTGTCCGTCAGCTCTACTAACTCGTGTAAGCATCGTGTTAGGTAATTACTGAAATCATTACAAAATAAATTAAAAGTAAGTGCGTTTGAAAGAGATATTAATTTATATACATATGTATGATCATATACATATATAAATCGATATGTATGGATATGGATAGTTGTTTAATGGATTTGTCATTTGCATAATACATGAGCAATCAAAATTGGAGAAAATAAATACTTAGGTCACAAAAAGTTCCGTGGGATAAGAAATGTTTTACATACATTGCATATTTGTTCGTATAGTATATGTATACATACATAATTATATAGATCGCATTAGCAAAAACTTTTAACATACACAAACTTATAAAGTTCCAGAATCCAGTTTCAAGTAAGTGAAACTCCCTCGACTAACCTACAATTAAAATCTTAAATCGAAAACAATGCCCGGAAAGCTCACAGCCAAAAATTCAATTATCTTTTTGTTCGCTCTGTCGAGTTTTACTGAACGTGGACACGTTGTCTGGCTATACTTAAGAAACAAAGAAACTTTTTCTCGGGCACGGGCAGTCATTGCACGATGACATAAAATTTATTTTAATTATATGAAACTGTTCCACCCGGTTTTGTGTTTCTTGTCCCGTCGCGTCGTTATTTTGGATTTAATTTAACCAGAGTCGTAAAGTAAAAAAAGAATTTTCAACGAGATGAGTATAATTTAGGTTGGGGCATTTCGGGGTGATTTTTACTCAAATGAGATAAATTTCTCAAATTGACAGTTTCGGATATTTTGGTTTGACAAAAAGTGCATGAAATATGGAATAGAAGGAATAGAAAGAGTATAATAGGATATCAACAAAGATTATTATATTAAATTAATACAGTGCAAGGCCTCTTATTTTATCGTTGCGACCATTCAAATGTTTTTTCATATAAATCCATACTGGACCAACTCGAACTTAAGGTCTTATAAATTCTCTAGTTTTTCTGTGCTCATGACGTTAAAACACTATTCTAAACTTTTAGCTCTTCAATGCCTTCATCCTGAAAACGTATATTTTTCTCTGGTGCATTTTTTTTTATATAGATAAAACGGTTGGTCGGACAGTAAAAATGATTATAAGCAATTTTATAGGTTTTACATTCCGAAGGATTTTTCTTTACATTAAAAACGTCTGTGACTGACCGTTTTCTCAGTACACGTAAAAATCTGAAATTCTGTAAGTTTCTATATTTCGTATCCAACTTTGCAAAAAGCTAGCTTGTGTAGGTTAAACGCTGTAAATGGCATTGGTGATATAATCGTTATAAGGCAACATTGAGCTGTACCCCAGTTTCTTTTCCAAATTTACGGGAGGTACGATCACGTTATTAATTAAAAGTGGCATTAAATTAGTAACCTCGATCTTGCAAGATGTTTCAGTTTTTCCCGACAAACTCCACAGGGTGAAGGTTTTCTATGAAACGAAGAAAAAATTGCAGGATGCGGGTCAGTATCTACCGGTTTTTAAAATAACGGGACCTTGTAACTTTTGAGTTAAGTACGTTATGAACCTGCTTAAAGTCTTATTCGATAGTAAACACATCGGGCTTTAAAATTAGTACTCAACCACTCCTCTGGCCTGACCCTGCTCATTACAATATTAGAACCGTATGAATTAAAAAATAATAATTTTTAGAAGAAGCAATATTAAGGTACCCGTTACGACCCACTTTTTTAGAATTCCCAAATTATTATCTTTAATTTAAGCTCGCATTGCATTGCTTTATCTCTTAACACTTCCGAAATGATCGGGGACCAATTAGTAAGAGTCCCTCAGAAAATGGTAAAATTTATTTTACTTTGATTAAGAGGAGTCAGTACCAAGATTTGTAAGTTTCATACATTTTTCATTGCAAATTTCTGGCAAAATATTTGCAGCAGAATAATGATTTATATCTTAAATTAAAGGTAATAAAAAAGTCTAGTAAATAACGTCGGCAAAAATTATAAAAAGTGTATTGGAATGGAGATATTAGCTCGGAAACTTGTAAAAAATGGTAAAAATTTTAGGTCTTTTAAATCAAATTCCTGTGGGTAGGTATTCTCATTTCTTTAAATTGTGACTGTTTTAGAAAGATAAGGCCTAGATCTAGGAAATAACGTCGAGTTTTTCCATTTTTAGTGGCGCTTTTTATAATTATTTGACTCTTAATAATAGTACTTATTTTTTCTTCCGACATTTTACTGAAGAGAAATTGCAGTATTTATTTGAAAGTTGTTTAAATACAAAGAAAAATAGCATAATTAACAAATTATGGACAAAAAAAATTTAGGAGAGTTAATTCTCGTTAAAAATTTTCAATTTATGTGAACTGCAAATTTTCATTTTTCGTCTTAAATTGTATGGTTTTGTCGGATGTTGGGCTTCTGTCTTTTGCGGTAGATGTCTCTAATGTGCTCTGTGGTGTAGGTCTAGGCTAATTTTATATGAATTTTATCACTTTCAGGACACAAACCTACGTATAGTAAATTTTATTACCTGCAGGTTCGCTGGTATCTAAATTGAAACTTTTGCTGAGTACTGACTCCTGTTAAGAAGAGCAAATGCACGTCCACCAATGCTAATTGGTGCCCAATTATTTCGGAAACGATAAGAGATAAGGCAACAAAACATGGGCCTTAAAGATAATGACTTGGTAGTTCTAAAAAATCTGTCATAACAATCAGTGCCAGCTGGGCCCGGGCCTAGGGCCCCACGATCCATGGGGCCCCCTGGCCGCTGTGATAGTAGACCAACCGATAACCAATTCTTCAATCAGTAAGACAATCTAATACAAGTTAGTTTAGCTGTTAGAATTTGGCTACTGAAAGTAGACCGTCGAATTTATTCGAATTTTTATACCTGGCAACAAATTTTCGTGAAAAGTATACTTTGTAAATTTCCAGCATTTTTTATGGTATGCTTTCAATAGCCAAACTCAATGTAGGTATATGGTAATCAGCAAAAATTTGTGTACTATTGTTTCCTGTTAGCCTTAACGTCCACTGGAGACTTTGCCATGCAACTTTTTGGTCACTGTCGCCGTCCTGCCGTCGTGGGCTAGTTTAGTATAGACACAGTTTTATATCACCATTCATCAGGAGGCAGCTGTGATATATGTATTTGTTATAAGGATATAGAAAATATCAACGAAAGAAACGCTATTGGGCCGTTCAAATTTGGAGCGAAAGGCTGCTTAAAGGAAAATTTTACTCAATGTTGAAGAACTACGATCTTACCTTGAAAAATCCTTTGACATCTCCGTATGAGTTTTCAAAGATTTGATGATTTACTACTACAGATTTTGAGACCTGCTATAACTTATCAAAGTACCAATACGCGATCATCAATTAAGCCCGAAGAGAGACTTCCTGTAACTTTAAAGTCTACAAATATTTTAATGAATATTTTTTCCCACAGTTTTATATTCAAATTGCTTTCAGAATATTCCTTCAAAGTTTCGTTATATAGGGGTGGTCGCATATGTACTTCCTGTGTTAATGCTTCATTATTTATATCTTCCTCTCTCTCACACTATCGCTGCAGCAGATATTTTTCAAAAGAAGATGCGTAAGTTTCTTGCTTTCATCTCCCAAAACAATGTCAGTCAAGAGGCGACAAAAATGTTACCAGTGCGTGTACATTCATATAATCGTGAGACGCGGTGATAATTTCATCACCCAAACGTTGCTAGCCAGAGCTGTCACGTCACTTCATGCGCGCATTTAAATTAGAGCCTTGGAATTGACCGTGGTGACAAAACAGTTAGGTAAATGACAAAAAGTCTCCCGTGCGCTATGCCTTAACAAACTTTACGTTACTGTCACTGTTGATTACCCAAAGTATCTTAGATAATAATTTCTGTTAGGGCGCCCCACATCCATTTTAAAGGTTCATAAGGCGCATAACTAAAAAATTATATGCCGATCCATAAAAATCCACCCGTTATCCGCTGGATATTGACCTTTCACCTTTTACTTGACCTTATAAAAGAAAATAATAATAATAACGCCTGATCTTGATCTTTCAAGATAAAAAAAAAATACTTTTTTTTTTTTAATAAAATAATACGTTTATTAAAGAATTAAGTAACTTCGCTATACTCCATTATCGTTTACATTCTTTACATAGAAAGTTATAGAATTCCTTTAATAAAAAGTATGAAAAATAAAATCTTAGAACCGATCTTCAAATTTTTTACAAAAATATAAACGACCAAACTAACAACTGCTGAAAGCCTCTCAGTGGGAGTCTCAAATCGGACGCAAGTTTTGCATGAAGATTTCAAGTGAAAAATTCTGAATGAACATGAATATGATAACGGCTTCGCTGATCAAGAATTATAGTAGAAAGGAAGAAAATGCGAGTCTGTACATATAAATTTTCAAGCGTAAATTTAAATATTGATTGAAATTAAAGTAAGATTTCACTCGTAATGACTTGTAAGATGATTTGCAATATTAGGATGGCCGCTCACCAGAGACGTAAATGCATTATACACTTACATAACGGATATGCACTTCGCACATGCTGTATAGCAAGTCGGTCACTAAAAGAGCAATTGCACTACTTTCTCCCAAGTAAAGTGCATAAATTATAAATCAATTGTTTTCATCATCTCATCCAAATATCGGTCATAATTAAAATGCTTGACGCAAAAGCTGTGCAATGCTCAAACGAAAATGCATGCAGCATTAGTACAGCAAGTTCCCTTGCAATTACTATATTAATAAGCGGCATGTGGAGATTTTTTGAAGAGCATGCTGTAATTGCATAACGCTCGAGTACAGCATTTGCGCCTTTGGTGATCGACTTGCCTTTAACGGAAATTATAATTGAAGATTATACATTTTTTGTATATAGATATTCTAAGAGTTTTGGTTAGTCAAAATCGTGGCCCCAGATATTTCAAAGGCCTTTGAGAGAGTTTAGCATTCTGCCCTTTAAGCCAAACTTAAAACTGTTAGTCTCTCCGCTTCTTGGCATTAATATTTTCAGTAAGTTAAGCTGGACAGATGTCATCTCTCTTTTTCCAAAGAAGCATCGAAATGTCTTGGATTTCTGAAATAGAAATATTTCAGCCCGTCGAATCTAGTGGTCCTCTACAAGTTCTATATCAGACTTAGAAATACAATTCGTATATCTAGCCCGGAGCTGGTCGAACAGCCTTAGATGCTGTCCAGAAGAGACACTTTAAGTTAATTGACGTGGCAATAGCTTGTCATATTGACTCGCTCGAGCACCGCCGCAATGTCGTATGTCTGATCCCTGACCTGCATCCAATACTTGTGCTGCAAGCACATTCTTACACCCTTTATAACACTCAGCCGTACAGTAAAATTTCATGATTCAGTTTTATCCCGAACTGTACGAATGTGGAACAGTCTACCATCTTGTCTTTCCTCCGGTTTACAATCTGTGAAGATTAAAGAGTGACATACATACATCAACACGTCCGTCACTTTCCTCATGTCCCCTAATCCTCTCCTTATTTCCTTCCTGCCATTTTCTGCTTTGATATGTTATCACCAAAACTTGGTCCTATTACTGATATATACGGGAATGTCGTCAGAGTTAGCCACTTTTCTGACTTTTGTCCATAATTTCCGTCTGAGAAAGAATTTGGTCAATCCGAGCACATCTTTTGAAAGGTCTAGGAAAAAGGAACACTTTTGCTGAACATTGCAGATTGATTGGCTGAAAAATGAAAACAAAGAAAAAATAGGCATTTAAAAAAAAAGTGGAATGTCTAGGTTTGCTAGTCGACGAAAAATGTGCTGAAATGATTGAAAATGACTTGGAAAAATTAATTGAATGAAATAAAAAGCCGAATTTGTTGCATTTTTCTGTTATTTAGCGAAATTTGAATGGCACACTATTCGGAATCGCATTTCCGGCAAATGTCGTTTGTCGTTATATTGACGCACTTCAAATGCAGAACTCTTGCATTGTCCTAAGAAGGCTTTTGCTTTTTTCTCTTTAGCTGGTGTTTTATTGCCGGACTTTGTTGGGACACAATCACAGTGGGCCAACTCTGACTACACAAAGAGGCTAACCTTGACGACGAGCACCATTGCCGCATCTAGGGACTGCACAACCAAACATGTTACAGCATTGAATTTTCCTCTTGTTTATTTTCAAGCGTTAACCACACAACACATTCACAATGCTTACCTTGACGATTGCATATTTTCTTTTCACTTTCTGGCCGTATTTACGCTGCAAAAAAAAAATTTTTGTTTTTGTAATTTCAAACCACACAACACGTGCTTTGTCACGAAAAGTTCGTAGTCACTGAAAAAAGTCTTGCCGCGATCGCCATTGGTGGCGCTAATGGTACAAAAAAAATCGCACTTGAACCATCTAGACGACAGACAAACCCTGACGACATTCTCTTATGTATATAATATAAAAAACAAGTAAAAAAGCTGGAATTGGTCTAAGACCAATTCTTATGATACCCTAGATGAATGCCCGTATGAAATTTCGTATTGTCACCCTTTGGTGTAAGTTTAATTTTTGAAGTGTTTTTTCACATATATTTCTAGAACGGTTTGTCGGACAGAAAAAATAGTAGTAACCAATTTTATGGGATTTCGTATTCTGAAGAAGTTTTTAGTACAATAAAAATGTCTTGGACTGATTGTTTTCACAGTATACGTAAAAAACCTAAATTTTTATATGGCAACACCAAGAAGGAGTTGCCCGATTAAGTCCATTTTTATACCCTAGATGAAATCATAGGGTATACTAAGTTTGTCATTCCGTTTGTAACACCTCGAAATAATGATGGTAGAGCAAAATGGATTGGACACCCATTCATAATATTAAAAGTTATTTCGATTTTTGCATGTCCGTCCGTCCGTCTGTCCATCTGTTAAACAGCTGAAATTTTGTACACGGACTTTAAAAAAAAAAGTAAAATTAAGTTCGAAAATGAGACAAATCGGGCAATTCCTTCGTGGGGTTGCCATATAAAAACTTCGTTTTCCGCTATATATTTGGACACTGCCTGAGAACGCATCGACGTAGAGAGCTGAAATTTCCTACATGATGTTTTGACTACATTAGCAAATAAAATGTCAAAAATGGACTAAATCGGGCAACTCCTTCTTGGTGTTGCCATATAAAAATTTAGGTTTTTTACGTATACTTTGAAAACGATCAGTCCAAGACATTTTTATTGTACTAAAAACTTCTGCAGAATACAAAATCCTATGAAATTGGTTATAATCATTTTTTCTGTGCGACAAACCGTTCTAGAAATATATGCGAAAAACAACTTCAAAATCAGTACTTGCATAGATCGGTGACCATACGAAATTTAATACGGGCATTCATCTAGGGTATCATAAGAATTGGTCTTAGACCAATTCTAGCTTTTTTACTTGTTTAAATTTTATTTGCTGGTGTAATGAAAACACCATATACCTAATTTCAGCTCTCTACAGCGACGCGTTCTCAGGCAGTGTCCAAATATATAGTGGAAATCGACATTTTTGTATGGCAACCCGACGAAGGAGTTGCCCGATTTGTCTCATTTTTGAACTTAATTTTACTTTTTTTTTAAGTCCGTGTACAAAATTTCAGCTCTCTAAGTACACTCGTTCTCGAGTTATCGTGCGCGCGGACGGACGGACATGCAAAAATCAAAATAACTTTTAATATTATGAACGGGTGTCCAATCCATTTTGCTCTACCATCATTATTTCGAGGTGTTACAAACGGAATGAAAAACTTAGTATACCCCTATGATTTCATCTAGGGTATAAAAATGGTCTGAATTTATTTATTTCTACCAACTTTGCACACTTACGTGTGATGCTATATTATTTTCAATATACTCTCGACGGTTGCGTTAAGTTTTCGGGAAGACAACATCCTTACAAAACGAGTGACTCCAATAAGAGGCGTTTCGAAACTGTTTGCGCATCCTAAAGCTAAGGGTCCCATAACGAATGTAAAGCAGACAGCCAAATATAATAAAATAAATGTTTCATTTGTGAAAAGTGGTTTAAGTTATATGAAGAGTGTGAATTTAGATGATGAGCTAGGTAGAGGATGTAGCAGAGATACATCGTAAAAGGACCCGAGCCCCATCGAACATATTTCTGTCATATTCCTAGTATTTATGTACACACGTATTATATATATGGAACCGTCAATGTTCTTTATTGGTACATATATAGAAACAAATTCCTTCTTAAACTTTATGCAAATTACCCAAATAAAATCTTTTAATTCATTTAACTCAAAAATTTCACAAATAATTGCTGCGATACACTTTGACAGAGCAGATGACAATTCAACTTCAATATGTATTTGTAAAGGCCGAAACAGAATGATGCCGACACGGCAATTACGACGACACTATCGTCGTAAATGTCGCCTAATTAACCCAATGACACCGACCGACATTCTTATGTTCGTATATCAAGATATGTAGGTGGTAAAATTATTTGTTGAAAGTTATTAACAATATGGGAAAGATATAAAAAAAAAGTTGTAAAAGTGTAATAAGTTTATGTGGATTACAAAATATCATCTACCACTTATTTTCAACTTTTCTCCAATTTCTTTCCATTTTTTTTCTTTTAAATATATATTTCGATATTGAGGATTTCTTTTGGCATAAAAATACTTCATTTCCTCATTTCCTCCTTGAAAAGCAATTTTTTGATCATTACTCTGAACTGTCAAAATCAAATTACGATGACGACAACGACGACAAAGTTGAATTATTCCCAACTCTGTTTACGGCGACAAAATCGATCGGCGCCATTCTGTACAGAAACATGGTATTGCCATTAGGTCAACATTTAATTTGTCGTCGTAAATGTCGTGTCGGCATCATTGTGTTTCGGCCTTTATACTGAGAAAATATGCAGTGCAAACCTAGTGCTGCACTTCTGCTATAAAAGCTGTCCCATCGAACATTTTCAGTGCTCCACTGCTAGAAAAAGTGCAACACTGGTGTTACATTAAAGTCCCATCGAAATCGACATTAATTAACATAATTAATGCCCTAGACAGACACACGGCGCTCTTAATGAAGAAATAACTAACGACTCATTAGTCTATAATGATTCATTATAAAATGCAGACACACAGCCATTTCTTTAATTAAGTTGTACTGTCAAACTGGTTTTAATTTACTTATGACATTAAAGAAGCGATATGGATTAACGCGATAAACTTTGTTTTTATTTATTTTATTTTTCAATTTAACAATTTACAAATGAGAAAAACATTATATTAAAAAGAATAAGTTTATTATTTGCATTTCTTTGCATTTCTTGTTTTTATTTTTCAAATCGGCAGATGCACAGCGGAGCTCCAGATTTATATTATATGCCAAATCTAGCACAATTTTTCCTCATTATAGCTATAATGAAGAAAGAAAATACTTCATTAGTGTACTTCATTATGATCTGATTTTCGAGCCATAATGACGTATACTATGTGACACACGGCATTTTAATTAATAGTTAGTACTAATGATTCATTAGATCGTGCTATGTGTCTAGGGTATAAAACTGACACTGGAAGAATCTGACATCAAAAATTGGGCCACTAACTCTAACTCGCTACAAACAAAGAAAATGTCTGAGCTTGATTAAGGAGAAGTGAAAGTGATTGGTCATTGCCGTCTTTATATTCCAGTCCGTGACATAAATTCTTTGAATTTATTAGAGTAGTACGATTTCGTATACATACATACTTTCGCAAGTAAAAAAAAGCAAAATCGCTTTGTGTCATGACCTGGAACATAAAGACGGAAATGGATTTGTGCAATATTTTCCTACGAATCTTTTGTTGTTGTCTATAATTACTGGAAGGAAACTTGGATAAAATTGATGAAAGATTATTGCAAGGTGCTTATATATGATTTCTTTTTAAAAAGGAATTCCGGCTTCCTTTAATCCCCCTGGAGACATGCGGCGGAAACGATTGCTCTTCGTCCGACGCTGTTTTGTGTGACACTCCATGACCTTCAGATTGATGCTGCTTGTGTGAAAATAGTTCTATTGCATGTGTTCTTGGTCTTCCTATGCTTCTTGCTTTGCGATATTATTGTTGTCATGTCGTACCGTTTGTTCAATCCAATTCTAATTTCTTCTTATTATGTCCACGTCGATCCTGTTCAGCCTTGAGAGCTTCTAATGTTCTTCGTTGGACTCTTCGCGAATTTTTAAGACCCAGCAAAGACAAGTATTTGTAAAGGTTTGCAATCGACGTAACCTTCCACGTCTCGCAGCCATACATATAGCAGTAGTGTTTTCATATTGTAATTGAGGAGCCATAGCTTTGTTTTAACGGAGATCTGACTGGAGTTCCATATCCAGGACAGCTGGGAAATGCTTTTTTCATTTTGTTTATACGGGAATTGACTTTTTCTTCTGTACCACTCGATTCGGTAATTATGCTGCCGAGAAATTCTGCACTACTTCCGCTTTCTCGTTATTTATGGACGCTCTGGATGGACTATTTTCTGCTGTAAGATTTTGTATTATGTTGTTAAGGCCTTGGTGTCGTTGGACCAGTAAGCAAATGTCATCGGCATAATCTTATCGATAAGAGGGCCAATCAATCCACATTGGATATTTTTGATAACAATGAGTAATAGGAGATGTAAAAGTATACATCCTTGACGAACTACGGAGTAAAGATTATACTGGAAAATTGAACCAAAGTTGGTTCAGAAGGAATCCATATTGAGATAATTGTGAAACACATATTGATGAATTTGAATGAAGAAATCTTAGAGCAAAATTGATTGGACACCCACGCATAATATTAAAAGTTATTTTGATTTTTCCATGTCTTTCCATCCGTCTGTCCGTTCGTCTGTCCTCTCGATAACTCGAAAAGGCGTGTAATTAGAGAATGGAAATTTTGCATACGGGCTTTTTAAAAAAAAGTAAACTTAAGTTCGAAAATGGGTCAAATCAGATAACTCTTTCGTGGGGTTGCCATACAAAAATTTCGTTTTTCACTATATATTTGGACACTACTTCACAACGCGTCAACGTAGAGCTAAAATTTTGTACAAGGTGTTTCATAAAAATAGACTAAGTCGGGAAACCCCTTCTTGGTGTTGCCATACACAAATTTTAGATTTTTACGTATACTGTGAAAACGATCAGTCCTAGACGTTTTTTATTGTACTAAAAACTTCTTCAGAATACGAAATCCTATAAGATTCGTTATAACCATTTTTACTGTCCGAAGAACCTTACTAGAACTATATGCAAGAATCAAACTTGCACATACGGGCATTCAGCTAGGGTGTCATAAGAATTAGTCTTAGACCAATTCTAGCTTTTTTTTATTAAGATTCATTTCTTTGAAACACACTGAATATTACAAACTATTATTTGAATGGAAATATACATAAGAAATGTATTGAAACGTAATTTAAATGCATTTAAATTGCTAGGTATACAGTTGAAGATTATTTGCCACCTTCTACATAATCACTATTCATATCAGTTAATAACTTGCATAACCACATCCAATAAAAGCTTCTCCAATTGTCCATGAATCCTCTGAAATATTTGTTTCCATGGTATAATCAAACGATGTCTGACTATACATACGGCTCAGCACAATCACATCATCCAACCAATTGAAATAATCAATTGAAATCATTGCATGCACTAATGCATTCGGTGCAATAACTCGCACAGTTCAGTTGCATTCAAACGAGGTGCTAGATAAAATCGTTTATTGGGACTTTCTAACCAATTTGTACATGCCACGGAGAGTCCATTTAGCGAGACGCATTCACAGGAGTCAAGCGCATATCCAAGTGATTGCTATCGAGCTCTCCCAATTAATGTCAGGAGATTATTTATTTCTGGTCTGTAGTAAGTAGTGGTTAGCTTTTGTACAAAGTTTTACCAACTCCGATGAATTTTAACCGTTCATGTCCAAGTAAATTTTCCTTATTTAACTCGCTATCAGTAGGGATCAGCCTTGATATCTTCTAGAGCTGTAAGTATGTCGAATTTATTCATATACATATATGTATATACGTATATAAATAGGTATGTTTATGACGTCCTGCATACATATATGGTTAACAGTTAATGCAATTATACAGCATGGCAAACGCTTAACTCTGATGTTACAAGAATAAGTCTGTTTTTATCACCATTTCAAAAGTATTATAAAGTTTTGTTTACCTCAACTTAAGTGAAAGAGCACGAGCATGGAACGCCTCCAAAAAACACCTCGGACGTGTTTATATGCTGAAGTATTTTATGGTTTCTCACAGAAGTGGTAAAGTGAAACACGGAAGTATAATATGATTTTGAAAGAAAATTCCATTAATTATGAAAATTGCATTAAGATGCATATGTGTAAGATTTTGCAAAGTACTCTCATTATAATACTGGATTGTGGGTTGGATGGATTCATTGATGAATTGTAAAAATAGAAAGTAAATATCCATTTGGGTTTTACTTATATGAATGCTTTGTAAATCTGATCTGCAAAGGTTTAAGTACAATAATACATCAAAAATATAGTTTTGACGGGACATAGTGTAGATTGTAGGTCTATTGGAACTAAAAGTAGTGGCGTACTAGAAATTTCTCCTACACTTTCAAAATCTCATTTTAGACCAAAAAACCTGTTATTTGGTATGTCCCTGTATATAATAATTTATAACTCCGCCATTTTTTATACGATGTCAAATTTTTTTTTTCATTTCTGAAATATGAAAAAAGAGAGATAGGTCTTTCTGACCATATGTTTCTTATTTCGTTGCGATGAAAAGTCACGAATTACAGTCGAAAACATTTCGAAATTTACAAATTTTTATTCATTTTTTCAACTTTGACAACGATTTGAATGTTTACTTTACTCTACAATATTTTTTTCCTATTCATATCATTAAGGCTGGGTCGCTGTCATAAATAGGACAGCACGGTGCACAATTCGCAAGATGGGGCGGGGCGTTAAGATTTTTGAATAAATCGCAAATTGATTAATGGAATATTTGTTTAAACACCTTAGGCAACAAAATAACGTTTTCTAATTTTTAAATTTGTCCCCCAATTTTTATTGAAAATGATTTAAAAATGAAAATTCAATGATTTCTCTGGTTTGCGGAGCGGGGCTGCCACGAATTTGAACTAAATTAAATAAATTTTTAACATAATTCTACTTATATCTACGACAATTTGACGCAATATGTTGATTTACCTGCATTTTACCCATTAAGAAAGCAATCTATTGCATCAAATTTTCATAAAAATATGTAAGTAGAATTTTAAAAATCGGAAAACGTTATTTTGTGCTTATTAACTTCAAAAAGCTTATGTTAAAAATTTATTTAATGTATAGTTCAAATTTTTGGCAGCCCCGCTCCGCAAACCAGAGATATTAAAATAAAGTCAGTGAATTTTCATTTTTAAATCATTTTCAATAAAAATTGGGGGACAAATTTAAAAATTAGAAAACGTTATTTTGTTGCCTTAGGTGTTTAAATAAATATTCCATTAATCAATTTGCGATTTATTCAAAAGTCTTAACGCCCCGCCTCATCTTGCGAATTATGCATCGAGCTGTCCTATTTATGACAACGACCCAGCCTTAATAGCGAATTCGATTTCGCGCCTAACGAGCATTTGTTAACTAAAATCGATTGAAGTTTGACTGCGTTATCGAATTTTTGCTCATTATGAAACTATATTTCCGTATAATATGGAACTACAGAGAAAGTTGAAGAAGCACTGGATTTTAACCGCGAAAACTGTGAAAATGTGAAAAAACACCTGCAACAAATACAACAACAACAACATTTTGAAGGTGTATGAGAAATTTGTATAGTATGCCACTATTTTTCGTTCCACTAGACAACGTACACTATATATCTCGTCAAAAGTTTATTAAATTTGTATCTTTTTGTTACACAGTGTAATTGACAACTGAAAGATACCAGATACAAAATACCTCAAATTATCTTTCACAATGCTGTTTATTCCTCTTTCATTCAACTAGGTAGGTAAAATTCCGGCTGTAGTTGCCCTGGTTCCCTGTGCAAAACGAATAGGAATAAGCACTCACTAAATTGTGAATTCTACTGTCCCACAAAATTCAGTTTTTATCGTCTCTATTTCTTGTCTGAATCAAACCACTATAAGCTCTATCGCAGATGTAGTCAACCTGGTACCTACCGCCACTAGTGAGCGATTAAGCTTTCATAGAGGGCGCAAGGCATCTAAGATTGATTGATTGATGTGAGCGGGATGCATATCAACGCTGTCACTTCCAAAATATAAAGTGTGGTAGATTAAAACTAAAAAGTCTGGTAGATCGAAAAAACCGTGGTAGATTTTAAGTACATTCGCAATTAATATTAGAGGCACTATAATTTTATTCATACATCTTTAAGTAGGTAAACATCAACGTACCGAATCCAAATGCAAAAAAAAACTTTAATAATTATACTTATTCAAATAAAGAAACAAAAACAGAACAGTATATCAATTAGTAATAGTAACAAGGCAGTCACCAATCTTCCATACACAAATTTAAATTTAATTTTTCTGTGTATTTATAAACATACTCAAAGTATAAAGAGATAAATTTAACTACATAAGGTGTCTCAAAAGAAAGTTTATATTTGATTTATTAATTTAAAAGAAAGGTTGACGTCTGTCGATAAAACCTTTATTAATTATTAAAATACACAGCTTAGGAATTTACTTCTTAAAAATAACGTCATCTAAATGTAAACCATTACGCTGATTGCACTCATTTAAACGAACAACGATATTTCCCATGACGGCTCGGCATGTAGACTCCGTGATGGCTCCCATTTCGTAACGGATATTTTCACTCAACTGCGCCAGAGTAGTCGGATTATTGACGTACACTTTTGATTTGAGATATCCCCATAAAAAAACGTCCATAGGGCTCAAATCAGGACTGCATGGGGGTCAATTTATGTCACCTCTCCTGGAGATAAATTTGCTGGGGAAAATTTCACGAACTCGTGGCAGAGACGTATTGGACGTATGTGACGTTGCTCCGTCCTGCTGAAACCATGTTCTTCGGTGATAACCAGGAAAGTTTTGCAGTTGAGGTACCAAGAAATCGTCTAACATCTTCACATAACGTTCTGAATTGACTGTAACTGTCCGTCCCCTTTCGTCTTCAAAAAAAGTACGGGCCGATTATTCCTCTCGCCGTTCTTGATGACCTTGGTCGTCCAGATTTCGGTTTTTCCAGTGTTGAAACAGTCTCCTCAAACCTATTGACCCATTTTCGAATGAGGGGAACACTTGGCGCATCATTCAAGTTATGCAAACCACGATGGCTGCAAAATTTTCTCCGTGCTTTAGTCGCCGAATCACCGTTTTTGTAAAATTCTCGCACACAGCGCGCGCAGTCCGCTCCCGAAAAACGCTCCATACTGACTAAATTCCTAGAAACCAGGCAATCGATTGACATACCTCCCGAGCGCCTCAGATGTGTTCCGTTTACACAGTATGCTAATCGATTATAAACTTTCTTTTGAGACACCTTGTATTTTTACTAAACCTTCGCTAAAAAATGAGTAATGAAGTTTCAGGGTTTTCGAAAAGCTAAGTACTTTTGTCGCAATGGAAGGAGTCCAAAGGTAACACTTACTATAAGCAATAAACTGTATCTAAGCAAGCAACCCGTGTTGCCCTACCTCTCCACCTACAAGTAGACTTTTCTGGCACAATTAAAATGCTGATTAGGAAAGTCTAGTAGCTCAGAGGGATGGATTGGTCAGTCTGTTTTGCTTCAGGGGATGTCGATAAATGCACTCTGGAATTTAGTAATATTCTAAGTTTTGGCATGCGTGAATACATTCCGTATTCACACAGCAGATCTAATCAACAGCAAGATTGCTCTTGGTTTAATGATAAGTTCAACCAAGCTATAAGAGCTAAAGGAGTCTGCTTTTCGTGATTATCAAATACATCCATGTCCAGAACGGAAACAAGTCCACAAGACTGCACGGAACAGCTGCAAGTTTGGCTTTCACCAGACTATTAGACAAAGAATCTTGGCAAGCTGCAAATGTAGCAAAGGTTTCTGGTCTGTCGTCAAGGGAAAAGCTTCACCACTTCCTCTATAACTTCACTATTTAACAATCGTGAAATAGTAGCTGAATTTCCTGATATGGCTAATATTTTGCCTGGTAGATTCAAATACTCGTTTTCCACCCACTTCACAGATACCTGTTTTGCATCTCTCGTCTGAATATATACAAGAGACAATACACATCCGTACGAGAGATGTGTTCAAGGGGATCGATGTATCCAAAGCCGTGGGACTTGATGGGTTCTCGCACCTGTTAATTAAAAGCTGCGCCTCATCCTTGGAGAAACATCTGCGCAAACTATTCTACTTGTCTTTTTCGACAGGAATCTTTCCAACATGTTTGGTAACTAGCTCACGATCAGTCTATTCCCAAAAAGCGAACCCTCAATTTATCGGCCAATTGCAATCACTTTGATTCTTTCCAAGGTTTTTGAATCTATCATTAATTCCAAATTAATGAAGTGTCTAACTCATCAACGATCGCCAATATGGCTTTCGCACTGGACGCTCATATTACGACTTGCTGACTTTTCTTACGGAACGTTGGAACCGTAGTCTCTACAAGTTTGGTGAGTCCAAAATCGTTGCTCTTGATATTTCAAATGGCTTTGATAGATTCTGGCATCCTGCCTTTTTACCCAAATTTAAATCACTTGGTTTCTTCGCTCCTCTTCTATTATGGATTGAAAGTTTTCTATTTCGTCGCTTAATTCGTGTTGTATTATATAGCGTTACATCTGAACCTCACCCCAGGGCTCTGTTATCTCTCCCTCTCTCTTTTTAATTTTCATTGATCTGCTTTCCTCTTACTTCCAATTCCATCCATAGCTTTGCCGATGACAGTACCCGCCGCTTACACCTTTGATACTCTTGTGGACTCCAGAGGGCATGCCGCACATGCCAAACGAGAATGCATGAGTAAATCATTGAATAACGATCTTGATATTATCCTCGGTTTGGGCAAAGCGAATCGCGTTGAATTCAAAGCTGTTTCATCTCTTTAAAAGAAGATCACCATCTAACCACTCTCATTTCATTTGATGGAGCTTTAATTTCAGATTCACCGTTACTAAGCGTTCTTGGCATTAATATTTCCAGTAAATTAAACTGGGCAGACCACATCTTCTCTGTTGCCAAAGAAGCATCGAAATGTCTTGGATTTCTGAAAAGGTGTAAGAAATATTTCAGCCCGTCAAATCTAGCGCTCCACTACAAGCCCTATATCAGACATAGAATGAAAAACATCACATCACACCTCGGACGCCCGGACCTGGTCATACAGCTTTAGCTTTATTGGATATTGTCAAAACAAACTCATTGGAGATTTGACAATTATTTGTCATATCGACTCATTCGAGCACCGCCGCGTTGTTGAATACCTTTGCTCCTTTATCGCTATATGCATGACCAATGTTCCGATGAAATATCTAGCCTGATACCTTTTAGATTACAGTAAAATTCCGTTCAGCTTTTTTATCCCAAACTGTGCGAATGTGGAACAGTCTTCCATCTTCGGTTTTTCTTCGGGCTTACAATCTGCCAAGATACATTGGCACCACCGCCACTTTCCTCATGTCCCCTAATCCAGTCACAGTCGAAAATTGTATCCTTTTTTGTTGAAGAAGTATTAAGCAAACATTTCAATGCCTACTAGGTAACTAATTTTATAGTTGTATGTATAGTAATAAGCGTGGTAATGTATATAGCAAATTAAAAACAATTCTGGTGGAAAAATTGCCAAACATATTCAAGACATGACATGACTATGAAAACAGGCAATTATTACATATATTATTTGAAAAAATCCGTTTATTATTTATCCGAAAACAAAATGATCCTACAATATTCTTGCCAGATCTAGCTTCTTGTTATTATACTCTGGCAGCACTGTGAAATGATATAAAAGGAACTATAGGTCAATTTTGTCCATAAAGACATCAATCCGTCCGATTACCCGAAGAGAAATTGGGCAGTTATGAAAACTAAGCTAATTTAATGCGTTTTTTTTACGAATAAGACTTCTTTGATCAGAAAATAAAATTCTTTTGTACTTGGCTAATAAGGGCGCCTACAGAACACAGAAGTTTTTCAGTTTTTACATTTTACAATTATCTGTAATTGAATTTTAAATGTTTTGGCATGTAAGAGTAAAATTTGAATGCCTGCAAATAAAACAGGACGATTAGATGAAGATTCATTTTAATTCTCCAAAGTAATTATTTAGTTCTATGTAACTATCATACAGGAAGTCGTGTAACTATTTCATGTTTACACCGCAATTGAATTTCATTAACACATCGTAATTACACCGTAAGCATTAAATTTCCTGCCCTCATACATATATCAAATCCATAGAAGAATTACTTGCTATTCTCCCAACTCCGAAAACTTGTAAACGCTATTTTCAGACTTTGCAAATCGTGGCAGGAACAATAATTTATGTACTGCCATGCTGGGAACAGTGTAGCTGCCGTACTGAGTTTGGGATTCAATCTGACTCTACTGTGCATGCATGATTGCATGAACCAGAATCAGCCAGGTCTACATATCTAACGCGGAAAATGATGAATTTACGTAAACGAAATTTTCAATTCATTTCCATTTAGAATGTGTATGCTCGTAATTCTCATAGTTGACCGGGTGAGACTCATCGTCATTCGGAGAGAAGGAGGGAGAGTGAGGTGTAACAGATTAAAATAATTTGTTAAAATTAAGAGCAATTATAGGCAATTAAATTTTAGAAGACCCGTCCTTAAACCAGTGGCTATGGTTGTTTTAGTAGCTCTGTCAAAGTTCAGTTATTAATAGCTTCAAAGAATTTAAATGTTTCAATTTTATGTGAATAATGAGCAACTGATTAAGTCCAAATTAATAAAGTTTTCGGTACCTTCAAATTTGCTAATTTCATACAGCTCTAAAAATATGAGCGGTCTCTCTACAGCAATAGTTATAACTTCGGTGGTTTTAAAGGACTATTAGTGTAGTCAGTACGCCATTTGACAGGTGCTACGGGCTGCAGTATTTACGCAATGCAAAAAAATGTAGGTTTTTCAAGAAAAAGACAAAAAAAGTAATTTCGGAACGAAATTAATGTGTTGCCGCAAAATAACATTCATCACATGAAAAAAGGGATCATGAACAAAATACTTTTGAAAACCTTTAAAACGCTTTTTTAAATTTTGTGTGTTCTGGTTTGAAAGGGTGTCCAGTTATTCGAATAAGACCGCCGGTGATATACTTTCCAATATTGCGGCAAACAAGACCAACCGAAATTCCCAACTCAGCAGTACATCTTCCAATACTCCCCAACAAGCCCCCTAAAGACATCGAAGGAAATATCGAGATACTGACTGAACTATGTGACAAATTTGAAATTTGGCTGGCAAGTGTCCCATATAATCTGTGTTCCTTTGTGTACCTTGCTATAGAACTCTCATATACTGGAGAGAATAAATTGTTCTGCCGATTTAAGCGAACTATTTGTACTGTTCGCTTCATTTAAATCTTCTATGAAAATGTATAAGGCATTCTTTTGTGTATCTTTTGTTCTGCTCTGTTCTGCGGACACAAAACAACACAGCTATATATTTACAAGGAGATGGTAAAAAAATGTGTCTGTAGAGCGTATTGGTTGAAAGGTTCCTTGGGATTACGTCCTGTGATATTTTGAGTATTGCGGCCCACAATTCGCTATTTTCTAGATAAGAGCAGAATTCCGAAATCAATAGTCCTTCACTGTCCGCTCCTCCAGAAAACCTTTCAAGTTTTAGCTATGGTTCGTCGTTTGGGCGTGGATGGAAAAGAGAATTAAATCACTATGATTCCAATAGGAATGAAGAAACTTAAAGATAACTTGGGGTAAATTGAACAAAACGAAATAACAAGGAAAGGAAAACTTATGAATAGCCCCAAGAATTAGCGTATGATCGCATAGTGGTGCAGGTCCTTTAAATCCCACCATCTGTTCAACTAAACCGGATTCATCACGCTAATAATATGTTATAGATAATCTCTCTGTTATTACTACTGCCCCCTTTCCTACTCGTCCGATATGCTTAAAACATTTTTGGCTAGGCCAAAAACTTTGTCGTGGTGCAAGACAATTTTTTTCGTCGCTAAAGAGGGTTGCATTTCGGTCAGTTTAACATGAAATCGATCCAACAGAGATTGATTTCACTCTCCTGTGATTTTTTTCCCTTTTTAGAAAATAGATTTTCCAATACGAATCCTAGAAAATTGTACCCATCACTTTTCCGACCGATGATGGAACCATTTTTGCCTTATTCAGAGCGCGTTTGCCAGGATAAATCTACTGGTTTGACTGTTCTTACATTTCTGGAGTGATATGATGGATTCATATTCATATTACATCAACGAATTGCGGCTGATCATGTCCAAACGCTGCTTAGAAATTGCGCGCGCGATTCTGTTTTTAGTCAAGTGTGAGCAAATACAACACTGTTTTTATCACTATTTCAGTAACCACAAATAAATTGCTACAAATAATATGTACATTTCACTTTACATAAGTATTTATTTTACTCTTTGCATTGATGTTTGCTCGATTAAATAAAACAAAAAAACTGTATTTTTCAGTTACCCAATACAGAAACCCAGGATTCAGAACTTAACATTAAAACAGGAACTCAAACTTGATCCGTCACTGACATTACAACGTTCCAGTCATTACTTTCCTTTAATCTTCAAGGCAGAAATTGGGAATGGGTCAATCATGTATAATTCGTGTACATGAGCGTAGTTTTTCATCATCCATAGGAGTAAGTGAGATGTCGAAGGACCTCTATTCTCAAAACTGGATCTTGATTGTCAAATGTGCTTTTGTTTTGTGAGCAGGTTTACTCAATTTAAAATTCTTTTGCGAAATTTAACAAAAGTACGGAATCAGTTTTTCTTTTTCAAAACTATTTATCTTTGAAGTTTATTTTGTGCCAAGTTTTTTAGTGCCACTAGTGCCTGTTACAACCATCATAACAATTAAAAAAACAGAAATGAAATGATGCAAATATAAATCGGGTTATAAACTACTGAAATTGTGTTTCAGGCAAGTGAACTATGTAAATTATCTTTTTTATAAATAGAAGCAAAGATTTATATAAATTAAAATACGTGATTTATTTCAAAATAAAGTAGAAAAAGAACATTTTTTACCGCAAATGCCCCGCACAAAAATTTTGCTTACTTTTTGAAAATTGACAAGTTGCTTAGAATAGGGTCGGCGTGTAAATCCATTTAAAACATGGGCTACCAACACAACCAGAATTCATTACGCAAAATCTGACATATCACCATTCCTGTTTGCTATATACAGGGTGTCTCAGAACGACCCGACTATTTCAAACGATTATAAAAACAAGGAACTTATTTTAAATGTTTATTTATAGATACCAAAATGTTCACAGTGAACAAAATTTTACTTTTTAAATATTACATTGGTTAAATGACGGCCGTTTTTTTGGCGACACTCTTCAAACCTTTTGTGGACATTATCGAAGACTTTTTGAAGAAGTTGTTGAGGAATCAACTTTATCTTTTCTTCAATATTTTTTCTTAAATCTGCCAAACTGAGTGGATTATTATCGTAAACAGTACTCTTAAGATAACCTCACAGGAAAAAATCAAGTGGGGCTCCGTGGTGGCCACTCAATGTCAGATCTGCGCGAAATCACCTTTTCAGGGAGCCATTCGTACAGTGCTTCCAACGAGTTGTTAGTGGTATGTGCCGTGGCTCCATCTTGCTGGAACAATGAGAGGGGATTGTAATGTTCACATTCTTGAAGTCTTGGACCAAAAAAAAAATCCGTATCATCTCGATATAGAGCGCCGAATTCACCGTAATCGCTCTGCCTCTATGGTCTTCAAAAAAGTAAGGTCCAATAATACACTTTGCCGACATTGCGGTCCAAACTGTAACTTTGGGGCTGTGTAAAGGGCGTTGATGTAACGTTGTTGGATTGCTCTCTGCCCAAAATCGGCAATTTTGACGATTCACATAACCATTCAAATGAAAATGGGCCTCGTCGCTGAAGAAAATGCTGTCAAAATCGCCGAATCTCTCTAACATTACGTTCACGTAATTAAGTCTTAAAACATAATCATTTTCGTTCAAAGCCTGCACAATCTGAATTTTGTAGGGCTTAAGTTTTAAATCGTATCGCATTATGCGGTGAATCGTCGCTCTAGATAGCCCCAATTGTGATTCTCGCTTCCTAATGCTAACACGGGGCTGTCGACTTGCTTCTTGCTGTTCTTCGACGACCATGAGGAATCTCGCCTATTACGTTTCCAGTATCGTTGAATGCCTGGATCCAAGCGAGAACAGTGGCGTTACTTGGGGTTTCTCTAATATTGCGCAATCCATAATGTAGTCGAAATACCCGACGAATGGGAATGAGCGACCGATTGTTCTCGAAATACGCGCGCACGCAAAACGAGCGTTACTCTCCCGTGTAAGGCATGGTGGCAACTAAAAATGTAAAGACAGGTCTTGTCAGAGACGCCACTTTCTCCCGCCCACTCAGTTTTATTTGCGCCTCGTTCACTCTCGAAATAGTCGGGTCGTTCCGAGACACCCTGTATTATAAGGTTCATTGCAGTAATCATACCTCGTGTTTTGGTGTAAAAAAGAAGAAGATCATGGACACGTGACGTGACTGTTAACGAAAACATAGTAAAAACAGGGTCTTGTAATTTCGAATTTTTTTCTCGAAATTACGTAATTTAAGGCCCAGTTAGAACGTACTATTAGATTTGTCTGTGTACCAGACAAGTGATCAGCGTAGGAATTGCAGTACATTGTTTGCGTGGTCTTCGTGCGTGCCCAAATCTTGAAGTCTTATAGCGAATTCGAGTGGGCTGCTCTATTTGCTCTAGAATTGTTCTAGAATTGTTCTACTAGAATTTTTGTTCGAATGACAGTTGCTCTCTCTCAGATTTCTTGTTAGAATGACGAAAAATTGCTCGCAGAGAGAGGGAAAAAGCACTCTTTCAACTCTGTAAAGTGAAGTGAGATTTGAGGTTGCTCTGTTAGTTTATAAAATATATATCATATGGCCGGTTTCACAGCCAAGGCTTAATAAATATTTGGGTTTCACAGTCAAGGCTTAAGTGATATCACATGCTTAAGGCAAGCTTAACTTAAGCCCGGCATATAGAAGGCTTAAGCCTCAGATTTTTTGCATAGGAAATTATTGCTAAATATATATTTTGCCTAAATATTATATTTTTTGTTATTAAACGAATGTACATATTTCAAAAGTTATACTTTAAAATTAAATTGAAATTTTCCAAGCGAAAAATAATTATCTAGTTACCAGTTTTGAGTACTATCTGGCAGCTAGTGTCAACATTCCATTTGACGGTTTAGGAAGAAACCAATCAGAAAAATGAGCAACTTATCTGATGTAGAGTATATAATCAACGAAGAAATGTATAATATAATATCGCAAGGTGTGATCTGTGAAAAAATTATAAGAAGGCGCCCGCAGCATTTCGAGAAATGGTATGACGTTGATTTTTATTCTCGGTTCCGACTGTAGAAACATTCGGCTATAATGGTTTACGTTGTCTAAACATTCTGCAACAATGATTTTGGATTTGATATCCTGCCAGATAAAAGCCACAACAAACTGGTAAATAAAAAGTTCTTCTTTTCGCTTGGTTTTTAATTCGCAATGGCAATTTGCTTTAAAAAAATTCACAATTACAACTTTTGTGAATATGTGTTATTGGTTCCAGCTTGAAAGATAGGATAGTTTTGCATACGATAGATGGCACTGTTGTCGAGACGTAAAAAACTGCCTGACAACGCGTAGATTTGGAAAGCTGAAATTTTGTATACGGCGTTTTCATAAAAATTGAAAATACATGTTCAAAAATGGACTAAATCGGGCAGCTCCTTCGTAGGGCTGCCATACAAATATTTCGTTTTTTACTATATATTTGGACACTGTCTGAGAACGAGTCGAGGTGGATAGCTCAAATTGTATGCACGGCGTTTTTAAAAAAAAGTAAATTAAGTTCGAAAATGAGACAAATCGGGCAACTATTTGGTAGGGTTACCATACAAAATCCTTTTTTAACTATATATTTGGGCACTGTCTGGAAACGGTAGATGTCACTTTTGGCGTTGTCATATTTTGACATTTGACAAGTAGAAACTACGCCATTAATAAAAATGGAACGATACACGATTCAACAACGCATTGAAATTATTAAAATTCACTATAAAAATGGTGAAAATGTGGCAGAGAAGGTTCGTAAAACTCGAACATTTTTGGGTCGTCGTGAAGCACCTTGTCGGACCGCAATACAGAATTTGGTAGAAAAATTCGAGCTGTCGGGACAAGTTAGTAATGTGAAGAATAAAACCCGTGCACGTCGCTCAAGAACAGCCGAGAATATTACTGCTGTAGCCGAAAGTGTTGAAGAAAACCCAGGTTTGTCCATTCCTCGTCGTTCTTTGGAATTAGGCATTCCACAAACGTCATTACACCGTATTTTGCATAAAGATTTGGGTCTTAAGGCTTATAAAGTTCAGTTAATACAAGAACTCAAGCCGGCCGATCATCAACAACGTCGAGTCTTTGCTGATTGGGTCCTTGAAATGCATGAAAATGATCCGGAATTCCACCGAAAACTCATCTAGGGTGAAGAGGCCCATTTCCACCTCGATGGCTTCGTCAACAAGCAAAATTGTCGCATCTTGGGCTCGGAAAACCAGAGAGTTATTGTAAGCCTCTCTATCCTCAACGTGTGACTGTTTGGTGCGGTTTATGGTCCCGCGGGGTCATTGGACCTTACTTTTTCGAAAATGAGGCTGGAGAAACAGTTACGGTGAATGGATTGCTCTATCGACAGATGATTAATGATTTTTTATGGCCGGAATTGGATGGTATTGATCTGGACAACGTTTACTTTCAACAAGACGGCGCTACGTGCCATACAAGCAACGAAACCATTGATCTTTTACGGGAAAAGTTTCCGGACCGTGTTATCTCTCGAAGAGGTGATCACAATAGGCCACCGAGATCTTGTGACTTAACACCTTGCGACTTCTTCCTTTGGGGCTACGTGAAAGAGAAGGTCTATGCCAACAGCCCAGCGTCGATTCAAGACCTCAAAGATGGAATTCGTGAGGCTATCGAGGACATAGGGCAGCCACTTTGCGATTTGGTTATGGAAAATTTCATGAAAAGGATATGGTCCTGTAGGCGTGGTCATTTGGCTGATGTTATTTTCCATTATTAACGGCGTACCTTCCTCTTTATAATGAAATAAAGATCCGATCATTTATCTCAAAAACTGGAATTTTCCTTTGAATATCAAAATAACACTTCTTATTGGAAAACCCTACTTGGAAGCTGCCTGAGAAGGCGTCGAGGTGAAGAGTTCATATTTTATACACGGCGTTCAAAAATTGCAAATACAGGTTCAAACGTGGAGCAAATCAGGCAACCCTTTCTTGGTGTTGCTATACAAAACTGAAACTTTTCACTATATATTTGGAAACTGCCTACCGCGTCGACGTAGAGAGCTGAAATGTTGTTCATAGTCCTTTTTTTAAAAAAAGAGATATTTAAGTTCGAAAATGAGACGATTCGAGTTTTACAATTACAGGCTCAAAAGTGGAGCAAATCGGGCAACCCTTTCTTGGTGTTGCAAAACAAAACTTTAGTTTTTCACTATATATTTGCAAACTGCCTACCGAGTCGACGTACAGAGCTTAAATGTTGTACATAGGCCTTTTTTAAAAAAAGGGAAATTTAAGTTCGAAAATGGGACCAATCGGGTAACTCCTTCGTAGGGTTGCCATACAAAAATTTCGTGCTTTACTAAACATTTGGTCGTCGACGTACAGAGAGCACTTTCCCACATATATGAATGTTTGCATGCACACTCATACATGGACACACACACACACACATACGCATACATTGTGAAACCCTAGAGTACGGAATCGCGCGATCGAATCAGATAATAGGTTAGATATTATGCATCTATGACGAATCCACCCCCACTCATCTAGGTCGCCGGGATGTGCCGACGGGCTCCTTCTAGTATATATATATATAACGACTCTCACATTATGTTGGGCTAAAAAATAAAACAAATTGCTTTTCTAATTGTGTATTAATTTATTACCATCAATATCTTCGCTTTCCATTTTTGCAAAGTTAAAACTTTTAACTCAAAACAAAAGCTCTAGACTTCAAAAGTGCATGCAATCGCAATTAAACATATTTATCTTCCCCGATCGGAGAGCAGAAAACGAAGCATATCTAGAGTAGAGCTAAAAGCACGCCTCGGAGCAAGGTCAAATCTAGATCTCTCATTCGAAATCACCATTAAGCATTATGTCTGTAAACTTAGAGGTTATTGAGTTATTTTGAAACTCTCCAATAATTTTTTGATGAGCTACTAAATCTCCAGGTTTCCAGAGTGGAGCTGGCAATTAACATCTTAGTGCTATGCTAAGAGCAGTATCCTTTAATGGAAATGAGGTAAGCCCAACATCAGTTCTTAGGTTGATGTGGGACAGGTCCTCATAGCAAATGTTATTCCGAAGTATGCAAGGCTTTGTAGTTTATGTAACTCTACTTGTAACTCAATCATGGGTTTAATGATCGTGTTATATGACCAATAAACTATTTCTAGTTTAAATCCCCATTTTTTGCTATACAGTATTTGACATTAGACATATTCTGGTTTCATGTGAGATTCTGATTAAGGATAATCCTTAGAAATTTTACCCCTTTAGAGAGTTGTATGTTCGGCTTGTGCTTTTAGTTAAGTTTAAGACAACCATAATCATAATATGACTATTTCAATGACTTATTAAAGCACAAATCATAAGCCATCATAATCATTGGTGATCAGAGATTTACACAGAAGCATAGACGGATGCTTTTTCACGAGATATTTACCCCTACTTCTCTCAAGATTTTAGAGAAAAGTGGTGTTGATAAACGCACAGCAATAGTATAAGTACCAGAAATTATTAAGCCAAATGTTTGTAAGCTGGGTATTATCTACATAATATATAATTATGTATGCGCTATCGCATATCAACATGTTTGCAAATTTTTTAAAATCCTATATGTACAAAGAAAACGCCCTCCTTGTAACTACGTATCCAATAAAACAGTACACTTTGTATAACAAAATTCTTAATCTCCCTCCAACATTTGCAAGGTATTTTCCATGTTCTGTAAAATATTACTGGTCAGGTCTCAGAGTGCGCTGAATTGATTAACAACACTAAAATCGATATAAAACTCATCTCCATCTCCAATTACTGCCTGCGGCAGTTATCGAAAATTGTCAAACACGTCATTGTTGGGGGTTAGTTAGTTGGCTTGAATCGTTGGAAATGAAAAGGTTTTTGGTGCGTTCTTATTTTAATTGACATACGCTATTCAATACCCTTCCTATGAATAGCGTGAGTAGAGTACTTCAGGATGCAAAGGGCGAAAACGCGCCTTTGTTTTATATTTATTCAAACGAAGCCACGACGGCGTCATCAGTTTTTGCTGTTTGGAGAATGCAATACGCGAACTGCACCCTGCAATTGCCAACATTCATGCAAGCTTACAATGAAATCACCCATCCATATAGAAAGGAGTCAGCGGCCATGTAGTCATTGCTTCTAGTTAGATATCCGAACGGGGTGAAATCGAAATATTTCAAAGGTCCGTTTGCTTTGGCGGAGACCACTGAATTTTATAACTACATTTTTGTCTTTGGCCAAGTACCAAAAATCGTTATTTCTATTTCTGGTAGCTTTAGTTGCGACAGCAAAATATTCGCATTTTTTTTCTTTTTTTTTTTTTTGTAAAAAACCAAGTGCAACCCCTTAACAAAAATTTGAATAAATGAAAAAGAGTTATTTTCATTTCAAGTTTACTTCACGCAGCTGTCAGTAGGATGTTGCTGCTGCTTAAAAAAACAAAGGCCTCTAATATATTCTGATTCCGAATATCAAACATTAACACACAATCAAATCCAAGAAATGAGAAATTTATTCAGAGCGTAATTATATTGCAGGTGCGTAAAAACAAAGTGGAAGCAAATTGCATGTGCTTTGTTGACGAATTGCTTCAAAAACTATGAGTCATAAAAGATTTTTGTGATTTTGGTATTTATTTTCACTTATTCTCAGGGAAGAGGTGTAAGTCTGGGCAATTTACAACAAAAAATTTTATATTCATTTTTTTTGTCAAATTAGGCACGGTCTCTGAGTTATTCCAGATTTTACATTTTAAGCTGAATTAAGTACCCATGTGTAAATTAATTTGTCTATATATTCTAAACCGTTTATCCGAAGAAAGTGGTTTTAGATTCATAGTAAAGAGGACAGTGCGACTATGTTCGTGTTACACAAATTACTGTAGGTAACGGCGAGAAGAAGCCATAAAAGTCAAAAGAAAACTAAGTAGGAAAAATATCGCTGGGACGTGTCGAGGTGGGGTTCGAACCCACGACCTTCGATGTAGTAGTCAGTGCACTAATCAACTAAACTGTCACGTTCAGACATAGTATGTTAAATTTCCTAAGTGTTCCACGTCCAACGTGGTGTTGATCGCGTATGCTACATCATGTTCCTGTTTTGTCATAGATAACTGATAAATCATATTGCTACTAAAACTATAAACTTTTCTGTCCAGCTAGTTGCATTCATTAAAGAGATTCACGTAACTCTACTACATTCTTATAATATTTTAACCTTGTTAATATTTTTGTATAATCATTATATGTGTACGAAGCGCAAAGGTGGGAAAATTAGTAATAAATTTTTTGAAGATGAATAACACAAAATTGAGTACTACCAAACATATCGTATATCTTATATTTTCCGTGATAGAAGTGCGGCAATATATATTTCTGTATAAGAGTGTTTTTAAATTCCACTAAGCATTAACTACTGCACTGCTGCTATCCACAAATTTCGCAGCTGATTGAACTACCCAAGAATTTTAAATTTCAACTCCAGATTAGAGTTTGCTTGTCGGTGAATTTATTATACCCTAGATGAAATCATAGGGTATACTAAGTTTGTCAATCCGTTTGTAACACATAATGTTAGCAGAGCAAAATGAATTAGACATCCACACATAACACATATTAAAAGTTATTTTGATTTTTGAATCTCGGTCCGTCCGTCCGCATGATAACTCGAGAACGCGTTGACTTAGAAGGCTGAAATCTAGCACACGGGCTTTAAAAAAAAACAGCTAAATTTAAATTGGAAAATGGGCCGAATCGGTCAGCTCGTAGGGCTGCCATACAAAAATTTCATTCTTTAGGTACTTTGTATTTGGACAGTGCCTAACAACGCATCGTCAACGTGGAGAGCTGAAATTTTGTACACATATTTTTAAAAGATAATGCAGATTTAAGTTCGAAAATGGGACGAATGGGGCAACTCCTTCGTAGGGCTGCAATACAAAAATTTCGTTTTTCGCTATATATTTGAACACTGCCTGAGAACTCATCGACGTAGAGGGCTGAAATTTTGTGCGCGGTGTTTTCATAGTAATAGTAAGTAAAGCTTTAAAAATGGGCTAAATCGGGCAACCCTGCCTTGGTGTTGCCATATAAAAATTTAAGTTTTTTACGTATACTGTAAAACCGATCATCAGTCCTAGACGATTTTATTGTATTGAAAAGTTCTTCAGAATATGAAATTCTATGAAATTGGTTATAATTATTTTTACTGTCCGACGAACCGTTCTAGAAATTAAAAATCAAACTTGCACAGATGGGTCACCATACGAAATGACATACGTACAGTCATCTAGGGTATCATAAGAATTGGTCTTAGACCAATTCCTTTTTTTTAGTTGTTTTTCTGAACATTTTCTACATTTTCAACTAACTGCTTTGTAGCGAATCAAAGCATTTGCTAATATCTTCGGATGAAAGATCTTCCTAAAGGAGAATAGGCAGAAATTATGATAGGAAATTTATTAATATTATAACTCATCTGAATTCAGCCATTCCACACGAAAACGATCAAAAAGGCCTTTTTTTGGAATACCAAAATAGCTCAACCATATTTTTTTTGCCCCCCGCCCCCCTCTCTATACCATCAGCAGCGACATTTTTAGACTTCAGATACTTCAATATGTCCTCACACAACGTTTCTGGAGAGAAACGGGTGAAGAAAACACTCGAAGGTGTTGATACTGTTCTCCAAGATTATGATGTTATCAGAGCTTTGACTCCTAGCATTACCTAAGGGAATAACAGCTTAGGCACTCGCACTAGGAGTAGCAGCGGGCAAGTGCAAATTAGATCGCTTCCTCCTGCGTGTCTGTAGCTTGTGACGATGCTTGGAGGAAGGCTGCTGACAGCGAAGAAACATCTGTACAAGGCATGTGCCCATTCGGTACCAGATGGTGAATGAGGCGCTTTACAATTGTACGGCGGGACGTGAAGATCATCAACAGTGGAATTCAGACAGTCGAGAAGAGTAAAGAGAGCATGCGCCTCTGAGAAATTAAGAAGCTTGTCGAGTTTTGAATTGAAGGTATTAAGGTTCTCGGAGAAAGCATTGAGGTACGACCAGTTGGCAAATATGTGCTTAACACTATCCACAATAAAGGATTGGTCGCTTAAGAACGAATCGAAGATACCTTTGATAAGTCGTAGAACATGACACTCCTTAATCGCTAAGCACTCGCCACAAGTTGTGACAGGAGAACTCTTTATAATACGGCGCAGGCAAGAGGAATGACGATATTTGCCACAAATTCCGTCACAAACTAAGATATCTTCATTGGTGGTAGACGAACATGTACTGTATATGTGGTCGTGATTACACAGTGTAAGCTGAATAACAGAAGAGTAGCAGAGATTTAGGCGTTAATTAAAAAAGAAGGATTGTGTCGAGGACACGCCCGAAAAGCCTCTGATGTCAGTGGTGGGAATTCTGACTGACAGATGGCGATCAAACTAAAAGTGAGATGATAAACAACTAAATATAACCAAAAAAAACCTGTAATTATTAAATTGTTAAATGAAGTGTATCAGTAGCCTAAAGCACAGAAAAGTATTAACTGAGCTTACCACAAATAAAATGCATAAACAAAATGCCAGTGCAAAAAGAGCACAAGCAGCAGATAAAAAGAAAGAATTCCCGGAGCAAGCGACCACAAAGAATACACAGAAAAAAAAAATGCAAAACCAAACGGAAAAGCAAAATTGACCGAACTATTGACAACTGGTTACACACAAAGTTAGCAAAAAACTATTAGAAATTAATATACAAAACTAATTAAACACGGAGGGTACAAATATTGACAAATCTTGTTCTTCCCTGCTACATATGTTTATATTTGGTTGATACAGCTTAATTGTTGGATTTTCCCCTGTTTAGGAAAATCTTTTTCAGCAGGTTAATTTATCAAACTACCAGCAAAGCTTCTTAGGGTGTGTTTTCCTCCTTAGGCGTGTAATACAGGGAGTTTGCCTTAAATAATTCATACTTAGAATTTATTTTCAACCTCAATCTTCAATCAATTAACCATGTACCATTCTCTTTTGACAAGGAATTGAGAGACCGAAAGAAATGGGTACTTTACAATAGTCGAAAGGTCTGATCCGAATGCTGATCGCTACTGCAGTGAATTAATATGGAAACATGATAAATTAAAAGAAAACTAGTCGGCATTGATCAATAAAAAGATGAAAAGGTGTTACCCTATTGCATGATAGCCCCAAAGTTGACACCGTATAAATGACCCAAGTTAAATTGATTAAGCTAAAGTACAAAGTTTTGCTTCATCCATTTCATAGCCTAGATCTTTAACTAACGAATTATATTTGTTCAAAAATCTGAAGCATTGAGTCCAGGGGAAAAAAAATCCTATTACATAGAAAAAAAATATTTATAGTTTTATAAAAAAAGTGTTCTTAATTTGAGGGGATGTATGTACATTGTAAAAACTTACTTACTTTGATCACTCACCGAAAAAATCGACATTTGGCTGCAACAACCTAATAAACCTACAGCAAACATAGAGTTAATTGATGTGTAGAAAACTTCTACCTATTGTCGGTTCGACTCGGTTACTAAAAGCGTAAATCAAACGCTGGCCAGTCCGTACCCGATTCGATCAACTTATGGTTAGTTATGAAGAAACCCATTCTCTTAATTTTCAATTGATAATTTAAATTTTAATGTTCGTTTGATAATTTAAATTCTGGTCCTAGAAAAAAGTTATCCACAGTTACACATTTTTCAGGTGCAAAACCGTATCTCTTATTTCTAATGCATATAGTAAACATTTATGACCAGCTACAACTGCGTGCATATTTCATACATTGATAATGATAATTATGGTGGTGATGTAAACAAAAATCCATCTGCCTTTGCTTTCGTCGTTTGTAAATTTATAAAACTTAACTAGTTTTTCTAGTTTTTCTTTAATTAATTTGAATAGTATTCTTGTAACACTTAATTTTTATTTTAATTCCAGATGTTAAACGACGTAAATTTCATGAAATTTCAACAT
Organism: Dioctria rufipes; assembly: GCA_963924295.1. Taxonomy (NCBI): domain Eukaryota; kingdom Metazoa; phylum Arthropoda; class Insecta; order Diptera; family Asilidae; genus Dioctria; species Dioctria rufipes. The sequence continues at coordinate 168,932,363 of OZ002741.1, read as the reverse complement.
TAGGAAAAACAGTAACAACTTCAACGCCGCAGTGTAACTCGGTTTCAGTTTATTCGGGGAATGTTATGCAAACTAGTCAAATAATGAGTAATAACGGAAGAATGCAAATGACAGCACCACAATTAATCAATTCAAGCCAGCAAGGAATCTCTAGTGCTCCCTTTCATTCGTCTCAACTTCAAAAAGAGCAGTCCATGGTAGATCAGGAAAGTCTACTGATAAAAACTGAAGGAGAGAAGCAAATTGGATCTATTACGCTCTCAAAGACTCCGCCTTGGCGCAAGAATTTGTTATTGCAGGGTAACCATCAGATATCGCAACCGAACCAAATTGCCACTGTATCACATGCTAGCCACTTGTATTCGATTAATAATGAAAGAGTACCACCGTTACCGCAAGCTCATTTATGTCAACCACCTGCTCATTATCAAACTCAAGGTCAGAGTCAAACTCCACCCTGGCAACAAGATCAAACTCAGAATCGTTTTATTAAGACTCGATCACCTGTAACAACAAAGAAAAAACCCAATTTTAAGGATGATCCTACAGGTTATATGGACCACCAAACCGCCATATTGCATAGTTCTATAATGAATGTCGTCCAAAGTCCTGATTTAACTGATGCTAGCTATGATTCCGTGGATACAGAAGTGGCAGCACGAAATGCTATGCACAAGTCAACTCAACAACAAGTTAAAATTGAACAAGGAATGTCTGTGATGCAACAAAATCAAAATTTTTACCATCCTAATCCTGTAATAGAAGTAAAAGCAGATCATATAAAAGTGGAGCCTCCATCAACAACAAAAACTTACTCGGGTAGCTTGCATCATATTTATCAATCTTCTCAACAAGCTCCTGAACAGCTTAAGACTGGTCTGCCATCTAATTTCATTTACAGTCAACAAGCCCGGGTAATAACTTCTAATCCAGCGTTAGAAATAAGTGCTAAGCAACATCAACATATACAACCTGTTGCACAACAAGCAGTCGCCAATGTTCCTTCTAGTCAGCAAATTATAATAGAGAAAAATAGCCCCACAATTAGAGGCCCATATCAGTGCGAAGACCAACATTTCGGTCGAAATGGTAATATGTTTCAAGCGACTACGACAACTATAGGTGGTCAGACAGTGACACATTTTCCAAATGGAATGGTCAAAGTTGAACAAAACTGTGATATCGTGGCACCTCTTAAGCCCCAACAACAAATTCAGCTTCAGCAACAAATTCAGCAACAAAATATTCTCTTCAGGCAAAACCAGCAGATTCAAAAGTCACTTAATAAAGGACCCACGGAATACCAATACATGCAAAATATATCAGAACAAAAAATCGATCCGACATCTCAAGTTGTTATTGCCACTTCACAAGAGTCACCAGTTTCTTCCAGTACTACATTGAATAGGTGCACTCCTGAACGGAGAAATATATCTGATAGTAAAGGACCGCCACAAGTTGGCGCTATTTCGACTAGTAATCAAAGTCCACACCCTTGTCCATCCCCAGCAGAGTCTCCTGAGTCATCTACGACCTTAAAAATCGCATCACCTCAGCCGACAAATATTACCCAAATGAAACCTCACCAAGGTATATTTGCAACATCACAAACATCAGGACGTAACACAATTACTTCTGTTACTGCAGGAAAAGCTGTCACTGCGACTACATCTGTCAATGATAGAATCTCCATGAATTTAATTGATCCTACCAACGAAATCCAACATCAGCCGCAAAAGCTCCAACCAAGTAACCTTATTCCTACATCAGGAATTCAAATACAGCAAATCGTAAGGGAGCCAGGAAATCAATTGATTATGACCTCGACCGGGCAGCTCATAGTAGTGCCGAGTCAGTCGAATAAATCATCTAATCAGGTGATAATCAATAGTCCATCTGGAAATAATCTCGTTATGAATAATCAACCTAATGTGCTCATTAATCAGCAGAATTCCGTTGTCAGTAATTCACAGATAATCGGCAATAGTGTGGATGTTTTGAGCAATCAATCAAATACATCCAATATTATCCAGAATTCGGGTAACGGGCTAGTCATACAAAATTCAAACATCGTACAGGGTGGACAAAGCATACTCCAATCGCCGAACAGTTTGATTACGAACAATAGCTCTAATTTTATCGTAAACTCCGCTAATAATATGCAGCCGCTGATTCTGAATAACTCCAATTTAATTCAACAAAATGGGCAAAATTTGATTGCAACAAATGCCACCAATTTAATCCAGAATTCTTCTGGATCCGGAATTATGGCTACAGGTAGTAATTCTAAGGTTATATCTACCACAGGAAATGTCCTCAATAATCAAAATATCATCACGAATCAGTCAAATGTCTTAAACAGTCAGGTTTTAGGGAATTCTAGTAATGTTATGTCCGCTAACAATGGGGGTATGATTGGCCAGCAAGCCGTTGTACTAAATACGTTATCTAATGGCTATGTGATTCAACCTAACTTCGCCACTTCTGCCGTTGATGGACAAGTGGTTAGCCAAATAGTTAGTCAGGAAAATGGTAACGCTTATCTGCAAACACATCAACAAAGGCAAATTATTCTCACCTCTCCAGACACAAAGCGTAGGATTAAAAAACGAAAAAGTAGTGCGAGCTCATCTCCTTCAACGCCATCAAGCTTATCACCCCAGCAATCTCCAAACACACCAAATTTAGGTTCCCAACAGGCAAATCAGTCCCAAGGCACTATGGTGCAAATAACACCGCAATATCAATCACAAAGTTTTCAGATAAGTCCCGGCATTCAAGGCATAGTCGTTAACAAAAATGGTCAAAATACGCAACCCCAACAGCAAATCCTCTTCCAGAACGGACAAATTATTCAGCCCGTCAATCTAATTGGACAACAGTTATTGGTGCCAGCAGGCCTCATGATGACTCCTGAAACAACTTTAGTACAAATACAAAATGTTGGATCGTGTGGCGGTCTTATAGCACCACAAGGAATGGTTCTTAGAGCGCCAAGTCCGCAAAATAAAAACTTCCTTTCACCAAATACTGGTGGTCAGCAGTTTATTGTTGGTAGTAACAATCAAGTGAGCCCTATAGGACAAATATATGGTACTCCTGTAAGCTTGGTTGTTCCTCAGTCGAATTCAGGTGCGGCAACATTCGTTCAACAAAACACGGCAATTGTACAACAACAACAACCGACGATTATGAGTAACAACACTAGTTCAGAAGTACCCACAGAGAATAGTTTACAGAATCAGAATACCGCAAGTCCTCCAGATACTACAACACACAGTCCTAGAAGTCCTGATCGACCGCCTAGTGAAAGGAGTGGAGGAAGTGATATGGTAACATCTCTTATTTGTAATCCTACATAAACACTTTTGTAAAATATTTCTAATTTTAGGTTCAATGTGTGTCTAGCTCTGAGCCCGATTCCGTTGTGTCTTTAGCAATTGCGGACAGTGCACAGTCTCCAACCACAACAGAATTCGAAAGAAGTGGAAGTATATCAACTTAACTAATATTAAAGTCAGTTTCTTATACGTTTTGTTCATCTAGGTGTTTCATATCAACTTAATGTTTATAAGCCATCAGATGCCAAAATTCGTAAGATTGAGACGCCAACGCAATTTAGTGGTAGTACAACTCCTGATATTATAACGCAGATAAAGCCAGACTCACGCGGTAAGTGTTAATATTATTATCCTCTACAAAATTATATCGTTCATCATTTCCATCTCACCTTCATGCCCTTCAGTAAGAATACAATGTGTTCCCTAGTGTTGCTTTTCTGCATGTTGCTGCTTATATTTTTTATTCGCGGAATTGGCTAACTGTATGCTCAAATGGCAATGAGTATCCATTAAAATTGCTCTCTTTTAATAATAACATATAATCTATAAGATTTCATATCTAACAGCAATAACATGACGTACTCTACAGATGTGAACAGGAGCTAAATTTAGACTTTAGTTCAATCGTTAATACATATATGCACATATGTATATAGATGAGTGGAACTTCAGCCAAAGCATTTTAATTAATTTTATGTTCAAACACAAACTTTCACATCTATATAGTAAGCTATTTTCATCTACATATGTTTGAAATACTAAATTAATGTAAATATTCGATAAGGTCATTTACAAAGTGACTATTACCTATGCTGACACCAATTAGTAGTATCAAAATTGAGCTATTCCCGTACAATGCCTCAAAGGCCCTTATCGAACTTTTTATCTAAATTGAAAAACAAGTCAAAAAGCTAGAATTGGTCTAATGTAAGACGAATTCTTACGATACCCTAGATGAATACCCGTATGTAATTTCCTTGGGTTCAGTGTGACATCTATTTCCAGAACGGTACCTCGGGACAGTAAAAATGATTATAACCAGTTTCAAAGGATTTTATATTCTGAAGAAATTTTTAATACAATAAAAACATCTAGGACTGATAGTTTTCACAGTATACGTAAAAAATCTCAATTTTTATATGGCAACACCAAGAAGGGGTTGCCTGATTTACTCCATTTTTGCAACTATATTTACTACTCCTATGAAAACATCGTGTACAAAATTTCAGCTCTCTACGTTGACATGTTCTCTGGCAGTGTCCAAATATGTACTGAGAAACGAAATTTGTGTATGGCAACCCTGCGAAGAAGTTATCCGATTTGTCCCATTCTCGAACTTAAATTTACTTTTTGTGCAAGAAATTTCAGCTCTAAGTATACGCTTTTTCAAGTTATCATGCGGACAAATCAAAATAACTTTTAATATTTTGCGTGGGTGTCCAGTGCATTTTGCTCTATGTTCATTATTTCTATGCGTTACAAATGAAATGACAAACTTAGTATACCCTATACATTTAAATGTACATAAGTAGTAGATTAATTGAAACGCCGGCCGCTACAAAGCCGTTGCAGTATGCAATCGTTTGATTTGTTTCTATATATTTTATATGCACGACGGTACGGTCAACAGCATCGCCGTCCTGTTTGCAAACAGCGTAAATGTCTCTTTTTTATGTGCAGAACAGAAGATTTTTTTACATTTACATAAGTGCATAAGAGCAACAATTTAAAAAACTTAATTCACACTTCTTTTTTTCAAATGAAAAAATTCCTTTCGAACTTTCAGTATTACATTTCATATCTCGATCCATACTTTCCATCTTCAAAAATATGTATAAATGTATATACCTATGTATATAATATTTTATGGTTTAAGTTTCTTTATTTTTAGTAACTATAAGCCCGGACGACTAATGTTTAATAATAAATAAATCTAAGGAACTACTAACTTTAACGTCTAGTGGGAAGATATTGATTAAAGTTGCACAATTTCATAAATGAATTGTTTAATAAAGCAAAAACATAGTATTTGCAAGAAGGCGAGGCCAGGTGAGGTCTTGTGCCAGAAAAAAACAAAAATTTATATAAAAAAAATTCTTTTGTTCATAATTTTATAATCAATTGCAATTCATAGAATTCTTTAAATAATAATTTCTGAAACATCCGTTTTCTGCGCAATACAAATGTCTGCCTCTTTTTGTAGCATTTTCAATAACTGTAATGTTTCAGTAAAGGTTTTCTGTTTGAGATGATTCCAAGTTTATGATGTATCCATATATTGTCTCATTCAACCTGCCGCTATATAGTGATATATAGTGATCTAGGAGGTCCCTGCTATTGGCAGTTTTTAATTGATCTTTTTCATTTTCAAATAAAACAAACAAAAAATGACCTAGTTATTTTTTTAGATGAAATCGCACACATTTTTCATCCATTTAAGTTAAGTTTTCGCACCAACTGAATTTTGTAGGGAAACAAATGATGATCTTCCTGCAAAATTCAGCATAGTTAGCGATAAATTATTTCAATATTTGTTTTCTTCATCTTTTTTTTTATTATTCTATGATTCACATCATATGGCTCTGTCCAAGAGCAATACACAATTGACCAATGCTTTTAATTTAATTAGTGAATTTCTCAATTGTTTCACTTCCGATGAAAGATCTTCAAATGTTTGTAGAGGCTGGAAGTGAGAGCTTAAATGACTATTTCGATTATCGTGGGTTGTTAAAATATAACTCCAAAGCAGTCCCTTGTATACGACAACTTAGAAAGTTAAGGATGGTGTCTGAAGACAAGCCTGAAGATCAAATGTCAAGAATTTATATGAATATAAAATTTCTTACTGTTAGCTGATATTCTTGACTTCTTATCTTTAAATCAAACAATTTAATAAAATCCTCTGAATAAGTACAAGTTTCAAAATTTTCAAGCTGTAACATTTTGACTTCATCTACAATTTTTCGGAAGCGTTGAAAAGTAATAGAGAGTTCAGTTTTTTCTAACAGATTTTCTGGATTTACTTCATTTTCCGTAATTGTCTTATTTGAGCTTGTGCCCAAACATTTTGAAAACTCGATTGCATCGGCATTAAAATGATAAAGCCGTTTCTTATCGTCTCTGATTTAATGCAAGTATCAATAATAGTCTTCAGGATGGGTGCAAGTTGGGCTCTAGTAATGTTTGACTCCAAATAGTTGTGTCGCCAGTTATTTACAAATGTTTGACTCCAAATAGTTGTGTCGCCAGTTATTACACACTTCTGCCATCAATTTTCAAAAAATTGAAGCATCTGCTAACTGAAGTATTAGAATAATATGCAGCTTATCACACAACTTTGACAGCTGATAAGTCATATAGGTTTTATAACCATCAACGAAAAAAAAACAACGGTTATATCTTGCTTCCTCAAATATTCACAAAATACGTGTTCCACATAATAACAAAAAACTTCATTTGTCATCCACCCAGACTCATTGTCAGACTTCTGCCATTTGATGCCGTCCGGCAAATTATCTATAATTTCTTATTTCATTCTTTTATAGGTGGAACGAAAAGTTTCATTGCCAAATAAGAAAGAATTCAGATTAAATCTTAAAATTGAATGAATTTTAAAATATTGTTATAAAATTACATTATCTCGTTTGATTTTAAGTGTTTGACCTCTTTACAATGAAGCTTTTCTTTTTACTTTTTAGTGCAATTTATATTTAAAAGTTATTTATTTTAAAAGTTTATTTAATATATTTTATTTTGTACTTTTATAACTTCTATACCCTCTATCACTCTCGACTCTCAGCTCTCCACTCTATTTCTCTCTCTCTTTCTCTCTCATCACAAAAAATCATGTAAATCCAACCATGTTTACTACCCTAAAACACTTTCGTTACAAACGGCTCTCTCAGGCACAAAGTTATTCAGTCAGGGATTAGTGAGTAGATAAAAGTTATTGAAAAAATATGCTATTTAATAGCACTCAACAAGAGCTTTAATTTAGTATCACACATGGCCCAATTTAAACACCCCCCCAATCCCCCAAAAACGTAAAAAATTTATACTCCATCGGTAAGCTCCCCTTCACTCATTCTAAATCAAAACACCCCATGTAAATCCATCCACGTTTGCTACCCTAAAACTATTACGTAACGAACGGCACTCTCAGGCACAAAGTTTTTTAGTCAGGGCTTAGTGAGTAGATAAAAGTTATTTAAAAACCGCCTTGGCTAAAATTATGAAGACAACACCCACATAACGAAGTATTCACTTTGGAGATTGCACAACTACTAAATTCCGAAAAAAAGAAATTCTAACAGCTTTCAGCTATGCATACACGCATGCCTTAATAGTGGATTTCTATAAACCGGCTAGCATAAAGAAGTAGAATCAAGAGGAGGCTCGAATAATGCAAGGAAGCTCGAAACTGGGTAGCTTACCCTATGTCGTAGATTCCTTAGACAATTCTTTATTTCAAAGTTTTACGCTGCACACTACCTCAGCACCACATTGTCTTCCTTTCTCTATTGCAATCTTTTCATCAAAAGAGCTCTGTAATAATTTTAATTTCATTTCGAATTTGTTGGGTTATCAAATAAAAATAGACGATTTGTGATTCCCTGCAGATTGTATATTATAGTTATGGTTAAATTATGACTAAGTTGTCATATATTATTCTCTTTCCATTCATAATAGCATTCATAGCTGGATAATAAAAGGATGTGTGTTTCTTCTAGTTTTTGTGTTTAGAGCTACTTATGTACATTGTTTTCCTTGCATATGCCATGCCACCAAAGCTCATTAGTATTTTTTTTCTAATTCATCTGATTTTCTTTTCTTTTACATTGTCAGATTCGCCTAGGGTCTCCAAACTTTGCATATTTCCAATTATTGCGCTTGTCAATGTAACAAAGTAGTTGTAGGTTTTCACTCTAAGCATTTTTTTCACGTTATTTGTCCGCAGATGAATTCTTATTTGACACTGCCATCATAGAAAAAAAAAGAGAGCTAATGTCAACATCTCCATCGGCTATATGGAGATGTAGGTAAAATTTGAAGTAAATTGTTAAAAAATTTCAACTTAACTTTGGACTGACATCATTAAATTTTCATTTACTTTACTGCTGACAATTTACAAATAATTTGCAATGTTTAAAACAAACTGACTTAATGAAAGAATTTCCTAGTAAAAATTTTACAAACCGATGCATTATTGTTTAAAACCGTGCAAGCTGTTCCCTCACCTTAGACAAATTAATAATACTTTCTCTTCGTGGATGAGTTGAAGTCGGAGGATATTTAGACCACTCACATATATCTATTCCTTCTGTTAGACTGGCCTCCATTTCGTCTACATCTGAATTATCCGTTTCACAATCAAAATCTATAAAGTGATCACTGTAGATTTTCAGTGACACTAAGGTCAGTATTTTCTTCAACAGAGATGTTAATTTTTAACAAATTTATAGTAGTCGAGTTCAGCATCAAAGTTATTATAAGTTTGTAGCACGCCACTGTTTAGTAACCCCTCTCATTTCATCCAATTCCAACCCACGACTATGCTGATTTACCCTCACTCTTGGATATTAAATAAACGCGTACGATATTCCAGTGGAATATCATATTAAGGAAATTCAGTCATCCCCACCATCTATTTTGAGCTGAGGATATAAAAGCAGCAGCAACACTACAGAGTTTGCCTTTATGGATTCAGTTTTCAAACAGCAAAGGTTGTCCTTGAGATATAAGCAGAAAAAACTGTAAACTATTTTGTAAGAATTATCAAATATAATTTGTTACAAGTTGGTTTTGATACCTCCCGAAATGTTTTGGTATCGTGAAGTTGTTGGATACCCCAAGGTGCTGTTATACTGAAATTAAATAATAATAAAAAATATTAAAAAAATTACTTCTTCTAGACTTCTCCTTAGTTATAAGAATACCTAAGAATAAAAAAAAATAAAAATTATTTAAAAATAAGTAAACTTAACTGAAAACGTTAGAAATATTCTCTTCTTACTATAGTAATCAATTCTTAATCGAAATTCAATTTCATTCAAATTTTACATAGTTGATTCCACACTTCAACATGTTTTTCGTAAATACTTATTTTTACCACTTTTTTCATAAGTATTTTTATTTTAAGGTCGAAGTGACACTGCAACGTTACGCAGATCGAAAATAACTGGTATTTTGAAACTTTAAACAAAAAAAGCTGGGATAAATTATAATCATGTAATTTAATGAAATATACCAAAATATTTTTCGTGGGACCCGTCTCGATTCCTGTAAAGCTTTTGAAAACTTAACTTTTTTTAAGAAAAAGTTTTCTAAAACTGCTATTTCTATCATAAAATTAATTATTTAATTAATTTAAAGTTAAGTTTTCGAGCCGAAATTAGCAGGTTTTGAAGTTGGTATTTTTTTCAAGGAAATACACTCCTTTGCAAAGAAATAAATTAGAAGTTTTCCGTTTTCTCGGGAACGAACACAAGTTGTGATAAATCGTTTTCGAATGGAGGCTGCTCTAATGCACTAGATAAGTTGTTTAGTCCAAATAGTATTTGAGCTGTGTAGATGAAATTTCCAGAAATTGTCAAAAATTACAGATTGTATTCTTCTCGAGAAAACAGAAAATTTCAAATTCGTTTATAGGTTTGAAAAGGAGTGTATAAAAAGCCAAGCTGGCTTCTTATTTTTTCAAACCGAGTTGCATTTTTTGGCTAGAAAAAAATAAATTTCTTTTCTATTAAAAATAATTTGGATATGGAAACTCTATTCGCTTTTCTAATATTTTATCGCCACTACGACGTGGCAACAGCAGTCATCAGTTGGGCAAGTGACCTCATTGTTTCACTGTAGTTGTTCGTTGACATCGTGTGTCGACATCGATGCCGATCTTCTCAAAAGTATTCATTTCCTGCTCTACGAAATTTGGCCCATACTGTCCAAGCCGTCTCCCCAACGCAAGTCAGCGTTGAGAGGACTTTTTCAGCACTAAAAACCATTTTGAATGATCTCTGTTGCAATTTGCCGGAAGAAAATTTGCGAAATATCTTATTGGTTCGGCTGACTTCTTTATCAAAAAAAATAAATAAAATATTATTTTTCAAACAAAAATTTAAAAGATTTCTTTCAACCAGTTACTAACCACTTCATAAAGTAAAAATCTAAATTGACTTCTCATATTTGGTCGAAAAAAATAGCCAGCATCGAAACCTGAGGTGGCTTTATACTTTTATCGAAAAAGACTATCAAGCTCTCGCGCTTGCTTTTCTAGCTTCAAAAATATTATCGATAAGGAATAATAAGTAAAGTAGGTTTTTTTTTCGTATTAAAGTCATAATTGGTTCGGTTCCTGTTTTAATTAGTTTTACAGAAGTCTCAGAAATACCCAATCCTCCTTGAAATTTTCCAACATCGATTCATGCATTCTCCACTTATTTAATTAGGAGATCATAAATATAAGAAAATATATCAATAACAGAATGCAAACCATAATACGCCACTCTGATTAGAAAGCTGCGATTAAGACAGGTTCTCATTTGTTCTTGATCATATATTATTCCAAATAAAAGAATAAATTGTGCTAGCTAGAAGAATTGATTAAATTTTATTGTTAAAATTTTGAGTGATGTGTCTATTGATTTGGCATTTATTGTATACATTTTTATTTTCTGATTAATTATTTTCCCATTGATGATTTTTAATTTTGTTATCAATTTTATTTCAAAAAACCTAAATTTAAAATGTATAAATTAGATGCGGAGCTAATAGACGAGATCATATTTTGTGTCATAGTAAAACATAAATTTTCAGATCATTTACAAATTGTCTCCCAATAAAATTTCATACCTTATGTTATACAAAAACTTGTAACTGATTTTACAATGATAACCTTTTAGTCGTTTTATGTTTCAAACTTTTTCTGTATTATAAACACTAACATTGTACAGATTTCATAAACAATTTTCTAACAGAGGTCAAGGCAAAAATATTTGCTCAATTTACTCTAAAATTATGCTTAGGTGTTGGCTTATAACTTCCTCCAAGCTCATCACAGTGCCATTTGTCCACCCTTTTTTTCATCCGCTCAACTGTTAATGTAAGAACACTAAACACTCATGAAACTCATATTAGTTTTAGTCAAGTTAAATACTTAGAGCTAGAAAACCAATAGAATTCTTCTGACAATAGAGTCACCAACGAACTCACCATCTGTCTCAGCTACATCAACAACTACATCGCTGCCTTCAAGTGGGAATAACATATCTGGCAGTGGCGTTAGCGGATGTGGTGGACAACTTCCATCATTTAGCATTGGTGAATTGGTGTGGGGTGCCGCTCGTGGTCATCCAGCCTGGCCCGGTAAAATACTAAATCCACCTGATGGTATCTGTACTCCTTCTGATTCTACTTGGGTTCAATGGTTCGGTGGACGACCTAATGTTGAACTGGTCGCCATTAATTCACTCAAAAGTTTATCTGAAGGCTTGGAGGCGCACCACAAAGCTCAAAAGGATACGAGAAAGTGAGAATTTCTTAGAATAAGATTTTTCTTTAAGTATAGGCATTAAATTTTTCTGAATTTGGTTATATAAAATCAAAAAAAAAAAAAAATAATAATAAATAAATAAAGCTTATGCTCAGTTGTCGTCGTACATTTGGTTTGTGCCAGCTTTTATAGCAGAATTCGAAATTTGTTGGCAACAAATCAACTGGAGATGAATTTTGTTTGCATTTGAAATTATTAGTTTTTCAAATCATTGGCCAATTCTCGAAGTTTTGTTGAATTTTTAACCTTCATATATTTAAGCAGAAATTCCTTTGAATAAATCTAATATTTTGCATTTATTAATGAAAATTTTCCTATAGGAGCAGAAAATTAAATTCACAACTAGAGCGAGCCATCCAGGAAGCAATGGCCGAATTGGATCGAATGTCGATGACACAATCAACAACGCCAGTCTCTACGAAAAATAGGAGCCGAGGGCGACAGCAATCGAATTTGGGCGGACATCAAAGAACAAAGCCGGTAAAAATAGCACCAGCACCACCTTGCGCGAATAATATGCAACAGATACGACAACAAACAACTATTACCCAAGTAACGCATCATCATCAACAGCCGACTCAACAGCAACAGGCGTCGATGACTGCACAAACGAAATGACCGGAATCTTCCGCTCTTTCGTGGTCGTTCCAGACATTTACATTGTTGATTCACAATAACTAATGAAACATGCAAGTGTGTATGTTTCGGCCGCGAGATGAGTGCACCCTTGTTAGTAAGCTTTTCTACTTATTGCCAAATGGAAATGCAATGCATGGCAATGTTTATATCTTATACATAGCAATTGTATATATTTTCTCTAATTAACTTATTTAATTTTATTGTTTCTTTAAGAAATGACAATAAACACGGATAAAGTAATATAAAACAACTTATATTTTCAAGCAATAATTGAGTTTTGTTAATATTTGAATAACTGTAATTAAATGGATGATGAAGCAGTTTATTGATTTACGTGTATAAATGTTCAATGTCTATCAAATCTGAGCTGTTTTTGTATATTTCATTATTTGTTTTTGATGATGTTCATGATATGTTTCCAATTTATTAGACCTGGAATTATAGACTGTATATTACCGTGCAGGTCCTTAAATCCTTCATCCTTGACGTCTCATCATGAGACTTAGAGGACAACGAACGTCTCGGTCGACATGACTCTTCTGTTCCGACGTACATACTTACAGGGTTTTCCAAATTTAATTATATATCGCTGGCATAGATTAGTTTACACCCAGTACAATGAGGAAATCAGTTACTTTCCTGGGTTGATTTGTCGTCCCTTAGGCTTGATTGTGGATTGTAGCCCTGATATTTTCAAGGTTATTGACACTTGCTCCTTGTATAGCAACATAGCAGAGATTAGACTAGATTAGAATCTCTCCATATTCATCTGTTATCAATTATTTATTTGTCACCCTATTGTTGCTGGTCAGTTTCACAGAACTGGAAAGCAACCGATTCTGAATTTCGGCAGCTCTAAATAGCTCTATTATTATTGCCCCAATCTACTTCACTTCCTGCCAGACCAGTGAAAATACATCATAGGGTATTTCCTGATGAACAAATCTGTATCTTGCTATTTCTAAGCAATTTAAGAGCAGGTGCTCTGATGCTCTAGCGGAAACGGAAAGATGAGCTCTCAGCGCCATGCTAATCTTGTTTACCTGATACCTGAAAGATTATTATCTTGGGAAGAGCCCTGTGATGGTTTTAACATCTAGTTTCCCGAGAAAGAGGATTTTGTTCCTTTTTCGGCAGATGAGAAGAAATTTTTTTAGTTTAGCATAGGACTTCACATAGGTCTTATTGCTAATGGGAGTTAAAATTGTCACTAATTGAATCTTGTAAACAGAGTTTCTCCTCTTTCTGTCCAGATGAACATCACAGTTTGTTTTCTATCCATCTTTTTAGACGTATTACGTCGAACGGTCGTAATTAGGTGTAAATATGCAAGCCATTTTATTTATCTGAAATACATAGATGATCAACCAGCTTTCCTTGTATATGTTCTGCTTAAAGTCACTAGACTATATTGTTTTTGGATTCGGAGCACATTTTCGGCCTGGTAGGGCGAAACGCCGCCGCTACATTTATAGTGTCAACTTTTTCCATTGGACATTCGTTTAAAGCTTTCTGTTCACACCTTTTGCATAAAATCGATTACCTGGTCATGCTTTCCCCGAATGAAGATCACTAGGTGGTAATGCCCGAAGCCTTGAAGAGGACTCCTCCTTTATGATCGTAACGGAACGGTAACCTAGAGTTTTTGTTATTTTCCTGCTTTTGAGTTTGGAGTCTCAAAGTCCTTTTCCATAGAATTGTTTTATTTGAATGCATCGAACGACAAGTGTTTTTGAAGGCTCTTGGTACATCTGCAAATTCGCAATGTATATAGCAATTGTCGCACTGAATATGATATGCTATATCAACTGTTGCATTGAGTTATTAGGGTTTGTATATGTTTCTATTTTAGATTTTAGCAACATAAGCATCCATAGTACTGAATTTGAAATAAATTGCGACAAGAACGGAATATTCTGTACAGGTACAGAGTGTCTGTGTTTGTTTTTTGTATTTTTTTTGTTTTATTGTTTTTGTTAAAAAGAACGGATATCTTATGTGTTTACATTTCTTCTTAAATAGTGTCGGACATGCGACCTTCGCTAACGCACTTGAAAATACTGGCCGTATTGCTTCAATTTCATCCCTGACATTGTTTTTCAGCTAGAGTAATGTTCTCGGCTGGCGTACATTTTTGTTTTCAAAAAATTCCATAGAAAAATATCTGGAGCAATCAAATCGTGATTGTGACGGCTAGCTTATTTGACCAAAACGGCTGATCATTCGATTAGGACAATTTCGGGGAAGCAAAGTCATTGTTGCTCTGGCAATATGTGCAGTGGTCCCATCTTATTGCAACCACATCTGTTCTTAAAAGCAGTTCAATTGTGGGACCAAAAAATTTTCAATCCCATGACGGTACGCATCACCACTGACATGTTGCCCTTCCTAAAAAAAATGCTGTCCGATAACCGCAACAAACAGTGACTTTCTAAATGCAACGGTTCTTTGCAAATTTGATGCGAATTTCGCTGCTCCCGAAACGCACATTTTGCTTGTTGTGTATCCAGACATGACAGTGTGCTTCGGCACTCATATAAAATAATTCACTATCGCCGTTCACTTGGTTTAAGATTGCGTTGCAGTATTTCAAGCGCTGAAACTTTGGATATGCCTAACTCTTGTCACCTGGTCTAACAGATGTTCCAGGGGTAGCTGTTACATCCGCTCTAACACTGTCAATATTTTCATTGGATCGAGCTGTACGTGCTCTGTCTATACACCTTAAGTCTGAAACTGCACCAGTATACCGAAAACTCTCCAATTTTGCCTTTAGTATAGTCGCAGTTGGAGGTGAACGGACATTAAAAATTGACACTATAATTTTTTACCTCTGGTGATTTTCAAAGTAAAAGAAAACAATTCCCGTGCGTTGAGCGGTTGTTAATTAATCCATGCCGAATTTTCACAAAATTATCTGCACTTTAAACAAAGAAGGGTTAAAAGTCTTTGTAAATGTAAACAAAAGTTATGCAAACAACAAATACATTAGTGATTTCTGGGACACCCTTTATATACAACTTTTTCATATTTGTTCATTGCAAAACATGAAAAAATCACAAAAGAATACGGCATGAATCAAAGTAACAACAGTTAATCATTTCATAATATTCATACATATCAAATGAGGGTGCACACAAGAGAGTGCAAGTACAACAACGCAGTTTTCAGTGCAACAACTGAAAATGTCATATAAAAGTTACAAGATTCTCATATCATCAAAAATGTATAATTTCTGGCTTGAATTTAACTGAATTTATGACTATCAAAAATTGTAGCTGCTTTTATGAATATGTTCTTAAGCATATAAGAAACCAGAACACGACGGATGCAATGACATGCAGGACAGCAATGTGGTGAATACACAAAAAAAAAGGGATTTTCGCAGAACAAATCTTTGTTACGGCATTTTAAAGAGGTAAATTCTTAATTTTGATATATTAAGTATATGGCTTTTGTAGTTTATAATTAGAACTGTATAATATAACGATGTAGATAGGTTAATATAATAGTGAGTTATGTCAGTTGTAGGTTACAATCTAGTAGGAACTTAAATGAATAAATTTTATGATGAATTTGAAATGAAATTTGTCTTCTTATTGTATTACGTCAGAACGAAAGTATAAATAGTACGATTTTAGTGAGTTACAAACAGCTCTAAAGTATTAAGTCGATTTAAGATTTGCATATCGATTCATTTCAAAGGGATACTGTCTTAGACTTTTGGACCTACTGAATCTATTTGAGGCGGTCTCCGTCTCTAAGAACATTAGTTCGTTGGTTTAAGGAATTCATAATCTCGGCACTACCATGACTACTATCCCAAGCCGGTACATCGACAGTTTTTGCAATCACATATCTCTAGATAAACTGAATGAGTTATAAAATGTCGTTTAGTATGAAGCAGCAAGGTGGTCTTTGAATTGTCATTCTTATTACAATAAATTAACTTACATGGATTTGTAGGCAGTCCCCTGATACGTCCTTAATGAACGCCCAACTAAATCCCTGCTAAGTACATTAGATGCAGCTTTTGCCAGGTGGAGCAACTCTGATTAAAAAAAAAAAACAGTATTTATAATCATGGGGTATTGCCGACTTTAACACCAATCCTGCAGAGTCCTCCTATTTCTCCTAGCCAAATATATTATTCGGCTGATTTTTCTGATTTAAAAATGAATGTCATCCTATTTTTCTTAGCCATGCGTCTTTTTCGGCTAATAGGATCCTGAGCAACGCTGTGAGTCAATGCTCGGACGGCACCACTCTACCACATTAGCAGAATGTAAAGGGATTAAAACAAAAACTACGGAAATCGTCAAATTCTCTATTGCAGTTTGATTCGAAAACTATGCTTTCACTGGAACTTGGCTGCATCATGGGTTTCGTGATATTGAAATCTTGGAAAATTCTTAACAAATCTTTAGAAGGGATGCTTGTGGCGATCATCTAGCCTGTAAAAATATCTTCATTTACAACCAAATTGAACTTTCTGGTTTTCCCAATACTCTTCACATTGAACTTATTGCTATTAAAGCAACAATTTCAAAACAAGTCTTATTTCGTTGGTAGTATACCTCCATGTTCATACGGTCTCTTAAGACAATCGTCAGAATATAATATATGATCTACTCATTTGAACAAATAATTTTATCCATGCTATGATAGCACCCCTTGATGAAATATTGCTTATTGGAGATTTTAACTTAACACAATGGGTACTGCATGAAGATAAGAATGACAATCTTCATCATAGTAACTAGAGATTAAGGGAATCACTGGTTTTGGGCGCTGTTTTATTGGTCTCAGCCAAATTAGTAATATAAAAACTGACATTGGTAGGCGGTTAGACCTGGTATTCTCCACTGACTTGGGCAATGTGCTGGTTAGGACAGCTCAGATATGATGTCTACTTTTGATAAATATTATGCTCCCCCATTTTGTACTGTTGGTAATTATTCTAATCTTGACAATCCTGGCTTGTATAATTCTCGGCACGAAAGCATGCCAATGTACGAGAAAATTGCGCCAATTCATGCAGAGTTAAAGTAGGGATTGCAAGAAGAATCTGGAATATATTAAATGCTGCAAGTTCCGTGTTAAAAACTTAACTGTCTATGTAATAACATGTAATAAAAATGGATTTTATTTTATTCAAAAGAAACTTTATTAAAGAAATTGTTATGGAACTATATTGGAGTGATTAAGACTGGACGTTTGTTATGGGAGTATAAAGAGTGATTTACTTGGACGTAAACTCCAGACTGCCAGCATGAGCTGACAGATCACTCGGTGGACAGCGTTGAGTGCAGAGCGGCACGCTAGCTCGCCTCGGCTATTGGCGGAGAGTGTGGGGCGGTTCCACGAAAACCTGCAGCTGTGCCACCAGCCATATACAAAAAAAAAATCGTGCCTTCAAGCCAAAAAAAGGAAGCACGCACTCTTTCCTGAAGAGACCATTACACCACTTACCCTTACCTTAGTGAAGGCGCAGATGATATGCCTTCAGCCACAATGCCCCATATCCACCCAACGACACTGAGGGCAGCAGTCATTTTTGTTCAGTGTCCCTTGTTGACCTGTAAATAGAATAGAGCGGACCTAATCAACCCCTACATTGAGAGGGCTCCAGGAGAGTGAGAGGGAAATAAAAACTTTTAACTCGCCATTACGTTATAAGTATACTACAATTTTGTTTTATTTTCTTTTGGCCTTAATTTCACTCCCGTTGCACTTATTAGGTATATCTATAGTCAAAACAATTCTATCTATAAGCGCGTAAACAATTCGATGTGTAGTCACTTAAATAATTCTAGCTATAAGCATGTAAACAATTCCATGTGTAGACACTTAAATAATTCTAGAAGGGAGGCGACCCAATGGGACTTTCTTTTATACCAAAGAGACGTTAAATTGTTAACATATATATTAGGTGGCTTACGATTCGCAAACGTCGTCTCGAGAAGGCCTTCTGGAGCGCTACGGCTGTCATGGAAATTCGATTTACTCCCCTTGGGTGGGTCTCTTAACAATCTTAACTCAAACCGATATCAAAACTAAAATCTTCCTATCTTCGTGGACATGATTCTGCCTTTATGTACTACTATCGGAAAAGGAGTTCAATCTCCAGTGTACTTCAATTCAATTATACCTTCTAGATGGTTCTCTTAACAAAATTCATATATGATTAGCGTATCTATACTTAAATGTATGAATGTCTGGATGTGAATGTAATAAAATAATATATAAAAATTATAAATAAGCAAAATTCATATATGACTAGCGTATCTGTACTTAAAGGTACGAATGTCTGGATGTGAATATAATAAAATAATATATAAAAATTATCAATATGTAAATAAGAAAAATTAAAATAGATTCTGACTCTTCACTCGGATATACACGACGTGTATTCTCTCAACAATGTTGGTATACGCACAACGTATATAATTGAATACAACAGCATCTGAGCACGAATATAATAAACTAATTTAGATAAAATCTCATAGCGGTAAAGATATAACTTCCGGCACTTCCGTTAGTAATGGTCTCTTGTCGACAAATTTGGACTTCAATCGCTTATCAATACCTCGAACTTGAATGTTTTAAATGATCTCAAAGCGTTAGAGATATTACTTCCAGTCGTTAAAGATTCGCACGTTAGTCAGCTGCTTTGCCCACCAAATTATAATATATATATATATATATATATATATTTTGGGACCAAAAATATATAAATTCAAAGATCTCTGCGACAGAGATGTTAAGTCCAGGAAACTTTCACAATTTTTTGTAAACGCAATTTGTTGGCCAGCGGTTAATCTTTACCTCATGGTTGTAATTGTGTATGTATAGAGGGAAAAGTTTATGTGCTCAACATACAGTACGTGATTGTTCCGTTATACCTCGAATATCGAATGTAATAATTAAATCAAATAATCTTACCGCAATGCAGATATAATTTTAAATTAACCGAATTTTATAGCTTTGAGCCAGTAAATGCCGTTTTCCGACAAAATTATGGTCCCTTCTTCACATGAATGTTATTGGTGTATTACTGAGGGCAAAGTTCATGTCTGATGTACAGACCCAATTGTTGTCTTCTATCTCGAAAAAATATTTTTCACTTAATAATTCCAGCCTTTCTATCCGTGTGCACAAAATTCTCAGACTTCGCTTTTCGTCTGGTTTACCTCCTTCGTTCACTATACCACACTTTTCTAATCTTTCTTCTTGATTATACTTTTATTTCTTCTTGTTCGTTCACAGCCAGCAGTCTCAGAATCAACACTCGACCAGAAGCAAAAACAAATGTCTTCCTCCTTCTCGGATGCTTCTTCCTTCCTATCTCGCCAAACGTTTTCCTGTCGGGCACTCGTCTCAGTCAGACTTGAGACGTCTGGTCGAGTCTCGTCAACAGTACATTCGCCATGTGGCCCGCGCTGTGTGCTGCTGCTAGCCGTCGGGTAGCATACTGCTGCCTGCAGTACGCTACGACCATAACACGTTAATACCCTAGACACACAGCACTCTTAATCAAGAAATAACTAACGACTCATTAGTCTATAATGATTCATTATAAACTGCAGACACACAGCCATTTCTTTAATTAAGTTGTTCTGTCAAACTGGTTTTGATAAACTTATCACATTAAAGAAGCAATATGGATGGAATTAACGTGATAAACTTTGTTTTTATTAAATTTAATTTTTATTTATTTTTATTTTATTTCATTTAACGATTGAGAAATGAAAAAAAGATCTTATTAAAAAATATTTTGACATAATTACTTTGTGCTTTGCATTTCTTCTTCTTATTTTCCAAATCAGCAGATGCACAGCGGAGCTCCATACTTAAATTAGATGCTAAATCTAGCACATTTTCCTAATTATAGCTATAATGAAGATAGAAAACACTTCATTAGTGTACTTCATTATCATCTGCTTTTCGAGTCATAATGACGTATACTATGTGACACACGGCATTTTAATGAATAGTTAGTACTAATGATTCATTAGATCATGCTGTATGTCTAGGGTATAAGTCCCAACTGCCAGCATTAGCTGACAGATCACTCGGTGGACAGCGTTGTAGTGTAGGGCGGCGCGCTAGCAGCTCGACTATTGCGGGAGAGTTATAGGGGGGGGGTAAACCAATAACCTTCCATAATCAAAAAAAAAAATTCGTGTCTATTAAAAAAAACGAAGCACACTATCTAGCCCTGAAGGGGCCCTTACACCGCTTACCCTTGTACGTCGAAGGCGCTAATGTTCGACCCTCTGCTACTAAATATGACTTAAAATATGTACACTAGTTAGAATACTTCAACCCGTATGCACGCCCTTAATTAAATTTGAACAAATAGGTTTAGATACAACGGAAAAATTTAAGAGATGTATGTAAGTATATGTGCGCACAACGAGAATTACTGATTTAGTGCATCCAATAGAACGACATAAGCTTGTTAAAATAATCAAAAAATATTACTCACCCTGGTTCCATTTCTTAGGAAGGCCTTCCGGAGCTGGACGCGGGCTAGCTGCCTATCAATGAATATCGATATCAATTACACATTCCTGTTGGGTAAACTTTACATTCAAGCAGGGGAGCCGTGACCCTATTCCATTGTTTAATTTAATAAATGCTTTGCAAAACCAATTTCTCTAGAATACTAAAGATAATCCTACAGGGGAAGCTGTTTCCCACTAAATATCCCTGTTCTGTATTACTTAAGGTTAATATAACATAAAGTATAAGATAACGTATGCAAATGACAAAAAAATCCATTTATAAGAATCATCTCACCGGTTGACGGTAACGATAATGATGAAAGTACGAACAAAACTATTCGACAGTAAATCAGATATTAATATAATTATTAATGAAGCACCTATCATCCTAATAATTGTTTAGTTTTAAACCAATGCCATTTAAGCTACATTTATGTACGAAGCATATTGCTGTAAGTCTTCAGATATCTAACGCTAAGTGCATTTATTTGAGTCAATAGAGATGAAAGCTTAAGAAGGTTGTAATTTAGTGTTTAGAAGATGATTACACACGGCGATTTACAGAGTAAGTCATCTTATTTACTTTAGTCCAATTTTCTTTCTTTTGTTTTATGAATTGTACCTCGGTTTTCGAATTATTATAGTATAATTAATTTTATTACTCGTCGCGCCGCACTTTCAGGATCTAAATCAGGACAGATAACGTGGGAGGTATTGTACTTCGCCTCCTAAATCAGTTCGCTGATCCAGGCTACATAGTATGATCTGATTAATATTCGTTTTCATTTAAAAAAATGTAGAATAGCATCTTCATGTGCTGATGAATGTACAACTGTCTCTTAAATAGCGTTCAGAAACGGTGTACAGATAAATCCGTTAAACCAAACGACAGGGTCTATTGTAAAAATGTTCAGGAATGTGCGCGCCGATGCGATTTAGTTTGGTTCTCCTTATAGCTGATTGAAACGGTAGCACACTTATTCTTCATATGATGTATAAAAGCTTTTATATTTTGTTTTTTGTAGATTTTCCTAGACACAGCAGCGGCTCAATTTCTCGCCACTGAAACCTAGTCTTTTCGACGAGAAACCTTTTTGCCATACGATATAATATAAAAATAATTGGTATATAAGTAGAAAAATGGCACAAAATAACAAAGCCTCAACAATTGCTTATCTGATGTTTCACAGGCGTCTCCTATGAAACTTCCTACGCAGGGGCGGATTTGATCACTTGGCCGCCCTAGGCCTATGGAAGATTGCCGCCCCCTACTCCCTGTAAAACACGAAAAATTGAATGATCTATATCCAGTGAAGGGACCCCAGGCTAGAATTAGCGGAGTAGGCTGCCTCATAAATCGGAGTAGATTTGAAAAAAATGGAGTAGAATTAAAAATAACACTTTCCAACGAATTATTTTATTTAAAAAAACGAAAAAGTATAAAAATGTAATGAAATACCCACAACTACAAGAAAAAATCGCCGCCCCCTAAATCTGCCGCCCTAGGCCCGGGCCTACTCGGCCTATAGGGAAATCCGCATCTGTTCCTACGCCTCTCTCCAGTCTTGCAACTTTTCTTTTCTTTGGTTTTCCCCCGGTACGATTTTTCTTCCACTTCTTCGGTCGGCCTGCGATTTCCTTCTGCTCTCTTTTCTTATTTCTCCTGATACTTCAGGGACACTTGATGTTCACTTTATTTTTCGTTCCCGGCCTCTCGGATTCTTCCTCTTCACAGCCAGGTTAGCATCATCTCGTCAAGCTCTTCAGCAGCACATTTGACGTGTGGTCAATGTACGTACTGCTGCTAGCTTCAGCGTGTAGCATACTGCTGCATGCAACATACTACGACCGTAACAAAATTCGCGACCACTTTATTTTCCTTCACTAACAATCGTTTACGATTGACGGCAAGCTCTCCAAGAAACAATTTATTTTATATAGTAGTAACCGTAAGGTTTCCATTACCAAATAATATAGCTTAGGTTATATAGACTAGTACTCGAAACCTCTTCGTAACCACTTTAAAACCCTTATAGAGTTTAAATGGAGGATTATATAAAGGTTACTGTGACTTGATTTAGGTAACGTTATATAACTAAAAGTTTTATAAAATGAGTAATTAAAAATATTCTGGTTACCTTAATATAACTTTTT
The DNA here is from genome assembly GCA_963924295.1 of Dioctria rufipes. Classification (NCBI taxonomy): domain Eukaryota; kingdom Metazoa; phylum Arthropoda; class Insecta; order Diptera; family Asilidae; genus Dioctria; species Dioctria rufipes. Next base: position 168,909,171 of record OZ002741.1, on the reverse strand, counting down.
CTATAACCCTTATATAACTTTGGTCACAGCAGTGGTTGCGGTAATGTTTCGGTTACCTTTATAAACTTTGTTTATAATGGGGTGATGGTAACGTTTCCACAACGCTTGGAATTTTCTCAGACTGATTACTTTTAGTGGTTGAAATTTTAGGGAAATTACTTTCGTTACCTTTATAAAACAATATAAGGCAAATATTTACCCAACCTATCTTGAAATAGAATTTCGATATTTTTTTGTACTGCATTTTTATAATGTAAGGGTTTAATATTTTTACATCTTAGAATTGCAATTTATCGGCATGTACGTGGTGAAATTCAGCTGCAATTAAAATTTTACTGTGAATATCATTATAGATACTTCTAAAAAATACAGACCGCTCCAGAAATAAGCAGTATTTAATTATTTTAATTAAATATGAAAATATTTAAAATTTTCACTTAGGTGATATCAATTGATAAAAGTAACATTACTTAATTTAGAAAAATTATATATCTAAAATGATGTATTTTCTTCATATAAAATTAAAACGGAAGCCATATATCAGCAATTTAAATAATTGGCTTAACCGACATTTTCTTTTTTATCTGCAATGCACAGATGAAAAAATGGCGGCTTGTACTTAAATGAACAAATTACCATTATAAAACTTCAACTACTTTTATATAAATTCTGGCTCTGTTGTATAAACTCAATTACCCTTATAAAACTTCTAGAAATATCACATAAACTAAAGGAACTACCACATATATACCCTTTAGTAATAATATGTGACCTTTGGTAATTTTATATATCGTAAGGTAATGACAAAATGTCTGTGTCATGTTCTTCTTATAATAATTTTTATTGTACGCTCTTCGGTAGTGTAATGAATTATTTTAGTTACGAAAAAAAAATGTCATATAAAATCGTTCAAATTAAAGGGGCAGATCAAGAAGACCTACATACTTTGTGTATTGTCCCAACAGCTCGGGAAAATGCATACTGAAATGGCCAAATACGAACAAATTGACGTTACTAAAAGTTTCCAATTTTTATTAAAGTCACCTAAATTACTGAACGTTGTCGAGTTATATAAGGGTAACCACGGATACCGCAATAGCCCCTTATTACCAATCAGTTATATAAAGTGGTGATGAAAACAATTACAAAACTTTTTTATATACCTTCTAGTAATGGTTACTCTAAGTTATATAGACCGGTGATTAAAACATTTCCATCACCAACTTATAAAACCTTTAGTAACTTACTTCCACGAGAACCATTAGTAATCTTAAAAAACTCTAATAAAACTACGTCACCAATTGGTAATATTATAAAACTCTTATATGACCACTCAAATTCTTATATAACCGAGTAACAATTATATACCCCTTATAAAACTACCCATCTTTTTCAGTCACCAAAAATTGGAAAAATTGTTACTTGGGTCCCTTCTCCATGTGAAAGGGACACTATATGTGTAAAGAAAACGTGTTATGAGCACACATAAGCTCAGTTAGTATAATTATCCAGCGGGAGATGGAAGCGCTCAAAGGCGAATGTAAGTTCCACTGGTTGCTCATTCTCTTTACTAACTACTACACCTACACCTACAGCTTTGGATTAGTGACACATAGCCATGGTGTTCATCGATACCACCGTGACCCTCCACAAGCACAGCTCCAGCTCCTTCAATGAATCTGCCCGTCGCGACCAACACAGACATAATCAGTACGTTTATATGAATACTTGAAGTATACTTCAATTAGAGATCAAGTAATCAAAATATCATGTAAACACACACACATACACTTCAAGTATACTTGAGTCAAGTAAATCACAAAATTTTGTTCGATTTACTTGAAAAAATTCATGCATAAACGCAAATTCAGTACTTGAAAGTTTTTCATTTGTTCGAGATATGAAAACGGCAAAGAGGAACAAGAAGAAGATTATTGTTGATAATTCAGGCTGTGATTTTTAGCACTTTTCTCAAGATATTTATCTAAAAATCCGCAATTCTGTATTGAACTTTATGCAGAGTTGTCACATGTAAAGTGTCACTTCAAGTAAATTTCAAGAAAATTTCAAGTCAAGTAATTGGAATTAATTCAACCAAAAACCCTAATTGAGTTTTAAATGGATTTCAAGTCAAGTACTCAAGTAATCATGTAAACGTACTGAATGATGCCACTCATGACTCATATCAACAGCACAGACATGGTGCTCACGGACACCACCGTGACCCTCCAAAAGCATGGTTACTAGTTCTTACCCCTACGAACAATACAGGCACTTGCAGTATTTAATACTGCGCATAATATCACTTTCATACCAAAACCAAACACAATAGCTAGAGCTATCTACAAGCTAAGATTGAGAATTAGCCACTAAACTACCCAAAACTTATACAGGCCACTCACTATATCGCTTCCACACGAATTACTTTTTCTTCCGCTTGCACTAAAACAAAACTAAACTCATCGCTAAATCGCCTCAATCTACCTTTTCCTCACTACTATTATCAGTATATGTGTGTAAATAAAATCTATGAGATACATAGTTGTGTCTTGCTCCTTACCAATAATATTTGACACATGTCTGTATGTATAACACTGGTATGTTTTGTAATTTACAGAGTTTAGGTGCAATGAGATTTAAGGAATAACTTATGCTCGCACTACATTTTATTGCGCTTAGAATCTGAGAACTTTACAACGCAAATTTTTCAGAAATTTCCAGTAGATTTACTTCTATTAATTTCATTATAGTAGAATTAGAATCTATTACTGAAGATGCGTTCACAAGATATTACAATCTTTTGTAGTACACTATTAGTTGGCAAAAGAGGATGGAATATTCGATGGAAACCAAAAACAAAAAGGCATAAATGAAAAATACTAACTTAATAATAATAAAAAATTATAATGTCTAGTATTAAGTCACATTTTCAAATACAAGAGAATATCTTGATTTATTCAACTCGTAACCATGCTCGACAGTAAACTGATCTTGCTACTCAAGGATGTTTCTCTTGGAACCTAAAACTCACCTTACCTTCACACAACAAACGCACTTAGTCTAATCCTAATTGCCGGCAATAAACCTACTCAAGCAACATTCATACTGTTCCGAGAATATTTCCTTTCATCTCTTGAGGTGCCGATACACTTACCCACAGTTACGGGAAGACGAGATTCCTTGTCTTAATTACTTTTGACGCCAGGCAGGGCTTTTACCTGAAAATGCGTCCTATAGCTCGGCCAACATACTGCGTCACTGTCCTAAGTGACCTCGGTATTTACTTCGCAACCTCCTCCTCCAGTTATTGCAGCATTGCCGGGGCTTCCTCTCGCGGACAGACACCTCGACTCTCAGTCGAATACATCACACTAGATTTCACTTCCAGATGAGGAGCTACGACTTCCATAACCAACCGAGTTAGTATCGCTTCGACTCCCAGCCGAAAACAGCAACAGCCGGCTCCCCGTCGACTAATCGACTCCCAGTCGACCTATATATTCATCGACTTCTAGTCGACCCCTATACTCCTCAACTCTCAGTCGAACTCTATAATCATCGACTCCCAGTCGAACTTTATACTCATCGACTCCCAGTGGAACTTTATACTCATCGACTCCCAGTCGAACTCTATACTCATCGACTCCCAGTCGACAATAATACTGACTATTCTCTTGGTCAGCGGATAAAAAAAATGACATCGCTCATTTATTTTAACTTCCTTAACTTACATATTTTCTTCGTCAGCTTTGGTATCGTTATCTTCCAGTCCATCGTCAAAATTAAGTGAATCTAAATCACACCATGGCTTTATCCTGTCTGCCGATTGGACAGACTCGTATAGTTTCCTGGAAACTTGTAGTTCTTCGGTATCCGTAACTACGTACCGATCGTTGGGAAGAGCCTTTTTCATCAGATAAGGCCCTTTGAATCTTGGCTGAACTTTACGGGGTTGTCCGGTAGATGTAGGCTCGTCCCGGATGAGAACTAAATCGCCTCCCTATATTGATGCGGGCCTTTATGTGTTGAATTAAACTTCTCGGCCTGAGCTGCTTGCTTTTCCTTGATTCTACTCAAAACCTTTTCCTTGAGTTCAGAGAGGGGAATTAAATCTTCTTCTTCTGTTTCGATGGTATCGTGAAGAGCTAAGAGTAGCTTATTCTTCAGTATATCTCTTGGTTGGTATGTTAAAATTAGTTTGTTGGGTGTTTCCAAAGTCGTAGAATTCTTCAAACTATTAAGAGCCCAGTTCTTGTCCCAGTCCTTACCATCAATATCTGTCCGTTTGCCGCAGTGAGTACATGTTTTATGGAGTTTTCATTGCAAAACCTCTCGAACTCTCTCTGTTCCCCTGTCGGTGATAATCCGTGCCGGCATTTCGAAATATTGAGTTACATCTTCTAGTAATTTAATGAGACCTTTGCTAGTTGTTGTCCTCACAGGTCTTAAAAACACATATTTCGTGAAGGCATCCACAATGCCAATTAATTGGGTGTTTCCGCTTTTGCTTCTTGGATACGACCCCAAATGGTCGAGGTGCACCGTGTGAAATGGTAGCGGCTGTCTTTCTGGAAGATGAATCTGGTACCTGGTTTCGTCAACTCCACGTTTATTGTAGAGACAATCCACACACGATTTCACATACTTTCTCACAACTGCTTTCATGCTGGGGAAGCAAACATACTTCCTTAAGGTCTCTAAAGTTCTTTCTAACTCAGGATGCCCCATTTCATCGTGAGCATATCTTATAACTCGCCATCTGGTTCCAGTCGGTATAACATTTCAATTAGTGGTCTTCTTGAAAATCCTTCCATTTTCCAGAATATAACTTCCAATTATTCCGTCCTTTTCCTTATGATTGGTTATATCACCTGTCAAAACCTTCCGAATTTCCATTAGTCTGGCATCTTTTTGTAGCACTGCCAACCAATCTTCGTCCATAACTCCGACAGTAAGCACTTTATCCGTAACATTTTCTATTTCTCGCCCTTTATATACTGGACAATCGCTTAATGCATCCGTCTGACAGATTTTGTTTGCTGGCCGGAAGACTAGCTCAAAGTCGAATTCCGATATCTTAAGCCACCACCTGGCTATCCTAGGCACTAGATCTTTCTTTTCTTGCGTTTTACGGTGGGAATTACAATCGGTTACCACCTTAAATCTCCTGTGAAGAAGGTAATGCTTGAAGCGCTCTAACGATTCGACGACAGCTAAAGCTTCCAGCTCGTAGATATGATATTTGGATTCTGTTGATGTGGTTGCACGGCTGAAGTAGGATACTGGCCTTAGGTCTCCACCTTTTTCTAGCATAAGAATTCCGGCTATTCCGTGAGAGCTAGCATCCGTGTGCACTTCCTGTTTGGCGCCTTCATCTTAAAGAGCCAATATGGGTCATTGATTTAGCATTTCTCTTAGACGATTGAAAGCAGTCTCTGTGTTCTCACTCCATTTAAACTCGACATCTTTTCGGAGAAACTGATTTAGTGGTTGTGCAATGTCTGAAAAATCGCGTATAAAACGTCGAAAGTATCCAGTTAGTCCAAGAAATTGTCTAACCTCACGCACGTTTTCAGGTCGTTTGTACTCCTTCACTGCTTTAATTTTATTATTCCCGGTTTAATGCCCTCCGCGGAGATCTCATGGCCTAAGAATTAGATTTCCTTTTGGAAAAAAGTACACTTCGCTAGGTTTAGTGTCAAGCCCGCCTTCGCATTTCCGTTAGAAATTCTCTTAGAGTTTCCAAATTTTCTGCTATGTGTTTTTTTTTTTTTTTTTGAGAACAGGAAAAACCCATCCCAAGCACGGAGGCCATAGCGGCCCAGTGTACTATCCTGAATCCCATTCACCAAAACCTTCCTGTCCTCTTAATGAAGCGCATCAGGTTTTGGGTGAGGAAAGTTTTTCAGCTCATCCACAGATAGAAGGGGAGACCCTAGAGTATCCAGTCTGCTCCGGACACTCACACAGAAAGTGTTCGGTTGTCTCAGGCTCTCCCACCAGGCAGTACAAACACTCAGGGCTGTCAAAAACTCCCATCCTTGTTAGATGAGCGTGAAGTGAGCTGTGGCCGGTGATGATGCCAACCACAGTTCTACATGGTTTCCTTCCGGGCCCCATGAAAAAATCGGAGATATACCCATTGGGCCCATCAAGAAACAGTTTTGTACACCTACAAAAACTCAGGTTCTCCCATCTCTGCTGATGTTTCCTATGAACATCCGCTTTGATGAGAGACCCGATACACGAGGTGGCAACGCCTACGGCGGGCTCTGGTCCGAGGAACGGAGAGTCGAAGCCAGCCCTAGCTAAAAGGTCAGCCCTTTCATTCCCCATGATCCCCATGTGACCAGGAACCCACAGGAGGGACACTTTGTTGTGAAAACACAACTTATCCACGATCTGCAATCCCCCAGTAACTTAGACGTTATCCGAGGGCCATTCAAAACCATCAAGGCTGCCAGACTATCCGAAAGGATAGCGATGTCTTTCCCCTTGATTTGCTTATCAAGGGCTAACTTCGTTGCCATTGAGATGGCGAAGACTTCAGCCTGGAAGACAGTGGTTTGTCTTCCAAGTTAGTACTCCATTCCAAAATCAGGCTAAGGAAAGTATACACCTGCCCCAGCTCCCTCATTAGTGAGAGAGCCGTCGGTGAAGATTTTTAGAGCAGACCGGGGAAGGCTCGATAAGGCACCTCCCTCAGTCCACGATTCCCTTGCAGGAAAGCTCACAGAGAAGCGACGCCCGAAACGAAGCTCAGATACCATCGCATCCCGTGGCATACCGGCCAGAGGGTTTTCCAAGTCCAGCCGATACGCCATAGAGTAATGAGATGATCCAGTCCAGCCGTCCTTCCAACATCCCCATGAGCGCAATCTGCACACAGCCCTTTTGGCCTTTGCCTGAATGACAAGATCCAGGGGTGGCAGATTGAGTAGGACCTCAAGAGCCGCAGTAGCCGTAGATCGCATGGAGCCCGTAATTCCCAAGCAGGCAAGCCTTTGCAGGCCCGCCAGCTCCCGGATCGCAGTCCCCACAAGCGTCCTCGGCCACCATACACAGGAGGCATATGTGAGCATGGGTCTGACGATCGAGGTGTACATCCAATGCACAACCCTCGGTCTCATGCCCCATGTGCAGCCAAAGATTCTCCTGCATTGAGCGAAGACCCTCATAGCCGCATTAACTTTTTCCTCTACGTGCAATCCCCATGTCAGCTTCGAGTCAATGAAGATTCCAAGGTGCTTGACATGAGGAGAGAGTTGCAGAGTGGATCCAAAAAGCTTTGGAAGAACAAAGTACCCCAGCTTACGTCTTCTAAAGAAGAGCACCAAGCTGCACTTTGTTGGGTTCACTGTCATATCATGACGGGTGCACCAGTTCTCAACAATATTGAGGCCTCGTTGCATGAAGGTACAGGCAGCAGCCATGCTATGCCTGGAAATGAGCAGAGGGATGTCATCAGCATACGCTTCACATGAGAATCCCACGTTTTTCAGCACCGTGATGAGTGAGTCAACCAACATACACCAGAGTACTGGGGATAGCACGCCACCTTGCGCGCAGCCTCTCTCCACCAGCACACTGAGAGAGGTACGGCCGCCTACATCCACAGTTAAGTATCGTCGTCTTAACATTTGGTCGATCCATCGCACAACAGTGCGATCAACACCATGTCGACGAGCTGCCTAGCGACTCGGGGGTGGCCTTGTCAAAAGCCCCCTCGATGTCCAGAAAGGCTCCCAAGGTAAACAGTCCACGATCCAGTCTCCACTCAATGACAGTAACCATTGAGTGGAGAGCCGTCTCCGTAGATCTGCCCCTCCGGTAAGCGTGCTGTGAGGTGTTTAAGGAAGAAGCCTTTAAGGGTACTCCCTTAATATATTCATCAATCAGCCTCTCCAGGCATTTCAAAAGAAATGAGAAGAGGTTTATGGTTTGAAAACTCTTCGGGTCCATGTAGGAAGCCTTACCAGGCTTCCGAACGAAGGCGACCCTCACCTTCCTCCACATCTCAGGGACATATCCAAAAGCGATACATGCCCTGAAAATGGAGTCGATGTATGGGGCCAGCACAACGCTCTCAGACTTAAGAAGGACAGGCAAAATACCGCCGGGGCTTTAAAGGCCACGAAGGTTGAAATTGACCATTTCACCTTCTCGACATCAACTACCTTGGCGGCAGTTGACCAATCTCTACCAGTGCATATAGGTAGCGGATAATCGAGACCTGCCTGCACATCTTCTTCAAGTCTGCAGTCAGGAAAATGCGTCGAGAGAAGAAGTCTACAGGTTTATTCTTTCGATGCCGTAAAGGAGCCATCTGGCCTTCTCAGAACACTCAGCCTAGCCGACGGGTCGCTCCTAAGAGCCCTGAGCAGCCTAACCGGTTCACGATAGCCGTCAAGCTCCTCGCAGAAATCTACAAAGGCCTGTCTTTTTGATTTCCTAACAAGCCTCTTGTAGTTACTCTGAGTCTCGCGGTAGGCCCGCCAGTCTCCCTCCGAGCCAGTCCTCCTGGCCTTATTAAAGAGCCTTCTGGAAGCCGTATGGAGTTCACTAAGACTGCCGGTCCACCTGTTATAGTTTGCACGCTCCGTGCTCCAATGGAGAGAGCACGCGCAGGTGTTTGTTATAAAGAAAAACTCGTACAATCACTCCTTATCGTGTTTATTATACGTATTTGATCGTTTTCTTTTTTTTTCAAAACAATAATAAGATATATATTTTTTAGATTCTTTCCTAATTTAATTGTAGTTTAATTTATTAGGTTTTCAAATTCTGTAAAGTTAACTTCATCAAATCGTTTTCCGATTTTTCACTCTGCAAAATTATGAATTTTAACGGGCCGTTTTCTGATCATTCATCATTAAATTTATTAGATTGATTTTTATTCTTCAAAATTTACTTTATCAAACCGTTTTCTGATTATTCACAATTCAATTTTTATAGATTTTCCCGATTTCTAAACTTATTCGCGCGGCGGTTGAAAAACAGACTCCCCGAGGTTTTGGCAAATTGCACCCAGGTACCCACGAAAACTTCAGAAAGCTTTTTTTTTTGTTTTATTGCTTTCTCACGACGCGACGTTAAAAAAACGTACGTGAGAAAATGCAAAAGTTTTTGATGCAAGCTATATGCATCAATGAAAACTGTAATCCGATATGCACTTGTGCGCCCGTCTTGAAATATTAATTTTAAGAGGGCGCGAATAATTTTGATAATTGTATGTATGTATGTACATACAATTAGATTGGATTAAGTAAGTACTGTACGTATGTACATAGTACTTACGAAAAAAAAAGTGAGAAGACACTGTATGTAGGTAAGTATGCATACCGTGTGAGTGGAATGTGTGTCTGGTAACAAAATGCAATTTATGCTAAATTGCATTTTGTTATAATGTGGGAATGCATTTCTAAATGGATTTTAAATTTTATCTGAAATTTTGAATGAAATTTAAATTGAAATGTTTTTTTCAGGGTCAATTAATGGTACAACAATATATCATATTGGACGATACATTGATGTATCGGTATTATGGTTGTGATTCGGGGCATTGGGCACCTGAGTTACAACATCCCTCCCCCCCGGGGGAAAAGAAAGTTTTATTCTTTCGAGGAAGAAAACTTTCTTTCGATTCAAAAATTAAGCCATGCGTATACGTTATATGTCTTATAAAAATTGGTGAATGCAGGTATACATAATTACATAAAATTACAGGAATAAAGTAAAATAAATTTTATACATTAAAGATTAGTAGTTGTATCTGAGAGGTGAAATTGCCTATCAATATATATATATATATATATACTACGTACTATAGATACAATTAATTCATTTTATTTTTATATTATTATTTTTTCTTAATAGAATTAGATATACTATGTACCTACTTATAATTTGTTTTTGACTTCTATATATTACAGTACTAAATAAAAATGAATAAAGATTTAAGATCCTGTGCATATATTAATTCTTATAGATCTTAAGCTTTTATTTTATGTATACCTATAATTTTATTGTCTTATTTATTTATTTATTTTTATTAATCTAAATAAAAATGTGTTTTTCATAAAAACCATGCTTCTATTCTAGTCGCCAAGAATGTGTTTTTTTTTTGTACATATATACATATACAAATTACCCAAAAATTAAACATTAAGCTTTTCCCTTTTTTCTAGGTTTAACATTTTTATATTAATGATTTCATATTCTTTTCATTATAGAGTGTCTTAGATTGTTCGGATGGGGATAGGGGTTGTTGGAAATGATAAAAATTGGATGAGAAAATGTTAGTGTGGCTCTTTTATCATTGTCCGCAAGTTAAACGTTTTCTTTGTGGTGCAGGAGTTATTTTGAATTTTGATTTTCTCGGTGCCGCGGTAGGCACATTCTCGTGTTTATGTTCAGGAAGTATTTTTTTTTTAATTACGAGTTTTTGTGTTGTATTTGATATACAGATAAGCACATAGAATAGAGATAATTAAGGTAATTGTCAGGTACGACACTGTATAGTGGTGAATATGATGATTGTTAATTGGATTGAACGTAGTTAATTCCTGCTCTTTTTGGGAATGGATGGATTCCAGAAGTCTCTCTAGATCCTTGTTTGTTGTAATATTTAAGGGAAAATGTCATATTCCATATTATATTGGAAATGTTTATCGTTGGGATGAAATGGGAATTGAATTTGGATAGTTTTACGTTATGTCCGTTCAGAATGAATTCCTTGCCGCGAACATAACAACCAGGATTGATGTGCATTGTTCCTATTCCACGCAGGGTTTGTGAAGTAATGGAATCTTCACAAATAATGTCTATGTGGAAGGATCCTTTCAGGGAGAAAAGCCAGGCATTCTGCTGCGATAACTGCGACAAATAATAAACTTGCTCTAATGTTAGGATTGTACATTTCGATGTAATTGGTTCCTTTTTTATCAAGTTTAATTCACATTGGTTTATCTTAGTATTTGCGTTTAGAATTGGGGATGAGACCTTGCAGTAAAAATGTGTATGATCCAACGTTGCGCAATTGTGGATATCTTGGACGGTTAATTCAATATAATGTTCGCGATTGTAATCTATTAATATGTATTCCTTCGATGGTTTAATATACACGAATGATCCGTTAAGGAGTGTAGGTAATGGCATTGTTTTAAAAATTTGATATGGTGCCTTGAAAGGAATGGGGATTCTAAGTTCTATAATTATTTTGTTGTTGAAAATATTCGCTGCTATTGTACTCAATTTGTAAATTTATGATAAAATATTGTCTCTAGAATTTATGGGAAGCATCATTGAATTCTGCAATTCTTACCTGATGTTTAATAAAAATTCCTCTATTTGTTTAGGTGATATAAGTGTAGGGTGAAATTTTACGTATCTTGAATCTATTATTATGTCTATTAATTCCGACTGGGTATTTTGGTATCTGAATGCCATTAACGAAACTAGGGAAATAAGAGATTCAAGTTCAATGGATATTTTGTTATCTAATGTTCTGTTTTCCATCAATGATGTTGCTATCTGCACTGATATTAGTTTTTTATGCATGACCATGAATTCCTTTTCAATTGCGGCTTTAGTTTTGTTGAAAACATTTGCGATTGCTTCGACTATCGCAGTTTGGCTTTTCATAAGTGATAGGAGGGAGTTTTCGTTAAGAGTGAGATTTCGGATTTGTTCATCATATAGCTTGGCATCATCTTCATCTAATGTGCCCAAAATGGCTTTGGAGATTGAGCCTATTGCATTAAATAGTGCTCTTTGCTTCCTATTTTGGGTCACAAGTAACATATTCTTATATTCTATGTTTGCTAATATAAGATTTAGTTGTAACAACGTACCGATACAAGTGTGGCTCAAGGCTGAGTGTTTGTCCAGTTTCTGGCAGGTCGCTGTAATTTGTTGGGCGATGAACTGGATGCTGTTGAATTCTGATTTAAAATTCGCCAGGTCGTAATAGGTGACGATTTTCCATTCGTTGGTGCAGAGGTTGGCTCTGCCGTAGATTAAGGGGATGAAAATTAGAATGAATGCTATATGCATCATTTTGGAAACCTGGAAGATGACACTATGTTAATATCTCTGAATGATGTTTGAAGATGATGAAGTTTTTACTCTGAGAACTGTTTTAGGTCATTGTTATGGACTCTTTTGTTTTTATTATTGATTTTGATAGTGGAATTTTCGGGGGAATTAATCTCCATTATCTCATACGGACCTGACCATAATGGTGAGAACTTATTATCTCGAACTCTGCTCTTAAGCAGGACTTTATCGCCTACCATAAAAGATTTTTGGACGGAGTTTTTGTCGTATTGCAATTTTGATTTTTCTTTATTGGCCATGGCTATGTCTTTAGCTATTTTGAAGCTATGCTGTAGACGCGCTTTTAATTCGTTTGCATAATTGTCATAATTATAGCAAACGGCTGGAGATGATTTCAGATTGTTTGGAATTTCGGCTGGGAATCCGTAAAGGAGTCCGCGTGGAGTATAGTTGGTACTCGAATGAGGGGTTGTATTGTAGACAAACATGGCATAATGAATCCATGTATCCCAGTCTTGTGGATCGTTTGTTACATAAGATCTGAGATATTCTGCTAAGGTTCTGTGACTTCTCTCCAATGCACCATTTGTTTGAGGGTGATATGGAGTATTTTTGAGCCTTTTAATTCTCAGCAATTTAGATACCTCGGCGAACATGCCACTTATGAGATTAGAACTCTGATCTGTGAGGATACTTTCTGGAATACCATGTCAACAAACTATCGTTGTCGTGAGGGCTTCCGCTAATGTCTTAGACTCGGTGTCGACTATGGGAATAGCCTCAGAAAATTTTGAAAGTTCTTGAAATGCTTACATTTCCAGAATGTGATATTGGGAGATGTCCTACAACAGCTAGGTACACTCTTTCGAAAGGTTTGGAGCTAATACTTGAGATTTTCATAGGAATTTTTGGGTTCCTGGATACTTTGTTTACCTGACAAAGCTTACATTTCCTTACATGCTTTACGATGTCGTCTGACATGCCAGGCCAGTAGAATTGCTTTTTGATTCTTTTGATAGTACGGGAAACGCCTTGATGGCCTCCCGTCGGTAATGAAAGAAAATCCTTCAGAACTTGTTCCATGTCATCTTTATCGGATAAATATTTTATTGCATCTTGATGGAGCTTTATGTTTATTTGTTTAGTAGCGAAGATTTGGGTAAAAGCGTTTTTAATAATTATTAGATTCTGTGGATCTAATATAGGGAAGGAGATATTTATTTGTTTTAACTGATTTGCTTCTGTGTATGAGCAGATTTCAGTTAAAATCTTTTCGAGGTTTGATCTATCTGTTTGGGATCGACAAGGTAAATTAGTTTTTGAAATTATTACAGTTGAGTCTTTTTTCTTGAAGAAGCTCAGTTCAGTTTCTGAAAGTGGGGATTTATCTGAAAATGTTATTTTCGAATCCAACACTCTTTCAAGTATCTTGCATGGGCAGGATGAAAAATTTAGGGTTCGCATTTTTAGTCAGTAAAAGAGGAAAATTAGTCTCAGTTATTATGACTGAGGAATTGTTTGATGACGATGGAGTTGAGTTTGGAATAATGCTTGCATTGGGAGTATCCGAATTGGCCTGAGCTCTGGCTTGATTCCTTGTTACCACATTTACACAGGTGGTAGGTTTTGTGAAATTTTCGATACTATCTGGAATAGCTCTACTGAGAGCGTCTGCAATTGGATCTCTGTCAGAGTCTGTGGAGATGACCACAAAGTCGTCCAAGTCTTGGTAAACTGGGTTCACCTTGTAAGGTGCCAGATCGGCGTCCTCCTCATTTGTGTTGAGGATTAGGACTTTTGCCATACCGTTGACTGGTTCGACGATCGAGTTTCCGAGAAATAAACCTGGCCTTATTTCCTTCTTGAAACAAACCGATTGATGTTGAATAGAAGGAGTTGGAATTTCAATAGTATATTCTGATCGAGCCGGAATTTTAATTTAATTTAATTTATCCGATTCTTTCGGATTTTTAATAGGAAGGAGATATGATTCCAACTTTTGTGGAATTTGGTAGGAGTTATTCGATAATTCCGACTCGATAGAATTTGAAGGAGATAAAACTTTATTGAAATTCTTTGACTTCTATGATTTCATCTTGGAATTCACTTTTTGTGAATTTATTGATGAAGGAGATAGAATTTTACTAGATACAGCCTTTTGTGTGGCTGTAGATGGAGATATACTTTGGATGGAGATTGGTTTTTATTTAATTCAGCCTTTTTTCTGGCTATAGATGGAGATAGATTTTTACCTTTATGCTTCATTTCTTGTGAAGCATTGGCTGGCGATCGATTTGCATTGCTTTTCGAAGGAATTGATGGAGATAGATTTGTATTAGTATTTACATCGGAGAATGTTATCTCCGTATATAATAGACTTTTTGTTTGGGACCTTTTTTCTGGATCTTCGCTTTTCAAATAAACATATGGATAATTTGAATAATATTCTTCGTACGGATAAGATTTATTTGAATCGTTTATTTCTAAAGAGATACTAGCATTGTATCGAGATAAAAAGTCATGACCAAGCAGGCCATCGTATGAGAGGATGGAGGATTTTCCCACTATTTGAAATGGGTGTTCTAGGATGGAGTTATTTTGCGCAGATTCCAGGATTAATTTCGCGAAGATGAGTCCTTCTGTAGAAGTGGACTCTGTAAATAAAGTATTTATATTGCAGACAGCATCTCTGTAGCAGATACTGTCTGATTTCAGTGGATGAAGTTGTATTAGGCTGATCTCTGCTCCTGTATCAATCAAAAAGGTAATCTTCGGAGCAGAACAGATGTCGACAGGCAAGGAAAGCGTTAGTAAATTTTATTTATGTGGACGGAGATACGTATTGATTTATTTTTGTCTAGTTTTAGTTTCCTGTCGATATTGCCTCGGGCTTTCGATGAATCTGTGCCGTTGTTTCTATCTGCGAAGGGTTGCCGAAATTGACCCCCCGCTGCAACCAGTTTCCCTGCCAGGATGCTGATGGACTTTTGCTATTTCTCCTCTTTGGATATGGCGATCTAGCCGAGATATTGGCATTATTATATCTCGGCGGTGAAGTTCAACTTTCTCGGAATACTGGTTGCTGCCAGTTCCTATTTTGAGGCTGTCTGTCAGCCGTGTTTATTGGTGGAGTATTAATCACCTTCTAGAAATTATTTTGATTTCCCTGATTGTAGCTAGAGCGACTGTTGTTCGCAGCTCTTGTCCGGCATTCTTCGATAGTGTGTCCCATCCTATGACAATATCGACAAGATGGTACCTGTGACGGAGATGTGGCATTCTTAAAATCTGGAGGACGTTGCAATTGTGAATGTGTTCTTTGGATGGTGTTAAAATTTTCCTAATTTAGCTTCGACGGTGTCACATTTAATCTTTGGAGGAAATCTTTTGTACTTTCCTCCTTTCTTTGTCTCGAATTGCTTAACTGGGACTGCAAGGTAGATCTAGAGGTTTTAACTTCGAAGGTCTGAGTCAACAGAGATTTTAATTCAGACCAATCTGATATTTGGTTGTACCTGAATACATCATACGCTTCGGCGGATAGTTTACTCCTTATTAAGCTCAGGAGGGAGTGCTTTTCGTTCGCCGTCGATGCCGTCTCGTATATATCATCACAACTTGAAATAAATTTGTGGAGATTCTTAGGGTTTCCAGCAAAACTAGGAATTAACGATCTAGCTTCTGATAGAAAGATGGTAGATTGGTCTCTAAAGGAGACATTATGATGATGGTCTGTGAAGTTATGTGTATTATTTGATATTTTGGATTCGAGAGTCGATTTGCTCTTGAAGCGGAATTATCGTGTCTGTGTATGATGTTTCTACCTCGGCGTAAACATCATTTTCGAAATAGTCATGCTCCAAATCATTAAGGCCGGTATTTGAAATTATTTCACTATGCGTGGCCTCAAAATCATCCCAGTATTTGTGTATTTGATGTATCGGTATTATGGTTGTGATTCGGGCATTGGGCACCTGAGTCACAACACACCATGGCATAGGTTTCCTTCCAATGTCCATGCTAATGGGACCGGAAGCCTCGAAAGCCGCAGTCATAGCGGACTGCAGCCTTCCTACCGCCTTTTCCAAGGCGGCAACACTTCTGATTCTCTCAGCCGGAGAGTCGAGCGTGGAAACTAGTTCCCTGTGGTATCTCCCCCAATCAGCCCGCTTCGGATTCCTGTATGGTTCCACCTCAATGGGGTCAGCACCCATGCAGAACTCAATGTAGCAGTGATCAGAGGGAGACTCCTCTCGCGAAACCCTCCAGCCGGAAAACAGGGGAAAAGCGTCAAAGGATGCTAAAGTCACATCGATGATTCTTGTCTTCGGCTGGTAGCAAAGGTTGGTTCGTTGCCCTGATTCAGCAGAACCAGGTCCGCTGAAGTAATAAACTCCAGCAGTTGCTCACCCCGGTCCGAGCTGCCCCAGACAATGTGATGAGCATTGGCATCACAACCAGCCATGACTCCAAGCCTATTAGAACTCGCAAACTCCACTGCTCGCCTAACTCCCTCAGTAGGTGGGGGAGCAGCGGAGCCATACGGCAAATATGCTGAGACAATAAGGAGTTCCCTACTGACTCCATCCTTCTGAAAGGAAAGCTTGATCGATGTAGTGTCCCTATCGCACAAATGAGGCAGTAAGGTCACCGCAACGTCTTTTGTAGCAAGAACACAAGCTGTAGGAGTAGAACACGTGGTGTCATACAAAATTTGCACGCCTTGCGCCTCCGTTAGACGGCGGATACGGTCCTTCCAGACCCAAGGCTCCTGCACAAGCACCACTTTTTGTTGTTGAGGTTTTGTACGCTAGTCAGCCAGGCTACGTCCTAACAAAGCAGACGCCGCCTTACTGTGCTGCAGGTTAATCTGGTGGAAGAGAAGTCCAGTCATGTGGATTACTTCCCTACGCCCTTCTTCTTCGTGAGCAAGGAGAATTTAACTTTGCCCAGGTGAAGATGCGCACACATCGAGAGCCCCTCCAGCGCCTCAGCAGCTTTCTTGTCAATCCCCAAGATCAATAAGGTCCCCTTTTCCCCTTTCGGGTTCTTGGAGCCCTCCGTCTTGTGAAACACTTTCCACTTCCTTGTGCTGATAACCGGATTTTGGATCTCGAGCCGCCTGAAGACTTCCCCGACATACCGACTGTGGCCGGTATTATCAGGGATCCAAACCCTCATGCGGATGAGAGGGTCGATTTCACTGGCCCGCCTTAAGACGAAGCGAGTTCCATCAACCTCCTTCAGGTCATCAACCGTCCGCCTCAGCCAGTTCAGCGAACTCTCGTCCTCACAATTGATCCAGAGAGATCTATCGCGAATAGAGAATCCGCCGAACTGTTATGACGCAAACCCAAGACCCCGTGCAGCACCTTAATAGCCATGTGATATGCGATCACATTTCTGGCATATATTCTCGAAATAACCCTCGTCATCTCAATCGTCAAAAATATTATTTTATTGCTTCAAAGTGCTAACATTTTCTTTGCCTTATCGCGTTGCATCCAATTTCACTTTCGACTTTAGCATATTTTCTGATGATCACGCGGTTTTTATGGGTGAGAACGGTGCTGCACAGAGGCTTGGGGTTGAGCCTAAAAACTTCGAGTACACTTCAATCCGCCCAACGGGTAACACGTCGGAAACTCTTGTAAAGTCCTATGTAATTAGTTTCAATTATAATTTCTAGTAAAGTCCTGTATATTCAAGTGAAATAAAATCAATAAATGTATTTTAATTAACGGGTTTACATAGTGCAATTGTTTTATTCAATTAATCATCCAGTGATTACCAGGAAGTGTGCCCCCGCTCGCTTGAAGTATTCGGCGGGCGTAACAGAACACTGGTGCTACAGTTGATTGCCTGCTGATCGCATCCCATATTCCGCCCTGAAAGGCAGTAATCTGCCTATCGGTTAGAGGAGTTTCTGGGTCGCTTGCCCACATGACCACACGAAGAGCCTGCTTAGCAGCCTACGAAAAGCCGGCCGCTTTACGTCCCCCCGCGTGCTCAGGCACGGTAGACCCAGGCTGACTCCCTTCCTTCGTAGGGAGCTCCTTGGATGATCCAGGAACCCCTTCTAAAGGATGAAGCCCCGCCTGTTGAGCATTAGGAGGGGGTCCGCTGAGGTTACCCCCAGCAGACTTCTTCTTCAGCTTGTTGCTGTTACACTCAGTAGTGTAGCTATGAGGGTACCAGACCACTTTTTCCATACAAAAAAGTGCACGGAAAATTCCAACTATTTTGGTGGTTCTGGACCGGATTCTGGGCCACTGAGGAGGATTCCGTCTAGTGGTCTACGTCACAGGGCCTGCCGGGGGAATTCCTTTCCTACCGTCTGGCTGACCAGGGGATGACGTCATCTGGTTGGCTGATCCCTGTCAGCTGATCAAGCTCTGTCTTAGCTGATATTTAATAAAATAATGCTGGCTTTTGCTAGAATCGAACCGAGAACGCTTGGTTTTGTACGAGGCGCTCTACCGTCAGGCCATGGAGCTGTTGTGTGAATGTTCTTTAAACTTGCTATATGCGCTTAGAGTTGTGGGACAGAGGCATCGGGACACTTTTTCGAGGCTGGACACACACACACACACACACTACGTCATACCAAAAGGTTTTCTACCAGGCGATATTCCGTATTGCACCATGTTATTAAATTAGCAACAACAACAACCAACGTAGGTAGATATGTTGGCTTAGATAAGAAATGACCTAATTTTTGATCTTCAGGTGCAATGCTTCTAATTTGATTCATTGCATAAACAATTCGTACAGCCGAATAATGCAAACAAAATTCGCACAACCGGAGGAAAGTAAACCAATTAACGATTTATGAAAGATTCCCAATTTCTTTAACTGGAAAAAAAACATGTCTTAGATGAGTAGTGGAAGTTATAATTGAAAATTTCTTTTGCTGATAAAAAATCAGCAACAACTATAACGTAAGTTGTGGTCTGTATGTATCTTTTATAAACAAGAGTGATCATGATATTCGATATCTAAAAAGAGAACACGGCTGCTTGGGATGGTAAGAATGGAAATTAAAGCCTAGAAAATTGTCGGTGTAGGGGTGTGCGTGTACTGAAAAGTCATATCGGAAATCCTCTACGGGCTATGGTTTTTGTGATATTAGCGATCATTCCTTTTCTGATGAAATTCATATTACTAATAATTCAAGTCTAGGCTATTTTTATAAGCATTAAGTTGAGAATTGGTTAAATTAAATCTTTAATGAGCTATAATATTAATGTAGTATGATGTGGCGTCTTAGATGAGTAATGAAAATTGTATGGGTGCAGCCTTGTTAGAAAATTTTTAGTCTTCAAGTGTAATGGAATGACTGGTAATTTTATATCAAACAAACTCGCACAGCCGAGAAAAGTAAACAAGTTGAGCGATTTTTTGTATCTATTGGAAAGTTTTCCGCTCAGTAAAAATCTTATCAGCAATGCCGCTTCATATTTATATCCTCTAAGTGGCAAACATTTGTGGGGAATCGAGTTGCACAAATACATGGATTATCAGACCGAAATACATGGTTTTACGTGCAATCATCCGAGAACCCTGCCGACATCGCCTCTAGAGGAATATCGCCATCGCTGCTTAAAAATCATACTCTTTGGTGGCATGGACCTTATTGGCTTAGCTCCAAGGAAATATCGTTTCCATCAAACCCAAAGAAGACAACTGACCTAGAGAAGAAAGTGTTGACGGCTCATTCTTGTTATGATTCCAAAGCCGAACACGAGAAAGATGATCTTCAAGATCTAAACTTGCATCAAGAGTTGCTCGTAAGATTTTCAACATTAGGAAAATTACAAAGAGTAACAGCATACATTAAAAGGTTTATACAAAATATGAAGGTAAGCCAGGCGAACCGTACATCTGGGTACTTGACAATAAATGAAATCGAAGAAGCACTAGTACCACTAGTGAAGACTACCCAACAGCAAGTCTTTAAAGATGAAATAGCCCAGTTATCAATAGAACAACCACTAAATAAGAAGAGCAGATTACTTCCTCTATCGCCGTTTATAGACTCTAAGGGGATATTACGAGTAGGCGGGAGATTACATCAAGCAGAACTATCATACGATCGCAAGCATCCTATTATACTGCCCTACAAAAGCCGGCTGACAACACTAGTGATGGACAAAATGCATAAACTTACCTTACATGGAGGAAACACCTTGACTTTGGAAGTCATAAGACAGCAATTCTGGATATTAAATGGCCTGAAAGCAGTTAAAGGGTTCATACATCAATGTATAAACTGTCATAGAAACAAAGCTCAAATGACCGAACAAATGATGGGAATGTTACCTAAGGCAAGAGTGATCTCTACTCGACCCTTCAGCCAGTCGGGGGTAGATTATGCTGGACCATTCGAACTTTTACTGGCCAGAGGAAGGGGAAACAAATCCCACAAGGGCTATGTGGCAATATTCGTCTGTTTAACGACAAAAGCGATTCACTTGGAGGTAGTAACCGACCTCACATCTCAGGCATTTATAGCTGCCTTCAAACGTTTTGTCGCGAGAAGAGGACACATCGCTCATATTTACAGCGATAATGCAACTAATTTCGTTGGCGCTAATAACATACTTAGCAAAATACACACACAAAAGTCGTATAAAGATGACGTGCAGAATGCACTACAAGAAATCGGCACACAATGGCACTTCATTCCTGCAGCCTCCCCGCATTTCGGTGGCTTATGGGAAGCGGGTGTCAAAGCTATGAAACATCATATGCGCCGTGTAGTCGGTGATAGCAGGCTGACATATGAGGAAATGTGTACACTCATGACTCAAATTGAAGCATGCTTAAATTCGCGACCGCTGTGCCCTATATCTGAAGATCCTGAAAGCTTGGAAGTGCTTACTCCAGGTCACTTCTTGACTGGCTCTTCATTACTTGCCGTACCTGAAAGAAATCATCTTGAAAATAATCCAAATACTCTTGATAAGTGGCAAAGGGTAGGACGGATGCATGAGGAGTTCTGGAGAAAGTGGTCATCCGAATACCTATCAAGACTACAGCAACGTCCTAATGGACTCAACGACAACCGAATCTACGAATTGGAAATCTGGTACTAATTAAAGACGAACAGTTTCCACCAACAAAATGGGCACTTGGTCGAGTGATAGAAACGCACCCTGGAATCGATGAGCTAACTAGAGTAGTAACACTCCAAACAAAGGGATCAAGGATCAAACGACCAGTCACTAAAGTGTCGCTGCTTCCTATAATCGACAATCACATGAATGAATCGGTTGATCCAAAGATATTCCTGCATCGAACAAATGAAGAAACTACTACGATAGAGACGGTTCCAAATCCTGTCTCCGAGAGCAAAATAATTAATTCGCATTGCATTCAAAGCTCGCACAAAAAGCGGAGGTGCTCAAACTCACTACATGAAAACAGAAATGTTAAACGCATCCTACAGCCAAATACAATTCCACCTCATAACTCAAGCTCACTGAGTAAATCATGGCTAACCTTCATGATATTGGCATTGCTCACTATATTAGTTATAGGCCAGCAACCTGATAATCCATATAGTATAACCAGGTTTGAAGAACAAGAAGGAATATATTTTGAAGACGTATCAGAGATCCAGCTATATTCAAGCGAATGGAATCTTATCATTTACTATGACTTGTCATCATATTGGAAGGAGTTCACAGGGATAAGAAAATCAGTGCAAAGGCTTACAGAAATCTGCCAACAAAACACCCATCTAACAATACCAAAAGAACTATGTAACGCAACAATTTTACAGTTACAACATCAGTATGGTGAATCCTATCAAATTAATAGTATATTACAACAACAAAATGAAAATGAAAGATTTAGAATCAAACGAGCTCCTCTTGAAATAGTGGGCTCAATCGCAAATAGTTTATTTGGTATCCTTGATCAAGGGTTTGCAGAAAGATACGAAGAGCAAATTCAGAACATCAAGGAAAATGAAGATCTATTGAAAGAACTGCTAATGGAATCAAACATCCATTGCTGAACACACAATTAATGTCATAAAGAAGAATAGTGAGACGTTAAATCATCAAATCACTATCTTGGAACATCATATAGAGACAATTACAAATGGACTTAATAAAGCTGACGAAGTCTTAGAAACTACGCAAGCCTTTACGTCGTCAGTATTACTAGTAACCCTAAATCTGATAAACTTTCAACATATGCAAAAGAGCTTATTAGCTGTAGTAACCGACACAAAACACGGAAGGCTTAACACACTACTGCTCACACCCATTCAGCTTCGTGAACAACTAAGCATAATTAAAGAGCACCTGCCAAAACATCTTAGAGTACCAGGAGATGAAACTTCGAAATCATTACTGCCAATATACAATTCAATGCATGTTAAGATGCGCATCACGCAAAGGAATGTATTATTTGACGTTCGAATTCCATTGCTCAATGCAGAAATATATCGGCTATTCAAACTTACGCCTATACCTGTGAAACATGCAGATCAGTTCATCCACATCCAACCCTCAACACAACACCTGGCTGTAAACCTCCATAAGGACCGCTTTACACCATTAAAAGGGGAAGATATCAAGGAATGCATACAATTATCTGAGGCCCAATTAATTTGTAATCTAAAACAGCCTATATATAGTGCGCAATCGAATCAAAGCAGATGTGAGATAGACCTGCTTAATCACCAGGGAAAATTGTCATCCTTCTGTCAATTACGAAATATACTATTGAAGAAAATGTGGTATAAGCTACATACACCAAGTACTTGGATCTTTATAATGGATGAAATAACTCATTTCGACATCATATGTGGAACAACGATCCATCCTATAATCCTTGAAGAGAGTGGGATTATACAAATACAGCCCACCTGTATGATAAAGCATCCAACATTATTCATAAGTGCAAACAATCAACAACCAGGAGCATTAAACTCGTCATTCATACCGGAGCAAGAAATTATTTCTACGCACATTGGTGAATATTTAGCAAGTCCAAATACTACCAATAATTCCATTCCCTTGCTAATTTAAGAGATCAAGGCTGATGATATTGAAGAGCTCCATAAGGCAATTAAAACTCAACAACAACATATCGCGAGAATTCCTCACCTGCATCGTCACCACATACATCATTATGTTGGATTCTATACATTGGCAGCTATCTTAATCATCAGTGTGAGGTCCTATTTCTTGTGGAAAAAGCGACGAAACAACATGATGCCACAACTAAGCCTATCTCAACCAACCCCAAGACGAGCAGGGTCCAGGACACAAGAGAAACTCGGTATTATCTTGGAGGTACCCCGACTTGATAATGTGAGGCGGGAGAATGTAGAGATACAAAATGCATAGTCACGCATAACTTACTACAGAACAAGCTCAATAAGTCAACGACCGTACCCAAGTAGCAATCTGTCACCGCGGTTACAAAATAACTAGGATTTATTTCAAAAAATGGTTGCTTCTCAGTTATTTTGTCACTCATTCAATAAACGCAGCGAATATTAGTGTCAGAAAAACCTCGTGGTGTATGAAACACATGCTGTAATCAAGGTCCAATGCAAACTTTTCAAACATCTTGCCAAAAAATGTTGTGGTAACGTTTGAAAAAAATTATTTCATTTACCGTGTGGATTAAGTTACATTTACACCAAAGGATATAACCAACAACCTTTATATCAATAGTTTCATTACCGTGGTAAATTGGTTATTATTTCACGTAAGTCACTGAAAAACGTCATAATAACATTAATATCACTAGTTTTTTTTACCATGATGTATAGGTTACATTTTCACCAAAGTATTAAAAAACCGTCCAAATACAGTTGAATACACGTCATCACATCGTAAATGACACGTTATCTACACGAATATGCAACTGTTGGGTGTATGCAACCGAAGTGATAAAACGGTTATATAACGGGGTTTTCACTTCAATTTGCTACTTGGGTAATTTCATTCTAATATGCAATGTCTACCTTCACTTAGCTATTCAATTCTTACGTTCATCAAATTTCTATGTCAGCAATTGCATGGAAGTGCAAGTGAAATTACGGTCGGTGACATTGCCTACAAATCAAATTTATGCTGATCTTGTTATTTTATTTCATTAATATAAATTTTTGTTTTGTTTGGTTTGGTTTATTGTACTTATATGTATGTATGTATATGAATAATTGTATAAATAAGCGAATTGAACTAATAAAATTATTAATTGATTATCAGACAGCACTTGATCGAGTTTTATTAATTCAGTCAGTTCTCAATACAATCACCTCCCGTTTTAAAAAATACTTTCTTAGCAGTTCTAATTTCTACCACCAAGCGACGCATCTTTATGTGGTTATCGCCAATTCTAGATTTACGGCGCAATTATCTGAACTATTTATTTTTGTTTTAATATAATTTAGACAGAAATATAAAAATGCCGACACAAAATATGTGCCGCTCGGGGCGGATACGCTACTGGAACCAGGGGCTGGATTCTGATAAAATTAAAATGATAAATGACAATGACAAAATGACTTCGAAAGTAGAACAATGTCACTATGCCATAATTTGGAATTCTGATTGTTGGGTGACATGACATGTATCTTAAACTTAGAATATAGAACAAACAGGAATGGTTGAATCGTGTAAAATTCGTGTACATGAGCGTAATTTGTCAAGAGCAGGAGGTTATACATAGGAGTAAGTGAGATGCTGGGAGAAAGATTTGTCAAAGCTGGGTGCAGAATTGTCAAATGTGATTTTGTTTTGTGAACAGGTTTATGCAATTTGAAATTCTTTTGCGAAATTTAACAAAAGTACGGAAGTAATTCTTTTCAAAACTATTTATGTTTGAAGTTTATTTTGTGCAAAGTTTGATAGTGCCACTAGTGCCTGTTAAAATCTTCATATCAATTAAAAAATCAGAAATGAAGTGTTCGGTCAGTGATTGCAAATATAAATTGGATTATAAACTAGGGAATCCCGTTTGAGGCAACTTCACTATCTAAATTATCTTTTTTGTTAATAGAAGCAAAGTTTTATATTAATTAAATATGTGAATTGTTTCAAAATAAAGCAGAAAAAGAACATTTTTTACCACAGATGCTCCTCTCAAAATATTTGTTTACTTTTTGCAAATTGACAAGTTGCTTAGAATAGGGATGGCGTGTAAATACATGTAAAAATGGACTACCAACACAACCAGAAATTCATTACGCAAAATCTGGCTTATCACCATTCCTGTTTGCTCTATATTCTAAGATCTTAAATTATAGCAGTGACAATTTGACAATTGCGCAGTGATCGAATATGTTCCGAACATCTCTGCTAAAAAATGATCTTTTTCGACTTTATTTTGAAATAATTCACATATTTAATTTATATAAATCTTTGCTTGTATTAACAAAAAAGATAATTTAGATAGTGCAAGTACTGACCGCACACTTCATTTCTGTTTTTTTAATTGATATGAAGGTTTTAACAGAAGCTAGTGGCACTATAATACTCTGCACAAAATAAACTTCAAAAAAAAAAAAAAATAGTTTTGAAAAGAATTTCTTCCGTAGATGTTGAGGCCCAGTCTGCTGGGCAAGAGTATGGCAGGTGTACCGGTAGTAAAATAGCAAGCAATAGCGGAACACATTACTTCGACAGTAAGGTGTCCACTTATTGCTAAATAATGTGATGATTGTTTACATTACAGCGGCAGTGACGAAACATGCTACTTCGCATAGAGCATGGTCATTGCCCGTTTTGTTTACAACAGCACAGCTGCTTGCTATCGGTGACGTTGGCTAGTAGTTTTCGTTATCGGTTGTAGAATATTACCGCATCATAATTACATTATATTGAGGGTCATGTTCTACTTCCGATTTCCGTGTGCAAGTTTTCGAGGTGCGCAACTGAATTGGTGTGGTCAGTTCGGGTTACAATTAAACAGCGTTAGGTCGGCGGTAATTGTTAGATTAATTTAAAAGTTAAAGTTAAGTTGGTAAGATCTGTAAATAAAATAAAAGTAGTGCATATGTTGAAAACGGAGTGTTTTTATTGCTAAGGGACACGACACTTTTGTTAAATTTCGCAAAAGAATTTTAAATTGAGTCAATCTGTTCACAAAACAAAAGCACATTTAACGACAATCATGGCTGAATTAGGTCCGTCGCATCTCACTTACTCCTATGTATAATGTCCTGCTCTTGAGAAATGTACACGAATTATTCACGATTCAACCATTCCTGTTTGCTATATATTCTAAGGTGTAAATACATGTAAAACATGGACCACCATTCCTGTTTGCTATATATTCTAAGGGGCCAACCGATGCGGATTCATTTGTATAAACACGCCACACGTAGGTATTTATATTAGGTTTATTATTAGCTCAATAGTGGTGTGAGTCAGCGACACAGTTTGGTTTCACGACAAATATCGGTCACTCAAATGGCTCATAATCTCCAAAATAACATTAAACAAATTCAAACTATTGGACAGGAAAGGCTAAATACTTAGCGATAAAAATTACAATATTCGCAATAAGAGAAGTTTATTTATTTAAATTATAATGGATTAGTATTGTTTTGCGAGATAATAACATCGGTTGTATTTCTATGCTGAAGACAAAAGAAATTATGTTGCTGGCATTATGAAAAAACACAACAAAGTTTTTGTGACGACTTTCAGTTTATTGGATAGTTTCTTTTTTTTCTTTTCTTTTACATCTATTCGATTTGATGAAACACAAATTACTATCGACGTTGTTGTGAAAGGGGGATATTGGAACAGTATCAATCTTTCCACATTGCTGCGTAAATCAGTACAATTTCCCAATATCTGTGTTCAGATTCTTCGCGACATAATGTATCATTCGAGATACAATGTTGGGGTTCGCAAAATCTGAAAAAAAAAACTTAGAAGGTATTCAACGTATAGGAGAGAATACCTAACAGTGAACCATAGCCAACAGAGAATCGTTCAACACATTGTCGACGATTTATTAATATTTAGATTTGGCAACACTTTTTTATAATATTCTGAAATCTACCGCTTCTTTTAGTTTAACTTCTGTGGCGAAATGTTATAACTTCGCATCGAAAGCGATCATCGAAGCGAAGATTTCGCTCTGGCGGTATGTTGTAAGAGTTTCGTTCGACAGGCGATTTTGCTTGTTTCGAAATTATTTCCGAATTTTTCCCCCTAACACAAATGACATTTATAGATTCTTTTTATAGTTGTTGATAAATTTTAATAATAATAAAATTGGAATTTATGAATTTTTCAAGCGCAGTGGCTTTATTTGTGGAGGATAATGAAAATGACGAAGAAATAATTAATTACTGGTACAAAAGAAAATTTTTAAGGTAGCGGCATTATGTTATGGATATACCCAACAAAATGTACTGCCTTATTGATTTTTGAATTCAAGAAATATTCTTACAAGTTTTATAAATTCAAGTTTGAAGAATCTATATAATTAATATATAAAATCATTTATATTGAATAAATTAAAAAAAAATGTAACTTTTAAATCAAATTTCTTAAACTTTTACATACATTTTTTAATCTTCGCTTGTCCTATCACTCTCAGCAAAACTCAGTGATATTGTATCGAAATTATCGCCTGTTGAAAGTGTTACAACATACCGACTATCGATAAATTGTCGAACGTCGAATCTTTCGAAGTTATAACATCTTGCCCCTGGATTGCTCTTGCAGTGTTAGGTCATGGTTTGTGCATTTTGACATTTCATAGTAAGGTTAGTAAATTATTACCGATAGTTAATTTTTGAATGTGAAAATTGAGTATGTTAGTGATCAACTAAGTCTTATAGTATTAAGCATCTTTTGGTTGGTTCTTTCAAAGATAAATGTTTCTTAGGGCGTCAGACGATATGTTGCTTTGTTAAGAGAAATAGAGCCTAACAGTGAACCGATCCGAAGCGGCCGACAGTGAACTTGGTTCACTGTTGGACATTTTTATTATTTTCTTTCGAAATATTTTTTATTTTCTTCTGAAATATTTTTTATCAATTGTTTGCAGTTAGTTAGATATGGTACGCAAAATTGGAAACTGTTCTGAAAAGGACATGAAAGAAGCATTTCAACTGGTTGAAAACGGTAAGAGTTTGAGAGAGGCAGCAGTGTTAAAAAAAAATAGCATATGCTACTTTAAAAAGATACTGGGTGAAAATGAAGGACGGGATTATGCGTTATATGCCAAACTATAATGTAAATCAAGTGTTTACGGATGAACAAGAAAAGTCGATACTCGACTAATTTCTGACATGTTCAAAAATATTCTATGGATTACCTTTATTGGAATGTCGTAGGGTTGCTTATGAAATGGCCGTAATGAATAATATCAAAACTCCAGCGAAATGGCAAATTGATAAGCTCGCGGGGAAACATAGGTTGCTAAATTTCCACAAAAGGCATCCTTAATTATCTTTGCGAACACCGGAAGGACGTAGCCTTTCAAGAGCGACATCATTCAATAAATATAATGTTAATACGTACTCTCCTGTTATACGGACACCTCTCTTATAAGGACAAATGTTACCCGACGGAAGAAAAATTATGAAAATTCAAGTATTTCCTTTTCTCTTAAGCGGACACTCCCTTATCCGGACACGGACAATACATTTCACTTCCGCTGTGTAGTTTGCTCTCCCTTATCGGGACAAATATGTTAAAATGTTACAAAAAAAAAAAAAAAGTCGAAAAACTAACATTCTTTTTTTAACTGTGAAAGTGATGTGCGGGAGACAAGCACTTTACCTCAAAGATGAGTGAAGAAAGAAGTTTTTACAATCCTTTCAAAATTCAAGGAAAATTCTACTGCTCACTAACTCGCTCCCCCAATTTATTATCAAAACCAGTTCCACAGCTCAGTACGTATCAAGAAAATGACGCAGTTTTCTTATCTTTGGGCATTTTCTTCAGTTCTACTTTCTAAGGTTGGGGATTTTTAACACAGGAAACATTTTTAATATGAACAGCTTCATCTAACACATATTATGAATTATGATGTCGGCTAGTGTTCATTTGCGTAAATGTATTTGCTTACTTTTCCCCGAAAGATTTTACGAAGAAATATCCTTAACTTGTTCATTTATATACGATATTTTCTGTTTGTCCTTCGTTTTTCAGAATGCTGTTCTAGCTCGTAATTTGTTTTATGCGTAAAATCGTAAAATGTTTTGCTTTGCTCACCTTTTCAGAAACTATTTTATACCTTGGAAAATTAAGATTCGTATTTGGTTACTTAATTTAAAAAATATGGTGCCGAAAAAAAATGTGTTAATTTTAAAGCAAAAGGTGGATATTATAAATAGTTACGCTGAAAGAAAGCGGAGTGTTCGTGAAATAGCAAAAGATTTTATAATAAGTAAAACACAAGCCGCGGATATATTAAAGAAAAAAGACATTATTTTGAAGCAGTGGCAGTCTAATGATGTAAGCATTAATTTAAAAAGAAGTTTTATAAATTCAAGTGGACAAAATTTGGACAAACTGGTGTTTGAGTGGTTTGTAAAGGCCAGAAACAAAAGCATACCTCTTTCTGGCCCAATTATCAAGGCAAAAGCTAAGGAGTTTGCACAAAACTTAGGAATTAATGGTTTTAAAGCATCCGCCGGTTGGCTTCAAAAATTTCAAAGACGACACAATGTGTGCTATAAAAGTATCTCTGGAGAATCCGCCGATGTAAGTAATTTTATTCAAAAATTACCTGACATTGTTAAAAATTATAATGACGATTGCATTTATAATGCCGATGAAACTGGCCTTTTTTATAGGGCACTTCCTACAAAAACTTTTGCTTTAAAAACTGAAAAATGTGTAGGAGGAAAACTTTCCAAAGAAAGATTAACAATACTGCTCTGTGCAAATTTGGCTGGAGAAAAAGAAAAACCATTAGTAATAGGAAAAGCTGCGAAGCCACGTGCGTTTAAAAATTTGCAGAACAATCAGCTACCTGTAATTTGGAAATTCAACCAAAAATCCTGGATGACTGGTGATATTATGACGGAATGGCTGGAAGCTTTCGACCGAAAAATGAGCATGAGGAAAAAAGAAGTTTTATTATTTTTGGACAATGCCGGTTCCCACCCTCGTGATATTAAATTAAATCATGTGAAAGTGGTTTTTTTACCACCCAATACGACAAGTGTATGTCAACCTTTAGACCAAGGAGTCATTAAAAATTTCAAAGTCAACTATAGAAATTTAATTTTAAATCACATTCTGGCACATATGGAGGCTACCGAGTCCAGTTCTGGGCTTGCTAAAAACATTAATGTTCTAGATGCAATTTTTTTTATAAAAAAGGCTTGGGATCTGGTGACACCACAAACAATTAAAAATTGTTTTAACAAATCAGGATTTGGCAAAACATCAGTGACAGATGAAGGTTTTGATCCGGAGGACGAAATTTCATTGGCAATACTTCAACGGATGTCGGCAGCTTTACATCAAATTGGCACTTCGAACGTGACGCCAGGAGACTTTTGTTTTGTCGATAACCATTTGCTTGTAGAGTCTGTCGAAGAAAATGATGCTCCAAATGAAGTCACTAACAGTGAAGAGGAAATTGAAGATGATGAGATAGAAGAAGTTGAAGAAATATCGTGCGTAAAACTTTCAAAGAAGATCAATCTTACATTGATGGTCTAAAACAATTCGCGAGTAATAGAAATGACGGCGAAGCAGTTGAAATAATTTCTAATCTTCAAATGCATTTTGAAAATAAAACCCTTTTTTCGTGTAGGAAACAAACTAACATAACTGATTTTTTTTCTACAAAAAGTAATTAAACTTTGAATTTTCACATTTTATGCAGAAATTTGTTTTTTTAATTATTGCGTTTAAGTTGAACTTTTGTTGTTTCTTTAAATAAAATCTTATTAAGTTTCGCATTTTAAGTTTTTTTTATTTTCCTCTTTGACACTCTGATGAACGGACACCTCTCTTGAACGGACAGTTTTCCTGCTACCGTCAGTGTCCATTTAAGGGAATGTTTACATATTTTGATAAACTTTATTAAGTAATGAATAGAAATACTAATTTTGCGGATGGTATCCGTATTTTTAATCTTGATGAATCTTCGTGCGTAACTATTCAACGCCCTCAAAAAGTGTTGGCTATAAGGGGCATTTGTCAAGTAAGTAAGGTGACAAGTGCTGAAAGAAGTACATTGGTGCCGATCTGCTGCATAATAAGTGCTTCAGGGCACCACTTGATTCCCCCTACGATGATTTTTTCTCGTGTTCATTTTAGGCAGCATATGCTAGTAGGCTCCCCAGCGGGTACATTAGGATTAGCTACTCCTACAGGATGGATGAATGGTGAACTATTTTTGGATGTCATGAACCATTTCATAAAACACACATGTAGCTCTAAAGATAATCCAACTCTATTAATCTATGACAATTATGAAGCTCACTTATCTCTGCCTATTTTAGAACTAGCCAAAGCAAATGGAATTACTATTTTAACAATTCCTCCACACTCAACAAGTAAGTTACAACCACTTGACGTTGGGGTCTTTAAACCATTCAACACTGCATATAATGCCTCAATCGATTCTTGGATGATGCAGAAAGCCAATTTCTATTTATGAAATAGCTTCCTGTGTTGGGTTAGCATACCAAAAGTCTGTCACGCCCACTAATATAATTTCGGCTTTCAAGAAAACTGGAATATTCCCATATGATAGACATGTCTTCATTGACATCGACCTTCTACCAAGCTATGTAACTGACAGACTCCAAACCGCTACTGATCGTTCTACTGTACCTTCAACATCTGACGTGTCATCTTCTTCTGCGATAACTTTGACTAATCTCCCACCAAAAGAACACCAGAACCTTCAAAATAATCGTTCAACATGGAACCTACGTAACTTCGACAGCATTTTATGCTAACTAGTAGGTAGATAATTTATCCTAAATGATTGAAAACGTTTTTATATTTTTTTAGGTGACGTTCCGAATTTTTTAAGCCCGGATCAAATTAGTGGATATCCTAAAGCAGGCCCGAGAAGAGCTCAAGCTAAAAAGCGGAGAAAAGGGATAAGTATTATCGCCACCGATACACTTGAAAAGGACGCAATTGCGGAATAGGAATACAAAAATTATATTCCAGCTAACAAAAAAGTTAAAAAGATTGCTTCCCTAGACATAGAAATAACAGAAGAGAATGATTTGATTGAAATTCAAACTGAACTGCAACTTTTGACTGATTCTCCTAAAAGAAATCCAATTGGAGACGACTTTGTTTTATTTAAATTTAACACGAAAAACAGGAAAGAAGTTTTTTATGTGGAAAGGTAATTGGCAACAGAGCCAACGATGGTGATATTCAGATTAGATTTTTGCGAAAAACCATTCAATATAAATTAATATATATATAATATAATGCCAAATGTCCTTGACTTTGCAAGTGTCCCTGAAACAGATGTAAGAATGATATTACCTAGGCCATCTTTTATTCGAGGAACATCGAGGCAAAAATTTAGCTAGAATTTTGGCGTTGATTTTTGTTTAGTTGATGTTCGCTAAGCAGAAATTTAATTTTCTTTTTTTTTTCCACTGTTTAAAAACTGAATTAATGTGATTTTACTTTCTAGCCATTTCCAAATGTACTTTATTTTGTTAATTTCATCTGAAATATAAGTTTCTTTGAAGCTTTAACAGTTTGATTGACTGTAGGAAACCATAACATTCACTGTAGGAAACCATTTCTAACAGTGACATATTTGGACTTCAAAGAAGTTTTAATTTTTTTTCATACTTTACAAAACTTTTTGTAAAATTTCTATATAAGCAATTGACAGCTTAATGATACAAAAAAATATTAGAAATACTATTAAAAATTTTTCCCTGTCCATCCAGAGATTATATCGTTTTGAAAAAAAAGTGGTTCACTGTTAGATATTCTCCGCTACCCGTTGATGCACTTTTGATGATTATTTGCTGGGGGCTTCTAATGTGTATACTTCGTGTTGCCTCCTATAGTCCTGTCGAGAAACTGACATATTTTTGAATTTGCAACGCCTTTTTATAATACTTTTTTTGTTTCGATGCTTGTTGTGATTTTGCCAGATTCCACATGCCAAGTGAAACTGCTTATTCCTCTCTACCATGTTTTTTTTTACTAATTTCCACATGAAAAGTTATTAGTAAAATATGGAACTCCATCTTTACTAATTTCCACATACGAGGTGATTAGTAAAACATAACATTTAAAATTGGTTCGAGTTCTCGCATTATCTGCTAAAACATACTCCCATCCGTTGAACGACTATGTTCAACCTCAGTTATTTATTATTGTTCGCTTATTTTTCGCTACTTCCATAAGTCTTAAAACTTCTCAAAGATTATTCAACTTGTAAAGGTTGTCTTGCGTGTTGCAACCAGACACAGGAAAACTTATATCTATAGGCAAACTACGGACTGTTCTTCTGACTTTCAGTACGAGCGCTTCTCCTCTTATGTGAAACCTGGACAAAATCTTTTCATTCAGCAAAAATGTTGGGAGATTCCTGGATATATGTAGGTTCCACAGACTTGACCGTGATGAGAACTGGGGTGGTGGTGCTACAATATATTTGACCAGCACATTGAGGTCGACGGTGTTCTTCCAGGAGATTACTGACATCTGGGCGATTCTAGCTGTCAAATTTTGGGATGTTGGCAGTACTAACGATCCGAGTGCCCTCATGGTGGTATATCGATGGGTAGCCAATTTCACGGATAATGATCTTTCAGTCCTTGGTAATGCTCTTAGCATTGTTGTCGGCCAATTCTCGAGAGTTGTGATTACGGGTGATTTCAGTATAGATGTTAGTACTGACTCTCATTTGGGCAATTGTCTTATGGATCTCCTGGATGAAAATGGAGTTAGTTTACTTAGTAGTACACCCACTCGTCATGGTTCATCTTCTACCACCACTCTTGATCTTATTATCACGACACCTTCCATGGTACCGTTGCTCTCTGGCCAATGTCCCGGTGTATCTGATCATGGTGCCGTTGCTCTCTGGCCAATGTCCCGGTGTATCTGATCATGAAATTTCATGATATATAATTATAATTATGTTTGCGACTTTTGATTTGTCGTGTTCACCGCCCAGATTGGAGCTCACATATCGCAATTATGCTGCAATCCAGCAGGATGCTCTATAGGCAGATATCAATAATAGAGATTGGTCATATATTTATAGTGCTGTTGACCTCGAGGATGCAGCTCATCGCAATCTACACTCAATCATCGAAGTGTTTCGCAGTAATATCACCCTTAAATCTGTTCAAGTCAGCTGTGCTGACGACATTACACTTCGCAGGCACGATGTGGCCTTGCTTTGTCAGGTTCGTGATATTGCATACAAGCATTGGAAGAGGTTCAAAAAGTAGTCAGTTCATTGAGTGTTGCTCCCAGGGATAACCCTGATGCACCAACTAATGAGTTCTCTTTCCGTAATTTCAGCGGGGCTGAAGTTTTAGATGCCTTCAATCGCATTAAGTCCAATGCTGTCGTATACGACGAAATCCCTATTAAATTTTTCAAACTCATTCTCCCATTTATTTTACCTCTGGTTACTCATCTTTTCAATAGGCTTATCACCTGCTCTGTCTTTCCTAAGTGTTGGAAGATTGGCATTGTCACTCCCATACCCAAAACTTCATCGCCGATTAGTCCCAGTGACTGGCGCCCCATAACAATTCTTCCATCCATTTCTAAGGTTTTCGAAGTAGTCATTGCGGATCAGATATCCGAATTTATTGATGATAATAGCCTCCTATTCCAGTATCAATCTGGTTTCCGTCACAAGCATTCTACAACCACTGCACTTGTTAAGATAACAACTGATTTTCGCAGACTGTGTGATCCATATACTGTTAGATCTCAGCAGGGCTTTTCACTCTGTTCCGCATGATCTGCTTGTTGACAGGCTTGGCACATCATTCCGCTTCACCTCCACTGCGTGTTCCCTTATATCCAACTATCTGGCTGACAGAAGTTTTGCTGTTGCCAGTGATAGTGGTCGCTCAACCTTTCGGCCTTCCCCATCAGGAGTTCCGCAGGGTGCTGTCCTTACTCCGCTTCTGTTTGCCATCTACATTAATGACATCACCTCGGTGACGTGAAACTCCATTTATACGCTGATGATCTTCAGATTTATAAGGCTGCTAGTATGTATAAGTGATCTTCCGTCAACTCTACTCTTAATAATCTATGCGGTTGGTACCTATGCAATGGTCTGGCGCTAAATCCTGCTAAAACACAAGCCATTAGATATTCTGTCCGAGCTAATGTTCCTAGGCTTGCCGACACACTTCCGAATCTGCGTCTTTATGACCAGATCTTTCCTCTAAATAGCAGTTATGTCAAGAATCTTGGCCTCCTTATGAACCCCCAACTTACTGGGCGGCCATAAGTAAGCAAGATGTGCTCTAGAATTAACTATGGCCTCCGTTCTTTATACGCTGTATCGCACCATCTGCCACAATCTATTAGGCAGTCCGTGGTATCAGTACTTATCATGCCGCATTTTTTTTTATGCTGATGCTGCTTTCTACCCGTTAGAGGCCTCTGAGATAGCGAAACTGAGCAGAGCTCTCAAATGTTGTGTACGATATATCTACTGTCTAAAGAGGCATTCTCATGTTTCACAATTGTTGCAGCTTTTTTAGCCTGGCTCCCTTACCAAACTCTCTGAACTCAGGGTTTTTGCTTCATTCATAAAGCTAGATGGAACCTGCTACCGAAGTACATATGTGAATTGCTCTCATGGAGGTCTCTCAATACCTCCAGTCTGGTTTCACACCGAACTAATAACCGATTTGGTTGTAATGATTTATTTGGTCAGGGAGCCTCCTTGTGGAATTCGTTACCTGATTCTATCAGGAATACTTCCTCTATTAAGCAGTTCAAGGAGCTTGCGATGTTACATCTAAGCTCTTATGAGAGCATATCCCTTATTCCTCTCCCCTAAAAAAAAAAAAAAAAAACGGTGCTTAGCTCTGGATTCACTGAACTTTTTTTTATATTTATATATTTTTATATCTTTATATTATTTTTATATTTAGACTTTACTTTACTTTGTTACTTTGTATATTTGGATCTTTATGTTATGTGCAATTATTAGTCAGTGTTTTATTTTATTTTAAATCTTACCTATATAGCAGGCTATGAGGAGTTTCTGTTAAGCTATTAAAATTGAAATTCCCTTTGTAATTAACAAAGTTATTTAACTTTTAATTTGTTCTATTTTAGTTTTGTTTATCTTATCTTATTTTATTCTAGTTTATCTTATTTTGTTTTACGTTACTTCATTATATTCTCTTTCTCTTTCTTATTTAGTATTTTGCATTACATCAACCTTAATTTAAGTCCTATAACTTTATCACTCTACAATCTAGATAGTTCTCTACTGCAATGAGTTTGTTCGTCGCATTTTTGTTATTTTTCTAAGCCTTGTATCCATTCGACATATTATCAATATCTATTGTATACTCGATGTACCTAATGTTGTAACGTAGCGTAAGGTGAGGTTCTTTAATAAATGCTTTTCTATTCTATTCTATTCTAATTGATGAAACAGTTAAAAAAATCTAAGTGCACAGTAGTAGTATATATTTATTATTAAAAAAAGATTTCTTTGTTATACATCCACTATTTGTCAGGTTCTTTGGCTCGTTTTCTTCTCTGGTGGCGATGGAAACCAATTCTTCCATGTAATCTCAATTCATACCTTTCTGGCGAATTGACCTTAAGCTCCTTAGTTTTTGAATTTTTTCGAAATTAATCCGTTGTAACACCGTCTTTGTGAGATATATGTCCTCGCCTTCCATAGTGGTGAACTTCTGAATGACGTTGTCCATTCGCATCTTTATTTCTTTGATTGTGTCTGAAGGACTCAAGATGCTCCATTTAGTGAAATATTTTCCATTAATGTTGACCGCATACTGGTTGGCTTGGGACGTTGTTTGTTGGTGTCCTGAATCGGTCAGTTTTGGTGGTAAGGGTTGTGTCGGCTTCGTTTGTGCTTCACCGAGGACTTTGATTCCCGGTTTTGTCCATTTGACGTCCGGGTGGCGAAAATGAAACATTTTAGTCCTCTACTTCTGGCGGAAGCTTCCTTTACAGCTTGAGCAATATCTTTATGTAATGTTTTTTCAGCACCTTTGAAATTTGTATCGGTCGGAGTAAATATCCGTAGATAGTCCCCGTCTGCCAAAATATCTTTTCAATGACGCAATAAACGCAGACGATGTCAAATCTGATACTAATTCTAAATGGATGGCTTTTGTAGCCATGCAAACATATATACAAAAATAGCCTTTGCGTATTTGTGCAGCTCTATGTGGTGAGGTTTTTAGACTTATTAGTCCAGCATAATCTACACCTATACATGAGAAAATGATGTTCACTTGTGCGGCAGGAAGATTTCCCATTAATTGTTGTCTCGTTTTTTGACGTGGTATTATGATAACATATGATTGTTGTTTTAAAAGCGGCTTGCTCTTTTGGAAATGCCATTCTTTAAACTAATTGTAAAATTGTAGTACGTGATGCTTGCAGTTCCTGTGTTAATAGCTGCCCATATCTTTTATTTTTGTTTCTGTGACAGTTGTGTACAAATTGCTATAACTCGGCTTAACTTTAAAAACGATGAGTAATTTGTCAAGAATTCCGAACTTATGTAACTATGGAAGTTGGCTATGGATATTTTCTTTTTCTCTAATTGTGGATGGTTGGAAGGTATACTGATATTTGGCCATTCCTCCTCTTTTTATTCCCTAGATGAAATCATAGGGGTATACTAAGTTTGTCATTCCGTTTGTAACACCTCGAAATAATGATGGTAGAGCAAAATGGATTGGACACCCACGCATAATATTAAAAGTTATTTTGATTTTTGCATGTCTGTATATCCGACCGTCTGTGCGCACGATAACTCGAGAATGCGTATACTTAGAGAGCTGAAATTTTGTACACGGACTTTTAAAAAAAAGTAAAATTAAGTTCGAAAATGAGACAAATCGGGCGACTCCTTCGTGGGGTTGCCATATAAAAATTTCGTTTTCCGCTATATATTTGGACACAGCCTAAGAACGCGTCGACGTAGAGAGCTGAAATTTCGTACATGATGTTTTTACTACATTAAATCGGGCAACTCCTTCTTGGTGTTGCCATATAAAAATTTCGGTTTTTTACGTATACTTTGAAAACGATCAGTCCAAGACATTTTTTTATTTATTTATTTATTTATTTAGAACTTCATCAAAAATCTGATTACTAAGTTTACAAAAATAAAATTAAAAAAAAAAAATAAATTAAAAATTATTATACATATGTAAACAATGATATTGACCAACAGTGTACAAACAATATTAATAAAATGAAAAGTAACCTTAACTAAGCTGATCTCTTAATTCACTTTTTGAAAGATGAAAGTCAATGCAATCAAACTGGTTGTTAAAGAGACGAGACATTGATGAAATCGGCTCGTGAAAACCATAGTTCGTACTATGATGAGGAACGACGAGGAAGTCGTGGTTCCTCAAGGAGCGCGCAGGAATGGATATATTGAAAGTATTTAAGAGCTCAGGAGAATTTATCGCTCCCTGTATACACTGAAACGCAAAAACAACTCTGGAAGCTTTTCGCCTATTTTCGAGAGAATCCAATGGAAAGAGTTTAAGCCTATCAACATATGGAGGTAAAATAATAGGGTTATGCCAATGAAGTCCACGCAGAGCGAAACGAACGAATCTCCGCTGCACAGCCTCAATATGATTTATGTATACAGCATAAAACGGAGACCAGACCGGACTGGCATACTCCAAAATAGGTCTAACGAATGTGCAGTAAAAGACCTTCGTTATGAATGGATCATTAAACTCCTTTGACCATCTCTTTACAAACCCCAGAGTAGCATTAGCCCTGGCAACGATTGTATTAAAATGATCCTCGAAGGAAAGGCGTGTATTAAGGAAGACACCCAAGTCCTTGGTTTTGTCAAGTCTAGATAATAAGCATCCATCTAAAGTATAACTGAAGTTCAATGGACTCCTTTTACGAGAAAAGGACATAGCAGTACATTTGTTGATGTTGAGAGGAAGACAGTTAATAGCACACCAATTATGAAAGGTGTCTAAGTCCAAATTTAGAATTCCACACTCGTTTTCATTAGAAACAATGCGGAAGATTTTGGCATCGTCAGCATAGCAAAGTATTCTTGAATTAGTCAAAATCAGAGATACGTTATTAATGAAAATAATAAAAAGGAGTGGTCCGAGATGGCTGCCTTGAGGAACACCAGAAGTATTATCTATTACGTCAGAAAGAGCTTCGCGAAATATAACTCGCTGCGTACGATCCGATAAATAAGAATGAAGCCAATTGACAAAAACAGAAGGAAAACCAAGAAGAGTCAGCTTATGAATCAAGATTTTATGATTGATTCGGTCAAAAGCTTTACTAAAATCTGTGAATATGCAATCAACTTGCTTTCCGCTTTCAATTGCAGAAATGCAGAAATTAGTAAACTCTAACAAATTAGTCGTAGTAGATTTACCCTTCATAAAACCATGCTGAAAAGAGCGCAGGAAAGGCTTGCAGTGGAATGACAAAACATCGCAAACCATGGCTTCAAATATCTTACCAATACAACATAACTTAGCGACGGGTCTGTAATTAGAAATGTCACACTTATTACCCTTCTTGTGAAAAGGAATAATCAAAGAAAGTTCCACTGTTTAGGAAAAACACCACAGGTTAAAGATAAATTAAACAAATAACACAAAACAGAAACTATGGACGTAGCACAATTTTTTATGAACGTGGAAGGAACGCCATCCGGACCACTAGAAAAACTATCAGCTATGCTTGAAATGTACTTGAAGACAGACGCTTCAAACAACAGGTCCTTAGGTTGAAGAGAAGTCGTCGGAAGCTTCGTCAAATGGATAATATCGTTATAACTAATATCACAGTGGTTATCACAGAAGACAGTTTTAAAGAAGTCACCAAAAAGATTGGAAGTCTCCAAGGGATCAACACTATCTATGTTTCCAAGTCGCAACGATGAAGGGTATCCATCACAGTTGCGCTTAGAGTTCACAAACTTCCAAAATTGCTTAGGTTCCGTACGCAAGGCCGACTTCATTCTATGTATATAATCATTATAAGAATCATTCAGGTACGATATGTACTGAGCACGCAAGTTAGAATAAGTTACGTAATCAGCATCGCTCCTTGAGGAACAGAACCTCCTCCAAGCTTTATTCTTCAAATTTTTAAGATGCTTCAAAGAGCCATTGATCCATGGTTGACAATGCGAAGTACGTTTCGAACTTACAAGTGGTACACAGTGAGTAAAACAAAGAAATAGGATGTCATAAAACGAGCTCACAGTTTTATCAATGTCACGTTCACCCAGAACACTGGTCCAGTCGCAGGCGGATAGCCATTCATTAATTTTATTAAAATCAGCTTTTTTAAAGTTACTCGTAGTTACCAGAAGCATTAGATGATGAAGTTACAGGATCAAAAAACAAAACTGTATGTAGTGCCGGATGATGACTTGTTTCAGGAACCATAGGAGTTAAACAACGCTTAACGAGAGTACCATTGGGATCGGACGAAAATATCAGGTCAAGAGATTTTCCAGAGTCATTAGTCACACCGCTAGACTGCATTAAGCCAGAAGAAATGATGTTGTCAATAAAAGATATGGCATGTTGAGGAGTCGCTATAAAAGAGGGCAGCAAGCCCTCATCGGCAGGCAGCAGAACTTCAGTAAGCCTATCTATACATGAAGCCAACAAATCAAATATATCGGCAGATGGGCATGGAGGGATATAAACTGTAGCAATATATACGGTTTTGTGTGAAAGCCTGAGAGCCACACAAATAAACTCCAGATCACCGGAATCAACAAAGTCAACCAAGAAACAAGGAAGGTCGATGACAGACGATGGCGGTCACGGCGAAACAACAAGAACTCGGGACCAAAAAGCTCATTTTTATTATACTAAAAACTTCTGCAGAATACGAAATCCTATAAAATTGTCTGTGCGACAAATCGTTCTAGAAATATATGCGAAAAACAACTTCAAAATCAATACTTGAATAGATCGGTGACCATACGAAATTTAATACGGGCATTCATCTAGGGCATGGGTGGCCAACCCGTGGCCCGCG
This sequence comes from Dioctria rufipes, assembly GCA_963924295.1. Taxonomy (NCBI): domain Eukaryota; kingdom Metazoa; phylum Arthropoda; class Insecta; order Diptera; family Asilidae; genus Dioctria; species Dioctria rufipes. Next base: position 168,867,901 of record OZ002741.1, on the reverse strand, counting down.
GGCCACATGCGGCCCGCTGAGTGTCTACTTGTGGCCCGCGGAGCATATGCACACATTTTTTTCATTAAGTGTACGACATAAAACCACCAAAACGATATTCCATCGTGCGTAGTTCGTATCATATCCCATATATGGGTATCTCAATACATTGATTCAACTATCGTGACAATTTCTTCTACACTACATATATTCGTGTTAACAAACAATCAAAACTTTAGTTGATTTAAAAAAGCGCGCACGTCGATATTGCTTGGATAGTCGTGTGAGTGAATGCCGGATACGACCGATAGTCTGTTGCAAGCTCGCAAAGCCGTAGGAAGAGTGGTCGCATCCATTGTGTTGTTATCGCCATTTGTTTCGTGAGATTCTGCGATCGACTTTTAAATACACATTGATAAGAAACAAGTTGCTATAACCGAGTATCCTGTCTAATACTATACCGAGTCCGAGTTTTTTTTTATTAATCTATGATATTTGACTTTAATTTAGTACCCACTTTTAAGTTTATTAGTACAAAACATAAAAGGCGTTTCTTTAGTATTTTCCTTTATTTACTTTCATACTTTACTTTTATTTTACTAATGAATTAGCCCGCATCAGATTCTTAATGGCATTACAATTTTTTTACAATTACAAGGAGCGTGTCGTTGAAATTCTGTGCCCAGAAAAGAAAACGGATTTCTCAAAAATAAACCTGACTCGTCAAGCTATTACTAGGCGTGTGGACGACGTTGGAAAACATATTGAAGATAATTTGAAAAATCAAGCATCCAAGTTCATATTTTATGCTCTAACATTGGACCGAAACACAAACTTAACAGATACCGCCCAAGTGGCAATTTTATCAGGGGCGTTAATGTCCATTTTAATAAACTAGAAGAATTAGCGTCCACTTAAGGACACCACTTGCTCACGAGATTTGTTGGGAGCTGTTACATCGACATTGAATCGGTTTTCGTTACAACTCAACAACACGAATGTTTAGTAAAATTGATTGAAAACGATGCCTGGAAAGTTGGTAATACTTCGATGCTAAATTTTCATTGCATTATTCATCAGGAGAATTTATGTTCCAAGTCCCTTAAAATGGATCATGTCATGAAGGTGGTCATCAAAACAGTGAACTTTATTAAGTCGAAGGGGTTGAATCACCGTCAGTTCCAAGAATTTCTGAAGTCTTTGGATTCAGAGTATAATGATGTTAAATTTTATGCAGAAGTAAGATGGCTGATCCATGCCAAAATGTTGAAAAGAGTGTTTGATTTGAAGCAAGAAATACAATCATTCTTCGGAAGCAAGTCAAAAAGTATCCCAGAATTTGAAGACAAGTAGTGGGTTAGCGACTTTGCATTTCTGGTCGATATAGTTAGCCACCTAAATGTTGTTAATACTCGTCTATAAGGGAAAGATCAACTAATTAATAGCAGGTGGATTCTTATTTCCGCATTCCAAATGAAACTTGGGCTTTGGGAACAACAGTTAAGGACAAAAATTGTCACTCACTTTCCTACATTTCTATTGCAGCCAGACGTCACACAAATAGCGGCGGATAAATATGCTTCGTTGATATCCGACTTGAACCTGGAATTTTAAAACCGTAGACGTGAATTTATTGCCAGGAATTTTACAAATGGAACATTGTGAAATATGTTGTGATGCACAGTTAAAGGAGAAATTCAATCAGGTTGGTTTGGAAGAGTTTTAAAAAACGTATTTGGACAAGGAAAAATGTATTTTACAAACATGCTCTATCGATGATTTCGCTATTTGGAAACACTTACACTTTTGAACAAATTTTTAGTCGAATGAAGCCTATTAAATCTCAAATAAGAACACGAATTACTGATGAGCACTGGAAAATTATTTGGGTGTAGCAATAACATCAATCGTTATCAACTTTGATGCACTTAGTTCTCACAAACAATATCAGACGTCTCACTAAAATTTATTATATTTTGCTCATTTTTTATTGTTATTTTTTGTATTACATAACTTTAATCTAATAAATATGTTTGATTCTCATTTTTGTTATATCTTCTTACAAAAAAACACTATATTTCTTGATTGCTTTGAATAATAAACGAAATTTTGTTGTACGGCCCGGTAGGAAATCTCATTTCTAAAATCTGGCCCAGCTACTGAAAAGGTTGGCCACCCATGATCTAGGGTATCCTAAGAATTGGTCTTAGACCAATTCTAGCTTTTTTACTTGTTTTAAGCTACTTTGGGCCGTGCCACCACAGCTTGTTTTCTAACAACTCATTGGTACTTATACCTTGCAATGCGATATCGGCTGGATTGTGTTTTATAGGCACATGTCGTCAGTTTTCTGGATCTACTGTGTCTTGAATCTCAACGACTCGATTGGCCATGTACGTTTTCCACTTGGATGGATGACTACGAATCCATTGAAGAGTTATCATTGAATCTGACCTAGCCATTACTGGAATATCTTTTAATTGCATATCTTGAACTGTTGTCTTAATTAGTCGAGCCAGTATTAATGCTCCATTTAATTCTAGTCGAGGTACAGTAATTGGTCGAATTGGATCTACGTTGGTCTTGGATGTCCTTTTTCCATCTATATTCTGCACGCTAATATACACTACAGCAGCGTATGCCTTATTCGAAGCGTCGCAGAATCCGTGAAGTTGAATACTTGAGGATGTCTTCATTGTCCCTATCCATCGTGGTTACTTCAATATCTCTAAATTCTTCAATTCATATTGAAATTGCTGCCATTTGATGGCAATGTTATTCGCGACGGCAGTGTCCCACGAACATCCAGCTATCCATAAAGCTTGAATCAATAGTTTCGCTACAATGATCACAGGTGCTATCCAACCCAACGGCTCGTACAATGTTGCTACATCAGACAGAATGGATCTCTTTGTCATTCTTTTATCCTTATGTCTGGGTGCAATGGAGAAATAAAAATAATCAGATGCAGGATTCCATCGAATTCCCAAGGCTTTGATGACTTCATTTTCATAGAAGTTTATACTGGTCTTTAATGCCCTATACTCAATCGGTATCTGCTCTAAAAGCTTGATGTTATTACTGGTCCATTTTCTAAAGTTAAAGTTTTTTTAACATATTGATACATTGCTTCTGAAGTTCCTTAGCTTCTTCGACAGTATTCTCTCCTGTTAACAAATCATCTACATAGAAATCAGTGAATGCAACTTTAGACGCTAGAGGCCAATTTTTCTTTTCGTCCGTTGCAAGCTGTTGTAGTGTACGTATTGCTAAATACGGTGCTGATGAGGTACCAAACGTAACTGTAGCCAATTGATAGTCTTGGATACATTTTGTTTGTGTATTGAGATTATTCTATAAATCTTTTCAACATCTGCCGTTATTGCTACTTTATATTTTCTCCATTTCAACAGAGTTGAGAATAGTTTGGCTTGTATTGTTGGCCCAACTAGCAGCTGTTGGTTTAGTGACTGGCCGTTATGGGTTTTCGCCGAGGGGTCGAACACAACTCTAAGCTTAGTCGTTGTGCTGACTTTAAAATCTGCGTGATGAGGAATATAATAGTCCTTGCCATTTGTATTAACTGCTGGATCTATTTTCTCCATGTGTCCAAGTGTTTTGTATTCGTCCAAACATTTGGTATACTCGTTTTCTAAATTTTTATCGACAATGAACTTGCCTTTCAATTGCTGGAATCTTTTTAGAGCTAAATCTCGCGAGGCACCAAAATTAGGCGTGCTTCCATTTGAAAATGGAAGTTCCACTTGATAATGCCCATCTTTCATCCGACGGTGCGTTTCTTCAAAAATTCTTTCACATTCCTCGTCTTCTGGCTTTATTATAGGTTTCTTGTGGACCTCTTCAGTTTTCCAAAACTGTTTAAGTTGATGGTTTAACGTTTCCATTGACTGATTCATCACCGTAAATGCTTCGGCTTTCTGTACTGATGATTGAATGTTTCCTAAAATTATCCATCCAAATAATGTATTGATGGCAATTGGTGATTTCTTGGATCCCTTTCGTAAACTATCTAGTAATATGTTGGCATATACTTGTGCTCCAAGTAGTATGTCGATTGGTCTTTGCTTCCAATAATTAGGGTCTGCCATATTGATTCCTCTTAAGTTCTTCCATTGTTTTATCTGAACTGGAACTGTTGGTAGATGATCAGTAATCTTTTGAATGACTAGCATATCCACCTTGACACTTTTGTCTTGGAATTTGTTGGACCATGCTGTCTTGCTTTTATTTAACCCGGTTATTTATAAGCGAGTGGGCCTCTTCTTGAAACCCATTTGTTTACACATTTTCTGAGTAATAAAGGAGGTCTGTGAACGCTGTGGCTAATAATGCGTTGTGGGTTTTTGTTGTAAAGAAACTTTTTGTTTCCTTCTCTGTTTCAGCATAACGGCTGGATTGCGTCTTGTAACCTGTTGTGTCTCAGTTATCTTCAAGAGACGTGTGGTTAAAGCTGGGCCATCTTGTGTGTGCAACAAAGTATGTTGTAACCCATTGCAATTTTTGCAACTTCAGCTGTTTGAACATTGCTTTGCTGAATGCTTGCTCGAAAAGCAGTTGAAGCATCTTTTTGAATCTTCAATGCACTTTCTAAGATTTGATGTGCTCATCTTAATAAAATCTTTGCAAATTCCCACGAATTGTGCATCATTGCATGCGGGACATTTGGTTGTGTTAGTTACGTAATACGTCTTTTCACAGACTGCGACATTGATTCTAGGACTCTGAATCGAGTTAGTAGAAATCTTTGAAACTGTTCCAACGTTGGTACAAGTTAAATCTATCATAAGCAAAAAAAAAAAAAATAAAAATATATATGTATAAAAGGAAAAAAAAGAGACATGAGAAAAAAAAAGTAAAATATGTAAGATACAAGAATTAAGCCCCTAAATTTACTGCTAAAAACTAAATAAAAAAACACAAGGAAGAAAAAAAGAGAAAAAAGAAAAAAAAAAACAAAATTAATCACTACTTAACTTGCTACATCTGCTGTACTATAAAGCAACCTCAAAATATTTAGCTCTTAATTATTCAAGTATTACTGCTTGAGCACATGATTTCAAAAATTCTTTCCTTGGTGCTGGCGAAAGATCTCGACACAACCGATAACTTAATACTGAGCGGTAAGGAATTATAAACTTTGATGGCATGACTGAAAAACAGGCGTTTAGTAATTAGGTATTCAGATCTGGGCAGAATGCAATTAACTGTTCTAGAAGATCTCGCGAATTGAAGAATGCTGTATAGGTAGGTTGGACTGCGGTATTTGATGATTTTAACTAGAAGGATTACCGATAGAAAATTCAAAAATGTTAAAAGATCACAACCCAAAAAGGATGAAGCATAAGCTGACACGTGATCGTATCTTCTGAGGTGATATATATATCTAATAATGGAGTTAAACGCGAACTGCAATTTGATCAAATTAAGATAATCAAGTTTTCCAAATTCTTCACAACCGTATATTAAGACAGCAATAAGCAGAGCACGAGCAAGAAAAATGCGCGTAGAAAGTGAGGTAAAATAGCCCGAAGTCCACAGGGAGCGAAGACCACCGTATATTTTACGTATTATTGATTTGATGTGATCACCCCAAGTGAGAGGGTTATTGATAACTACGCCTAAATTACGGTATGACAGTATCGTTAAGTACAACGGTAGAATAAGTAGACGTATCAAGTTTATTACGATACACAGCTAAACAGCATGATTTTCTGGGATTCAGCATCAAGCCATTGTCAATCGTCCATAGATATATTGAATTTAGGTCTTCATTGATACAACTAATTCCATCTTCGACAAGTCCTATGGGTCGCGATAAGAAAAGTTGAGCATCATCAGCATAGAGATGCATTTCACTGTGAGTAAGACAGTCAAACAAATCATTAATAAGCATGCAAAAAAGCAGCGGGCCAAGAACCGAGCCTTGCGGAACACCGGAGTTAATTCTAAGAAAGATAGAGTAATTACCATTTGAAAACACTGTTTGATAACGACCTGTTAGATAACTAAAAATAAGTTTCGTTGAGCTTAAGGAAAAATTAAATTTAGTAATGAGTTTTCTACACAGGATTACGTGATCTACAGTATCGAATGCTTTGGAGAAGTCGAGCAGCACCAGTAGAATTAATTTATCCAAATCTATTACTTCTCTAATTACATTGACTACCTTCAAAAGGGCAGTGGTACAACTATGCCGAGGACGAAAACCAGATTGGGAGTCATGAAGGAGACTATTGATGCGCAAATAATGAGAAATTTGCAAGAACATTAATTTTTCAAAAACCTTAGAAAAGAACGGTAAGATGCAGATAGGGCGGAAGTCGGAGCAATTACGCGCAGATTCTTTAGGTACAGGTATCACTTTAGAGAACTTCCAACTAAGCGGGAAGGTTGAGATGGTAAAACAGATGTTAAAAATGTGAGCAAGTGGCAACACTATATATGGCGCAACAATTTTAGCAAACTACGGGGAAATCCCATCCATACCTAAAGAATTAAACTTGATACTACACAAAGCCGTATAAACTTCATCCGTAGAAACTCTGATGAAATGGAAAGGAGATAAGGTACCTGTAGATTGTAATGAATTAATAAAATCACAGCCATGAGCAGGGTTAGAACTATGAGACAAAAATTTGATATTCAGCACATCGGGATCTACAGAGCATTCGGAATTACCAGCGGCAACTACGCTCGATTTTTTGAGATTACTCCAGAGAACTTTAGGAGGTCGTCTTTTTGCTTCCCGAATAGCATGAGTAGTACGGTTTCTAAGCATCCTGTATTCCTCTTTGAAACTAGTGGTTTTATATCGCTTTCACCTTTCGTATGCCATATTGCGAGCAGATATCAGACCTTAGAGGTGAATATTAAACCACGGGCAACACTGATTAAGTAATCTTTTGCGAATGAGAGGAACGTATTTCTCATGTAAGTAGTTCAAAACATTATTTAAAAACTCAACTTGATCATCAACATCAGGCATAAGCTGTACCGAGCTTCAATCTATGGACTCCACTTAATTGGAAAGAGCGTTAGTATTTCTGAGAGAGATTATAGTTATAGTAGGAGACTGTGTTGGATTGATGTTCCGAAAGCACGCAGAAGTTGTAAATAATCATAATTAAATCATGATCAGAGAAGCCCGATAAAGATATTTGATGAAAGAATAAGCAGTTAGAAATATCAGCTGTTAAGAGAATATCTAATAGAGCCGAAGAATGGTTAGAGAAATGTGTAGGTTCATAATGGTGGATATCTAAAGCATCGATCATGTGCTCAAAGGAATTGGTTAGGTAGCACGGGTTAAGGAAATTGAGATTGAAGTCTCCACCGATAACTATATGCTGATACTTTGGCACAAGATTGATAAGTTCGTTTTGCAGTAATTAAACTGTCCGGCAATTAGGTGGCTTGTAAACACAGCCAGCCAAACACCTATCGCTATTTGAAAAGATTTCACAAAATATATATTCCTCCCCACCTTGACTAGTGCTGGCTAGTAGAAACCTGCATCGAAGATTTTGTTTGAAGTAGATGGCGACACCACCTCCTCTGCGATTATGGCGCTCATTACGAAAGAATTTATAGCCAGGGATGCCGGCGACATTGTCATGAATATCAGGTTTTAGCCAGGTTTCCGACATACAAATTACATCAAAAGTTAAGTTAAAGAACGCACTTCATCAATTTTAGGAACCACACTTCTAGCATTAAAACGACAAATTTTTAGCCCAGATCTGTTTGCATACAACGCCAAGGAGTGCCCGAGTATTGCCCAATCCAGTCATGTAGGTAAGATCACTAATATCCCAGCACGATCGTGCCGAGCACCTTAAGCATCAGTAACACAGAGGAATATGAACTTTTTCGTAGAATAAACTTTTTAAGCAAGCAGCAATAACTTGAAGAGTGAGGAGAAATAACCTTAGTACAAAAGCCATTAACGGTTATAAACAAATTCATTTGAACACAGAAGCAGAAAGCAATTGAAAACAAATTACTAAGAATTATAACGCTAAAAAATATTAAAGAATATGTAGCAGTAACACATAGGCTAAGCTTATAGACTACGAAAAGTTCATCAAAACTAAGGCTAAGAAAAAAATAACGAAAAACTAATATATATAATAAAAAAAATTAAAAATTAATTCTAGAAATAAAGGGAGATGAAGTTCATATGTAATAGCTGGATGTAAGAACACTGAAGACATTACACGGTAGACAATGCCAATTATCGTATGCCGACCAGTTCCTCCAAGACATTAAAATACGAAACACGCACAAAAACACGTCCAGAGGAAGTAAATACAGCAAATAGGTGACCTTGCTTCCTCAACATTAATGCTTTCCTCTTAATTCTGTAGTTAGCAGCCGTTAAGCTTTCGTTTATGAAAATTGAGCTGACGGCATTCGTGGTGTGACTTATCCCAACGTCGTGTAGCGTAAGATTTTTTATGTCACATCTGCGCCGAGATTTTATGGTAGTACGAAGAGCCGTCAGTACAGCAATTTTGTCACTAATATCATGAAACTTAATGACAATAGGAGGCCCGAGCGCATTATTTTTATCTTCTGCAGTAATGAGAATATGTTTTAACGGTCGGTCTGCTTCTCCTGTGAGACATCCTTTTAAGTGATGGAGCTTTTGTACTGGAGGTAGTTGTGTATTGTTATGCACTAATGACACGTATAAGTCGTGAAATGACCTCCACGATGAATATTCGCCATTGAATATTGGTAGGTTAATTCAAGGTAACTGACTGAGGTTGCCACTTGTATGAACAATTGTAGTTGCAACTGAGTTAGTTGCTCCTGGTTTTACTGCACTCTCCTTTGAAGAATTTTGACGTACTCCTTCAGTTAAATCCCCTAAATATTCCATATATTTAACGTCCAATATCGAGTGCCTCTTTTTCTACATATTCGTGCGTACATGTATCTTTTGAAATTACAACAGCTTCTCTAAGCTTTGTATCATTAATATCAAAATCCTACCATAATTTTCTTAGACTTGTTAATTGCGTCTCATAAAAATTTAGTGTTTTTTTTTCCATTTTTGATGCATTGTTCTAATTTGGCATTGCCATTTTTTAATTATTGCGTGATCAATTATTATTTTTATTTTTCTTACTCGAAGACAGTACTAGTTTCTTTAAAAAACTTCTTTAATTGTTTTGCAGGAAGCTTCCGGTCACTTTCTAACTGTAAATAAAATCCAGCGTGACATAAACTGGGTCGCACAAATCCGGTTTCGAGGGACCAAAATGTTTTGTGAGTTAATAACATCGGTTGTATTTCTATGCTGAAAACAAAAGAAATTATGTTGCTGGCGTTAAGCGTACTTAGTATCGAGTTCGAGTAAAAAGTGACGTTTTCATACAAATTTCAGTGCTGGTAAAACCGCAAGCAAAAATTTTACTTATGATTTTACTAGTGCAGTACGGAGTTCACTGGTAAAATGTGAAATTTCACTATTATCAGATAGATAGCGCTTTCTAAATCTCCGTGCGCACGATAACTCGAGAACGCGTATACTTAGAGAGCTGAAATTTTGTAAGTTCGAAAATGAGACAAATCGGGCAACTCCTTCTTGGGGTAAAAATTTCGTTTTCCGCTATATATTTGGACACTGCCTGAGAACGCGTCGACGTAGAGAGCTGAAATTTCGTACATGTTTTTACTATATTAGCAAATAAAATGTCAAAAATGGACTAAATCTGGCAACTTCTTCTTGGTGTTGCCATATAAAAATTTAAGTTTTTTACGTATACTTTGAAAACGATCAGTCCAAGACATTTTTATTGTACTAAAAACTTCTGCAGAATACAAAGTCCTATGAAATTGGTTATAATCATTTTTTCTGTGCGACAAACCGTTCTAGAAATATATGCGAAAAACAACTTCAAAATCAAACTTGAATAGATCGGTGACCATACGAAATTTAATACGGGCATTCATCTAGGGTATCATAAGAATTGGTGTTAGACCAATTGTAGCTTTTTTACTTGTTTTTTACTAATTTCCACATACAAAGTGATTAGTAAAATGTGGAAGTCAACCTTTACTAATTTCCAAATACGAGGTGATTAGTAAAACATAAAATTTAAAATTGGTTTGAGTTCTCGCATTAGCTGCTGAAGCAAGTATAAAACGGGATTTATTTTCCATAGAATTTTTATAACAAACAAGAAATAGCGTCTTCGCTTCTCGTTAATCAAAAACCCTAAGAAAATTTCTCTCTAAACATTTTGTTTATTTTACAGAATTAGCCTATTCAAAATATCTTCAGATATGCTGAAGCAAGGTACTTTCGCTATCTCATTTTCGAAAACCTACAATTGCCAAAATAATAGATACAAGACAAATAGCTTTCAGAACACAGCGGCGAAAAAGCACAACTTCGTCATGCGTCGCGTCATGTCACCACAGTACTCCCCAGCTCGCGAAATCAAATGTTTAGCTATACGAAAGGTGTCGTGGTGGATTGCTAGTTTGTCCAGCGCGAATTAACTCGCTGTGGTATCACGGCGTTATTCTCGGTTGACTAGAGCCAGACGAAAGTGGTTCAATGTTGTCGCCGACTGTACGCGTACTAAATTTAAGTTTCTGTATTTCGAATATGAATTGTAAAACATCTTGATTTCGAATTTAATGTAATTGTACATGGTAACACTAAGTTCTTTCGATGACAACTTACGTTTTATAATTCTCCTTCTTCTTGTGGTAGTCTCCAACGTGTCTACATCGATAGATTTGCGCCTCAATAGCAAATGCATTGAAGGTTTTTTTTCAGTTTAAGTCAAGTAAAGGGCGAGGATATTCCATCACCCCATTTGGCGTTTCCTGTTGCATCAGCTGAGTTATCTTTATGGGTAGATGCCTCAGATTCTATGGGCGCAGCCATACATAAAAAAATTGACGATACTTGGCAACCGCTAGGTTTCTTCTCCGTCAAAAACGTAAATACAGCACCTATGATAGGGAATTGTTAGCAGCATATAAAACTTCAAGTATTTCCGATACTTACTTGAGGGTCGTATCTTCATTCTATATACTGATCACATACCCTTGACTACGCTTTCCAACACAATTCCGAAAAAGCATCACCTCGACAATTAAAGCACCTAGATCTCAGCCCCCGCCCTCGAACCTCATTAGCAACCTGGACAGTGCACGGGCACTCGGCCATATTACCAGCACATTCTCCTTCCGTGGGGTCGAAATCGATGAACTCGTTTCCTCCATATTTTCCATCAAATCCGAATCTATTGGCCCAGATAGCGTATCACCACGTTTTCTTAAAATATTGTTGCCCTTTATTAGTCAGTACCTTCTCCATATCGTCAACAGTTGCCTCACGTCTTGCTGTTTCCCCAGTAGCTGGAAGTCAGCTATAGTCCTACCTATACCCAAAAAATCATCTCCAGAATCTCCCGAAGATTTTCGGCCAATAAGCATATTATGCTTTCTGTCGAAGGTACTAGAGAGGCTTATGTACAGGCAAATACTTGAGTACGTGGAGACCAATAATCTTCTAACACGTTGGCAATCTGGTTTTCGTGCGTCGCACAGCTGTGAGTCCGCAGTTTTAAAAGTAACCTCTGACATCCGAACCGCTATGGATAGGGAAAATTTCGTTGTTCTGGCACTACTAGATTTCTCGAAGGCATTCGACAGTGTAGACCATTCCATCCTCCGGCAAAAACTATACAATTCTTTTAGTTTCAGCGCATCTGCAATTGCTATGATTGATAGCTTTTTGATGGGGCGTAGTCAGTGTGTGAGGGTCAAAAATTTGGTTTCAAGTAGTTTACCCTTGCTGTGTGGAGTGCCACAAGGATCTATCTTAGGTCCATTGCTCTTTAGTTTATACATCAACGACTTGCCCAATGTTACGCTAGATGTGAGCATCCACCTATACGCAGATGACGTTCAACTCTACATAAGTCGTCCTATTGGACTTGTCGAGGACTGCATAGCACGCTTAAACGACGACTTGGAAAGAGTCCACTCCTGGGCGTTAAACAACAGACTGCTATTAAATCCCCATAAATCGCAATGCATCACCTTCTATAACAATAACGAAGTATTATCGGAAGTCCCTCCCGTGATCTTGAATGGGTACTCGTTACCTATTTTAAGCAAAGTCACCAATCTAGGAATTGTATTAAATCAGGATATGAAGTGCTGCGATTACATCAGTTTTACTCTCAGCAAGATATATTCAGGATTACGGCGGCTATGGCTTTCGGCCCACATCTTATCGAGAGGTATGAGATCTAAGCTCGTAAAGACGCTTATTCTACCTCATTTCACTTTTGGCAGCATCATCTATCCTAAGTTGGATAGTCTCTGCGCTCGCAAGTTAGAGGTTGCATTCAACGATTGTATACGTTTTATATTTGGATTGAGGAGATTCGACCATGTTTCGTTCTTCAGGTCTAGCCTGTTGGGCTGCTCTCTTTCCAGCTACTTAAAGCATAGGGCCTTAATCTTTCTATATGTCTTACTACAGACTAATAAGCCGCGTTATCTTAGAGAATTTTTCCAATTCACCACGTCTCAAAGAGGTCGGAATCTAATAATGCCTCGCTTCAATAGGTCAGTAATGGAGTGTTCTTATCCTATTCAAATAACTCGATTATGGAATGCTCTTCCTCATGTAGCTCAGACGGCGAGCAGTATCGGGGATTTCAGAAGGCTCATTAAGGCACGCGCGCATTGACTCTTTTGTTTTGTTAAATTTTTTACCATGGTTCTCCACAATTGAGGCTACAGAATAATTTAATATTATTAGTTAAACATTTTCAACATTATAGATTTTTTTTTCTTTTCTCTTATCTTTTTTTTTTTATTTTGCCTTGTTTTTCTCTCTTTCTGGTTTGGGATATAGTTTAAGTAGTTTAGCAAATGTCAAATTATCTAGCTCCATCAATCTAATTGTACTCTAAAAGATTATACAATCTTGTGTACGCAATCCTGAAATATATGTTTATTATTATTATCTCATTGGTCAGTTCACTACTGACATCAGACACGTGTCAGGCAGGGATAATGTCGTAGCGGATGCCTTATCAAGGATTGATTACATCCAACTTCTGGGATCAATCAATTTTGAATCCACCGCCGAAGCTCAACAAGACCCCGAATTTTAACAGCTTTTTCAAAATTCCAAGTTTAAATTCGAGAAATAACCAATTTTGGAAAAAATAAGGAATTATTCTGTGAAATTTCCTCAATAAGAGTCAGACTCTTCAATCCATTCCAAAAGACCTTAGAGGTAAGTTTTTAACTCAATTCATAATTTGTCGCACCCCAGTATTCGTACAACAAATAAAATGATCACAGCTAGGTATTTTTGGTTGTCAATTCTTGGACACGTTCTGGCGTATCTTGTCAACGATGTAAAGTATAGGGACATGGCAAAAATGCACTTGGTACATTTCGAGATTGTTCTGGACGCTTTCAAATTATACATATATGTAGATATCGTTTGTACTTTACCCCCTCGCAAGGCCTTGGATATTGTCTTACTATAATTGACAGATTCACAAGATGGCCTGAGGCGGCAGTCGCTCCAACGAATATTAATGCTGAAACGATTGCCCAAGCACTCTGTTTGGATCGCACGCTTCGGAGTACCTAGGACAATAGTTACTGACCAATGGTCCCAATTCGAATTCGCTTTATTTTCAGAGCTTTCCAAGTTATTGATTGGGCTTTGAACGAAACCGGCCAACGGGTTTTTGAAAAGATGGCACCACACATTTTAAGCTTCACTAACGTCACACCAAGAGAAATCATGGTCTAGGATTCTACTTCTCGTCCTATTGGGACTGAGAACCACTTTATGGCAAGAATTCCTGGCTACACTAGCCGAGCTAGTTTATGGCGAAAGCATACGTATTCCTGCCGATTTTTTGCAAAATTCGCAGTTTCAACCACAACATCAATTCGTTACTTCTCTTCACAATTTCTTCTCCGATGTCAGACCTGTCCCGGCCACTAGCCACTCTCGTCAAGTTACCTTTAAATTGAAGGAACTTGACAAATGTTCGAATGCCTTTATAAGGACGTTCGAGCGTCAGTTCAATCACCTTACGAGGGCCTATTTGTAATATTAAAACGCTCGAAGAATTTTTTCACCCTAAAGGTCAGAAACAGAGTACGTAACGTGTTGATAGAATAGTCCTTAAACCTTACTTCAAGGACAACGGAGTTGCAACACGCAACCATTAGACTACGTTTAGCCAGTGCCTGAAGGCTCTATGGTTCAACAGGAACATTTTGAAGAAAGCTCCCAGCAAGTGTCGAAGGAATTCAATGTTCAGGCAAACACACGTACACTCTGGTGTATCATCTTCGTCGAGCACAACGGCACGTCATGTAAGGTTCCTGCCGGACGAGTCCACAACAATTCCAGTGCAAGTGACTCGAGCTGGACGAACCACAAGACCACCCAATCGTTTTCAGTATCGCATTAAAATTCTAGTTTAATGTACTTTGCGATACCTTGTTGAGGACAAAAAGTTTGTAAACAAAAATGAATTTGTAAAAATAGTTTCCCAATCGTCAAGTTTTATGATTCTTCAAGCAGACGCTCACGAGGAAAATTAATAAACCGAGAAATAAAAATATATGCTTATATGCCCAGTAATAGCTTTTTGAAACTTATTGTGACAAAATAAATAACATTATTTAGATTTTGTAGCAAGTCATAATCAAGTTTTCCAGCATAGACTCCTGGATTAGGAAAGAGAATTTTTGTACTCAGGTACCACCTTCCTACACGTCCAAGTCATGTGGTGCCAGAAAGACAGCGTTTCTGTTAGCATGTGTACAAGTATGTTCAGTGTCAGTGTTCTGATTTTGCATCCATGTTATTTTAGGGAAGCTATTCGATCATCAATTTTTTGCTCCTGTAAGTTCCGCACCTCAGTACAACATCTTCCTGCTAGTACTACGATATTCTATTGATATTGTATTTGCCACCTAGCCATCAACTCTACATCTACGTTGCTAAGTATTATCAGCCCCATTGGTGTAGTTGCTAAACTAGGGCAACATTGGTTTCGCATAAAACTACTCAACCAAGTACTACAAAGATTAGCATAGCAGCTATTAGTTCAAAGCTAATCATTCACACCCGTCTTTAAGTACTGGGTGAACTGGACCACGCATATGGCTATTACATCAAGGATAGTAATCATCACGACTACTACTCCAATGTCGGCAACTTCAAGATATACTAGTCAAGCTAGTATTACGCAAACTACTTCAGCCTTCAAACCACTAAAGATACACTTAAAAAATTCGATACATGTACGACGAAGGATCATTCAACTGGGTGATTATATTTAGCACAGAAACTGGCATCACAATGCAATGCTTACACAATTTGCATCCGCAAAATAATGGTGGCCTTTTATTTACCCAAAATTCAGGAATATATTAATGTTTTTTATTTCAACTTATTTTCTGGTGAAACAATTTCAAATTTTGTTTTGAATTAACCCAATTCACCAAAAAATTTTATTTTTTTTTAATCCTTGACAGATGTCTTTCAAACGATATCTCACGATACAAAAAAAAAAATTGTCGAAATATGTGCGCGTCACGAAGACAGACGGACGAACACAAGAGTTATCTTATAAGTGTTCCGTTCTTTACATTTGAGGTACGAGACCCTAAAAAGGTGTCATGCAATTTTTTAAACAATTTAACAATTAGATTTCTTCCGATTTAGACTTGGCACACTCAAAGGTCGAAGAGAGAAGAGATAGCAAGGACTTGACAGAAATTTTGTCAAGATCGCCCTAAACGTCAAAATCTGTCCAAAAGAGGTCATCGGAAGTGAAATTTTTAGTGCCCGCGTTCAAAGCTGAGTAGTAATTTGATTTAAATGAGATTGCGTTTTAATTAATATGTAATCCTGTATTAAAGAAACTTTTGCTTTGTACAAGTTTTTATTGTTTGCTTTTAACATAAATAAGTCTTAAGCTATTAACCTTTTAAAACAAAATTTCGACCTGAAAGGTGAAGAAATTTGGAAATTATTTAATCTGATTAAATATATTTTTAACAAAAAATGATAGAAATTTATATCATCAAAGAGAAGTTTACATCTCATAAAAAAAAAATTATTAGTTGTATTTATTTTAAATAAAATTACAAAATATCTTTTCTTTTTTTTCATGAATTTTATTTGATGCAAGGTGTCAGTAAATTGAAATTTAAAAATAAAGCGTCAGCTTTACTGTTCAATTGTTTGAATCAACGTAACCCAACAGTCAGGTGGCTCACTAGGTATACATATAATTAACTAATTAAAACCATAAAAATAACACTAAAGATTAAGAAAGAAGTGTATGTCAAATTTGAAAAACTACAGCTATTAAAAGAAAGACAATCCTTCGTGATCTCCCCAATTGAATTAATTAGCTGTATAAAATCCACGACTTGGTTATTTTTAATTAATTACTAATAAAAGAACGACTGTTGTAATAATTCTACTAGTACGTCTTACGTTAAAAACTAGAATACAGAATATATGCAAAAATTCTGTGTGGCAAAAGTAATAACAAGTTTCAGTCATAAAACTCTGCGAATAAATTGGAAAAAAAAAAAAAAAAAAAAAAAACTAAATAGAATAAAACAAATTCTGAAAAAATATTTAACATTTTCCTCTCTTAAAAGTAGGAGAAAATTCGTTAATTCTATTCAATCATTAATTAATTAACAATAACCAAATCGAGCTGAATCTCATCTTGATAGACTGTGAGATCTTTCTCGGCTGCTACTGCCGGACACTATTTTACCCATATCACTAATGCGTTGATGAGGCGGGAGCTTCTCAAAAAAAGGATGGCGCAAAGCTTCATCTGAAATAAAATAAAAAAATTAGACTTGGTTTAAAGTTATCAGTTATAACAATATGAACTATTGTACTTCAAAATTAAAAAAATAATAATAATAATTTGGAGATTTTATAGAGGTTTCCAGTTCATACTGCGTAATCCCATGAATTATATAAATACTGTTTATGTATAATGGCGAAAAAATACTTCATTCAGGTGGACAATACACCGCTGCCAAAACACACTTCACCATACCCATACGGACCTCTACACCATGAACTTACTCCCTTGCGTAGATGAAGAGCTTATAATCATGGTCTTATAGTTGTCTTTGATATAAATGGCTACTCCACCTTCAACTCTGTTTTTGCTATCATTTCTAAATAACCAATAGCCATTAAAAGAAATGATAGTTTGTGGTATATATTCCTGCGACCATGTCTCACTGAACAAAAGCGGGTGCACCTCTGACTCTGAAAATATATGCCTAAGCCAAAACCCTCGAGAATAATTCACAAGCCATGAAAGAGACTCCCTCCCTACCACATGCAAGGCCCAACGTAGTCCTTACATTCTAAAATATTTGCAGTGTTCTTATGTAAAACTGACAAAAGTTTGATTTGAATAGCTCCTCCGCCCTAAACTACTATTCACACCGAAAAATGGTGTTCTGATAATCTTAAGCTTGCTTTCTTATTTTCCAAACTGTAATAAAATTTTCATACCTTTCCTAACAAAATTATTTAAAAAAATTTATCCTAGCCAAATGACTACGATTTCTCAAACAAAAATTCTCAGCTGAGTAATCATTGTAATGTCGCTGTGCCGTCATGGCATGCCGTGGGCTGATGATATCGAATGTAGCTGCCTACAGATTCGGACTCCGGTTGCACATACACACATGCAGTTATCATTCAGCTGAGAGGTATTGAGCGTAAAATGGTAAGGTTACTTTGTAATCAAAACTATTTTATTATTTTGTTAAGTAAGGCATATAGGAAGTGTAGTCTTTGGGAAGGTAAGGAACCAAGCTGTAAATTACTAGAAGACTATTTTTCTGTATGGATAGTAGTTTGGGCTCTATAGCATTTATAAAATCAATGTTTGGTACTTTTCCATAAGCATCAATATAGAACATTTTAGAGAACGGACTCCGAACGCACACATATAGGTTTCTGTTTCATGGCTTGAGAAGTATTCTCGAGGGTTTTGCCTAAGCTCGTTCGCTTTAGATCTAATGCTAAAACCATCTGTCTGGCCACAAAAAAATATTCAGCAACACTTTCACTCCGCTCACACAGCAGAAATTATTCATAACTACAACAGGATCAGTACCGGAACCAACTGACAAGGCCGAGATATTCTTAGTATGTGAAGAGGTCAAATAACAAATGTTTAAAATGCCTTTGCCGCTACACCCCCTTAAAGCTAAAAATCACCCACCGATTCAACATAAGAGAGAAGAGTTCTTATCCTCTTAACTGGGCTGTCAAAGACCATTAGCAGCATCGGTATGCTACGTAAAGAATTAAGAGATGTCAGACGTGTGGAGATTTAGTATGCTAGCAAACGAAAATATCTGTCAAATATCTCTTAACATAAGAGCTTATCGTGATAGTTGCAGAAATTCTTTTGTTTAAAATACCGAAATGTTGGATAAAAATGCTGTAAAATAAGTAAGTACATATTTATAAAATTCCTATATATTATATAAATATGTACAAGTTTGTGAAATATAAAATAATTATACAATTTGAGCCATGCACAGAGGATATTTCTGAGCAATATGAGAGACTACTTGATCACTTTGCTATTTCTGAGGCTGTATAGAATTTCAGAATACTAAAATCTTTTGCCTTTAAAGGGATAGAAATGACGTAGCCTTACAATAATCTTCATTACTAGGCAATATTATCGTCACTTTAAAGTTTTGGTAACAATTAATTTTTTTGCTACACGTTTTATAACTGTTTACCTGCGATTTAGGTATTAAAATAATAATTCAATTATCATTACGTTCTGTATACATACAATTATTATTTATATCGATTGATCGATAATTGTAACTTGATTCAATACACACACAATTAGAGCTACGTGTGGGTTGGTCATATTGTCATCATCACCTCGCCAAAAACATTCCTTCTTCTTCTTCCTTCTTAAAAAGTAAACGTCTTTAATAGCTGAGCTGACTCAAAGATTCTCCAAACCCTCTTAACCTCTTAAAGTTAATATTTCTCCACAAAAATTTATGTAGAATGCTTCTGCTAAAATATCTTGCTAAATTTAAGAGGTTAAGAGATCTCTTAAAAGCCTCTTATGTAGAATCGGGGGGTTAGCTTATCATATCCTAAAAGAAAATGCGGAGTAGAAAGGGCTGCCATATTAATAAATGCCAAATATTTCTCTTTCCAAGAATAACCCTCTCTGATTGAAACACTGTCTACAATGGTCCAAAATACCTACTTTTTCGAAAATTATTAACTTTGTTCCAAGAGTTTTTGAATTTCGAAAAATGTGTGACGCACCAACATTACTACTTCCCGATAATAAATTAATCTAATCTAATTAATCGATCTATAGCCTTAAAAAAGAAAACATATTTTCCTTTTTTCCGCACCTTTCGAGAATACTTTTTTTTTTTTTAATTAAGACAACAATTAACACAACCTAACATTTTTACGAAGAAATAGAACCAAATCCGGCAACCCTTTCTTGGTGTTGCCACATAAAATTTTTGGTTTTTTACGTATACTATGAAACCGATCAGTCCTAGACGGTTTTAATGTACTGAAAAGTTCTTCAGAATATGAAATCCTATAAAATTGGATATAATCAGTTTTTCTGTCCGACGAACCATTATAGAAATATGTGCGAGAAACCAGTTCAAAAATCAAACTTGCACAGATGGGTTACCATAAGAAATTACATACGGACATTCATCTAGCTTGTCATAAGAATTGGTCTTAGACCAATTATAGCTTTTTTACTTGTTTTATTTATAAACACGAAAAGTATTCAAAGAGTCAAATCAAATCACATGTCAGATGGATAGTAAGTGCAAAAGCAATCACTAATTGCCATAGCTTTAGAATTTGGAATCTCTTCGAAATACTGAAAAGTAATTAGAAAGGTAAATTGGCAAAAAGCCTTACTGTGGAAAGTGACACAAATTTAAGCTTTAAAAAATGCAAATAAATTAAGCCCATATTTACGTTATTATATTTTACTCGTTACAGTAAGGTTAAAAATATATGACTTCTTAATAATAACCACAAGATTTATTTAATTTTTTTATGAAAATGTTGTAAAATAGATAGAAAAGTTTAAAAGTTTTACGACATTATCAAATTCATTTAATATGTTAATAAATGATACTTACTTAATGTAATCCTCTGGCTGGGTTCATATTCTAACATTTTCTTAATTAAGTCAAACAACTGCATATGATCTTCACTATCAGACATGAGGTACCTAAACAGAGGCTTACAGTGATCGCGCACATACCGTCCAGCTGACGATTTCTCATCCCAATCTAGTTTACCATGGTAGAAGTATTTTGTCTTAGTTTTGCTGTAAAGAATATGACTACTATTTTTATGTGCGCATAGTACAATTTTCAAGCAATATAAAATGCGTATTTTCATTACCGTGCCATCCTATATGGAATTTGTCCGAGTATTCGCTCCATCATAGCTAGATGTTCACGATTATCATGAGTTTGGAATAGAGTTATTCCAAGATATAGCTCAAAAAGGATGCATCTGTAATTTAATACAATACAATTTTAATACATAGCCCTATGTAATGGATATTTCAAATAATATTCTTACCCAATTGACCATACATCACATGGCTGAGACCATCCAAGCTCTAAGATAACTTCGGGTGCTCTATAGTGGCGCGTTGAGACTATTGTGCTGTGATGCTCATGATCGAATGTTGCACTTCCAAAATCAATTAGGCGAACATCAGTGCATTTAACGCGACGAACTTCGCGATTCTAAAATGATTGTTTCTTAATTGTTTCAAAATAATTGTATACAGCTCATGTTTGTACCTTTTTATGATTGTAATGTGTCGTATACTCAGAATCAACAAATAAAATATTTTCTGGCTTCAGATCTGTGTGCGTCAATCTACTCTCATGAAGAAATTTCACTGCGTAACATAGTTGGTAACCCATATGCCTAACTTGATCCAAAGGATACGGCTCATAATTGTTCTCACGCTTTAAATAGATATGATATGCAATTATTTAATATTTAACATTTTGAGTAGATATGTTAAACTTAGAAATGAGTAGATATGTTAAACTTAGAAATGCCAAGATATTACGACTCGCACAAGCACCAGCGCCTGCACTCTGCCCATGCATTAAATTGAGTGTTCTCTTTGATTCTTTTACCTCTTCCCTAGGAAACCCGTTTCATCAACAATACTTTGCTTGAGAGAATTTTCATTTACATTGCATTACAGTAGAACAGAGGGAGAATAGTAAGATGAGCGGATGGGATAGGAATTGGTGGCCGACAAACAGTCAGGCAGCAAAGTGAAACATGAAACTATGTGCATGGCTGGCATCGGCGTGCATAAATGTACAGCTATGGGGTGGTGAAGACAGAGAGAACAGAGCAACATTCTCTCAGTCTCAAATGTTTGCTTCTTCCCAGATGTTATCATCCGACCGATTCCACAATTATGAATACAACTTGTGTATTCTTAGAGGCCAGATAGAGCTTCTTGTTAAGTTATATGTTCTTTGGTACTACACAATTTTAATTTTAATGTTGCTTTCTAAGAAAGTTGTTTTTAAATAAATAATTTAGTGCATGCACAAATAATCACGTAGAAGACAAGCTTGCATAAGGTAGGGAAAGGGTTTACCTTAAGAAAATGTTTTACATTATTCTAAAGATATACAACACATTAACGAAGGAACATCTAGTAATTAAAATTTGGAAGTATTATTTCTGAACAATATACTCTATGACTATGATTTAGCATTTATTAGAGATCTAGTTGGTGGAGATTTCCGAAATTTCTTAGTATGAGTTTTGAGGTTATGGCTCAACAAAATACGCTATTTAATCAAGGTTTTATTTTTTTCTTCATATGGGTTTGACATTTTCCAACAGCTTAAATGTGTATACCGCAATACGAAAGGATGCTTACTTTCTCCGCTTCTGTTTCTTTCTGTAATAAACAACATCCTTGTCAGCGCTCCCACAAAAAACTAAGGCGGCATACAATGAGGACTGTGGGAAAGCAGTCTAAAAGCAAGAAAATGCGGATTAACACACAAAAGCCTCCGAAACCGTTATGGAGAATAGCACCATGGAGGATTAAAAAGTTATGTTTATAGCAATATAAACGAAATTAGCAGTAGATAAGGATGTCGGTTTTCGTGTAAATAAATCACGAGGCACCTTTTCTCAGCTATCCCGAAAATGTGGCTGCAGACAGATCTAAACCAACACAAAATTACCGTTTTTAACTCCATTGTTAATTCAGTTTTACTATAGGTATGCGCATACTTTTGTAAATAGATGTCTAGTAGAATCCTAAAAATATCCTTGGATATAAATTGATTGGGTGCTGCATCAGATCACATGGAGAAGAACCGTACAAGCAGAAGCAACAGCTACTGGAAGATCGTGACGCGAACTGAAAGCTGTTGGGTGGAACAGAGCTCACTGGACTGGGATAAAAGGGGTTAAATAATGATAAAACTCAAAAAGGGTTGCATGCGCACAAACCGAAGGCTTTGGACCTCTTAAAAAGTGGCGTTAAATTTCTAAAATTCTATTTTTTTTATAAACGGAAGGTAAAAGAAGAACAAATATTGCGAGCTTTGAAAGTCTCCAATGATCAGTTCCTTAATAAAAGTCAAATCATCGTCATTTCGTTCGACATTTCACATTCAGTAGCCCGAGACTTAGCTCACACTTTTTGCACTTTAATTTTAAATAAATAACCATATGTTAAAATTTGTTCTTGCGTTATGAGACTGCACTGTAAGGTGGATTAAGATATTAAGGACACCGCAGTGTGCAATAATTGTCCATGGTATTATATGCTTTGTTAACTTAAAATAGTATAAAAAATCAAGCCAGCCAAAAATATCCGGTCGCATATTACGAATAACAAGCTCAATGAGACCGTTTTATAAACTAACTCTATATATAAAAAAAAAAAAAAAAAATTGGATGATTTCTGTAGAGAATCGAGGTGTTACTGAATTTGTACCTAGCGATTTTTTTTTTGTATGCAAGTAACGTAAAATGGCATGTATTAGACTTGACATTACTAACAAGATAGTATTTTTAGAGTAAAATGAATTTATTTTGTTAAGGATACTTACTAGGAAGTCGAAAACACTGAGCCCAAGCATTTCAAATGCGATGCACATATGCCCGTGGTAGTCAAACCAATCTATCATTCGCACACATAAACTATAAGGGTAGAAAAAATTTGTTTATTTTTATACAAGAGTTTAGAGTTTCATAAAAAAAACATTTTTAAACTCACTGATCACAGTTTGGATCCTTTTGTGAGATTTTTTCGAGGGCATTGATCTCCAGTTTGGCAGCCTCACGATATTTTTCCACATTTTTTATAATTTTCAATGCCATACAATGATCTCTGTATCAAAAATTATATATATTAAAAAAAAAACAAAGAATAAATATACATATTAGTATACTTAAAAAATAATAATAAACAGAAACTTACCTTTCCATGTCTTTAACTTTTACAACCCGACCGAAGGTACCCTCTCCCAGGGTAGCCATAATTTTATCTGCAAATGAAAAATAAACATTGAAATTCTTTGAGTATTTTCACTAAACAAAATTGAATGAATGACTTTGTTTATGATATATAATCTGTAGATTTAAAACGGATATAAAACGACCCTAATTTTTTCGATTTATGTACATATGACGTAATATAATTTTAAAATCCAAATCGAAAAGACTCATTATTGAATTTAATAAATAAGATACCGAAAATGTGTGAAAATTTGCTTGTGGTAAAAGAAATTGTTTTCAGTTTTAGTCTAAATAAAATTTTAAGCAAAACTGAAAAAAATTTCTTTTCGTAGAGCTTTAAAAACCCGATTAGAAAATTTCACGGAAGGTGAAAAAGGAAACTTTTAAATAGAAAGAGCATTTCCGGGAGAAATTAGAAATGATCTTACTAT
Source organism: Dioctria rufipes (assembly GCA_963924295.1). Classification (NCBI taxonomy): domain Eukaryota; kingdom Metazoa; phylum Arthropoda; class Insecta; order Diptera; family Asilidae; genus Dioctria; species Dioctria rufipes. Next base: position 168,843,838 of record OZ002741.1, on the reverse strand, counting down.
GAAAAAAAAACTATTATTCTCTTTCTTTTAAAGAATTTTGTGTACCGAAATACCGATCGCAGATTCCCTGATTTTAAAAGTAAAGTTTTCTTGTGTAAATTATTTATAAAAACAAGCATTTAAAATTGATTAAACCTCAATATTTTAAAATTATTCAAAACTAAACAATTTTTTAATAAAAGGTATATTATAAGAATGCAATATATATAAAAAAAAACATGACGACAAAATCAATTTTATTAATGTTTTTATAAATAATTTAAGGAAGTGTAAAAAATAAATAAAAATAAAAAATGCAGTTATGTTTTTTATAAAATTGTCACGAACATCTGCTATGAAGAATGTCGCCGGTGTGATATATCAAGTGGCCATCAGCATCGTCTTGAATAGTTGGCTTCGGTTGCTGTTGTTGATTCGGAATTGATGAAAATTGATTGTTGTGGGGTGATCATCACATATCCACAGTCACGATTTTGATACAGGCAAACCACCAACAAAATGGAGTTTGGTTAAAATTGAAAACCAATTTGAAGGTGATCATGCCATTATACACAGCACAAGGAGTGAAGTCACCCAGTTGTCATCAGGATAACAGTAGATATCCAACCAGTCACAATACACCAGTACCGTCAGTCAATATGGGGTAGAAGAAGAACACCACATCACCAAACATGATTTTGTCCATTTTCGTCCAATACCAGAAGTTGTCGAACAGTTGATGAAAACACCATTTTCAAAACCCCAAGGGAAGTACCATCATCACCGTTGTTGATCACACCATTTTGATCATCACCATCATCATCACCATTGGGAAACACGAGAAAAATACGGTATCGATTTTCGGTAAGATAATTAGTTCGGACAAAAATATTTTTTTTTTGATTTTTTTATTGCATCGAGCAGCATTTTGTAAGTTTGATTGTAATCAAAATCAGTTCAAATAAAAAAATCAACTGAATAAAAAACAGCAACAAACAAATGCGTGCACGACTTATCGTTTTTCTGTCATTTTCTTTATTGAATATTCTGATTTTTTTTTTTAGAAAACCTAATGAATTTATAAATTTGTAAATAAATTTACTTTCTCTCTCTTTTAAAGAAAATTATTAATAAAAAAAGACTATTAAGAAAATTAAAAAAGTGCCATCTGTGAGTTATATTCTACTTTGTATATCTTACTTTACTTCTTTTTTGGTTTAAATAAAAAAAAAATTAAATATTATGCATTTATTCAGTGAGAAATATAAATTATTATTAAGAATTTGTTAATATGAAATAAACGGAATTTAACGGTTTTACCAGACCGTTGCCTTCCATTTAATATCTTTATGAAAGAAGGATAAGGTAACTACCTACATATATGAATACTGCTAACCTGTTTACCTGAATTGCATTAAGCTAAATTTCCAAATACTTAAATAGTACATACGTAATTTTTTAAAAGTTGTTATCATACTTAAAAGGCGTGCTGCAAATTTTATAAATAAATAATGTATTAGTGTGGTTTCACGAAAAATACTAAACTATGTAAAAGTACGAAGCTCAATTGCACGATCCATTTATTTAGGTACTATGAAGGGTACTGTAATCAAATGTAAGAGAAAAGTTTTCGATAGTGATTAGGAAAGGAAAGGAAATGCTCTACAGAAAAATGGACATCGCTCTTAAAACTTGCACATTTTATATAGGTAAATATCAAAATGGTACCTTTTTCTGAAAATCAGAGCTCGTTAATTGATTACGGCAGGCTGTGATTCTGAGATATTACTAAGTATGAGAACTGAGATATTACTAAGTATGAGAATTATTCCGAACAAAAGCTACTTTGTACTTGTTTATTAGTTTCGAGGTGATCACCTGTCAGAGTAGTTTTGTAGTTTTGGGATTTTTTGCATTAACTTCGAGAATTTAAAATACATATATATTTTTTTATAAAACACTTTACAAATGTTTTTTTTTTCAAATTTGACACCTACCCTTTTATTTGATTTGAATTTGGAGTTTAATTTTTTCAATAATAAATTATAGTGTGTTAAATAAAATGTAAGTGAAATTATAATGAAAAATAAACAGCCGTGGCAAGAAAATTTAAATTTTCTAATGCCGGTTTGTTTGTTTACAATTGAATTGTCATTGGTAATTGACGGAAAGTTGATAGTGGTTTATATGATGTCAGCCATACAAAAAAAAAGGCAACACAAGAAATATTATCAGAAAATAAATGGGGCACTAGTAAAATTCTTAAAAATTCAAAAAATTATAAAATTAATTTAGAAATTTTGCTATGTAATGATATAATAGTTTCTTCCATATTTAATAAAGTTTCAACCACTAAATTATATGGCCGCTCTGATAATATCGCGGTTTACTCTTCCATGACTAGAACGAACAGACCGATGCGGTTCTATGAAAAAAAGTGCTTAAGTTTTTCTTGCTCATAGCCTATCCTTTTTGCTATATAACCTAATTATTCAAGTTAAAATAGTTTTTATTGAAGTTAAACAATTATTTTGTCAATTGCTGCCCCAGTTGTTGTTAAGTTCTCTTTCTCATACTGTAGAAATGTCTTTCTTCCTTTTTTTTTATGTGATCTCAATTTGCGCTTCGTGCACACTAATATTAAAATTGAAGAATGTGATTTAGAGTACCTTCGCAATAAAAATGTTTACCATATCAAAGTGAGCAGAACATATTTTTAAGGCATTGGAAGAGTTAACGCCAACTATTTATACTTAGATGTATGTCGTAAATGCCGTCCACTAAGTAGATATTATTATACACGGTGTCCAAGCTCAGACGCATTTAGTTCATACTTATGCTTCAAAAATCATCATTCTTTTCAAGTTAACCTCACTTTAAAATTGGCTTGTATGTGATTTACATGAAAAATGGTACAAGAAACCCAAAAAGGATTGCATTTTGAGTGAAAAGTGTGATAGGTCTTTAAACTAAAGCCTTTGGGCTTTATATGTTCAATATAAAAGAATGATGCTGATAACGCGTTTATTGAGAATTAAAAAAAAAACTGTAGTTAAATGAATAAAACTGATCTAAAATTTTGAAATTTCGGCTTTGTTGAACTTCGAAATGGATGAGAGAAGGAAAAATTGTTATGAATTATTGAGAAAGTATTATCTATATAATAATCTTCAAATAATCATCATAGGGTGAATAGTTCAGAAGTTATAGGACGATTAATAAAAACAATAACAACAAATGGGGTACCGTGTATGTATATAATTCAATTCCTAATTAATAACCAGTAAACACGAATAATTTGTTATTTCTCAGATCTATCAGCTAATTCCTATAAATTTGAAACCACCCAACCCCGTTCTTTGTAATAAATTATGACCCACTTTTACATTCAAGAATATTTTTTGTGCAGTTGATACTGAAATCTAATTCGCTTAATCAGTCTAGATAATTAACCAAAGGTCTTTCTGTAATTGTAAGTGATAGTTAGTACATTCATAGGGGAACTTCCCTTTTTTTTTCTATCTGCAATAAGACAATCATATAAAAGTGTAGGTTTTTTACGATTTATCAGAATTCTTCTATCAAATAAAACAAAACGGAAATTCAAAATTCACGTAGATAATTTTAACATGTTTGTTGCTGTTTAAATCATTTCTAAAGCTAAATGCGAAAATTTATTACCTAGCGAATTGCAACTCCAAATAGTAAAACACTTCAATGAAAAACTTCGGGCAGGCTATTAGGTTCCTTTTAGGAGCAAAAACTCAATTTGTTAATTTGAAAACAACATTGATAAAGAGTTTAAATTATGAATAGCAACAAAAGTTGTTAAGGAAATCTATCACAAGGTTAATTGATAATAATTGGACACTAAAAATGAACACATGAAGCAATGAATAAATGACTTCTTTTTGACTTATGATGAGTGTATAGTAAAATAAATAAAAATGCTAAGCGAAAAAAGATAACAAAAATAATAACTCTTACAAATGTCAACAGTGTGTTTGGAATGCGAGACCTATATAATGCAGATGATGAGGAGGGCAGCATGGAAGTACTGCTGGTTTTACTCAGTGGTAAGTGGGAGTTATGGTAAAAGGATGTTTTGGATGCATTCGACACCATGGGATTGGGCCTTCCGACTGGCATTTTCACAACATGTGAATTAGTTTTATGATTAGTTACTTGGTCACTGGTCGCCTTGTTGTAGGCATCATCCAATTGAGCATATTTCATAATGATGTTCTTGATTTCCTTTCGTTTCTCCACTCGTTCAGAAAATGCTTTGGCTTCTGTAACATTGTTATCTTCCTGTAGTGCGGCTATAATTGCAGCTACATCAGCCGATGATCTGTCATCATCGTCAAAATGAATATAATTTGTATCATGGATATTTTGCGTTTGTGATCTCTGCAGCCCTTGATTTTTGCGATGTCGGCTCATACCACTGGAGTTTCCCGCCAGTGCATCATTCAAATTGTAATCATGCAGTCTATTATTTCCTACATGTCGTCTGGCATCATTGTCTGCTTCATTGCTACGCCGGAGGGCTTTAAAGTGTCTCCTGTTGGGGACAATTCTATCGTGAGTATTGAAGTACGGTTCATTATTATTGAGCTCTGCGTACAGCAAATCTGGGTCGTATTTTGATTTGTAAATATTTTCCTTTCCAGCACGAAGCCCATCATAATATCCACGGTCTAGTACATTTCTTGCTCTGTATGGATAATCGTGGTTGCTGTACTTATTGCTGGTGCTGGTACTATCTAAATTTGCACCGTCATAAATAGAGTCTTTATATCCTAGGGAAGTATCATAGTTATTATTCCGAGCTTTATATCTCGTATTGTAATCGTTATTATTAAGAAGTCCTAATTCAGGACGTGTTTTACTATATCCTGCAGCTGATGAGTCTAAGTATTTGTTCTTATTTCTAGACAACTTGAAAGGAGTTCTTTCTTTTTTATCTGTAGCTGCACTAGCCACAGATGTTTTTTTGTAACCTGTCGACTTTTGCCCAAGATAATGTGATGTTGCTGATCGTGCCAAACTATTAACTGCATCAGATTTAGACTTAATATCGGGTTCTAATGTTTTATCACGATCAAGTTCTTGCTTTCGACCACGTCGCTTGGCAAATCGATCAAGAACATCGGAATATTTTGATTCAAGACGTGATATCGTCGAAACCGTTTTATTATCTGTTGGTACTGGAGTTTTATCTTTATCGTTGTTTTGTTTCTGTGTTTTTTTTTTAAAAAGGTGAATAAATTAAAAAATGAAGAAATATTTCGAACTTATTTTTACTTAGAAATGAGAACAAAAAGCTCTACGCTTAAATACATTTGTATACTGAATATGAAAAACTGTATAAACAAAACAAACTGGAAAGATCATAATGTTGTCATTCTGGTAAGCCATAATTATAAAAAAAAATGGCTTAGAAAATTAACTTTGGATATGCATTTATTGGTAATGAAAAACACCGCTGCTGATAAGCAACTTGAGGGCTTGTTATATGTTACAGTCTCCTGTCACTTAGCGAAATTCAGCATTTCAAGAAAAATGTAATTAAATATCTTATACATACGAGGTATGATCAAAAAATACGGTGAATGAAATCTTATAACACAACTGCTGACGCTATATCCATTTGAAATTATCCGTCTGATAGCCTGATTCTTTGAGAAACTCAGTGTTAAGTTTGAACAAGTTGTGACTTGTCCGTCAGCTTCCAGAAGAGAAAGAGTGAGGTCATGTTTACCGTGTCTGTCGCACATCATAGATTTCGAACAACGTTTTAATATTAATTTTTGTTTTAAGTTGCAAAAAAGTGCCAAAGGAGCTCATAATTGTTAAAATCAGTATATGGCGATAATATGGTGACTCTGAAGACTGTCTAAAAGTGGTATGAGCTATTTAAAAGCGGAAATGAGTCTGTTGAAGACCAACAACGGTCGGGACGTCCTTCGATCGACCTAAAAATACACGAAAACGAGCAAGTGGAAAAACGGATTCGTTTAAACAGGCGATTGACTATTTGAGAGCTTAGGGAAGAGTTGAAACATCTCGAATGGGTCTGTGCAAAGCCAGAAAAATGGTTCAATTGTTTCATCTTTCAGCAACATAACGTCCCGTGCCCCCCTCGCTTCTGATCCGCGAATTTTTGGTCGAAAAAAAATTTCTGTCTGTTCAGCTCCACCGTACTCTCCGGGTTTAGCACCATGCGACTTCTGGCTCTTCCCAAAAATAAAAACTGCACTAAAAGAAAAACGTTTTGACACCATTTTCGACATTTAGAGGGCCACGACAGAGCAGCTGAAAGTCCTTCCGAAAGAAGCCTTCCAGAAATGATTCCAATCATGGCATCAACGTTGGGATAAGTGCATCACTAGCCAAGGAGCGTACATTGAAAGAGATTAATTCAAATTTTATGTAAACTTATTACTTTGTTTGTAACAAAACCATTCACCGTTTTTTTGATCACACCTCGTGTAAGTAAATAGAAATATAAAGTTATTTAGATGAATATTTTGGCATTCCTTACAAAGTTTCAGAATGCAGTGTGCTTGTACGATGATAAAACGCACAAATAAATGAATTTTAAGCTTATGGAATACACTAAAAAGTCTTGTGTAGTAAGCATATTATTGTACTTAATAAAATACTGAGTTTCGCTATTATAATTGACTGCGACACATAGATTTGTAGTCACTGGACAACATTTCAGCGCCACGCGAGACATGAAATTAATAACTTTTGTCAGATCGCCATTGATATTAACTATAAATATTCAAAGATATTCCAGGCACATTAATTATTGCTTCAACAATTTTCACAATTAGTGAATTAATTTTGATTGATCAGTGTTTGGAAAATAAGCTAAAATGTGAAAAATAGAAAACGATGATATATATCAGCCTGCTATATCTTTGTAGTTATTATGGTCTTGGCAATACTATTTCGTGGTAATTTAAAATGTATAGCTGTTATACAAGATGAGATAGTATTTGTGTATAAACATTTCTTATTATTATGTATAATTTAAGACAAGCTTTTTTTATCTTTATTTTCTGAAATTTTAAGAAGCAACACCAATTTACTTTTAAAACTTTTAAATCAAATAAATATGTACATACATACATATATCTAGAATAGAATCTTTAAATTATTTTATTCGACTCAGAATGTTTAATACGAACTAGATCACCATATTTTTAGTCAGACTAAACACTTTCTTTTTATTTTATTAACTAGAATAAAAAATATTTAAACAAATATCATTTTAAAACATAGAGCTTGTTGTAATCATTCAGAAAACGAACGAAGTATATACTAACTTTTGGAGAATCATCACGCTTTCCAAATGTACGCATTAACGGTTTATAATATGAACTCACTGGACTTAAATTATTTCGTAATCGATCAAGTGCAGAGGTCGTGTGCTTCGAACCACCATAATTTCTATAACCGGAATCGCTGCGTCCCTTTTTATCAGTCATAGATTCTTCCTTTGAATGAATATCTGATGCAGACTTTGACGGACTCAAAGCAAAACTGCAATTAGTAAAATAATACGAGTAAATAAATTCTCACGGTTCGTGCGATAAGAAGATTCAATCCGACTGAAGTCTTACAAAAATATTTTCAGTTAAATCTTTACGTTAAGGTTATTGTCTTAAAATTCCAAAAATTTCGAAACGAAATAAAAAGTTGCAAATTCGTCAGAGTGTTTATGACGGTTAAATTTTTATTTTTGCTTGCGTTGTTGGATGATTCTTGTTTCCGTTGGTGTAAGTACACCTCCGTTGAATGACTTTGATATCTAAAATTAACATTTCCTACATTTTACACCTTGGCAAACTTACATTTACTTTTTCTCTTACATACAATCTTATGCTGTGCTGTTTTCTCATGGTAAATTTATTTATTTTTGTCTTGCCGGGTTGAAAGAAAACGTGTAAGATTTATTACAAAAGATAATCACAAAAATATTTTATAAAAATTGGACATATTCTTGAAAAAAGAAGAGGAAAGCAATTCGAATGACCAAAGCTATTTGAACTAAATAATGTGAAAGCTTTCCGAAAATAGGTCTACAATTATGTTGATCTCCTCTACTAAAGATAGAAAATAATTTTATTCTAAAAAATATTCGTCGCTGTATTTTTATAGACACGTGAATGAATGTTATATTGACGCAGGGGTAAATGGACAGTGCGATTTAATGTCGAATTTTGACATTTACGCAAACAATATTAAAATAAAAATTGAGAATTTCTTAAGATACAACAGCTTGAATGTAGAAAAATATAACATTGAAGCTGATAAATTTGTCTTAAAATCCGGAAGTTTCTGCATATAAATATAACAAACATTTTCCTATTCGTAACGGTTTCCATGAGACTTGTCTGTTTTAGTGCATACTGTAACCTGCGAACTATGCACTTTATGCACATAATTAAGGTCTTATACAAGAGAGGACATCCTAAGCTTTCATCGGAAGGCTTAACTACGATTCTACCTTTCCTCTTTACAAAATTATAGCTAAAAGCTTGAAACTTTACAGAGACCACGTAAATTCTACGAGTTCTTTCAAAAATATAGTTATTTAATACCATAGCTGATATATTCAGTTTCAAAGCTATATACTAATTTGAAATTTTCCGTTTTCTCGAGAACGAATACAACCTGTGGTTTTTGCCAACTTCTTGAAATATTATTTACAGAGCTCAAATAATATTATGACTAGACAATTTACCCAGTGCGTTAGCACAGTCTTGAGTGTCACTCTATATTCTGAAAACTGTTATCACAGGATGTATTCGTTCTCGAGAAAATTTTAAATTCGTATATACCCTTTGAAACAGAGTATATATCCCAGTTGACTCTGGCATTAAAGATAAAGCAACCATATGTGTTTAATTCTATATATTTCTCCTCCATAAAATTCTAAAACGGTGAAGTAGATAAATAGGTAGAAGAGCCCTTGAATATGTCGAATATATACAAATATGTAAGTATATACATAAGTCCATAGAAATTTATGTATACATATATAAGATTATAATTAAAAGGAAAAGGAAAACAAAGGAATAGGGGTATTCTAATTCTTAATGCCAGGTATTGCACATGATAAGTAAGTTAAAATGGATGTAACAAACATAGTAGCCATGACAAAAAGAATGATTACCATGTACGTCCCGGTTTAAGATGGTAATCCTATAAGGGCTGACTTCTTGAATTATTCTAAGGAACTTAATATGGAAGCCCCGCCACTTTTCAATCCATGATAAGCTGTGTTAAAGCAATACTCCCCTGATAAGTATCCACAAATAAATATTTAATCGTAGCATCGGAATTATTAAACGTATATTTGTTTTATAACTCATAATTTCAGAATAATAAATAGTTTAATCAATTTTAATGAAATTTATCACTGAGGTTTTGTGAAACATTTTTTCCATAAAATCAGAGCATTTAAAAACTTATAAGAGATCACAAGTAATCTATTTTGTTATTCTTATTAATACTCCTAAACAATCTTGTATCTTTGAGTACCGACATAGGCTGCTTCTGAAGCATTTTAGAAAAAACAAAACTAAGATGTTCGTAGGATTCTCGATATATTTATTGGAGTTTCATTTAAGAAGGAAAGAGAAGAAGAAGATTAAAGTTACAGCAGTTAGAAGACCAGGTGTTCGGAGCGCTTAGTCGAGCGCATGGTACCGGGCCTTTAGTGACGCTTTGGTTTCTTACCTGAGACCTTTCAATACACATGTAGACTCATATATATATATATGTATAGAGAGATTTCCCAAACTCACTTTCAAATATAACGGTTAGTTTGGTCATGGCTTGGCACCGAAGACCGTAACAGCAACTACGAGTCAACTTTTAAAAGCGTTTTTCTAACTGATCTCCACGATATCTCAAACGGTTTGACCGATTGCTTTGAAATTTTAACGATAGATTCGGCACATGTATAGTCATCGAGTGAACTAAAATAATCCAAAAAATCCGAGCCGTTTTTTTTTTCGTAACAAAATAATCGAAAAAATCACGAAGTTTAAAAATTAGTTTTCAAAAACATGTCAATTATTCAATTTTCAATATTTTCGAATGATTCTAGTTCATTCGATAGCCACAGCTTCATAGATTGAAACACCGTTTTGTTTTCTGATTTCAGATAAACTTTTTTTTGGGAAATTAACTGTTGCAGAAACACCTTACCAAAAATCATTAATTCCTTGTGTAATACTTGAACATTCGAGAATTTATCAAATAAATACGATTTTTTTTATAATCCTTATGATGTTGATATTTGAATGCAATGTTTTCCGATCCTTGTAAATTTACTTGCTTTAAGTTGTAAGCGATTTTGGCTGACAAAGTCAAAGCTTTCCGACAAAATCTTCAATCGCTCTTAACTCTGAGACAAGAGTTGGAGAAGTGCCTACAAAAATCAGTTCATAACGGTCTATAGCTTCTAATATCTTGTAAGATTTGATCTGGAATATCGTGATGCCTAGTGTTGAAATTACATTATTTTGCATGCTTTCCTCATATTTAAACCTATAATAAGTGCGGAGATTCAAAGTAATACTACAATTTATGGTTTACATCTAAGCGCATGTTTTGTCTACTATGTATTGTTTTACAATGGTTCCACTTTAATTTACTCCATAGAAGAAATGGATAGACAAGAACAGAATAGAGCCTTACGTTGTAAAAATACACGGAACAGAAATAATAAGTTAATATGAATAATAGTAAAAAAGCAGAGCGATTATTACAAAAGTCTAAGTAACTTGATTTTTTTTATCGATTCTCTTTTTAAATCCAATATTTCTTTAGTTGCAGCGAGTATTTAGATAATCTGAGTAACCAGAATGAAAATAAAACGTTCAGAACGCTCCACTAGGCAGAAGAAATAGAATGAAATATTTCGAATTTGAATAAAAACAAATGGATTATTCTGAACGTTTGGAGAAGAAGAAGAAAAAGTCCAATGACATATGGCACATTTATACGACAAATAAACTTAAAATAGTGACAGGACATTCAAGAACACATTATCCTATGCCATGAAAGTCATAAAAATATTACGGAATCCATACACATACATATAGGTATATATGTATTGTATGTATATGTATTTGTCTATATTTATCTATTATTTATAACGGTACCATTCCAACTAAAATCATAATGGCAAAGTTGGTCGCATTTCATTTACTATCCGAAAAGTTTTAAACCGCCTAGGCATATCTGTCATTTTCCATGAACTATCACAAAGTATAGTAAATAAAATATTGTATGATATTTTCTTTCTATACGAGCTAGACACAAATTTAAGCTTTAAATATAAATTCATGGTATTAGCGGAAAAATATTTAGTAAATTCCTTAAATAAAATCCCTAGACACATTTTGTGGCAAAATTGTCAACAAATTGTATGCCTTCTTCCTTGCATTGCGATTCCCAGAAATTGCCTAAAAGAATCCTCGTCTGTTATGACAGTGAAAATATTAACAAATAAAACAAAAAGATACAGAGGAAATATCTCTGAGGGGGCATAGACGGAAAGAAAAAGATGGATGCATGTAGATAGATATTTTTCTTCTAGATGAGCTGTCTATGTAGTACATAATTAATGCTAAGACTAACTACGCTTCAAAACCGTATTGAACAAGAGAAAATCAATGTTCAGCATTGACTTGAATTTGTTTATTATACAAGGAACGGAAAACAATGCATTTTTCATAAAAAAAGAAGTCTAACTAGTAAACAAACGAAAATTTCACAAAAGGAAGATAATCTTCTTTTCTGTGTGAATAAATTAAGATGAAAATGTAAAAAAGAAAAGCATTGCCTTGACGATAAAAATAATTTTTGAGACATTCCTAAAATAAATTTTAACACACTAAGAGAGCACAGTATGAGCAAAAACTTTTTTCTGCTGAGTTCAGATTTTTTTTATCTCTGACTATCTAACAATTTCTATTTTTCGATGCTTCTCAACTTGTTAAGTTCTCCACACAAAAAAACAATTAATTACTGTCCCTGACCCTATGACTGAAACAGCTGTTGTGTCCTAAGTGAAAATTTGTAACTTCTCATCGTTATACTGATTTGGAAAATCACTTTACACCAACACAAGCAAAAATTAGAAACTCACTAAACGGATTCACTCGCAACAATTCATTTCAATTACAACAATGGCGAAAATACGAAGTTTGTAGAATTTTCCTTGATATTTTTTAAATCTATTTTTATGTTACAGTACCGATTTGACTTTTTGTCAGATTTCTCGCTCGGGTTGCGACGAAATCTTTGCAACAGGCTGTTGCAGCTATCGGACAACAACTGTGTTACGCTGGACGTTGAGCTGCGTGTATAACGATGCCTTTTTGGCGCCGACGTTGAGTTTATTACAGACGACGACGACGATGACGATGACGTTGAAGCAGCAGAATCTGGTGGTTCCCTCATAACTAACGGCGTAGACACCAAGGGTGATGCATCCATTTATATTATATTTCCAATGCCTATTGTTATTTGTTTTTATTTATTGAATTTTTAAATGCATTTTTTATTTTATATTTTATAATGAATATGCTAAAAGTATTGACTTTATATAATACAAATCGTGTACATTTATAATCCTTTGGATAAATCATTTGAGACTTTTTAACATCTTAGTGAGGGAACGTCGATCTTCAAGGCTAGTTCTAGCTATAGATTTATTTCTATATATTTATTTCGATCTTTGCATATCTGTCTGTCAGTCTGAGAAGGCGGTAACTTGTGAGGTTGTAGGTCTTAATTCGAAATTGTATAATAGAAAAATTTTGACCGTTATTTAATTAGTCTGATTACAAAGCTGTTTTTGGTCATTGGAAATAAATTTTAGTAATATAACTGAAGAAGAAACATACTTCTTCCCTAAATTCGATAACCATGAGTACATGTTCTGTGCAAAGTTCATTTCGTTGTGTAACAGCATGTCTATACATGAACTTGTCTTTTGAATTTTGTACAAAACAAACAGAAAATTGCGCACCTATCAAATTTACTAGGCATTTACAAGCCGTTTATGGCATTGAGTAAAACGTATAAGTAGACAGAGGCTCAGGTTTATACGCTGATTCGAAGAAACCACCGCATTAAGCAATGGAAAATATTTCTTCGAAATCGTCATCAGCCGAGAAATAATATCAATAACTCTCTTTGTATAATACCTAGTTTTCATGTCGTGATTACTCCAGCCAATCAAAACTTGTTTTGAATAATATGCATCTTGTTAGCGGCGACTAGAATGATCAGTCGCCTAGTTATGGTTTATAAGCCGTGGATATTTCTTAATTTATTACGGTATCCTATACTTTAGAAAATTACGGAACAATGCGTGGAAGAAGTCCTCAAGGGTACATACAAAATGAAGTATGGGTGACTCTATCAGTATATCCATACATCATGGTTCAAAAAGCTACGATTATATCGTAACATATATGCACACAGAGTAATGTGATGCAGTGAGAATGACTTTCAATGCATCTTCTATGATAGTGCCTAGCAGCCTAAAGCGGGAAACAAAATGTGACGGCCATCACAATTCGTCGGTGCTTGCTGAGTAATGTCAAAATGAATATAAATACACAAAAACAAATTGCACTGAATATAACGCACGGTCATCAGCGGTGATAGAATAGACTTTATTCCTATTCTGATGAACGCGGTTCAGTGTTGTTTGACATTTGTCAGCGCTGTTGGCTCTGATAACAGTCACATTGTGTTTTACCTTAAGGATCGCATCGCGAATATGGCTGTTTTGCGAACGCGGCTCTAAGTCTATTCAGATAATGACTGTTTTTATGTTGGCGTTGATGTTATTAAAATTTTCATATGGGATCCAATTTTCAAGTCCAATCAAACGGATCTCTCTTTCGATATAATGACGTTCGAGCTTAATATCAAGTAAAGTCAAGATTATAAAAACTGATGATAAAATTGAAATATTTCATTCTGTTAGGGACTTTATCTTCAAGGATAAGTAAATATTGAAGGAAGAAGTGTGTACTAAGCTTTGCGAAAAATAGGTATCATTTAATTCCACTTACCATAAAGTACTGCACTTAATGTAATGTACATAATGCATAATGTAAAAATGTAACATCGTACAAAAATTGGGATTAGAGTAAGTTAGAGATAGATGAAAAAATAAAGGCACAAAATGAAGCACGCACGATTAACAGAATAATACATTCGTATACCTGCTATCTTGCTAACCAACCCAGATTAACAGCAAATAACTAAACTTAAATCAGTGTTACTCTGTAATTAATCATTCGATCATAGACTACGTTTTAAAACATGTATATTTTAATATCTGCTTTATTTATTTCAATCAAATTAACGTATCATCATACTATTATAATTAAAAAATAGAAAAGTGGTAAAAATTTGCGATTGAGAGAAAGTACAAATTCTGCGACGAGTACAGCAATTTTCGAAAAGTAAAAACTGTACAGTCGCACTTATTGCCTTCGGATGATTCATTTTACTAAATATGAAGATACCGTGAGAGAGGTGTTGTGAGTGCCATGGGAACACCACGAATTTGCAGAACTGGTAGGAGTCGGTAGTCTAATAGACGAATGTTTGGTTATCTAGCGTTAAGTACATGGAAAGAATGAGCTAAGTGAACAATCATGTGACGCATTACAAATAACAACCTGTCCAACTATCATTAAACTATTAGTGTCACATACAGCATGTGGCATGCCTGATGTAAAACTTGCAATCACATTAACGTAGGAAAATTTAGTTGTGAAGAAAACTTGAAAAGAAGGAAATAAAATATGTATTTTGTATACATATTTGTAGAATTGATCTCAACATAATTGTATTGATAATTTCGATGAGTTTTCTCCTTAAATTAATCGACATTTTTCTAGATGATTTCTGTGCATTGCTCTATATGTCTAGTGATAAGATGTAGAAATGAAATGGAAGTTTGGCCAATAGAAACATTTAATTCCCATTAAGAAAAATTTCTGCGATATCGGTCTTGGCCTAAAGTGCCTCAAAATGTGAAAGAACCAAATTTCGGTACACTTGTTTTTTTTTAAAGCTTTTGAATATATCTCGGAAATGCTTTTACATTTGGAAATTAGAGCTAATGAGACGAACATGCTAGATCGTACACTTGATTTTATGAATTTATCAAAAATTCGCTTGTTTACCACTTTTTACGTTAGCTGACTCGTCATAAACTTTGAACTACAAATATTGTTTTTCCTTTTTTGAATAAAACATGCACGAAGGCCACCAGTCGTGGAAATCAAATGGAATGGCTATCATTACTATTGGACATTAAGATATATTTGCTGACTGATTCATAAAATGTAACATGTATGTGGCCGTTAAAAATTTTTATTCACTTCTTTCTCAACTCATTTATCCAAAAGATTATGTATCATAATTATAAAGTAATTTACAAATTTATATTTGTTTATTACGAATTATTTTTATTCATTTTGCTGGCACACAATTTATGTGAAGACAACAATATTTAACTCACTGATTACAGAAATAGCTTGGATTTTTGCGTCAGCATTTTTTTTTTTACAAAAAAACAAACAAACACTTTGCATTAAAAACTCTAGAGGAACCCTTTTAATCCTCTTTTATCACACAATATGTAAAAGAAAAAAAAAGCAAAACTGTTTTTGTTTTGTTCACTTCACAGGGCTAAGTTTTATGTAAGTCAATTTAAACTATATAAGAGATAAGAAAATTTTAAATGTATCAACCGTGATGCGCCGCTCATAGACTCCAAAGCGTGTCTTGTATTTATTACATTTTTGTAATTTCTATCAATTAAATTTAATTATTTGTAACTAACTATACAGGCGCGCGCGGAAACAACCTATCATTTGGAAACCGATTATTTGTTAAGATATTTGAAGAAACGAAGAATTATAAAATTCTCTCCGGCAGTAGGCACGACTGTAGTTGATATAATGTGTTAGCTTAAATTGCACAAATATATTGAGAGAGAGTTGAAAGAACGAGAAGATATAATTTCCGTTTTAATCATATGGTCCAAGTCTATTACTCTAGTCACACTAATTATACTAACTCATACATTAAAATATGTTGCCTCTGTATGAAAATGAACTATATATATTTTTGTGAACTCTTCACTGATTGTATTGCAGGGACTTTTCCAATTTTCCTGCTTTACGTTTTCTTTCTTGATTGCCTGACACTAGCGGGATCTAATAATAGAATTTGTAAATATTTAAATGTGCTTTTCTCTCTTCCACACCACAGAAGATAATTTAGTCAAATTTCTTTATTAATACAGTGCATAATTTCTACACGTTCTCAGAAAAGATAAGCTTGTATTTGCCAACTGGGCAGTGTTTTATAACATACTTTGGTATTGCATTTTTATTTTTTACTTGATTCCATTTGAATGGTTTACATAGAATGCAACATAGCATAAAAATATACTTATAATATATATAAAGTGGATGCTGGACGTATAAACTTGACCTCATTAATATGTGAAAAATATTTTACTACTTGATCTGATTTTTCACTGTATAATTTTAGATAATGGGTAAGGAAAGCGGAAGTGACTTTTATATCATGCAAATGACTGTGCGACGATTGATTGATACCATCGAGATTTCTTTTTTCTCAATCATGTATCAAAGCATTTTAACGTAGAGGGAACCGAAGTGTTTAAGAGGGGTCTAGGCGACTATTGAACGTTACACCAATAGAATTTCATTCAATTGTCATGTTGCTGCCAAAATATCTTAAGATTTTCGAGAATTCAATTCTATTATAAAATCGATGCTCAAAATGTTGTCTAACTCAACAAAGGTTTGAAAATAGAAATGTTTTGCATTTATGAATATTACGTATTTGTAAAAAATTAGATAACATTTTGGATATGATAAAAGTAGCAATCCCTCTATACTTTATAAATTGAGTTTTGTCTTTATTTTATATTTTTCTATATCCTTTAATTGGCGGGTGTACACAGTATGGTGGTTTTCACTTCCTGCACTTGTGAAGACATTTGTATGTAGGTACTTGAAGTATAAATGATTTTGCTCTTGTACATACATACATAAATAATACAACACGACATATTTTGCCAAATTAAAGACGTCGAGTTTTTATATTAGAGGAGTAATTTTGATAGCTTCGAATATTAGAATTTCTTTCTTCTTAAAAATATATTGTCTGAAACGATACCAAAGTATGTATGTATCTTACTAAAATATATTTTCTAAATTGTCCAAAAGTATTCAGTAATATTAAATGTACATATGTATGTACTCCCGAAACCGTAGAGCAGTGGCGCATAAAGATGTCGACAGCATGTGTTCATGGTGCCAACATTAAAATGATCAAACAGAGTATGTATTCTTAAAATACCTGAAGAATAGAAGAGAAAATAAATACTGCTCTTGGCACACTTTTCTCTAAGGTGACTATAATTCTTTAGATACGTTAAAATGGTACATTTTAGAATTTAAAGAAGTGCATCGTATTGTAAAATGTATTCGCATTGAATCATTTCCTCTCACTTCTTTAACCACACCACAATGAACCAATAAATAAAAATTACGTCAATCGAAATTTTGAATTTATCTGGCTTAAAGCAAATTTGGTAAAAACGTTTGCTTTATGTACATATTATGTCGCTTTTGGTTATATGTCTGTTATAAGTAAGTATGTATATGATTCGTTTTCATATGGTTGAACTGAAATAATTTCTTCAATTTCAGAAAAAACATGCAGCTTTTGTTTTGAACTATGCCTTAGCAACTAAACAAGGATGAAAGATTAAATTTCTTCATCGTTACTTCGACCCTAGTAAACTTTCTACTTCAATTTTTCAACTTATGATATATAATTAGATAGCTCATCTGACCAGTTGGTTAATATTTGACCCGACAGACAAATTTGTACAATAAATTTTCTGCTTTCAAGTCCAATAACATCTTCACCCTCAAAGAAGTTTACTGCTGGTCAAAGAAGATGAAACATTTTCTAGCCAATATCAATTAAAAATATGACTCAATTATAAATTTGTTTCGTTTTCATGATTAATAACAGGCCTCTGGCAGTTATTATAATACAGACTGTGTTTATTCATTGAAGAAAATTTTCCCGTAATGCAGAGCCAGCCATAACCCAGCCTAAGTCTTGTCACATCTAAATTGTACCTCTCAGCGTTAATAAATAAAGAAATGTATAGTCTCTTAAATCCTCATAAGTCTTTTTAAGGATATTGCAAGATCAAACTTGTTCCAAAGAGGACAATTCAACCTCTTAAATGATACCCAACACAGATTCATATTTAGCTATGAAATCAGTTATCGAGCCTTACCGTTGAATTCGCGAAAAAATCATACCAACTCGTGGTATCTATCTTTATACCGTAAAATTGTTACATCCAGAACATATTTTTTTTTTCAGTAATTGAGCCTCAGTTGAATTCTTGAAAAAATTGCATAAAAATTTGCTGTTATCCTATGAGTGCGCCAAGGAATTCCTGTTCATATACGAAAACTATGTAAAACAAATAAAAAAGCTAGAATTGGCCTTAGACCAAATCTTATGATAACCTAGATGAATGCACGTATGTAATTTCGTATGGTCACCAATATGTGCAAGTTTATATATATTTCTAGAACGGTTCGTCGAACAGTAAAAATATTATAACCAATTTCATATTCTGAAGAACTTTTCAGTACAATAAATCGTCTAGACTGACCATAAAAACGGTCAGTATACGTAAAAAACCTAAATCCGATTCAGCCCATTTTTGAAATTATATTTATTATTGCTATGAAATCACCATGTTCCAAATATCAGCTCTCTACGTTGATGCGTTCTCAGGCAATGCCCAAATATACAGTACAGGGTCTCTCAGACTAATAGGTCAATATTTTACAAATGATTCCTCTCGTCCAGACAAGTAAAAAATTGTATGGCAGGGGGGCAAAATATCACCCTGCCGAGTTAAAGGGTGATTAGTAAAGTATTTTCCTTTTTCATTAAACACCCTATATCTTCAAAAGTACACCCTGTATGGTATATTTTAAGACGGCATTGTATGCAGAGCTTCATGGCCTTTCCAACGACTGCTAAATTACCCTCGCACCCTTCCCCACTCCAGAATTATGACGCTTCAAATTCAAAATTTCGTTTTTTTTTTCTTAAATACCTATACTAAGGTTTTTTTTTTACAAAATTTCGAAAGCCCAGTCTCTTCTTTAATTAACCATAAAATTATTAGCCTTAACCTGTTCAGGTCATATCAAAATTAGACGATATTTTTATAAAATGACGTGTTTTGACGTGTTTTCAGTCACTAAGGGAACAAATTATCTGTAACGTGAATAGGTTAA
Organism: Dioctria rufipes; assembly: GCA_963924295.1. NCBI lineage: Eukaryota > Metazoa > Arthropoda > Insecta > Diptera > Asilidae > Dioctria > Dioctria rufipes. The sequence continues at coordinate 168,824,414 of OZ002741.1, read as the reverse complement.
GAGCTAATAACTCTTTAACCGTCAGGGATACAATATAAGTGTACTAGGTTAAATTAAAGAGGAGACTCTGGGCTCTCGAAATTTCGTAACAAAAATGTATGTTAGTGGGGCTAATTAAAAAAAAAAAAAAACAAAAAATTAAAAGAAAAAACCGAAATTTCGAGTTTGAAGAGTCATAACTCTGGAGTGGAGCGGGATACGGGGGTAGTTGAGCAGTCGTTGGAAAGGCCATGAAGTTCTGCATACAATGCCATCTTAAAATACTTTTGAAGATATAGGGTGTTCAATGAAAAAAGAGGACAGGATGACATTTTAACCACCCCCTCCCCCAATATTTACCAATTAGTTTGGGACACCCTGTATAGTGGAAATTTTTGTATGGCCACCCCTCGAAGGAGTTACCCGATTTGTCCCATTTTTGAACTTATAAATATATTTTTTTTAAAGCCCGTGTGCAAAATTTCAGCACTATAAGTGAACGCGTTCGTTATCGCACGGACGGACGGACATGCAAAAATCAAAATATTTCTTAATATTATGCGTGGGTGTTCAACCGATTTTGCTCTACCAGCATTATTTCTGTGCGTTACAAACGGACTGACAAACTTAGTATATTCTATGATTTCAACATCTAGGATATAAAAAGATCAAGTTTGTTAGAGAAGTGAAATTCGAACAGGAGAACTCTAGTTTTCGATTGATAAAAAGATATGTCGCTCTTATTCGAAAAGTCCATTTATGTCAATATTTATTTGAAAAATAAGTACAAATACACTTATCGTTGTCGTTACTCGTTGAAAGGCCATGAAGTTCTGCATACAATGAGCTTTTAACTGTGACCGTACGCCCTGTAGTTTTTCAGATACAGGGTGTTATGTGAAAATCTAGCTTTTTTTCTTAATCACCCTGTAACTTCCAAACGGTTGATGTGGAGCCCTCCCTGCCATACAATTTTTTGTTTGTCTTGGTGTCTAATATCCGCATATTTCGTTTGATCAAGTTTCGAAAATACACATTGTATAGTGGATTTTAAATTAATCACTTCATCAATATCAAGTCAAAAATGTTGTAGTGATAAATAACAGAGCGGGCTGATAAAATAATTAAATGAAAACAAAAAGCACTTAAAACACCTAACTTATTAATTTTTATATAAATTAGAAATTTTCTACTGACGCCAAATTAATAATCTGTAATAGAAATCTGAATCTTATTGATAATACCGATAAAACTATGACGACCTATGTATGTCCGCAGTATGGCTAAAGCTTATGTTTCGGAACAATTCTTTTAAAAACCAATATTTCATTTTTCAACTTTAGCTTAATTTTGATTTTTCATATCATATTGAAGTGCTGAATTTGGAATTTTATTTTCAGGAAAACACCGAATGTTTGGTTGTTGGTTTTTATTTCATTTGTTCGACGTTTCGGGACTAAACGTGGCCCTTCTTCAGGAACTATATATAAAATTGTACATAAGTTCAAGTTATAAAATTTCTTATTACAAATACTTCAAATACATTTTTTGTCTACTGAGCGTATAAATGTTTTCAAAAATAATAATAAATATTACTACTTTATTATGCGCCTTTGAACAAACAAACAGCTCATCGGTTTACTAAACCGTCACTATTACAGGGTATCCCATACGTACCGCATTTCCTTTATACCCCGGATTACTCACTCAATTTCGAGAAATAAATTGTATGTTAGGAGAGCTGGAAAATGCACGGTGTGGGCGGTAGGGGGGTTTACGATTTTTAGTACTGTTTTCACTTTACACCTTGTAAATTTCTTGATATACACCCTATCAAGGCGAGATTAATCTCAGGTGATAGATACATGATAAATATGCAGTTTATTTACAAGATTTAGAGACCCCGGAATGTTATCTTTAATTTGACTATGCACACGTACCTACCTAAATGCAACCGTTTTTGAGATATTCCCGTTTCTATGATTCATAAATTCATGATTTTTTTTGCTAATTTGCGTGGAATTGCATAAATTAGACGCGATTTCTATTGTTATTAGCAAAATTAATGAAATTATGCATAATAAAAACGGGAATATCTAAAAAACGGTAGCATTTAGGTAATTTAGAAAGGTAACATTCGGAGGTCTCGAAATCGTGCAAGAAAGTGCTACCCTTATCTTGCATTTTAGCGGGAAAATCGTTGAAATTGAAATACAAATTGCAAAATTTTCTAATTTTTTGATTTTGACGTCCTATAACTGCCGACGGAAAAGGAATAGAGAGGTGGTTGGACATTTGTTGGAAACCGTAGAGGGTTTAGTATCACCTGAGATGCAAGTCATCTTCATAGGGTGTATAACAAGAAAGTTACACGAAAGTTACATGGTATTAGGATAGAAAGAACAAAAATCACAAAACCCCCTTCCGCCCTCACCGTGCATTTTCCGACTCTCCTCCCATACAACTTTTTTCTCGAAATTGAGTGAGGAATCCGGTGTATAAAGGAAATGCGGTACGTATGGGACACCCTGTATATTAAACGGAGAACATAGAGAAAATAATATGCATGTTTGACCCTATTATAATCTACATTGATGGCTCCAAGTCCGATGAAAACACCGGAGCAGGAGTTTTCTGCGAGGAGCCTCAGATTGAAATCGCCATGCACCTTGAAAGCATGCCATGGTTTTCCAGGCGGAAGTCAACGCATTTCTTGAAGCGGGAAGGCATCTCCTTAACTCAGATACTGCGAACAGGCGATAGCCAAGCAGGTGTCAAGGTTTTATCTAAACCCTCCAAACTAGTAATGGAGTGTAAAACCACCCTGAAGTCTCTCTCTGGGAATAACAGGGTAATTATGCAGTGGGTGCCAGGCTACGGCAACATTAGCGCGGGAATGAAAGGGCGGACGATCTTGCTCGTCTTGGTGTAGCCTCGGAGGAACCTGCCTCCAAAGTCGGGATTGCACCAAAACACCTTGTCTCAATCATTTCAATTTGAGCTGACCGCCAACACAGTCGCCTTTGATTAGAGGACCCCTAGGGTAGAACAACAAAGGAACTGTGGGCGAAGACCCCACTCAAAACAGACAAGCCAACCCCAGAACTCTGGTGTCTATTCTCACTCTTCTCTCAGGGGTCACCTGCACAGGATGAGACTTGTAGATGATTCTACATGCAGGGGCTGCGGAGAGGAATCCGCAACAGTAACTCACTTCCTTTGTCACTGTTCGGCACTCTCAGGAATACGATACAGATTCCTTGGCTAACACCTCCTGGACGAGTTATACTGCCCGCATGGAGAGAGAAATTTATAAGAGCGTCCGGTTGGAACCTATGAGCGATTGCTCATGGGTCTGGAGGGTGGCCTGCCAGTAATCGATTCATGTAAATAATACGAGCACATTCGAAAATTTAGCCGACTGCAGTAAAAAGAGTAATGAAGGGCACCTATATATTCATATTTTTAACATATTCAAAATATACATATTTTTTTATGAAAAGGAACAATTTTTCTCTAACACTGTAATGAATGCAATTTACTTCGTATCGGTATTATATGTACATATGTATAGTGTATATTAACGCGCTCAACATTTTAAGTAATTGTAATTCTTTAGACTGCAGGAGCTGTAAGAAATATACCTACTACAAAAGTTTTGCTTTTAATAAAAGCCATATAAACGGAATTGAAAATTGTGCCTCAAAGTTTCTTAACTGTTCTTTTTTCTGCTACTCTTCCTTTTTATATAAATAAAACGAACGCCTGTAATCAAAGTGACCATTCAAATTTTATTTGATGAAACCATAGATGTTTAAAAAAAATTTTGACTTTTACTGTACACATTTTTATGAATACTCCCACAGTGGATTTTGGAAATTTTACACATAGTTAGGCGAAAACTCAAAACCTTAAAACAATCATGCAACAAACTTTAACACGAAGAAAAACTTGTTAATAAAAATCTGTATTTCAACACAGAATTCTTGACATACATATGATATGATACAACTGCACATAAATGTAAACACAAAATAATGAGACAAAGCGAATAATGTCTACCTCCAAATACTTGTCTGTTGAACTTGCCATATCACAAGAAGAATCAAAGTATGTAGAGGATTGGGAAATAGATGATGTAAGATTTTCACACCCTACTAAAGATGATCGCGGTAGCAGTTGTTGTTGTTTGGTTTCCTGACGCTTGGTTGGTGGAAGTAAAATCAAAGTTGAAGGTTGATTTTGACGTATATCAGAAGTACCTGGCGGTTTAGTCGAGTGCGTTTGATTTCCAGTCATATTTGGTAAATTTTTATTAGGCAAAAAGTTTTTTTTACTTTCATCGCCCTGCAAAACGTCTGGTAAAACTTGTTCTTTGACCAATAATCCTAGAGGCGGTTGGTTGTGATAGTAGGACGGATCAAAAGCCTGGAGTACGTTTGATCGCAGATTATCGTCGGGGAATGTAACATTATTATGGGATTTATGTATCATGACTTGTTGGTTCTCGTTACTTTGAAATGTACTGGTTTTGCCAGCAGATGAAGAGGTGTTCTTGCGAACTGGACGGATACCGCCATAACATGAAGAGGAGGACAGTGAATTATTAGGCGCTGTTAAATTAGCAATGTAAGAATTCAAGTTATACACCTCACCATTTCCATATATTTTATTGCTTCCAATATCTTTTCGAATATTTCCGCTTGTTGCTGATTTTTGCAAACCTAAAGGTATGTTAGCAACAAATTTTGGTTGTGTATGTGATTGTTGATAGCTTCCCGCCGGCGCAGAATTTTGACAGGCTTGCGGAATTATTGCTGCAACTTTTGGGAAACTCTTTTTATCAGAAACTGAATTGCAAACCGGCAGCTCTTTTTTATTTCTGACTTGATTGTGTGCATCATGATAAACCGGATGATAGAGATGTTGTTGCACATTGGACGTACTATTTGATTTCCCAATTGGAAAGGGTTTGTGATGTTGTACTCTGTGACTATCAGCACCATTCGCAGGTTGAATATTCTCAATTTGTTTTATCGTGGGTTTCGATACATTATAATTTGAAGTTACTTTTAACATTTCATTCAAACATTTTTCGATATTATTTTCTGCTTCTTTTTGCTTTTTAGAATTTTCTAGATAAGCTTCGTTTTGTGCTTTAGAAGATTGGTTTTTTGCAAAATAAACTTGATTTTGTACGAATCTATCTTGAAGAGGAGCTTTTCGTATGGGGCACGAATTCAAATTTTTGTTTGATGGTGGTGGTGGTTGCTGATTTCCACCTATCGAAATGTGTAAAGAAGATGACAATCTTGCCAAAGGAGTGTTTTCCGGATTTTTTTTCGAAAAAGTTTGATTACCTGCATCGTACTTCTCTGAAGGTTGAATGGTTTCCTGAATATTTTGAGAATGCATTTGCACTCCTACGGCATTTGGTTTATTTACAGTTAAATTAGTTCTTAATGCTTTGTTGTTAATAACTGGTCTGAAAGTATCATTACTTCTGGTAAGTTTGTCATAAGATTTACAAATATCATTTCCAGCAGGCATATTCGCACACAAATGTGAAGGTGTGTCAATTTTACGCAACTGAAATGGCTGATATTTGTTACCGAAAATAGAAGAGCTTGATGAACTCTTAAGCACACCTTTGAACGGAGCTATTGATTGATCCTTTTGCGTTTGAGAAATTTTATTTGTCACACCATGACATCTATTTGAATTATTCTCCACCACGATTTGATTAGAATAGATTTGTCTCAATGGAAGCTGAGAGCTAGACGTACTTTTACTAAGTGGCGGAAGCTGTTTGGTATAACAAGGAATATGTGATTTACTAAATGATTTCGCTATACCAGACATATTTGAAAGTGAAATACTTTTGTTAAGGTTCATAAATCCGGGAATATTGTCAATATCCTTTGAGCTAATTTTTCCAGAGGTCTTTTGCACAACAACTTTCATTTTTTGATCTTCGCCCAAATCATTACAAATCAACTTGTAGAGATCTTCTTTTGAAACGTTTTCTCTAATTTTACTATCAATACCAGACAATGACAAATCCTTACGGATTTTATTAACTTTTGTATCGTTTGCAGTAGCATTGACAGGAAAAATAAATCCTTTTTTACTGTCTGCACTAGGCGATGCCATTATTTTTTCATAGTTCCAGCCAGGTTTCTTTTTTTTATCAACAACATTTTCCGACCAAAACTCATTCATAAGTTGTTTACCCATTGGTCGCATCAAACAAGAATTTGAAGAACTTTTGTGTATTCCACCTTTGTTAAACTGAAATAAATGGCCTGAAGTATTTTGGGGAAATTTGGGCAAAAATCCGGGAATGTCTGGATGATCTATTGGATAGTTCTCCATTGTCATGCTAGAACTAGATATGCTCCGAGTCAATTTCTTTTTATTTTCTCCAGAAAAAATCGATGGAAAATGAGTCTTATTGTTAGTCGTAGGTTTAATCATTGCTGATTTGACACTCTGGTCTGGCAAAGTCTTTTCCGACGCACTAGAGACAGGATTTGAATTTTGATGTTCTGGAAATGAAAACTGATTTATTATCTGCGGATGTGAACCTGACTCTGTAATTAATAATTTCTGTTGCTGATTTTTCACAGCTATTCCTGTATTTATGTTTTGTATCTGATCGTAGATATCCTCACATTTTTTAAACTCTTTATGAATTTTTTTGTCAAGTTCATTGTAATCAGGTAGACTTCTTAGGTATTTATTCATGTAATCAATCTCAGCACTATATAAATCACTTGAATCTTTCGGACGCGAAAGTTTTGTTAAAGCAGTGCCTAAGCAAATGTTATCGACCAGTTTTCCGCTCTGTTCTAACGATTTATTTATTTTATTATTTGATACACAACTTTTTTCTTTTACTGTTGGAAATGTATAGTTTGTAGGATGCTTTTGTTTTATGTGATGTGGAACACATGTTTTGCAATTATTACTGTTTAAGTTTTCATTGCTTAAAATTCTTGCTAATTCATTAATTGCACTCGAAGGTTTTTGCCTTTGCTCTGATGAAAGTAATTGTAACGGTAAAGGAGATACTGACGGTGATGATGACGATAGTGATATACTTGATGTCGAGGATCGTGAATTTACTTTCGTATGAAACTCATTGCTTCTGTCTAAGGTTGACGAGTTACTTTTATTTCTAAAATTATGTATAGAAGAATTCATTGATATTTCCGCGGGTTTCGTAACATTCTCTGTTGTTTTATAGTTTGTTTGATTGGAAAATTCCATTAGAGGTGTCGCAGCTGTCGAATGCTGTATGGGTTGTATGTTTATTTTCTTTTCACAATACATTGGAAAGTCATAAGTTGATATACGTTTCTCCACATCGGCCTTTCGAAAGAAGTAATAAAAAAAAGTTGATTATGAATTTGGACATAATTTTTACTAATGGTCATAAAACATGTAACATTGTAACTGTTGTGAACAAACGACATACATATTATGTAATTACTCTTCACTTAACTTGTTGATAAATATTTAAGTACCATCAGAATTTCTTACTTGTTATAAAAGATTTAAAAAAAACATTTATTATTTATTTTACTTGAAAAAAAAAATAACCTCTATGAGACATTGAGACTGTCATTTTTCTGTGTGAATGAACGACTGTTTTTGCCACGAACGAAGAGAAGTTACCTTCTTCACCTGAATGTTATTGAGGATCAGAATAATTAATTGTGTGTAATTTCTAAAATTTAGGAAAAAAAGCAGTATAAAAATAATTTATATCCGCCCTTCACAAAAATAGCCACCGCGGATGTTCTAAATATTATAGAAAATTAAAAAGAAACTCTAAACAGCTACAGACAAACTAAAAATGTTCAATGTATATTCTACCCGAAAATGGACTACCTATCCGAAAATGATCATTTCGTCGGACAGAAGAAATGATTATAACCGATTTCATAGGATTTCATATTCTGAAGAACTTTTCGGTACATTAAAAACGTCTACGACTGATCGTTTTCACATTATACGTAAAAATCCTAAAATTTTATAAAGTAGAAAGGGTTGCCCGATTTAGTTCATTGTTAAATTATATTTACTATTTTCATGAAAACACTCTGTACAAAATTTCAGCTCTCGTTGAAAATCGAAATATTTGTATAGCAATCCGAAGAAGGAGTTACCTGATTTGTTCCATTTTCGAACTTAAATTTATTTTGTTTTAAATAAAGCCCGTGTGCAAAAATTCAGCTAGTTTGCTTTACCATCATTATTTCTATGCGTTACAAACGGAATGACAAACACCCTATGATTTCATCTAGGGTATAAAAACATTTCACAATTCTTGTAAACAACGGGTCATTCCACAGAAAATCGACCAGTTTTGTGTGAATATGTGAATTGATTTTGATGAAATTTCACAGGAAGGCTGGCTATATTATGAATAGCACTTTTCTGAAATATTTTTTCTTGCTATCCATTTATGACGAAGATACGGTATTTTGAAATATCTCATAGTTTGGATCGAATTATTTTTTTAAATATATGCAGCAACCCAGAAAGTTTTGAACGAAAATTGATTAGGAGTACTGAGTTGTCAGATTATATACAGTGTGCTCGGTAAATATAAGGTTGAGTATAACAATGGATTTCTTGGAGCGTTATGAAAACACTTTAGCTGAGACGACTTCCCTAAAATCACTCTTTCCCCCTTTCCCTCCTTTCAGGAATATATCCTTCATTCCGTATAATTTTTACACAAAGGACATAATTTTTTCTCTCAAATGCGTTAATGGTCCTTTAAAACATACAAAGAAATACCTCAATATCTGCTTCCGTTCAAAAGTTATTAATATTTTCAATTATGTGAAAAGTAGGAAAGCTTAATTTTCAGACCAAAATAAGTGTTCTATTTTTTCACTTTTCGCGTAACATAAAAATATTAATTTAATAACTTTCGAACAGAAGCAAATATTTGAGGAAATTGTCTAAATTGGTCCAATAATTTTATGGGATCAACGGATTTTACGGACTACGATTACTACCTCGATAATGAACTTTGAGAATAGAAGCCTTTCTAAATTTACTTACTATTTACTATCATATTATTATTATTATAGTATACTGTATTTATGATTTTTTTTTTAATTTCAAAAAGTATTATTGCTTGCTTACATTTCTCTCACAGTGTCATAATTATGCGGATATCTTAATAAATTTCGATCAAGAAACCGTTTCATCTAACTAAGAGGCATAATTTTATTACTTTAAGCAACATTTTAATGCTCTGTAAAATTTCATTTTCCAAGAAAAAAAAATACGCGAATGCCGTTTGAACACAACACAAAAGCAAGTTAAATGATTTAAATATTACATTTAAGTTAGGAACATCGAGGGGTCAAAAACGATAATCCAAATACCTTGCAAAATACATAATGCATAGTTTTCAATGAAAATAAAATAGAAACCTTAAGGTACTGAGGAGGAATTTTCCCATTTTTGGGTACAGGTATTTTTTTTATAATAATAATTTTATCACCCTCGATTTTCTGCACTGTTATAGGTAATCGAGGTTTATGCAGAGCAGCGGGTTTTTTATTAGCTTGATTGGCAGCTGCGGTAGTAGTAGCACTTTTAGATATAGCAGGTACTGCCTTAGTAGAGACATTAGGTAATTCAGGTTTCTTCTTGATGGCTGGGGCAGTTTGTTTGACTTCAGGAGGTGGTTTTGGCTTCACTTTAGGAATCGACTTGGAATTATTATCAGTACTTCGAACAATAGATAAATGATAGAGAGGTTTATCATCATCCAATATACTCTTTTGGGGCTCCACTTTCTTTTCAACTTTTCGTAAAACAACACCCAATAAAGGACCATCTGCTTTTTTCACAGTTACAGTAGTTTTGGGTGGTGTTACACGTTTAAGCGTAACTCCTAATTTGCTGCTTGTCGGGGGTGGAGTCGAAAACTTTTTTTTATAATTTACTTGGCAACATTGCTTTTCGGTAGATTTCTCCTTCACGCTATTGTCATTGATAATAATTCCATTCGAATTGATGAAATTTAATTTATTTAAATCAGGTACCGATAGAGGGACAATAACTTCCTCCAATTTCTGTACCCTCTCATTAGGCTGCTGTAGCTGTTTGCTTCCATTTGGTATTATTAGGTTTTTACTTGATTCACACTGTTCATAGTCCACTGGCAATATTCTTGGAACTGTAGAATTATTTAAACATACAGGACTAGAGCAGCAAAATAGGGCATTGCGTGGAGCGCAACCCATTTTAGTATCACTTCTGCTAATATTATTATTGTCACATATTTTTTGTACGGCATCAGCAGACATTTTTTTGGTATATTATTTTTCACTAATTATTCTCGAATTACGTTTTTTTTTTTTTGTAAATAGAACACTTTTAATGTAGGAGTAGTTTTAATTATTTAAAATGCTTCACCATATTAAATTCAATGATTCATGTTGGCACTGTAAACAAAAATTAAAGGAATCACTTATTTTTGAAAATGTACGGAGCAGATGTGAATATTTAAGTCTAGTAAATTAGACATTCTATGTATTTATGTACATGTAAATATGTACACCACACCAGTTAAAATTATTTTTTTTCATAGATTTACTCACTAAAAATAATCTTCCTTTAGAATTAAATTGTTTATATTTTACAGTGGCCTACAAATTGTATATGTGTATGAAAAGTTGAATTGATTTTATTTTTGACTTATACAGGGTGCAACGCAAAAAGTGTTGCACATTTGGCATAAACTTACAACTAATTCGATATGAAAAACCGGTTGTTAAACCGTTCATAAATCAAATTTTGTAAAAAAAAAAATGCAACGACGTGCTGGTGATCAAAAGGACCACTAAGCCTTCTTTTCCACGAAACTAAAGTTTTTTCAGGTGGGAGACAATATCAAATATAAAAAAAAAAAAAGCGCACCACATTGTTGTTCAGTGTGTCACATTAACAATCTAGATGATATCTAATCCAAAAAGCAATTGCTGAAATTAATCTAATCTTTTTTGATGAGTTTAATTAAAATAAAAAAAAAAAACAGCCTTGCAAATTAGAAATACTCGCATAATCTAAAATTATGCTTTTACTTAATTGTCGCTACGAAATAATAAATTTTTTTGATTTTTATTTCGAATGAATTGTTTATATAGTGCTACATTCCATGAAGTTATCAGTAATTTCTGAAAGAATTACAGCTTAGTCGTTCTTGTAGATCATGTGATCCCAAACGATGAGAATCTCCTAATATTATAGTATATATCAGCAATATTATAATATAAATATCACTATGCTTATAGTATTTATAAAAGACGCAGATGAAAACGAACTAAATCTGAAATACTTATAAGGTAAGGAATTAATAATTATCATGGAAAAATAATTAAATTTTGGTTATTATCATAGAAGACAAAAATTAAACTAGTGTCAAATACACTTACTTTTAAATGGTATATTATAAAAAAAAATATGTTAGAAATTCGCTTCGTTTTTTATTTCTTTTGAAATTAACTTGGACTTGCATGGAAGCACAATTTAGACCCACCTTAGGAATGAGTATAGTATACTATATAACTGGCAAAAATTATAAATTTTTTATAAAATTATCTCCAGACGTACATTCGATAATAGGCATAATTTAATCTTGTCTTTTTTTGTGCAACTCAGAATAAATTAGAGCAGCGAAATTCAGAGTTTGGGGTTCATACAACCCCCATATGATAACTGTATATCGACTGCAACCAACAATTAACATAACTATATTGCATTCACTCGGCGCGACATGTTACAGTATCGTATATATCGTTCATTGGTAACAACATTTGACTACAATCTTTAGTCAAAAGTAATCTGCAGTAACACGAAGCAGGATTTTGTACTTCTGCTTTTGGGGAAGGAAAATATATATATATCTAAATACATATTATGTTAGAAAGAAAAAAATATAAATTTGGAAATTAGTTAAAAAAAAAAAAATTTAAGTAACTTTGTTGTTATATAAATTAATTTGAGATAGTTTTTTAAAAAAATATGCCTGATACTCTGTCCTGGGATGCACTGACATTTGAATCGAATCGAATGTAAAAAAAAAGGAAATAATTTCGGTATTTCAATGTTATTCAGTGATCTTCGAAATCAGATAATAAGCATACATGTAGTGTAAAATCATCCATATCTTTTTTTACCCTTTTTGATTAATATATATGCTTGAATATGGAAGCTGGAAGAACAGAGCAAGCTCGTTGGTGAATACATACAATTTTCTAAATATTATGGCATATTCTTGAAATCAGGTTTAATTAGCGGAGGAGAGTTTTGCTACGCAAATTAAAAGTCCACTACTAGTTAGTAAAGAAAAGGGCTTTTTTTTGTAAATATTGTTGATGCATTAATATGACTTTAAACATATACTTTCAGCCCCCCCCCCCCCCCCCCCCCCCACCTTCGTGGATCGCAATTTTAGAAAACCTGAAAACTTTAGAGCCTACCAAGGATAAAAATCCTTAAATTTGATTAGAAGTATACAATAATAGCTGCTCCTTATTAGCTTAATAGCGTCGTCAATTAAAATAGCAACAAAATCTCTTATCTAAATTAACCTTGACTTTCCCACAAATACAATTTGTAAGCCAGTTTTTCAGGAATAAAAATTGTAAAGTTATTCCCTCGAAACAAATGCGTGATTGATGGGGTTAACCAGTAATAAAATTAGAATGAACTCAAGTCTCCTCAAACACTATAATCACAGACTACAAAATTCAAGGAACATCTTATTTATCACAAACATCACTAATTTTACTGTAAAATATCCAAGTTGAATGCAATGTTTTAAAAAAAAAAAAACAAAAAAAAAATTACATGAAATTTTCCATCACAATTAACACTTTATGTTCAATTACTAACTATTTAATCCGCCGCGTTTATAATTTTCTAATTTTTAAAATTAATCAGTAACTAAATTAAACAATTCTAGCGATTGTTACAGTGGGTATATTGGGTATTATAGTTTTTTTTTATTAATAAAAACAAAAAAATATATGTACGAAAAAAAATTATTTTAAAAAATTGCAAGAGAAAGAAAAAACCGATTTTCGTTCGCCGCGCACAACCGCTAAATGATCTTCTGGTGTGTGTTTTATTTAAGCGCGGATCACTACACTTCAAGAGTGTAGTGAGGAACAAAATTCAGAGATAAAGATAAAAGAAAAAACTCTATTTCGCAAACAGGACCAGAGTATGAATTGAACGAAAAATAGATTTCCCGCGTCATATGTGTACATATGTATAATGCAATAAGAATAGAACATCTTCACACGTGTAAAGTTCGTGGAAAATGCGCGTTTGTATGTATCGGAAAATATCTGCACAAAAAGATTTTCTGTGAGCTTATACAAGGCGAAAAAGAACACCCAGTATTGCCAGATTTTTGATTAAGTGATTATCTCAAAATTCAAACAGCCAACATAATACAATAAAATTACAGAAGAAAAAAAGTAAATTTTCACTGATCAGCAGCTGCAAAGTAAAATATAAAATACGATAATAGAACACGCGATTCTTCTGACAATATGGATGAAGATGATGGTGACAGACATAAGATATTATTTCGAATAAAAATGTGACAGTTAGAAATAAAAATCCAAACACATTTCTCTACCAGAGCTTGGGGATTGCTCTACCCTTGTTAAAGTTGTCTAGTAACAACAATTAGATAAGTCTATAAAGCAAAATATGCGATTCAGGAAAATTGCGTTATATTACCGAGTATTAAGGCAAGCTGGTAATAATAAAAAGGGTAAATATTTTTTTCTAAAACATTGGTACGCTATAGCAGGAACCGCAGGATGAAACAACGTTAAACAGTTTGTATGGCGGAAATGATAGAAAATATTTAATTCTTTTCAGATCTGGCCATATCAGGCTAAATAGCGTTTCCTATTTGCATGCGTTTTGGAAGAAGTGTTTACTAGTTTTACTGCTATGGTTAGGTAATCTGGTTAGATTTTATTTATATCGGTTGACTCAATTGGTATACCAAATAAAATAAATTTTGTCTTCCTTTTCGGCTGAACTGAATATGATAAAACTTGGTTGCAGATGTAACTTACGAGCTGAATTTTATGAAACTGTATTTTTGGCAGCTGTCTATTTATTCAGGGTGCTTGGTATAACCTGAGACAACTTACATCTAGATCTGCAAAACCTCACAAAGACGCGGTCCAACTAAAACGAGCTAATGGCCTTCTAATAAGAAGCTCTACACATTCTCTCTCTCTTTTGCTGTATTATGCCACATAATTTTTTTTGCAATGATAGCTTTCTTTGGTTGAATAAAAAGTTAAAGAGCTATCAAAAAGTGTTCTAGTTGTAAGTTGTCTCAGGTATAACTATACAAAAACTTCACAGGGTGATAGATCTCGGTGAGAGGAGCAAAAATTGTATGGAAGGGGTATGGCGGCAAGTGCTTCGTTTGGGAGGTAGGAGGGTTTTGTGATTTTGGGTACTTTCTTCCTTTAAAACGATGGAATTTGACCTATAATGGTGACAATTCACAATATAGGTTGATGAATTTATTTTTCGTGTCGAAACACTTACTGCGTCCACTATATACGGAGATTTCGAAATGCGAGCACATTGTTTGGAGAGAAGGTACAAAACTGGTATTGGACTTTGTTGTTAAAATCGCCATGAAAATGACTTGTATTTCAGATGACCGTCTCGAATCTCGAACCAATACTGCACCTCCCACAAGTGTTAGTTATAGGAGGTCAAACTCAACAAATGGGGAAAAAATCCTAAATTTTTAAAATTTTAACGATTTTACACCAGTTTTTATGATTCATTATTTCGATTATGCTACTGACGATGGTAATTGCGGCTTATTTTATGCAGTTCCACGCAAAATTAGCAAAACTAATGAAACTGTACATCATAAAAACAGGTCAAAAATGGTATGTAGGTACCTACCATATTAGGATAAAATGAAAGGAAGCATTCTGAGGTCTCCAAATCTTGAATCTTGCAGGGAAATGTTACGGTCATCAGGCATATTGGCGTTAAAATTAAAAAAAATTAGGAATTTTGTTCCAATTTGTTGACTTTGTCGTGCTATAACTAGTTAACTAGTGACAGGAGTAGATAAGTTTAGGTTTGAGATTTTTTAGAAAGTCTGGACGGTTTACTATCATCTGAGATAAGTCATCTTTATTCAGGTGTAAAAGTCCCCAATCACAAAACCACAACCTCCTTATAAAGCACTTTACCTCCCCCCTCCGGCACACCGGGACCTATGACCCGGCGAAATTAATGTACAGTTATACCAAACACCCTGTATAAGAATAAGGCAGCTGCGTATATTTTCATAAAAATTAGCTCGTAAAATTACATGCTGTAACCAAATTTTATCATATTCGGTTCAGCCGTTTGTGTAAGAAAGGGAAGGAAAATACAGCTACAAAGCTTTATTTTATTTTGTATACCAATGGAGTCTACAGTTTTACCACAAAAAGTTGTTCTCCTTTCTTCATCCCGCGAAAATCAGATGAATAGTTTACGTTAAGGCATCTTACTTATTTAAAAATAAGCTAACTGGTCTTTTAATACGTCATATTATGTAGAAGCCTCACAAAAAAAAAAAAAAAAATAGATAAGAGATTATTTATGTATTTCGTTCATTTGGAATTGAGTTGAAATCTAAAATTTATTCGTACTGCGACTTTTATTCTTAAATTAAGAAAATTAAATTGTATCCTAGTATAAGTCTAAGATGTGGTTTAGCTTGGGCTTACAGTCTCTTTATAGTTCCTTTTTATCCTTGTTCGAGTGAGCATAAAGCAAGCTAAACCGCATGTTGCACTTAAGCTACTACTGTGAAACTTGCTCATTAATGTTCAATGCCTAGAAATATGATTTTTTCCTTTTAAGTATTTCTCGTTTTTTTAGACTACTTTATTAGTGCATTCTTTTCTGCGGTTCGGTGTTAACACTGCCACCGGATCTGCCATTCTCGTCGTCTTTTCTCTCCTACTGGTATGGTGGGAAGAAAAAAGCCGGGAAATGACAGCTTTGGTGGTGGTGCTTACACCGAGTCGCAGAAAAGAATTCACTATATGTTAACAACTCCCATATAATATACTTATTGTATATTATTGTATATAAGTAGAAATAATTAATTTAAGCAAATCAAGTAAATGGAAGTTGCATTGAAACCTCCGTTTCATCTCTTTAAAAACCATTAATATAGATGTATTGTAATCTATGATGTATTCTAAATATAATAATGTATGTATAATGTATGAATGTCAGTCTGATTGTAGAGCGTGCCACATAGTAAATTTATACAAGTACTAAGTACATCTATCTATTGTTTTAAAGAGGTTTGAGTGGCGTTAGCCAAAAAGCAAAAGGGAATAGTATTCATAAATAACACTTGATATTTTTTACAATAGTTGTAGACTGTTGATGTTTTAAATGATTCAATTTAAAAATAAAACTGCGATAAATTACATGCCTTGAAAACGATTTGTACGTGTATGAAGTTTAGGAAATATCGACATAAGTCGTGCTAGTGACTTAACCATGCGTACTTAGGTATCCCTGCAATTTGTTTAAATTCTTTTAATAGAACCCGCAGGTTGTTTGTTTATTTTTTCTTATTTTGATATTACCTTGTGGTTTCAGCTGAGAATTTGTACACTCATTTAAATACTTTTCTATTATTTGCAGCACACCATTTTTAATCAATAAAACTTATGGAGTATAATAGTTTAAAATAATTTTTAAAAAAAATTTCATCTTAGTGCAATTCAAGCAAAAACCTATTAGAATAAAACACATAAGCTACCTAACTTTTAATCTTAACCCTGAACTAATTTTACCATATTTATGAATGAAAAAAGAAATTACTAAACTAAACCAAGTTTCTCCTGCATATAAAATGGAAATTTTTTACCTTGGACGGTGATATCCTATTTTCTCTTTCCTTAGCGCGGTCTCGCTCCCGATGTCTACGACGTGAACTACTGTGTGAACTTTCTGTTCTAAAACGATATCTATGTGCTCGTCGTCCAGTTGCCGGAGACTTACGGTGATGAGATCTTTTCGACCTTTCTGCTCTCCGTTTAGAAGAACGATCATAGCTGAAATAAGTAGAAAAACATTCATATTTTATTTATATGCAATATTTAAAATTTTTTTTTGTTTATTTCAAATAAATCTTTTGGGAAATTATGAAACTTTAAAACTGGAAATAGTTTGTAGCACGTCTTGGAATTAGGAGTACACGTAGATACTGATTTGAAACACACATACACATAGAATTTTTTTACACCTGATTTAAGAGCAATGCCAGTAATTGGTCTATCAAAAAAGAAAGAATACTCCCAGCACATAATAAAAAAAAGTCACTTCCCTCGTTAATTTTACTTTTAGAATAAAACAAAACAACTTTAATTTGCGGTAAAAGTAACTCAATCCGCCAATCGTTTATTCATATTTTTTCAACTAAAGCCAATTGATCACAACCAAGGCACTGAGCGATTCTTATTTAATCTGTCATTGTATTTCCTTTTGAGATGATAACGAGGTAAATAAGAATCTTCTCAAGCAGAATCCGCACAAAAATCTTTACGAAGTTAATACAATTTATTTGTTCATGTACTGATATAAGAATACATACGACAAAATGACGCTTATGTAAAGATTTGTTCCTTGGTATAATAATTGTATCAATAAGCTTTTCTATAGGACGGCATTGAAATTATTAAGATTCTGAATTATTCAGTTCTAGTTTTTGTTACTTTGCCTTGTTATGCGTTTAATGAGCAGATATACTGGGTGATAAGTTCATTGGCGGTATTTCATATCAATTTACTATCAAGACCTGAAGTATTAAGAGTGAAGTTAAGCTTGAAAAGTTAACTGGATTATATAAACACATTACTTTTTTTATAATGAAAGTTAGCTAACTTCGTCTTAACATAAATACATCCGTACGTATAATAACTTGAATATTAAATAGGTAAAATTTTAATGATTAGAATAATTCTGCCGTACTATATATTTTTTTCATTGCATTGATTGAAGAGTATCTATAGTGCATAACTAAAAATATTTCAGATCGATAATCCGGATAAAATTTTCAATTTCCTCGACTTCAAGCTGAGCTGGAAGGTTAATCTAGAAGAACGCATGAAGAAGGCCAGTGTGACATTCTACACGTGCAAGAGAATATTTGGTAGAAACTGGTGATTAAAATCCAGGGTAGTTCGACCCATCCTGTGCTACGGCTCCACGGTGTGGTGGACGGCACTGACGAGGAAATGTCGCCTGAATATGCTGTCAAAAATCTAGATTATGGCCTGCATAAAAGGACAAGGGAACTACTTAATGGCAGCAGAACAAATACCAGGAATCTAGTAGGGATAATTACGGATCACTGGGCTATAGGAGACCATGTTAGAGGATTGGGTATAGCGACGAACAACTTCTGCATGAGCTGTAAGGACTCGGAGGAAATCGAATCTGTCCAATACGTGCTTTGCGAATGCGCCCCTTTGATGAATAAAAGAAATAGGCTTTGGGTAGTTACTTCTTTTCAAGTCTGGGGGAACCGCAAAGTAAAGAGTTCAGATATATCCTGAGTTTTCTGAGAGAAGCAGGATGGATCTAAGGCGACTTGAAAGGTTATCCATGGGGTCATGCGGCACACCCTGTATATATTAATATGTATATATCGGTCATTCGTCATTCCACGCAAAATCGTCCAAAATTGTTACATTTTCGTTTCGATTATCACAATTATTTTGAAACTAACATATTATTTGAAGGTCTTGTAGAGTGTATATAATATGAGCCGTATATTTTGAAAGCGGTGTAAGTGCTTTTGAGTATAGTGTAGTTCTATTTTCTGATTTAATAAACATAATTGGTTGATTAATTTACACTATCATTAACTTCAAAACACACAAGAGCTCACTGTTAGATCCTATAAATATTTTTAAATTATATTTATTTAAGCTAAAATATTTGAATATTTCATCGTAACAACAAATGGACAGGCACACTTTCAAAATAAACGGGTCATATACTGTTTTCGGCGTCGTATCATTTTAAAGGGAATGAACTTTCCTAGAAGCGAAGAAAGCAAATTTGTACTCAACAAAAAACTTTTCAGAAATACTAGTTGAGTTCCTTTCTTCTTCAATATCCTGCAAGATGTATCTTCGATTTTTTTTTCTTGTATATTTCCTTCATTTTTGTACTTGTATCAAAGTGGTATCGTGATTAATGTAGAAGAGGGAAAATCTTGAGTGCGAGTATATACTAGAGCTGAAAATTGGATCCGAGTTTTCTAATATCCGGATAGATACACGGATTTGCATCTGCATCTATCCGATTCCTGAAATCCGAGCTATCCGAACTATCCAGATCCAGACTATGCAAGAGGTTCAAAATTTCATTCAAATTTAGAACCTTTTTGCTTAGTGTGGAGCCGAATAGTTTGCATCCAGATCCAAGTATCTCGGAACCGTATAGTTCGGATCCGGATCCTAATTATTCCGGATAATCCAGATAGAAAATTATCCGGATATTTTCAGTTCTAGTACGAGGGCAGTTTGATAAGTCCATGACTTTTTTGTTTCCCGCGTAGTAACCTTAAATGCAACACTTCTCCCATTTCCCGCGCAGTAACTTTAAATGCAACACTTCTCCCGCCAACTATGGCATCTATTAGTAGACTACTGTCAAATTTTGAGCAAGCTGCGCCATTTTTTTTTTTTATGTTGATAGCCATTGAAAGCAGACGAGAACGAAAATGGAAAAAAGAGAATTTCCTGTGCTGATTAAGCATTATTTTTTGCGTAAAAGAACCATCACCGAAACCAAGGAAAGGCTTGATAAATACTATGGGGACTCTGCACCATCAAATTCAATGGTAAAGAAGTGGTTTACTGAGTTCCATTTTGGTCGTACCAGCGCAAGTGACGCCGAATGTTCAGGTCGGCCAAAAGAGGTCGTCACGCCAGAAATAGTCGATAAAATCCATGGAATGATATTGGACGGTCGGAGAATAAAAGTGCGTGAGCTGGCTGAAGCTGTAGACATTTCAACTGAGTGGGTTCATCACATTTTACATGAATATTTGGATCTGCAAAAGCTATCCACACGAAGGGTGCCGCGATTGCTCACACTCGACCATAAGCGCAACCGTGTGACCACTTCAAATGAGTGTTTGGCGATGTTCAGCCGCAATCCAAACGAGTTTTTGCGTTGTTTTGTAACCGTAACAACACACCTGAGACCAAAGAACAATCAAGATAGTGGGTTTCACAAGATGAACGTGCACCATAGAAGGCCAAGTCTGTCGGCAAACAAGTTCATGGCGACAATTTTATGGGATGCCCGCGGTGTCATTCACGCCTTGAAAAGGATAAAGGTAAAACGATCACCGCCGAATATTATTCAGAGCTTTTGGACAGGTTCGATATTGATTTGAAGCAAAAACGACAACATTTTGCGAAAAAAAAAGTGTTGTTCCATCAAGACATTGCACCGGTGCACACAGTGTAGTCACCATGCCAAAAATCAATAAATTGGGCTACGAACTGCTACCCCATCCAGCATATTCTCCAGATTTAGCCTCTGCGACTATTTCCTCTTTCCAAACCTGAAGAAAACCTATTATTTGGAAAAACTCTGGACTAAATGTATTGACCTTAAAGGAGACTATGTTGAGAAATAAAACACTTGTTTGCCGAAAAAAATATCTTTTATTCAAAACGGACTTATCAAACTGTCCTCGTATGTACATATGTACGTATGCATGTATAAACAGCCATTCCACACGAAGACGATCCCTTTAAACTGATTTTGAACCTGAACATTTTCGACTTGATTGAAACCTTAAGTTTTTATGGAATATGAAAATAGCTAACCCATATATTATTGTTTATCTCTACTATCTCCGCCCGCTTCGAGGTTAGAAATTTCGTGAATTTACGATGAAACGTCATTTTGAAAAAATCATATCTCGAAGCCGATTTTATTTATTCAAATGCCAAATGATGCTTTATATTTTTCATACAAAAATACAGCAACACCGAACGAAATTTTTCTTTGTATTTTTATACCCTAGATGAAATCTAAAGGGCATACTAAGTTTGTCATTCCTTTTGAACACCTAGAAATAATAATGGTAGAACAAAATGGATTAGAAAATTAAAAGTTATGTATTTTGATTTTTGCATGTCCGTCCGTCCCTCACGATAACTCGGGAATATGTGCACCTAGATAGCTGAAATTTTGCATATAGCCTTAAAAAAAAAAAGTTCGAAAATCGGGTAACTCTTTCGTAGGATTGCCATACAAGAATTTCGGTTTTCACTATATATTTGGACACTACCATATAAAAGTTTAGGATTTTTGCGTATACTGTGAAAACGATAAGTACTATACGGTTTTAATGTACTGAAAAGTTCTTCAGAATAAGAAATCCTATAAAATTGGTTATAATCATTTTTTCTGTCCGACGAACCGTTCTAGAAATATATGCGAAAAAGAAGTTCAAAAATCAAACTTGCACAGATGGGTGACCGTACGAAATGACATATGTGCAGTCATTTAGGGTATCAAAAGAATTGGTCTTAGACCAATGCTAGCTTTTTACTTATTTTCAAAAAAATTTGCATTTTTATTTATTTTTGAGACAGACATTAGTCCTATCTATTCATGTTTCAAAAATTGCGGTGGCGATTGGCTTTGTTTTGGAGATATGAGTTTTTAAAATAGTACCTAGTGCTCCCATATTGCGTTTCAATTCTGAATTTATTTTTGTATGGAACGCATAGACGTGCGACATGGGGAAGAGACAATGTGCAGTACATACTAATAAATATATAATATAAATCTCTCCTAACTGGCCCATCTTTTTAAAATGGCAGTTTTAGTCGCATTCTTATATGAGCCCTTTCTTAATGAAAAATAAATAATAATAATGGTCCCTAACAGATATACCTTGTACATAGCATATACGAGTATATTCCAGGAATTTAAAAGACAGCTCATACTTGAGTTAAGCACCTTGAAGGCAGCCTGATGGACGATATTATGCCCTGAAATAAGTGAGCGAGTAACAGTATCCGTACTGTTGCATTTTCAACCGCCGAAACTTTCGCTTGAAACGCACCTCTCCCTCACCCGCCCTCTTCTCATATAGTATTATTTATTAAGCGGTTTCTTACACACCTCAAAAATTCTTTTGTTGGAGGCACATTTTGTTTATTTTATAAAATTGAATTGAAATTAACAGCTTTAGGTGGGCCTTGAAGTGTGAATAGAATTAGTTCTCGAATTACATTTCCATCCCACATCATTATAAAGCCGATCAGGTATTACATGTACATATTTTTTGCATTTAAAGAACACTGCTGGCGTTAGAACAGTGATTTCCATTGGCTTTCTTTAAGCATTCTGTAAACAATCGAACAACATGTTGGCTTATGCAAAAAAATATGTTCCCAGACATTTGGTAGTAATCTATATTGTATTGTTATGCAATAATTCCTTATACATACATACATACCCATTTATACATGTATATAAATGGATAATTAGTTAGCGAAAAGTAATATGTATGCATATCAAACAGCAACACTTTCAGGCATACATATAAACAGTTTTTTTTTTTAAGAGGTGAATAAACCAAAACAACTTTTCAAGTTGCTTTCACATTTAAAATTCACAAACAAAAATAAAAATTATTTGAATACACTTTCAAATGCGAGCTTTTCACCAATAACAGTGATTTTATTGGTATGGAATAAAAAAAAAAAAATCACAGCAAAAGCTGAACGAAACTAAAAGTAAACTCTCAACATCATGATGATACATAAACGACTTCTAACCTCATTTAACATAGTCAATACGATAATAATTATTGTCAATAAAGTCACGCAGTTGCCGGTTCTAAGTTTCTGTTTTGAATGTTTCGTTGTCTCATCAGCCCGCTAAATGGAAATCAAATAGCCTGTCCTTAATTGTACCCTCAGTTTGTACGTTTTAATGTTTTATTTGATTGTCTATTTTTAATATATGAAACAGATGTTTCCTGTCCCAATAAATTACTTTAAAATTGTGTCAATATCAAAGAAGTTTTACTACAACCTTTCTGTCTATCTGGTTGACGCTGAACTGCAATTTATGTAGTGAATAGGTTTAATTTTTGGTTTGAACAAGTTTTCGCCTAATGGAAAATATATTAAAGTTCACTTCATCATTCGCTGAGCTATTGTTCCGTGTAAATTAAATAACTGTAGCAGTTCTAGTATTATATTGCATAAAAAATGTCGGGTATGAGTAATTCTTTCTTATATGGTATCGTGGACTTTAACTTGAATTTTAATTTATTTGTGTAAATTTTACAGAATATAAAAAACTGTTTTACAGTACAGTATTAAATTAAAAGGATAAATAGTAGAAAAAAGATTTCACAGGTTATTTCAGATTAACATTCACATATTTTGTAGGATGATAGATACATAAAGTAACTTAGAATATCACGAAAAATATATCCAAGGTGAATTTTTTCTAGCCTTGTTAAAGTGTAGAAGCAAAGAGCTCACAAATGTAGAGCTTAACTAGGAAAATCTTAACAAATGACTGAATGGCTCGCAACTTTCCCAAATTGTAGTTTTGTTCTACAAAACTTTGAAGATGGACTTAATTGTTCGAGATTAAATTTTTTTTTATTATAGCAAGCGAAATCTCATCATATAACATTTCCGTCAAAATCGAGAATATAATGTTTAGACGCCTTGAAATACTTGTGTATTGTATATATTATGTATACTGTATCGTATTTGTGTATTCAAAAAGCAAGCATAAAATTTTATCGGTTTTTGCACATGCCAAATGAAATCGATTTTTTCAGCTATATTTTGGTGTTGCTGTGTGCCTTTGGCCTTTATTTAACTGTGAAGCAACCAATCCTATATTCCTCCAGATCTGAATTGCTCTTTCCTTTTCCTTTATCATTTTAACTTTTCTGTTAAAGACATCACATGCATAATTTCCTGCAGAAAATTTGTATAACCTGCAACGTGCAATGGCAATGGCTTTTGCCATAAATACAGGCAAAAACAAAAGTGTGGTAAAATGAACCAATACTCTTTTATTCGCCGGTGAGTAAAAAACAACGTGTTTGGTTAATGAAAAATGTGCATTTATTTTTTATTTTATTTTTTAAATTACCTCCTAGTCTGGTGGGTAATGTTCCAGAGATTTCTCTTGAATAGTATGCGCTCGCCGGCTTTTGATAGCGTTCTACTAAGTGCGCTCTACAGAGTGTCTACATGTTCTCCCAGTTTTATGCTACTAGAATCATAAAGATCGGTAAAGATCAGAAATAATAATATGAAACTAGCTTGAAATGTGAATTCATTCGCACTTTAACGTTCAGTGATATTACGTACAAGAAATATGGCTGCTCAGCAAGTTCAAGTGGCAACTCTATGCCAAAACGATCACCCATCGACCCCGACCCCCTACGATTTAGATAAAACTTTCAGAATCAGTTAGACTAAATTTTTTTTGTTTAGCCTACCGATGACCTGAGGTTGTGTCGTTTAATTTGCTGATTACTTGGGATCGGGTTACTCGATTCTTTTTTGCAATA
Organism: Dioctria rufipes; assembly: GCA_963924295.1. Classification (NCBI taxonomy): domain Eukaryota; kingdom Metazoa; phylum Arthropoda; class Insecta; order Diptera; family Asilidae; genus Dioctria; species Dioctria rufipes. Next base: position 168,799,735 of record OZ002741.1, on the reverse strand, counting down.
TTTCAAGTTATTAAATGGAGCTTTCCAAAGAAATAAAAAAAAAAATGAAAAAAAAAATACTAAATTGAAATTTGAAATGATGTTCAGCTCCTAGTTTAGGAGATACAAGTTTTTATTGGCGTTTCGGCAAAATTTCATTATATTAATTTTTTGATTGTTTTTAAGTACCTTAATGGAAAATGTGATTAAAAAATATTATAATAATAGTTCTGTTTTATTATTTCATAAATTTTATAATTTTATTTTTATTGCAAAACGAGTATTCTTTAACCAGTACCAGTCAAGTACCAGTACTCATACTAAAAAGATATTTATTCTAAGGTAAATTTTTTTTACTTTTACTAGAAAATTTACCAGTACCAGTAAAAATATTGGTAATGTCCAGTGCGAGCACTTTTCTAGTACTGTCCAGTATTTCCCAGTACTTGATATTACCCATTTATAAAAACTACTAATATTACAAGTACATACCAGTAAATTTTCACCCTTTACTGTAATTATTAGACGCATATACAATTTTTTTTTATAATATCAATGAATTCAATTTCATATATTTCATATGTAACCTACATAGCAGTCTTTCAAATCCGTCTCATATATCATATTCTACTTTATTTTCTTCCTATACTCTAATAATAAATACTCCAACTTTGTTTTATGTTGAAATATATTCTCATAATAAGCATCAAGTCTTTGTCTCCAAAAAGTAATTTTCCCTACTGTGTTATCTTAATAATTTTGGCAGATTTGTAACAATGGTATTGTATATCGTTGGACACTTTCGAGCGATAATAATGTAATTTTGAAAAAGTTATGAGCTCCATTCCAGACGACTTATTATCATTCCTAACTTTAGAGATTTCCACATTCCACTCTAAGCTCAGCCATTTTTGCCGAAAATTAAATTTTATTTTTCAAAACTAAGACCTTATAATAGCAGCGGCTGCTGTATCTTTTCGTTTTTAAAACTTCTTCACAATGATGAATATATAAAATAAATTTTTACAGTTCTGCTTTCATTGCACATAAGAGTGCAGAGCACATTTCTTGCTAAAATAAATACGGCTAAATAAAATATATGATTAATTGATACGCGCTATAAATAAAGAGTTGTATATTTTAAGTACCGTTAAATACCAGTAAAAAATACTCTTCTACTGGAAAATTTATTTCCAAAGTGCTGGCACCGGGTAATGAGTAACAATTTACTTGAATATCATACAACTCTGTTTAACTCTACTATCATTTCTGTGATACTTTTGAGTACCTGCCATTGCCTGCAGGTATCTATTTTTAATTTAATATGAAATAAAAAAAAATTTTATCTCCTGAACTAGGAACTGAACATCCGTAAATTTTTAGTATGATATGTAGGTATTAATGTTAGAGCATTTCAAAAATAAGTTTTTAGGGGATGTTTCTCTCCCGGAGGGGGTTAAAATCCAAAATTAATAAAAATTTAGGTTTTTTTAAAAAAATGTTTTTTACTAATTTTTTATTTCTTTTTTTTTATTTCTTTGTAAAGCCCAATTTAATTCGATTAATTTGAAATATCACATAAAAGAATTGAATAACCCGATCCCAAGTAATCAGCAAATTAAAAAACACGACCACAACGATAACGTTCAAATTTGAGTTACCCTATATTCAAGATTTCACGTCGGCAAGCTAAACAAAAAAATGGGTCGATTATTTTTTAATACTTAACTAATTTGAAAGTTTCATCTAAATCGGAGGAGGTCAGCGCTGAAAATTGATTATTTTGATCGTTTTGGTATGGAATTGCTGTATTGTTAAATGAAGGTGATAAACGTACAAAATAAATTAAATGGGGTCTGGTGTCGCAAATTAAAGAGATTTACCATATCAATACCGTTTAATTTTATTCGATTCTTCATAAGTATGTACAGTGATAAGAAGTGATTTCAGTACTTCAATATACTAACTCAACCTGCAACCCTCTACATCAACTAAACACAATACCCAGTAATGATAACTTTTTATCTTCTTAGAGCATTCTTGAAGTCCTCAACATCTTCCCAATTGGCATTTAATCAAGTTCTAAGAAAATCTCCCTGATTCAATTCTCCTTTTTCACCTGAATATTATTATTTACAATCAGCTCTAAAAATGTAAGAAAAAAAAAAAGCGAATGAATTTTTTAATTTTGTGATTTTTCTGGGATGATAGTTCCAGAAGGACTTTTCCTGGTTTATTTTCCTGCACCCTGAGATCTTTTTCCTAGTTTTGTAATTCTTACTATTCCTGTATCTTATCGCCATAAACAAAATAAATTTGCAAAGTTAAAACTTGTTAAGTTTAAGTAGATCCTCCTCAAATCGCACCACGTTTCCGGCACGTCATTGTACATTTTATGTGAAACGCATGCCTTGCCAGAGACGTTATTGTACGACAAGGGGTTAATGGAGAAACTAAGTATAAAGACTTTCTGCATATGTCAAAATCGTACTTTGACTTGTTATTGGAAAAAACTAACTAACTAATCCACTAAAGATGAACACAAATTTTTCATCACTTTGACAAATTCGATTTTCTATAAACAAAAAGAGCTCGTAGAGCTATACCAAAATATTAAATCAGTTTAAATATATATACCATCTCAACGCATTAATTTTCGTATAACTCTACTACGACTTCTCTGCCGTAGAAACATGCCTTAAGAAAGAATATAAAATTATTCTGAATTATCTCCTTTTATTGCATATTTTCGGCCTTCGTCTATTTATTTGCTACTACGAACTATATTATTCTTTTTTTCCATAGCTTCGAACATAATTCAATCATATTCTGAAGTATTTGAATGTTCAAATATTAGAACCGGCGAAAGAATCGAGTGTTATTTTATTAACGTTCTGCTCTTACTGGGCTTGTTAAAAACAGATTCCTTCAATATTCCGTACGTAGAAAATCAAATCTAAATGGGAAATATTTGCCTAGTTTTATTCACTTGTATTAAATTAAGTTTAACAAGTTCACTCACAATATTAATTTTCGCTTAATATAAACATAAGTATCTAAAGTGTTATCAGTGATGGTTACTATCCAGTAAACATTTCATGATGCGGATTAAAGGGGCGCATACTTGATAAATTACACCAATTGAAGAATATTGCATCACACACGAACAGAGTTGTTAGGAGAAAACGTCTGTTCCCATTGAAAAATACATTCTTGACATTCATCTAACAATAGAGCGCGACACAATAACGTATAGCACATTAAAAGGAGCTGGGTCCACATACGTATATGGATATCTTCGTATAGATCCGCAAGTTAACTGTAATCATGTTATTGACATCAACACACTCTGTTGGGAGTATCGTGCCAGTATTTGCATAATTAAAAGAAAGAAAATAAAAATCTGCGATTTGATTAATTCGGGGTAAACAAACGTGGGAGAGATGTACGTTACCGAATTTGAAACTTCAATGATTAACCGTTTAAAGATGCAAGGTGCCAGCGACATTAATCAATTCAACATTTTAGTGACGAATAAAAGTTAACCCAGAATTTACAGAGCTTGGTACAATTTCAGTATGTAATTCATTTAAAGGAATTTACTTTAGTGAAGATTTAAAACAAAAAACGAATACGTTTCTTATTATGCATGCACTGCTCGATACGATTTTATAACATCCAGCACCAACGGAGAGCTAGCTAGCATATAAGTCACGTTTCATTATGACTTCATTTTTTATTCTAATAATGTATTCAGCTACTGCCGTGGATTTTTATAATTATTTCTTTTATAATTTATAGAAAAGAAAACAACAAAAATGGAAGAACAAATGCTTCAATGTTTAACTGCTGTTTGAATTCTCGTCACTAGAATTTACCCATATAGGGAGAAAGTAACAAGCTGGCACTACTTGCCAGTGTTACGTTTTCTTTGAATGCACAACATTTGGCATTGAATATTACTACCTAGATTATGGTGAATGCATTGCATTTCAAAAAAATGTTAAAAAAAAAAATAAAAGAAAAAAGAAAAAAAAATACCTCTTGTCAAAATACTTGTGGGATTATAATTACTTTGTTCCGAATATCCTTATTTGAATTGTCAATCTCTTATTTAAAGTTTTATAAATTGAAAAAAATATATTTGCGAAACTATTGCCCAATTGCTTTACCGAATTATGTTATCGTTCTTGTTGTGTTATGTTGTTATTTTAAAGTATCAAATTGAGATTTCTACATTAAAATTTTTAAGGAAATTGCATAAACACTAAACAGACGTGAACATGACCTATGAATTGCTTTCTGTTGGAAATTATTAAAAATATGACAACATTAAGAAAATCAGAAGGTCAAAGCACTGTCTGCTACGCCCACACTATCGAAGATATAAAAATAACAAAATGAAAGAACTACACTTCATCGTTTCGTGACTCTTACTGGGACAGAGTTTTTAGGATGTATAAACATATTACAACTACTTCTGTGTATACATTTCCTCCCTATCTACTTATAAAAACTGAACTTAATTTTAGTTCCATTTGCTTCTGCAAATAGTTGGGCTTACATGCATAACTTGATTGGGATCTATCTATCCGTATGCCCGTTAAAAAATGTTTTCGTGTCTTCGATAAAATGTCAAAGAAAACATGAAACTATATCCCACCAATGTATGAATTTTCGTTAATTAGGTTCTTTGCGACCTTTTGATATTAAACATTGAGAATATGCCCACTTAAATTGGCTGACAATGTAGAATTTATACAATAAATGAGACGAATATTAATAGTTTGTCGCCCATTCGATTTCTTTGTGAACTTACCATTTGTGGTTAAGCGGAAGTGAAGAGACGACGTGCTTACGTACGTTTGAATTCAATGTAGAAAAAAGTAACCTTTTAAGCAAGCGGGACAAATTATCAAAAAAATAATGAGTATACAAAATTCTGAATTACTTAAGGCCGAAAAACATCGAAACACACTTCATAATTTGTCGCACTCAGGCCTCCACGCACCCAGTCTCAAGGCTTGCTTTACATAAATGGTGCTTCATTTTCTAATAACTGCACATATACAACAAACAAAAACACAAACTTCTCCAAATTTTTCGACATGCAAAATGGAACTAATTAAAATCTAATATTGCATGATTTTCTGTTGAAGAAAACTATGACCCCCCGAGTGTACCATTTTCCAATATTGAGCAACCCGAGCCATGCGGCTCTTATTTAAAATCGTATCAACCGATTCAAATATAAAACGCCCTATTGCCAAAAGTAAATTAGACTACCTTTAGGACCTAACGAAATTGCTCCAAAACAATTTTCCAATATGAACGATAATTTAGGCGTGAACAATTTACATTTTCAACACTTCCATACTGCTCCATACCTCAGGAGCACAGTATACAATTTATAGGATTACTTTGGGGCTATCATGGCTTAGTGTGAGCGTTTGTTTAATAGCTTGGACAGTATACTTCAAGGGTTTTGCTAGAGCACATTTTTTTTAAGTAATGTACGAATAATTATAATAAAACTTTTAATATTTACACAAGTTTTCTATTTAATGAATGGTTTGTCACTTTAAAAAGATGTCATAGTATGTTACAAAAGAAAACTAGGCACTTGAAAATGTGACAATTATATTGTCAACATCTAAAAATACGATTGTTTCATAAAATAAAAAATGGCATCTAAATATCAGAAAAACTGAAAATTGTGAGGAAAATAGTGTAGTGTAGTGTTTATTGACTAGACTAGACTATAGAACTTGAATGTTTCTGACTGATTGACTGTACATCGATAATTCCCTTTATTGGGCAACTTAGAACGATCGACCATGCAGATTACGGTGCTGGATTATTACGATGATTAGTGAATTGCTTACATATATAATATAGATAGCAAGCAAGTGTTATGAAATTCTCATGCAAATCTCTTTTGAAATATAAGATCGGTATTATACCTATGTATGCACATAATTACTCAAATATTTTCAAATATGCCTATAATAGCGACTATGAATTTTTTTCATAACTGTTTTATAAAATTGTCACAGATTTCTGACAATCCTTGTCGATTTGTCATTTGTAAGACTTTTATAAAATACAAATTTGTGAATTGTCAAATTGCCATTGTCGAGTTTTATGAAACATTGAAAAGAAAATTGTACAACGAATTAAAACCAATTCTGTAAAAGAAGTTAACTGATTGATAATTGCAGTGATGTTGGGCGATTCTACCTTACCGGATGATTATTGTCCAGATGCTGTAAAACTGGAAACGCCGTGTACAAAATTTCAGTGCACTACGGATGCATTTTCAAGCAGGGTCCAAATATATAGTGAAAAACGAAATTTTTGTATGGCAACCCCACGAAGGAGTTACCCGATTTGTCCCTACAATCTAATCTATAATTTTTTTATAAAGGCCGTGTGGAAAACTCCGCTCTCTAAGTGAACTCGTTCTCGATTTATCGTGGGGACGAACAGACAGACACGCAAAATTCAAAATAACTTTTAATATCATGCGTGGTTGTCCAATCCATTATGCTCTGCCAACATTATTTTATGCGTTACAAACGCAATGACAAACTTAGTATACCCTATAGATTTCATCATCAAAAGAAAACGTGATAACAAAGAATAAGAAGGTGGAATTGAGCAAGGATGTAGCACTACTACTTCAAGGTGTCTGTATAGTGTTATAATATCACATTAGTTTATCGTTTTATGGATACGAGTTCCATTAGTACCCACAAATGGTCGAGGCATTATGTTTACAGCAGGACTCTCACTATAAGGCAATTGGAATGTTGTACAACAGTTGATGATTCGGAACCCATTGCAGATCCAATCGCAGCGTTTATCCAGAAGCAGCTGTATTTGTCCATTTAGCCCCATGTTCAGAAATAGAGCCAGCTTCAGAGTAGCTTAAGCTCCACTTTATCCGGCTCTAGTTTTGACTAATTATATATAACGCCCGTTAAAATTGCAGTTCACGAGTTCTTAATGTACACATAGGTAAGTACGAAAACATATTTTTACCAAACTTACTTTTCATTACCTAGCAATATATTTCCTGTAATTTTTAATAGGTACTTGAAAAGAAAAGAAAAATTCTTATGCTGCAATACATAGTAGATATATATATGTAGTAGATACAAAGATATCTAATTCTACTTGTGAACAAAAGGTGTCTCCACGGCAAAAAATTTGTCAACAAAACTGATTGTTTCCGCTCTTCAAATTACGCGTTAAACTGTAAATGGTCTTGAGAGGGGAGGGCGGAAGATTGTGTGTTATTTTAAATTTATTAATCTGGGCTTTTGTCGGTGGCTGGTGAGAAGGAACCGTCTGACCACGTAGCATTGAACTATGATTCATTAAAATATTTATTCGATTTAATTTGCCGTTTTTTTTTTGTCTTAACGGCTTTCGCAGGAACAATTCATACTCACGCGCTGTTCTACTCATTTTACTCGGGTTAAATGACCCGACTCACTAAGCTTTTCTTGGTACTTGAAGTAATTGCCCCGCATTTATAACATCGCGTCGACCTTCTCTTATTCTGTTTTATTTTCTTAACCCATTCACACAGTCTTTTATTTTTAATTTAATTTATTTGCTCTGGGCAGTATATGTACATACATGTACAATTTTTTTGCTGTCATTGCAAAGTTTTGCGAAATTTTTAATGTAGTGGCGTTGCTTTATGACGGCCGTTTTTGAATCATGTTAAGATTTTTCCACACTTCTTCAACCGGTAAAATATACCACTTGCAAGAGGAAAAAAAAACTTTCTACAAATTGCTATAATTGGACTTTTTTTTAAAAATTGAGGGTATGTTAAAATGGTGTAGATTTTTCGCTGTCGATTTAGTTTCAAAAATAAATTTGAATTTAAAATTAGCTACCCAAACTGAAGACATTAGTATAAACATGTTTCAATTATCAAGAACAGTAAGCTGTAATTTGGGAACGTTTATATACATATAGACATATCTATCGTTATCTTATTCACATACATATAATAGGAAGTTCTTTACAGAGGAATAATATACTGTAGTGGAGCACAAAATTATATATAACTATATTCCCTTCACTTTTATATCATAGATTATTACTTAAAAACTATAAGATTTTGAAATGGTTAATATGAAATTAAGTGTTGCATATACGCACGAAGCTTTGAGGTAACTGTTACTGAAGAAATTATTTTCATTTTTGACAAAACAAATATAATTTGGATAATGTACAGGTCAATTGAGACGGCCAAGCTGAGAAAAAATCGGAGTAGTTCTACTTGCTGGTCAATTGCTAGTTTGCCGACTATGACAATTAATTTTCAGATAGCAAACATCATTTTATGTAATTTGTGCTGGGTTTTTAATTAGAAATTTAATTTGAAGAAATTTTAATTTGCTACTGGACATAAAAGGAGGTGGCTTGGATAAATATTACAGAAGAAATAAAAATACCTGGTAAAAACTTTTAAATATAAATACCTCACTCCTTGAATCTTGGAATTTTATTAAATTCAAATAATTACTTTCAAAATAGATAAGGGCCTGTCGGTTCCAAAAGTCTCAGTGAGACAAGTGAGATATTCTCAGTTGGTTCATCGAGGCAGCACTTTCGTTGAACGGTCTCAGTTCCATATTGAGCTACAAAATTCGAACGTAACCACTTGAGCAATTGCGACTACTGAAACCTTATTTTTGTGTCTCAGTTTCGCTGTTTTGTTATTTCAATTGATAAAGTATTTTATTGAATACTGTTTTCAGAGTAATGACAGAAATGGTGAGATATTTCCATAAACTAATAATACATTCCTCAATTTATTACTATCCAAATTCTATTTCAAAACAGGAAAATCAACTGATTGGTCTGAACTGAGGCAGCTGAGATGGTTGCAGAAGGTCTTGTCTCACTAAGGCAGTGCTTCCGGAAAGTCCCCATAATCTTATTTTTAAATCCATCTATTACAAAGTTTAAGATAGAACTAGTCAGGAATGTGAATTTATTCCACAAACTTTAGCAACCATCCTGAAGTTGTTACATTTGGGGTAAGTTCGAAATCGACAAAGTTATCAATGTGTTTCCACCTTCATTCCCGTTATTTTTTACCTAACTTCGCTGATCAGTTTTGTCGTTTTTAAGATTCGAATTGGTTTTTAATATTGAATGAAAAATAGAAACAAATATATTGCATTTTCCTTCTATTATTTCCTTGGGGGAAAAACATCCAATTGCCAGATTTTTATTTTCTATCTTCAAAAAACATCCAGCCATTATTTTCCAATTTTAAAGGCCAACTGAGACTATTAAGTGGGAAACAATGTTTTAACATTCCAGCCTCGACCTTAATCATAACATGAGATCAGGTTATCTAGAGTTTTATGGTAAAGTTGGTGAGGTTGACCAGGTTGAGGTTGAACTGAATTGGATCTACTTCCTATTCTGTTGGATTTTTGCCAGCTTTGAAAAGTAACAACTGGGCCCATGGGTGATAAATGAATGGCAGAATGTAGAAATACCTACAAATTTGCACTCTTATTAGAATAACTTAACTGCTCCTTAATGAATTCAGCTAGCTGTTTATACCTGCTCTCACATTAAAAACTTGAGGTCAACACTAATAATGCTCCTGTCTTTATAGTCCACTGTTGGCTATCTAAATTTCTACGTGTAAATGTGCACGCAGTTTAGATTGAAACAGTATTTTAAAATTTCTTTGAAAATTTGAATTTCGGCTTAACGCCAGTAGACTGCCACACAAAAAGGGGAATAACTTATACTACGTACATATACTTTTACATTATATGAATATTTTGAGTATTGCTTGGAAATATCAAGAAGTATCTAAGCAATTACAAAGAACTTATTTCTGCCAGCAAAATTTTTCAATATATAATGTGTGAGGGAGTTTTACCTGTCATTGTGTGCTGAAAACTAATTGACGAATTCCAAAGGACTGCGTAAAAAATAAGATTCTACTGAATAATTTTAAGAAAATAACGGTAATTTCTTCTGAAAAGCATCTCAATACTCCTGCTCTGATATATTTGGTAGAAGTTTCGATTGGTTGAACGACGTATGAATGTTTTAAGTGTCATCAGTCAGCCATGTGGAAATAGTAGTAATCCTCTTCATTTACACATCGATATTAGTTTTTATTTCTGAAGTTTCAATATTATATTGATTCAGAGCTTAACTAAAGGGTTTTCCAATAAGAAGTGTTATTTTGATATTCAAAGAAAAATGCCATTTTTTGAGATAAATGATCATTATAAAGAGGAAGGTATGCCGTTAATAATAGAAAATAACATCTGCCAAATGACCACCACGACCACGCCTACAGGACTATATCCTTTTCATGAAATTTTCCATAACCAAATTGCAAAGTGGCTGCCCTATGTCCTCGATAGCCTCACGAATTCCATCTTTGAGGTCTTGAATCGACGCTGGGCTGTTGGGGTAGACCTTCTCTTTCACGTGGCCCCAAAGGAAGAAGTCGCAAGGTGTTAAGTCACAAGATCTCGGTGGCCAATTGTGATCACCTCTTCGAGAGATAACACGGTCCGGAAACTTTTCCCGTAAAAGATCAGTGGTTTCGTTGCTTGTATGGCACGTAGCGCCGTCTTGTTGAAAGTTAACGTTGTCCAGATCAATACCATCCAATTCCGGCCATAAAAAATCATTAATCATCTGTCGATAACGCAATCCATTCACCGTAACTGTTGCTCCAGCCTCATTTTCGAAAAAGTAAGGTCCAATGACCCCGCGGGACTATAAACCGCACCAAACAGTCACACGTTGAGGATAGAGAGGCTTTTCAACAATAACTCTTGGGTTTTCCGAGCCCCAGATGCGACAATTTTGCTTGCTGACGAAGCCATCGAGGTGGAAATGGGCCTCATCACTCAAGATGAGTTTTCGATGGAATTCCGGATCATTTTCATGCATTTCAAAGACTCGACGTTGTTGATGATCGGCCGGCTTGAGTTCTTGTGTTAACTGAACTTTATAAGCCTTAAGACCCAAATTTTTATGCAAAATACGGTGTAATGACGTTTGTGGAATGCCTAATTCCAAAGAACGACGAGGAATGGACAAACCTGGGTTTTCTTCAACACTTTCGGCTACAGCAGCAATATTTTCGGCTGTTCTTGAGCGACGTACACGGGTTTTATTCTTCACATCACTAACTTGTCCCGACAGCTCGAATTTTTCTACCAATTTCTGTATTGCTGTCCGAGTTTTACGAACCGTCTCTGCCACATTTTCACCATTTTTATAGTGAATTTTAATAATTTCAATGCGTTGTTGAATCGTGTATCGTTCCATTTTTATTAATGGCGTAGTTTCTACTTGTCAAATGTCAAAAAATGACAGTTCCAAAAGTGACATCTACCGAAATAGCGGGCTAATTAAAATAACACCTCTTATTGGAAAACCCTTTAATATGAATCAAGAGCCGTTATCAGAAGACACTTCGCTTTGAGTAGACCCGATCCTCCTTTTTAAATGTAATATAGAAATTTGTAGATTACAAATTGCTCTACTTTTAATTGTTTGAGATGTTTAATTGGCAGAATATAAAAGCAATCTAAATCTAAACCTATCAAATTGATATTTCTCTAATTTTAAAGAGGTAGCATGTTTTTGAAAAATGCAATTTTTACAACACAAATATGAATTTTTTAAAAATTAAAAATAATATATGAAAACAATACATACTTGTGAACACATCTCGTGGATTCCAAAATATCAGCTTTATAAGCCAATTTATTACATTTCGGAACCCACGAAGCTACGGCTACGTAAACAACAGGCTGCTCTCTTACAATAACTTCATTGTCGTAAAAACCTTTGGTGACACTTTCAAATTTATAAAAGTAATCATGATGACTAGCATCTTCACATCGTTTCGAATGATTGAAATTTTCCGTGTTCATTTTAGTTTCACAACGGAGATCACGCGTATTTTTTCGTTGAATCGTTTTGGAGAAATCGACATAAAGTGGCTCGTTTGATGGCTTCCGAGTAAACTCGTCATCATTCTCCTCGTCTTCGCGATACTTTTCATCAGTATCACGAGTATTTGTTAAACTATAAACACTATAATTGCTAGATGATTGAGAATATGATTTTCGTCTGCGATAAAATTCATCTTCAAATGGAAGACCGTTCGGAAACTTACTAGAAAAAGATTTTATATTTTGGCAATTCTGTTTTCTGTTGTATTCCATTGGAGATTGTGATCGTGATACATTGCCATTTGATCTTAAAGGTAAAGATGCTGGAGCATCTATTTTCCTTGATGGCTGTATTGCCGGCGATGATTTTTTTGTCATTGAAGAAAACTTCCCCGAACTAGTAAGCTTATTTCTACTTAAAGCATAACCATTAGGAACATTTTCTTTTAAAATCTTAACTCCGTTATAACATTTTTTCTCAGTAGCACTCGTGGAATTAAGATTCTTTCGATATCCGTTAGTTCTATTATAATAAGAGGAACTATTTGCATCATACTTGAATGAAGATTCATCCGAAGTAGTGATGTTGCTAATAGGTGACTTAGAGTGTATTAAACAAGAATAGTTGTTTTTTCTGTTCGTTTTAAAAGAACTACAAGTATCATCCTTAGGAACTGCTTTCGATGACCTAAAACTTTGCACATGAAAATTGTCATTATTATTTGTTTGATTTCGTGTATACTGCTGCTTGCGGGATGTAAGTGGCGATGATCGAATATTATTTCTACATCCTTCTGCATACGTTTCAATTCGTCGGCAAAGCTTCGGCGTTAATGGCTGTATTGATGGCAATTCATTATACTTATCATCTCGTACAGTCTTGTTACCATGTAGACTGCTTCGAAAAGGTTGCAATCGCGTATTTGTAAATGATCGTACTGATGATGATGTTAAATTTGACCTTGTTCCAGCTGGTGTGTTTACTTGCAAATTATTGTTAGTTTTCGCTCGAAATGAGCTATATGGGCGACAAGCGAATTGTCCAACAGACATTTTCGAGCATTAATTGGTAAATTACACTATAAATACTCAATAGCACTAAGCAAAATACAGTACACCACTTTCACAATAACACAATTTTTTTTATTTTATTCAAAATTTCTTTGTAACATTTTTGATTTGTTTCTTTTTTTATATATTTAAAATATGAAACTGAAAAGAAATTCTATTAATCACTCTATACTGATTTTAATTTGTATAATTAATTAAAAATTTTACTTTAGGGTGATTCCTTCCCTCGAATTGAGCCATTCTGCGTCTGAGAAATAAAATTTCTCCTAAATGATGTCTTAGTATTTATGTATGTATTATAAGTAGATACTCTCAAATTGCAAGCATAAAATTCGACTTATAAAATACTAATTTGTTGAGTCTAATACAATTAAAACTTTTAAACTGGACGAAGACCAACTAATGTCAATATCCCAGATGAGATGTGCAATAAGAGAAAAAACAGTTTTTTTTTATTTTTGTGGAACACAGTTTGTAGAATATTTGGCGCTATGTTTATCGCACAAAATTATTCAATTGACAATTTTGGGAACGACTAAACTTTGGCTAATTCATCAACCAGGATAAAGGCTATACCCTAGGCAGACGACCAAAATCAATGATCATTCGTTCGTAATTGAATTTTTCAAAAATTGATTTACCTTTGAATTTTAATTATTAAAAATGGTGCTATATAAAAATTGACAGGACTTTCGTTTTAATTCACAAAACCTTGGGTAACTTGATTTTTGAAAAAACCAATTACGAATGAATGATCATTGATTTTGTCCGTCTGCCTAGGGTATTAGTATATTTTTCAAAAGATATTTTATGACTACTCTACCTACTATTAAAAATATATCTACAAGTTGATAGGTGTACTTTACAGACTGAGAATAATCTTGGCCCTTATGCCAATGTGATAATTTTTTTTCCGCTATTCACGGCACAATTGCGCTTGGTGTGATTGCCTACAACTGCATTTTATTTCCCCGTCCCAGCGAAATATTGTTTTCTACGAATTCGAAAGCTTGCCTGCACATGAAATCTTTTGTAAGTAGTGTTAAAAATATGTCTACTGATTTATACAATGTGCCCTGTACCCTATTTTCGTCAGCGTAATTAGAGTTGATACAAATATAATTAATACAAACATTTTTAATTTCACTATGGCGTGTTAAAACATGTTAGAGCATTTTTATTGACATAAGTTACATCTGACAAGCGTGTAACTATTCTGGGATGCACAAAATATTTATAATCAGAAGGACTTATACTTTCATCTCAATTACTTTTACGCAGTTAATTTAAAATTAATTTTACTCATTTCCACTTGAATCATTCACCCTGTAACTATTCTAAAATTTATCCCCTATGTATTCGACCAACAACTTGAGGGAATATTGCAGTTTTTCTCATCAAATTTAGCGTAAATGCTGAAGTTTGTCTGTCAGAAGTGAAGAATTTCATTTTAAAACGGCATAGCATAGACGATATGATTTTCTGACCCGATAAAGCTACTGTAAATTATACACTTAAAAAGTCAATAGACAAATTGCATCAGTTGGTCATCCCATTCTTAGCTAGAAGCCAGGATCTCCCGAACATAACATAGCCAATATAAGACTTGTGGGTCAACTTAAAGAGGAACGTCTATCCAAATAGATTCCAGAAAGAAAAGAAAAAAATCTCAATAAGAGGATCAGGAACGTGGTCAAAACTCTGAACATAGAAATATTCACTAAGCCTTCAACTAAACATTTGTAATGCAACAGTCTTGGCGTAAGTTTTTTTAATCATTATATCACATTCACAATACAGAGTGGAGTAAAGTAGGGTAGAGTGGCAACTGGCATCCTTTTTTTCACACGCAGTAGTGCATATGTCCATCTCTGCTTGACTCAGAGTAACGCAGAATGGAGCTGCATGAAAATAGGTTTTATTCTATTTTCACGTTGCCATTTCCAAAAGCTTACAAACTGGAATTTCGAGCTACAAGCATATAGATGGCGTGTAAAAAGCTCCATACTTGTTTCTATCATAACTAACATGTTTTAATGCTATTTTCTGATTTAATATTTTTTATATATGCTAATAAAAAACATGATCTAAAAACTACGAAAAGTACGTTAATTTTTATCTAGTTTCGAAGAAATCTGATGGTGCAATAGGTGTTCCTTATTCGAATTTATTAACTTGACAACAGCAATTGTTTGCTTGTTTGTTGATTTGGCATTGCTTTGGCATATTGTTATATTAATTTCAAAGTTCGCTGTTGATTTTGCGTTGCTATGGCCATTTGTTACGTTTAATTTCAAAGCTCGAATTTCACTCTGAGCTGTATTGTGAACAACTTCGCTCTTGACTCAAGCCTCACTGTGCTCCACTCTGCATTGTGAATGCGGCATTAATTTATGAAATTTTTAAAGAATCACAATGAAATAAACAATAATTTCGTTTTGTTTACATAATTTTATTGTTGTTTTAATTTTGTGCCGATTTCAGTCCACATACGTTATAACTATATTTGGAAATGTTCTAAATGTATCTAAAACGTCTGAGAGCTTGTGTTGCATATCATGGTTTGCATCGATAAACAACAGTTCAATATACAAATGGAAGAAGTTACAGTTTTTCTCCATTGTGCGAACAGAAACTCTTTAACAGTGTTCAGAAGAAATGATAAATATAAAATATTAACTCCAATGTGCTAAGAAAGCATTAAAGTATGATATAATAAACTAACCGCTTCGAGAGCATGAAAAATTTTCTAAAACGGAAAATATTTTGGTAAAATTTTTGGAGTTTAATTCTTCCCTTCTTTCTCTACTACGAAAACGAGAGAAATCTGTTCATTTTCCTCTTTAGTAAAACCACTGATAGAAAACTTTCACGTATATTAGGTATGTATATATCTCTTTTATTTTTTATTGTCTTATTAATGGGAGAACTAATTATCTTGTCGATTTGAACTAAGCTAATAATATTTGATTTCTAGCTAGCTCGTCAACATCAGAATCTCATTATAATTATTGTGAAAATATCCTAACAGAAACTAGTGCATGGTATGAGACTCAATCCGTCAAATGGGTGAGCTGCAGTGAAATATAACTTAACTCATAGCTCGTCCACAAATTTTTCCCAATAGGTTTGCAGTCGTATCCTACTTTTACAAAAGTGCTCAATCTATCAATAACAATCTATAATGGTAATAAAAAGTAAATTGTATTTTCTTTATTGTATTATTTTTATTTCTAGATTGTAAACAGGATTTTACGTCTGCGAAATAAATATTCCATTTTTCTGTTTTTTTTTCGGATAAAAATATAAATATAAAGAAAATTAAACGTGAATAAAAAATATTGTGGGGGAAGTTTACAAATATATTCCAATTTTTCATAATTCTAATAAGGCAAAGCTTCAAACTGAGTATTAGTTCAACAACCTACAACATTAAGAACAAAGGCGCATAATAAAGTGAATAAGAATGTTGCATTTGCCCCTTGGTGGTGCCATTTGCTCATTAATTCGATACATGAAAAATATAGTTATCGAGATCATAATTCTGTTTATGAAATAAATGTGCATACATATCTTCAGCACACCTAAAAATCAAACCTACTAAAGCAGGATAAAAATATTTATGAATATGCAAAATTTATATCAAAAGATATAAGGAAAAAACTGCACCTGACACCGTTCTTGTGAATCATTAACAAATGCTCTGAAGTGGCTTATAAGACATTCCCCTGTAAGCAAGGTAAAATTAAGAGGTCGCCTGCTCTCTGAATATACATATAACTATTGACATCTGTTCACATAAACAAAGAAAAACGAGTTGTGTTTTGCCTTTACTGATACACAAATAATGTGAATATAAACAGTAAAATGGAAAATTTCTGATAACATGTCAAATCGATTTTCATATATTAATATACGACATTCGATAACAAATCTGCAACCAACATATACATATACTGAAAATCTACTTTCTCTTGTCGAGTGCAGAGTTATTTCAATTCGAAGGAATGAACACATCATTGTTATCAGAGTATGTACAGATAAAAATATCACTTTATTATTATAACGCGACGAACTGACAACTAGGTAACAATATCACTTTTCTCCTACACTGCTTCCATTTATTTCATCCATAGATAATTTTTCCTTTCACCGAGCAATAATCGCTTAGGATAAATTTTAACTTGCGTTTCACTAAACAACACGAACATTTGATAGACAGATATTAAATCTTTTAACTCATTTTTTCAAGAAACAATAGGGGAAGCGGCGAACGATCTTCAAATTTCACTCCTGCCTCGATCCACGCAAGAGTAATCGTACGAACAAACTGACTGCCAGCAAACACCGGCAAGAGGAGGGACCCTTGCACTGCAGCAACAGCAGCTGTTTATGCTTTGCTTACTTTGCTAGATATTCTGGTTATTGGTTATATCTGAAGACCAAAGCATTAAGACAGTTGTTCGAGTAAAATGTTGGTGCCCCTCTTCGAAATGGCGTGTAGAGAAGAGATCATGGGCAAGATTTCTTGAAAGATTAAAGACCTCAAGAAAATAAAAATCTTGAACTGAGTCTGAATCTTAAAATTAGTTATTCCAGCAGTGTACAGTGATTTAAAATGAAATATGTAATGCTATTGCTAACAGTACTGGTGGCGACTGCAACAGAAAAATTAAATTGACAAACTTTCATTGGAATTAAAACTATTTTAAACAGACAATTGTTTGTCTAAAGACTGGAAGCGAGAATTTATTTTCAATTGTAGAGTATGCATGTAATGTGTACTAATATTATATATCTGACAAAAGTTCCTACTAAAAAATACTAAATCTACTGTTCCCAATCCGTGCACATTCTTTGATTTTTATTTGTCTCTACATTGAATTAATACGCTGTCTGAAATTAATATAAAAATTATCCGCCATGCATCATCGATGTCGCCGCTTCCGCAAAACAAAATAAATGTTGATCTTTCTCCTGGTAAAAGCTAACTCTGTACACTTTTTAACCCACGCAACAACAACTGTGTTCTATGTTTCTTTTTTTAAACTTTTCTTGTAACAAGAAATATTTTAAGAATAAATTAGGACAAACATAATGTGATTAATCACTGACTGAAGCTAGAATATGTTTAATAAATTGTTCCAATACATAAAATATCTTCTGTAACACTTTTATATCCTAAATGAAAACCACATGTATAGCATGGAATTAATGATCGTAGATGACTAGAAACCTAGAGCCTATAACGAAAAGCTCTGTCGCGCGTAAGGTGGGTATAAATTGAAAACTACTCAATGGAATTTTATAAAATTTTAATTGTATTTACTTTATATCCTACTAGTTCTGAACTTGTTTAATATTTTTTCTGGTGAATTTTCTGATCCTTCCTCTCATGTTTTTCATCAAGCGCTACACAATTTTTTTTTGTGGCTGATTTCGATGCTAATGCCTAACGTCTTTCGAATTCATCCATGGTTTTTACACTTCCTGCTTCTTTTTTTAATTTTCCTTTCATAATTGCCCAATATTTTTCGATTGGACGAAGTGTCGACGTATTCGGAGGACTGTCTGGTTTTTGTACATATGCAATGCCTTTGGAATTTAACCAGTTTACCGTTGCTGAAGCATAGTGACTAGTTGCCAAGTCGGGCCAAAACAGAACCTTTTAATCATGGGCACGGTAGATTTCGGCGTTTTGGGTTCCTATTGTAAAAAACGGTGTTGACTTCATCCCACATTCACAAACAGCTTGCCACACCATAATTTTTTTCCAAATTTTTCAACGCAAACTGTTCTATTCGATTCAATAATATTTCTTCTGTCATTTGCAGTAAAAAACTGGGAGAGAAGAAAAGTCCATTTTGTTCGTCGTCCATTATAACGCACATTTTCTTCGTCAACAATTTTAGGTAGAGATTTCTTGAGCGCCTAATTGCTTGTTTTTCCTGATCAGAACTTCTTTTCGGGGCTTTTTGAAAGTCTTGAAACCATTGCGTTGTTTTGCTCTTTGCACAATTTGATGGGCTTTTTGCTTTTTGAAAGTCTTCAAACCATTCCGTTGTTTTGCTCTTTGCAGAATTAAATGGCTGATTCTAAGGTCTTTAGCCAAATCCCTTGTAGACATCGACGGTTTTCTCTTTAAAGGGTTAAGGATCCTTTTTTCGAAAACAGGAATTACAGGACCTTTTGGACAACCTGACCTTGATTTCTCAGATACACTCAGATCTTCCTTGCACCGCTTGATATACCTTTGTACAGTCATTGTTGTAATTTTATACTTTTTTCCCAATGTTGAAAGCGATACTTGTTGATTTTTTTGCCTTTCTCGCACAACTTGTTCACGAACCGAACCACTAGAACGCTGCATTTTCACTAAATTGATCAGCAAACAGATTAAATCCTTTGTAAATGAACAAAAAAGCTCTGAGAATTACGCAAACAAATTTTAGTCTTTCTTGGTAAAGAAAGAAGCGTTATCTACACACTAATAATGCAACAGAACTTTTCGTTACAGGCTTAATTTATAAAATTCAAAAACATGCTTATAATTGTATCTCTGTCTATCTTCACAACTATTTTATCTTATTATCAGAAGAAAACAAAAGAAAACAAGTAAAAAGCTAGAACTAGTCTAAGACCAATTCTTATAATACCCTAGATGAATGCCCGTATGAAATTTCGTATTGTCACCAATCTGTGCAATTTTGATTTTTGAAATCGTTTTTCGCATATATATATTTCTAAAACGGTTCGTCGGACAGAAAAAATTATTATTACCAATTTTATAGGATTTCATATTCTAAGGAAGTTTTAAGTACAATAAAAATGTCTAGGACTGATCGTTTTCACAATGTACGTAAAAATCCTAAATTTTTATATGACAACACCAACGGGTTTCCCGATTTACTCTATTTTTAAAATGTTTTTTACTATTACTATGAAAAGACTGTGTACCAAATTTTAGCTCTCGACGTCGACGCGTTCTCAGGCAGTGTCCAAGAAAAACGAAATTTTTGCATGGCAACCCTACGAAGGAGCTACCTGGCTCGACCCATTTTCGTTTTTTCAAAAGCCCGTGTGCAAAATTTCAACCTTCTAAGTACACGCGTTCTCGAGTTATCGTGAGGACGGACGGACAGACAGACGGACATGCAAAAATCAAAATAATTTTGTTTCTATTATTTCTATGCGTTACAAATAGAATGACAAACTTAGTACATAGTATAGATCTAGGGTATAAAAAGTAACATTTCGATTCTCATTATGAGGGTGAAATTTTAAGCTTGGCTCATTGGAAATGTTGAAAACTGCATATGGCGATGACTATTTAAGCCGAAATAAGGTTTTCGAATGGTATGGACAGTTTAAAAACGGTCTCGAGTCGCTAGACGACGATCCTCGAGAAGGACGTCCCTCCACAACGACTACCGACGAGAGTGTCGAAAGTTTTTTGATTCCCGCGGGATTATCCACAAAGAATTTGTGACACCAGGCCAGATAGTAAACGCAGCATTCTATAAAGATGTCCTGGATCGACTTTTGAAGCGGATTCGACGCGTGAGATCGGAATTTTATCGCACTGGTGATTGGTTTCTTCTGCATGACAATGCGCCGGCCCATTCCTCGATACTCGTTTCACTATTTTTAGCACGCAAGTCAGTCACCGTAATCCACCACGCAACTTACTCACCAAATCTCGCTCCAGCGGACTTTTTCCTGTTTCCCAAGCTGAAAATCATGATGAAGGGAGAACGTTTTGAAGATGTTGAGGCGATTAGAAGGAATGTAACCAAGGTTCTAAAAGCCATTCCAAAACAAGAGTTCTCCAGGTCGTTCCAGCGGCTATATGAGCGTTGTAAAATTTGTATAGAATGAGGAGGGAATTATGTTGAAAATTAAATAAAAACTTTTTTCTTAAATCTTTTTTCTTTTCATAAAAAAAATAGTCCCGGAACTTTTTGAATGAACTGTGTATATGTATATAAAGGGTTTTCCAATAAGAGGTGTTATTTTAATTTGCCCGCTATTTCGGTAGATGTCACTTTTGGTGCTGTCATTTTTTGACATTTGACAAGTAGAAAATACGCCATTAATAAAATAATAAAAATTGAACGATACACTATTCAACAACGCACTGAAATTATTAAAATTCACTATAAAAATGGTGAAAATGTGGCAGAGACGGTTCGTAAAACTCGAACATTTTTGGGTCGTCGTGAAGAACCTTGTCGGACCGCAATACAGAAATTGGTAGAAAAATTCGAGCTGTCGGGACAAGTTAGTGATGTGAAGAATAAAACCCGTGCACGTCGCTCAAGAACAGCCGAGAATATTGCTGCTGTAGCCGAAAGTGTTGAAGAAAACCCAGGTTTGTCCATTCCTCGTCGTTCTTTGGAATTAGGCATTCCACAAACGTCATTACACCGTATTTTGCATAAAAATTTGGGTCTTAAGGCTTATAAAGTTCAATTAACACAAGAACTCAAGCCGGCCGATCATCAACAACGTCGAGTCTTTGCTGATTGGGTCCTTGAAATGCATGAAAATGATCCGGAATTCCATCGAAAACTCATCTTGAGTGATGCGGCCCATTTCCACCTCGATGGCTTCGTCAACAAGCAAAATTGTCGCATCTGGGGCTCGGGAAACCCAAGATTTATTGTTGAAAAGCCTCTCTATCGTCAACGTGTGACTGTTTGATACGGTTTATGGTCCCGCGGGGTCATTGGACCTTACTTTTTCGAAAATGAGGCTGGATCAACAGTTACGGTGAATGGATTGCGCTATCGACAGATGATTAATGATTTTTTATGGCCGGAATTGGATGGTTTGATCTGGACAACGTTTACTTTCAACAAGTCGGCGCTACGTGCCATACAAGCTACGAAACCATTGATCTTTTACGGGAAAAGTTTCCGGACCGTGTTATCTCTCGAAGAGTTGATCACAATTGGCCACCGAGATCTTGTGACTTAACACCTTGCGACTTTTTCCTTTGGGGCCACGTGAAAGAGAAGGTCTACGCCAACAGCCCAGCGTCGATTCAAGACCTCAAAGATGGAATTCGTGAGGTTCTCGAGGACATAGGGCAGCCACTTTGCAATTTGGTTATGGCAAATTTCATGAAAAGGATATGGTCCTGTAGGCGTGGTCGTGGTGGTCATTTGGCTGATGTTATTTTCCATTATTAACTCCTCTTTATAATGAAATAAAGATTCGATCATTTATCTCAAAAAATGGCATTTTTCTTTGAATATCAAAATAACACCGCTTATTGGAAAACCCTTTACATGCAAAAATTTAATTGTGACGTTAAAAATCAGGAAAAAAGTCAAAGTTGGGCTAAGAATCTATTTTGACGATACCTTAGAAGAATGTTCATTAGATATAGCCGCCTATGTTTGTAAGGTATTAGACTGCATTTCTGTCTAGAATGGTTTGTTGGTCTGTAAACATGGTCATAACCAATTTAATAGGTTTGAACATTCTGAAGAACTCCTTCGTAACACCGGATTATATACAATCCATGAAGTACGACATGAGTCCGAACATAGTTGACCGGCTAGTATCAAACATTACACACTTGCCTGGTCTTACTCTTACTGTAGGAGTTTTTCATATAAAAGTTATGTTCCGGTCTGCTCAAGTAGAATCGGGTACCTGGATACTCGGGTACCCAAATTGTCAATTGTCGAGTCTGGGTTACCCGGGTATTCGGATATAATAGATTCTGAATATCCCGGTACAATCTGTTCTCAATTTTTTTTACATTACAGAATTCGCGAATATACAGCTATAATAAAAGAATTTAATTCCTCGAAGTACGTTCGTCGTAATGCCCGAACCGTGCTTTGCATGATTTTTCATATCTTTAAAGGGACGTGTCAAAACCCTCGAGAATACTTCACAAGCCATGAAACTCCCTCACTTCCACATGAGCCCCAACTGAGTCCTAAAATTCTAAAATATTTTCAGTGTTCTTATGTAAAACTGAAAGTTTGATTTGAATAGCTCCTCTGCCCACTACTATTCATACAGAAAAATGGTGGTCTGATAATCTTTGCTTTCTTATCTACCGAAATAAAATTTTTATAACTTTCCTAACAAAATTATTAAAAAAAAAATTATCTTAACCAAATGACTACGATTTCTCAAACAAAAACTGAGTAATAATTGTATATGTGGCATGCCGTGGTCTGATGATATCGAATCAGTCTGCTCAAAGATTCGGACTCCAGCCGCACATACGCACATGCAATTATTATTTAGCTAACGGAGTCTGTTTCATAGCTTGTGAAGAATTCTCGAGGGTTTTGAGTGGGCTTATGATATCGAATGTAGCTGCCTACAGATTCGGACTCCGGCTGCACATACACACATTATTACTCAGCTGAGAATTATTGATGATGAAATGGTAAGGTAACTTTTAAATCAAAACTATTTTATTATTTTGTTAAGTAAGGTATATAGTAAGTGTAGCCTTTGGGAAGGTAAGGAACCAAGCTTTAAGTTACTGGAAGACTATTTTCCTGTATGGATAGTAGTTTCAGCTCTATACCATATTTATAAAGTCAATGTCTGGCACTTTCCCATAAGTATCAATATAGAACATTTTAGAGAACGGACTCACACGCACAAATATAGATTTCTATTTCATGGCTTGGAGCGTGAAATACAATTACGGCTGATCTGTCGACTGCGACTTGATTTTAGGTCGAAGTCGAAGGTGAGGTGAAATTTGTAATTAAATTAAAGCTTCAACTCCTTGAACAAACCAGAAGTCCCGACATCTGCGATTGAACTGAAGTTGGACACAACGAACACCAACTTTGCACTTTGAGCAAAGTTTAATTTCAGTCGGAGTCGCAGTCGAAGTCGAAGTTGCAATTGTATCTTGCAACATGTATTTACCATTTGAGCAAAGTCGACGCCGAAGTCGTAATTGTAATTCGCGCTTGGGAAGTATTCTCGAGGGTTTTGCACGTGCGCATGTGCACATTTGAAACAGTTCTTAATAAGTTTATGTACTATGTATAATGATATGTAAATGTGCAAGGATTGAAAAATATTTTGTAGTGACATCGACATAGCAGTGTAGTGCGATTATATCGTTCAAGTCCAAGTTTATTTTACCTACGGAATAATTTTAATGTGCAACTCTTTTTGTAAGCTGTTGTCTTACATTGAGTAGTTACATTTACCATCAGTGACATTAACTTTGCCATAAAATGACGAAAAAAAACTAAATTTATTTCTCAATATCCGATTCAAAAAATATTAATAACTTTTGAACGGAAGCAGATATTGCGGTAATTCTTTTTTTTTTATTTAAAGGACGGTTAACGGATAACATTTTAGGGGATCAAAAATGTGTGTGCAATTTGTTTCAAGAATTAAACTTTAACACTACATTGCATTTGACCATAAATCGTAACATGTCGGATATCGTTATAAAGGATGAAAAGTACTGATGAAAAGTGTGATCAAGACACTCCGAGGAATCTATTGGCATACTCCAACTTCTTATTTAGCGAAAAACTGTCAGCGAACCCATACCAAACCGGACACTTTTGGACGATTTTCGGAACGACCCCCTCCGGTTTTGATTATATTTACAGGGATGATAAAAATTTTAAAATATGCGATGCATCCTTTTTTGTTTTGCCGCTTCACCCCTTTTCCCCTTTTTAGGGTGTCAAAATTTTGTGAATTGAGGTAATTTGGTGGGAAGGCGTATTTTAAAAAATATTATCTTAGGACTGACTACACCAACAGTTCTCATATTAAAGAGAATTTTCAGAAGTTGTATCAATAAAATATATTATATACATATATACAGTGGAGGTCAAAAGTAAGTTAACAGCACACACGCCGCATTCGCAGATTCTTGGAAATAGTTCTTGGGAAATCTTATAATTTGAAAGATTTAAGCATGTTCTAACATGTCCAGTGATGAATTATGTACGATGCACGAGTTTCTGAATAATATCGCCGTTAGTTCACGGTTGCCACTGATTGGGGCAAGCCAAAAGTAAGTTAACAAATGTGTTTGCAGAGTTTGCCGATAATCCTAACGTCCGTCCAACTAGCGATACTTATAATTTGGTTAAAAAAATTTTGGTAAGTTTTGTAAATTCCTATACGAGTAATTGTAATGAACATGTTAATTCTTCGCATAGAGTGATTTAAGCGCAATAACTTGCAGAAAATTTTCAAGTATGGGCAAATTTAAGCGCCTTACAACGAAAGAACTCAAAATTATTATTAAGCTGCACGAAAATGGGCTAACATACAGAGATATTGCATCAAAACTGCAAAAATCGTCAACGTCTGTCTTCAAAACTGTAAAGGCGTTCAAAGAAATTGGGAGATTAACGGAAAATTCCAGGCAAGGCCGCCCTAGAATAACAAATGTCAATGATAAAAGAAGAGAAAACCTTTCAGTGGCAGATCCCTTAATGTCGGCCCAAAAAATACAGGCAAAACTAATCTCAGAAGGCCAATCGGCACCTTCACCAAAGATCATTAAGCGATGTTAGAACGAAAACGATGACCATGGCCGAGTTGCTAGTAAAGTACCATTTGTTAACAAGGTTAATATGAAGAAAGGAGACTTTCGTTTTATGCAGAGTATATATAAAACCCTCCAATTATTGGTACAACATTATTTGGACAGACGAATCTATGTTCCTATTAAATTATATTCAAGGGCGAAAGTATGTTTGGAGGAAGAAGGGAGAGGTTCTTAATTATAAATGTACCAAATCTTTACGGCGCGTGGGGAAAATTTTCATTTTGGATGGAAAAGTTAATGGAGCAATTTATTAAAATTTATCAAAAGAAATTACCATTCCTGAAGGCAAGCAGTTGATTGTTTATTGCATTCTTCAAGCTAGACTTTCACTGAAGCTGTTGTAACTTTTGAAGTATTTATTCGATTGGAATTTTCTTTTTATTTTCAATAGGTATTTATTTAGCCTTCAAAATAAAATAAATACTTAGTGAGTTATGTTAATACGCAGATAATTAAGAGCCTTCAAAGTCAGAAATTTTGAATTGGAATCCCGAAATTTCAAGTATTCACTCATTTTGTACGGAAACTAAGGCTTTGACGTACCCTTTCTTTTCCAATCGAATAAATACTTCAAAATTTAAACAGCTTAAGTGAAAGTCTAACTTGAAGAATGCAATAAACAGTAAAGCTCGAATATCTCTTAAAGGAGTGAGTATTTTTATAAGGTCTTAAAGAACTTTTTACTCAGAAAGCACGCTCTATCGATGGACCAAATATGAATTATTTCCACTGGAACACTCTGTATATAACTAACGAATTTTTTTTTATAATTTTATTTTGAAACCTTAGCTATCGATGTGCAAAAAATTGTGGATGTATTCGGCTTAGATTTTCAATTATCTAATTTTGAAACTCAGCTTTAGATTTACTACAGAAATTACAATTCTTTAAAGTAAAAAATCAGAACTATCAATCAATCAAGTTCCCGAGTAACTGATTTCCTTCAAATCTGGTTCCAAACCAGAGCATAGTACACAAACCTTGTCGCTCAACTCTTTTAAGTATAACAGCTTATACATCTTATACAACTATTTCATAAATAGATAATGTTGAAGTTTTTCAAATATTTGCGCTCCTCCTCCTATCCATTTCGAAGTTAGGATTCGTAAAAATTCAAAATTTCGGAATATTAATTCAAACTACGCTAGGAACACCAATTTTTAATATGCAATTTTAGTATCTCAAAGCATTACGTTTAAAACGACTTGCCACATTTTTTTCAATACCTGTATGGCTAAAGTGCAGACGTATCTAATTGAACTTCTGCAAATTTCCTTCCAACCACGAGTTATTTCCACTTTATTGAGCCACCACTCCAGTTTAGTTAGCCGCTACAAGTGGTTTTTCTTCTTTATTATTTAACCAGTAATCTTAGCAACTTACATTTTCTGTCCACCATTGTGGGTAAAGATAGAAGGGAAAAGATGAAGGTGGTTCTCTTACATCGGGCAACTCTACTGATCATTGGAGTATTGTCTAAAAACAACCAAACAGAAATCAATAAGTTGAGCAAAGACATACAACAGGTTAGAGGCGAATTATGAAGTGCGGCATGAATTGAAAGATGCCTGTCGGGTAAATAGATTAACTGACATAGTCATCACAGGAATTCCGTGATGTCCTAATAAGAATACCCATCCATTGCTCTTCCATTGCAACCAAAATTCACCATTCCTGTTGCTTGTATATGACTGTGTTTCGACCTAAGCATGCCAAGCATGATAGATACTAATTGTAATTATCGTTTTATCATATTCCCCTTTATAATAGAACAGAAGAACTTTTTAACTCAATTCAAGCGACATAGTTTGCTGAAACTAAATGAATTTGACCAACGTACATACTTGCTGGAGTTTGACAACAGGTTATCCCGCAACGCACTTAAGCTGAGAGGGAAAAACCAACACTGACATTTAGGACATTCATGATTATTGAGCGGGTGTATATTTATTTTAGTAATTGTGAATTAAAAACATGAGAGCGGAGCGTCAGATCTAAAAATGCTTAAATTCATGCAGCCAAACCTGCATACTACAGCCATAAACTAAACCTTAATATCCCATCCAATTCAGGTGACTGAAATTAATTTCAACTCAAATGCGATAGAAAATAAAATTTCTGTAAAAGAATCGTCGCAAAAAATGGTGTTTTGGATATCAATTCTGATATATAGTTTTATTTCAATATTAAAAACTGATGTTGGTGTTGTATTAAAAAAAAAAGACTAGCGAAATGAAAAAATTTCAAATTTAGAAATTTTTACTTAACTTCAAAACAGAAAAAACCAAACATTATAAGGCTTAATTATTCAGAACATATAAAATATGAAGAAAAATATTTAATCCCTGCACCTCCAACACCCACATTCCACATATATCACTGGACACCTTTGTTAAAACGCGGCCACCTTGTCTATAGGGAACTATCATCCTGTATAATGTCTTCACAATTAACAAAAATGCTCTTCTCCAAAGATTACATATTGATATGTAATATTTTGTATGCTGATTTTGATTTCTAAAATTAGAAAGTTACTTGCTTCTTAATAAAAGTTCCGGAAAAGTGACTCATTTAAATGTAATTTAAATGCGAACAATGCCTTCTCTTGAAGGACAGATGGTTCAACGCAATTCAGCCAAATTTTAATTAGTTAATTTGGATATTGTGCTGTGGCAATCATCATGATGTTACACCAACAAACCAAAACATAAATAGAACAAAGAAAACCTAAAATTAGTGCTATAAAAGGAAACAAACCATTCTCATTCATGTTGATAACTGAGTCATCAATTTAAGATTTCAATTTCTTCTCGCATCAATTGAGAAGTATGTACATATATCAAGTGGTAGCTGAATTACTACCAGCACAACATCATTTCAACTTAGTGGCAACAGCATTAAAAATAAACTGCGACTTTTAGTGCAATTAATAATAAGTCAAAACTATAAAACTTGATGAGCGTACTTTTACCAAACGACCTCGACCAATAAAGCTTTGCTCCATATTTGGAGATTACAGATGTTTTACCAAAACGTTTTTTTTAATAATTTTATATATATGCCATTTTTAGTCAAAAGTTTTAGGTGTGGGTGAGTTTTGCGATATTATTACTTCACTAGGGCAAATCACATGTCTTATGATTATAGCTAGATAAATTCAATTTAAGCAAGATTGTTTACAAACATTTAGCACAGATGTCTTTTCTATTTGTTTTTAATACAGTAATTACATGAGATACTTTACGCAACGTTAAAAGCGAACGTATGTATATATTAACATATACATAAGTATAAAATGTATCAACCATATTTGCATAACGTACTCTATTAAATAATTAAAGTAGCAAATAAAAGTATGAAATAATTAAAGGTAGTAACATAGGTCGAATATTTCTACAGTAAGATTTTGTGATATTAGGTTAAAAATAATTTGTTGTTCCTCAAAGTTTTACTCCGTTTAATTAGCTTGTTTTTTTTTTTAATCAAAAATGTAATATTTTAAATGTTAGTAATTAACAATTTTATTAAATTTTGTTATTCAGGACAATACACTTGCATTATTAGTTTACATTTAGAGATTTATTAATTTATTCTTAAATTCATTAGCGGCTGATTACTACATACTGTAAGTTTAACATAAAAAAATGTATAATTAATCTAGAGTGTACAAGCGTGGTATTAATATTTCTTATTTGTTTTAGAAACTTTAATGTCAATTTTGTTAGCATGCATTATAAAAATATTCAACATTGATGTTAATAGCTTATTCATATGGGGGTTAGTCCAATGCTATGAAAGAAGTTATAATATTCTAAGGAACAAGCCGGAATTAATAGAGTGATATCAATATATACAGTCGGGGACAAAAGTATGCGAACGGCGCTAATATAGCAATAAAATTCGATTTATCCAGAAATGTTGCTTCGTTTTTGCGATTCCAATGGTATAGTTGCAATTCTTATTACGTGTAGGAACCACCTCAGGCAATTTCAAGTTTTGCTCATATAACGGTTTCTTATTTACTCTGAAATTGAAACCGACTGGTTGACCAAAAGTAAGCGAACGATAATTTGTGACTCGATTTCGCCAGACTAGAAAACAAGATCAATAAGTCTGTAGCTTAAATAAAATAAAATATAACAGAAGAATTGTTGATGCGCACATGGACAATATACGCGTACAAAGTAGGGATATACAATATTATGTAACCTTTCAGCTTACAAAAAATAAAAATAAAGACAACATGAAAAGGAATTTTTTTAAGCAGAGCAACTGGCAGGCTATTACTAGAGAACAATATTTATATAATATTACTAAATATGTAAGTAGTTAGTTAAGTTACGAAATCAAGATTAAAATTCGAAAATTATCTCAATGTGGGATACCTGGTGTTCATGATTTCTTTCATTAAATTTTCGTGAACGCAAAATGATAGGAATTTTGCTTACTGTACTGCTTCCCCTCTAGCATGGAATACAACGAAGTATTTAGTTCCTGAGTGGTTCTTGTTTTGAGAAGGAATTTCCATCAATATTTTTAATTTTCGTGCACCTTTTCTATTTCCTTGTATTTTACGCTTGCATTCAACATTCAACCACAGAAACAGGGATTACTAACACAACTAAAATTTCATAATGCTTGCTACGCTTATCGCCAGTCTTGTTTGCTATATCTATAATAATGTCAGATTTTTGACAATTCGTGTGTAGTGGGATCACAGAATATATTCATAGTTTAAGGAAAAAGCCACTAGACAAAGACATTAAATAAATGGAAAGGGATAGGAGTAGCTTAATTAAAAAGAGCGCGTGAGCCTGTGCGTTCGAGTCGTGTATGTGTATGTGTCGCGAGCCTGGGCTCGAGTTCCCCGCTTCACCGTTCATCTCCCTCTCCCAGTATTCGGTTATATCGGTTGGTATTACACTATCATCGGCATAAAGGCTTGTAGCACTTCATGAAGAAACTAAAAATTTCAGACACTTCGTATAAAAAGTCATTAAGAGCAAGCTGTTACACTATCTGCCTACATGCTAAGTTACATCAAGTGTCTACGACATATACATATAATTGTTATGAAAAAGTTTCAGTTCCCTAAAATAGTTTCCGAATATATGTACATATTTATAGTGAAAAAAGAAATTGTTCTCAACCAAAGTCCAAATATATGAAAAAACGAAATTTCTGATTTTTGTTTGCAACCTTAAGGCACTTTCACATCAAAAACAAGAACAGAAAAATGTAAACCGAAAAACTCAATTTATTCCACTTTAAAACAAGATTTTTATTCCAATGATTAATAAAATCCAAGGAAATAGGATAAACTAAGAATTTTACTGAGAAAATAGTTATATTTATTTCAGATTTTAAAGAAAAACACAACTTTTACGTTTTATCGGCGAAAAACTTTTTCGGCGGAAATATTCGGCCGATAAAACATAAAAGTTGTGTTTATCTTAAAAATCTGAAATAAATATAACTATTTTCTCAGTAAAATTCTTAGTTTATCCTATTTCCTTGGATTTTATTAATCATTGGAATAAAAATCTTGTTTTAAAGTGGAATAAATTGAGTTTTTCGGTTTACATTTTTTCGATTCTTGTGTTTGATGTGAAAGTGCCTTTAGAAGTAGATGTCGGATTTCGTCCATTTTCGAACTTGTATCTACAATTTTTATTAACTAAACTTTTACAGAACAAGTAAAAAAGCTAGAATTGGTCTAAGACCAATTCTTATGATACCCTAGATGAATGCCCGTATTAAATTTCGTATGGTCACCGATCTATTCAAGTATTGATTTTGAAGTTGTTTTTCGCATATATTTCTAGAACAGTTTGTCGCACAGAAAAAATGGTTATAACCAATTTTATAGGATTTCGTATTCCACAGAAGTTTTTAGTACAATAAAAATGTCTTGGACTGATCGTTTTCAAAGTATACGTAAAAAACCGAAATTTTTATATGGCAACACCAAGGAGTTGCCCGATTTATTCCATTTTTGATATTTTATTTGCTAATGTAGTAAAAACATCATGTACGAAATTTCAGCTCTCTACGTCGATGCGTTCTCAGGCAGTGTCCAAATATATAGCGGAAAACTAAATTTTTATATGGCAACCCCACGAAGGAGTTGCCCGATTTGTCTCATTTTCGAACTTAATTTTACTTTTTTTTTTAAAGTCCGTGTACAAAATTTCAGCTCTCTAAGTATACGCGTTCTCGAGTTATCGTGCGCACAGACGGACGGACGGACATGCACAAATCGAAATAAATTTTAATATTATGAATGAGTGTCCAATCCATTTTGCTCTACCATCATTATTTCGAGGTGTTACAAACGGAATGACAAACTTAGTATACCCCTATGATTTCATCTAGGGTATAAAAATGATAATAACTTCGATTCTTTCAAAAGCTTTTGAATCTAAATATCATTAACTTCAAGTTAATGAAGTATCTAGATAGAAACCAATCAGCTCATCAACGATCGCCAATATGGAGACTTCTTCACTTTCTTACGGAACGTTAGAGCCATCAATATTACGCTTTTGTAAATCCAAAATTGTTGTTCTGTTGTCCTAGCCACTTCAAAGGCATTGACAAAATTTGGCACCTTGCCCTTTTAGCCAAATTTCGAGCACTTGGCCTTTCCCGTCCCTATGTCCTCTTAAAAGCCAGTGTGCAAAATGTTAGCTCTCTTAAGTACACGCGTTTTCGAGTTCTCGTGAGGAGACAGACAGATGGACAAGACGTGTGTATTTTGAGAAAAACAAAAATTAAACTGTTGTACTTTAAAATCAATAAGGTATTCCTCTATGGCTGCGAAACGTGGAAGGTCATATAGTGTAAATAGAGGGCAATGCGCCAAACAATGAAGAGCTCTTCCAAAGTGTTTCTAAATTTTTACAATTACTCTCAACTGTCGCTTTCATATACACTAGCAAGTTCCTTGTGTGATATGAATGTATTTAATTTATATCCTACACACAAAATTAATACAACTCTACCATTTTAATCACCGCATGAAAAATATCCCCTTAGCTCATCATTAATCTCATAACTTTTGGGCTAATGAATGTTAACAAAAATAATTAAGGCTTACGGTTTCTTTCTAAATGACTTAAAGAAATCATGGTGTAACAAATAACAGTGAATACTGAGATGTTCAGCTAAATAAGGAAATCAGTAAACGGAACATTATCTGTAAATATTAATTGTGGGAGTCATAAAAGTCTCAACAGAATAAGGAAATGTCTAATTAAAAGCAAAATGCTTTATCTAGAGGAAAGTTCAATTACTGATTTTAAAAAACCGTTGTTCTACCATTTGTCACAACTTTTACGTTCAAAAGGTCGTGAAAATTCAATGACATCGATATTACCAGACACATAATAAGAATGAGTTACCTGCAGGCCTTCATGACTCATAACGGGGATATTGACAGAACAAAGAATAGCAAAATCGTTAACTCAAGAGCATGACAAGCTCTGTGTAAGCACTGTCTCATATATAAAATTTGACATACCAGGAGATGTATTAAAAAAATATTAATGATAAAAATATGAAGATGACAATCACCAAACAAAGGTAAACATGATCTTTCAATCATTTTGTTCAATTTTTGTTAAAAGAAAAAAAAAAAAAAAAAACAACTATAGACGTAAACTTACACACAATAAAGAAAGACGGATTGAAGTAGTTTAATTTTTTTTATTGCGTAAAATTCTTGAGACACCAAACAGCATCGAGGAAATAATTCTTTAATCGCCCACGTGATTTCCATGTAATGAAACGGTTTTGTGAAATAAAAAGAGAATAATTACAAGCAACTCCAACGGTAGTGTTAAGTGAACACAGATATGTTAAGCTGTTTGAGAAGAAAGAGCTTTTTAAATGATGTGTGACTTTAATTGGGCGGGAACGGAAAGACAGAACTTGTCGAACTTTTAAAAATTTGCGAATGGTAAATTTGTCCAAACGAAAACAAATAGAATTATTATTCTAGTGATGGTATTAATCAACTAAAAAAATATATAAAAAGTTATATAACGGGATGAGACACTTGAATGGATTTTTTTTTTAATAGTTAAAAAAATCATCTATAACACGCCAGCTCTTAATCTCATAACAAATTTCTTATGCCCATATTTATGTTGCAAAAATTTTTAAAAGTCAGAACATTAAGGAACGACATCACCATTTTAATTATTACAGTTGCTTCGGTATCTCACAGCCCAATCAATAAATTATCTAGTTTTAGGTAATAATCATTAACACCTATCATACATAAATGTTTGTATTTAATAAACAACGCAATAGTGTAAAAAGAGGCATTGCAACAGCCACTTAAAATCATTTTGCAGTTTTTACCTGAACATGAAAAGGAAACATCGAAGTACTATTAAGTGATGAAATTACAAACAAGTGTAGAGATAGGAAATGCAGTACAAGTCCAAATCAAACGGACAACACTTTATTTCATATGTTGTGTAACCACACGAAGGTCAAGATATGATCAACCAGACTTTATAAATATGTGCACACATATCCCATGTAACCCTGGTCTTTAAGGACATGTATACTCGTACATATTAATACATATTGTTATTGTCATTACCAATGGCTTTATAACAGTGATAGCTTGTAATATTGTTTGCACATAGCGCGTCCACGATAATGCTAAGAGTGCTTATCAGCTTCAGGAGTTGTTAGAGACAACATAAACTAAGAAATTAGTCGCGCAAAAGTATAAATTGCTTTCCCTCTGCGTTTAATAAGTCTGTTTGTGTTTCTTATGTCCTTACGGATTAAAAGAAAATGCAGGCAGCCAAGGGCATTATTTCGAATCTGAGATAAAACAATGTCTTCTAGGTCTTTATGATGCAATTTGTTCAATTTGATGGCCCTAATTTTAATAAAAATTTATAATTCAGAAATGCGGGTGCCTTAGCATTCTTTTCTTTATTCTATCCAAGAAATATGACTTATATAAGGGCTACTATCCAGGTGAATTAAGTCGCATAAATATTTTGGTTTACCAAATTTAATAAGTGTTGTTATTAGACAATGAAACATTTCCTATAAGCAAATGAAAATCAAACTGTGAGGCTTGTTTTAATCGAAACTGATTTCTTTAATCTGATCTTGTAGCCCATCGTTTTTGATTGTGGTGACAATAGTTTCTGAATGTATGCGCGCAAGCATGTATTCAAAAATATAATAATTTAACAAATTTTAATAAGAAATAATATTATTTACTTGAATCCTATTACAGTTCACTATTTTGTAGTTATTTCTCTACTTACGAGGTGTGATAAAGAAATACGATGAATGATTTTATTACAAAGTAATAAGTTTACATAAAATTTGAATTAATCTCTTTCAATGTACTCTCCTTGCCTAGCGATGCACTTATCCCAAAGTTGATTCCATGATTGGGAGCATTTCTGGAAGGCTTCTTTCGGAAGGGCCTTCAGCTGCTCTGTACCCTATATGAAATCATAGTTTCTCATTCCGTTTGTAACGCACAGAAATAATGCTAGTAGGGAAAAATTGGTTGGACGCCCACGCAAAATATTAAAAGTTATTTTGAGTTTTGCATGTCCGTCTGCCCGTCCGTCCTCACACTAACTCGAGAACACGATCACTTAGAGAGCTGAAGTTTTGCACACGGTCTTTTTTAAAAAAAAAAGTAAATTCTAGTTCGAAAATGGGACAAATCGGGCAACTG
Source organism: Dioctria rufipes (assembly GCA_963924295.1). Classification (NCBI taxonomy): domain Eukaryota; kingdom Metazoa; phylum Arthropoda; class Insecta; order Diptera; family Asilidae; genus Dioctria; species Dioctria rufipes. The sequence continues at coordinate 168,764,403 of OZ002741.1, read as the reverse complement.
CTTCGTAGGGTTGCCATACAAAATTTCGTTTTTTACTATATACATATTTGAACACTGCCTGAGAACGCGTCGACATAGAGAGCTGAAGTTTTGCACAGTATGTTTTCATAGTATTAGTAAATAAAGCGTGAAAAATGGTCTAAATCTGGGAACCCCTTCTTGGTGTTGCCAGACGTTTTTATTATGTTGAAAAGTTCTTCAGAATATGAAATTGGTTATAATCATTTTTACTTTCCAACGAACCGTTCTAGAAATATATGCGAAAAACCACTTCAACAATCAAACTTTCACAGATGAGTCACCATAGCAAATTACATATGGGCATCACTGACTTATAACAATGGACTGAGCGATTTGCTATTTCATGTGGCACAAAAAATTTTGTGTTTCTGTATATCACCGTTAGAGCACCGTTTAAAACGTTTACTACATAAAAATATGTAAAACTCAACCAATCAAATGAAATTTTACACCCGTAAATCGAATTAAATTAAAAAAAAATATTTTCTTGTGTCCAATGATATTTTAATCGCTTATAAGCACTCTTATAAGAAATTAAACTAATTCTGACTTTTATTTTCAAAAGTTATTCTTAACTGAATCCTGCGTATGGGCAAGAGAGACGGCGCATGGTAAACAATATCTTTACCTTATTCTTTCTGCCGTGATTTCATCTGCAGCCAACATAAAAACATCAAATGGCATAAGAAAATGCTTAGTAAGAAATATTTTGTGTTGGTAGCTCCAACTCTGCCATAGGGCGAAAGAGAGAACTGTAAAACTTGTGACATTATTTCCTATAGGAAAATGGCAATACGCTCAGTCCATTGTTATAAGTCAGTGATGGGCATTCATCTAGGGTATCATAAGAATTGGTCTTATTGTTAGACCAATTCTAGCTGTTTTATTACTTTTTCACTATATATTTGGACACTGTCTGAGAGCGCGTCAACGTAGAGAGCTGAAATTTTGTACATCGCGTTTTAATAAAGATAGTGAGAATAGTTTGAAAAATCAAACTTGCATACAGAGGTGACTATACATTTATCTAGGGTATCATAATAAGTAGAATACGCACTTAATATTGCTTTTTAATCACTGTGTTGTTGTTGCATTTTTATTTATTTTATTTTATTAGCAAGAATTTATTTATTTTTGTAAGTGGTTGGTAGTCTCAAAAGAATTTCTGCGAGTTAACGTTTATCTTCAAGATTTGCTTGTCTTCTTGGTTTTCTTATTTGTTTCTTATTGCGTTTTATAACGTAAACGTCCTTTTAGAGAAACCGGTCGCTTTAAAATCGGTCAACGTTTTGAAAACGATACCACCTGGGCACATTATTTTTGTTACAAAGCAAGTTAGCCTCACTAAAGCTCACCTCCACGAGCTGCCTCGGCAAAAATTGGGTTTTTACGTATACTAATAACAGGGACAAAAAGGAGCTTGCTGTGATGAGTTAGCGATTTCTATAAAAACCAGAGAAAAGTTATAATTGGTCTAAGATACCGTAGATGAAAATAAAAGTTAAATAAAGTGAAAACCCAAAGTTTTGCATGGCAACACCAAGAAGGGGTTGCCCAGTTTAGTTCATTTTTGAAATTTTATTTACTATTTCTATGAAAAGGCTGTGTAAAAAATTTCAGCTCTCTACGTCGATGCCTTCTTAGGCAGAGGACAAATACAAAGTGCAAAACGAAATATTTGTATGGCAACCCTACGGACGGGCTGCGCGATTGGGTCCATTTTCGAGCTTAAAATTAATTTTTCTAAACAAGACCGTGCGCAAAATTTCAGCTTTCTATGTAGACGTGTTTTTGAGTTATCGAGAGGACAGACGAACGGACAGATGGACATACAAAAATCAAAATAACTTTTAATATTATGCGTGGGTGTCCAGTCCAACCCATTTTGCTCTAGTAGCAATATGTCTGTGTATAAAACGGAATGACAAACTTAGTATATCCTTCAGCACGAAGCGGGAGGATTTTGCTGGCCTTGTGCCTAGCTGTGCCATTACAAAGCTCCGTGGTAGTTCCTTCTATGATTACCGAGCTGTTCAGTTAAGTTACAGGTTTTTATATAAACAATAACTGTATCAGAAATTTCACAATTTTAAAATGGCCGAAACTATTTCCTTGCCTTGCCATGTCTTTTATCCGTAAAAGGTGAAGCGTGTTGGCCTAGGCTATGATTTCAGCTAGGGTATAAAAACAAAGGACTCTGATTTATCCCATTTCCGAACTTTGCCCCCCGATTCTAAATGAGGCTTTTAAGAGATCTCTTAACCTCTTAAATTTAGCAAGTAAGAGATTTTACCAGAATCAGTATTCTACATAAATTTTTGTGGAGAAATATTAACTTTAAGAGGTTAAGAGGGTTTGGAAAATCTTTCAGTCAGTCCAGCTATTAAAGACGTTTACTTTTCAAGAAGGAAGAAGAAGAAGTAATGTTTTTGGCGTGGCGATGATGGCAATATGACCAACCCACACGTACCTATAATTGTGTGCGTCTTTAATCAAGTAATGGTAATTGAATTATTTTAATACATAAATAGTAGGTAAAGAGTTCCACAGCCGTCGTTACGTCCAACAGGATTTTCGTATTAGCATGTAGCAAAAAAATTTATTGTTACCAAAACTTTAAAGTGACGATAATATTGTCGAGTAATGGAGATTATCGTAAGGCTATGTCATTTCTATCACTTTAAAGGCAAAAGATTTTAGCATTCTGAAATTCTATACAGTCTCAGGAATAGCATAGTGATTCAAGTCGTCTCTCATATTGCTCAGAACTATCCTCTGTGCATGGCTCAAATTGCATAATTATTTTATATTTTACAAACTTGTACATATTTATATAATATATAGGAATTATATAAATATGTACTTATTTTACAGCATTTTTATCCAACATTTCGGTATTTTAAAACAAAGCAATTTCTGAAACTATCACGAAGAGTCTTAAGGGTACCTCGGTGAGGAGCTATTATGTTAAGAGATATTTGACAGATATTTTCGTTTGCTAGAATACCAAATCTCTTAAAAAAATCTCCACAAAAGTTAAGAGATCAGCTGACGTCTGACATCTTTAACTCTTTACGTCGAATACCAATGTCTGCGAATGGGCTTTGACAGCCCAGTTAAGAGGATAAGAGCTCTTATCTCTTATGTAGAATCGGGGGATAAATCTACATTTTTTAACTCTCTAAGTAAACGTGTTTTAGAGTTATCATGTGGATGGACGAACAGCCAGGCGGCCATTCCAAAAACAAATAAAAAACCCTTACTCTCTACCACAACGAGGTAATATTATAACTAAAGGAAATGAAGTCATATGTACGGCCTGTGTACCCGAGCGTAGCAAAAATGCCCGCATTGTGTATTTTGATCTTGTTTTTTCTATTTCATTCATCCAATTTTGGTCTTCGCTGTCAAATTGGCTTGGCGCATTGACCCGTGAAGGAACCCCCGAAGGAACACGAAGCAAATATTACTCAAAAACTTTTTACCACTGAATTTTTTTTTTTCTTAATTAACTATTTTATGTTCAAGTTTGCAAATTCAGTAAATACTATTGAGTATATGAAAATAACAGCGATTAAAATTGTGCACAGGTTGTACAATTGTGTACAAATCTTACGGCAATGTACAAACAATATTCAGTGTCAATGTGTTAAAAATGGCTATATTGCTGCGTTCCTTTTGTCTTTCAGAATGAATTTTTTCAATCCATGTCGTTCTTTTTCTCGGGCCGAACGATTTAGTTTCAATCTGTCATCGCTTTTTTCGAACTCCGAATCGCTCTGAATGCACCTGAGTTTTCCCCGGATTTAAGCAGAACGATTTTAATTTGTATTCGTGAATGTGTTGTTTACCATTTGGACGAACTGGTATTAGTTGAGTTTAAGTTGCCTTTGTTGGAAAATAGCTTTATTTTTCATAAACAACAATTTTTACGAATTTATACTTGCTTTTATCAAATGTAAAAAATGTCAAACACTTGAAATGGTTCTGTTTCGTTCCTTTTCTATGAGCACATAATTCAATTATGACATCGTTCTGTCGATTCATACAGATTCATTCAGAACGAGAAAAGGAACGCAGCATATGATATTTGCTCGCTTTTAGTTATTACCTCGTTGCGCCATATTGTTGCATTGTTTCTATGCGTTACAAACGGAATGACAAACTTAGTATTGGTATAGGTAGAAAAGATGTCACCTTTAGGTTTGGTACTGGTGTGGTGGAATAAAAGAGCACGAAAATTACAGACTCGGTGCCGACCGTGCTCACAGTGAGTCACAGGAAAAAGCCTACTATAAGTGTAATAATCTGAATTTTGTGTTTCTTAAATTCAATATGAAAAATTGGTTTTGATGACAGGTTTTTTAAGAAAGAAAACTGAGTGAAAATTCGAAAATTGCGTATTTTTTCAGCTACAACTTAAGAGTATCACTTGTATTGGACCGGTCCAAGCATTATCTATCTAATAAATTTTAAACCTTAATTGGGAGCATCACTCATAACGGGTGAATCATGAAAATCTTTGCTTGTCCTGTCAACTATTCATAGAACACCCTGTATGTGCAGTGGTTTTGCATTATCCATTTACTATTTTATGTTAGATTGAGAAGTTCAGTAATGGTTACTAAGATTACTATAATGGAGTAATTTATATGTGTAAGAAACAATTAACAATAATTTTCCGAGTTAACCAGTTCAATATAGATTAAGTACAGATTGTGTTACGTATGGGTACGCTCTGCTACTGGGATATTATATATGTACCAATATGGAAAACCAACAAAAATTTTCATGAAGCCTTGAGACTCATCTTCTGCAAAAAGTATACTGAATCGTCCTGCCCTCTAGACACTTTTTTTCAGCAGAGAGTGAGCGGATCCCACGTCATGTATCTCATATCACAGAGTATATAGATGGATAATTGAAACAAAAGCTCAATCCCGAATCTACTTGCTTTATGTTCATAACAAACAGCAAAAACTAAGTCGCTTCCCTGCCACCTGACAATATAAGTGAAAATCTTTACAATATTTACTTTATGGCTGGCTGTTGTAACTGGTTTGTAAAATGATTTTGAAATGATCTTATTCACTGCAGCATGTTTTTCATGTTGCTTTTTATCCTTTTTGGTAGCAATTTGCCTTGATTATATTAATGAATAAGGTAAAAGTTGATTCAAATAGAGGTGACTTCTCATATAACACCTTATTTTTAAAGTGTTGTTTCCCTTCTCCTCTACGATCCTTCATTTAGGAGCTTATTACCGGAATAGGCCTTTATATAATATAATCTCCTAAACAAAACTGTTCAATAGATTTTAGCACAGTATTTATACTCCACAAGTAAATGTGAGTAATTTAGTGCTCAAATCTGTATGCTGCATGTAAGAATTTATTTCGATATTCGCAGAGATATTTATGATTTGTTGTATTTTATATCCACAGTAGCTAGGTATCAAGATAAAAATCTGTACTTACGAAGAAGCATTTGAAGCTCTAGAGCTGGTATCAGAATCATGACGCCTTCGTTTAGCGTCATTACGTTTACCACGAGATCTGAAAATTATTTAAATGCACTTGAATATGTCTGTATTAGACGTATTTATTCATGTATACATTAAAATAATAAAAATATATATGTACATATAAAAATATATAATTTACTTACGGAGTTGAAACAGATGATTGAGATATCTCTTCCGACTCAACACGTCGTCTTTTTTCCCGATGTCCTGTAGATGTTCTTGAATAATGCCGTCTTCTTGTACGGGGCATCTTAAAGAAATAAAGAATATTTGTTAATATTTATAATTCTCAAAGTATGCTAAGTAAAGCATTCAAATTATTCAAGTTATACCCATTGTGTTGTAGTACTAACAATACTAGCAAAGAAATCACATGTCATTTTTACTGAGTCATAGACAGGATGTCCCGCATTAGGTCTGGCAGACGAAAGCTATGGATAGGTCATGTTCAGACAAACAAAAAACTGTATGGATGGAGTGAGGGAAATCCTCAGGGTTTCCAAGATTAACGAGACTTACAGTGAAAACTACTTTTCACGAGACATAGTCAGTGTTGGGCAAAATGTAATTTGATTAACGATTAACAATTACAATTAACCATGTAATTAGTAATCAGATTACTTTGTAACAGATTACTAATGTAATCTATTTTCATAATTACATAATTTAATCGATTAACATGTAGTGTGAGTACATATTAATTTGATTACACATTGTGTAATATTGAAGGAAGTCAGTTACGTACACATGACTTCGTGGCCGTGTCATTAATGATGGAAAAAATAATAATTATGTATAACTAACTAGTTACTACTAAGAAGAGAATTAACTAGCTACTAAAAACTTCTTTAGTTAGTTATTAGTTACCATTGAATACTTGTTAGTTACTTAAAGTAATATACGTTATTTATTATAGCGAAACAAAAATTCAAAATAATCTTGATCAAGTACCAACGATTCTTATATTCCATTCTATTTTAATTTTGTAATTTGATTATTCATCAAAAAGAATTGCTAAATATTTATGTATATACACAACTACAAAAACTTATCGCGGTAGTAGGCATATGTGGTTACGTCTTGGATCATAGATTAATGAAGTACCGTTAAATGGGGTGAATTGGATAACCTATCTTTTTTTAATATCTTTGCTTAAGTTCTGAAAATAATTGCATAAAGTACTTACACTGACTGTTATTTTTTACAACTATTTTCAGAATTTAAGTAAAGATATTTACTGTGTTCTTTTGTATCCGCAGAACAGAGCAGAACAAATCATACACAAAAGAACGCTTCATACATTTTCATAGGAAGATTTAAATGAAGCGAACAGTACAAATAGTTCGCTTCAATCTACAGAACAATTTGTTATCTTCAGTATATAGTTCTAGAACAAGGTACACAAAAGAACACAGCTATTAAAAAATATAGGCGATCCAATTCACTCCATGTCCTAAAATCCGTTAGTGGGTAGGTCCATGTATACAGGGTATCCCAAACTAATATCACTATATTTTGCCAAATGATTCCTCTCATCCAGACAAGTAAAACATTGTATGGTAGGAGGGGATAAATGTCACCCTACCGAGTTACAGGGTGATTAGTAAAATATCCTTTTTTCATTAACACCCTATATCTTGAAAAGTACAGGGTATATGATCTATTTTAAGAAGGCATTATATGCAGAGCTTTAAGGTCTTTCCTGCGCATGTTAAACCACCCGTACCCCTCCGCATTCCAAAGTTATGATGCTTCAAATTCAAAATTTCGATTTTTCAGTTTTATGTTTTTTTAATATCCCCAATACCATACATTTTTGTTAGTAAATTTCGAAAGCCCAGAGTCTACTCTTTAATGTAACCTATTACACTTATGTTCTATCTGTTACGATTAAGGGGTTATAGCTCATAGCCTATTCAGGTCATACCGAAATTAAACGATATTTTTGTAAAATGACGTCCTTACAGTTACTAAGGGAACAAATTATCTGTCACCTGAATTGGTTAAAAGCTAATAACTCCTTAACCGTCACAGATAGAACATAAGGTTAAATTAGAGAGGAGACTCGGCTTTCGAAATGTTGTAACATTTTGGGGATGTATGAGAAATTTCTTCTATACCACTATGTCTCGTGAAAAATATATCGAGTTTGTCTTTTTTTTTTGTAGCACAGTATACTCGTTGGATCTTTCAAATGTTATATAAAGTTTTCCCCTGTTCCACTCCGTTTTGAAGTTATAGTTCAATAAAGTTAAAATTTCAACCTCGGGTTTTTTTATTTAACTATTATTTTTATCAAAAAACATGTTACCAACACCAATTCTTCATATTGGATTCAAGAAGTCCAAAAGCTTCATTTTGAAATGACCTATTTCACTCTCTACCCAAAATGTAAACCTCTCTGCGTTTTCTGCACTTTTTCTTAAGCATAATCAGCGAAAAAGAACAATAAATGCCAGAAAGTAGGCAATTATTTTTTAGGATTGAGTTTTTTTAATCATCATCATAGGGTGTAACGTTCAGAAGTTACAGGACGATCCACAAAACATACCCAAATATCTTTAAGTCCCGTTATCTTGATTTCTCTCCTCTACCCATACAATTTCTTGTTTGTCTAAGCTTGACCTACCCATAGCCTTTGGGTGCCACATCACATACGGGATGCCCTGTATATCATTCACAGGTTATTATACACGCAGTCGTAATAGGGGAATCAGATTATGCTAGTTACTGTCATTTACAGAGTTATAAATCCTGTAATGAGCAATAGTATTAAAATATTCGAAATATACAAAAATATTTCATAAACATATTAATTTTGTCATCTATACCAAGATCCGCGGGAGCTTCCAGAGTTGAAAAAAAGTATACGACTTAGACCTCACCGAATTAGTCAGTCTGATAAGACAAAACAACTCTCGTGAATTAACAGTAAACACATTATAATTTAGTCAAGTCATCATGACTTCCGACATTTTGAACTTAATACGCAAGATCAATTAGTGAATGCACAACGAAAAAGAAAAGTTAGTCAGAAAAGCATACATGAAAAAGCGTGGGTGATCTAAGCGTGTACAAACAAATCAAAATAAGAGCTGTTCAGTTGTTTTCCTAAAATAAAGATGGTACACCTATTACAAATATGTATGTATAAAAGACTGTGTTCCATTTCATTACTGCTGTGACAATTTTTTTATTTTGTCTAGCTAATAAGCGATGTATTCTTTGACATCGAACCTGTTTCTTTCAAAGATTGCGGAAAATTCAAGCCTCAAAAACAAAAAACAAAAAAAAACAAGACTTGAAACTATTCAAATTTAAATATCATTGTTTAAGACATCAACAATATACATTACATTCAAATTCAATTTTTCTTTACTTGAATGAAATGCGTGAAATGGATACTCATTATTCCTCTAGTTGATCAAAGTTACAGAATAAAATATTTCTGAATTAAATTAGTTTTTACAAACATCGTGTGTTGAGATGTGGGTAAGAGAAATTTGATTGTGAAGAAAAAAGGTTCTTTTATTGAGAACTATTTTTATGCGGAAGTAACCAAAAACTAAGTAAAAGTTATAATGTATTGCTCTAAAACCAAATTTTGTTCGGCTGACTTTTGTATACATGTACATAGGACACATTCGTTTTTGTAGCGAAATCCCAAAATCCTATGAATTTAAGATAGATAACTTTAAATCTAGGCCGAATCCATCCGCAATCGATAGCTAAGGTGTAGGACCTCAAAATAAAATTAAAATTGTAATGTAATGTAATTTTATATGGTCACCCCTATGTGCAGGTTTGATTGTTAAAGTGCTCCTTCGCATCTATTTCTAGAACGGTTCGACGGACAGTAAAGATGATCTTTATCAATTTCATAGGATTTTATATTCTGCAGAATTTTTCATTACAATAAAAGCCTGTAACACTGATCGTTTTCATAATACCTATACATAAAAACCCTCAATTTTTGTATGGCAACACCATGACCGGTTGAGCTTTTGGAATTACTTTGTATTAACTATTTTTCGAAAATACTGTATAAAAAATTTCAGAAGGTCTCTACGCCAACGCGGAAGAAGATTTGTATGGCAACACCATGAAGAGGTGGCCCGATTTAGTCTATTTTTATACCCTAGATGAAATCTATAGGGTATACTAAGTTTGTCCTTCCGCTTGTAATGCACAAAAATAATGATGGTAGAGCAAAATGGATTGGACACCCACGCATAATATTTAAAGTTATTTTGATTTTTGCATGTCCGTCCGTCTGTACGTGCGCACGATAACTCAAGAACGGGTATACTTAGAAAGCTGAAATTTTGTACACAGACTTAAAAAAAAAAGTAAAATTAAGTTCGAAAATAAGACAAATCCATAACAAAAAAAAAGAGAACGCGTCAACATACAGAGCTGAAATTTGGTACATGGTGCTTTTATAGTAATAAATAACATCTCAAAAATGGACTAAATTGCGCAACACTTTCTTGGTGTTGCCACATAAAAATTTTGGTTTTTTACATACACCAGGGACTGGTATTATGAAAATTTTAAACAAAAAAAGCTGGAATAAATCATGATCGTGGAATTTAGTGGAATATACCAATTTCGATTCCTGTAAAGCTTTTGAATACTTAACTTTTTATAAAAAAAAAAAGCTAAAAACCTAGGCTGGCAAAAATAAAAAGCCAGCTTGACTTTTTATTTTTTCGATCTGGAAGTAACAAGTTTTGAAGCCGAAAGTATAAAAAGCCAAACTGGCTTGTTATTTTCAAGGACCGAATCAGTTATGAATTTTTACGTAAAAAGTTTAATTTACTTGTTATTTGTGGCTTTTTATAATTTCTAGCCGAGCGGCTTTTTATTTTTTCTGGTTTGTTCTGGCTTTTTATTTTTGCCAGATAAAATAAAAAGCCTTTCCAGCTTAGTTTTTTTAGCTTCAAATTATTATCGGTTAGGAATATAACAGGTAAAGTTGGCTTTTTTCGTAAAAAGTCATAACTGATTCGGTCCCTGACATATACTGTGAAAGTGATCAGTCCTAGACATTTTTATTGTACTAAAAACTTCATCAGAATACGAAGTCCTATAAAATTAGTTATAATCATTTTTTCTGTCCGACGAGCCGTTCTAGAAATACATGCGAAAAGCCACTTCAAAAATCATCTAGCTAGGATATCATAAGAATTGGTCTTAGACCAATTCTAGCTTTTTTACTTGTTGAAATTGTATTTACTATTTTTATGACAACACCTTGTACAAAATTTCAGCACACAAAAATCAAAATAACTTAATATGCGTAGGTTATTTTGTTGATACTTAAAGGAATATATGAGATCTCATTCATTGGAAATAGTCAGTCCTAAGATGATTTTTTGAAAATACGCTACCCACCAAATTCTTAAAATGGGGGAAATATCAAACAGCAAAACAAAGAAGGATGGGTCGAATATTTCTCTATTCTTTATCTTCCCTGTAAATGTCTTTCTAATTGGAGGAGATCGGTGCAGAAGCCTATAAGGGCGTCAGCGTGGCGGGGTCCCGCCTTCAAAGCAACGAGATTCAGAAGATACGAATTAAAGCATAAATATACTGAATTCTTGATTTTCGTGAGAAGTAGTCATTGAATAAATAACTAAAGGAAGCTGCATATTGACTGAAAACTTAAGTCATTCGCGAAATTTTAAATTTATTGGTGAGCAATAATTGCACAAAACACTAAAATTAAATAAAAATATAACATCAAGCTTTGGAAACAACACTATTTCAAATTTCTAATTTTTATTAATAATAATAAACATTAAGGGCTCGCTGAACTCCCGGAACTCTTCTGTTGTGTTCCTTTCCTCAGTCAGAATAATTTTTTCAATCCATGTCGTTCTTTTTCTGGGGCCAAACGATTTATTTTCAATTTGTCGTCGCTTTTTTCGGACACCGAATGGTTCTGAATGCACCTAGTTTTTTCCAGATGCAAGCAGAACAATTTTAATATTCGTGAATATATTATTTACAATTTGTCCGAGGTAGTAATAGACCAAGAATCCGCAGTAAATTTTTGGTGTGAAATATAACCAAAAAAATTATGCATACGTAAAGGAAAGGCAATTTCAAAAACAACCGTCTGGCAGGAAATCTCCGCGGCCTAAGTGAGTAATAGTATGTTGAAAACACCCTTTTTTTCAAAATTGAAATACTTATTATAACCACTTAATGCACGTCTTAAAAAACAGAGTTTTTCCCTGAGCACAAATATGTAGGTCCAAGACGGTTTACACGCGGCTAACCCCTTGCCAGACGAAGTTAAAGTACTGAAAATTTCGGATTTTTCAAAAAAAAAAAAAAAAAAAAATTATTCTAAGTGCTTTCTTTTTAAAACTAACGGCGATAATATGATTCGAGATGACGTTGAAGAGCTAAAAAGTTCTCAAGAAGAGGCAGATACTCGTATGATGCTGCATTTATCCTTTTTACAGAGAGACAGCTCAGTTGTCATTAAGTCTACGGATACAGATGTACTCATAATAGTGCTTTACAATCCGCCAAACCTTAAAAATAATATAAAAGTATGGATCGAAGTAGGAACTATGTCTAAAATTACTCTTGACGTTAATTTAATTTATAAAGATTTGGGACAAACACTGCGCATTTCACAGCTTTACAGGATGTGACTATACTCCACCTTTTTTCAAGAAAGGAAAAATAAAACTTTTAAAATTTTGGAAAGTAGACCAGAATTTCAGTTGACATTTTCTAAATTTGGAAACGAAGTAGATCTTTATGAAGAAGAGTATACATTATTAGAAAATTTCGTCTGTAGTATATACCGGACAAAAGCTGTAGGTTGACGAAGCCAGCTATGAAATTTTTTACAAATCCTACAAGCTTACATCAGAGACTTTAGAAATATCCGAAGTAAGTTATATTTTTTTGCAAAAGGTTCATGAGATTCACTGCTAAATTTACATATTTCTTGTCACCATACCTTTACCGTCTCACAAGCACAATTTGAATGAAAAATCTTCAGGGCGAAATGTGGATGATATTGCCAAAATATCTTCCATGCGAAATTAAAGCAAATACTGTGAAATGATTTCTTCCTTGTCTTGCGTAGACCAAAATAAGAAGAAATCACAAACAATTTTGTTTTCTGATTTTAAATGTGGAAGCAAGAAGGCAATAGTTTCGCTTATTTGTAATCTCTATGATACACGAATTTATCATTTGGAACAAGTAAAAAACCTAGAATTGGTCTAAGGCCAATTCTTATGATACCCTAGATGAATGCCCGTATTAAATTTCGTATGGTCACCGATCTATTCAAGTATTGATTTTGAAGTTGTTTTTCGCATATATTTCTAGAACGGTTTGTCGCACACAAAAAATGATTATAACCAATTTTATAGGATTTCGTATTCTGCAGAAGTTTTTAGTACAATAAAAATGTCTTGGACTGATCGTTTTCAAAGTATACGTAAAAAACCGAAATTTTTATATGGCAAAACCAAGAATTAGTTGCCCGATTTAGTCCATTTTTGACATAATATTTGGTAATGTAGTAAAAACATCATGTACGAAATTTCAGCTCTCTACGTCGACGCGTTCTCAGGTAGTGTCCAAATATATAGCGGAAAACGAAATTTTTATATGGCAACCCCACGAAAGAGTTGCCCGATTTGTCTCATTTTCGAACTTAATTTTACTTTTTTTTTAAGTCCGTGTACAAAATTTCAGCTCTCTAAGTATACACGTTCTCGAGTTATCGTGCGCACGGTTTACGGACGGACATCCAAAAATCGAAATAACTTTTATTATTATGAATGGGTGCCAATCCATTTTGCTCTACCATCATTATTTCGAGGTGTTACAAACGGAATGACAAACTTAGTATACCCCTATGATTTCATCTAGGGTATAAAAACGCGTCATTAGACCCCATGACAGTAATTAGTTTGTGAGTTCTCTAGTGATTTTAATTCCACCAATTCATATTAAAAAAAATTAATTAAATAAATATATACATACCTACTTTAAATAAATATGTTCTTTATTCCCTTACTACAAATTCCAAAGGATTTATTTCGACGATTCTTGAACAATTTGCTTAGACGATAAGAAAGCGAATCATCTTGAAGAAACGTATACGTTTCTTATACATGATATGAAAATAACTCGCCAGGAAGGGATGTTGACAAATTACTTTAATGTATCGCGTAGAAGATTCGCATTCGTTTCTTCAAAATGTTTTGCCTTCGGGGTAACAGTTTCTCCCGTTGGAAATTAAGAATGCAATACGAATATGATTATCATCTACGATATATTTTATCGTCCAGGTAATAAGAAAGTGAATCTTCTGCGTTTCGCCATGTTTGCTAGGACTTTACCTTTATACATATAGTGAATTCTGTGTGAATATTTGGAAATGTCAGGAAACTGATTATAATTTTGTCTATTATAGGTTTCGAAGGAAGTTTTCTACAAACAAACAAACAAACAGCAATTATACATATATGTTGTATATGGAAGAATGCGGTGAAAAATGAAGATATTAAATTATCACCAACAGAAAGTGGTTGGGTGTTAGCAAAAAATAAATTGAAAATTAAATGGTTCGACGGAAATGCACACCGGAAAGACTGCAAGATATCCTTAAAGTTAATGTATATGAAGAAAACAAAAACGATGTACTCACTTGTGATTCATCAGATTACAGTGAATCTGATCTGAAAGTGATGCTTGAATAAGTATAAATTAAAAAAAAAAAAAAAAATGCTGGAAATTGTAGGATTTTTTTGTTATTTGTCAGTACTTCAACTTAGTCTGGCAAGCCGCGCGCAATATGTCTTGAACCTGCATATTTGTGCTCAGGGATATTAGCTCTGCTTCTGAGCCGAATTTCGTCTGGTAAGGGGTTAGCCGCGCGCAAACCGTCTTGGACCTACATATTTGTGCTCAGGGAAAACCTCTGTATTTCGATTTTTAAAAAAAAGGGTGTTTTCAATATACTATTACTCACTTGGGCCGCGGAGATTTCCTGCCAGACGATTGTTTTTGACGTTGCCTTTCCTTTAACTTAATACGTATGCATAAATTTTTTGGTTATATTTCACACCAAAAATTTACTGCGGACTCTTAGACTATAATAATTCAGTTTAAGTTGTCTTTGTTGGAAATTAACTTTGCTTTTCTTTGGGCCACCTTACACGCTGCAGCACGAAGGACGCGCATTTTGCTACACTTGTGCCTAGACGTGTCATCACAATAATTTTGTCTTTACTGTATTTCCTTATGATAATGGAAGTTAATTGTGTACACGTTCAAACAAGTTACAGTTTTGGATATAAATTACAACTGTATCACAAATTCACAGCACGTAATGAGAATTTAATTTAAAGCAGGCTGCAGCGTGTAAGCCATAGCACAGGAAGTGCACAATGCGCAATAGTGTTCTGTAGTAACTAATAGTCACTTTTTGCACGCTTTTTGACTGCCGATGAACGTATCCAATATAGAACAACTTTTAAAGCGATGAGAATGCGGTAGTCCCTTATATTCGTGTAATTTATCAGATTGATATTTTCTGAGAAAAACGACATCACGAATGACATAAAAATGATGGATGGAAAAGTATAATTTTGATTCTAAATCTTAGAATATGATCATGGATTAATTTGGTGGATAATAGTAGATGCATATGTGATGCTCCTTCCACTTTCCAATAAATTCAGCTAATTTTATTGACGGTAGGTAGCACTTAACTGCAATTTCACTAAATGGAGTAAAATTGTATTAATTTGATATTGAACCGAAATGTCGCAAAAGGGTCCTTGACGCACCTCATTTGTGTGATACACAGCACATTTGACCATATTTAATTAAAAATCAAATATGGAGACAGTCTGTCTAGGGTGTTAAGTCAACCATTTCCAAGCTTTTTATATTTTTTTTAATATGCTCGCTCCCAAAAATGTTTCAACCTAGATATGCTGCTGGGCCGGTGTGAGAGGTGTTCTGTAAATAAGTAGGATGGAGTATGACAGAAAAATCCTTGGAGAGTCATGATCACACCTTTGCTCTAGACAATTCCCAAATTCTTCCCCTCAAATTTACGTTTGAAAATAAATTTGTCGTTTTTCAAAGGAACTGTAGCCACTTAAATGCACATAAGTCCTTTCAATAATATCGCAGAATCAAACACTTTTTCCTTTTATCCTTCATAACGATATCCAACATGTTACGATTTATGGTAAAATGTTGCAGTTGCGAGCTTTAAAGTTGGATTCTTGAGGGGAAAAAATCATACAAATTTGTTATGTTATCCATGCACATAATGTTTCTTCTTTTTGACTGTGACCCGTTAACAGTCCTTTAAATTAAAATTATGAACTACCGCAATATTTGCTTTCGTTCATAAGTTATTAATACTTTTAAGGTATGCGGAAAGTAAAAACGTTTAATTAGCATTATAAGTATTTTAGTGTGGGCTTTAAGAAGATGCAGTATAAGCTACCGCCGAACGTCGAGCCTAACTTACGATGCACATATAATGTCGAAGATCATATTATACACATAATATGTATACAGGGTGTCCCGTAAGTGGTATAATATCCGAAGGCCACAGATGTTAGGCATTATTGGAGGCCGACAACGGCACACATTGTATCTGAAAATAATTCCAGTCGGCTACCAGACTGAATAAAAATTCTGCCGAATCATTTTCTGTAAATTTCTAAGGAAAATGAATGCTTATTGTTCATTCGCGTTAATGCCCACTGGGAAAAAGAGCATTTTAAGAGCCCTCCTGAAGCGCTTCCCTGGAATCCCGTAGCTCTTCTTTTCCCTAATCTGGTTCATTGCTTTCTAACATAGGCATGTCCGCAGAGGCAAGCGCTTCAATGCTCCTCTTAAGAAGCGCTCTAAGTGATGACCGACGAAGTTTTTTGAATATCTTTTCTTAAGCTTTAATGAGATCTTTGGATAATCATCGCAGTGCTTCTTCCTTAATCTAATAAGAGGCCTTCAAGACAGAGAACAGAAGTAAGGCGCTCATGTTTGGTTATGATTATTTGTGGTATTAAATCTTATGAAGTTGAATTAATAGGCCAATATTCTCCATTTTTTCTCACTTATACTAACCAAAACTTCAGATCACATATTTCGTGTTCCAGAAGCACTTTAGTTACTTACTTGCGCCTTCGCTTATTTTTCATGATAGATCAGTGAATATGCTTCTAAAGAGCTGCCAAAAAATGGCTAGAGAAGCGCTTAATTATGCACCTTTCAGAAGCGCTGGTTTTTTGTTCCTATTGGTGCCCATAAACATTGTTATTGACCCAAGCAATCGTTATCGGCCTCCAATAATGTATAACAATACTAAGGAAAAAATTTCCAGTAAATTTCTAAGAAAAAACTGCGGCTTTCCCTACATCAGGACGAGGCATTGTGGATTTTATATTGGAGCGAAGAACTGAAGGGTTGTTACGGCATCGTTCATTTTATATTCTAGGGTGGTTTTACTGGTGGTTCTTCAGTTGCAGAACTTTTGGCGACTGAGCGTGAGGAAAACTGTTCAAAATGGTACAAGTGGAGCCATCTGACATTATAACAAGGAAGCATTTGAGCAATCGCTATACAGTTTTAGCACGAGACTTACGAGATAACATCAAAAATTTATGCGAGAAATTATCGCTTTTACTATTGCTTCAGAAACTGGTGAAATTAATTGAACTAAACAGCAAAGGCCAGAAAGTAGTTAATGATAAACTACATTTACACGGCGACAGTAGCTTTCGTAAGTAACTTTCGTAAATAGTTTCATTTTGACGTTTCCATACAAATCGTCTACTTACGAAAGTAACTTTCCCCTCTCGGGGCCCACGGAAGTAAAGGTCATGAAAGTTGAAAGAGGATGATAAAATCGAGAGAGCAGGACCTTAATTTATTTGAACCACTTAAGTAACAAACGGTAACAAACGTGTAAACAAAAATTTCATGAAAGTACTTGTCATGAAATTTACTTACGAAAGCTACTTTCGCCGTGTAATGTAGCTTAAATTAATGAACAAAACTCGTAATTTTTCTTTCCATTTTTAGGAAAAATTTCTCGGCAATAAGTAAAATTACCCCTTCGCGTCGCCGCCATCTAGTCAGTTTTCAGTATAACAAGTCATTCCCAGCTTCATTATGTTTTTAAACTTAAATAAGTGTTGGATTGGTTGGTTGATAACATGGGAGTTACGACACATACGACACCTTCTGAGCTGACATTACTGATTACTCCGAACTGGCCTATCTATATAATTTGTAATCAATGGTATAACTGAGTTGAGTTACATTACCCCTGTAGCTATACGATAGTAAGATACCCGCAAATTACGTAGAATAATCCGGAGGATGACAACAACAATTTTTCACACTAAATAAATATAAAACAATTAAGTCGGTGGTATGCATTCATTCAGTTTGAAAAATTGATTGAATTCAAATTTAATTTATTTAATAATTTTAAGATTCAGAACTCAGTGTATAAAGAAGATATATATACAATGTTTATTAGAAGATCTACTAATAAAATAAATTCAGACAATACATCGCGGTATAGGACTCAGCGGAGCCAGATGGCACAATATACGAGAAGAATTTGACCAGTTGGTGAAGGCTTCTTATAATGTTGGAGAATCCCAACTGAAGATTTCTTATATGTACTGGGTAAAAGCCTAAATGAACAGCATAGGATATTTATCAGAGAAGCCAAGTCCAGCCTTACTATTATGTAGTCACCAGTTTCAGAGAGAGAATTATTAAACCTCAAAAATAGTCAATCATACTGAAGATGCATAAAAAGACAATAAGGACGAGTTCAATGCACGAATGAACGAGATATTCGATCTCATTTATCGTCATCTTAATTTAGCTTTAAAGTAGGATCTATCGTTTCTACAAAGTTCAGAAAATATCAGTAATAAGAACATGAACAATCTTCGGACACCATTCACAATGGAATCATCAGAAGTTCTTTCATCAATGACTGGAAAATGGAACTCGAACGGGGATCATTGTAAAGTCCAAAAGAGAGATCTAAAAACAAAATAAAATCAAGTGGAGAGGAATCAGATGATTGTTTACAAGGGGATAATATGATTCGAGTTATCTTGGATAAAATTAAAACTGTAAGCGATCGAGCAATCAGAAGGCAGCAAACTGGATCAACACAAAAACGCTTCCGCATTAATCAAATCAAAGCCTTGCATCCTTACAATCATATATAGAAGGCGCCACAGCAGAAATCCCCTAAAGACAATAAATAATGTTAAAAATATTCTCTAAATCAACTCTAACTTTCGAGTTCTTCACAATGGTGAACTGCTCGTCAGCTTCTATTGAAATTTGGAACCTCGTAAAGGATGCAAGTTCAACACTTATTTCTATTATAATCATCAACAATGCTTTTACAGGAGATTTCGGAAGAAACAAGCGCTTTATCCAATGAAGACTAGTTGATGATGTCACTGATTTAGAATATATAGAGATATCGGTTTACTGTCTGAACACCCCAATAGCTGTGTTCTTTTGTGTACCTTGCTCTAGAAATCCCATATACTCGTTCTGTCGATTGGAGCGAACTATTTGTACTGTGCGCTTCATTTACATCTTTCTATGAAAATGTATGAGGCGTTGTTTTATGTATTTCTTGTTCTGCGGACACAAATGAACACAGCTAATATTAGAATATCCTTACATTAGTACAATTGTGATATATTTACACTAAGCCATTCTGATTGCCTCCATCATACTCAAAGATTGCTTCTCCGAACGATTCTTGCATTAATAGTCAAAATTGTTCAAAACACTGGTAATTAGTTTAACATCTTCAAAGTTCAACAGATAAATAATCCCATTTCCTTCCTTAGTTTCTGAATACAATCGTTCGATATCATTTTTTTTAATGAGTGTTACGAATTTCTGCGATTTCTTTGAGTAAAAATGTTAGTGAGAATGTCAAGTCAACATAAAATTTTGGAAAGCTCTATTTTATTGGGGAACATGTAGTATATAGTAGTTTTACTAAAATACGAAAAATATCCGAAAACTGAAATTGGTTCGCTAACATATCCCATCAAAGCAAAGAAAAATGTAATATTATCATCAAAATAGTTCTTATACGAAATTACTACAAGAGGGAAAAGCTGCGAACCTGTATTAGGCATTGATTAGATTTAATTTGCTTCAAATTATTTTGAATTCACACAACTTGGTCTATGGTATGGTGAAAATAATAAAATATTGTCAAACCAAATATGTGTTCGTCTTTTCTGAAACTTATTACTCGTATCTCAGCATACAGCCTTTAATCCTATAAAAAAACATATTTTTTTAAAAACGCAATCAAGACAAAATAGTCATTTGCTGGTAAAAAAAGATCCAAAATAAAATTTAAGCCCTGATGACAGCTACGAATGCGACCATAGACGAAGAATAGAACAGCCATTTGCAACTACGAAACAAACCAAAACAATCCACTGGAACTGTTACATATATCACCGCTTACCAAATTTACTAATAACATTTGTAATATAAAACAAATAAATACAAAATTTACCTCTATAGCTGAATACGGTTGATAAAATAAATTCAATAAACTGCTTAAAATGTCAGAAACACGCTTCCAAGTCTTCAAGGCTGGCTCTTGCACACGAATGAACATCGATCTGTCTTGCTTCAATTGGTGTCACACAAACTTGTTCTCACCTCTACAGCTACACCTCAGGCATTGGAAAGTCGCGTCTATGGAATTTTCTTTCAAATTCTTATTAAAAAAAAAATTGTTTTCTTTATTAAAAAGCACTCTAATAATTAACGGATTTTTTTACAGGGCTCTTTAAATGCCAGAACACGAACGAAATCTTTTTATTCTTTACTTCACAAAACAAAACAACGATAAATAAACGTCTTCACGCTTCCTAACAGCCTGTTAAGTAAACGAAACAACTCGCCGTTCGGTTCTGACTTGCGTTGGGGTTGGTGTATTTGATATGTGGAAACGTGGAAACTTCATGGAACAGTATAAAGGCCTTCCCACACGAGAACTTTTTGGGGAAAGAAGAAAATCCTTCCTTTGTGCAGAGACGTGCCAGTAAAAGAATGTTGCTCCGCGTATTTCCTTTTATGATTATAGAAATTAATTGTCTGTGCGTTCAATTAACTCACAGTTTTTGATATAAACAATAACTGTATCACAAATTCCCAACATGTAATGATAATTAAATTATTAAATTATCACCTCAAATCGCAGGTAAACATCTGTACAGCCGTACCCCCCGGAATGTAGAAGCAACGAACAAAGTCGAAATAACAGAGCAGCGGGCCGGTCAGTAGGCGACATTCACAGTCTTCTTGCCTTGTCTTACTGCAGGAGTTTTTCACATCAAAGTTGTTTGTTCTTTGTTCAAACGTTATAATTTCCATAAATTTGCTCTAGATGCAATTTTTTTTTACAACCATTAGAAAGAAAACATATTTGGCTGCAATTTGTTTTAACTTCATTCTGTTGTGGGAGCGACAGTATTGGGCCTTAGGACCTGTTTAAGATGAAATTTTAAGTTTTTCCTCCATGACGAGTATACAAAAAGCAGTGAGAGTGAGCTCTTACTGCATACTGTACCCGTACGTTAAGCCCTTTTAATGTGTCGGTGCCTTCGGTGACTTCATGGCTTGTATTATAATCCGGGGGTTATGGTACAGCCGTAAATAGCATGTAGAGCAAATTTACGGAAATTATAGCGTTTAAACAAAATACAAGCAACTTTTATATGAAAAAATCCTTCAGTAAGACAAGGCAAGAGGACTGTGGATGTCGCCTGCTGACCGGCCTCCCGCACTCTTTTTTCGACTTTGCTCATGGCCTGTATCTTGCGGGGGTTACGGTACAGCCGTCCGATCAGAAATTCCGCAATTTCAAAATGGCAGGAGCTAATTTGCTTGCAGTAGTATTGATATTCTGCTCTACGGGCCGACCCAGACGAGAACTTTTTAGGGAAGGAAGGAATTTGGCTTCGACGCTTATATGATTTCAGAAATTTCGCAATTTCAAAATGGCCGGCTTTCTGTAGTATTGGTATGCTACACGTACTCCCAACCGAAACTTGGCATTTCGGCATTTTTTCGCCCCCCGAATACTTCTCCGCTGTAAAATGTGACAATATCCTCCCCTGTGTGGCGTACTCTCGATCGAAACTTGGTAGCACGGAATTTTTCCAAAACCCCGCGTGTGGGCTATGGCTAAGGGCACAGATTAGACATATGGATTCTGATAAAACTAAAATGACAAAATGACTGCGAAGAAAGGACAATGTCACTATGCCATAATTTGGAATTCTGATTGTTGGGTGACATGACATGTATCTTAAATTATAACAGTGAGTATTTGACAATTGCGCTGTGATTGAATATGTTCCGAACAACAAAGTAATTGAGCACATCTTATTGCGAAGGCGTATCCAAAGAAGGAGGCAGTATGTAAAATAATTGCTGAAATGTTATAAAGAGTAACTTATCCTTTTGCGGTTTGCTGCTAAAATTGATTTTTTCAATAATACAATGCATAATAATATAATAAATACAAATATTTATTATTTTTATACATTACATCTTTGATATTACTGATATTACTTGTTGCTATGACAATATATGTATATACCACTTGAATATGACAAAAGTCACAGCGGCAAGGAATAAGTGACTTCGGTTGCAGAAATTGTCATGAAAAAAAGTAATTTGTCATGTCACCCTGTTTTTTAGGAATCGGCATTTCGAAAATATGTCATATTTTAACGTTAAATGTAACTTTTTATGGATGAAGTCATGGTGTAAGAATCGCATTTTCGGAAAAAAGTCACGAAGTCATTGTCATTTGTCATTATTTTTCCAATTCTTGCAGCAGTTCCTATAAATTTTTCTCCCTCGCACATCTCAAATTGTGCTCGCTTAAACCACAAGAATACCGCACTTACAAAGCCAAATATTTGACACAACCAAACTTTTAATTTAAAATTAACACATATTTAACAATATTTAAAAATATTTATTTTATAACACACATTTTCTTTCATAGAAATCCAAATTAGTATTTAGAACGACGAACTTAAGGAAAATCAGTCAAATGACCCCCCCCCCCCCCCCCTCAATTTCACAAAAGAGAGCTCTTATGCCACATTTTCATCATTTGACTAATTTTCCTGTTAATTTTGTCGTTCTAAATACAAATTTGGATTTCTATGAAAGAAAAGGTGGGTTGAAATATTGACTTTTAGCAAAATTATTGTAAAATTCTTTTATGCTAGTCAATTTAAGAAGACGAATAAATATATTGATTACGAGCGTGGCTTTTTGGTTCGTTTTTTAAAACACAGTATTAAATTTTTAATATACAAGTTCTTTATTTCACTTCTGATCTTATATAATTCACAAACCTTCAATTAATCAACTCAATTTTAATTATCGCTAATACTGTTCTTTCAATTATCGCAATCTAATTACAACACTTTCGCCCGTTTATTGCTTTCGCTTGTTAACACTGCAACGTCTAAGACACGAATCATGCTCTGGTGGTGGCAACTGCTATATTTATACTCCACAAACTCTCCAGAGCCTTGAAGATTCCATTCTAGAACCATCCCAAAGATTCCATTCAAGAGTCATCGATTCTCCGAACCTTAAGTTGTTTGCTCTTCATTTTCAGTAGATGTCATTTGTCTTTTTTTGTTGCACGTAACACTGCCGCTTCTTAAAATTTGTTCGTCCCGAACAAACGGGTGGTCCACGGTCTTGATGCTCATAGTATTGACACAAGCGATCCAGATGAACGATTTTTCGTTTGCCTTTTATACCACGTTGAATCCTGTATACTACGTCATTTATTATAGTTACTACCGAATACGGTCCTTCCCAGTGTTGTTGTGGTTTTGGAGAGCGTCCCTTATGTCGTTTCGGGTTGTACAGCTAAACGAGATCACCTTTGTTAAATCCTGCGGAATTAGAACGTAGGTCGTAGCGGGTCTTCATCCGATCAGTATTTGCTGCTAATTTCACCCTCGTGGTCTCGTGCATATCGACTAATCGTTGTCTGAGCTCCGATACGTAGTCTTCTAGTAACTTTTGTTCACCTCTGGGTATACCAAATTTGAGGTCGCTAGGTAAACACATCTCCCTTCCGAATATGACCTTAGATGGTGTTTGTCCGGTAGTGTTGTGAACAGCTGATTTATAAGCCATTAGGAATATGTCGATCCCAATCGCGTTTGTTGGGAGTTATAATTTAAACGACTTAACTTCACGACAATTTTTATCATACTCTATTAACTTGTTTCTTGTTACATGAAATTACATTTATTTCTTAAGTAAAATTATTTCGTAATGGGGTCATTCTTGCATTATTGCTTCTTGTTATTCATTGAAATGATCGACAAATGTTTATTAAGCGCTTTATTGTCTTATTGGAAAACTTGACATAATTTACACAATAAAGCCAAAGTAAGTTTATTACGTTGGTGCCCTAATTGAGCTTTTTCAAATAAATAACTTTTGTCTGATCATTTCGATGAATAACAATTTCTTGTTTCCTAACACGTTGATGATAGTCAACTACTTTCTTTGGATGCTCAACTAATGTTCTGTTGAAGCGATCTACTATGCCATCTGATTGTGGGTGTAGAGGAGGTTCTGGTTTTTCTTATACCCAGCATTTTACACATCTCCTGGAAAGTCCGTGATTCGAAGTTCCGTCCTTGGTCTGAATGAAGTTCGTGAGGCACACCAAATCTACTGACCCAATCCGTTATTATTTGTTCAGCAACTGTGGTTGCCTCTTGATTAGGGATTGCATAAGCTTCAGGCCATTCACTGAAATAATCAATGGAAACTACTATATAACGGTTACCGTCATCCGTTTCTGGAAAAGGTCCTGCGATGTTACAGCTATCCTTTCAAAGGGGGCTCCGACAGTATACTTATGCATTTCCCCTCTGCTTCTGTGTGACGGTCCTTTACAAGAGGCACAGACAGTACATCTGCGGCACCACTCCTCCACATCTTCTCGCATATGTAACCAATAAAACCTTTCTCGTATTTTGGACATTGTTTTATTCACTCCCAAATGTCCTCCAGAGGATCCACTGTGCATTTAGTTTAAAACATCGGTGGCCTTTGAAGCAGGCACGATTATCTGCATTCGGAATAATTTACTGTTAGGTGCTTCCCACTTCCGTTTTATAGATGCTTCCCACTTGCGTTTTAATATACCGCATTCAACATAAAGAGAGTTCCATTGAGCCCAGCAGCTTTTCAGCTTCGCGCTCCTCTCCGAAATATCCTTCCATTCTGGTCTTTCCATGTCTTCTTTCCAAGCCAGAATGGGTGATATATCTGGGTCTTCTCGTTGTGCTGTTCGCGAACTCTCGCTGTCCCAACCTGTCGATGGGTCCACCGTTATAAACTATATACTGCCTTTGTTTCTTTTTCTTCAATCCGGACGCAATATTTGCATTCAAGTTTGCATGGACGTCGTGAAAGGGCATCTGCATTTCATGGATACGAACTTTTCGGTGTTGGATTTCAAAATCAGAAGCCCGGAGTCACTCTATCCATCTCGCCACTTGTTCTTCAGAGTTCTTAAACTGCAAAAGCCATTTAAGCGCTGCATGGTCGGTGCGAAGGATGAATTTCTGCCCGTACAGATATTTATGAAAATGCTTTGTTGAATTTACAATGGCGATCCGATTTTGAAAGTGCTTTACTATAATAAGCTACTGGAACTTCTTGACCAATATAAATGTTTTTCCGAGTCTTGGATAGGGAACTACTGAAGTTTCACAGAGCTGTTGCTTCAAGTTTTCGAAACTTTCGTTACATTTATCCGACCATATGAATGGCTTTCCCTTTCCTGTAAGTTGATGTAGGCTCCTTGCTATATCTGCAAAGCCCATCACGAATCGCCTTTAGTAGGTGGCTAGGCCAAGAAAACTCCGTAACTGATGTTTGTCCTTTGGAACTGGCCAATTTTTGACGGCTTCTATCTTCTTACTTCTTACTCCTTGTGATGAAACTATGTGTCCCAAATATTTAACCTCATTTTTGAATAGAGCACATTTACTCGCACTGAGCTTCAATTTCGCATCTTTGAGTCTTCGAAGTACGTCCCGTAAATTGCTTTTATGTTCCTCGAATATCCTTCCGATTACTATTAAGTCATCTAAGTAGACAAGGCATGTTTTCCAGGTTAAACCGCGTAGAACACATTCCATTAGTCGTTCGAATGTGGCTGGAGCATTACATAATCCAAATGGCATTACTTTGAATTGCCATAAGCCACTGCCATCTGAGAAAGCAGTTTTCTCTCGGTCTTCGGGATGTATTTCCACTTGCCAGTAACCACTCTTCAAATCCAGCGTGGAAAACCATTGCGTACCGGAAAGGGTATCCAAAGTGTCATCAATCCTTGGTAACGGATAGCTATCCTTTCTCGTCACGTTACTTAGTTGGCGGTAGTCTACACAGAATCGGGTGCTGCCATCCTTTTTCCTGACCAGAACAACTGGCGATGTCCAAGGGCTGTTAGATTCCTCTATTATGCCTTGTTTCTTTATGGAGTTCATCATATCTGCAACTTCTGGTTGTTTGGCTAATGCCAATCTTCGTGATGTCTGTCGAATGGGTTTGGAATTCCCTGTATCGATCCGATGCTGAACAAGATTGGTTTTAACGTAATCATCATCATTCATTGTGAATAATTCCGAAAATTCATCGAACACCTCTTTGGCATCGTTGTATTGTTGTTCATTTAAGGTACTGGACCAAAGAAGTTTCTGAACCTGTTAGGTAGTAGCTGGTATTGGTTTTGTCTCCTTGACATCACTACCATTATCCAAATTGACGATCTGGTAAACGGGTACACAATTTCCAATTATAGCACCCTCTTTTAGTTGTCATTTTTGGATGTGTTGAGCACTGTGACATTACTAAAGTCTTGCCAACAATAATGCTCGATGTAACTTTTGTGGGGTTAGGTTCCACCAGATAGAATCGGCAGGTCCCGAGGTCATCAGTAAGCGTTGTCCATATTAGCGTCTCGGAGCATGGCGAGAGAGTAATATTTTCGCCGACTATCGTACTTTGAAAGTGTGAGCAAATAGTAGTTCGCCTAGTTGAACATCTAGAGTTATTTCTCCAAAAACCTGTGCTGCTGCTCCAGTTGCTGTTCTTAGTAGATATTTGTTGGTAATGTGAAGCCATTTATTCTTGACAAGATCTGCTCTAATAATTGATCTCGAAGCTCCAGTGTCGAGAGTGACCGCGCACTAATTTTTTTCTTTACTTCCATATATTACAAGACTGTTATTATTTCTCTGCAACTGGGTTTCTTGAATGATGACTTCGGGGCTGTCGATTCCACCAACCAACTTCTGCCCCCCGCAGTTGGTTTTTACAACTGCTCAACAGGAGAGGTGATGCGACTAGTCCCTGCTTGATATCTAGTCTCTCCACGAATAGCTTGTTCCCTGGCTCGACATCTTTGGCATTCTTCTTTCCCTTCTCCGTCTGGTGACTCTACTCGTCGACGTTTTCTGCAGTCTATTTAAAGGTGCCCTGTTCTATTACAATTCCAGCATCGAAAGACACCACGTGATGGCGGGCTCTGTGAAGATTGCACTCTGTTACAAGTACATTCTTCCACTGAAATTTCTCTTACTCGTACTGCACTCCGTGAAGCTTGTCTGGCAGATTCATACGCTAATGCATAGGCTAGTGCTTCTGCTGTTTATTTCTTTCCTGCTAGCCTTAACGCTTGTTGTAAGCTTTGATCTGCAATAGCGTTCACAAATGCCTCCGTCGCCACTTCATTAAGGAAATCCGCATTTACGCTGGAGTTCGTAAGACGCGCTAACCTTTCCACATCAGCCTGCAGTTGTTGAAGTGATTCGCCATGTTTTTGAATCCTATTGCGTAATTGTAAGCGATATACTTGCTGCATGTGCTCATTTCCATAACGTAACTCAACCGCCTGTACTTATGAAGTGTAATCACGTTGATTTTCAATTGGTACAGTTTGTAAGAATTCTGATGCAGGACCTCGAAGTACTAACACAAGAGCTATAGCTTTGTTTCCATTTATCTCTGAAGCTGCCTCAAATTGTCTCTTGAAGATATGCCACGAATTTTGTACATCAAATATTGGAGGCTTCATTCTACCTGCACTGGATATTTCAGCTGCTACCTTTAGAGGCTGACGCTGCTTTATTCTTTCCAGATCTGCCTTAACGTTTTCAAGTTGCTCGGTGACATTTTGTTGAACTTCCGAAACCTTTTGTTGAAATTCCTGCTCAATTCCTTCAATTTTCAAATTTTGTTCTTCTAAAGAACTTTTTAGAAAATTTTTCTGATCCTCCAAAAGAGTTTCTAGACAATTCTCCAGAGAACTTTTGTTCGTCCAGGCGGGTTTCCATAGATTTCTTTTGCTCATCTAAACGGGATTCCAGAGAATTCTTTTGTTTCTCGAGAGAATTCTTTCGTTCCTTGTTATGGTCGTAGCGTATTGCATATAGCAATATGCTACACGTCCTGCAGCGCGTATGTCGGCTGCTGTCCATAGCGGACAATGTAAACGTACCCCGACCGAGAGTGATGCTGTACTCAAGCTGGAGGTCACGATCTTGCGAAAAAGAAGAAGAAGAATCCGAGCGGACGACAAGATAAGACCTCTTCTTGGTAGAAAGTTGTCAATACAGGACACGCGACTGATTAACGGAAGTGAATATTCGCAAATTTTCTTACTTTATCACACCCCCCCCCGAAAAAGGAGTAACATTAATAGTGCCAAAGCAAGAAGTTAGGAATTTAATTGGAAAAGCGGCAGGGTGTTGGGATTAATCTCGGCCACCTTGCTTATAAAACGATACGGAAGGAAATAAAATTCACGCTAGCGTGCCACATGTAAGTACAACGCAAATAAATAATTAAGAAATTACGATAGAATGGGCATCTGATAAATTCACCCTTTTCCCCTTTGCCTAATAAACAGGTAAAGAAGAGATATAGATTGCTTATATCGCCGACACCCTGCGGAGTGTTGCAGAGAGAAGAGCCTGTGAGGTGACAGGACATCCTCTGAGTAGAAAGAGGGAAATAAACCCAATAACAGTTCCATCGAATAAGCCTAAAAGGCTACAAGAGTCCTCACGTAGTCTGGGCGGATAGAAACGGTTCCAGGAAGGCCCCAGGAAGTCGCTGATGTTGCTAGCAAGGAGCGAAAGTGGATGATACCGATCCACGGGAAGTATTTTATCTCAATACATTTCTATATAGTAAGATTAAGTGTAATAAGCCCCACCACCGTGGAAATCTATACATATACGTATAACACGTGCATCAACTTGTCAAAAGCTAGGTTAGGGCTTAGGCATTCGAGAGTTTTCTTGTTCTCGCATCATGTGAATCATTTGTATAAACGCTTACCAAAGATACGTCATTTTAAAGCTATCCAAGAGAAACATATCAGATCTCAACATGGATATCAATTCCTGTTAATCGAACGGTACCAGTAATTTTAGTATTTTTTAGAACATGTTTATGTGTTTATATAGAAGTGAAGTAGATAACTCCTCCGATATAAGTGTGATGATATTAACTCTAATCCATAGGCGTATCAGCTAAACAATAGTGTTAGCACCTTTAGTATAGAAACGTGTCCTAGGAGTTACTCATTAGTATCAGTACGTGATTCAATTAATGAACAATGAATTAACTTTATTCCCTAATTTATATCCATTAGTATACTCAAGCTTAATCAAAGTTATCCATATATGTATACCTGATGCGGACGTTGCGAGTCGCGAATGAGTCCAATTAATGACTCATGAGTTTTGTTAGCGTACCATATTAAAGGAAGATATTTTTTTTGCAAATCTGAAAATCAGTAAGAGCCATCCAAGATGTGCCACCCTGAATTAGAGGAAAGAGAAACGATTATCGGTTCAAAGCTAAAATAGAAAAAAGAATTAACAAGAATGCAAGAAAAAAAAAAAGGGACAAATTTTGAAAATATGAAAAATTCAAAAACAAAAAAAAATTTATTAGATATATACATAATGCAAACAGCCGGAAAATTAATATTTTTTTTTATAAAAACAAAAACAAATATATAAAGGGGAGACGACTTGAAAGTTATGGATTAATTGGATTCTCACTTGATTATTGATTCTTCGCATCCACCAATAGTAGTTGAAAGGATCTTTTTCTTGTTTCGTTTTTCCTTGATTTTATTAGTTAATCCTATTGAAGCGGATATATTGAATTTGAATTTGTGTTGTTTTAGACAATAGTTATCGTGAACTAAATAAATAAAATAAAAAGAAAAAGAGAAAGAAATCGTTCAGATAGCATTAGATTATATTTAATTTTCGGAAACAAAAGGAGTTTATCCTGGCACATTCTTGTCAGGTATACATACGTACATTCCTTAGCATAGCGACTTAGGCACAATTTTTTTTCTGTAAGATAATACTACTGGATACAACTTATCAGTCGTTCCGCAGAGATTAGAGCGAATAGTTACCTAATGAGTTTTGAATAATTTAATATATCAAAGAGATCGAAATTAATAAGAGGAAGAAAAACGTACCGTAACCAACGCTCTAGTTGTCTCGGGAATAGTATGTTGGTTAAGTTTAGAAAGTAGTAGAATTAAGAATTCATTTGTACTATTAGGAGGAAAGATACGCCATGTTAATGAAATTGGAATTAAAAGAGAATTTTTATAACGTAGAAATGCCGTGCTGAGAATTTGTATTTTTTCCTTCACATCCTGGAGCCCTCCCGAATAACATAGAGGTTGTCTAGGTCCTCCTAGTCTTTCTCTTTCGTCCACAGGTCAGCAAAGGGACTTGGAAATAGTGCCCCCCAAGTCAAAGGGAGGATGGGGCATGGCAATGAAGGCATGCCATCTGCGCCTTCACAGTAAGTAGGTAAGTGACGTAAGGGTCCCTTCAGGACCGAGTGTGTGCCGGCTTTTTTTGTAGGTAGGCATGATATTTTTTTTGATTATGGGTGATGACAGTGGCAGGTATTTTCGGGAACTCCCCCACACTCTCCGCCAACCTTAGCCGAGGTGCTAGCATGCCGCCCTGTGCTATCGCTGTCATCGAGTGATCTGTCAGCTCATGCTGACAGTTTGGACTTAACGTCCTGAACAATCACTCTCGCAACATACTTCCATAACATCCTCGAGAGGATTCTTTTGTTCATCAAAACGGGCTTCCATTTTGCTCATTAAAGTACTCAAAAGCTGTTCCACTTTCATCGCAGGCTCTTCTTCAGCTTCTTCCAAGTTTTGTTCGAAAACAAATGTTTCAGGATTCTTTCCTTCCTCTATCAAAGCTTGTCTGAGTCGCTCGATTAGCATTTTCTTTGTACCTGTCATTTGTAATGACCGGTTCCCTAACTCCACTTTCAAATCCTGTATTCGAAGCTCCTCCACTTTGCGTCCCATTACTTTAGTAATTCACTTACAGTTGAATATAAATTATTTTCCAGAACTTTCACAATTTAACACAATTTCTCAAAATTAATCACAATTTGAATTTTTAAGTCAATTGCCACCACTTTTCTTCGCGAATTTATTTCACTTCTGACACCAGTTGTTGGCCTTTGGTTCGTTATTTAAAACACAATATTAAATATTTAATATACAAGTTCTTTATTTCACTTCTTATCATACAAAATTCAAAAACCTTCAATTAATCAAGTCAACTTTAATGATCGCTAATAGTGTACTTTCAATTATACGAAAAAAGATTTCTCGCGTCTAACAGACTGAAATTTATTGAAAATAATTTCAATAAATTTACAAAAATGCATTTAAGTGCAAAAGAATGATTGAACTTTTCGACCCAGCGATCAGAGAGGTCTCATCGGTATGGTTCAATTATCGCAATCTAATTATAACACTTTCGCTTCTTTATTACTTTCGCTTGTTAACACTGCAACGTCTAAGACAAGACTCTTTCTTTGGCGGTGATAACTGTTATATTTATACCCTAGAAACTCTTCAGATTATTCTGGAGTGTTCTATTCCAGAATCTTCTTAACTATTCTATTCATTCTATTCCTGAACCTTCCCGAAGATTCTATCATCGATTCTCCGAACCTGAAGTTGTTACTCTCCATTGCCAGTAGATGTCACCAGTTTGATCTTTCTATTGCACGTAACAATATATTAAAAACAAGAAGAAGAAGAATTTTGCAATTTTTCTACGGAAATACAACGCGTGGTGATAATATTTCTAAAAACAGGTACATAATTAAAATTATTTGGAAATATTAAAAATATAAAAATAATATGCATAATGTATACATTAAAAAAACAAACAAAATTAACAATGATATTGTATAAAACTGCAAATTGCATTTTAAAATCCCGAATTTCTTTAGGTGTAAAATTTAGATTTTATTCGCAAATGCATTACTCAAGTTACGCCACATAATTTTCTCACCGATCGCCAGACGCAACATGATCCCTGGTAAATTATCAAAACTTTACCTGGGTAGCAAGCTTGCTAGAATTTGCTGGGAAAGTTGTGTGGTGTGAATTGAGTCAGCACTTTTTATGAAGTACAGGTGCTTAGATTTTAACTTGTATATATATAAAATTGAATACAATTTGTCATTCGTTTTTGGACAATAGTTGCGTTTTTATTTAAAATATTTGTTAGTCGCTATTGCTGCCGGTACAAGAACCGAGTAGCCCGGGATATTAATAATTAATTTGCTCTCAGATTTATGAGTTTCGTGTAATCGGTGAAACACAGAATGCACAGCAACCAGGTTGAGGTGAATCACTTCATCCTACCAATTTTAACAGGCAAACAAAAGAGTTTGCTTTAACATTTGGTGACCCCGACGTGATTCAGCACGCTCAATCACGCTCAATAGAAGACATCCTATATAAGCAAAGCGCATTCTGCTGAGCCATTATACCAGGAAGGATGCCACCGAAGATTGACAAGGCAATGGACCCTTTGGCTGCCACCCAAGGTGTTCAGGGCAAGGAGATCCAAAACATTCTAGCCAACTATAAGAAGGATCCTGTGGACAGGAAAACGTATGGCTACTGCGAAGAAAGACTCGCACGGCATGGTCACGTTTTGAAGCTACTGACCAAGAGATCAGAGGCTTACCTTCACCGCCGTTAGACCATGAATATTTTGCTACGGATTTCTACCACAAGAGTTTAGGCAATATTTATCTACAATAATAAACCAATTCCAGGAAGCCGATGACTTAAATGGGGCAGCACAGCAAGTCGATACTGGGAGAGTACCATTACCACCATGCAGTACGAATATTAGTGCACCAAATAACACTAGTACAGTCAGTCAACATCAGCAGTCTAAATCGAATAAAGAACCATCATCGAGAGATCTGCCAGTTTACGCTAGGGCTGGCAAGTCAGATGCAGATAAAACAGATACCACTAAACGGGCCATACCCAAAACCCATGAATCCAAAAGCCATCCGGTATTATCAAAGGCTAATGATTCCGAAGGTATCAGAATTTGGAAAAGACAACAAGCGGTAACTCAAACCTTGCTGCGACTCCTTGATAACCTGGAGCAAACTGACTTCACTGATGAGATAAAAACATTTTATGAGATCAAGATAAAGGCAGTAAATAAATACTGGGCTCAAATTGAAAACTACATCCATGACTTGTGAGAAATTGCAACTGACCCTACCTTAATGGAATATAGCATGGAAAAATACATACAATGAGAAGAGAAGATACAAGAATTAATTATGCGGCTCTCAATCAAGCTAGAAGAGCTACATCAACCAGTTAGCAGTTCCGCGCAATCACAGACCGTGGTGCCTGCTAACCCATCTACAATGCTGAAATTACCGAAGGTAACTCTACCCAAGTTCGATGGAGATTATTCCAAGTGGCGCCAATTCGTCGATTTATTCACACAAATGGTCCACAATCAACCTATAGCTAGTTGCCAAAAGATATGGTACCTCAAATTGTTACGACATTTCACCCCATCCGAAGACAATTATCTTGCGGCATGGAAAATGCTGAAGGAAAGATACGAGAACCCCAGGCTATTGGCTGCATCACTAATTAATAAACTACTGCATCAAGCGTCACGTGCAACAGAAGCCCCGTCAGCCACATTCATAAAAACAATGCATGACACCACCAAGGAGTGTTTACTTGGGTTAAAATACTTGTGTCTAAAAACAGCCCATTGGGACCCACTTGTACTACACATTTTATACAAAAACCTGGATCGAACTACACACTCGCTTTACGAACAAGATCTATCGAATCCTAAGGAATTACAGACCATGAAGAATTTCCTAGCCTTCTTAGAGATGCGTTTTCAATCGCTAGAGGCCTTGAGCAATAAGGACAGAGGAGCGGAAGAAGGAACTAGAAAACCAGTCTTGTTCAAAACATCAACCTTAACATTGATGGTTACTCCAATAATCTCCAAGGTTGTGTAGCCTGCAAGGCCAGTCACCCACTCTTCCGGTGCCAGACCTTTTTAAAGATGACGCCGAATAATCGGTTGATGTTAATAAATGCGCACAACATATGCCAGAATTGCTTAAAAAAGGTCACTATGTTTCTCGATGCACATTGAAGGGTTGTAATAAGTGTACCAAAAGGCATAACACGTTGGTTCACATAGATCAAACTATCAGACAAGAGAATGCATTGGAAAAACCGTCGACTACCTGACTAGCAGAATCCAGCTGGTCTCCACCCAGTAAGACGGACCCATTGAGTTTAACGGCTTTGGTAGAACCTCAATCCAAGGGATATGCCCTGCTTTCTGCTTAGTACTGCACTAGTTGCGCTTATAGATGAAAATGGAAGAGTAGTGGAATGTCGAGCTATTCTTGACTCCGGCTCACAAGTAAACCTGATCACGGAGAAGGTAGTCAAGAAACTCGGGAAGGCGACCTTCCCTGCTTCCTTAGGAATTCAAGGCATTGGTAAGGGTCAGCAGCAGAGCAAAGGAAGAGTCAACAACCAGCTAAACTCAAGGGTCAATGGGTGTTCGATAGGATTAAATTAATAATTTCAAAAGTAAAAAGAATACCACTGATTCTGTTTTTAAAACGTTATAATTTCATTTGATTCTTATCACGCACAGGTTCAAATTACAGATTTAATGTAATGTATTCAAATTCAAAAATATTTCCAGACTTTTTTAGAATATCAAAACCACACCGATCGAATCCAAGAGGAATGTGTCTCAACGGTATCAATCTGTGCATATTCAACCCAAAACTTAACGTTTTATTGTTGAACCGCTTAAAATATATCTATCTCATATGTGCAATGAGCGGGAGATAAAATAAATCATTTTCGAAGTTTAAGAGTAACCGCTGTAATGAAAAATTACATGAAATCGAATGAATGTGAATGTCAAGTGACATTGTGTTAAGTTCAGTGATGAAGTAAAGAAAGCTGATTGTAATTCAGGTAAGAATAATTAGTTTTCTAATGTTTCTAATGATAATTTTCTTTAAATATTACGTACTAAATGGTGCTGTTGTGACATTGACTTTGAAATCTGGGTTCGTGTGTGCACAAATCGGTGTAGTTTCGTTACATGTTCTCTTACTAAGTTTTGTTTACATTGTTTATGCTAAAATATTTTACAATATTTCTTTTAATTACAGGATTAGTTCACATTGATAGAATGTCATGGATAGTAAGGAGATACTGAGGTGTGAAGAACGCTGAATATTAGATAAGTACTTTTGTAATTTATTAATGATGATCTAAGATTCTTTGAGGTTGTGTTTTCCTTTTTAGATGGGATACTAAACGCAGATGCAGCCGGAACATACTCCCCCCGATGAAATACTTGATTTCATGGACCTTGTAGTAAAATGACTTGACGAATTGGTTTATTTGCTGTTCTAGTGGACAAGACACAATTTTGTGTACTGGTAATGATGAGCTGTTATGTTTGTGTGAACGTTAATATTCAGTCAATTTGTGTTGCGGGTATTCATTGGAAGTAAACATAGTTTTGATATAGGACGTTTCAGTAGCGATTCCTTTGTTTTTAAACTAACCACGCGCACGAGCCCATCTTGTCCAGGATGTATGTTTATGATTCTTGCCATGAGCCAGCGAGATGGTGGGAGCCTCTCATCTTTGATAATAACAAGATCACCCACGGCCATGTTAGGCTCTACTCTGTTCCACTTAGGCCTCTGCTGTAGACGACTAAGGTATTCGGTGCTCCATCTACTCCAAAAAGATTAATACATGTGCTGTATCCGATGCCATCTATCTAAAGCGTTCATTTTTAAGTCTAAAATTGACGGTTCTGGTGGTGTTACCAAGCTATCTCCTATTAAGAAGTGACCTGGGGTCAACGGAGTTAAATCTTGTGGATCGTGAGTCATTTCACATAGAGGACGCGAATTGAGGCAAGCCTCTATTTGTGTTAGTAGGGTGTTCAACTCTTCGAAGGTTAGTCTAGATTGTCCAGCTACGCGTTTTAAATGAAACTTAGTAGATTTGACGCCTGCCTCCCAAAGTCCACCGAAGTTTGGAGATGCTGGGGGTACAAAGTGCCAAACAACGCCTTCATTCGCGACTGCTGCGGCAATATCTTCATTTAGTGTAGTTATCATTTGTTCTTTCTGCCTAGTCAGCAAAGCATTAGCGCCTATGAAATTTGAGCCACAATCGCTGTATATATTTGAACATAGTCCTCGTCTTGACACGAAACGACGGAATGCTGCGAGAAACCCCAGGGTGCTAAGATCGCTAACAATTTCAATATGAATGGCCTTAGTGGCCATACAGACGAAGATGGCTACATATCCTTTATAGAACTTGGAATTTCTCAATTTTGATGCTCGAATCTCGAAAGGTCCACAGTAATCAACTCCTACATGTTCAAATGGGCGCGACTTTCGAACTCTATAGGCGGGTAGATTGCCCATTAACTGGCTTCGGGTATTCATCTTTTGCTTATGGCAGATGATGCATTGATGTATGAAGCTTTTAACTGTGTTTCTGCAATTGAGGATCCAAAATCGTTTTCTGAGTGTTGCCATCATCAGTTGCGGTCCTCCATGAAAGGTGAGGCGATGAGTGTGGGAAATGATAAGGTTTGTCAAATACGAATTTTGTGGCAGTATCAATGGATGCTTTTCATCGTAGGTTAAGTCTGCTTCATGTAATCTTCCTCCAACTCGCAGAGTTCCATCAGAATGCAAAAATGGGTTCAATTTTAATAGTGAAGATTTTGTCGGAATGACCTTTTCAGCTTCCAGATATCGAAATTCGGTCGCAAACTTAGATTGTTGAGTTCTCCTTATCCAAAATTTCAATGCTCGATCGATTTCCATTGAATCAAGATGTGCTGATTTTTGCTTACTGCTAGAAGGAGCGTGTCGTATCTGTTCAATGAATCTGAATAAGTAGGCTGTAACGCGACACAGTTTAAGTAGCGAAGAATATTTTTTTGTGAGATCAAATTCGTCATTCTGAACAATATGTAATGATGCAATATTTCTGGTTTCAAATTGTGTGGTTTGACAATTCGAGCTTTGTGGCCAATGAGACTCAGGTGATTTTAACCAATCTGGGCCTGACCACCATATTTCATTGTTTTTCAGTTCAACTGGAGACAGACCACGAGTCGCCAAGTCCGCTGGGTTATCTTTGGATCTAATATGTCTCCATACGTTTTCTCCAAGAAGTTCATAAATGTGAGACACTCGATTCGCGACAAAGGTTTTCCATTTTGACGGATGAGCTTTCAGCCAAGAAATTACAATCTCTGAATCAGTCCATGTGTAAATGTGAGCGTTTGGCAATTTCATCGATGTTAAAACGTACTTCATTAGTTTTGCCAGAAGAACGGCTCCGCACAATTCTAATCTCGGTAGTGAGACTGTCTTTATTGGTGAAACCTTAGATTTCGCAGCTAACATAGAAATCTTTCTGCCATTCTTACTTTGGATGCACAGATAAATTACTGCTGCATATGCCTTTTGTGACGCGTCGCTGAAACCATGAAATTCAATGGAATCCACACTTTGCTCCATACCTGTCCATCGAGGAATTCGGATCTTTCTGATATCAACTAACTTATTTCGAAATGTTGTCCACTCCTTTTCTACTTCAATGGGAACTTGGTCATCCCAACCCAAGCCCAACAACCAGAGTTTTTGAATCATGATTTTCCCAAGTATCATTACCGGAGCAAGCCATCCTAAAGGATCAAATAATTTGGATACCTCCGATAATATTATTCTTTTTGTCACAAAATCGATGTGAGGATCTAAGTTCAAGTTATAAGAAAATTCGTCCGTGGATGGATTCCATTTAACTCCAAGTGCCTTGAGATTTTCTTCCGTATTTACTTCAAGTAGGACGTTCGTCTCTCGATGTGCAGGTGGTAAACATTCTAATATGGCGGGACAATTAGATGCCCATTTTCTCAATAGGAAACCTCCTGATTTCATTATGGATACGATTTGATCTTGCTTTTCCAGTGAAGTTTGTAGGTCATTTGCGCCTGATATCAAATCGTCGACGTACATATCGTTCAAGATCGCGTCGGCTCCAATCGGATATTTTGCTTCTTCGTCCAATGCCAGCTGTTTTAGAACTCTGACTGCTAGAAAGGGTGCGCTCTTCGTTCCAAAGGTAACTGTCGTTAAGGCATAATCTTTAATGGGGTGATCGGTCGAAGTTCGCCACACAATTCGTTGATAATTTGTGCATTTTGGATCAATTTTCACTTGCCTATACATCTTTTCAGCATCGGCCATAAAGGCTATCTTATATTGTCTCCAGCGAAGTAATAACGTGGATAGTTCATCCTGGATAGTAGGTCCTTTCATTAAAGTGTCATTTAATGATATTCCGCTTGTAGTTTTTCGAGATGCGTCGAAGACTACTCGCAATTTAGTGGTGGAGCTGCTTTCTTTAACTACTGCATGGTGTGGTAAGTAGCATGATGCATATGATCTCCTTCCATTTGGACCTAATATCACATTGTCTTCTTCAGATGTTGTTACTAGTTTCATATGATCTAGATCTAAGTATTCTTGAATGCAAGTCGAGTAGTGCTTATGTAGCTCTGGATCTTTCTTAAACCGATTTTCCATTTGATGAAGTCGACCAATAGCAATGTCTCGGGATTTTCCTAAATTCAAGTCATGATCATTCCAGAATGGTAGACCAACCTCATATCGTCCATCTGATAGTCTTCTGTAAGATTCTTTGAAATGTTCTTCACATGTCGTTTCCTCTTGGGATAGTATCTTAACATTTTCAATTTCTTCCAACTCCCAAAATTTTTTCAGTTGTTCATTCAAATCTAATGTAGTATGATATGACTGCATTTCCACTAAATTTTGTCTTTTTTCAGAAGTTTCTCCCGACAAAATCCATCCAAGAAGAGTGCGTTGTGCGATGAGGTGCCCTGCTTCATCCTTGATCAGTCCATCGAGTATTATTTGTGCAAAAACATCGGCACCTAATAGCAGATCAATGCGACCAGGCATGTGAAAAGTTGGATCAGCAAGATCGAGACGGATAAGTTGATTCCAGTGAGGAATTTGGATTTTTTGATTTGGCAGCAAATTCGTCAAATTTCGAAGGACAAACCCATTGACATTCAATAGTAAATCGTTGTTCTTTGAGGATTTTAAAACAAATTGAACTTTACTTCTAATGTGGCCGGTATTTATCTGATTAAGCCCTGTTATACTGGCGCTAACTGTTTCTTTCTTTAATTTTAGCCTTTGTACTGCCGCTTCTGTTATAAAGGATGCTTGAGAGCCTTGATCAATGAGAGCTCGAAGAGTGTGAATACCTGTTATGGACTCGACCTTTACTAATGCTGTCGCCAAAAGTACTTGTTTAGGGCATGGATCATCTTTAACAAAATAATTTCGAAATATATCGCCAGTCGAAGTGCCAGGTACTGGGTTTGATCCGTTTATTTGTGTAGAATTTAATTGTAGATCATTTGTTCCAGATTTTGAAAACTTGGATTCTTTCACAATGTTTGGATGTGATTGATTTGCTGCTTTTAAAACTGTATATTTCTCTGTCTGATGAACATGTTCTCCGCAAGAAGCTTGCTTGGATTCATAAGCGCCATGTTTGTGGAGAAGGGTATGATGTTTTGCTGAACAATGTAAACATCTGAATTTGCTTGGACAGTCTGATTGAATGTGTCCTTGAGCAAGGCAGTTCAAGCAGAGACCTTTAGATCTGACTGTTTCAAGTTTTTTGGCATGAGGCATTTGCTTAAAATCATTACATTGTGTGATAGAATGACTCGCTGGGCATATGCTACATTTTGCCTTTGTTAACGTAAAAGTGTGACTTTTTGTGGGTTTTTCCCTATGAAACCGTTGGTCTCTACTGAATTGGACATTGGTTTTCTTACTCACTATGGCTTCTAGTGTTCTAAAACGTCCTTCAAGAAAATCCCTCAATTCTTTCCAAGTGGGATGATCTTTTCTCGAACTCAAGCTCTGCTCCCAGAGCTGATGCGTTTCAGGAGGTAATTTCTGTACGATTATATAGACCATTAACACATCCCATCCTGTGATATCAATTTCCAAATTTTCAAGGGCTTGCAAACACTCTGAAGTAGTATCAAGAAGACTTTTAACACCTTGACTATTTTCAGAAGTGACTGAATTTTGAGAAAGGAGAACCTTCAATTGTGCATGTATTAATATGCGCTTGTTATCATAACGATCGATGAGAAGCTTCCATGCAGCGTCGTAATTGTTATCGGTAATTTGAAAATGGCGTAATAGATGTTCTGGTTCACCACTTAAATGAGCTTTCAAGTAATGTAGCTTCTGCACTGCGGATATCGCTTTGTTATCGTAAACTAGGGTTTTAAATAAATCATGAAACGATGGCCAAGATCTGTAATCCCCTATGAATTTTGGAAGTTCAATTCGCGGAAGTCTTATTGATTCATCTTTAACTGGCTGGGGTATAAGATAAGTTTTCACCTTTTCCTTCTCCTGGGTTTGTTCTGGAGTGATAGGAGGAAAATCTCTTTGAAAATGATCTTCGATCGATGCAAAATATAATATGAAATCTTGTTCTAAGTCAGAAAACATATCTTCTGCGAAGTAGTCGATCTCAAGCTCATCCGAACTATCAAGTGATAATTGTAGAATTTCATTGTGCCGCGAATTTATGTCATTCCACTGTTCTTGTAAGTTTGCCAATCTTTTTTGATAGTAAGCAACTGTACGTCTGTCTTTACCGTCTTTCTTATAATTTTCCATGAATTTTTTCATTAACTCCTTTTTAGCTAATTGCATTTTAATTAAGCTTTCCATATTTTTTATTTAATTTGTATGTAATAATTGAGAAAAAAAATAATAATGGAACGGACTCACCAAATTTCCTTCTTTCAAGATCGTTTTTGTTGTGAAATGTTCGCAGCCTATACTGATCCGTAATGTGGCCTGTTATATTGTAACCGTTTTTTTTGCGAATAATTAACAATTCTGTTTCAAAGTTCACTCTTCGCACTTTCGCTATAACTAACTATCTATTTCGAGTTCAGTTCAATGTTTTCACAAATATCAAATTTCCAAGTCTAAAGTTCACTTTCTTATCTTTTTACACACTTTGTATCCGGATTGAAGGACCATTAAATGTTCGATAGGATTAAATTAATAATTTCAAAAGTAAAAAGAATACCACTGATTCTGTTTTTAAAACGTTATAATTTCATTTGATTCTTATCACGCACAGGTTCAAATTACAGATTTAATGTAATGTATTCAAATTCAAAAATATTTCCAGACTTTTTTAGAATATCAAAACCACACCGATCGAATCCAAGAGGAATGTGTCTCAACGGTATCAATCTGTGCATATTCAACCCAAAACTTAACGTTTTATTGTTGAACCGCTTAAAATATATCTATCTCATATGTGCAATGAGCGGGAGATAAAATAAATCATTTTCGAAGTTTAAGAGTAACCGCTGTAATGAAAAATTACATGAAATCGAATGAATGTGAATGTCAAGTGACATTGTGTTAAGTTCAGTGATGAAGTAAAGAAAGCTGATTGTAATTCAGGTAAGAATAATTAGTTTTCTAATGTTTCTAATGATAATTTTCTTTAAATATTACGTACTAAATGGTGCTGTTGTGACATTGACTTTGAAATCTGGGTTCGTGTGTGCACAAATCGGTGTAGTTTCGTTACATGTTCTCTTACTAAGTTTTGTTTACATTGTTTATGCTAAAATATTTTACAATATTTCTTTTAATTACAGGATTAGTTCACATTGATAGAATGTCATGGATAGTAAGGAGATACTGAGGTGTGAAGAACGCTGAATATTAGATAAGTACTTTTGTAATTTATTAATGATGATCTAAGATTCTTTGAGGTTGTGTTTTCCTTTTTAGATGGGATACTAAACGCAGATGCAGCCGGAACAATGGGTTCTCAACAAGACTAGAGGCATTTGTACTCGACCGTATCATATCTTATCAGCCAAGCCAGTTACTGGATGTGTCGAGATGGACCATACCACAAAATATCCAATTAGCTGATCCTGAGTTCAATCGACCAGACAGAATTGATCTACTTATTGGAGCAGAGTTCTTCTTTCAATTATTGGCCATAGGACAAATAAAGCTGGGTCCAAATTTACCCACGCTGTAAAATACCATATTGGGCTGGATTGTGGCAGGAAGGACGAATCAAACCTACTCCCCAATTGCTGTTTGCGGCATATGTTCAGAAGAAGAAGATTTCAATAAGACAGTCGAAAGGTTCTGGAAAATAGAGGTAGTGGACTCAACACGATCAAATTTATCACAACAAGAGATGAAATGTGAATCGCTTTTTAATCAGACAGTTAAAAGAAATGCAGAGGGTCGATTTATGGTTAGACTAACATTCCAAGAAAAGCCCAGTAGATTGGAAGAATCGAGTGATATTGCAATTCGTCGCCTTCTAGCCATAGAACGAAGACTTGCGAGGAATCCCGAAGTACAGTCGCAGTATATCGAATTTATGAAGGAGTATTTACATTTGAACCACATGAGTGAGGTGGACCCTGCTGAATTTGCAAAGCCCAATTACTTCCTGCCACATCACTACATCTTAAAACCCAACAGCACGACAACCAAACTAAGGGTAGTCTTTGATGCCTCTGCCAAGACATCATTGAATGTGTCATTAAACGACCTGCTAACCAACGGTCCCACCATTTAGGATGACCTGTTCACCATCCTATTAAGATTTCGCTTACCACGATACGTCTTCACGGCAATTAGTGCTTTGGAGAGAAAGTTCTAAGGAACCAATCAGATCCTATCAGCTGAAGACCGTTACTTATGGTACGACTTCCGCCCCATACTTAGCAACCAAATGTCTACAACGTCTCGCCGAACAAGGAATGGAGCAGTGGCCTCGGGGAGCAACGATATTAAGGCGAGATTTTTATATGGATGATTTAATGATGGGATGCGATAGACTTCATGAAGCATTAGAAGCGCAAGGTCAATTAAACATTCTCCTTCAAACAGCAGGCTTTAAGCTGAGAAAATGGTGCGCCAATCACAAGGAACTTTTGAAAACCATCCCTTCCGAAGATCGCGCAATCCAGCTGGATCTTTTCGACAATAGTGATGAGAAGATCAATACATTAGGGTTGAGTTAGGCACCTCAAATGGACGAGTTACGAGTTAAAGGCCATTGGCTGGAGAGTGACAAGGCAACCGAAGGAATAGTACTGTCTGATATTGCGCATTTATTTGATCCGCTGGGCTTTATGAGTCCCGTAGTTGTAATGGCAAAAATCTTCCTACAACAATTGTGGCAAATAAAGCTAGATTGGGACGCAGCTCTTCCAATGGAGCTGCATACGAAATGGCTGCAATTTCGGAATAACCTCAAGGCCCTTGATGTTATAAGAATCCCGAGACACATGTTCAAGGGTGAACTAGCAAAATCCATACAATTACATGCCTTTGCGGACGCCTCAGAGAAGGCTTACGGAGCCGCAGTCTATTTACGATCGATCGGTAGTGGTGGGGTAATACGAGTCAATCTCCTGTGCGGCAAATCCAGAGTCGCACCATCAAAGACACTTACTGTCCCCAGACTTGAGCAAAACTAATGGCTGAACTGGTTCACTGGGTTCTTCGAGATCTACAGTTACCGGAAGTAAAAACTTTTTATTGGACCGATTCAGAAATCGTACTTGCATGGATTAACTCGGCAGCAGCCTTTGTAGCCTTTGTAGCCACCAGAATTGCGAGAAATACAAGAATTAACCACACAAGAACAATGGAGACATGCAGGGTCTGGGCACAACCCAGCGATATCGTGTCGAGAGGAGTCCCACCAGAAAAGCTAGCGGCCAACTCATTATGGTTTTACGCCCCACTGTTTCTACATGGCGCAGAAGACGGATGGCC
The DNA here is from genome assembly GCA_963924295.1 of Dioctria rufipes. NCBI lineage: Eukaryota > Metazoa > Arthropoda > Insecta > Diptera > Asilidae > Dioctria > Dioctria rufipes. The sequence continues at coordinate 168,720,332 of OZ002741.1, read as the reverse complement.
AGCACCCTACTAACGCACGCAGACGAGCTTAGAGAAAAGGGAAATCAAGGCGATAGTGGCAACAGTTAGTGATACTCCACATTTTATGGATTTGATAGATCATCAAAATACATTCGATAGATGGCAGAGGATAATCGTATATATTCGGAGATTCATCTCAAACACTCGTAAGAAAGAGGAAAACCGATGCCTAAATCGCAAACCCACCACTATAGAATTAGATGAGGCGCTTACCCAGCTAGCATCTATGAGGACAGGAATGTGTACCGATCACTTATTTCATCCCTATCCAAATCGCCGACTACTTACTATGTATTTATATGCCGAGGAACATCGCAGCAATGTGCCCATCATGTTCCTGTCGCTATAGTGGGGAACACTTTTTCGGTGGATACATACTACCCGGGATCGTAGCAGCTACATATCCCGAACGTGGCAATTATGTATTCTTGATATTGGCAGATTCATGTTATGCCATGTTCCCAACCAAAAAGTTCGGGACTTTCTTCCTAAAGAGCAATTTTTTTAGTTTTTCCGTGTTGGTATTCTTTAAAGTTTTTTTTATGTATAAACTTTGACAGTTTTAGATTAAGAGTATATGTGAACCAACTTGAACTTGTGTTTATGGAAATAAATTTCAGATATGGTAGAATGAAATTAATGTAATATTCTTTATTTTTAGTTGTGTTTCTGAGTGCCTCTGTGGGAAAATCAACTACGCAGAAAATTTTACTGTAGAAAGGTCATACGATACTTGGAAAAAAAAGCGCCTTTGAAACAACCCCAATTTAAATTAAGGAAAATTAAATTATTTTAATAATTTATTTTTGTTTATAACTTAGGCACACTTGAAATTATTTCCAAGAGAATCTTCACCTGAAATATGACAAAATAATACAGTTTAATTCGATTTACATGCAAGTATTAATACGAAATAAGATTTTGCAAAGTATAAGTGTTTAGGGTATATCCAATGTTCACCCATAATTATTTCATAAAGCAGCCATTTTCCCAAAGTACTTAGCCAAAATGGCAATACCATACATATATCTGGTTAGAAATCCCCGATTATGTTAATAGGTGGCAGTCAGTATGAAGCGGCAACAATTTGGCGGCTTCAAAGCTCTAGCCACCTCAATGAAAGGCAATTCCTGTAATGCCACCAGTGTTTATTTTACTTCAATGTTCCTGTTTCCATAAACTTGTGAACAGCACGCAGTAAAATGCGAAACAGCCCTACCACATGAAGAAATATGATTAAATTTTTCTTTCTTATGTTTGCTGTATGTTTTATAACAATGTCAAGTGACATATTGGTGGTGACATATTGATCGGTCGTCAGCTGGTAAGACGCGCGCTTTCACCTGATTTTCACGCTTTTTATTCCTTCAAATATGAAAAAGTAAGCGCATTTTGCTTGAATATTTTTATTTATAATTACATAAATTAAATTATTTAGGGGGAAAATCGATCATTACTTTAAAGTCGTTGCAACGCACGAGGAAATTGGGATATGTTTTTCTGTTGTTCCTCATCAATGGGAACAGAATAATATTTTAAAATGGCCAGAAAACATGAGAAATGTTGAACGTGACAAGTCAAGAAGAAATCCATCGTCTATACCGGAAGCTATATGGTCGGAGTACGACTGTATTTTAAAATGTAATAACATTTGCACATACGAAGAAGCCATTAACATGGAAAAAACGTTGGTACAATGTTCCGACTCAGAGGCAGAAGACAGGTAATTTTTATTATGTATTTGTTCTTTGTTTAAATGACGTGATGATTCACAAGCTGCGACCGGATTTCAAGCGAAGACCGGAATATAGAATACCTTAAGATATTTCCATCTTCTGTGACATCATATTCCTGCTCCAATAATAATTTATTTTCTTTTTTGAGAACCGTAGTCCTCTGAATGAGATGCTGGACTGGAGAATTCGTTAGCTTTAATTTTACCGAACAAAATTTTTGCATTATATTTCTTGCATTGCAACAAATTTGGATCTTTCACCATTCGTTTTATCTTCCTTAAGTGATTTTCAAACTGGGAGGCACTCGTACTTTCTAAATGACGGACGACTCCACCGTATTCCTTTCTTTCCACTACGGTCAGGTAACTTTTGTTGGTGTTCTGGCAGTAGCATGCTAATGTACTTGTCCGAGTGTTATTGGATCATAAATCAGTGTCTTGCTCCGAGAGTGTACTTACAAGAGAACACTCCATGAAGTTCCTCCTCCACATCTCAAGCTGCTCCTCTGAAGTGAAGTTTTTATGAGTTTGCGTAAGGCAAATATTAAAGAATTAATTTAATCAAACATTTAATTTATAAAGTAGAGAAAGACTCAGTGAAAATAAAGACTTACTTATCCACATTGGACGGCTCTCAGCTGCTCGTAGTGAGTGAATCAAGAGCGTCATATGATTACTTTGTTTATATGATTCGTATGTTTTAATGGGCCCAAATAATGGTTTAATTTTTTTTATTAGATTGTTCGTCCATTTAAAAAATAATAATAATAAAAGGCGTAAAACTCCTGGGAAAACCTTCTGTAAGAATTTCTGTGTAGATAGAAATAAGATGATGGAAGAAGCGTACGTAAAATTACCTATGCAAAAAACATTAAAAATTCTTCCAAATGATACTGTTCGTCAAATACCAAATAGTAGTTTCTAACATTTATGTTGTTAGTGCTTCACCATCCTCACAAAAATCTGAATCGGTTATGAGTCATTCTAGTTCACAGTTTTCTTTAATACCTGAAAACTCTGAGCTTTCGTCTGATAAAACGATAATCGTCACTGAGGATACGGATTCTTTGCATGTAGTTGAGGACGAAGCTTTCCTGTGTAATAGCTCTCATATCTTAAATGAACCTAATTTGATGAATTTATCAACAAGTAAGCTAAATGTTTGGCGACAGTAAAGTTCATTGCATTAAAAGTTTTATATCCTCTCAGTTCATTTTGAGGATGACCTTAAGATGCTTCGAAGTAAAATAAAGTGTATTAAAGAAGAACTCCAAGAAAATAAGAAAAATATTGATGACGAATTTTGTAAAGTTTTCGCATATCTTGAAAAAATATACAAGACAACTATGATGATATATAAAGCTGATGCAAGCGTCTATCAGACAGATTTACAGAAAAATAATACTGAAGCCCCAACGATAGAAGAAATACTCGGGAAATATACATTACCATTGTCATCAATAGTGGCAGTTCTAGAATTTGAAGAAGCCATTCGGAGCAATGAGGAGTTTAAAAAGGAATTGGTAAATTCATCAGGAATCATTTCAAGAATGTATTAATAATGCATTTCATTACAGATTAGTCGGCTAGTAAAAATTACTGGATGTAACAATGACAAAGATGCGTCAAAAGTGGGCTATCGGGTTGTGGATCACATTTTTGAATCAGAAATCCTAACGCAGTTCTCATGGACAGGAATTTCTCGGACGAAATGTCAAACCAATAAAAACCTTTTAATCATCTTAAAGGCATTTTATCAGTATTTTTTGAAGTTTTGAATAAAGCTGATAATCGTTATACTATTCAAAAAAATGAAATTTTCTTCAAAGAGCATATATTCCGACACGCTAATAAAAGACATAATAGGAAATGGTAAATAAAATTGAAACTTTTATATCCATATCATGAAAATTCACTCGATATTACTATTTTTTATAGTACTCCTGCAAAATATGTGAAAGACAAATCTAAGGAACCTTGTGATAGTGCTGAGGACGTTCCTGTTTTTGCGAGCAATGACGACAATGTTTCAAAGATTGAAGTGAACAATAGTTCAGAAAATGAAACTAATTACGAAGAGCAATATATAGCAATATTCGATGACGAAAATATTGGAGCAGAATAGTAACTATATGGGTAGATTTTATGCAAATAAGTAATATCGCTATTAATATCGCATATTAAGTACATGTGTTCCTCCATTTAGGAGTTCTTTTTAACTTTTTTATTGAAAATTGCAAAATTAACAAAGATAAAGCCGCAAATATTTTTACTTAAAAGAATTCAAACAGTTTCAATTCATATTTTGAAAAAAAGAAAAAATCATTTCCAATTAAAAACTGAATAAAGAATTAGAGTAGACGTACATTTAAAATAAATTAGCCATTTAAAAAATTAGGTAATTGTTGTTAATAAGTACACTTTCCTTTTTTGCTTCAAGCTGCAGAACTGTAAAAACCATTTCTATTATACAAAACATTTAATAAACAGATAAGATTCCGATATTCTAGTATTGGGTCATTCCACAAAAAATCGAACAATATTGTGTAACTTTATGTATAGACCATCTGAGATTGTGAAGATTTTTGGTTAAATAGTTAATAGTACTTAAAACATTTTTTGTTTTTATCCATTTATGATGGAGATACAGTATTTTGAAATCTGAAAAAAGTGGAAAATTTTCTTTAGTAAATTTATATTTTAGAATGTATCCATTAAAACGCATAAAGCAATCGTTAACTATTTAAAAATGCTTTGAAGTTCTTGAAAATTCTGAAAATTTATTTTCGAGGATAATGGATATGTCCGTTATCCTTGAATATATCAAAATGAGCAGTTTAGACTTTTTTATTCTTTTCGTATTTAAATCCTATATAGGTAAATGTACCATGAATGTTGATTTCTGTTACTATGGCGGTTATCGTTATGTCAGCTTAAACTCCTCTTCACTTTGACATCAAGCTTTAGGTATAAGGATTAAAATTAACAAAAACAAACAAGCAAAAATGTAGACCACACATTTTGAGATATTCAAGGAGACATATCCATTATCGTTGAAAACAAATTTTTATAAAAAGGACCTCGATTAATTTTTTCTCAAAAACTTTAAGGATCCTTTATATAACTAACTCTTGTTTCTTGGATTTGCGATGCGTACATTTAGAGATATAAATTTTTGAAGTTACACCTACCAAGCAAAATCTGCCAGTTTTTCAAATTTTAAAATACCGTATCTCCGTCGTGAATGAATAAAAAAAATTTAAGCAAAGTACTATTAACAATTTAATCAACCTTTCTCTGAAATATCATCAAAATAGGAGATGGTCCATTGAGAACATTTGTCGATTTCTTCTGAAATGACCCTATTAAAAGGTTGCAAAATGCCAAAAAATCGTAGATAGTATAATATACAAGTATAGTATAGTATAATATACACAAGATGCCGATATCTAATATTAAAAGGTTCAAAAATGTCAACAAAACATAGAAAGAAAAAAAATAATCGATATCCAACAACTTTTTATAGGGCAGTGATAAAGTATAAAGAGGCAATTAAAAAAAATTCTGACAAAAATTATGCATTTAGTGTTGACAAAAATACATCTTATATTAATAATAATGATATCAGTACTTTTGATAGGAATAAAAGTATTAAATGAACAGTTGTTATTGGGGATTATGACAAAAACGGAAGGCATATGAATTTTCCTAAGATTGATTGCCCTCGGAGAACGGATGAAAGTTTAAGAACTGAAAATGGCCCTGATCATCATAAAGAAATTCCGCCCTTAATAAAATTACCGATTATATCTTTCCAATAGCGATAGTGAGGACAATGGTGAGGGAAGGAATAATTGTTCAGTTTTGAGTGATGAACAAAGAAAATGGGCACTGAAACGTACTGAATCTCATTATGCTTGCTTAGTCGCGTTAAGTTATGTCACATTATACTAAATCTACTAGGAATGACAATTACCTAATTTTCCAAGTAGACCTATTCCCATTAATTGCAGGTCTCCTCTATAAATATTGTAATTTTTATCAGGAAATGAAGTTTTGCTTTTATTACGTTTATATAATAAATAAGCCTATAGTTAGCTAAAAATACTTGTTGTTTTATCTTTATTACTTAGTCCAAAAGATGAATTTCTTTTCATTTTCAATCGCGACTGAATTTACATATAATTTAAAATGAAGGCTGTAAATTTGCTATAAGGAAAATGTGATTGACCTGTTAGAATATATTTGAACAGAGTCTAAAACAAACAAGTTTACTTAAGATTTTGATTTAATAAAAACTAATAAATTCCCATATATCAAAAAGAAAAAGGCAGCCACATTTTTATGAACTATGTTATTATGTGAAAGAAAAACAAGTTGATCTTGACTGTGGTTAAATGTGTAATGTTTATTAAAAATAACGGAATATTAATTATAATGAAGTTTAATGTGTTTTTTTGTTATGAATCTTGAAATTGATTTTTTTTTATGAAACAAATTTTGTATTGGAAAATTATATTTTTAAATATATAAATATTTGAAAACTCAACGTCTAATTCATTTCAAAATCTAAAGTGTGAAGTAAAGGGAAAAAACATATTTCATTGTTAGTATATTTCACCGCCATCAACTTACATTGAATTTCGCATAATCTGTACAATCTTGGTAAGTGTTCTTTGCCACTCGAGGCGTATATATTGAGATATGAAGATTTAATTGGACTTATAAAAAAATCGTACTTTTCCTTTAGTGGTGTATCATATATATGCAACTTTCCTTGATAGTATGTTGCATTTTTCATTGCTACGATTTGCTCGTTTTTCGTAAAGAACCACCTATTTTTGATGTCACTTCCCAACATGTAGCCATTTTTTATATATCTTTTTATAAACTTTCTGGCATTCTTCTAGTTCATGTTTTTCATTGCGGCTTTCATCATTAACAAAAACAGTTTCCATTGATACAGAATCATAATTTAAGGTGTTAATTTTAGATAGTTCAATCATACGCTTAGCTATCTGTGCTAAAGGTCGGCTGCCACCACGCAGTAAAGGTTTTAATTGCCCTAAATAATTTTCAAATTTATATGAAGATATTTGAGGAAGATATCCAAACTTTTTTACATCTTCAATGACATGGCACAGATTATGTACATTCATGCTGATGCTATCGATTCCATAAATATCAATGAATTGTTCGATATAGTCTTTAAGCAATTGTTCCGCTACATGTGTATATTTCATGTATTTTTGGCAGGAGATAATGGTTGTAAATTCTTTAAAACGACGAGACCAAGGTATAATAAAAACGTACGAAATTCGACACCTTTGCAAAGTTTTATACAATCAAGTCTTCTTATAGTTCGGTGAATTTCCATTGGTCTTCTTTTGTTACATTCTTCTAATAAATGCGACAAAAGCGTTATGTCTCCTGCTGAAAATTTCGTGCGGAAATTGTAACTTCCGTTCATCCATGCAAGAAGACATTTTCTCATAATACCTATAATATTATGTAAAATTGTTATGCTTAATTAAAATAAACGCATTACTGCAATATTAAATTAGTACCTAAATCAATTAAATGCAGCGAATCAGCTACAACAATATCTTCCACCAAGTTAATCGGTAATTTTATTAAGGGCGTAATTTCTTTATGATGATCAGGGTCATTTTGAGTTCTGAAACTTTCATCCGTTCTCCGAGGGCAATCAATCCTAGGAAAACTCATATGCCTTCCGTTTTTGTCATAATCAACAATAACTGTGCATTTAATACAAGCATGATATGCATTAAAGCCGACGACACCTTGTTTAAAATTAGAATATTTAGATGTAAATGTATTTAAATATTAATGTTTCATAAATCACATTGTACCTTTGATAAAGCTCCTTGCAGGAGTATCACAAATGAAGCATTTGACATTGATAGATATTTTCTGATCATTGATAACAAGTCCATTTTCCAGAACATCATTTAATTCATCCACAAAATTATGTAGAAAATTTTGTAAAGGTGGTTTAGAATTTCCACAATAGATAGCTATGACCATTGGCTGCAAACTAGAATACTCCTGAATTGTGTATAAAATTGGCCAAAATTGTAAAGATGAACTTTTGTATATTGGAAGTCCATCATCCTTTTAATATTAGATATCGGAATCTTGTGTATTATACTACGACCATCCGTCATAAAAATATTTTGGAAAGTTGACAGCTGTCACGGCTTTTTGTATCGACATACATATGTCCATATTAAAGAGTCCGCCACTTTGTGGCGGCAGAAATTCGTAGCTGCAATTTCAAAATCTCAATTGTTTTCTTCTTCTTATTTTGCTAAGAGGCTGGGATTTTAAAGCGATAATTATTGTTCTCGCCACGTTCCATAAAACATTTAAAACCACTCCAAAGTGGCGAAATTTATATGGGATAAATGTTGCCTATTGCCATGTTCCAGTTACCATAAAATATTTCTTTAAGATTGCAAAATTTTAATGGAGCAATAATTATTCCTGCTACATTCCGGAGTCTCACAAATGCTACCTCAAAGTTATGGATATATTGAAGTTGCAAATTTTGTTCCAGCCATGATCCGGAAGCATACGAAAAGAACATGTATGTGACAGGGACTTATATGTGGATGATATTAGCGGCAATATCACTGGCAGCCATATAGTCGAAGAGGCTGAACACTTATGCACAAGTTCCAACGATTTAAATGCTAGCTGGGTACTGTAATGATAAAAAAGGCACAAGACGAAGAATTTCCAACTGAGCAAAGGGAACTAGAACATTCAGGCTACATTAGCACCAGCAGCCCATTAAGAAGCCTTAGCCCATTTTCAGATGAGGCCGGATTGTTAAGCGTTGCAGGAAGACTGGAGGCCGCGAATTTGTCATATGATGCTAAGCATCCGATTTTATTACCATACGCTCATAACGTCACGCGTCTACTGATGACCAATCTTCATGTTAACCACCTTCATGTCGCGCCACAGGCACTGCTAGCTATAACCCGCCAAAGATTTTCGCCCATTAAGGGCAAAAGTATAGCACGACCTATAGTTCAGAGGTGCGTGCGCTGCGCGCGGGCCGAAAATGTTATCACAATTTATGGGAAACCTTCCTGAACATTGAGTACAGCCAGCGCGACCGTTTATAAATTCCGGAGTGGACTTTTTTGGACCCTGTTGGACGCACTACAAACTTCGAGGAAAACGACCACAAAAATCTTATGTTGCTGTGTTCTGCTGCTTCGCGACAAAGGCTATTCATTTTGAGATAGTAACATATTTAACTACAGAAGCTTTAATAAGAGCGCTTAAATGTTTCATAGGTAGAAGAGGTAATTCTCGTAACTTATACTGTGACAATGCTACGAATTTCGTCGGTGCCAAAAACAAGCTCCAGGAACTGAGCACCAGCATATATGATCAAAAATCACAAGAGCAGATACAGGGTTTTTGCAATACTAGGGCTATTGAGTTTCATTTCATACCGCCCAGAGCGCCACACTTTGGAGGCTTGTGGGAAGCTGCTGTTAAATCAGCCAAGCATCTACTGCGACCAAACCTCGAAACCGCCAACTTAACCTACGAAGAATTAGAAACGCTAATGGTTGCGATCGAAGCAATTTTAAATTCACGTCCTTTAACACCAATGTCATCCTACCCAGATGACTTTGCGGCACTTACACCAGGTCACTTTCTGATTGGAGAACCGACGACGGCAATCACCGACCCCCAAGCACGGCCGCTAAACATAGGGCTGCACTAGAGGTGGAAACTGGTAAACCATTTGAAAAACCAGTTCTGGTATAGATGGTCCAGAGAGTACATCAGCGAACTACAGCATCGCTATAAGTGGAAGCAACAATGTACAAACGCACAACCCGGAATGATGGTGATAGTGAAGGAAGACAATCCCCCTCCTGCAGCATTGCATTTAGGAAGAATTGAAAGAGTCATCAAGGGTGAAGATGGTTTGGTACGGGTTGCGGATATCAAAACATCCAAGGGAGTTATAAGAAGACCTATACATAAGTTGGCTCCCTTACCTCTAGAGTCTGAGACAGACTGCGCAGAATCTACAGCAACAAAAAGATTGAGAGAAGATGATATATCGACGACATCCCTAAGTAAGCGCAACAACGAATTCGGACGCTTCAACTGCAATTAAAAGACCGTTGCGTGGTGGTACAGCCATGTGTTTGACCCTACTTACATGTTTAATCTTGCCAATCATGGGACAAATTCAGATCAAACCATTCGATACGGCGCCAGGATTATATTTTGAAAATTTGGGGAATACTCAACTGGTGTCAAATGAATGGAACTTTGTGATCTACTACAATACTAGCCCATTATGGGCCGAGTAATACTATTAGCCGAGGTGTAGAAAGGCTCCAAGAAGGTTGTAACTTGATGAAGGAATGGGATCAGTGTGGCCCCATCATGGAACAATTTAAAGCCGCATTGGAGGAAATCACAAGTAACAATGAGTTATTCTTTCACCATAGTAGGCCACGAACTAAGAGAGGTGCTTTGAATATTGTGGGTAACGTAGCTAATGCATTATTCGGAGTGTTGGATTCCGAATATGCTAACCACATTTCACAAATCATAGAGCACCTGAAGGAAAATGATGTGCACCTTATGGCGCTGATGAAGAATCATAAGTCTATCTTAGATTCAACAGTCAACCTGGTACAACGATCACAAGAGGCTACGGTGGCTCAACTAAGGCACTTCGACAAGTACCTCAATCAATCTATTGCTCAATTGCAAAACATTAACACCGAGTTGAATCAACAAAGAGCAACACAATCGTTTATGGCATTGGCACTGCAATTGACGCTAGTTCTAAACAAATACCAGAGGATTCAATCTAACTTGTTAGATGTGATTATAGATACCCATCATGGCAAAATAAATCCACAGTTATTAAGCCAAAAACAACTATCGGAACAACTCACATTAATACAAGAAAATATCCCTACTACCCTTCGATTACCGTCACGTCCAGACAACCTGTTAAAGATATACAGCTTGATGAGTGTCGAAAGTCGAATAAGCGTGGATCAGATGATATTTCGTATAAAACTCCAGCTGCTTTCATACGACGAATTCGAACTACTACATATAATACCAGTCCCATTTGTGGCAAACAACGAGCTCATGATGATAGGATCAATAGAAAAATTCCTAATCATTAGTCTACATCGGGATCAGTACTATCCCTTATCCGAGAATGATTTAAGGGACTGCGTTACGTACGACGGGGCATTCATTTGTAAACAACAACACCCCATTTACAATAAGGGAGCAAACACTAGCTCCTGTGAACTCAGTGTTCTCAGTCATGGACCATTCGAGATCGCTTGTTCCGCCACCGCTATTAGTAAGACACCACGGTGGATTCAAATGTTAACTGTCAACAAATGGATATATGTGAGACCTACTCCTGCCACAATCAACGTCATTTGTAAGGGTAATGTCGAACAGAAAACCATAGAGGGATCTGGAATTATAACATTACAGTCAAATTGTGTAATAAGGGATGAACACACCACTATTCATGGACACAATGTCTTTTCCAATAATTTAAAGGGTGGATTTACGCCACTACAGAAACTTATCGACTTCATCCATTTGAATACTACACCTCCTCCAATAACTTACCAACCAACACCAGTAAAACACATAAGTAAAGACATCGAAGATCTACGAGAGAGAATCAAGAATCTCAACATAAATGCTACGCTGCCACCCCATACCACCAGTCATGACGTTAATCAATATACTGTTGCATATACTGGACTAATCATCATCATTATAGCCGGAGGCTACTGGTTAATCAAGCTAATCAAAAGCAATTCTGCTAAAGGTTGTCAAACCCAACAAGAAATACCAGTACCTAAGAAGAGAACACTATTCACCAAGCAGACAGAATGTAACCCATTAGCCAGAGCGGTATCGCAACCAACATTTGAAATTTTCGTATAGGTTTAAGTAACAATCTAAGCTAGTTCAGTTTGAATCATTTGATACATGTATACATGAAAACAGTGCATCCATAGATCATAAGATTATTGTTTTGAGCCAGAGCTCAAGGCGGGAGGAATGTATAAAACTGCAAATTGCATTTTAAAATCCCGAATTTCTCTAGGTGTAAAATTTAGATTTTATTCGCAAAAGTATTACTCAAGTTACGCCACATAATTTTCTCACCGATCGCCAGACCCAACATGATCCCAGGTAAATTATCAAAACTTTACCTGGGTAGCAAGCTTGCTAGAATTTGCTGGGAAAGTTGTGTGGTGTGAATTGAGTCAACACTTTTTCTGAAGTACAAGTGCTTAGATTTTAACTTGTATATATAAGTGACATAAAATTGAATAAAATTTGTCATTAGTTTTTGGACAATAGTTGCGTTTTTATTTAAAATATTTGTTAGTCGCTATTGCTGCCGGTACAAGAACCGAGTAGCCCGGGATATTAATAATTAATTTGCTTTCAGATTTATGAGTTTCGTGTAATCGGTGAAACACCGAATGCACAGCAACAAGGTTGAGGTGAATCACTTCAGCCTACCAATTTTAACAGGCAAACAAAAGAGTTTGCTTTAACAGATATTGTTGCGAGCGTGGCTTTTTGGTTCGTTATTTAAAACACAATATTCAATTTTTAATATACAAGTTCTTTATTTCACTTCTGATCTTATATAATTCAGAAACCTTCAACTAATCAACTCAACTTTAATTATCGCTAATACTGTTCTTTCAATTATCGCAATCTAATTACAATACTTTCGCTCGTTTATTACTTTCGCTTGTTAACACTGCAACGTCTAAGACACGAATCATGCTCTGGTGGTGGCAACTGCTATATTTATACTCCACAAACTTTCCAGAGCCTTGAAGATTCCATTCTAGAACCATCCCAAAGATTCCATTCAAGAGTCATCGATTCTCCGAACCTTAAGTTGTTTGCTCTTCATTTTCAGTAGATGTCATTTGTCTTTTTTTGTTGCACGTAACACTGCCGCTTCTTAAAATTTGTTCGTCCCGAACAACAGGTGGTCCACGGTCTTGATGCTCATAGTATTGACACAAGCGATCCAGATGAACGATTTTTCGTTTGCCTCTTATACCACGTTGAATCCTGTATACTACGTCATTTATTATAGTTACTACCGAATACGGTCCTTCCCAGTGTTGTTGTGGTTTTGGAGAGCGTCCCTTAAGTCGTTTCGGGTTGTACAGCTAAACGAGATCACCTTTGTTAAATCCTGCGGAATTAGAACGTAGGTCATAGCGGGTCTTCATCGGATCAGTATTTGCTGCTAATTACACCCTCGTGGTCTCGTGCATATCCACTAATCGTTGTCTGAACTCCGATACGTAGTCTTCTGGTAACTTTTCTTCACCTCTGGGTATACCAAACTTGAGGTCGCTAGGTAAGCGCATCTCCCTTCCGAATATGACCTTAGCTGGTGTTTGTCCGGTAGTGTTGTGAACAGCTGATTTATAAGCCATTAGGAATATGTCGATCCCAATCGCGTTGATGATAGTCAACTACTTCCTTTGGATGCTCAACTAATGTTCTGTTGAAGCGATCTACCATGCCATCTGATTGTGGGTGTAGAGGAGGTTCTGGTTCTTCTTATACCCAGCATTTTACACATCTCCTGGAAAGTCCGTGATTCGAAGTTCCGTCCTTGGTCTGAATGAAGTTCGTGAGGCACACCAAATCTACTGACCCAATTCGTTATTATTTGTTCAGCAACTGTGGTTGCCTCTTGATTAGGGATTGCATAAGCTTCAGGCCATTCACTGAAATAATCAATGGAAACTAGTATATAACGGTTACCCTCATCCGTTTCTGGAAAAGATCCAGCGATGTTACAGCTATCCTTTCAAAGGGGACTCCGACAGTATACTTATGCATTTCCCCTCTGCTTCTGTGTGACGGTCCTTTACAAGAGGCACAGACAGTACATCTGCGGCACCACACCTCCACATCTTCTCGCATATGTAGCCAATAAAACCTTTCTCGTGTTTTAGACATTGTTTTATTCACTCCCAAATGTCCTCCAGAGGATCCACTGTGCATTTCTTCTAAAACATTGTTGACCTTTGATGCAGGTACGATTATCTGTATTCGGAATGATTTACCATTAGTGCTTCCCACTTGCGTTTTAATATACCGCATTCAACATGAAGATAGTTCCATTGAGCCCAGTAGATTTTCAGCTTCACGCTCCTTTCCGTAATGTCCTTCCATTCTGGTCTTTCCATGTCTTCTTTTCAAGCCAGAATGGGTGATATATCTGGGTCTTCTCGTTGTGCTGTTCGCAAACTCTCGTTGTCCCAACCTGTCGATGGGACCACCGTTAACAACTGTATATTGCCTTTGTTTCTTTTTCTTCCATCCTGAAGCAATGTTTGCATTCAAGTTTGCATGGACGTCATGAAAGGGCACCTGCATTTCCATGGATACGAACTTTTCGGTGTTGGATTTCAAAATCATAAGCCTGGAGTCGCTTTATCCCTCTCGCCACTTCACCCTCAGGGTTCTTAAACTGCAAAAGCTATTTAAGCACTGCATGGTCGGTGCAAAGGATGAATTTCTGCCCGTATAGATATTTATGAAAATGCTTTGTTGAATTGACAATGGCAAGTAGCTCTTTTTTTGTAGCACAATAATTTTTCTCCGATTTTGAAAGTGCTTTACTATAATAAGCTACTGGAATTTCTTGACCATCCTCCTCCTGTGAAAACACTTCACCAATACCTACATTGCTGGCATCCGTGTCCAATATAAATGTTTTTCCCAGCCATGGATAGTGAAGTACTGAAGCTATTGCTTCAAATTTTCGAAACTCTGGTTACATTTATTCGACCATATGAACGGCTTTCCCTTTTCTGTAAGTTGATGTAGGCTCCTTGCTATATCTGCAAAACCCTTCACCAATCGCCTATAGTATGTGGCTAGGCCAAAAAAACTCCGTAACTGATGTTTGTCCTTTGAAACTGGCCAATTTTTGACGGCTTCTATCTTTTCTGGATCGGTTCTTACTCCTTGTGATGAAATTATGTGTCCCAAATATTTAACCTCATTTTTAAATAGAGCACATTTACTCGCACTGAGCTTCAATTTCGCATCTTTGAGTCTTCGAAGTACGTCCCGTAAATTGTTTTTATGTTCCTCGAATATCCTTCCGATTACTATTATGTCATCTAAGTAGACAAGGCATGTTTTCCAGGTTAAACCGCGTAGAACACATTCCATTAGTCGTTCGAATGTGGCTGGAGCATTACATAATCCAAATGGCATTACTTTGAATTGCCATAAGCCACTGCCATCTGAGAAAGCAGTTTTCTCTCGGTCCTCGGGATGTATTTCCACTTGCCAGTAACCACTCTTCAAATCCATCGTGGAAAACCATTGCGTACCGGAAAGGTTATCCAACGTGTCATCAATCCTTGGTAACGGATAGCTATCACGTTATTTAGTTGGCAGTAGTCTACACAGAATCGGGTGCTGCCATCCTTTTTCCTGACCAGAACAACTGGCGATGTCCAAGGGCTGTTAGATTCGTCTATTATGCCTTGTTTCTTTATGGAGTTCATCATATCTGCAACTTCTGGTTGTTTGGCTAATGCCAATCTTCGTGATGTCTGTCGAATGGGTTTGGAATTCCCTGTATCGATCCGATGCTGAACAAGATTGGTTTTAACGTAATCGTCATCATTCATTGTAAATTATTCCGAAAATTCATCGAACACCTCTTTGGCATCTTTGTATTGTTGTTCATTTAAGGTACTGGACCAAAGAAGTTTCTGAACCTGTTAGGTAGTAGCTGGTATTGGTTTTGTCTCCTTGACATTACTACCATTATCCAAATTGACGATCTGGTAAACGGGTTCACAATTTCCAATTATAGCACCCTCTTTTAGTTGTACATCATTTTCGGATGTGTTGAGCACTCTGACTGGAATTAATGTTGCACCTTCTGCCCTCACTAAATTCTTGCCAACAATAATGCTCGATGTAAATTTTGTGGGGTTAGGCTCCACCAGTTACAATCGGCAGGTCCCGAGGTCATCAGTAAGCGTTGTCCATATTAGCGTCTCGGAGCGTGGCGGGAGAGTAATATTTTCGCAGTCTATCGTCCTTACTTTTGCAGGATAATCGGCTCCTACTCCTACCCTCATAGGAATTTCTATGTGACCATATCTGAGAATCCGTTCTGCGACATCCAGATTTATTTTATATGTGGTCATGAAGTCTATTCCAAGAATGCATTCATCCATTATGTTTGAAAACAGGAAAGTGTGAGGAAATAGTAGTTCGCCTAGTTGAACATCTAGAGTTATTTCTCCAAAAACTTGTGCTGCTGGTCCAGTTGCTGTTCTTAGTAGATATTGTTTGGTATTGTGAAGCCATTTATTCTTGACAAGATCTGCTCTAATTATTGATCTCGAAGGTCCAGTGTCGATAGTGACCACGCACTCATTTTTTCCTATACTTCCAACTGGGCTACTTGAAGGATGACTTCGGGGCTGTCGACTCCACCAACCAACTTCTGCCTCACGAAGTTGGTTTTTACATGTTTTCCGACTGTTCAACAGGGAGAGGTGATGCGACTAGTCGCTGCTTGATATCTAGTCTCTCCACGAATAGTTTGTTCTCTGGCTCGACATTTTTGGCATTCTTCTTTCCCCTCTTCTTCTGGCAATTCCACTCGTCGACGTTTTCTGCAGTCTCTTTGAAGGTGCCCTGTTCTATTACAATTCCAGCATCGAAAGACACCACGTGATGGCGGGCTCTGTGAAGATTGCACTCTGTTACAAGTACATTCTTCCACTGAAATTTCTCTTACTCGTACTGCACTCCGTGAAGCTTGTCTGGCAGATTCATACGCTAATGCATAGGCTAGTGCTTCTGCTGTTTATTTCTTTCCTGCTAGCCTTAACGCTTGTTGTAAGCTTTGATCTGCAATAGCGTTCACAAATGCCTCCGTCGCCACTTCATTAAGGAAATCCGCATTTACGCTGGAGTTCGTAAGACGCGCTAACCTTTCCACATCAGCCTGCAGTTGTTGAAGTGATTCGCCATGTTTTTGAATCCTATTGCGTAACTGTAGGCGATATACTTCCTGCATGTGTTCATCCCCATAACGTAATTCAACCGCCTGTACTAATGAAGTGTAATGATGTTGATTTTCAAACGGTACAGTTTGTAAGAGTTCTGATGCAGGACTTCGAAGTGCTAACACCAGAGCTATAGCTTTATCTTCATCATTCTATCCATTTACCTCCGAAGCTGCCTCGAATAGACTCTTGAAGATATGCCACGAATTTTGCCCATCAAATATTTTAGGTTTCATTCTACCTGCACCGGATATTTCAGCTGCTACGTTTAGAGGCTGACGATTCTTAATTCTTTCCAGATCTGCTTTAAAGTTATCAAGCTGTTCCGTGACATTTTGTTGTACTCCCGATACTTGTTGTCGAACTTCCAACACTTCCTGCTGGATTTCTTCAATTTTCACATTTTGTTCGTCTAATGAACCTTTCAGAAAATTGTTCTGTTCCTCCAAACAAGTTTCTAGACAATTCTGCAGAGAGTAATTTTGTTGATCCCATTGGGATTCCAGAGAATTCTCTTGTTCCTCAAAAGCATTCTTTTGTTCCTCAAAAGCATCCTTTTGCTCGTCCTCGAGAGAATTCTTTTGTTCATCAAAACGGGCTTCCACTTTGCTCATTAAGGTACTCAAGAGCTGTTCCATTATCATTGCAGGCTCTTCTTCAGCTTCGGTTTCTTCCAAGTTCTCTTCGAAAACAAATGTCTCAGGATTCTTTCCTTCCTCTATCAAAGCTTGTCTAAGTTGTTCAACTAGAACTTTCTTTGCACCTGTCGTTTGTAATTACCGGTTCCCTAACTCCACTTTCTAATCCTGTATTCGAAGCTCATCCACTTTGCGCCCCATTACTGTAGTAATTCACTTACAGTTGAATAAAACTTATTTTCCAGAACTTTCAAGATTGAACACAATTTCACAAACTTGATCACACTTTGAATTTTTAAGTCAATTGTCACCACTCACCACTTTATTTCGCGAATTTATTTCACTTCTGACACCAGTTGTTGCGAGCGTGGCTTTTTGGTTGGTTATTTAAAACACAATATTAAATTTTTAATATACGAGTTCTGATCTTATATAATTCACAAACTTTCAATTAATCAACTCAACTTTAATTATCGCTAATACTGTTCTTTCAATTATCGCAATCTAATTACAACACTTTCACCCGTTTATTGCTTTCGCTTGTTAACACTGCAATGTCCAAGACACGACTCATGCTCTGGTCAGAGTCCGAGTCTTTCTTGCGCATTTAAAATATAGTGTCCTTAATGTTTAGTCCTAACTTCCCTGTTTGGATTTATGGTAGATTTTTACACTCAGGCTTTTTATTTTGGCCTTGATTTCACGATTGTCTTGGCTTTGTCTTCTTCTTGTACATATATTGGTTATAATCTTTTATGTTTGATTTGATTTGTTTGTTATTACAGCTTCGCGCGCGACACTAAGCTGTTTCCGTGGCGGTTCATGCTACGAATTTCGTCGGTGCCAAAAATAAGCTCCAGGAATTGAGCACCAGCATATATGATCAAAAATCACAAGAGCAGATACAGGGTTTTTGCAATACTAGGGCTATTGAGTTTCATTTCATACCGCCCAGAGCGCCACACTTTGGAGGCTTGTGGGAAGCTGCTGTTAAATCAGCCAAGCATCTACTGCGACCAAACCTCGAAACCGCCAACTTAACCTACGAAGAATTAGAAACGCTAATGGTTGCGATCGAAGCAATTTTAAATTCACGGCCTTTAACACCAATGTCATCCTACCCAGATGACTTTGCGGCACTTACACCAGGTCACTTTCTGATTGGAGAACCGACGACGGCAATCACCGACCCCCAAGCACGGCCGCTAAACATAGGGCTGCACTAGAGGTGGAAACTGGTAAACCATTTGAAAAACCAGTTCTGGTATAGATGGTCCAGAGAGTACATTAGCGAACTACAGCATCGCTATAAGTGGAAGCAACAATGTACAAACGCACAACCCGGAATGATGGTGATAGTGAAGGAAGACAATCCCCCTCCTGCAGCATTGCATTTAGGAAGAATTGAAAGAGTCATCAAGTTATTCTCTACATTCAATTCTGACCGTTAATAACTCTTCTTCTTAATTCTAACATATATATGACTCGTGCGAGTCAGCTCAAGATATCGACGTAGTATCTATATCGTCACAAGTGCAAAACATGTTTCCAAAATTTGAAGCAAATAATGACATCAAATTTATTGTTAACGCACCTTAATCCTCATTTGGAAATAAGTGTAGCTGCTGACGCATCTCGTTACGGAATAGGCACATGAATATTTCATCGCTTACCAGATGGAACTGAAAGGGTGATCCGATATGCATCATATTCTTTAACTCCGAGTGAAGAAAAATATAGCCAGATCGAAAAAGAGTCCTTGGCTCTCACATTCTCAGTTACAAAAATTCATATAATGATTTCCGGTCGTAAATGCGTATTGTAAACCGATCACAAGCCTTTATTGACAATTTTTGGTTCAAAGAAAGGTATTCCGGTATACACATCAAATTGCTTACAGATATGGGCACTGATTCTACGTATATAATTTCAACATTCAATATGTGTCAAAGGCTGGTCTTGGGTATGCTTATATGCTCCAGATTAATTCCATTACGCACGCCACAAACTTAAGAATTTTTAATTACACAAGTACAGTTTGAAAATGATACCACGTATATCCTCGACAAAAATATTCGACAACCTCCTGTAACGCACAAAATGATTGTAGGAGCAAAGAAAAAGCATGAAACACTTCAAACCGTAATTTCGTGTCTGAAGGATGGATGGCCGCATCCCACCAAATATTTCAATTCAAATGTTTCAGAAAACATAAAACCTTTTCTTGCCCGAAAGGAGCTTCTATCAACTGTTGATGAATTGTTATGGCCGTAGCATACCGCATGTAGCAATATGCTATACTGAGACGTGTTGTGCGCATACGGCCGGCACATAGCCATATGAACGGAGAAGAAAGACGGGCTGAGGACGGACAGAAAAAAGAAGAAGAAGAGCTTGATAATGTGTCGCAAAGAGGTGAGAAGTTTTTTGTGGGCGAAAAGTTATCGGAATAAATATTAATAAATCCTTAACAAAATTAATAAGAAAACAAGGAATAGAAGATAGAAGCAGTGTGGCGGATCAGAGCAAAATATTATTATAGCGATATATCGTGCGATAGATGGGGCAAATCATCTCAGCATTAACGGCGTGGTGTCTTTCCAGATAACCCGAGCCATCCCCTGATTTATAGGAGCCAGTTTTACGTTTAAATGTCGATAACTCGTTAAATCAGCCATCATCTATTAAAATTAATAAGACCTTAGAAGTTGATCGGATTTTTCTTCAACCAACGGATGTCATATTGCTTTGAATGGTCATTTCAAGAAAGCTGTCTGGCTTAGTAGCTCATCGCCGAAACATGATAACAATATAGAAACCACACCAATATCTTATTTAATTATGAAAGAAAGCAACAACATCACATCGCATTCTGTGTCCATTTCCGGTTAAGCATGCCAGTATTGAAAAATCTCGGTCATCTGCATCTTTAGTAAATTTTGCGATTGGAAATGGTATTAGATCTCCGGATTATGTAACTGGAGTAGTACAAATGAAAAACTCCAAATATGGACGAGGACTGAACTCAAATTAATCGGGGAATAATAGTTCCATAAAATCTCCACAGCTGGATGGTGATGTTATACTAACTGATGAGACTTATAAGAAAATGAACAGTGCTAGCTGAGTAACATAAGCTGATCATCCTCGGAGGCGCCTCTGCGGTGGATTCTCAAAATAAAATGAATGTAAGTTGAAGCCTTCTTTTCAATTTTTTGTGTAAATTATATTGATTTTTTTCTCATTTGCTAGTGAATAAGATTTAAAGGGAAGAATTGAGTTTCCTTTTGCTCGGTAGGAATTCAAGTCAGGCTATACGTAAAATATATACATATACAGGTGACGACGATTATCGGAAAGGAGCACGTAAATTAATTAGTTTATTGTAGAGTCATGCCCGTTGCGTGCCTCTGAACGAATTGTATTAAAAATTTTTTACTATTTTCATATGAATTAAAGAACAGATTTAACGAATCATATACAATAGATAACTATATCACTATATATATAAAAAAAAAAAGGAAATGAATTAAAGAACAAATTTAGAGAATTACATACGATAGATAACTATATAAATATATAACCAACAGAAAGAAGAAAGGTTAATAAGAAATAAGGGACTTACGGAATAAGGTATAAATCACTTGACGACTAGTTTAAAACGTATATATATATATATATATATATATATATAGTAAAACTGACTGGTAAAGTAAACAATTCGTTGATAATTAACCATAAAAGCAAGTAATGTTAATTTCATTAGAGAGTAGCTTTTAAAGCTTTTAGTTTTACTCCGTGTTATAATTACTGATAGGATACTGTTGATTAAAGCAATTTTCTTATAACGTACTGGTACAGTGAAGTTTCTTTATTATTCTCACTTACTCTCCCGGAGCCTTCTGAAGATGGAGGTTGACTAGGTCCGCTCCTCTGCTCGTTTCAGGTCATATCAGGGATATTGTATCATATCGCCCACAGTATCTCAGGGTGGTTGGGGCAACGGCGATGGAAACAGAACATCTGCGCTTCCAACTAAGTTAGTGGTAAGTAGTGTAAAGGTCCCTTCCGGACTAAGTGTGTGTAACATCCTTTGGTTTGTGGGCACGAAATTTTTTTGTATATGGCTGGTGGCACAGCGGCAGGTTTTCGTGGAACCTCCCCACACTCTCCGCCAATAGCCGAGGCGAGTTAGCGTGCCACCTTGCAGTCAATGCTGTCCACCGAGTGATCTGTCAGCTAATGCTGGCAGTCTGGACTTCACGTCCAAGTCATTCACTCTGACATAGTTCCATAACAGGATGTTTACTTCTTGGGGAAAGAATCGTCATTCTAGATCGTTTCCAAGAAAAGATCTTGCGCTAGTTACATAAAGGACCCGACGGCTACGGTTCGGGTGCCAGACCACATACGGGACACCCTGTATATATTTGGAAGTTAGTGACTTACCATTTCACAATATATCACCATACAGCTCGAGGTGTAAAAAATAAAAAAACTTTTAATTTCGTAATAACACTCTTAATTCTTTATTGGTTTTATTGGCTCTTTTGGCCACTTACTATATGGGTACTTTTTAACCTAAGCGTCTACTATATTGGACGGACTGTCTTTTGCTCGTGGTGAAAAAACTAAAAAGCTACGAAAAATGACGCTACTAATACTATTACATATTTTTTGTTCTTACTGTTTTACATAGAGGGCGCGACATAACTAAGGAATTACAAATCGCTGCCCTCTAACTTCGGTGGCGGTTGCCACATATATTTCTTTTTATTTATAGTTTAATTTCTTTTCAAGCAACGTCCCTAAGCAAAAAAAATTAAACGAAAACTTACAGGCAAAGTAAAAAAACAAGCCAACAAACTCCAAAATGAGCTTGAATGGATATGAAACAGAGGCAGAAGACATTCAGAAAAGGTTAGAGACGCCGGTTCGACAACTAAGGTTACCAAAACAGCTAGTTTTTACGAAAAACAAGGCACAAGACTGGAAATTCTGGAAAGTGTCACACGACTGGTATGCGAAAGCAACACAGTTAAATCAAAAACCGCCAGAAGTCCAGGTAGTAACATTCATGTCCACAATTGGATATGAAGCTGAAGAAAATTTTGAATCATTTAACTTGGCAGACGCGCAACAGTCTGATATTAAGGTAATAATTCAGAGATTCGCAGATTATTTCATACCAAAAAGTAATGAAACATATGCTCAATAAAACGTCACAAGAAATAGACGAAAATTTTGAACAGTATGTGACTATACTCAAGTCGCAAACAAAAAAAATGAAATTTTAGTCAATTCGAAAAAAGAATGTTGAAATAGTGCGTGGAATTAAAAATGACAAAGTCCGCGAAAGATTACTTGCAATTTCCAATTTAGATTACGACAAAGCAATTGATGTGTGCAGAGCAAGTGAAATAGCTCAAAAACAAATAACAGATATGAGCAAAAATAACGATAGTCAGATAATCTCAGAAGTGAAGAGAAATTTCAGGAAGAATAAAAATGAAAAGATGATTTATAACAAATAATCAGAAGTGTTCTAGTGTAATAGATGCGGGACTAAGCATGGTAAACAAAGTTGCCCACCATATAAAAAAGAATGTAAAGCATGCAGGGACATTTCATAAAAATGTGCAAGGCAGGGAAAAAAGTACACCTTTTGCACAAGAGCAGACAGTCAGAATTATCGACATCAATAAGGGATACACTACATATTAACTGTTAAGAATAAAACAACAGATGAGGTGTGGACAGAAACTATTAAAATAGGAAAAAAAGCATTCCATGCGAGACTATACACCGGAGCACAGTGTAATGTCCTATCAATGCACATAGTTGAAAAGGGAATGAAATGAATATTGAAACAGTAAAAGATATCAACGCTGATTTCATTTAGTGACCACAAACTAAGAGTCATAGGGGAAATACAAATGGAGTGCCAGACTAGAAAGAAGAAAATGAAAATAAACTTCTTAGTCCTCGGGGAGGAAGCATAACCGATACTGAGAAAAGCAACGCGCGAGAAAGAAAAGCTAATTCTGATGATTCAAGAATGTTATGGTACCATACTGCATGCAGTAGTATGTTATACTGAGGCTAGCGGCATGATGTATGCGTGGGCTGCTTTCTATTTGGACGGAGTGTCTATACGCGCCGAACGCACCCGAATGGGGGGAAGAAGAAGAGCGGTGGCTGTCAAAGAAAAAATCGTGAAAAATCAACGAAGTCTGGGAAGATAATCGTGTTTGAGGCGATCATCGGTTAAAATTCTGTGACTGCAATTATAGTGCGAAGACATTTTGTTGATTATTTGACGAGATTGAACAATTGATTCGTTTTCCATGTGATGGATACAGTGATGAATCGATTTTGGTTTATTTGGTGCATCCGTGTGTGATTTTAACTACTCTTGAGGAACGAATACAACAGCAAAACAATAAATATCGTGCCTCCAGAACAGCGTTGCCAGAAATTATTTATGACTCTACCGTAGATTTTCTAAAAAATTACCTTTTTTTACCGTAGGAATAATACTAGGTTTCTTTCCGACTGGAACCATTGATATTTTTATACCCTAGATGAAGTCCTAGGGTATACTAAGTTGGTCATTCCGTTTGTAACACCTAGAAATAATGATGCTAGAGCAAAATAAATTGGTTACCCATGCATAATATTGAAAGTTATTTTGACTTTTGCATGTCTGTCCGTCCGTCCGTACGAATGATAACTCGAGAACGCATATACTTAGAGAGTTGAAATTTTGTACGCAGACTTTTAAAAAAAAGTAAAATTAAATATCCACCCTCTTGATAAGTCGAGAACACGTTCACTTAAGGCACTTTCACATTAAAAACAAGAATCGAAAAACGTAAGCCGAAAAACTCAATTTATTCCATTTTAAAACAAGATCTTTGCTCCAATGATTAAATAAAATCCAGGGAAATAGGATAAACTAAGAATTTTACTAAAGGGTTTTCCAATAAGAGGTGTTATTTTAATTAGCCCGCTATTTTGGTAGATGTCACTTTTGGAGCTGTCATTTTTTGACACTTGACGACAAGTAGAAACTACGCCATTAATAAAAATGGAACGATACGCGATTCAAGAACGCATTGAAATTATTAAAATTCACTATAAAAATGGTGAAAATGTGGCAGAGACGGTTCGTAAAACTCGAACATTTTTGGGTCGTCGTGAAGCACCTTGTCGGACCGCAATACAGAAATTGGTAGAAAAATTCGAGCTGTCGGGACAAGTTAGTGATGTGAAGAATAAAACCCGTGCACGTCGCTCAAGAACAACCGAGAATATTGCTGCTGGAGCCGAAAGTGTTGAAGAAAACGCAGGTTTGTTCATTCCTCGTCGTTCTTTGGAATTGGGCATTCCACAAACGTCATTACACCGTATTTTGCATAAAGATTTGGGTCTTAAGGCTTATAAAGTTCAGTTAACACAAGAACTCAAGCCGGCCGATCATCAACAACGTCGAGTCTTTGCTGATTGGGTCCTTGAAATGCATGAAAATGATCCGGAATTCCATCGTTTCCTTTCACTGACCGGGGATATGGACCTAGAAAATCGATGTACAGCTTTTGCCATGGTCGTTCTGTCACAGACTGAACTCTCATAGGTGGTCTCAGAATAGTATTGGGAGCCTTCGTTACCTTACACACGTCACAGGCGCTTACGTAGTTTCTGACATCAACTGTCATTCGTGGCCAGTACAGATGTCTTCGCAGACGTTCCAGTGTTTTCCCTATACCTCCGTGTGAAGCTAGTGGCGGATCATGAGCCCTTGAAATGACGTCGGTGACAAGCCCTCGTGGAATCCAAAGCTTCCAAGCTTCTTCTTCCTGAATCGGATCCCCTGTTCTCGGAACAGTCCGAATGTAAACGAAGCCATCCCTGACACAAAGATCTGGTAGTTTGCCAGAAGTCGTTTTAACCTTATGCCTCAGTTCCTCATATTCCAACGAGTTGAAATATGGCGAACTAGGGTCAACTTCCGGGCCAGGATCTTCGTTGGTGGACAGGCTGTCACAATGGATGCGTGACAGCGCATCAGGGACGACGTTCAGTCTTCCTTTTCGGTGCTCGATAGTGAAGTCGAAGCCCTGAAGCTTCAAACTCCACCGCGCAAGTCTACCGCTGAGGTCCTTTTGCGACATCAGCCATTTCAAGCTCGCATGATCCGTCACTATCTTAAACGGGATAAGTTCTATGAAGGGCTGGAACTTCTGTACGCTCAAGATTGCAGTTAAGCATTCTTGCTCTGTGACGGTGTAATATCTTTGCGCTGAGTTCAACTTTTTCGAGACATAGCCTATTGGATTCTCGTGGCCATCGTCATCTAGTTGAAGTAGCACTCCACCAATACATTGTTGGCTTGCATCGCACTGTATAATGAACGGCTTGGTGAGATCTGGACTCACTAACAACGGAGCAGAGGTAAGTTATTGTCTTAGCTTCTCCAGAGACGTCTGGGCTTCAGGTGTCCACTTGAACTAACTAGGGCTCTTCAAGTTGTCAGTTATTTAGGCAGTTAATTCAGCATAGTTCGGGATAAACCGTCTATACCATCCTACCATACCTAGTAGGCGTCGGGCTTGCCGAACAGTTTTAGGTAACGGATAGTCAACTATGGCTGAGATCTTATCTGGGTCGGTCCTGATTCCTCCTTTCCCGACTAAAAAATCCAAGTATTTAGTCTCCTTAATGCAAAACTTACTCTTCTCAACGTTGATAGTGAAGCCAGCTTTCCTCAAACAATCCGCTACACGGGATAGCAATGTGAAATGAGAGTCAAAATCTGATGACAGAATCAGTAAATCGTCCAAGTAGACGAGAGCATTTTCACGAAGATCGAATGAAATGACCTTATCCATGAGGCGGCACATAGTTTGTGGAGCATTGTAAAGGCCGAATGGCCTCACGGTTTACTGATAGAGAGGATGACCAGGTACTGTAAATTCGGTCTTCTTTCTGGAATCAGCGTCTAGTGGGATCTGCCAGAATGCGTCTTTCAGGTCCAGGCTTGTAATGTAGTTTTCCGGAGGAAGTCGACTCAGAAGCGCATCTATCTGCGGCAGCGGGTAGGCGTCCTTCTTCGTAACGGAGTTGACCTTCCTGGCGTCAAAACAAAGCCGAACCTTCCCAGGCTTCCGCACTAGTACAACTGGAGAGCTCCAAGGACTCTGGCTCTCCTCTATCACACCCAATGATAGCATTCGTCGCAATTCCGCATCCATCAAACTCTGTACTGCCGGTGAAATCGTATAAAACCTCCTATGACCGGCAAGAGATATTTGTCCTAAGCGTAAAGAGGCGAAGGAAGGGAAAAGCTGTTTAGTAGATTCTAAACGCTGTCGATCTATGCCGGAAAGAGCATGGCAGTCGCTGTCGGGAGTAGCTAGTAAGCTTGGTGTCACTTCTGCAACTATACCTAGGACATCTGGAGCCAACCCAAATAGAGGAAGTCTATTCCTAGATATAGTGCCTGTGTAAGCCAAGGAACCACGTAAAAACGCATGTTTTGGGTCTTACCACGGAAAGTGATGTCCAATACCTCTTCCGATACCTCTTCCATTCAACCTCTACTTCTGCAAGCTTCTCTAGAGCTCCCTGGACTAGGATACTAACAGTGGTACCACTATCAAGTAATCCAGTCTCAGTTCGACCGAGTAGTCTTACTTCAGCATACGGTCGAATGTCGTCTGGCATCGACACGGAAATGTGTGCCAGTTCCTTTCTTTCCTGTTTCATCCGTCGACAGTATTCCCGCCAACGAACGGTCGATCGTTTCTTTCTTGGTCTAAAATCTAGGTCAGGATACATGATGTCAGCTAACTCCGCCACTGAGGAGAAGATTCGGTCTCTTACTGCATGATAATTCTGCAGACGCGTGTGATACGGCGTCAGCGGATGCAAAACAGGCTCACGCCCACTCGTCATAACAGAGCTTGGTGGCCGTTTTAGTACAGAAATGCCAGGAGGCCGAAGTCTATCAGGCTCTCCGTCTCTATCAGCGCAATATTCTTTATGCGCTCGCTCCTCCGATTCTTCTGGCACTACTCCACAATATTATTTCATTAACACTGTGTTACGTACTCCGAATAGTTTTCAGAGTAGATTTTCATATTATTTTCATTTTATATGTCAGTCTAATTTTGTATGGTGAGCAAAAGGCGTGAAACAGGAATCTAACTGTTAATTTTAAAAGGTGCTTAATTTGAAAAATGTTAATATTCTATTAAAATATAAAAAAGTTCTAAAAAAAAAGGTCTATCCAAATAAAAATTAAATTACTAAAAATTGCTTGCAATTGAGAATCGAGATACATTTTATAAAGTGATGTCTTTGGAAAACCATCTTGACACCCTATACATCGACACACAATAATAATCTGCAATTGTGTTAGTGATTGCATTGTACCGTTTGGCATTGGCTTTTTTCTATACTGAAGTTCGTCCTTTGCAGTATCTAGCTTCTGTAGAGTCTTGATTTTTTATTTGCAAAGCTCAACTGAACGATAAAGCCAAAGAGTGTACTGAATGAAGAATCAGAATCGATGCTTGAAAATTCACGGTTTTGGTGGCCGAAAGCAGACATGGTTGCATCTTCCATGCCGAAATAATTTCCAGAGTATCAATAACCGCGGGCTGCACATCGACGTATTTTGCCACACACTAATTACTTTCCACCCTCATAGTTGCACAAAATTTTATTGCGTTTTTCTTCTTCCTTCTTCTTCACAAAATTCAAAATTTCGGTTAGGATTGGCGCATTAAATACCGATCTGTTGTGAACGCGCCTTCACTAGCAAATACCGGATAAAATTTCGTCATCATTTACGAATGCATTTCAATTACTTCAAAATCAGATTTAAAAAAAGCGAAGTCTAAATTTTCACTGTTTTTTTTGTATTGCTAATTACAATTATAAAATAATTGTAATTTACATCATTACTTTCCAACCGTGGTTTTTTTTACAAAAAATCGACGGATATCCTTTTTTATCACTTCGAAATTGCCATCAACAAGAATTTTCCCAAGGCTAGGATTTAAAATATCGTTCGTACAATGTAACATGAAACGTACTACATGTGAATCAACAATTGTCCGTTGATAAGTTTCTAGATTAGCTAGGTGCGCTTGCATAGAAATAATTTGCGAGAGCTATTGCGTCAATATGTAGTATGTGGCCGTGATCTCATTGTTATACAATGCGCACAACTTCAATTAAAATTTAAATTTTTCCTTTCGATTCATGGGAGGAGTTTCGACCCCCAAAACCCCTCCCATGGGCACGGGCCTGTTGTCTATCAATAGTGTTAACGAAGACGTTTCTAAATTTTACATAATTCTTTTCTATTTATTATCTCTCACGTTCCGCGCGTGCGTCAGCGGTTCTCTAAAACATCGCCACCATGGTTCAATACAGAACTGAAGCGTCTTAAAAATAGAAAGAACAAATTGTGGAAAAGATATATGAGGGATAAAGACATTATAAGTCACAACAATTTCCTGACATCCTATAATGAGTTTAATGCACTTTCCTCTTCTCTTTATGATGAGTATATTCAAACAATGCGTGCGAAATTATTTAGTGACCCACGTATCTTTTTTACGTTTATTAACATGAAGAAAAAACGGACACCTATCCCAATACCATAAGGTACAAGGATTCTGCTAGTGATGATTCATCTGAAATTAACGATCTAATTCCGTCTTTTTTGACAATGCATTTTCCTCATCAAATTTCCAACCCCGAAATAACAACTTCAGTCATATGAACGATTCTCATAACATTTCATTCACTATGCCTATTATTTCCTAAGAGGATATTCTTGATCATACTAATGGCCTTCAAAATGATTTCACAGCGGGTCCTGATGGATCCCTCCAGCCTTCTTTAAGTCGTGATAAATTACTACATGGCATGGCGACCGTGACAGGACAGAATTTACTACATGGCAAAAAAAAAGAATCTAATCTTCGTAGCAGAATTATGAAAATAACATCTTTGGACTCTTGGAAGAGTAATAATGGAATTGAAATCAAAGGACCACAACAATATAGCGAGTATAAGAACATAAAGCAATCTTCAGAACGTGACGTAAGGAACAAGCAATAACTAGCACCGAATCTCCAGACAACTAGCATCGGTAAAGATTCATATACAATTTTACAACAAACTAAATAAAAGATGACAACGAAAGTGTCGTGTCCCGAAGCAATCAAACAACAGAAAATCAAATAATTATTCACGATCACTCTTCAATAAAAACAACGCTCGAATTTCTAATACACAACTCGCCTATCTTAATAATACGGCAAGTACTCCGAAACGAAACTTGACACTACCATGACTGAAAACTAAACGGACTAAGAACACTACAGGCATTCGACAGACCAGTCATTGGTCTTTTATGAAGCTATACTCGGAAGTAAGCTTTCTTTGCTCACAACGGGGATGTAAACAAACGACAACAACCTTGTCATTTGTTCTACCGGTTACAGCACCTGAGTCGCTTAGTACTAAGCAATCGCTTTACATAACAATTACCATGCGAGGTTAATTGTTATCGTAATCGTCGATTGCTCCACTAAGCACTTATCGCAGCCAGCTGTTGACCTAATCAGCGAAAAACCCGACAGTTATATTGGGTCATAACATCCCTCCCCCTTGGAAAAGCTAGTTTCCGCAGGGAACTAGATCTGGAGAGTGCAATAGTCTTAAAAATTGAAAATATTTTATCCTCGTTCGGTTCAGATTATCTTACAATTTTTTCTTACTTATTTACTATCTAAATCTACTTATTTTCTTTTCTCTGTTCTTACTTTTTTTGTACATTATTTCAAGTTTGATTTCTCTTTTAATTTTTCTTCTCTTTCATTTAATTTTACTATTCATTTCACATTTAATTTTTCTTTTTACATTTCTTTTCTTTCTAATATTCTTTAAATATTATTTCTTTTTTTTTCCATTGTTATAACAAAACAAAATTTCCTAATATATTACATTTCTTAGGCTTGTTATTCATTTTACATATTATTTCTTTTTTCTACTTTTTTTTTTTCGCACATTCAATTTCTCTCAGAGTTTCCTTCCATATTTCATTTCTTACATATTTTTCTTGCTTTTTTGCTTTCTGTATTCTATTCTTATTTATTTTTGTTATTTTTCCGTATTTACTTTCTTTCTTATGGCTTTTAACATTTCATTTTATTAACATTTTTATCTTATAATGCCTTACGTTTATTTCCTTAGTTTTTTTCACGTTTCACTTATTTTAAAACTTGCTCCTTTTATTTTTACACTATATCTCCTTTAAATTTCACACAAAAATTATTTCTATTACACATTCTTATCTATTCTACATTTCTTTCTCTTGATTTAACTTAACTAGGTACCTTAATTTTTATTTGTTCAATAGAGCAACTATTTAACTATATTTATATATATTGATCTTCTCCTTTTTACCTTATTTTCGAATGGACTACTTCGCTTAATATAATTATACCTTAATTCTTTAATACAATTACGGGCCTTAAATTTAGTGAAGTCGCTCGAACTGTTTGTTGATGAAGGTCGGAAAGTATGGTCTGGATTCGCTACAAGGATAATGTCATATCAACGGTAAGATGGACGTCTGCTTCGACTTGCTGCTATTCTTAATTTCGTGTTTGGAGTATGTCCTCCTAGGAAGAACGGCTCATCTGTTGCTGTTGGTCTGAGTCTGTTGTTCATCTTCTGCCTTAAAAGATGTTTTCTAAACTTCTACTGCCAGCTCTTTTGTGCTACGCTTATTCGACTTCTAGCTTTTGTGTAGTATTTCCTGATAGTATTAACATCTTGTAATGAATAATTTTTGGATACTCATGTCAAAATCTTTTTCAATTATCGGCGCTATCAATACTATACTAGCATTTAAATTCCCATCGAATACACCATTCCAGATCTTAGTTCCGCTTTGTTAGCAACATTTAAATATTTAAAAGTTCAATCATAAGAGAACGTACAAAACCGCTCTTATTACTGGCGCTTCTCTAATTGTACAAGTGGACAAAAAAAATCATTGATCTCATTTTCGATGTTCTATGAGTATATTATTTTCCAGGAGATGTGCTCTCAATTATCTCGTTGCCATGAGGTTCAGTGGTTCGAGCGACTGATGATAATATTTCTAGAAATATCATTTATATTTTCTTGATTTTCTTATGGATACAATGGAGTCCATCCATACCTAAAGAAATAGATATTTTTAATTCCATATAACACCATATATGTGTCACCAGAATACCGACTTCTAAATATTCAATTACGCGCTAGGAATTCTGTAGTTTCTTAATTGTAGCTTTCCAAGAAAAATTTATTTCATAGATAAATAGATAAAAGGTAACTACGGAATTTACTCATGAATTCGTATCCAAATCTATAAGTTAAACTCCCCAGGGCTCCGCATAACCATTACCTTTCCTCTCCCTTACTTATTTCTGCTGATTACTTCAGGTGGGGCTCTAATCTACATACCGGAACTTTCCGCATCTCGGTTGCCATACTGATCTCCTATTTATATAAATTTCCATCCCGCTCTTTAGGCAAACGCTACACTGTTATTATAATTTCCTATTTATATTTAATCTTTCTTAACCTCTAAAATATACAATTACAGTAATGGCTATTGCTGTTTGTTTATGAATCTCGATTTTTGAATATTACATTTTTCTTTATTTTCACTACTCTTATCAATAACTTTAAACGTACAACAAGTATTTCTTATTCGGCTAACTTTTCATTTCTATTCCATCTCTTTCTTCAATTATGTTAAGTTTTTTTTACACTTCTCTTTATTTTACATATCTTATTTCTTTGTTTCAAACTTCTTTTTATTTTACATCTCCATTTTTTTTTTTTTTTTAAACTTCTGTTTACTTTAAATCTCTTGTTTCTTTTTTTTTAATTCTCATTATTTGCGTAATTAAATAACTCTCTTTTTCTAATCTCTTAATACATATTTTCTTAAACACATTTCCTTACCTTTACGTCTCCAAATTTACCTTAAATTGGACCCACTGGGTTTCCTTTATACTTCATTTTCATCTGTTGCCGGCCATAGACTATTGAACTCCGCTCATCGAATATCTTCTGAAATTGGAGCGAATTCGTTGGAAAAATTCTTTGGTTAAGTCTCCTGATTCCTGGGTCGTAACCATTAATTACCTTGTACCATCCGGCGAAACTTGGCATACTATTTTTCCCCTCAGTCCTATTTCGGGTCAGAGCTACCGGACTCATTTTATCAATATATTTTGGTAGCTTCAACTTACCTTTCTGCGGCATTCCCTGAGATCGTCGTCGTTGTAGATGGAAATTGTAACTACTCTTATGTTCCCATACCGGTCGTCTGGAAAATTTACGATATTCTCTTTGCCTATGCGAAGCACACGGGGCTTCTACGGAATAGGTGGTTGCATTAGCAATTCTTACTAATAACCGTGCATCCTTTAGTCTATTTCCGCTATTCCCATAACATTTTTGTCGTTTCCTCCCCTCTTCCCAGAATTTTTCGACCCTTACATTATCAAATACCGCACTGTCATAAGCTGTCGACAAAGTCTTCTCCCATAATTGTGTCCGGGATGGCTCCTCCAATCTGCATACACTTTTCCCTCTCTTTCCGAAAGCTTTTTCTACATTGCATGCCGCACTTTTCGCTTCAAAATGTTGGTCATAAGCGCAAGAAGCGATGCTTTCTGCCATGTTAATGTTATCTTCCTCTATCCTGGACTGAAACTGACTTCATTGACTCCTACTTTGGCAGGCTGTGTGCCCCACTCGTGCGAAAGTTGCAACACTTTCTTCGCTGCCTTTTCCAGCACATTGTACCCATAGTTTCATTTTTACACAGTCAATAATAACTTTGTTACTGAAGAAATCCATTCCAAGGATACC
Source organism: Dioctria rufipes (assembly GCA_963924295.1). Classification (NCBI taxonomy): domain Eukaryota; kingdom Metazoa; phylum Arthropoda; class Insecta; order Diptera; family Asilidae; genus Dioctria; species Dioctria rufipes. The sequence continues at coordinate 168,686,826 of OZ002741.1, read as the reverse complement.
ATCGGCTGGAATTGAGTCGGTATCACAAATTGCGTTTTCTATCAGTAACTTCGCCTCACAAGTGCCTTTGGAACTCTTGGAAAATCCAAAGAGTCCTCCATAGTCCAGTCAAATAAGCCCAAAAAATGCTAAAGATCGCATTTAAATTGATTCAGGCTGCAATTTTGAGGGTTGGTGTAGGGTGGTACTGGGAGTATTGTCGCAAAAATGCAGCCTCGCAGGACCAAAAAAAGGGGTGACAGACAATAAAAACACCCCCGAACACATGACAATCTATTTGCCGTGCGTGCGGTTTGGAAGAGGTAGAATTTTTGAAAAAATTAATAATGCTATATTATTCAGAATATGATTCTAAATAAAAAAGTCTATGGTGGCCAACCCCTATCTCGTAAGGGCGCGACAGGAAACCCGAAAGAAGCTAAGGGTGGACACTTCGCTATATCCACTAACATGTGTCCGATTACTTCAATTCTGCAACATTTTCGTTCAAGAGCTAGCAACCAAAAGAAGCGTGAATTTTTCGATGAAGTAATGGAAAAACGAGGGGAGTGAAGAAAGTTATCGGACTATATGTTGAGCAATATTTGCGCTCATGTTTTGCTGTGGTGACGTGCTTGCAACGTTTTTGAATTTTTCTTAGAATTTTGGCTGGTTGTGCAAAGCGAGCCGAGATATGATGATTTTTGCTTTGAATTTTTTCTTTTTAGTTCAATATGGCTGCAGTTTTGCGCATTCGATGATTTTTAGGGTTTTAGGTGACTGCGATTGCGTAGGCGGGGAAGAAAATAATGTTATGTGATTGTGGACATTTATTATTTGTTTTTAATTGTTGTAAAGGGTAGGATATGGGATTGCAGGCTACACAGGAAGAATGAGATATAATAAATTAATGGTATAGACTAGATGGGTGGGATCTGGGTTGGTTAGATGGTTAAAAATAGAAGCGTTACCTTATTTAAAAATTTATTACTGACAAATCATAGTTATATAAAATTTGCAGGTGCTTTCTTTTTTAAATTTAATTAAAAAAGGGTTTACTAATTCCCAATATGATATGGTGCAATAATTGTCTCTTGCAATTTTCAAATCAAAAAATCAAATCAAATTAAAAAGGATTTGTTTAATCATATTGATTCTACTTTGTGTGGGCACGTGGTGGAGCATGCTACACATTATGTAAGGTGTTATAAATTTTAAGCAATTTAAATAATTTAAAAAAAAACAAAAAAAAAGAAAATTAAAGCCGACGCGTTTCGTTCGATTAGAACATTATCAAGGCTAAACGACTACTAATTATCAATTTTGATTGTGCTGGCTAGATGCTCGGAGAGCTAATTTTAACAATAACAGGGTCTAGCAGATGGCTTCTGTTACTGAAATCAATTTGGTCATTAACTAGAAAAGTACCATTCTTCTGTTGTTTTCTGATTTCATAGATTTCGTACTTGTCTAATATTTTTCCACCTTTTAAGCAATGCACCAGTTCCATGTCGTTTAAATTAGCTTAATGTTTATTAATGCGTAGATGTTTTGCAAAGCCAGAATTCGGGTTATTGGATTTACTAGATTTTATGTGTTCAGAAAATCTTGTCTTAAGAGATCTTTTTGTCTTCCCTATATAAACAGCTTGGCAATCGTTGCAGTTAAGCTTATAGACTCCACTTTTATCCACTGTATCAATTTTAGGTTTTATCTTATTATTGGATAGCAAATTTTTAAGAGTATATCTATTGGAAAAGGCTGGTACTATATTAGCGTTTTTTAAAGTAGTCCTGAATTTATTAGATAAACCTTCTATATGTGGAATTTTCTTATATATGGCATCTAGACTATTACCCCGCACTGAAGAGTAAATGGAATCGACAACTTGATTGAAACATTTTTTCTTTAGAATACAGATAATTGTACTCTCTTTATATCCATTATTTATTGCTATAGTCAAGATGGTGGACAATTCTTTATTAAAATCAGTTACACTAAGACGAACTTTTAATAGTCTGTCAATCATACAGTGAAAAGATGCCATTTTTGTATTCCAAGAATGACAAGATTTACTTGCAATTACAATGTCAGAAAATGTTGGTTTTCTAAAAATATTGTAACATAATTTGTTATTGTTAATTTTAAGCGTCAGATCTAAAAAATTGATTTTATTATTGCCTACTTCTACAGTAAATAAAATATTTTGGTCTAATTTATTTAGAGTTTTACTCACAAAATTTTCAAGTTGTCGTTCGGTTCCCGTCGAGATGCATAGAATATCGTCTACATATCTATTTATTTATTTATTTATTCAGTCTACCGATTTTAACAATCTTACAGACAGGAAATATTACATATTTACATATAAGCTACGTATAATATATTTAGGCAAGCATTAGAAACAATCATAGATCATAAATCATTATTAACATAATCATAGACATCATTATACGAGGAATCATTAATTATAGAAATTATTATAGATGCATTAGCTAACATTTTTCCCTTAGAAATGTAACATAGACACATGTCAATTACAAAGTTATATCGAATATATCCTTAGAAAACATAATTAAATGTCGTTTTGAAGAATTAATTAATAGCAAGAGTTAAGGAATAATGCAGAAAATGGAAGGAAAACTAGGTGGAAGGAGAAGCGCAGGACCATGTTGAGGTGGGAATCGAACCCACGACCCCAGGCATGGTAGCCAGCGCCCTTAGCAACTGAGCTACTGAGGCCAAAATGAAATATTTTTCATAATAGGAAGACCAGAATTAAAAAGCTCATTTTCTAGATTACACATTAAGAATTCTGATAGAAAAGGTGAAAGAGCGGAACATATAGCCAAACCATCACTCTGAATGTAAAATTTCCCGTTAAATTGGAAATGATTTTGGTCAATTCACAGATCTATTAAACTAATCAATTGTAATGTTTTATTTTTGTCTAAGATTTCGGTTTCAATTTTTTTGTATAAAACATTTTTTTAATTTAGTTAGAGGAATCGACGGAAACAAATTACTAACATCAAATGAAATTAATTTAGCGTTATTAGGTATATATAAATCCTTAGTTTTTTTTAACCAATTCTAGCGAATTTTTGATTGAAAATTTGGGTTCAAAGTGGATAAAAGTGGAGTCTATAAGCTTAACTGCAACGATTGCCAAGCTGTTTATATAGGGAAGACAAAAAGATCTCTTAAGACAAGACTTTCTGAACACATAAAATCTAGTAAATCCAATAACCCGAATTCTGGCTTTGCAAAACATCTACGCGATAATAAACATTAAGTTAATTTAAACGACATGGAACTGGTGCATTGCTTAAAAGGTGGAAAAATATTAGACAAGTACGAAATCTATGAAATCAGAAAGCAACAGAAGAATGGTACTTTTCTAGTTAATGACCAAATTGATTTCACTATCAGAAGCCATCTGCTAGACCCTGTTATTGTTAAAATTAGCTCTCCGAGCATCTAGCCAGCACAATCAAAATTGATAATTAGTAGTCGTTTAGCCTTGATAATGTTCTAATCGAACGAAACGCGTCGGCTTTAATTTTCTGTTTTTTGTTTTTTTAATAAAATTACAAATACGTTTATAAAGTTGAACATAAATTGCCAAGTGTTTTTTTAAATTATTTAAATTGCTTAAAATTTATAACACCTTACATAATGTGTAGCATGCTCCACCAAGTGCCCACACAAAGTAGAATCAATATGATTAAACAAATCCTTTTTAATTTGATTTGATTTTTTGATTTGAAAATTGCAAGAGACAATTATTGCACCATATCATATTGGGAATTAGTAAACCCTTTTTTAATTAAATTTAAAAAAGAAAGCACCTGCAAATTTTATATAACTATGATTTGTCAGTAATAAATTTTTAAATAAGGTAACGCTTCTATTTTTAACCATCTAACCAACCCAGATCCCACCCATCTAGTCTATACCATTAATTTATTATATCTCATTCTTCCTGTGTAGCCTGCAATCCCATATCCTACCCTTTACAACAATTAAAAACAAACAACAAATGTCCACAATCACATAACATTATTTTCTTCCCCGCCTACGCAATCGCAGTCACCTAAAACCCTAAAAACCATCGAATGCGCAAAACTGCAGCCATATTGAACTAAAAAGAAAAAATTCAAAGCAAAAATCATCATATCTCGGCTCGCTTTGCACAACCAGCCAAAATTCTAAGAAAATTTCAAAAATGTTCCAAGCACGTCACCACAGCTGTTTCGTAAAGTAACAGTTCCTGGATAGAACTACCAAAGTGATGGTTTACGCAAAGGGTATAGTCCTTGGATAACTATTAATATGTTTACGTACTGAATGCGATGCGAGATTGAATCACAATGCTGTAATGTAAACGTAAATTCTTGATTGAATTAAACCTTGTGCGTAACAACATAAATATTTCACCATATGCTTGCATAATAAGCTGATGTAAATTTTCTTGATATTGTTGATGCTATATCCTGCTGCACGTGTGTAACGGAGTAGTTTGATATAGCCGTTATATACCAATTACTGTTCTTGGTGGGAATGTTAGTGTAGCGGTATGTTAAAATCAGAACAATGCAAATAGATTCACATTCGATTTAATTTTAATTCTATTCGAAGTTACTTAATCACTCTAATATACATAGCTAAGCATTCAAATATTATTATTCTAAAAATTTCATATTTATAGAACTAAACTACTAGTGATATTCTACACTTCTTCAACACTGAAATATTAATACAATTATGAGTTATGCAAACAAAGAACAATTCGCATGTGTATTCCAGCTTAACTCAAAAATGAGCAGTGTAGGAACAACTATCTTGAATTTGTTCTGTACAAAATAGATTAAATTTACTATTATATTATTATCACTAAATTGTAGTTAATTCTAATAAAAAAATTCAAATTATTTAATTTCGCACTAAATTTCACAACAAAAATTCAATTAAAAAACTATCACAACCTTGTATGTTAAATAGAGATAAGTTATAAATTGTTCACAATTCCTCCACCAAAATTGCATGTGAGCTTACTCTTACCATTGGTAGTTTATAAGCCAATTTGCACAATTTTTTACACTTTGAAATTTTCACTGGAATCACTTGTTAAGATCTTTACTTGTTGAACTCGAATGACATAAGAGAGCGATTCATATAAATGCTCGGCCTTATATAGGGTCTGAGTCGCCATTTTGGTGTGTGGAACCCGCAACCATAATGAAGATTACTCAAGATGTTTAATTTTTCATCAGTTGAAATTAATGCCATTCGATGCGGAATATTAACCTCTACATTTTTCCATTTAAAAACTCCCATCATTTATTAAATTCTTTGCATGAAAATTAAAAATAGAAATTATGCCATAACATGGCGTAATGCACTTCCTGTCATCCATAATGAGAAAATTTTAATGTGGAACGCAAATTTTATCTATCTCTCTTCCACTTGCTATCTCTTTTCTTCTCATTGCTTATATGAGAAATCTTAAAATATCAAATATCTTTTAACGAAGATATTTTTGTACCTTTTTAACACCGCCATCGTATTCCTCGTTAAAAAATAGTCCGAATTGATGTGCCATATGTTGGCAATATATAAAGATGACAGTTTTCGCGATGTTTATAAGTGGCGTTTGACGGTTTCGCTATCGCGAGTTTTTCCGTGTGTTTTTCCGCTGTGTTGTGCTTCTACACCAAAGGTAAGTTATGCACATTGTGTTCTGTTTATTGTGTAGTGTTTGTGTGTGATTAATTTATAAGAAAATCAATTTGTGTTAAAATTTTCGATCTTAACCTGTTTTCAGGTAAGATTTTCTTTTGTATTTTCTTCGCGGAAAACCATCGCGGGAAGTTGATTTTTCGTCAGAAATCAATTTAGTGATGTGTAAATGTTGTATTTATATCGGAAATACACTGTGAAATGTTTTAAAAACTTATTAGTTGAATAATTCATTTTCCCTTTGGACAACTGTCAAAAGGTGAAAATTTGTTAATTTTTCCCTTAAATTGTTCGTGGGAAAGTTTTTTTTTACAGTAAATGTGTTCTGTGACATCTTTTCTATAATTGGTTTAAATTTCAGTTGAGAGACATTGAAATTAAACTAATTATAACAAAATTTCAATTTCCCATAGTGTTGTTGTTGTTTTTATATGTAGGTACTTGTTTACATTAATTTGCATGGGGAAATTGTTTTTTTTTTTGTGAATTCATTTCTGTTTCTTATTCTAAGTGATGTAACATATAACTCATTAATTAACTCATTATTTCTTTTATTTTCAGATACAGCCGTAGATACATATGTATGTATATATTGCTCTTCGTGGAAGGATGGGAAAATGTATGCCAGTCGACTTCCCTGGCTACTTATTAAGTTAAGTATTGTAAATTAGATTGATTTTTATTAATTCTTTTTCTTTCTTTCTTTTCAGTTCTCTTCGTCGCTGAACAACAGCAAAACATGAGCGCAAATATTGCTCAACATATAGTCCGATAACTTTCTTCACTCCCCTCGTTTTTCCATTACTTCATCGAAAAATTCACGCTTCTTTTGGTTGCTAGCTCTTGAACGAAAATGTTGCAGAATTGAAGTAATCGGACACATGTTAGTGGATATAGCGAAGTGTCCACCCTTAGCTTCTTTCGGTTTTCCTGTCGCGCCCTTACGAGATATGGGTTGGCCACCATAGACTTTTTTATTTAGAATCATATTCTGAATAATATAGCATTTTTAATTTTTTCAAAAATTCTACCTCTTCCAAACCGCACGCACGGCAAATAGATTGTCATGTGTTCGGGGGTGTTTTTATTGTCTTTCACCGCTTTTTTTTAGTCCTGCGGGGCTGCATTTTTGCGACAATACTCCCAGGACCACCCTACACCAACCCTCAAAATTGCAGCCTGAAACAAATTAAATGCGATCTTTAGCATTTTTTGTGCTTATTTGACTGGACTATCGAATTCGTATTCTCTGGTGCGTATTTATAGCTGTATCTCTTTATTCTAGCAATCTTGATTAAGCTACAGGTTGACCCAGTGTCAATAAGAAGCCTAAACTTACCTTCTAAGGCTATGTCCGATGGCACTGTGATGACAAATTTACTTCTTGAATTCAACTTTTCACTCTCTTTCCCTGTATTTCTTAAGACAGTTCTCCGTGTGGTAGTCCCATGTTCGGCAGAATTGGTAATGTTAAATACAAACAAAAATCCACAACTGTTGTCAACACAATTCGTACACAGCAACAGACAGCACTGGCTATCTAAATTATCACCGCTTGCAGCACATGACAATAATAAGACAATTACATATATATATATTCATACGTTGTAATCCAATAATTTCAATTTTAACTGAACGTTGTATGCATATTTGTATTCAGAGCTATTTTTCGCAGATGCTTATCTTTGTTACCGTTAATTTTTTCTTTAAAATTCTATCACAAAATTCCAGTCAGTCTTGCTCGAGATCAGTTAGCGCTTGCTTAACTAATTTGTAAAATATTATACAGATCAGCTTTGAATTAAATAAGTTTTAACGCGTTTTCCTTTTTTTATCCTTCTGTGGTATCCTCGTAAACATTTGATCCTTCGAGACGGATCCGCACCTAAGGATATCGGTATCGTGTTCATGATATAGCCGGAATAACGCGTGGAGAGTAGCATTAAATTAAACGCCGCGAAAATTATTAAGTGAAAGAGTGGTGAACATAATTATGAACTGGAAGATACAACAAAGTTGTGACAAAATAACCATTAACTAGGATAATTATTTGGAATGTGCAATTTAAGAAATATTCGCTTCTAATTAGTGTGAGGTGACCTTCAAAAATTGTGCTTGTGCATCTCTGTGATTGCATTTTAGATACAGTGTTATGTATTGAATGGTATAACTGGGGCTACAACTTTGTGAAACTCAGTGAATACATAACTGTGGGATACCTTGTGTCACTTGAAAGTGACATTGGGAATACGAACCACGCATACTTTTAAAGATAGTGATTTCAGCAAGTTCGAGTCTTTTCTGGAATATATTGTAAGTCCATTCCTTTTATTAAGTTTTCCTTTAATTACATTTACAAAAAATATATTATCATGAACGAATTAAAAAGGAAAGCTACCACCATTGCTGACCGAATTACGAAATTTATAGAAAATGCTTGTAGAACCGGTAAAGATAAAAGAAATGAGGGATTTCTTCGTGCTCGTGTTCAATTACTTGAAAATTACTGGTCTAATTTTCAAAAACTTCATGACGACATATTTGATCAAGCAACAGCTGAACAGTTAAAAGATAACTTCTTTGCGAAAGACATATTTTCTGACGTCGAATTCGTTTATGCTGAGGCTATGGGTTGGCTAACCGGAGAATTAGCGTCATTTTCGGAAAGATCGAATATATCTGATCACTCAACAGTACAGGAAAATACAATGTCAGAAGCTGTGCAACATGTTAGATTACCGAAAATAAGTTTACCCACTTTTACTGGAACTTACATGGATTGGCCTTCATTTCGCGATACCTACATATCACTGGTGCACGAAAATTCTTCATTGACAGATATACAAAAAATGCATTATTTGAAATCTGCTATTTCGGGAGAAGCTGCCAAGCTTCTAAAACATTTAGCTATAACTTCCGCAAATTATATTTCTAGTTGGAAAATCCTGAATGCACGCTACGAAAATAAACGATTACTAGTGAACTCATATCTACATGCTATCATGTCTATCCCTAACATGTCTTCTGAGAGTTCTAATGAAGTTCGTCGCATCTTGGACAATTTTATACAAGCTTTAAGGGCGCTTGAAAATCTAGGCAGACAGGTATCCAATTGGGATGATTGGTTAGTCTTTATCTTATCTAGTAAGCTAGACCAGGCAACACGTAAAGATTGGGAAACTTCTGTTAGTAACAGCACAGATATCCCTACATTTCACTCTTTACAAATATTTCTTGAAGGTAGACTTCACATTCTGGATGCCATCAAAGGTGTACATAGTAATGAACGCAAAACATTAATAAATATTCGGTCTATACGATCAGCATCACGTATTCATCACGTTAGTTCTGCGAGAAGTTGTTTACTATGCCAACAAAAGCACATTCGTCTGTTCTGTCCACTTTTCAAAACTAAATCTGTGGAAGAACGCATAAGCTTCATACAACGTCAAAAGCTTTGTAGCAATTGCTTAAGGTCAGGTCATACTCTTGAGCACTGTCCTTCAGGATTTCGTTGCAAGCATTGCAACCTAAAGCACCATTCGATGCTTCATAAAGGCTCAACAACAACATTGCATCAATCTACTGCCAGTTCTTTAAAAGAAGACAATGTCTTAACATTTCCTATTGAGATCTCAACAGCAACTAATGCACATGTTGTGAGTAGCACAATATCATCAGGCTCTGTGTTACTACCTACTGCTATTGTGCAGGTCAGAGCTTCAAATGGCCGGAGCATACGTGCTCGAGCACTTGTAGATCAAGGGTCGGAATCAAACCTTATTACAGCTGAATTTGCTAAACTATTGCAACTGCCAGCAAAACGTATTCATATTCCTGTACTTGGAGTAGGAGATTGTCAAGCAGGATTGGCTAAGTCGCTCGTAACTTACGAAATACTCTCTACCAAAACTCAAAACAAGGTTTTTACTGTACAAGCTTTGGTGCTACCTAAGCTCACCAACCTTTTACCAACGCGTACTATATCAAAACAAACCTGGCCTCATATATCTGGGATAGAGTTAGCAGACCCCGACTTTCACATACAATCTCGGGTAGATATGATATTAGGTGCTGATGTATACTCACGTATATTGATGAGTGGGGTTCGACAAGGCCCTCTAGGATCCCCTTTAGCTCAACAGACAGCTTTAGGTTGGATATTGTCAGGGACTGTACAAGATCGTACCAACACGTTACAGTCTACTGTAAGCCTACATTGTTCCTCTGAAGTAGATCTTTGCGAGCTTCTAAGAAATTTTTGGGAATTAGAAGAACTCCCCACCAAACCTCCTCTTACGCCAGAGGAAGAAGAATGTGAGAGTTTTTTCAAAGCAAGTCACAAACGGGATCAAACGGGACGATACATTGTTTATTTGCCAGTGAAGAGCTCTAACATTCACTTAGGAAATTAAAAGCAACCCGCTACTATGTCGCTTATTCGAATGGAACGCAGATTTTCTCAGGATGCACAGCTATACTCCGACTATTCTGAATTCATTAATGAATATCAGAAGTTAAACCATATGGAAGAGGTATCTTCAGAAGCCGAAAATATTTCTAGGTCTTATTACCTCCCTCATCACGCAGTACTTAAACCTAGTAGTACTACGACGAAGCTAAGTGTGGTATTCAATGCATCGAAACGAACAGATACTGGAAACTCACTCAATGATTTGTTGCACGTAGGCCCGAAACTACAAAACGATGTTTCTACTATCATCATGAAATGGCGGATATATCCCCTTGTATTCTCAGCCGATATCGAAAAGATGTTTCGCCAGATACGTATTGATTGCCAGGATACTGATCTTCAGCGAATTCTCTGACAACCCACTCCGAAAGAAACGATCAAGTGTTTTCGTCTTACGACTGTAACCTATGGGACAGCTTGTGCTCCATACTTAGCCTGTCGGACGTTACAGCAGCTAGCAGATGATCATCAGTCTGAATTTCCTCTAGGCTCCGCGATTCTTCGAGAAAATTTCTATGTTGATGACGCACTCTTTGGGGCTTTTAATGAATCCGATGCACTAAAGGCTCGCAATGAAATCAGCGGTCTTCTGGAAAAGGGACGCTTTAAACTACGAAAATGGCTATCTAACTCATCAAATTTGCTGTCTGACATACCCGACGAAGATAAAGAGCTTTCCACTACCGTACGTCGTTGCCACGCCTTGAACTCTGTGGTGCAGCCCTCTTGTCTAAGCTTATATTGCTTGTTCAGAAAACACTGAAGTTGGAAACTGCAATAGATCATACATGGACCGATTCCACTATCGTCCTGGCTTGGCTGAAGGATCATCCCTCAAAATGGAAGACGTTCGTGGCCAACAGAGTGTCTACAGTTCACGAAAAACTCCCTACTGCTGTTTGGCATCATGTAAGCTCACAAGTTAATCCAGCTGATTGTGTTACACGTGGAATAGATTCGAGGGCATTAATGTGCAATCAACTATGGTGGTCTGGACCGTCCTGGCTATCACAACATTCAACAACTTGGCCCTGCAACACACCGCAGGCATCAAAATGTTCCATTCTAGTGGAGCAGCGGGCTACACTTACACATACAGTACGAGTCGAAAATCTTTATACTGAACTGCTGAATCAATACTCAACCTTTACGAAGTTAATTAGAATTCCAGCTTATTGTCGTCGTTTCATTCGTAATTCACAGGCAAACAAGCACCAAACCAAATGCACAATAGGCAAGTTACTAACGACTGAATTACATAACGCTTTAAACTGGTTGATAATTCAAGATCAGCACGTTTCTTATTCTGAAGACATCGCAATGTTGTCTAAAGGAAACACCATTTGCCGCAAAAGTTCACTACGCAACTTAAATCCATTTATAGATAATGCAGGGATTCTACGTGTAGGTGGACGATTAAAGAATTCTCTTCTCTCTTTCGATCAGAAACACCCAGTAATTATATCAAAAGATAGCCCGTTAACGCCATTGATTATCGACAATGCTCACAGAAGTACACTACATGGTGGGATTCAATTAACACTGCATCACGTACGAGATAAATATTGGATAATAATTGGCAGAGGCAAAGTTAGACCGTTTGTACGTAATTGCATCATTTGCTACGCTATAGAGCGTCATCGAAAAGCCAGATAATGGCAGATCTTCCTCCTGATCGTATTCGTCCATCGAAGCCATTTTTGAATAGTGGCGTAGACTTTGCAGGTCCTATAACAATTAAATGTCTAGCAGGACGAGGGCAAAAGACATTCAAATCTTATGTTGCCGTATTTGTATGCTTAGTCACAAGAGCCATTCATCTCGAATTGGTTATGGACCTTTCTGCTGAAGCCTTTCTAGCGGCTTTCAAACGGTTTGTTGCTCGTAGAGGTCATTGTGCAAAGATATACAGCGACAACGCTACCAACTTTGTATCAGCGGATAAGCAACTAACACAACACTTACGTCAATTAACGGAATAGTCACAGTCGTCAATTCGCCCACTGCTACTAAGAGACGGCACGGAATGGCATTTTATTCCTCCGGCTGCTCCCCACTTTGGTGACATGTGGGAGAGTGGCGTAAAATCGCTAAAACATCATCTCCGAAGAGTTGTTGGAACTCATATATTAACGATCCAGGAATTACTTACGCTATTAGCACAGATTGAAGCATGCCTAAATTCGAGGCCGTTACATGCAATCAGTGACGATCCTGAAGACTTCACAGCGCTGACACCAGGACATTTTCTGGTAGGAGACAGTCTTCTTACAGTCCCAAATCCTAGCGTTGTCGACATCCCCATTAATAGATTAAATCGCTGGCAACTTGTTCAAAGAATGCATGAACATATGTGGAGTCGGTGGTATAAGGAATACATTCATCACCTGCAACTTCGATACAAATGGGCACAAGAAAAGGACTCAGTAAAAGAAAACGATCTTGTGTTGATTAAAGATGAGAAGCTTCCACCTGCGAAGTGGCTACTAGCTAGGGTGATACAAGTGCATCCAGGCGCAGACGGTCACGTGCACGTTGTAACTTTAAAGCATCAAGGAGGTTGTAGCAAACGTCCAATAACCAAAATTTGTGTACTCCCAGTCAGCAGCCTGAACTAATTCAAATTTCTATTTTCCCCTAGAATCGCAATTGTTAGCATAGTCTGGTCAAGGCGGGCGGAGCAGATTTCGTGGTAACACGAGGCGGGCGGAATGTTAAATACAAACAAAAATCCACAACTGTTGTCAACACAATTCGTACACAGCAACAGACAGCACTGGCTATCTAAATTATCACCGCTTGCAGCACATGACAATAATAAGACAATTACATATATATATATTCATACATTGTAATCCAATAATTTCAATTTTAACTGAACGTTGTATGCATATTTGTATTCAGAGCTATTTTTCACAGATGCTTATCTTTGTTACCGTTAATTTTTTCTTTAAAATTCTATCACAAAATTCCAGTCAGTCTTGCTCGAGATCAGTTAGCGCTTGCTTAACTAATTTGTAAAATATTATACAGATCAGCTTTGAATAAATTCAGCTTTGAATTAAATAAGTTTTAACGCGTTTTCCTTTTTTTATCCTTCTGTGGTATCCTCGTAAACAGGTAATAAAGCCCCTTCCGTCCTAAATGGAGTTTATCTTGAATGCTAGCTGCACAGTTTGCCACCTTGACGTGATGTATTCGGCAATTGGATATCTCGTGCTCATATTCCTGGCATTCAGTACAGAAGAGTACTTGTTGGCACTTTCTCGCAAAGTATCCCCGCTGTTGACATTGAAAACATTTCATAAATCTGGGTGGTGTTCTCCTGGTCGAAGCTGTTTGGTATCTTACTTATGACACTGGCCTTGTTCTGGGAAAAAAAGGTCTCGAATTCTGTCTGGGCTCGTCTCTATTAAAATCCCCCGTTGCCCATCAGTTTGGTGCACTCACTGTGTTCGGCTTTCGGTCTTCTTGCCAAATAGAAGAAGAAGAAGAAGTTTCTCAGTTGTCAAAATAAAGTTGCTATTTAAAAATCTTAATATCTCTTGTTTGTAGTTAAAAGTAAACATTTAATTAGTCGAATCTTAAACTTTTATTTAATTTGATTAACTGTACGTTGGAGTTTCCATTAGTGATTAAGTTTTGCAACAGTCTGACCATCGACCAGCATTCTTGGACCTGGATCTTCGACATTCATTCATCATAATCATTGAAAAGATTTGTTAAAAGTGATTCCCTCCTCCCCATGTGTGGTGCATCCTGCTGAAATTGTTAACTGGCATTCATTCATATCTGGAACTTTTGGATCACACATTCATTCTTCCATCCGTCTACCAGGAGCCGTCCATTAATTGGAAGAACATATCGGAGCCAATCTACAGAGGGTATTAATTTATTTTATTTATATTTCCACATTCCTGGCTTTCCAAGGGACTGTTCGATTTTCTACTGCATTTCTCCGGCCTTATGAGCTAATTGCTAAAATTAACTTAACCTATAAAGTAAACAACCCACGGACTATAAAGTAAACAACCCAAGGACTTCAACCAATTTCAATTAACCTTTAAATCCTACTCCGAATTTCGTGCACATCCATGGTCAACAACTTTTATCCACTAAAATTGTTTGATTGGTGTATTTACTATCTAATTTCATTATAGTCAGTATTGAATCAAAGCTATATATTATGGCGCCTAAATGTATGCTCTGTTCTGCCTATCTAAATAAACATAAAACTGGATTCAAATGCGTTGACTGTCGGCACGACTTCCACGCTACTTGCTGTAACCTATCCAAAGAAATCACATCGAGTATCATGAGCGGCACTGTTGCATTCCGATGTGCCGGCTGTATTAAAAAAACTCTACTAATGATTCCGTTTCTGATAGTGATGAAAGTGAAACATCTAATATTTTAGGTTTGAGGTTATCAAATCAAAACAAGCAGAATTCAATAATTCGATTAATACTTTGCTGCATGGATTTAACGAAATTAGTAAACTTGTGACCACTGTTGAGGATAATAAAAAGAGAATTAAAGCCTTAGAGGCAGAAAAGTCACGTATGAGTAAAAACATGGAAGCCATGGAAGAACGTATGGAAACATTAGAAGATAGATCTCTAACTAACTTTATTGAAATTAAAAATATCCCTCCATGCCCGGATGAACAGCCTGTTGATACTGCTAAAAAAATTCATAAATTCCTTAAGTTATCTTTAGAAGAAGCTGATGTACTGAAGGTTTATCGCCGTAAGATTAGAGCGAAGAACGTAAATTCTGTTAGCCCATTAATTGTTAAGTACTCTAATCAGTCAATCAGAGATCGTGTGCTAATTGCTAGTAAGGTTACCGGAGGTGTGAAGGCCGATATGCTGGGATATAGGGAAAAGAGCACTATTTATTTTAATGAATTCTTGTCGAAAGAAAAGAAAACTCTTTTACACAAGGCGAAGCAGTTTAAGCAAGAGAATGGGTTTAAATTCGTTTGGATAAAGAATTCGAAAATTTATTTAAAAAAGGATGAAAACGCATTACCTTTTGTTATCTCAAACGAAGAAAGTCTGGATCTCGTTAGGAGCAGTATCCAAGATAGCTCCAAATAATAACCTAGTTAATGTCAATAAATACATATTATCAAAATGTCAGAGGATTGCGTACCAAAACAGAACAAGTTCGATTAAATGTAATTTCTAACGACTATGATGTCATATGCTTTACGGAAACATTTCTGCAAACGGGTGTTCTTAGCTCAGAGGTATTTGACGATAGGTATGTAGTTCATCGAAAAGATAGGAATTTGAGAATGTCAGGGCGAGAAGATGGTGGTGGGTGTCTTATCGCAGTTAAGAGTACCTTTAATTCATTTCGAGTCGAATATTTCGAAACAGACCATGAGGTGGTATGGGTGGCAATACAAGAAAACAACTTAACTCTATACTTATGTTGTGTTTATATTCCTCCCCAAGCACCTTATGAATCATATAATTCCCTTTTTTCCAGCGTTACTGATAAAATATTACAGCTTCCTACTAACTCAATTGTAATCTTCTTAGGGGATTTCAACTTACCACATATTAACTGGACTTATGAGTCTCTCCTCACATTCGCTTCTCAATAATATGGAATTATGTAACCTAAAGCAATTTAATAACCAATCTAATATAAACAATAGGCTTCTCGATCTGGTTTGGACAAACATTTCGCATTCAAAAGTGAGCATCACCTCATCCTTATGTCCACTATCTAAGATAGACCCCCATCATCCACCACTCGATATTGTGTTAGATTTGACACAGTCAAGAAATGCTCATAGTCAATTTGCTAAAAAAAGAAACTTCCATAGAGGTAATTACACCGGCCTCTCTGAATTTTTTAAAAACTTTGATTTCTCTCATGCATTTTCCGCTGATGTTGACCAATCATTTGCCAAATTCTATGAAGCAATTAATAACGGAATAGAGTTGTTTATCCCCGAAGTAATTCAACGCAATCACAATCATTTTCCGAAATGGTATAGCTCCCAACTGATTAAAGTCCTTAAGGCAAAAGATAAATATAGACGACTGTACAAAAAAAGTCCCCACTCGGAGATTTATAAGACTTTCTCTTATTTGAGGAAGATATCAAAATCCTTGATTACTCAATGCTACCAAAAGTACATCAACCATACTGAACATTCGCTAAAACACAACCCTAAGGCATTTTGGGCTTTCAGTAAGAACCTAAATAGATCGAACACGTATCCCAAACAATTAACATTTAATGATGATACATCGTGATGTCCTCCACTTATATGTGAGATGTTTTCCGCGCACTTTACATCCGTATACTCTGAAAAAGATCCCGGAATTATCCCTTCGCCTTCTCAGGACGCTTCTAATATGAATATAATGTTAAGCTCCATCACTTCGGAATCAGTTCTTAATGTATTAAACAATCTTGATTGTGATAAAAATCCGGGACCTGACGGGATTCCAAATATTCTTTTCAAGAGATGCGCACAAAGTCTTACGGAACCGCTTATTAATCTATTCAATCTTTCAATCACTAATAAAATTTACCCAGTAGCTCTTAAAAATTGCTTCGTTATGCCTATTTATAAATCTGGTGACTCTAAACTCGTCATTAACTATAGACCCATTTCCATTTCTAACGCTCTTGCACTTATCTTTGAAAAGGTCGTTTATTATCAGCTCCTATTCCAAATAAAATCATTTATTTCTGAAAAACAGCATGGATTTTTACCGGGGCGATCTACGATCACCAACTTATCTCTATTCACAGACAAAATCGCATCCGCTCTTGATGAAAATACACAAATAGATTCTATCCACACTGACTTTGCCAAAGCATTCGATAAGACTAATCACAAACGCTGTCTTTCAAAGATGGCTCTAATGGGGTTCCAGACAGACACCATATCTTGGTTCCACTCCTATTTAACCAACAGAGATAATATCGTTGTATTTAATGGCCATCAATCGTCCTCATTTAAACAAATTTCTGGAGTGCCCCAAGGTACAATACTTGGACCATTAATTTTTCTCATTTATATCAACGACATGCCTTCTTGTTTTGTATCTGATTGCTTATTATACGCTGATGATGCCAAGATCTTTAGGAAAATTAATAACGTGACGGATTGTGTTCATCTTCAAAAAGATATACTACGGCTGGAAAAATGGTGCCATGATAACTGTATTGATGTCAATGTAAGCAAATGCAAATGTATATCGTTTCATCGCAAAAAAGACCCTATATTCTTTGACTACACCATCCACGACACTACTCTCTCTCGTGTCAATGAAATAAAAGATTTAGGTGTAATATTTGATCAAAATCTCCTCTTTATTCCACATATAAACTTTATTACCTCCAGATCATTTCGTTTATTAGGATTTATCTTTCGCACTTGCAAATCATTTAGGTCAGCATCTTCTTATATCAGTCTTTTTTATTCTTTAGTAAGGAGCATTCTTGAATATGCTAGTCAGGTTTGGAATCCTTTTTATTCCTCTTATAGTGCACAAATTGAGGCCGTCCAACGAAAATTCACTAGAGTCCTATTGCTCAGATTGGAGAATACCACTCTAGAGTATCATGAAAGACTAGCAAAATATAACTTAATGACACTGGAAAATCGCAGAATCTACTTGGATAGTACATTTCTATACAAGATCTTAAATGGTAAAGTATATTGTGATGCATTGGTGTCTAATATTGATTTACATGTCCCTTCGCGTAACTCGAGATCCCAGACCCTCTTCAAATTACCTACTTGCAGAACAAACATTAAAGAAAAGTCACCTATCTACAGAATCACAAAATCATACAATATAAGATTTAACAATATATGTAGATATCTTCAACGCTAGCCCTCTGACATTTAAAAAGCTAATCCTCCGCGAGATCGTTCAGTAACACTCTCCTTCATTCTACTGCTTCTCTTTGCCCCTTTTCCCAACTCATTAACAGCATTGTTGGCCTCCGCTCTCTCTATGAATTTTAGTCCTAATTACTTTTTGCCTGCCTAATCTTCTAATTTTAAGTTCACGCATGTATCTATGCATGTTTTAGATTTAGTTTAAGTATTTTTGTACTTTTTTTTTTTTTTTTTTATATTTTCTTTCTATTATATAGCTCCTTTTTGCTCTTAATTTTACTTCTTTAGTTATAATTTATTTTTTGTAGTTATATCTCAACATTTCTTTTACTTTTTGCTTTTTAATTATTCTTTAACTTCTTCTTTTGTTTTGTTTATGTAAATCTATTAACTCGTTAAATTACATGTAAGGTAGTATATTATTGGAAAGCTTTCTGTTTACTATCTTTATAACCTTCAAAGTAAATAAATAAATAAATAATCCAGTAGTATAGCTATGGCGTTTCTGGACCACTTTTTCCATACAAAAAGTGCAAGGTAGAAACCAACTATTTTGGTGGACCGTCTGGCCGCTGAGGGGGATTTCGTCTAGTGGTATAATACGTCACAAGGCATGCCTGGGGAATTCCTTTCCTATCGTCTGGCTGACCAGGTGATGACGTCATCTGGTTGCCGATCCCCATCAGCTGATCAAGCTCAGTCATAGCTGATTTGAAAATTCAAACTGTTTTAGTCTACGCCTGCCTGAGGGAATTCCTTTCCTATCGTCTGGCTGACTAGGTGATGACGACATCTGGTTGCCGATCCCTGTCAGCTGATCAAGCTCTGTCATAGCTGATTTGAAAATTCAAACTGTTTTAGTCTACGCCTGCATGAGGGAATTTCTTCCTACCGTCTGACTGACCAGGGTATGACGTCATCTGGTTGGCTGATTCCCATAAGTTGTTCAAGCTCTTGTCTTAGCTGATTTTTAATAAAATAATGCTGGCTTTTGCTGGAATCGAACCGAGAACGCTCGGTTTTGTAAATTCCAAGGCGCTCTACCATCAGGCCATGGAGGTGTTGTGTGAATGTTCTTTAAACTTGCTATATACGCTTAGAGTTGTGGGAACAGAGACATCGGGACACTTGTGCGAGGCTGGACACACACACCAAACACACCACACACACACACACACACACACACACACAACGTCATACCAAAAGGTTTTCTACCAGGTGATATTCCGTACCATGTTATTAAATTAGCAACAACAACAACTAACGTAGGTAGGTATGTTGGCTTAGATAAGAAATTACCTAATTTTTGATCTTCAGGTGCAATGCTTCTAATTTGATTCATTGCATAAACAATTCGTACAGCCGAATAAATCGCAGTCGAATAATGTAAACAAAATTCGAACAGAGCCGAGTAAAGTAAACAAATTGAACGATTCCCGATTCCTTTAGCTGAAAAAAAATAACAACTGATAAGTTGTCTTAGATGAGTAGTGGAAGTTATAATTGAAAATTTCTTTTGTAGATAAAAAATCAACAACAACTATAGCGTAAGTTGTTGTCTGTATGTATCTTTTATAAACAAAAGTGATCATGATATTCGATATCTAAAAAGAGATCACGGCTGCTTGGGATGGTAAGAATGGAAATTAAAGCCTAGAAAATTTTCGCTGGAGGGGTGTGCGTGTACTGAAAAGTCTTATCAGAAATCCTCTACGGTCTATGGATATTAGCGATCATACCTTTTATGATGTAATTCATATTACTTATAATTCAAGTCTAGGCTATTTTTTTGTAAGCATTAAGTTGAGAATTGGTTAAATTAAAATCTTTAATGAGCTATATAATATTAATGTAGGATGATGTGGCGACTTAGATGAGTAATGAAAATTATATAGCTGCAGCCTTGTTAGAAAATTTTTAGTCTTCAAGTGTAATGGGATGACTGGTAATTTTATATCAAACAAACTCGCACAGCCGAGAAAAGTAAACAAGTTGAGCGATTTTTTTGTGTCTATTGGAAAGTCTTTCGCTCAGTAAAAATCTTATCAGCAATACCGCTTCATATTTATATCCTCTAAAGTATCATCATCCGAAATGGTGTTGTATCAATAGTGCAATAGTGAAGACCGTGGTACTATAAGTTAAAAGCTTTGGTGGATGGTATTTAGCATCACATAATTCTAGTAGGATATAGAAGCTTTGGTGAAGACCGGGGCGATGGTCGAGAGTGGTTAGTGTTATTTACTTATTTTTAAATCTTGTCATGAAAGCATTAGGTTGGTTAAGGTGGATTAAATTAAAAGTTTTGATGAAAGAAGGTGACATGATTATATTAATTTAGTTTTGGATGAGTAGTGGAGTGCTGTAATATGTCTCGCTTCAACACATTAGGAAGCTTTAGTGAATACCGTACCTTAAAACCATCTCGCTCTCTCAAAACATCTTTCTCTCTCTAGCACACATGTTTGAGGTGGACTTGATCATATACATGCCAGCTTGGAGCTTGCTTGTCTGCTTTGTATACTATGAGTATAGTATGGTTGCCTGGAATTATCAGGCTTGTTGTTGAATGGGGCTACATAACTTGTTGGCTGAGATCATTAGCGGCGAGGTGGGGCCGCTTTAATGATCTAACTTCTATTCGTACAGAAATGTGGTGTTTTGATAATCCTAAGCCTACTTTCTTATCTTCCGAACCAAAATAAATTGTTAACCAAATGACTACGATTCCTCCCTTTTGAGTAATAATTGTATATGGCGCCGTACCTTGGGCTGATGATATCGAATGTAGCTGCCTACAGATTCGGGCTCCGGCTGCAAATAGACACACATTCAGCTGGGAGTTAGTGGGCGTAATATGTAAGGTTACATTTTAATCAAAACTATTTTATTATTTTGATAAGTAAGGTATATAGTAAGTGTAGCCTTTGGGAAGGTAAGTAACCAAGCTGTAAATTACTAGAAGACTATTTTCCTGTATAGATAGTAAGTTAGGCTCTATAGCATATATATAAATTCAATGTTTGGCAGTTTTCTATAAGTATCAATATAGAACATTTTAGATAGCGGACTTTCAATGAACACAAATAGATTTCTGTTTCATGGCTTGGGAAGTATTCTCGGGGTTTTGGTATGAGGGATTGAATCGATGTATGTATATGTTTTTATTTGATTGGAGCAAAGTATTCTCACGGCTTCATGACCCAAAGATCTGAAATTCTAAAAAAAATGTTGAATCGAAGACTAATTCTATCGTAATATTGAGAAGGATTTAAGGGTTTAAGAAAAGAAGGTGGTAGTATGATATGTTGATTTGAGGAATATCTTGGATGAGCAGTGGTAGTTGTATGGGTGCAGTAAAAGAAAGCCTTATTAACAATTGTTTTTTATGATCAGGTGTAATGGCACGGTCAATGTTACCACTTGAAATCTTTCTAGAATAGCTTTTTAGCATAGTCCGAAAGTGGAAACACCTTTGTAGGAAGATATTGCTATGATATTAACATAGTATGATATGTTGACTTACATGAGTAGTGGAAGTCGTATGGGTGAAGTAAAAACCTAATTTTTGGTGATCTGGTATAATGGAATGACCAGTATTGCAATACGAAATCTTTCTAGAGTAACTTTTTCGAAAAGTGATCCTTTTCTGCTTAAGCGATGAGAGTTCGACATCAAAAATCTCATGTTATTTCTTATGGAAGTCCAAATTTACTTTTGCAATTATCTCGCTTTTAACACATCATCTGTCTCTCTCTAATACATATGCTTGAGGTGGATTTGGTCATATACTAGCCTGCTTGGAGCTTGGTATTATCAGTTGTTTGCTTTATATGCTATGAGTATATACATGTTGGCTTTAGGTTGAGAGTGGGTTAAATTAAAAGCTTCGACGATAGAACATAGTGCTATGATATTAAGTAATGGAAATTGTATGGGAGCAGTAAAAGAATAATTTTTGGTTGTCAGGTGTAATGACATGGCTTAGCAGGTAATTTGATATTACCTTTTGCCAAGATCGTGGCGGTTGAGATTGGGTTAAGTTTAGTGGTGCTCGAAGTTTATTTTATGGGTGGTGGGTGTGCATAATATAGTAGGAAGCTTTAGTGAATACCATACTTTTCAACCATCTGACTCTATCAAACACATCTGTGTCGCTCTAACATTAATCTGTTCATACTTGAGGCGGTTATGATAGCTTGAAATTATCTTATTCATATTGGTCAATGAGGAATTCCACAGGTTTTGTTTACAATTCGTTATATTTTTCGGGTCTGGGATTAACAAATATTTTGAGAATAAATTAAGTTTGGTGATGCTTGAACTTTCCTTTTTATGCGGTGGGTGCATATAATCTAGTAGGAAGTTTTAGTGAATACCATACCTTTCAACCATCTCGCTCTAACACACAACATCTGCCTCGCTCTAACATACATGATTGAGGTCGACATGATCGTTTACATGCCAGCTTGGAGCTAGGTGTGTTATCAGTTGTTTGATTTATATGCTATGCCTGCCTGGAATTATCATGCTTGTGTTGGGTTGGTCTGTATACTTGCTGGATGAGAGCTTTAGCGACAATATGCCATTGTTTACTTGCCAGCTTGGAACTTGGTGATATCAGTTTTTGTTTTATATGCTCTGGCTGTCAGGGGTTATCATGTGTTTAGCTGGGCTTGGTGAATATATATCTGAAAATAGATCATGTGAAACTGCTGCGATATTAGAGTATTTTCTTATCAGGTTGAGAGGGGCATTTTTCTCGATGAGCATAAGAAACAAATTCAAGATTGCTATAACTTTTTAAAATTATATAAAAATATTGAGAAAGTCGAATCAAAATGTTATGAGCACCATGTAAGCTGGGCTTGGGCAAGAGATGATTCAACGGATTCAACAGTGTGAGTTTATGGCCGAAAATATAAACAAATTTGATACAAATGATTACCCAGAAGATAATCAATTCAATTTACCGCTCATGAATAAAAAGATTCCTGGTCTAATAAAGGATGAGCTGAATGGGAAAATCATGAGCAAATTTGTAGGCTTGCGCTCGAAAATGTACAGTCTGCGTCAGTGGCGGATTAAGGGTTTCGGGGGCCCTACCGCGAATTTGTGGTGGGGGCCCCCATCAAAAAATTTACCGTGAAAAAATGTGCGAGCAAAAAAAAAAAAGGTCAACTTTGCGGGGCCTGGAGAAGGACACAATTTATGTCAATTTAATAACATTTTGATGCTCGTCCTTTGGAAAAGTGTATTAACTAAGTTCAATTTTGTAAATCGATCATTACAAAAATCCAATTTAACTCTTTCGGTGACAAGAAAACTTTACGATTCATTGCTAGCAGACCTTGAAAGTAAAGACTACAACAAAATATTTGATGAAGCCTCAGATATTTTCAATACACTTTCTTGTGATTTTCAAATTGATAGTACTCAAACTCGGTCAATGTTTGATGCATCTCATCCAGAGGAAGAGAAAGATAATCTTGAAAAATCGTTGTTCGAACCTGTTTTAAGGGCTTTGATTTCCAATCTGAAGAAGCGTGCTAAAATATATGAAGAACTTGATAGTCAGTATTCGTTTTTAATTAATCTTAATTCAATGACCGACGAAGAGATTGTTACTTCTTGTAAAGAAATTGTCACAAAATACCCAAAAGATCTCAGTGAAGAACAACTGATTCAAGAATGTCAATTCGCCAAACATTATTTCACATTCGACAGTTTAAATCACGAATCGATGTACAAAACTATGTTCAATGATAATCTTTGTACGACTTTTCCAAACCTCGACATTCTACTACGTATGTATTTATGTATGTTTGTCACGAATGTTCTAGATGAACGATCGTTTTCAAAACTGAAATTAATCAAAAGTTATCTGCGTAATACTATGACTGATGAACGTCTTAACGATTTGGCGGTTCTTTCTATTGAAAGCGAACTTTTGGCCGAGTTGAAATTCGATGAAATTATAGATAAATTTGTAGCTCTTAAATACAGAAAAGTTGTGATTTAAATATGCTATTTGAAAATAAATAGGTATATTTAATACTTTTGTTTTGGTCTTTGTTTTATTTTTTTTGCTCTAGAAAAAAAAATTTGTTGACAAAAATTTTTTTTTCATCCTGACATTTTTGTTTGCCCGGGGCCCCCAAAATCGCGGGGCCCTGTTGCATTGCGGTTGGAAGTTGTATGATAGTCCGCCACTGGTCTGCGTATAAACGTGAAAGCAAAAAGAGTAAAGAATAATGTAGTCCAGAGGCATATCAATTTCGTCGACTACGTCGAATATTTGAATAACAACCGAGTATCCCACACAGCACAAATGTGTCCATGGTATGTGACTGGGAAATCCTATCAGGATATATCGATTGTTCGTGGGAAATCCCGTCCGGCCCCTGATAATAACTTAGGACATCCCTGGGAGTGCCGAATGTCCGCGCTTCGGATGTCCCTGGGTGATCCCATCACCTTCCCACAGGATTTCCTGAGGTTGTACTCAGGCACATCCAACAGAGCACAAATATATCCGTGGTATGTTAATGGGAAATCCTGTTAGGATATATATATTATCCGTGGGAAATCCCGTCCGGTCCCAATCAAGAACTTAGGACATCCCTGGGAGTGCCGAAGTGTGGGAGACAACGTTATTAAGTTCTATTATTTATAATGGCGTACCACACAATGTCCCCAGAAAAAATAAAAATAATTGTTTTTATAGGTAGGCAAAAAAAAAACTCAGTTAAACTCCAAAAAGCATTTACTTCAGCATTATATATCTTATTTGCTATCTTAACTTTTTGTTAAATTTAAGACAAATTTTCCTTAAGTTTAAAATTAAATACCAATTATTTGGATGCTAAGATTTATTATTTACAAAAGATGTTCAAACTGCCATCCTTCAGCTGCAATAGAAGTTCGACATCTCCTTAAAAAGGATCGGGTTATCAGACGGGCAAATCTTCCATTGTTGACAAATTCAACTGCTTGCGTAATTCTGGAGCTCATATTTTTGCAAAATTTGGTGAGCTATAATTTTAGAGACTCCTGCTCTTTTCTGGATTGCACGTACCGAAGTACTTGGGTCTTCTTCAACTGCTTGAAGTACTACGTCCTCGTAAGGTCAGGAACTTTTCCTACACCATGTACTTGGTTTGGAAGTCGGCCCCCTGTGGAGAGTAGACGGTGTACATTTGTAAAAACTCGATAATTTGACTCGCTAACGTCACTATATGGCTTACTCACATTTCATGCAATGACCCCCCATCTCACGCAAACTGATATCTTAAAGTTACGGTCTTACGGCAAGCTTTGGGAGCACTAGAATCATTTTTAGTAAGTAAAACGATATTTTTCGAAACTGGGTTTCTAAAGAAAATTGTTTTTTTTTCGTAATCTAAGAAATAATGTAGCAAGTGTTATACCATTTTAGAATCCTTATTATTTACATCAACTTTTTAAGTTACTTGCCAAAGTCGCGTTGTAAATTTTTTTGTTCATTACAGTCAGTTAAAGTTGGGTGAAATATTAATTTTCTATTCTTGGTTGGCTTAGAATTTAAAGCAACAGGTTACATAAGCACTATTCAGGATTACATAAGAAAAATTAAATTGAAAAAAAAAAAGTAAAAATTTGTAGCAACAGGAGCTAAAAACCCAAGACAGGGTGTACATTTTCTCGAAAACAAAAGAAATGTTTGTAATTTGAAAAACATATGACATAGATTTTTTTTTATATTTTTCTGGTAACTATTATGTTTTGGTCTATCACCCGATTCCGGCTTGACGTCGACTTACGGGACACCCTGTATATAAACGGTTCCAATAATTGTTACTAAATTAAAAACAAAAACTCACTTCTTGTTATGCCGGGCTAATCTTTCTGCGGCGTGCCTTATCCAGGTTTTAATGGGATCTTTTATCTCCCCATTCGTTATTTGGTCCATTCTACGGTCCGCTCGAATTGCATCTGGATTAAATTAATGCTGATAAGTAATCAATATAAATGTGCCTAGATTAAAAATATCAGCTGCGTTTTTTACGAACAATAAGTGTAAATTTTTGCTGTTTCCCACCATGGGGTCAATAGAGCAGGAGGTGATAATACTCACATAGACGTACCAAAAAATGTATGGTGGTGGCGGGGGGAGGGGCATATCATCCGTTTAGGAGTTACAGGGTGATTAAGAAGAAAAGCTGGTTTTCCACAAAATACCATGTATCTTAAAAATTACAGTGCGTACGGTCATAGTTAACTCTTAAAGGGCTTCAGATAGCATATTGGGCGTAATAGGATACATGAAAGAAGAGAGTCTACAGTTTACAATTTTTATAAAAAAAAAACTTATGTTAACGACCATCTTGCAAAACTATTAGATCTTAAAGTAGAAACAAATTAGAAACTGGGAAATTTTTAGTGGCTGTTTGAACAGTCGGTTGAAAGGCCATGAAGTTCTGCATACCATGAGCTCTTAACTGTGACCGTACGCACTGTAGTTTTTAGGATACATTGTGTTTTCTGAAAAACTAGCTTTTTTTCTTAATCACCCTGTAACTCCTAAACGGTTGATATTGCCCCCCCCCACCCCTGCCATACAATTTTGGTTCGTCTAGGTGAGTATTATCATCTCCTACTCTATTAACCTCTTAGTGGGAAACACCCTGTATATAAAATGTAATGCTAATTCACTGTAATATCAGCATTATTTAGTGTGTTTCTTAATTATTCCAATACTAAGAATATTTGTGGATCATTGAATAAACATATTTCTAACTAAGAAAAGATACATTACAGAAATGCTGCATATTTGATCCAAATAAAAGGTTTTATCAAAATATACACAGCTCTAAGATATAACTTAGCTTTAATTAAGTTACAGATGGAAAGAGTTGAAAACCCACGCTTGTTTCGCTTTCCGTAAAATGTGAATTGCTCAGCGACTTCGTCTGGAAAGCACTTCGGCAAAACTTGAAAAATTGTCCCCTTAGCATTTCCAGTGTTCAGGTATTTTAGTTCAGTTTACCAGTAGTAGCAAGCCTGTAGTAATACAAGACGAAGATACTTCGGTAATCCGTGCTTTCTTACAATTATTTTTTTAAGTGTCCACAAAATGTTCAATCAAGTTGAATTAATTTAGCAATAATAAATATTAAGTTTACTTTACATTAAACACACGCTAATATCAAATCTTTACACTCGAAAATGGTGTATTCTTACTGAAAACTCACAAAATCACGTTCTAAAAATTACAACTGACAAACTCTGCGAAAAACCAAGAATGAATTGTAGAATCAAAAATCTAATGCATATTCATACTATAATTACATATATATACATACAAAGCACACTCCACCCGCAGACGCATATGATTCACAATTTTAAAACGAATTGAAACCAAGGAAGCTATGCAGCAATCGCTAATACAATATTTCAATTCAGCTCTTAAGTGCTTAAAGAATCGACAATATAATTGAGCACATGTATGTACAATGTACATATATAGCAGTCTTAAGCAACGCAGGCCGTATATGGATTCTTTCAAAACATATTTTGTTGCTTTGTTTTCGGTCTCCAAAACCGACACACAGAAGCACAGCAAGCGCACAGTACCACTTTCACTAGAAAACCACGATAAACCGAGAACATAAAGAAAATGATTCGTATTTTAGAAGCTTCTGGACGGTTGAAAAATGACATTCCTATGTTTGTCCCAAAATTGTCCTGTACATTCCGTATGTACTTGTCCAGTGCTGAGAATATTTCTTTCGAATTTACCTTTTTGCAAATGTTCCCATGTGAAGTGCTTGTGGGATATCCCAGGGATATCCCAAAATCGTCCTATACACCACGTGTGTATTTGCCCGTTAAATACTGAGAATATTTCGTTCGATTTAATATTGTGCAAATGTTCCCATCTAAAGTAGTTGTGGGATATCCCAAGGAGATCCAAAATTGTCCTATACATCCCGTATCTTATGTTTCTGTGTGTAAAATACTGAGAGTATTTCGTTCGAACTAAGATTCCGCAAATGTTCCCATCTAAAGTAGTTGTGGGATATTCCAGGGAATAAGTTATGGGAAATTCCTGATAACTCCTAGAAATAAGGTCCCAAGTGTAAACTGGAGACTTCCTGTATATCCCGGGATAGTTATGGGATCTGTGAGATAAGAATGGGATGTCCCTGGGAAATTTTGTGCTGTGTGGGATTAACTTCTAATCACAGCTCCATACGATCGCATAACCATAATGTCTACACGATCACCCAAAAGAAGATTGCATTGAGTCCATATGATAAGAAGCGGTATATTATGAGTGGGACGACGGATACTCTACCATGGGGACATTACTCTATTCAATCAGAACAGCAAGGAGCAGACGCAGAAAACATAGTCTAAGCATAGGCTAAGATATATATTTTAAATAAAACTTGTATTATAGCTAAAATACCATTTAATGAAATACTTTGTTTTAATTGTATTTTAGTCTAATATATACATTATAGTAAAATAAAAAAGTTAGAGGGAAATCGATTAAAGGAAGCCCAACCATTGAATGATACACTAAGAATTAAATGTTAATATTTTTCAATTTATAATAAATTATATTTTATATATGGTATACTTTTTATTCAATTTCCCTACTAAGTCCAGAGCTCCCGAATTACATTTGCCCACTACAGCGAGCTCCTAATCGGACGGTAGAGCATTTTACCCAGAATGCTAGGGCGGCTTGAAAAAAAAACGTATACACGTGGGCTCGACCTTGACCGCTGACATCACATTTGAAACCGGAAGGGCCTTATCTGACCTGTTTGAAAAGCTGTTAAGCTGTTATCTGACCTGTTTAAAAGCTGTTATCAGACCTGTTTAAAAAGCTGTTAAGCTGTTATCAGACCTGTTTAAAAGCTGTTAAGCTGTTATCAGACCTGTTTAAAAAGCTGTTAAGCTGTTATCAGACCTGTTAACAAAGCTGTTAAGCTGTAATCAGACCTGTTTGAAAAGCTGTTAAGCTGTTATCAGACCTGTTTAAAAAGCTGTTAAGCTGGTTTGGAAAGCTGATAAGCTGTTATCTGACCTGTTTGAAAAGCTGTTAAGCTGTTATCAGACCTGTTTAAAAAGCTGTTAAGCTGGTTTGGAAAGCTGATAAGCTGTTATCTGACCTGTTTGAAAACCTGTTAAGCTGTTATATGACCTGTTCGAAAAGCTGTGTATCTGTTATGTGACCCGTTCAAAAGCTGTTAAGCAGTTATCAACCCTGTTTTGAAAAGCAATGTGGAATCCCCTGTAACATGCTTGATTATAGGGAATCAAGGTTGTAGCCTCCAAGATACACATTCGGATGAAGGTCAAGGACTTAATGCCCTTCCTGTAATTATGGATCTATTTTGAGAAATACCAATGCACTAGTCCCATGCCTTTATGCTGTATAAGTTTACTAATTATAGATTTAAAGCCGCTCTATTACCTTTTATTTGTCCATCTTAAGCATAGTCACGTTTATATTCATTGGTCTCTCTCAAGATAGTCCCATGCCTTTATGCTGTATAAGTTTACTGATTATAGCTTTATACTTAGCCGTTCTAGTACCTTTTATTTGTCCATCTTCAGCATATTCACTTTTATATGCATTGGTATCCCTCAAAATAGATCCATAATTACAGGAAGGGCATTAAGTCCTTGACCTTCATCCGGATGTGTATCTTGGAGGCTACAACCTTGATTCCCTATAATCAAGCATGTTACAGGGGATTCCACATTGCTTTTCAAAACAGGGTTGATAACTGCTTAACAGCTTTTGAACGGGTCACATAACAGATACACAGCTTTTCGAACAGGTCTGATAACAGCTTAACAGGTTTTCAAACAGGTCAGATAACAGCTTATCAGCTTTCCAAACCAGCTTAACAGCTTTTTAAACAGGTCTGATAACAGCTTAACAGCTTTTCAAACAGGTCAGATAACAGCTTATCAGCTTTCCAAACCAGCTTAACAGCTTTTTAAACAGGTCTGATAACAGCTTAACAGCTTTTCAAACAGGTCTGATAACAGCTTAACAGCTTTTTAACAGGTCTGATAACAGCTTAACAGCTTTTTAAACAGGTCTGATAACAGCTTAACAGCTTTTAAACAGGTCAGATAACAGCTTAACAGCTTTTCAAACAGGTCAGATAAGGCCCTTCCGGTTTCAAATGTGATGTCAGCGGTCAAGGTCGAGCCCACGTGTATACGTCTTTTTTCAAGCCGCCCTAGCATTCTGGGTAAAATGCTCTACCGTCCGATTAGGAGCTCGCTGTAGTGGGCAAATGTAATTCGGGAGCTCTGGACTTAGTAGGGAAATTGAATAAAAAGTATACCATATATAAAATATAATTTATTATAAATTGAAAAATATTAACATTTAATTCTTAGTGTATCATTCAATGGTTGGGCTTCCTTTAATCGATTTCCCTCTAACTTTTTTATTTTACTATAATGTATATATTAGACTAAAATACAATTAAAACAAAGTATTTCATTAAATGGTATTTTAGCTATAATACAAGTTTTATTTAAAATATATATCTTAGCCTATGCTTAGACTATGTTTTCTGCGTCTGCTCCTTGCTGTTCTGATTGAATAGAGTAATGTCCCCATGGTAGAGTATCCGTCGTCCCACTCATAATATACCGCTTCTTATCATATGGACTCAATGCAATCTTCTTTTGGCTGATCGTGTAGACATTATGGTTATGCGATCGTATGGAGCTGTGATTAGAAGTTAATACTCGGTTGTTATTCAAATATTCGACGTAGTCGACGAAATTGATATGCCTCTGGACTACATTATTCTTTACTCTTTTTGCTTTCACGTTTATACGCAGACTGTACATTTTCGAGCGCAAGCCTACAAATTTGCTCATGATTTTCCCATTCAGCTCATCCTTTATTAGACCAGGAATCTTTTTATTCATGAGCGGTAAATTGAATTGATTATCTTCTGGGTAATCATTTGTATCAAATTTGTTTATATTTTCGGCCATAAACTCACACTGTTGAATCCGTTGAATCATCTCTTGCCCAAGCCCAGCTTACATGGTGCTCATAACATTTTGATTCGACTTTCTCAATATTTTTATATAATTTTAAAAAGTTATAGCAATCTTGAATTTGTTTCTTATGCTCATCGAGAAAAATGCCCCTCTCAACCTGATAAGAAAATACTCTAATATCGCAGCAGTTTCACATGATCTATTTTCAGATATATATTCACCAAGCCCAGCTAAACACATGATAACCCCTGACAGCCAGAGCATATAAAGCAAAAACTGATATCACCAAGTTCCAAGCTGGCAAGTAAACAATGGCATATTGTCGCTAAAGCTCTCATCCAGCAAGTATACAGACCAACCCAACACAAGCATGATAATTCCAGGCAGGCATAGCATATAAATCAAACAACTGATAACACACCTAGCTCCAAGCTGGCATGTAAACGATCATGTCGACCTCAATCATGTATGTTAGAGCGAGGCAGATGTTGTGTGTTAGAGCGAGATGGTTGAAAGGTATGGTATTCACTAAAACTTCCTACTAGATTATATGCACCCACCGCATAAAAAGGAAAGTTCAAGCATCACCAAACTTAATTTATTCTCAAAATATTTGTTAATCCCAGACCCGAAAAATATAACGAATTGTAAACAAAACCTGTGGAATTCCTCATTGACCAATATGAATAAGATAATTTCAAGCTATCATAACCGCCTCAAGTATGAACAGATTAATGTTAGAGCGACACAGATGTGTTTGATAGAGTCAGATGGTTGAAAAGTATGGTATTCACTAAAGCTTCCTACTATATTATGCACACCCACCACCCATAAAATAAACTTCGAGCACCACTAAACTTAACCCAATCTCAACCGCCACGATCTTGGCAAAAGGTAATATCAAATTACCTGCTAAGCCATGTCATTACACCTGACAACCAAAAATTATTCTTTTACTGCTCCCATACAATTTCCATTACTTAATATCATAGCACTATGTTCTATCGTCGAAGCTTTTAATTTAACCCACTCTCAACCTAAAGCCAACATGTATATACTCATAGCATATAAAGCAAACAACTGATAATACCAAGCTCCAAGCAGGCTAGTATATGACCAAATCCACCTCAAGCATATGTATTAGAGAGAGACAGATGATGTGTTAAAAGCGAGATAATTGCAAAAGTAAATTTGGACTTCCATAAGAAATAACATGAGATTTTTGATGTCGAACTCTCATCGCTTAAGCAGAAAAGGATCACTTTTCGAAAAAGTTACTCTAGAAAGATTTCGTATTGCAATACTGGTCATTCCATTATACCAGATCACCAAAAATTAGGTTTTTACTTCACCCATACGACTTCCACTACTCATGTAAGTCAACATATCATACTATGTTAATATCATAGCAATATCTTCCTACAAAGGTGTTTCCACTTTCGGACTATGCTAAAAAGCTATTCTAGAAAGATTTCAAGTGGTAACATTGACCGTGCCATTACACCTGATCATAAAAAACAATTGTTAATAAGGCTTTCTTTTACTGCACCCATACAACTACCACTGCTCATCCAAGATATTCCTCAAATCAACATATCATACTACCACCTTCTTTTCTTAAACCCTTAAATCCTTCTCAATATTACGATAGAATTAGTCTTCGATTCAACATTTTTTTAAGAATTTCAGATCTTTGGGTCATGAAGCCGTGAGAATACTTTGCTCCAATCAAATAAAAACATATACATACATCGATTCAATCCCTCATACCAAAACCCCGAGAATACTTCCCAAGCCATGAAACAGAAATCTATTTGTGTTCATTGAAAGTCCGCTATCTAAAATGTTCTATATTGATACTTATAGAAAACTGCCAAACATTGAATTTATATATATGCTATAGAGCCTAACTTACTATCTATACAGGAAAATAGTCTTCTAGTAATTTACAGCTTGGTTACTTACCTTCCCAAAGGCTACACTTACTATATACCTTACTTATCAAAATAATAAAATAGTTTTGATTAAAATGTAACCTTACATATTACGCCCACTAACTCCCAGCTGAATGTGTGTCTATTTGCAGCCGGAGCCCGAATCTGTAGGCAGCTACATTCGATATCATCGGCCCAAGGTACGGCGCCATATACAATTATTACTCAAAAGGGAGGAATCGTAGTCATTTGGTTAACAATTTATTTTGGTTCGGAAGATAAGAAAGTAGGCTTAGGATTATCAAAACACCACATTTCTGTACGAATAGAAGTTAGATCATTAAAGCGGCCCCACCCCGCCGCTAATGATCTCAGCCAACAAGTTATGTAGCCCCATTCAACAACAAGCCTGATAATTCCAGGCAACCATACTATACTCATAGTATACAAAGCAGACAAGCAAGCTCCAAGCTGGCATGTATATGATCAAGTCCACCTCAAACATGTGTGCTAGAGAGAGAAAGATGTTTTGAGAGAGCGAGATGGTTTTAAGGTACGGTATTCACTAAAGCTTCCTAATGTGTTGAAGCGAGACATATTACAGCACTCCACTACTCATCCAAAACTAAATTAATATAATCATGTCACCTTCTTTCATCAAAACTTTTAATTTAATCCACCTTAACCAACCTAATGCTTTCATGACAAGATTTAAAAATAAGTAAATAACACTAACCACTCTCGACCATCGCCCCGGTCTTCACCAAAGCTTCTATATCCTACTAGAATTATGTGATGCTAAATACCATCCACCAAAGCTTTTAACTTATAGTACCACGGTCTTCACTATTGCACTATTGATACAACACCATTTCGGATGATGATACTTTAGAGGATATAAATATGAAGCGGTATTGCTGATAAGATTTTTACTGAGCGAAAGACTTTCCAATAGACACAAAAAAATCGCTCAACTTGTTTACTTTTCTCGGCTGTGCGAGTTTGTTTGATATAAAATTACCAGTCATCCCATTACACTTGAAGACTAAAAATTTTCTAACAAGGCTGCAGCTATATAATTTTCATTACTCATCTAAGTCGCCACATCATCCTACATTAATATTATATAGCTCATTAAAGATTTTAATTTAACCAATTCTCAACTTAATGCTTACAAAAAAATAGCCTAGACTTGAATTATAAGTAATATGAATTACATCATAAAAGGTATGATCGCTAATATCCATAGACCGTAGAGGATTTCTGATAAGACTTTTCAGTACACGCAC
This sequence comes from Dioctria rufipes, assembly GCA_963924295.1. NCBI lineage: Eukaryota > Metazoa > Arthropoda > Insecta > Diptera > Asilidae > Dioctria > Dioctria rufipes. The sequence continues at coordinate 168,652,491 of OZ002741.1, read as the reverse complement.
ACCCCTCCAGCGAAAATTTTCTAGGCTTTAATTTCCATTCTTACCATCCCAAGCAGCCGTGATCTCTTTTTAGATATCGAATATCATGATCACTTTTGTTTATAAAAGATACATACAGACAACAACTTACGCTATAGTTGTTGTTGATTTTTTATCTACAAAAGAAATTTTCAATTATAACTTCCACTACTCATCTAAGACAACTTATCAGTTGTTATTTTTTTTCAGCTAAAGAAATCGGGAATCGTTCAATTTGTTTACTTTACTCGGCTCTGTTCGAATTTTGTTTACATTATTCGACTGCGATTTATTCGGCTGTACGAATTGTTTATGCAATGAATCAAATTAGAAGCATTGCACCTGAAGATCAAAAATTAGGTAATTTCTTATCTAAGCCAACATACCTACCTACGTTAGTTGTTGTTGTTGCTAATTTAATAACATGGTACGGAATATCACCTGGTAGAAAACCTTTTGGTATGACGTTGTGTGTGTGTGTGTGTGTGTGTGTGTGTGTGTGTGTGTGCGTGCGTGCGTGTGTGTGTGTGTGTGTGTCCAGCCTCGCACAAGTGTCCCGATGTCTCTGTTCCCACAACTCTAAGCGTATATAGCAAGTTTAAAGAACATTCACACAACACCTCCATGGCCTGATGGTAGAGCGCCTTGGAATTTACAAAACCGAGCGTTCTCGGTTCGATTCCAGCAAAAGCCAGCATTATTTTATTAAAAATCAGCTAAGACAAGAGCTTGAACAACTTATGGGAATCAGCCAACCAGATGACGTCATACCCTGGTCAGTCAGACGGTAGGAAGGAATTCCCTCATGCAGGCGTAGACTAAAACAGTTTGAATTTTCTTTCAAATCAGCTATGACAGAGCTTGATCAGCTGACAGGGATCGGCAACCAGATGTCTAGTCAGCCAGACGATAGGAAAGGAATTCCCTCAGGCAGGCGTAGACTAAAACAGTTTGAATTTTCAAATCAGCTATGACTGAGCTTGATCAGCTGATGGGGATCGGCAACCAGATGACGTCATCACCTGGTCAGCCAGACGATAGGAAAGGAATTCCCCAGGCATGCCTTGTGACGTATACCACTAGACGTTATCCCCCTCAGTGGCCCAGACCCCCGTCCAGAGCCACCAAAATAGTTGGTTTCTACCTTGCACTTTTTGTTTGGAAAAAGTGGTCCAGAAACGCCATAGCTATACTACTTACTCCCAATTCTCTCACTTGAAGTCTTTTGGAATGCTTTTCAAAATAACTGGCCTCCTCTCTCACTTCTTCCAGTGACTGAACTTACGCCCTGTAAGGTACACTTGCGTGGGTCTACTCATCACACCCGCTTTGAAAGTAGCTACAACATCGGTCTCCAACTTAGCTAGTAGTCCCTTCTCCCCTCCCGGGTATTTGACCGAGACAGCCTTCTAAATCTGATCACGCAGTTCTTTCATTCGATCCGCAAACTCCCTGATGTCCTCTCCAGGTCTCTGTCTACTTGCCAGCATTTCAGTGCGCAATTCACTGAAAGATTTTCTCGGCAAGTATGCAGTTTTTATCGCTTGCTGCAAAGACTTGAAGTCCTTCGGCTCTTGAGAAGTTATCAGGTAATAAGCATCATCTGCCAGGCGATATTTTATGCATGTGATAAAAATGCCCTGCTGCTTCTGCGTTAGTCGATCATACAATTCCTTACTGCAGCTAAGAAATCTGTAAACTTCTTTTATAAATTTTGGCAATCTTTCCCCCGAGAACATTGGTACATATTTAGCTACCATGTCCATGATCTTTTCATATGCATCTGCCATCTTGTACACTTTTACTGATTTCTTATATTTTTATCACTTTCGAATCTACCTCGATCTGGCAATTTCATTAACTTTTCTCTAATTACGTTTATGCTTCATTCCGACAAATTAATACAACACACAGAAAAAATCTTTCGCAAAACTCAAATCTTTATTAAAGGTGCTAATCGAATACCAATACTCATATATACCTAAAGTTAAACATTCAAAATTTTAATATAATTACCAGACTCAATTACTCTGAATTCAGCTATTATGCTCACAAACCTGCTTTGTCTAAATTTTTTTTATTCTTCTTACTCTGATGCATACAATAAAAACAATATAACAAACCATACTCTACTTGAATCCAAGATTCCGTAAAAAACTAGTCTAGTAAATCAACTATTAATAACACGATAAGTTAAATAGACGCGCGTATCATCAACGCCTAAACCGAACGCAACGTTGAAAAAATTTCTAATTCTCACGGAGCTAGAACACATCTATTACAATTCTCTTAAAAATATCCCACCTTACAACATTATGTTATTTTAACTTTAAAACTTTTTATCTGGAAGAATGAAGCATTATCCTAAACTCAATCAATCAATCAATTACTTTGAGCTGAAAAGTAAATGGAGCAGCTAAAAAAGCATAACTCCCAAAAATAATAAAAATGGAGTAGCTAAAAAGCATAACTCCCAAAAATAATAAAAATGGAGTAGCTAAAATGCATAACTCCCAAAAATAATAAAAAAAAATCTATTTTAAAAATCACTATACCTTTTTTAACCGGCTGCGCCAAAATGTCGTGTCCCGAAGCAATCAAACAACAGAAAATCAAATAATTATTCACGATCACTCTTCAATAAAAACAACGCTCGAATTTCTAATACACAAATCTTTATTTCCCGCAAAACTGGCCTATCTTAATAATACGGCAAGTACTCCGAACCGAAACTTGACACTACCATGACTGAAAACTAAACAGGCTAAGAACACTACAGGCACTGGACAGACCAGTCATTGGTCTTTTTTGAACCTATGTATACTCAGAAGTAAGCTTTCTTTGCTCACAACGAATGTAAACAAACGACAACAACCTTGGCATTTGTTCTACCAGTTACAGCACATGAGTCGCTTAGTACTAAGCAATCGCTTTACATAACAATTACCATGCGAGGTTAATTGTTATCGTAATAGTCGATTGCTAATCAGCGAAATAACCGACAGTTGCAGAATAATATCATGCGAGGTTGCTGTTTAGCAATTGCTAATTATTTCATTAAAATGCGCCCTTGGCTGCTGGAAGAATCTTCCTTATATTGGGCCATAACAAAAGGACAATCTTCATGTTTATAGAGCGAATTAGAACTTCGAAATCAAACAATATCAGGAGTATAATAGAAGAAGTTTCAAAGTAGAATCAAGTAGTCCTGATCCTACAGTTATAACAACATTTTTTTTTATCAAACGTAAATGCTAGTTCATCAATTTAAAAATTCTATTTAAATAAATTTTAAATTAAAAAAAAAACGTCGAAAATTACAAACTAATAAAATATCACCGATGTTAACAAAAACAAATTCTAAACTGATCACAGAAAATACGGTCAATATTGTTAATTGTCTATTAATAATAATAATCTGTCTGATTATTCTTTTTTTGACCATAATAATGGTCATGAAAACAATTGAATGCACGTATAATATGCACAAATGGACAAATTAGGCGAAAATATCTTAGGTAATTTTAAAAAGACGATAAACCGAGGTTACACAGAAAAACGCTTAAAGGAATGAGAGAACTTGTAGAAAAGCTAGAAGCACAAGCAACATCGGTTGCAACACAAATAACAACTGCAGAAACAGTATTGCAAATAAAAGAGATTTATATTGAAATAGAGCAATTTGCGAAACAAATTTTAGAAGGAATAAATATGCCTTTCGACATACGAACCGCCACGTCACTCGCCCAGTCTTACGATGGGAAAGAAGAAGAAACAGAAGCCTTCATCGAATCGATAGAGCTACTAGATGAGTTTACGCCAACAGGCCAGAAAGGCATTATGATCAAATTTATCAGAACCAGGGAAGGCCAAAAACGCAATTACGAACGAAATTAACACAGTTCTCTTAATTAAAGATAAGCTGATAAGGAAATTTTCTACGAAAGTCTCATCTGAAGTATTTCCTACTAGCACCATTAAGATGGTGAAAACAAGGCAATAGAAAAATAACCAATTTCTCTGCACAAGTCGAAGACCTTTCAAGGCAGCTGAAGGACATTCATTTCAGAGAAAATCGCAACTGGAGAGGAAGCGAAGAAATTGGCAGAAAATTTTGCATCCATAGACGTTCGCTAATAACGTATCTAATAGAGATATGATCCTAAAGGCGAGTAATCTCACAGCTCTAACTGAGGTTATGCTAAGGCAGTTGCATTGGATACCAAAGCAAGCAACCGCAAAGATTTGGATTTAACTCAAACAAATACAGGAGAAATTACAATGGAAGATTTAATAGGAAGAGATGGCCAAGACAGCTGAACCAAAGATTCACAGATACCGGCCATCTAATGAACCTAAGTAATTATTTAAACCAAAGAAACTACTCAAATAAGAATAATTACCGTAACCTGAACCAAAAAAAAAATTACCGGAATTCGAACCAAAATAATGACCGTAATCCTCACTGGAATAATGGAAATCAACAAAGTAACAGAAGAATTGGACTCTATGATTCGGGGGAATGCCAAGCCCACCAACCCAAAAACGAAACAGATCGGTTGGGGGAGATATCACAAACAAATTAAGAGAGTTCACACATTAAATATCTCTCTCACAAATTTCGTAAAAGCGTATGTACATATGTGTAGTTCAGTATATACATTTATAGTCGACACAGGAGCAGACATATCAATTTTTAAAAGAGGGAAAATAAACACCGACCAACGATATTATCTAAAAATATTTGTATCATACAAGATGTCACAGATAATACGAGAAAATCAATAGGAGCAACCTACGCTACTCTAACATCCGACACTTGTTCCAAATCGTAGACAACGATCTAGCCATCGAAGCAGATGCATGCAATTTTAGGACTTGACTTCATAACTAAATTCAAAGCCTCCATTGATTACGATACTTGGATACTTACATTAAATACAGCCGAAGAGTCAATCGAAATTCCCATTATTAGTGTCCATCCCCAAACGTTATCGTGATACCACCCCGGTGCGAAATTGTTCGAAAAATCAAAAGTATAAAATCAGAAGCTAACGATATTGTCGTAATTGGCGAAGAATTTGAATCAGGAATTTTCGTAGGAGGAACAAATACCTCATCGAAAGATCCATTGATTAGAATATTGAACTAAAATGGGAACTATCCAAGAACCCAAATTTCGAACCGAAACACTTACAAATATCAACATTCATAATAGAAATATCCCCAACAAGAACAGAGCGAATTGAGTGATTTCGGCTTTAAATCTAAATTCCATAAATCCAGAAAACTGCAATTTTTTTCAAATGGAAGTTACATACCTTGGTTACAAAATTTCTGTACAAGGTATAAGCCCAGATAGCTCAAAATATGATGTTATAAAAAATTATCCTATACCCAAGAGCGTAGATGGAGTCAGGCGTTTCGTAGCATTTTGTAACTACTACTGTCGTTTTATATCTAACTTCGCAGAAACTGCAATACCCTTAAACAGACTGCTTCGGAAAAAAGCAATATTTGGTCAGAAACTTTCCAAAAAGCCTTTGATATTTTAAAATCAGCACTTATGTCGCCCATAATATTACAAGACCCTGATTAAACAATTCATTATATCGACAGACGCATCAAACACTGCATGTGGTGCAATTTTATCCCAAAATTTTTATGGACAAGAACTACTTTTCGCATAAAACATTCATACAAGGAGAGAGCAACAAGTCAACAATTGAAAAAGAACTAACAGCCATACACTGGCCTGTAACATATTTTAAATCATATATTTATCGCCGGAAATTTGTAGTAAGAACGGACCATACACCATTAGCATATTTGTTTGATTTCGAAATCCAATATATCAAAGGAACTGAAAATTCTGGACCTGATGCATTGTACAGAATAAAGCCAATTAGTAGAACCCGCACTAGAGCAGGCAATCGAAGCATTGGAAGAGTATATTGACAAACAACTTCAGACCAAGTCTCTGAAGATCTCTACAGAGAGTCAAATTTTTAATATAATAAATATAACAGCATTTAAGGGTCTATGTAATAAAATTCTAAATAAAATACACATAAAAATATATAAACCACAGATCCAAGTGACTGATATAGAGAAAATAAATCAAATACTGCACGACCTCCACTCAATCCCAACGGGAGGACACTTGGGACATTCAAGGATGCTTAGCAAACTGAAAGATATATACACGTGGAACCACATGAGAAAATCAGTAGCTAGGTATGTTAACAAATGTGAACTTTGCTCAAAAAACAAACATAAAAAACAACAACAAAGAAGCAATGGTTGTAACAACCACACTAAAAGTTTTGGACATTGTGTCAATAGAGACAGTAGGCCCGTTCACAAAGACACAAAATGAGTAAATACACCGCGATCCCGACAAAAGATAAACAGGCAAACACAATAGCAAAAGCGGTAGTCAACGGATTCATATTTACATATGGCCCAATGAGCAAGTTGAAAACTGATCTAGGAACAGAATATAAGAATCAGGTTTTCACAAAAATCTACGAAATTTTAAAAATAAAACAACTTTTTGCCACCGCAGTGCACCCAGAAACAATAGGAGCGCTCGAGAGAAATCACAAATATCTCAACGAATACTTAAGATCATTCGTTAATGAAAATAGAGATGATTGGGACAACTGGATACCTTACTATACCTTTTGCTACAATACCACCCTCAACACGGTGCACACATACACACCATTCGAACTTGTATTTGCTAAAAGAGTAAGCCTACCATCTGAACTCAATATTGACCCAGACTACGTCTATAATCACGAGTTGTATAGTAAAAAAAATAAAATATAGATTGCAACAAACGATAAATAAAATAATAGAGCACCTTAACACATCAAAAGAGAAACGAAAACAAACAAGTGAAATAAATAGCTACCCAATATTATTAAAAATTGACCATAAAGTATTAATAGATTCAAAAAATAGAAAGAAACTAGACCCATATACAGTGAAATCAATAGAAGATAAGAATAAAAATACAACTATAATTATACACAAAAATAGACTAAGGAAAATATATAACTAAACTTAAAACTAAAAAAATAAACTGCATATCAAAATAATAGAATATTGTAGCACAAATATAAATGTAAGAAAATAAATTTGTGTATATTTAGCATGTAAACAAAAATATAAAAATCAAATAGCCCAGTAGTAAACATGTAAAAAAAAAAACAACAAAAAATTATAACAAAAGATTATTATTACTACCTGTTCTCTGTTCGACCACCCTATCCTCGTGACTGGCCACAGGATCTAATCTCAACGATTCAGACCTGGGGCAGAATAAGGCCAGTATTTCACCTTAAGTGGAATGCTATGCGGTACACGCAATTCGCGTCGATTCCAATCAGGTTTAATCCTGAATTAATAGATTCAGTGTTCAGTAATGCTCGAGGTTTTGAAGCTGACACGCATACACTGACAGTTCTCGGAGATATTATTGATATCTCTGGAAACTGTCGAATAAACACGAACACTCCACAACTGCACGACCTGGCGGCTTCTGCGCGGGAGAGATTTCGCCAACTTGGGACCAGTGACCCTGGCACTAAGTTGGAAGATGCTTTCGTTCTGGACAGACCGCCCCACACACCTTTCAGCACACTTACAACACGTGTCCTCCGTGACGTGCTTATGTCAATAAGACCTCCGGAGTATACAGGATACAACAGATGGCGAACACACCTCGGGGTGAATATGGGCGTGATGGGAGGGATAACTTGCAGAGTAGTCTACAGTTATCCTTCTAGTTACAAAGATGCTGATGTAGCATTCAAATTGCTGCATCACAGTCTTATGCATCCTAATCAGCTGTCACATATCGACCGGCGGGTTCAGAGGATCTGCACAGTTTGTTCTGGTGAAGGCACCTTGTTTCACAGGTTCTTCACTTGTCCAGCTCTGCAGAGTCTGATGGAACTGGTGCGCGATATGTGTCAGTTGATCCACCCGAATTTCAGCATTACTAGGACATCGTTTCTATGGGGACCAAAGGTTTGTAGTCGGGTGAATTGTTTGATTGGCTTTGTGTTGACACTGGCCAAATCTACAATTCACTTGTACTACATGAGAGCCGGAGATGGGAATCAGAACACTGACCCACAACACCACGCACAAGCACTTAAGCGCCACTTCGTTGACAGATTGAAGAGACGTTTACGTCTTGAATATCTGGCAACGAACGCAGACACATTCAACTGCACATGGCAGCCACTATCGTCAGTGCAGGACGGCGCTCTTGTCTTTCGCTGGTGATATCAGGCCACAGCATTTGCAACACTAGTCCACGGGGCTTCTCCTGGCTTTGGAAGCGTTGCAAGTGCTGTGGGAAGGATAAGCGCTCCGTTAGAGATGCTCAGCTGGAGGGATGATGAGGGCAGCTTGTAGAGGTCTATGATACTACAGGCCGCCCTCGCTGGACTCTATAACGGTATCGGGTAAATTTTTCGTTCGTTCGGCTATTAAGTTTTTAATTCGGTTTCGGTTTCGGTGCTAAATTTCAAAATTTTATTTTGAAAATTCGTTCGTTTAGGTCATTATTTTTATTAGATTATTTTGGAAATTGGAGCTTCTTGGAACTGCCACTTACCCAATTGTCAAAATTGGGACTTTTAAATCTTTTGTCTATATTTTAGATCGTCTTCAAAATTCTTGTATCCGTTTTTTAGTCTCTTTTGAGAATTTTGTCTTGTTTGTATCATTTTTGTTGTATTAATTGTTCTAGTTGTTTTTAATTGTCCCTTTTGACTATTTATAAGTTAGTTTAGCTAGTGTCTTTTTTACAATTTTGTGCCTTTTGCCAACTAGTTTTAAGGAATATTTAAAAGAGCTTCAAAAAGAGCCAAAAATAAAGAGCATATATAAATAGAAAAAAAATTATTTTTTTCCTTAAAGAGAAAGGTGTAATGTAAGTATGCACAAAAACAACCAATAATTTACAAATCAATTAATAAAATGCAAGGATGCACATTCTGCATTATTTCATATATTCAATTAACCTGAAAACCATTACTCAATTAATCGATCACAATAAAAGTGTGGCCGATAATATTAAAGAATGCTAAGCAAAACATGTACTCACCCAAATGTATGTCACAATCACAAGAAGTTACTACATTTGTTTCCTATGCATTTGTTTACATGTTTTGATTAAGGATTAAAAAGGATTTTCTAAGTTTTTTCAATCAAGGGTGTCTCCTCAAACAAAAAAATGTCTTTACACGCACAGAAAAATAACATGTGCGAAACAATAAAAATCCCGACTCGAACCCACGACTTAGTGATTGAACAACTCAGTTCTTTCCACTACACCAAGATTACTACTTAACTTCATGCACAGTTCTAGGTTTAATTGTAAAAGACCACAATTTTACATCACTAAGCATATGGTTTATTGCTATTATTCATGCACATACATAATTTCTTTGATTGATTTGCAAAAAATAACTACCAAAAAATTCAAATTACATTACTAAACAACTTTCTACATAAGTCAATCGAAAATCCGGAACACAAATTCTGAAATCAATCTACTGATTGCACCACCATACAAAACCTATGCTTATTGACTTAGCAAAATTTCTTTATTTCAATATTCACGTTCAAAAGATTTTTAAATTATGTTCGAATTGAGTTCAAAAGTTTTTTTATGTGATTTCAAAATTTCCACTGTTTATAAGATTCCGATAAATTTGCTACCGTCGCGATCTAAAGCTTCACTTCGACTCAGTCTCATCTCCTTTCCTTTCAAATTTTCAGCATAGAAATTTTCTAGAATTTTCTCACAATATCGGTATATTTATCGTACCATTTTGAGGGGTCAAATCAATTTCAAGTACGTATGTATGGTAACGGTCTAATATATTTAAGCCAAGGATTATTAATCTTACTCTTTTACTATATCTATTTCATTTTAGTAATTTCTCAAGTTTATAGGATCTAATCATCGATACTTTATAGCATCAGTCGATGATAATGAGATGATAACTGAAGAGGAACGAAAGGGAGATGAGACAAGTGGTGATGACAGATGTCAATAGAATAAATAAATAAAAGTGTTGTGTTGTATGGTGATTGCACAAAACAAATCTAGGTAAGTACTACGATTACAAATCCATATTAAAAATTGAAAAGCGAACCCTAAATATAATTCTAATTAGTTAATTATCGTTTTTCAGTATTCAAGCAAAAATTGAGAGACTGAAGTACAGATCATCGGATTTCAAAGAAGAACAAAATAATAAACTAAAAGGACAATGATTTTCAGATAAGTACAATAATATATTAATTTTGATTTTGATGCTTTGTGAACAATGTTTCATTTATTTTTAGATGGATTAATCGTAGCAGCTTCTTCACGGAACATACTCCCCGCCTTGGAACCGTTGAGGTTGCAATATTTGAGTTGAGTTCATACGCCTTGTATATGTGTTACGTGCTGTGTCTTCAAGTGTAAATAGTGGATTCCTCACATGTACGCCAAGTTTTGATCTTCTTTCAACAACTGATGCATTCTGGAAATATGAGCAAATGGGCGGGATGGACTATATGGATTACAATTTGGAATTGGGAAGGTTTTTGATTTAGGCTAGTATGGTGGCATGTAAATTAATGTTGATAATGCTTTGCTATAAGTATAAACTTTTCTAATATAGTCGAAGTGAGCCTGAATAGACGAACGATTTAGTCTTTCGTTTCTTCACTATTTGTTCGAGTACCGCGAGATTCAATTTTTGATATATCGACTGGCAACAGGCATATTTTCGATACCGGCCGTTTTAATATCGCGTTTTTCGTTCTCACTGTTACCACGCGCACGAGATTATCAGCTCCGGGATGTGTTTCAATGATACGACCTAACATCCAACGTGAGGGTGGTAGATTATCTTCCTTTATGATGATGAGCTTTCCTACTTCAAGATTATTGCATGTCTTTATCCACTTTGGTCTCTGTTGCAATCGGCTTAAATATTCTGAGTACCATCTCTTCCAGAAAGACTGATATAGTTGTTGCAAATGTTGCCATCTATCTAGTCGATGTATGTTAATGTTCAAGAGTGAAGGCTCTGGAGGTGTGATTAAAATATCTCCAATTAAAAAATGAGCCGGAGTTAGAGGTGTGAAATCGTTCGGATCACTGCTTATGGGGCACAAGGGTCGCGAATTCAAGCACGCTTCGATTTGTGCTATAACAGTGCTAAGTTCTTCATATGTTAAACGTGAATTTCCGATTATTCTTTTCATATGGTACTTTGTAGAACGTACACCAGATTCCCATAGTCCACCCATGTGGGGGGAGCTTGGTGGTATGAAATGAAATGTTACACCTTCAGTTTCTAAAATTGTCGCTATGTCGGAATTCAGTTCATTTGCCATTTGTTGCTTATATCGAGTGAGGATTGTGTTGGCTCCAACAAAATTTGATCCGCAATCACTGTAAAGGTCTGAGCAGAATCCTCTTCTCGAAACAAATCGTCGAAAGGCTGCGATGAATCCTTGAGACGTCAAGTCGGTTACTGTTTCTATGTGTAAGGCCTTAGTCGCCATGCATACGAATATTGCAAGATAGCCCTTGTATACCTTTGCACCTCTGCCCTTATGTGTTTTGATTTCGAAAGGACCGCAGTAGTCTACTCCTGTATGACTAAATGGTCTTGACATCCGTACTCTAGGAATCGGAAGATCGCCCATCAATTGTTGCTGCGTTGTCATTTTTTGTTTATAACAAATTACACATTTGTGTATAATATAACGAATTGTGCTCCTGGCATTCATTATCCAAAATTTTTTACCTATGTAATTCATCATCAGCTGAGCTCCTCCATGCAATGTCTCTCGGTGACCCTTTTCGATAATTAGTCTCGTCAAGTGACTTTTATCAGGCAGTATGATGGGATGTTTTTCGTCAAATGTTATGTTGGAATGCCTTAGTCTGCCTCCCACTCTGAGAAATCCCTCATTATCTAGAAACGGAGTTAATTTGATTAATCGACTTCGATTATTGATATTTGAGTTTTTAGTTAAACTCTGGATTTCTTCTGCAAAATATTGAGTTTGCACTCGTTTCACCAAAACCTTTAACGATTCCTTGATCTCCACAGCTTTAAGGTAACTTTTGTCTCTATCTACACTTTGTAGTTTGGTATTGTTAATGAATCGCTTGCAATATGCAATTGTCCTAACTAGCTTTGATAGGGAGGAAAATCTTTCGACCATTTCATCTTCGATGTGCACATTGACATAATGCGATACAATTTTCCGAACTTCCAAATCTGTTGAAGGCATTTCGTGCTTACAAGGCCAAAACGCTTTCGAACTGTGTAGCCATTTGGGTCCATTCCACCATAACATGTGAGATTTCAGATCATTTGGATACATGCCCCTTGTTGCGCAGTCTGCTGGGTTCTCTTTCGAAGGCACATGTTTCCAGGGAGTGTCTTTTAAGCTTTCATGAATAACTGAGACTCTATTCGCTATGAAAGAGTTCCATTTTGCTGGATGTCCCTTTATCCAAGCGAGTACAATTTCCGAGTCAGTCCAAGCAAACGTTTGTGTCAGATTCGTGAATTTCAAAGACTTTATGACATAGGCAATAAGCTTAGCTAGAAGTGCCGCTCCACATAACTCCAATTTAGGTAATGAAATAGTTTTTATAGGTGCGATCTTTGTTTTAGCAGTTAACAAGGCAACAGTTCTTTCACAATTTTCACTTGTGCTGCAGATGTAGACGACGGCGGCATAGGCTTGCATTGAAGCATCCGAGAATCCATGAATTTCAATGTTTGTACTTGATCCTGACAGATATATCCATCTTGGAATATGAATTTCTTTAATATGAATACTTTCGTTTCGATATTTTAACCATTCCGCCTCGAGATTTTCTGGTACTTCATCATCCCAGTCTATTTGAGCTAACCACAGCCTTTGGATCATCATTTTCGCTATGATAATGATAGGTGACAACCATCCCAGGGGATCAAAGAGCTTTGACACATCCGACAGGATTGTACGCTTCGTAAATTTTTTTATATTGTCATCAAACTTAATGGTATAGGACAATGCATCATCATGCGGATTCCAATATAATCCTAAAGCCTTTATATTATCGTTGATGCTGATGTTGAGTGTTGAGTCACATTCTCTTAAATTTTTAGGAATGCTTTCCAAGAATGTTGAAGAATTCGATGCCCACTTTCTAAGTTGAAACCCGCCAGATTGCATTAAGTTACTAATTTCCGATGACTTTTTGATAGCTAATTCAATGGTATCCGCTCCGGACATTAGATCATCAACGTAAAACTCAGTCAAGGCAGCTACTGAACCAATTGGATACTTTTCTTGCTCATCTATGGCCAATTGCTTGATAACGCGAGTAGCCAAGTATGGTGCACTCTTGGTCCCAAAGATTACAGTTTGCAATCTGTAGTCTTGCATAGGAACTTCGGATGATTGTCGCCAAACTATTCTCTGGAATTCTGCATGTGGCTTGATGACTCGAATCTGCCTATACATCTTCTCTAGATCAGCAGTAAATGCTACAGGAAATCGTCGCCATCTGAGCAATAAGGATGCTAGCTCATCCTGAATGGTAGGTCCTTTCAACAAAATATCATTAAGTGATATTCCGCTAGATGTACGGCTAGAAGCGTCGAAAACAACACGAAGCTTGGTTGTGGTGCTGTCCTCCTTGATGACAGAATGATGAGGTAAGTAACATGAAATCGAAGTAATAGGATTCCCATTGATCATGTGTTCTCTTTCAGGTATAACTAATTCCATGTGATTCAATGATACATACTCCTGAAGACATTTGGAATATTCTGACTTCAAGTCTGGATTACCTTTAAAACGATTCTCCATCTGGTGCAGTCGAGCTACAGCGCTTCTTCTCGAATTTCCTAATCTTTCAAATGCATTTTCAGTATAAAATGGGAGTTCAACTACATAACGTCCATCAGTTCTCCGTGTATGTGTTCTTTCAAAGATGTCTTCGCATCGCTTTTCTTCTTCAGTCCATTGCTTCTCGACGGATATCTCTTCCATTTCCCAAAATTGTCGCAACTGTTGATTGAGATCCGTAGTCACATGAAAACTGTTCATAGTTATAGTCTCCTCCTTTGCGTCTATCTTTCCAGATAGTATCCATCCTAAGGTGGTTTCTTGTGCTATTGGAATGCCATCATTTCCTCTTACCATGCCATTCATTATGATATGTCCAAAAACATCAGCCCCAAGTAGGATGTCTATTTTTGCCGGTTGATAATATGACGGATCTGCTAGCTGTAGACCCTGAATGTGTTTCCAATCTCCTACATATAGTCTCGTTGAGGGCAGAAGATGAGTCAATTTACGAAGCACTAGAGCAGACATGTCCACTGAAAGATCTTGATTGCATAATGATTTAAGAGTGAAGTGAACACGAGCATTTATCTGCCCTGCATCAGTTTGACCTACCCCTGATATGTTTGCTCTGACTGATTCGGCCTTTAGTTGTAATGCTTGGACAACTGTCTCAGTCACCAACGAAATCTGAGATCCTGGATCTACTAATGCTCGGAACATTTGCTCTTTCCCAGATGGTGATACGAGTTTCACAATTGCAGTTGCTAGTAAAATATGATAGCTTTGGGGTTCCTCATTGACTACCAGTGAATTTAAATTGCATGAGGTTGAGGTACTTGGTTGAGGCGTAAAGTTTGAGGCGATTGGCGATAAGTTTGAAGGCGATGTCGAAGACACTGTTGCTTGGGCACTTGGAGTTCGATTTTGATTCTCTCCAACTACAGCACGGCGATAATCAGGGTTCCATTTTGAAAAATTTTGACTCCTATCACTGAGGTCAGCATTGCGATGTAGTAAAGAGTGATGTCTTTGTTTGCAAGATGAACATCGTTGTTGACTCGGACAATTAGCAATCATATGTCCCTGTCCTAAACAATTTATGCATAAGCCCTTTACCTTCACAACATTTAATTTTTCAGCGGGTGATAAAGAAGAAAACTTTGGACATTGACGTATATTGTGATTATCTGAGCAAAGGTTGCAAGTTATCTTGGCTGTAACATGAAATGATTGGTTTGGATTCTTAGGTTTAATATTGTGGAATCGAGAATCTTTCGATGAAAGCGTTTTCCTTTGGGTGACGGCTTCCAAGGTTCTAAATCTAGCCTCTAAAAAATTTTGCAATTCATTCCAATGAGGAATTTCTTTATTTTTACTGATTCCTTGTTCCCAAAGTTGGTGGGTGTCCGATGGCAGTTTTTGGGTAATTATGTACACAATAATAGCATCCCAATTTGAGGTCTCTATTTCTAAATTCGTTAAAGCTTGTAAGCACTCAGTAGTAGTGTCTAAAAGATTTTTTATACCTTGTGCAGTTTCGTTAGGTACATTACTTTGCGATAAAAGAGTTTTCAATTGAGCATTGACTAGTACTCGTTTATTGTCATATCGCTCAATTAACAACTTCCATGCTGCATCGTAGTTGCTACTTGTGACTTGAAAATGGCGTAACAAATTTTCAGCTTCTCCTACTAAGTGTACCTTTAGGTACTGCAATTTCTGAACTGGTGATAACGATTTATTTTCATGTATCATAGTCTTAAACAGATCGTGAAAGGTTGACCACTTTCTATAATCACCACTAAATTTTTCTAATGAAATTTTCGGTAGCTTAATTAAACCTTCATTGGCTGGAGATTGGGTAATGAAAACTTTATCACTATTACCTTGAGGGAGAGTGGGCGCTGGAGGATACTCACGCTGGAATCTTTCTTCTATTGCGGCATAGTTATGTATAAAAAAACTATCCTTTACTGAATACAACTCTTCATCAAAGTACTTGTGCTGATGCAGAGGTGAATCAGCGGCTATCGAATCTTTTAATATAAGGATTTCTAAGTGATTATTCGTAAATTTGTCGTATAACTCTTGAAAATCTTTCAATCGTTTCTGATAATAAATAAAGCTTCGTCTATCCTTACCATCTTTCTTATAGTTTTCGATGAAAGTATCTAATAGTTTACTTAAGGCGATTTGCGTGTTCAGATATTTTTCCATTGTTTCCAATAAATATATATATTTAAAAAAAAATGTAATTTCAAGTATGAATATTAATAAAGATGCTGATGACTTACCAGTGATATTTTTCTGATTTTTGATTCAAGGGAGCTTTATAAGCTTTATTGCAGGTACACGTGCAGTGCACGTGCGCTGAATTCCGATCGAGGTTTTCCAAATCCTTATCAAGAATGCTCGGATTTACCTATATCCGGCTCGAAGGACCAAATGATTAAGCATTAAAAAGGATTTTCTAAGTTTTTTCAATCAAGGGTGTCTCCTCAAACAAAAAAATGTCTTTACACGCACAGAAAAATAACATGTGCGAAACAATAAAAATCCCGACTCGAACCCACGACTTAGTGATTCAACAACTCAGTTCTTTCCACTACACCAAGATTACTATTTAACTTCATGCACAGTTCTAGGTTTAATTGTAAAAGACCACAATTTTACATCACTAAGCATATGGTTTATTGCTATTATTCATGCACATACATAATTTCTTTGATTGATTTACAAAAAATAACTACCAAAAAATTCAAATTACATTACTAAACAACTTTCTACATAAGTCAATCGAAAATCCGGAACACAAATTCTGAAATCAATCTACTGATTGCACCACCATACAAAACCTATGCTTATTGACTTAGCAAAATTTCTTTATTTCAATATTCACGTTCAAAAGATTTTTAAATTATGTTCGAATTGAGTTCAAAAGTTTTTTTATGTGATTTCAAAATTTCCACTGTTTATAAGATTCCGATAAATTTGCTACCGTCGCGATCTAAAGCTTCACTTCGACTCAGTCTCATCTCCTTTCCTTTCAAATTTTCAGCATAGAAATTTTCTAGAATTTTCTCACAATATCGGTATATTTATCGTACCATTTTGAGGGGTCAAATCAATTTCAAGTACGTATGTATGGTAACGGTCTAATATATTTAAGCCAAGGATTATTAATCTTACTCTTTTACTATATCTATTTCATTTTAGTAATTTCTCAAGTTTATAGGATCTAATCATCGATACTTTATAGCATCAGTCGATGATAATGAGATGATAACTGAAGAGGAACGAAAGGGAGATGAGACAAGTGGTGATGACAGATGTCAATAGAATAAATAAATAAAAGTGTTGTGTTGTATGGTGATTGCACAAAACAAATCTAGGTAAGTACTACGATTACAAATCCATATTAAAAATTGAAAAGCGAACCCTAAATATAATTCTAATTAGTTAATTATCGTTTTTCAGTATTCAAGCAAAAATTGAGAGACTGAAGTACAGATCATCGGATTTCAAAGAAGAACAAAATAATAAACTAAAAGGACAATGATTTTCAGATAAGTACAATAATATATTAATTTTGATTTTGATGCTTTGTGAACAATGTTTCATTTATTTTTAGATGGATTAATCGTAGCAGCTTCTTCACGGAACATGTTTTGCGACATGATTAATACGGTTCAAACTGGTTGCGTTACATCTTTCTTTTAAGTTAAGCACATAAGTGCAAATAAGAATTTGGCTTAACGTGCCCCAAATCACGGACATGTAGGTACCTATCGAAAAGGTAATGTTCAAAGCATAATTAAGCTTAAGCTAGCATATTTACTCTTATATAAATAAGCTAGGAATATATCAATAAACAAGAAGTTGTTAGTTAATCTTAAAAAAGGCGAAAGATTTATTCGACTTTGAAGAGAAGCCTTTCGGGATATATCTAATCATGTAGGAAGAAACGCCGGTCTCACATTCCTAACATTCTAACATTCCGCAATCTCTCATCCCATCCAACTTCCCCATTCCACTAAATCCACACACCACAAAATTGTGAAACAATAGTCAAGAATACAGCTTGCCGTCGCGGAATTATTATCCGACATCGCGTAATATAAAGTTAAGAGTAATTCGAATAATTAAAGTGTAAATTGCATTAAAGACATATAAAGTGAAACCTAGGCCAAAATAAAAGCCTGTACGTAAAATCTTTTTCAAATATCCCGGGATATCGGTTCGGTTTAAAATAGTCAAAATTCGTTTCGTTTCGTAAATCGCGTGTGAAGTACCCTGATTAGTGCTGGGCGATGTTGATTGATGTTTTCAAAACATCGATGTTTGGGCTGTCGATGTTCGATATTTTTTCATCGATGTCGACGCACTAAAACATCGACCTACATCGATGTTATCCTTTCGATGTTAGGGAATTACATGCTTCTTACCGTAAAGGAATAAATGCATACTGTAAAAAGCAAATAAAATTCAAAAAAAAAAATATCTAAATTTGAAAAAAGAAGTACGTATATTTCAATCAAATTTTCGTGGTGAAACGGAAAGTGAAATGATTGTTCATTTCATTTTCAAAGCATCGTTACAATTGATAATCATTAGTTTTTAGAATGATTTGGGCTGGGGACACCAATCAGAATTCTTTTAAATAGTTGGGAGGAAACAATCAGAGTGACCTTACATCACACTGCTGTCACTAACTCAATGGAGGCTAACGAAGTTAGGCCATAGGAGAGCGATACAAGTTTGTTTATTATTTCAGCTAAAGCGGCCCATACACTGTGCACATGTTGACCAATTTGGTGTGCCACACACGACAGCTTTTTCTCCACACATTGTCAAACTTGCTGTCCAATATAAGGATAGGAACACATTTCAGGAGCTGCTAGAACTATTAATTGCTATGATTTCTTCAATAGACTTCACTCAAGAATGACGAATGCATGACAAACATCGCCCTACATGGTTCAATATGTTGTCAAACTCTTAGCCCCGCCACTAAAATTAAACTAATTTGATTATCTTCCGACCGCTTGACTTGACTTTCGTGTCACACCACAAGCAGGCCTACACACGCCAAATCTGCGTGACAACATCGTTGTCCTACTCGAGTTGGCCAACATGTGTAACTGTTTATGGGCCCCTTAAGAAAACGTCTACCTGCAAGTTCTTTCTCAGGCTCAACAAAGTTCAATTTGTGTGCTAATCACATCCGCCTGGTGTTTGAAAAAACAACAGAAGGAAGTTCGGAATGTAGGCAATCGGAAATAGCCCTTTATTTAAGCGCTCCTTTGGAACCATTTCATATTAATCCTTTGGAATCATGATAGCGTCACCAACTTATATATCTTGGTTTATCACGTCTTGCAGCAAAAATGTTGTCCATTGTGGCTACTTCCGTGCCAGCCTAATGTCTGTTCTCTAAGGCAGGCGAGACTATAACTCAAAAGAGAAACAGTTTGCAGGGAAAACGCCTTTGCCAGTTATTGTTTCTTCAGTCTGTAGATAAGAAGTTTTCAGACCTGTATTTTTTCATATTTATTTAATTCATTTATGCGTTATTTTTAGGAAACTTTTAATTTAGAATTGAAGAGCTACTTGTTTCGTTTTGTTTATGTTATTTTTATTAAGTTATTAATAAAGACGAGAGCAAAAAAAACTCTGAACTGGAAACACATCATTTTTTCTATGATATACCAGTCAGACATTTGTTCAGAGTGTTTAAAATTCATTAACATCGATGTGGTTTGTACATCGATGTTCCGTTTCGATGTCCCAGCACTACCCCTGATTGATTGATTGATTGATTGAATGTTAGTTAATCTTAACAGAGTCAAGACTTTAACTCTGGCGCCTGCTAGTCTTAGCTGCACAATAGCTGCGCCTATAAAGAGATCTGCTCACTGAGCTTCTCTTAAGAGATCTGCTTTTAAAGCTTCTTCACTTTCTCCATAGGAGATCTGCCTTATGATTGCCTCCCCTCTTCGTACGACGGAACTTAATTAATACATGGTGCAACGAACTTCCTATTACCTGGCGATCTCTAACTAATTTACTACATTGGCGACACAGACAAATTACTACAGTAGTTCTATGCTGAACTTTATAAAACGTTAGTCCCGAGAGCTCTCGGATTCCACTATTACACTGCGTTTGGTAGACCACTTCTTGAATACGCTAGTCCGATCTGGCTAATTTTCTACGATACACATAACGACCGTATCGAGTCTGTTCAGCAGAACTTCATACTTTCATACGCTTTGCTCTTAGGCACTTACCCTGGAATAATTGTTTGATTCTTCCACCCAATGAGGATCGCTTGAAGTTTTTAAATATACACTCGCTAAAAAAACGTCGGATGGTTGCCGATATTATTTTTGTGCATCAACTCTTAAACGTGAATGTTGATTCTCCGTTGTTACTGGACAAACTCCTCTTCCGTGATAGTAAGGACAATTTGAGAAAGCTACCTCTGTTGTATGTTAACTCCTCTACGTCTAACTTTGGCATGTATGAACCTATTAATCGCATGTGCATTAAGGCTTAAACACAATTGCGACGACAGAGCGATATAGCGACAGTCGACAGCGAAAAATTCGTTGCGAAATAGGCAGTCGAAAAATTTGGAACACAATTGCAACGACAGGCGATGAGCGACGATTGTGAAAGAAGAAGATATTGAAATTTCATTTATTAAATGTTTCGAGCGTTTTAAAAGGAAATTTTTATCAAGAATATTTTATATTATATTGAAAGAAATGCAATGAACCAAAGTGTGGAAAAAAACTGAAAATGAGAAAATTAAGTAAATTAAACTCTTTAAAATATCCATCCAACCCACGTCTTTTTTGTCCACTTGTCTTGCCTGCCTTGTAAACTATAAATTATTTTATGGATTTCGCATTTCGTCGATCAATTTTTTCTCAAAGCTCATTATTTTAAAATTACCGCGGCGTGCTACCACCTAAAAAAGACAAAAGTGAATGCCACAACCATTTCATTCGATTAATTTTGTTGGTAGGACTGCAGCGACGACGGCAAAATTAGAAACTGATCAATCCCGGCGATAATATCGTCGATCACTCAACGTCGGTCGTCGCAATTTGGTGCATTCGCATAAGATGCTGTGTTTTTAGAAGTTTGACAGCGATATATCGTCGTCGTTTGTCGTCTGTCGTCGGAATTGTGTTTAAGCCTTTACTGTTAAAACCCTTTCTGTCCCAGGAATAGAAAAATCATAATTAGAAATGAATATTTGAATATTAATGCTTTTTAGACATCCAATATGCTGGAAAATAAAAAAAAAAATTTTTTCAAAATGTCCTCTGGGAAATTAAGGATGTGTAGCCATATGGCTACATTGGGACTTAGGTATGCAAGCCTTCAAAGTTGTATAATAATTTGTATCGATAAATTAGCGAAAAATAATTCAAAAACGTTAGTTCCAAAATAATTATTTTATTACACACAATATACATATTACTTAAACATATTTATCATTTTATCATATTGTGCTTTATTTTTATTTTAACTTATTATCTACTGAAAAAAATATTTCATTTTAATCGTAAAAAATATCAAATTCTTATTTCTTATGAAAATTCAGAAAGCAATCCTTTTTATTTGTAATGCATAAGCCGATATTGCACTTCATACATTTTATTCTTGAAAACGACTTCAAGTCATTGCAATTCTTGCATCTCATTTTCGTTTTAGAGTGTACAGGAAAGTGTCCAATATTGTCTGTATATCAGCCATGCATTTACCACGCAAATATCTAGTAGCGCGTAAATTTTTCGCATATAGTACTTCTTTGTTCCGATATCCGATCGATACAGCGCAACCAACATATCATTTAAATCGACACCTCCCATGAAGCGGTTGTACTCATGAACAATAAATGGCCTAGGAACATCTATATATTTCTTCAAATGAGTGGACCAACGGCGTACACTTTCCACAGGCTCTATACCTACAAATGATGAAATCAAATGAACAGGCTTGTTGTCATACCATTTCACGGCAATGATATTTTGGCTCGTTTCGTTACGATAATCAAATGATCCTCTTCCCTTCTTTTTGAGTTCGCTATCAGCTGTCAATTCACATCCAGCTAAACGGTTGACCCGAACTGATCCTGTAGTTAAAATACCGTTATTCTTCAAAGCACAGGCGAGCTGATGTGAGGAGAACCAGTTGTCAGTGTAGACCTTGTAGTTCTTGTTTTTTGGTAAATCTTCACACAGTCTTACTAGGATATCTCCGCTTATTTCCAGGTCTGAGGGAACTTTGATTGTCTGCTTCCCGGTGTAGACTTCGAAATCGTACATGATACCACTGACTCCACAACGAGCGAACATTTTTATTCCCCATTTATGCGGTTCGCTTTTAACATATTGAACAATTGTTTTTCTGCTCTTGCAAGGAATAATAACTTCATCTATTGAATTATGCTCTTCTGCATTCAATTTTTTAAAGTTAGTCCTGATCTTTTCAATAAAAGGACGTACCTTAAACAGCTTGTCATGATCAGGATCTGACCTGCATTTCATATTGCTGTTATCATTAAAATGAATGCTTGCTTTTAATGCTTCGAATCTGTTCCGAGGCATTATATCGGCAATTGGCGAGAATCTTGCGAAGCTGGTCCAGTACATTTTGTAGCTTGGAACTCTAACGATACTCGCTAAAAAGTTAATGCCAATAAATGCCCTTATTTCCGATTCAGTGGTGTTGATATTCTTTTCTGCATTCTTCTGAACAGAGAATAGATTTATTTGTTGAACGACATCTTCAACTGCTTCCGCGTCCAGGAAGAGCTCAAAATATTGGAGAGGAGTTTTTATTTCAGGTGGTTCGCTCGAAGTCTCTATTTCACACTCTGTTGAAATACCTTCTATATCCGATTTACGCCATCTCACATCCCTTCGACGTGAAGTTTGCCGCACAATAACTTCTTCTTCTGTTTGAGGTTCAACAGAGCTTTCAGGAAGCATATCTAGAAAATAAATAAAAATAGTAAACCCTACATATTTGCTAATGTCTATAAACTTACCCCGCTGAGAGTCAATATCGTCACCTTCTTCATCCAAGAATTCTACTATTCGCTATACAGCAGACGTAGTGGCTTCATACTCGTCGTCATTATCGCTCAATTATTCATCAGAATTATCTCCATCTAGCTCCAAAATGATTTGTTCTTCTGGTAGTATACCTCTCCGCGCCATTTTAAATTAAAAATATTCTGAAAAGAATCAACAAAACACTTTGATAGTATTGTTGAAAATAAAATTTAATTTTCCAGGATAGCCCCTTGTACCCAATGTAGTCATATGGCAACAGCTACATTTTATGTATTATTTAACACAAATAACTGAGAAATTAATAAAATCACATTAAATTCAAAATAACACATTTAGCTTATTCTTTTCAAACACATACAAGAATTCTTTTACTTCACTTACCTATAAAATTCAAGCAATAACTTTCAAGAAACAATTTTCGAATAATTTTTGCAACGCACTTAATCGTTTCAAAGTTTTCATACAACTGAATGAATGCAATAAACATATGCAGCTGCATAGCTGCAAACGATAGATTTCCTGATACCAATAAAGTGAAAAATGTAGGTAAAAATGATCCTTTCTAGGTAAAAGAGGCAATTAAGGAACTGTAGCCATATGGCTACAGTGGGACAGAAAGGGCTGAGCGTTTTGTTGTTGACGTTTCTAAGCATGTTTTAAAAAAAGTCTATATAATATTTTAATCTTCTTCGTTGTATTTAATTTTTTTCTTTAATTTTTTGTTTTTTGTTCTATGTTACATTGCATGTGTTTTCATCCGGTGTATGGTTCATGTTTATTTTAACATACTACTAATACTAATACCGACTAAGTGATGAAGAGAATGTATTGTTGACCATTTATTTGTTAAATGTGTCACTACAGCGAGCTTGTGCTCTGATAGTAATTATTAAAAAAAAAATACGGCTCTGCTGCTACGTCAAATGCATGTACCATGAGACTAAACCTTAAATTAGTGGCGAAGTGTGCTAGGCGAGTGTAATTTTACAGTGCAGTTTGAAATTTTTTAAATTCATTATCAAATTCATCGTTCCTCATGCTGCTAATTTTACTTTCCTTACTTTTTTGTTACTATTTAATTCCAAGTAGGAGACTTGCATGGGTTTATTTTATTGTCGTATGTTGATTGTCTTTTCCTACTTTTCTATACACGTACGGCATAACAAAATTGATATCTGTGCGCCCCAAGTAAGAAGCAGCATCTCGCAGAACCAAAATTTATCTGAAGAAATTATCGAAAAGGATCCACGTTTTCCCGACAAAATGGCAGAAGAAGACGATCCTTTTAGGAGACCTGGTAGGAAAGTATCTGCGCGCTCCAAGAGAGAAGCAGCATCTCGCAGAACCAAAATTTATCTGAAGAAATTTTCGAAAAGGATCCACGTTTTCCCGACAAAATAGCAGAAGACGATCTTTGAACTTTTAGTTAGTTATACTATCCTCGTTTTGCGTATCTTCCAGTTTTGTACTTATATTTATGATCCTTGAATCCTTCCGCTTCTTTTGAGCAATCTCCTGTCAAAATCAATTAAAAAATTTAGCTATTTTTTTTTTAATCTTTATGTAGGTATCGATGGTAGAATTTCGCACGCATAAAAAACGTTGCAGCTGTTTATTTGTAATTGAAGTGGCAAAATCTGCAATAGCCGCAATTCTAGATAATGTAGGGGCTATTCGATTTGAGTTTATTTTGTGATAGAGGAATTGGAGCATCTTGACTCCTAGGATTAATGTTGATTCCATACTCGTTTAAGCGTAATTGAACACAAACATCAAGCGATTTACTGAAAACTAGGATATCGTCAATGTAAGCGAAGAGGATGTCAAGCACTTTCAGAACTTCATTCTTAACCCCAAAAAGCACCTGCGAAAACCCGTATAAACCTTAGGGTGTTGTTACGGTAGTCTTATATACATGTTTAGGTGCTATAGTAATCTGGTATATGCCCTAACTAAGTCTACCTTAGAAAAAATTTCCGTGAATTTTCGAGAAGTAGCATGCGCTGGAATTTTTTTTTTACCGCTAATTTTTCTATGCTAAAACGTCTTGGGACTGCGGATGGAAGTGCCCCCGATGAATGATAGTGTGCAAAGCACTGTGCTCAACCGGAGTATACAAATTTTGTGTTGTCTTGAGGGAGGGAAACTCGTCAAAGACGGAACCGAGCTCACCGCCAAACGAATAAAGTTTAGGGGAACATTAAAAGGCATGTCTCATAAAATATTTCGTTGAAAGATCGGTAATTTTCGTTAGCGTAAATCGACTATTATATTAAACCGAATTTGTATAAGAAATCTACTCCTAGAATAGCATAGTAGTGACGATGAATGTGTAATGAAACGCGCGTCTTCTGGCCCTTCCTGGCGGGTCAGTATGACATCAGTATGACATGAGTCGGTAAGCGTGCAGCATGCCGAGTCATTGTCGCCACCGTATATTTTAATCAGTACCCATACCCACACACGGGTCTGCACTGCGCGGTTGTGAGATATAACATTTTTTCGGTATGCAGCGTTGCGACATGCCGATGCCTTCTCAGTAGAGAAGCGGCATTTACTGAGTTGAGAAGTGAATTTTATCGTGAAAGCAACAAAGTTGTCTGCTGGTTTAGGCTATAGCATGTAGGACCGTGAGGGAGCTCTATGCGGTACGACATCGACGGGATAAATGTCGTATCGATACTATGTTATTACCGTACAGACCCGTCAGGGAAAGGCCTTACATTGATGTTTATTGCTAGTTGTTTAGAACCAGCCATTCGCGACCGTTAAGATAAGATCAGGATTGTTGCTGTATTTGGGGAACTTTGGACATTTTTACTCTGGTGTCAATTATAAAGCGGATGTTATTTGTTTTGTGGATTATAAATAAACTGCGAGGAATCGAAGGATTTTGCGTTGTCATGTACGAAAACCCGTTTATTCGTTTTTTTTTGCATTTGGGTTCCTGTATTTTGACAAGGCGTGATACATTTCACAATAATCAACATCGCTGCGGAATGTCTGTTTCTCCAACTTTTCTGTGAGGCTGATACTTCTTATTATTTCTTTTCCAATACACAAACACGATCACAAGTTTCTTGATTGCATAGTTAATTGATTGAAGATGTGTGGTGTGTGTGTACATGCTGTATGCTCGAACTTGTTTGAGAAGATTGCAGTCACTGTCAGTTGTGCCACCTGCCATATACAAAAAGATATCGTGCTTAAAAAAAACCAGTCGCAACACATCCGGTCCAGAAGGGACCTTTACACCACTTACCATTACCTACTTGAAGGCGCGGATGTTCTGCCTTCACTGCCATTGCCTCATCCACCCATACGACACTGAGGGCAGCAAATCAAAGTCCCGATTGATTAAGCTGTCCAAATGGTTGGTGGCCAAAGAGCGCTAGCGCTTGTAGTAAAAGAATAGCACTTCTTTTGTACCTTAAATCGTAGCATGTTCTATATTTCAGGATAATTACTCACAGATGCAGTTCGTATTTTTTCTTAATTTCTCTTTTAGTACCAGCAGGACAAACTTTTTTATTCTTTTCCTTCTTCTCCTATTACGAATTTTTCTTGTCTTCCTCTTATTTTCCTTTAAGACTTCCTGCGAGTGGATCGCCGTCAGCTGTCAAACGTGCAACCTTGCAAAAGTGGCAGCACAATCGTCATGAGGGTTTTGTTTAGCACACTGCTGCTAGCTTCATTGTAGCATACTGCTGCATCCGGAATGCTGCAACCATAACAGGGCACGGTTGTCTAGTCCACATGAGGTCCAGACGGCACTGAATAATGGTCGACTGAGCTAACCGGTCTGAAAACATAGGGCTCATTGCTGCGGACGCTCAATGTGTGACTCGACCCATGACCCATAAATGCATTTTCCCAACAGGAAGGCCACGCTGATAAGGAGGATTGCCCAAGGCTTATTCAAACTTGCTCTAGATGTGATGAAGCGGACGAACATCCCTGAGTCACGTCAGTCCTTGATCACAGTGCACCAACAAGCTAGCAACCCAAAAAATCCAGTCGGCCATTACCCCTCTGCCTTCCTCCACCGAGATGAGGTGAGGAAGCGCCGCGATCAGTAACCTAACCAACTTATCGCAAAGGTTCTCCAGCTCCTAACATCTCGCTCTGATCGCAGACCAACACTCGTTCAATGGTGTGTTTCCAAAGCATCGTAAAGGTATGGACATAACAGATATTAAAATTTTCAAAGACGTTCTGCAAGTGGGATTCCTACGAAAGCATAGCCTCCGTAGGGTACCATGTAGGAGGGGCTTTGACGCATTGTCAGGCTAGCGAGTGTGAAAAAATGTATCTACTGACAAGAGATATACCGGCCGCTGGCTGGAAAGGTTGTTACGGAATGTTACGGCCAAATCAGATATGTTCTGAAAAAGAGGACTTTGTTAGTATAAATTCCTTAGCATGCGAGCTCGACATACCTGTGTGTGTTCGTCCGTTAACTCTTAGCCGTGTAAAGGATTGATTCTGCAAAATATTTTCTATATTTCAGATCAATTATAACTTTTATGCTCACCCGCGGTACCAGAGTGGAAGATAACCTTACTAAACGGCAGGAATGACATGGAGCTCGTATATTCAGAATTTCAATCGAAATCCTCACCACCGTGACTATACACAGATAGAATCTATGTCAAATCTATCAGGCCATTCGTTCTTGTTCAAGTGGAGCTAAAATCTGGAAGTAGAAAGGGGTTATTCCCTTTTGCTGCTACAGAATTAATACGCATGTAAGCATGCACCAACTGCTACAAAACACCACCGACGATTTTGTATCCCAAGTGTCGTGCCCCCTGAGCAATTAGTGAATAAAACTCGCGAATTACAAAAGTGATACAATAAAAAACGCATGAAGTACCGTGAAACAATTTCTTTATTTATCCACACTTGACCTATCTTAATAATTTAAAAGTACTCCGAACCGAACTGTAACTTGATATCTAAAACAAAGCTAACTCGCGACTGAACAATTAACGGCACTCGCCAGACCAGTCATTGGTCTTTTATGCCCCAATATTCGGAAGTAAGCTTTCTTTGCTCACAACGCGGATGTAAACAAACGACACAACCTTGTCGTTTGTTCTACCGGGTTGCAGCACCTGAGTCGCTTAGTAGTAAACAATCGCCTTACATAATAATTACCATGCGAGGTTAATTATTATTGTAGTCGTCGATTGCTCCACTAGGCGCTCATCGCAGCCAGCTGTTGGGCTAATCAGCAAAACAACCGACAGTTGCAGAACAATACCATGCGAGGTTATTGTTAAGCAATTGGTGATTATTTCGCTGTGATGCCCTTGGCTGCTGGAAGAATCTTCCGTATATTGGGCCACAACATCCCTCCCCCCTTGGAAAAACTAGTTTCCGCAGGGAACTAGATCTGGAGAGCGCAACAATCTTAAAATTGAAAATATTTCGGTTCTCGTTCAGTTCAGATTCTTTTCCATACTTACTAATTAAATTCTCTTATTTCTCTTTGCTTTACATTTTTTTTTTTTTTACCTTTACTTTTTATTTCTTAAGGTTTCCATTTTTACATCTTTTCTTTTTCATTTTAGTATCTCTATTTTCTTCTCATTATACTTTATTAAAATTTCATGACTAATAAAAAAAAATCTTAATTAATTCACATGCACTTTAATATATAATCTTACTTATTTCTTATCCAATGTTTAATTTCTTTATTATTTATTGACTAATTAACAAAAAAAAATTATAATTACATGTTCACGTATTTGTACATTTTTCTGTATTATGCTTGTTATACATTTTTCCCCTTTTTTTTTACAGTTTTAAATTATATACATTAAATTTTCTATTTCAATTTTCATTTTTTTTTTTTTTTTTTTACAGTTTTAGTTTACAAATTTTATTTATTCATGTACATAAATACCATTAACTTAAAAAAATGCTAACTGAATCATACTACGTTGAGAAGAAAATAAAAACTAAATAGTAAGCTCTACTTTAACTCGTTATAAAAAAAAAATAAACATTAATTATACATACATAATACGAAAACTAATCCTACAGTGGTTAACTTACTTATTCCAGCTGCACCAGCTGTTTCCCTACGATCGTGGGTAAGTTTACAGTCGGCATGGAGGCTGTTGTTGGCACTATGACCTGTATATCCTCCGAATCTTCGCTGAGTTGTTTTTCCTTCGGAGTCTGGACTGTTTCCTTCGGGGTCTGGACTGTTTGCTTCGGGGTCTGGACTGCTTGGATTTGTCTCCGAGTGAGAGGTATTATCGACAATTGCTTGGATCGTGCTGCTACTTGCTTCCCCTTCCAGCGTTTAAGGTAGATCAGTACTCCTACTGCTAGTGCTAGGCTGGCGATACTTATTAAACCCGTCACCGATGTAGCGGCCATGTACATTACGTGAGGATGATGTTGTTGCCTGTAGATCTCCTCTTCCTTGACAGCGCCCTGCATCTTTTGAATTTCTCTTTCATGGTCTCTCCAGGCCTGGTTGAAGTCATCTGCAGCTAGAAGCTGTACCTGTTGCTGGTTGCCGATTGTCACTTCTGCCTTCCGAGATACTGGTTCCGCCTTGAAACTGTATCAAGATGGTAGTTCTGAATGGGTTGGCTGCCACAGAGTTATGTTACGTCGGGCGTCGTCATCAGATATAATTAGAAGATCCCCCATTTGTAGATGACAGTGCTCCTCTAGCGTTAATACCCCTGTAGATGACAACTCGCCGATGGATGTGGGAGAATCACGACAATTTACTTCCAATTTGGTGGTTCCAGACATCATGAACAACCAATGATTTCTAGTCATCATCCGGACTAGGCTGTTCCATTTCGGAATAGTTCTTTCTTTGCAAGCTTTGGCGTTGACGTTGAAGCTGCGGAAAAGATTCAGCACACAGCTGTCGCCAATGGCTGTAACAGTTGGTCCTAATTGTGGACATAAGAGGCGTGAATTATCCTCGAGGGTTGTCAACCGCTTGCAGTTTCCAAATTGTTTCTCGTCTAACAGGATGTACTGACGTTCGTGGTTATTAGCTGCCACAAACTCAGAACCCAGATCATAAATACGGTAATCTTCATCATCTACTGCTGTAGGAATTGTATATACTTTATAAATATCAAAGGCTATTCTTTGTGGCTGGGGAATATCTATTCGAACTAAAATATTCTGTCGCCTTTGAATTGATGTCACCTTGGCTATCTGAGCGCTTAGTTGAAAATTCAGGAATTCTTCAGCCAAATCAAATTGTCGTGTAGCGTTTCTTATAATATCTGTCATCTCTCGAGCATGGATTATTAATGGGTGTAGCTTTCCCACGCTCAATGAGACCAGAATGCTTGCATACGTTTCTTGTACATCGCTTATCTCCCGCAACTGTAGAGTCAATAGTGTCAGCATCTCATTTAACTCCACCCTTTGGTGCAGCAATGCCATTTCCCCCACTTGATTATTTTGTGCAGTAACAATAGCCGCCATCTTTTGTCTCAGTTCTTCGCGCTCTGCTGCGGCTCTAACTCGTGATGCGTTGCTAATTTCGAAAGTGGATTTAATAATGGTAGCCTGTTCTTGGAGTAACGTGAAGGTACGATTCTCCTTTCTGTTGAGCTCATCCAGTTCCGCGTAGATGTTCTCGGAGTCTGTATGGTCCATCGTTCCAAAAAGAGTTTTCGATAGTGAGCCTATTCCGTCGAAAAATGATCGCCTTACTCGCTGCGATGGTTCTGAATGGGTGTGATGCGACAATTCTTCATTTCGACGCTCGATCTTTGATGTCCAGCTTTTAATCTCCTTAACAGCTATCGTACATCTAGTTTTGATGTCCGTATGGATGTTCCCGCAGAGCTGTGTAACCAGGCTGCTACAATTATCTGCAAAACTCAATTCCTCCGAGAAGTCCGGTATCTGCAGCTGTGATAGTATGGTCCAGTGCTTTGTGTAGAAGTTGGCTTTCCCCAGGTTTTCAAACAGCACTCCAGATAATGCGACTGGCCGAATGCTGTAGCCTGAATTCTCCGCGTATATAATTAATATTGATGTTAGTAGAGTTGCTACGATTAATCCTATATTGTTAACTAACATACTTAGTTTTTTTTTTTAAACAAAAACTTATTTTCTTCCCAATTTCTTTATTGCCTTAAACTACTTACTTGGACAAATATCTTTAATTTGTTCTTTCCATATACTATGAACAAACAATAATTCCCTTATTTTTTTATTTTTTATTGCTATATTCTAATTCCCCTATTGTCTTAACTACGGCTGAAAAGGAAAAACATTAATATATTTTTTATACCTGTTACTCCTCTTCTCTCGTTCCGTCTCTTGGATTGCTGGATGATATTCTGAATTTTAGATTGCCTGCAATATGAAAAGAGGTCATCAGTTATCATCACCATATTGGTATGGACACGTTATTCTTCAAACTTCCTCAAACGGTTTGTATGTACCCGCTTGAGTCTGTTCCCTTGAAGTATGGTCACGTTTTCAGGACTATGAACATATATTACTTCATAGGGCCCTTTAAAAATAGACGACAACTTTCCCTCACGAGCTGCATCTCGAAGCAATACCTTTTCGCCGACATGAATTACCACCGCCCTTGCCGATCTATCATAATGTTTCTTGGCTACAGACTTACCTATGAGCAAATTTTCTCTTGCCAACTTGAACGCTTTCTGCAATTTGAATCGTAATACTGCGTGATATCTATCAGCGTTGTATATTGGTTCAGGTTTGCGTTGTGGGCTGCTCGGAACTTCTGATATGAACCCAAACAGGGTTTCCATTGGCGTAAGTTTGGTCCCCGAATGCACAGTGTTATTGTACGCATGTGCTGCTGTGCGTAGAAATCCATCCCAATTTCTCGGGTCCTCGTCAACGAAACTCCTCAAATAATTAGCTAAGGTGGAATGCTGTCGTTCCACCGCATTTGATTGTGGGTGATAGGCAGTAGTCTGCAATTTTTTAATCTTTAGCATTTTGCACAGAGATTTTATGACTTCCCCAGTAAAGTTGGCTCCTTGATCAGTCACTAATTGCTTCGGCAACGTATATCGGCTAAGTATTTGCTCAAATAACGCCCCTGCTACCGTATTCGATTCCTGATCAGGTATAGCTACGAAATCAACAAACCTAGTTAAGTCATCCATCATTGACAAAATGTATTTGTTACCAGAGTGGCTTACAGGCAATGGTCCTACCAAGTCTACGTAAATCTTATCGAACGGCTTCTCGGAGACTTCCGTTACGACTAGTGGCATTTTAATAGCCTTACATTGTTTATTCTTCTGACATTTCGAGCATCGCCGGATATAGGTGGCAATATCGGCCTTCATTCCCTTCCACCGGTAGAAGCGTTTTATCCTTTCCAAGGTCTTATTCCTTCCAAAATGCCCCCCGAATCGAGAGTCATGATAATCTTTTAATATTACCTTTATCTCTTTGGGATCAGTAACGTATTGTGGTGTCTGAGTGCCATGCAGTCTTCTTGACGTAATCGGAGTTTCATCAACATCCTCCCAGCCCTCCTCAGACTCTGGCAGATCCCCCAACGCATCAAGTTTTTTCTTCTGAGCTTGTAAACGAGTGACTGTTAAGCAAGGGTATTCTTTACTTCCATTAGTTTCTATTTTCGCTTTCTCTTGGGGTATTCTGCTCAGGGCGTCCGCATTACCATTCTCCTTTCCTTTTTGGTAAACAATTTCAAAATCGTATTCCGACAGTTTATGATGGAACCTTACCATGCGTGATGTTGTATCCCTTACCTTGAATACCCCTCTCAGTGGCTGGTGGTCCCTTTTAATTTTAAAATGTCTACCCAAGAGGTAGCATTTGTAATTGCGTACAGCCCACACTATAGCCAACATTTCGCGCTCTGTGGTCGAGTAATTTCTTTCCGCTTGATTTAGCGTGCGACTGGCGTAGCTAACAGGTCTACCTTCCTGTTCTAACACAGCTCCTAGAGATTCCCCACTGGCATCCGTAATTAATGTAAATTCCTTCATAAAATCCGGATAAACTAGCAAGGGAGGTGTAGTGAGAGCCTTTTTAATCAGGGCGAATGACTCATCACACTTGGGTCCCCAATTAAACTTCATTTTTTTTCTCAATAAATTATTAATTGGAGCCATGATTTCCGAGAAGCTAGGAACGAATTTCCGGTAATAATTAGCTAACCCTAGGAAAGATTGAACCTGTCTTACCGTCTTTGGCCGTGGAAAGTTCTGTACGACTTCCACCAAACGTTGATCTGGCTTTACTCCTTGCTCCGAGCATACATGGCCCAGATATACCACTTCTTTTTTCAGAAACTGGCATTTAGAGGGTTGCAGCTTTAAATTATGACCCCGAAAACGTTGAAATACTTGCCTCAACTTATTGTTGTGTTCATCTAAGTTTTTTGCAAATATAACGACATCGTCGAGATACACGAAACATTTTATTCCCTGTAACCCTGTTAATATTCCGTTTAGGAGCGACTGAAAAAACGGAGGTGCAGTTTTTAGCCCAAACGGCAATCGTTTATACTGAAAATGATTGAAATTAGTGCTAAAAGCTGTTTTTTCTCTATCTTCTGGATCAATTAATACTTGATGATACCCGTTAGCTAAATCTAACGTGGAAAAGTACCTGGAATGACCCAGCCGATCCAAAATGTCTTCAATTCGCGGAAGTGGATACGAAAATGGGATGCAAACCTTGTTTAGCTCCCGAAAATTCACGCACAACCTATACTTGCGGTTACCAGATTCGTCAGTTCCCTTCTTGGGAATCAGCAGTACTGGAAAGTTAAACGGACTATCACTAGGCTCTATGATATCCTCCTCTAATAGTTTTTCAAGTTGCTTCTTACATTCTTCTCTATGGGCTTCCGGCATGCGGTACTGCTTCCTATGAATGGGCCCTGTATTAGCGATTAAAGGTAGTTTGAAGGTTTTCGTCGGAGTGTAGGTCAATTTGTCTCCTGGCAAATGAAAAATATCACTATATTCGTAACAAATTTGAGTCACGGACTCTTTTTCCTCTAAATTTAGGTCTTCTCCGAGTATTAGTGATTGTTTCATTAGTTTAAGCCGTTGCTGACTGAGATTATACTTCAGTCGACCTTCTCCTAGATGCTGCACGGAGTACTTACTTAGATTCTCCAGCTTGGGTCTGAAATTCTTTATTTCAACTGCCTCCGTTCTAGCGTTGACGATTCCAACAAATGCCTGTCCATTCCTGGGCCTGATTAGGGTATTACTACAGTACACGCCGGGACATATTTCTTCTGCCAAACACACCATCTCACCCTCGCTTGTAACTTGGATGCTTATCAGCTGCTCCGTCCTCGGCTCCATTCGTATTATGGATCCCTTGAGTTCTCCGGCTCTTGGAGGTGAAGCTATCTTATACCGTTTTAGATGCTGGTTATCCTCGATGCTTAAGACTTCTGCATAGGCCGTGGTTTGAAAAGTTTCGAGCCCGATTTCCGTGCGAGGACATCCTGACTCTTTCTCTTTATCCCGTACTAGCTTCTTGCCCCACATATCATCTGGAAACCTCACGCAGGTTTCTGAAAGAGGAGAATTGTTTTCCTGAGCTACTCCTGTGCGAAGGGATGCCTTCAAGATTTTTCTCCTCTTTTTCCTTCTGCGGGATGTGCGCCGTGTATCAGACAGCAACGAGGATGTCTTGAGAATATCAAACCTAACTTCCTTGCGAGGATTATTTGGTTCCTTCTCTTTTCCACTTGCTACATTTGCCTTTGGACTCTCAGCTTGATCCGCTCTTGTGTTAAAAGCTGCACTCAAGGTATTTTCCTCCCCTTGTCTCTCTTCCACTGACTCTGCTAGTGTCTGTTTTGTTTCCATCACATCTTCCTTCTGTGATTTCGTTTGCGGATTCTCTAGTTCGGGTATCTCTCTTCCTTTATTGTTACCTACCTCAGTCAAGTACCTTTGTATGCTATTTGACACTTCACTTATTTTAGCAACAACGTCTTTTAATGCTGTTATTCTATCTTTAAGCCGAATCTTAATATCACTTGGGTTCAGCCCTTCTTCCCAATTAGGTTTACCTGGGCTTCCTTGTGTACACCATTTTAGCCCTATGCCTTCGAATTTTTCTTTCCCTGTGATGGAACCAAAGAGCGGTTCTCGGTACTTACTCTTTTCTATAGCTCGTATTGACAATCTCTTATTTATACAGTCAATGACAGCTCTATCTCTGAGAAATTCAATACCCAGTATTCCATCAGCTCCGATTGAGTCCGTGTCATATATGGCGTTAAATTCGCAGGTCTGTTCAACTTCACCCATTCGTAGCTTGGCTGTACATGTTCCGATTGAGCTTCTTTGTGCCCCAAACAACCCTCCTATTTTGATTTTTTGTAACGTTTGTATAGGCGTAGTTCCCTTGATACGATTTACCTTAATCACATTGCACGTTGCCCCTGTGTCAACTAATAACACCAGTTTACCCTTTATGCCTATATCCGATTCTACAGTAATTATACAATTATTAAATAAACTTAGTTCTATTTCACTGGCTATTTCCTGTGGGACTTTCGTTGTCTCTACTTTTGTTAGTTGAAGGCAGCTGCGGTAAAATTCCCCAGCTGCCGATCCCCGTTTCCCTGATCGGCAATGTATTTTTTCACACAAATCTCTGTGTAATGATCAGAGGTTTTGCAAAATTGGCAATAGAGAACTACAGCCTCTACCTGACTTACCCCCGGGCTGTTAACATGTGTATCCATAAACCTTACCTGTTGTTTCCCACACTCTGTCGCTTCGTGTCCATATATTCGACATCTCATACAATAAGGGGACGGCCTTCTCTCTGTACATTCCTTCGCAATATGCCCCTGCCTCCCGCACTGGAAGCACTTGATATTTCTGGGTTGCTTTAGCTGGGCAGAGGGGTTCCTGAACATCCCTGATGAAGCTGGCCCTTGTCTTGATGGGGTTGCTGTCCGTTTGCTCTCGTCTTTGTTAACTCTACCCGTACTCCAACTGTTCGGTGGACTTCTTCTAATGTCTTCCCCGTTATAGTTAAGCATTCCTGGTTCTCTCACCTGTAGTCGTCTGGCGTCTCTCTCGAAGTAATCTGCCTCCTCACGTGCCTCGTCCAAAGATTGGAATTTTCGGCCTGTTAGGTATACTTGCGTAGTCCGATTCATCACGCCTGCTTTGAATGTGGCTACTGCATCAGCCTCCAACTCTGATATCAGACCCCCGTCCTTACCTGGATACTTAGCTGAAACTGCCGTTTTAATTTGATTCAACAAATCCTTCAATCTGTCCGCATATTCCCTAATGTCGTCTCCGGGTCTTTGTCTGCACGCTATCATTTCGCTTCTTAATTCGCTGTAGGACTTTTTAGGCAAATAAGCAGTTTTAATGGTCTGCTGCAATGCCGCAAAATCTTTTGGCTCCTCTGAACTCACCAGATAGTATGCATCGTCCATCAACCGATATCTTACACATTTAATGAAGATATCTTGTTCTTCGGCCTTAAGACGATCGTAAAGATCTTTGCAGCAGTTTAGGAAGCGGTGCACTTCCTTTGCTAGCTTTGGCGACCTTTCCCCTGAAAACATTGGGACATATTTGGACACCATGTCCATGATTTTGTCATGTACATCAACCATGTTGTCTTGTTGTCCGCGTGATTTACGACTCTCTATGTTCTTATACGGCCTTTGGTCTGCAACTGACTTGGGTGTTGAACACTGGCTTTTAGCTGTTTTAATACTTCCACTTTGTTTTGCCTCCCCGAATAACAGCTTTCTTCGTCCACAACTTTTCTGTGACTCGGCACCTTTTTCCTTTTCCTGTGTATTTGGACCAAGTTCTATTTCCTTCTCTAATTCTTCTGATAAGTTCTCTGCTTCTAGCAACTGCTGTTTCAGAACTTTTACTTGCTTTATTAGAGCCTGATTTTCCTTTTGGCCTTCTTCTACTGCTTGTTCCAACGAATTCTCTCCTTTGTGGATAACGTCGAAAGTAGCTGTAACTAATAAATCAAGTGTCTCCCCCTTAGTACTTGTCCGGGTGCAAGTTTTGAGTTCTTCGAGTACAGCTTCTAATTCCTCACTTGGCAATCGCTTCTTAAGTTCAGATGTTAGGCGTTCTCCGATATATTGCCAGTCTTGTTCATACCCTTTTAATTTATCTTGGCACTCTTTCAACTCTTGTGATTTATTTTCCAATTTTTCCTCCTGTTCTCGAAATCGCAAAAGTTCTTCTCTCGTCAGGACGTTGCTTCTCCCTACTGACATCTACACTAATGAATCACAAGATTTCCTAATGTATTGTCACTTCACTCTTCAATGTCACTTCTCGCAGACTAAACCAATTACTTTAAACCCGAACCGCAAAACATTTGTATTTTTGGAACTTTACTGTGCAACAAGTACTCTCCTATGAGCACCTTACACGAAAATATTCCAGGGCACGGCACGTTTGTTGTATGTACGTGTATGTATAACCGATGGTTGGAGTAGCTAATATAGCTTTGCTCCTTGTGTGTGTGCTGGAGTAGCTAATATAGCTTTGCTCCTTGTGTGTGTGCTGGAGTAGCTAATATAGCTTTGCTCCTTGTGTGTGTGCTGGAGTAGCTAATATAGCTTTGCTCCTAGTGTGTGCTGGAGTAGCTAATATAGCTTTGCTCCTTGTGTGTGTGTTGGTGTGCTTACCCGGTATATCCGCGGTTACGATTTATGCCTCCAGAAAAACAAGACGTTGAAAACTTAATTCCACTCGACTGAAATTATTATCTATAATTTCGATAATGTACCCACAGCTTATCTAAAAAAAATTCAAAATTGATCACCAAAAAAAACAAGAAAACCCAACAAAATTCTGAACCAGTTACCGATTAATCAACTACTTATACCTTATTTTTGCACCTAGAGCTCACTGAAAATTTTCTAACGCTTATACTGATCAACCCTTCATATAAAAACTCACACTCAGCTCAGTATTATCACAAAATTCAAATCACTCAACACTTAATCTAGCACTTTCTTAAATTAAGCCTGAAAAGTAAAAGAATTAATTAATTTTAATCTCTGAAAAATAAAATAATCAAAAAAAAAAAAAAAATTTTAACAATCTTAAAAGAATTTTAAAAAAAATTAACCATGAAAAAAAAACAACACAACAGCAAGAAATTCTCAAATTTCTTACCTAAGTTTACCGGCTGCGCCAAATTGTCGTGCCCCCTGAGCAATTAGTGAATAAAACTCGCGAATTACAAAAGTGAAACAATAAAAAACGCATGAAGTACCGTGAAACAATTTCTTTATTTATCCACACTTGACCTATCTTAATAATTTAAAAGTACTCCGAACCGAACTGTAACTTGATATCTAAAACAAAGCTAACTCGCGACTGAACAATTAACGGCACTCGCCAGACCAGTCATTGGTCTTTTATGCCCCAATATTCGGAAGTAAGCTTTCTTTGCTCACAACGCGGATGTAAACAAACGACACAACCTTGTCGTTTGTTCTACCGGGTTGCAGCACCTGAGTCGCTTAGTAGTAAACAATCGCCTTACATAATAATTACCATGCGAGGTTAATTATTATTGTAGTCGTCGATTGCTCCACTAGGCGCTCATCGCAGCCAGCTGTTGGGCTAATCAGCAAAACAACCGACAGTTGCAGAACAATACCATGCGAGGTTATTGTTAAGCAATTGGTGATTATTTCGCTGTGATGCCCTTGGCTGCTGGAAGAATCTTCCGTATATTGGGCCATAACACAAGGAAGCAACTTTCAAGCCTGAAGGAAGCAACTATAGTACGTATTGTATTATTTTTGCTTATAAAGGGTCCGCCAAATAACTTTTTTTTTTGAAAATGCTATAAAAACATCGAGTGTAGCTTCGGCTGTGTGGCACGTAGCGCCGTCCTGTTGAAACCAAATGTTGCCAATATCCTCCTCTTCAATTTTCCTGAACAAAAATTCGTTCAACATGGCCCGATAACGATTGCCATTGACTGTAACGGCCACTCCTTGCAAATGGCCCAATTATGCCTCTGGACCAAAATCCGCACCAAACAGTGACTCGTTTTGGGTGTATCGGCTTTTCAATGTATGCGTGCGGGTTTTCTGTTCCCCAAATGCGATAATTTTGCTTGTTTACATACCCACCAAGATCAAAATGAGTTTCATCCGAAAAGATGATTTTTTTGGCAAAATCGGCCATGATTTTCAAAGTAATGTCGCAATATTTCCCAGCGTTGTTCAAGCGTATACACAACCATATTCGTTCAGCGGAAGAATAAAACTAATTATCTGTCAAATCAGACATGAGCTAAGTGTTACCATTCACGAAATAAGCACTAGTTGAAAAAAAAACGTTAGATGGCGGACCCTATATTATACTATAGCAATAGATAAGTAGATAGAGATAAGTATTTGTTTTAATAGTAATTTAGACTTGTGGATTAATAGGTTTAGGTTAGGGCATTGGAATTTCTTGGATTATAACTAGTGTAAGTTGTATTTTTGTTTAAGTAATGAATTGAATGCAGGTAAGATAGGAGAGTGTTGGGTAGTAAGTAGGTAGATTGTGTATTATAGTATAATTTGAAATAAATTGTACTACTAGTTTAGTATATAGAAACGGCATGAAGTGGCGCGTGAGGGTCCAACTATCTGAAAAGAAGTATTTGATAATTGTAGGAAACAGTACCTATTGTATCTCGCGATAAGGTAACGTAAATGTACATTTATACTTACTTCATCAAAGCTTTCCACAATTCTTCCCTGGAAAAAAGCAAAAAAATACAGATCACAATAACACCCACCATAACGTAAAAGAGGCAAACAAGCATTTTTCAAAATAAAGTTTCAAGAATAAAAAACAAAAAAAAACAAAAAAAACGTAATATTTGGCCGAGTTGACCGTAGCCCAGAGTAAAAGCAAAAACCCAGAAAACCTTAAATTTCTAAATCTGTTAATTAGCTGATGGAGAAATTTGTCCCCGATCTCAACATCACCGGAAAAGGCCATAATAGGGGGCTGTCTGCGGGAATTGAGAGCCTCTAGTAGGTGAAGCGGGCAGTTCGAGTTGTGTAGTTGCCGAGTAGAGAATTACTTCCAGATTAAGTTATTGGTTTCGAGTTCCTTATTTGTCTGGTGGAGAAGTTAACATAAAAGCAAAAAAAAAAGTTAAGAAGAAAATAGGTCTAGTAATTGACAAAAAGGGAAGAGTATAACAAAGCGGAGACGAAAGATTTTTTTCGAAGGTCAACTGAAAGTTAAAATTAGGAGATTAGAAAAGAAGATAAGAACTGTTTTTCGATATATTGCATATTTTTGTTTAATAGAAAATTTAGAATATAAACTAATATTATATCTTAGCGGGCTGACTGACTCGTCCACTTAGAAATTCAGTTTTTTGGAGAAATTATTATGAGCAATTGTGGCAGTGCAAATAGATTACGTAGGTTTTTTGAATTTTTTTTTTTATTAAAACAGCGGTTTCTCCTGTTTTCCCAAATCAAACTACAGTTCGTGGACTCAAAAACCACGTGGCGCCCTTGGGTTCTCTGGAACCGACACCTAATTGTCCGACCCACACCTTCAGCTAGCCGGTAAAATACGCGCATAAAAGTCGCGTGTAACAAGGTCCTAATCGGCATATTTGCATCCTGAGGCCTACCAGGAATAAAAAAGATGCAACAGGAAGTATTACAGATCTTTCAGTTCAATTATTCGCGATCAGGGCTTTATATCTTTAGCGTGGTACACTCCCACTGATTTTCCCTGCAGATTCTCAAGCTCATAAAGGGAGTTTCCTCTCTTTGCTTTAACTCTTTTTGCACTAATCTGTTGCTGGAAATTACTCTGTATTAAATTTCGTCTATTTATTTATTGACCAATTCTAAAACTGACAGGTTTCGCTCTAGGATCGTAAGCTTTTGAACCCTGTTCGAACGCGTAGTTCAAATTCTCATGCGCTCTCGCACGGATCAATCTTAGCTTTTCTTCAGCATCCACTCTTAGAGGTTCATATAGAGTTTCAAGTCTCCTAAGGATGGGTTAGGAGCTCGCGTGGTCAATCATCTGTTGACCGAATAGTACTCTGTAGAGTGAGAAGCCAGTTGCTTGATGAGTAGAGCTCCTAAGGGAGCTAGCGATGTGGCTCAGCCTCTCATCCCATTTGGTGTAGTTCTTCTGAATATACGCTCTAATTCCTGACAACAGAGAGCGGTTCACTCGTTCTGATGCATTGGCTTGAGGTGAATAGACTGCTGTTCGCAGCTGCTTAACGCCATACTTTTCCAGAAGTTTGGTAAACTGAACAGAGCAAAACTGAACTCCATTGTCGGAGAATATCGTCTCCGGAACTCCGAACGTGTGAAACACTTCTGTCTCAATAAACTAACAGACGCTAAGAATAGATGCTTTCCTCATCGGTTTAAGAATTAGGAATATGGAGAAGTGGTCAAGAACTATCAGAATACAGAAATTACCATTTGTTGATCGTGGATATGGACCTAAGAAATCTATATACAGCTTTTGCCACGATCTTTCGGTCATAGTCTCAGCTCCCATAGGTGGTCTAAGTATGGTATTAGGGACTCTAATTTCTTTGCACACATCACAGGTGCCTACGTAGTTTCTGACATCGACGGTTATTCGAGGCCAGTACAGATGTCTTCTCAAACGTTCCAGTGTTTTCCTTATTCCTCCATGGGAAGCTAGGGGCGGATCGTGCACTCTTGAAATGACGTCGGAGATAAGCCCACGTGGAATCCAAAGCTTCCAAGCTTCTCCTTCCTGAATCGGGTCGCCTGTTCTCGGAACAGTCCGAATATAAACGAAGCCATCCCTGACACAAAGATCTGGTAGTTTGTTGGAAGCTGATTTAACTTTCTGCCGCAGCTCCTTATATTCCAACGAGTTGAAATACGGGGAACTAAGGTCAACCTCCTGGCCAGGATCTTCCGATAGTGAAAAGCTGTCACAGTGAATCCGTGACATAGCATCTGGAACAACGTTCAGGCTTCCTTTTCAATTGTTCAATTGTGAAGTCGAAACCTAGAAGCTTCAAACTCCACCGAGCAAGCCTACCGCTGAGGTCCTTTTGAGACATCAGCCATTTCAAGCTCGCATGATCAGTCACTATCTTGAACGGCATAAGTTCGATGAAGGGTCGGAGCTTTTGTACACTTAGTATTGCTCCTAAGCATTCTTACTCTGTGACTGTATAATTTCGCTGGGCTGTGTTCAACTTTTTCGAAACGTAGGCTATCGGCTTCACGTGGCCATCGTCCTCCAGTTGCAAAAATCTTCCCCTATACCTTGTTGGCTCGCATCGCACTATATAACGACTGACTTGGTGAAATCTGGACTCACTAACAACGGATCAGAAGTAAGTTTTTGCTTCAATAACTCCAGAGACGTCTGGGCTTCAGGTGTCCATTGGAACTGACTGGGATTTTTCTAGGTGTCAGTTATGGAGGCCGTTAGATCAGTATAGTTCGGAATGAACCGACGACACCATCCCGCTATACCCGGTAGGCGTCGGACTTGCCCGAAGATTTTCAGGTGACGGATAGTCGACTATAGCTGAAATCTTATCCGGGTCTGTTCTGATTCCTCCTTTCTTAACAATGAAACCCAAATATTTTGTCTCTGTAATGCAGACCTTACTCTTCTCTACATTAATAGTGAGGCCAGCTTTCCTCAAATAATACGCTACGCAGGCTAGCAAAATGAGATGAGAGTCAAAGTCTGATGACAGTATTAATAAATCGTCTAAATAGACGAGAACGTTCTCACGAAGATCAAATGGAATGACCTTATCCATGAGGCAACACATCGTTTATGGAGCATTGCAGAGGCCGAATGGAATCACGGTGTACTGATAGACAGGATGACCAGTTACAGTAAATGCAGTCTTCTCTCTGGAATCAGCGTCTAGTGGGATCTGCCAAATAGCGTCTTTCCAGTCCAATCTTGTGATGTAATTTGCCGGAGGAATTTGACTCAGAAGTGCATTCATCTGAGGCAGCGGATACGTGTCCTTGCTAGTAACAGAGTTGACCTTCCTGGTATCAAAACAAATCAGGATTCCTCATTAGAACTACTGGAGAGCTCCAAGGAGCACTCCTCTATCGCACCTAGTGATAGCATTCGCCTCAACTCAGCATCCATCAAACTCTGCACTGCCGGGGATATCGGATAAAATCTCTTTTCATCTCCATCTTTTGAGTGACCAAGGATGTTTTTCCTAAACCCAAAGAGGCGAAGGAAGGAAAAAGCTGTTTTGTGGCTTCTAGACTTAGATTTTCTTGAACCCAAAGAACATGGCGGTCAGTGTCAGAGGCAGCTAATTGGTTTGGCATCACTTCCGCAACTATACTCAGAATATCTGGAGCCAATCCAAATAGACGCCAGAAGTCTATTCCCAGATATAGTGCTTGTGTGAGCCCAGGAACCACGTAAAAACGCACGTTTTGGGTCTTACCACGGAAAGTGACATCCAAGTCCACATGACCATCGACATTCGTCATGGCACCATCAGCTACCTGTACTTTAGTGCGATAGCTCTTCCATTCGCCATCTGCTTTTGTTAGCTTCTCTAGAGCTTCCTGGCCTAGGATACTGACAGTGACAATGACACTATCAAGTAACACAGTCTCAGTTCGCGCGAGCAGCTTCATTTCGACGTACGGCCGAATGTCATCGGGCATCGACACTGAAATGTGGGCCAGTTTCTTTCGTTCAGATTTGATTCGTC
The DNA here is from genome assembly GCA_963924295.1 of Dioctria rufipes. Lineage (NCBI taxonomy): Eukaryota > Metazoa > Arthropoda > Insecta > Diptera > Asilidae > Dioctria > Dioctria rufipes. The sequence continues at coordinate 168,608,743 of OZ002741.1, read as the reverse complement.
GACAATATTCACGCCAGCGAACAGTTGATCGTTTCTTTTTCTTACATTGGTCCAAATCAGGATACATAATTCCTACAAGCTCAGCTACTGATGAGAAAATGCGGTCTCGCACTTTATTATAATTTTGTAGACGCACATAGTAAGGCGTTCGTGGATATAAGACCGGCTCACGCCCCCTCGTCATCGTAGAGCTTGGCGGCCTTTTCAATATGGAAATAGCAGGAGACCGAGCCTTCCTTTCAGCAACATCACCAGAAGAAATTACGTTTGGTTTTAAAGGGATTTCAAAAATTAAAGATTCTTCCAAGGAAGTGTCTAGCAAAGGTGTCGAGGGCTCCCTAAACGTGGAAACGGGAGCTTGAAAATCTGCAGAGAAGTCAATTAGGGATCGTTAAAAGGGATCGTTAAAAGTCGTATGACTGTCAGGTGGATGGTTGATGTCACCAGAGTCACTGAGTGACATCAAAGGACAGTCTATTGGTTGATCGATGTGGTCTGTGGATTGTGCAGACTATTGTTCTGGGTCAGCAGCTGAGCGAGACATGTGAAAGGTCATTCTCGGTTGAAAAAGGTGCTGCGATTCCAGACCCGCTCCTCGTTTTTCTGTAGAGAGTGTCTACAGTTTGGCTTAATAGTGTTCTTGCTCTTGTTCTTCTTCCGCATCCATAGCAGAACACTTGCTGTCTTTCAGTCTAAACAATCTTGATATAGGTGACCTGCCTGATAACAATTCCAACAATCACTAACTGTCGATCTGTGATGGCTGACACGTCCACTATATTGTTGTTACTCTCAGGTGATATCGTCAGGTCAGGATATAAGTCATTGATCTCGCTTACTCTCTGACTCCTATGTGTGCTTCAGTTACGCGCAGTCACAATTCGCAACTGTGTAGCTTGAATTTGGGTGACCACTGATCTTAACTGGCCAATAGTATTTGTAGGGTACAGACAAATCTTCTCTTGAATCTCAGGCAGTAACTTGGACTTGACGATTTCCAAGAATTCGAGGTCTGGCATGGAGTTCTGAAGTTGGTACCACGCAGTAACGCTAGATGGTGGTGGTACATAGAGAATGATACCCCAGGCTTTTTCTTTCGCGACATCAGTTGCACTCTGATCTTCAGGTCGTCCTTAGGCACTCCCCACTCAACAGACAATCCTGTCTTGACAAATTCCCAAATCGGAAAAAGGTTATGTCTTAATAGAGATCAGTACCAATACTTCGCTGGTCCTGCCAATAACATGAGCATGTTCCTAACAAGGAGATCTAAATATCCTTCTAGAGCGGAGCGCGTGAGCGCTTCGACCCGAAAAATTCATTAATCTACGGATAGCTCGGTGTTATTGTCATTATACGACAGGTTCCATTGTCAGATAAGACTGCCTGATCGTCTGTGCCAAGAATTATTGTGGACTCGACTGTTAGAATGTGAATATGCTGGAGGAACGAAAGGTGCTGCAGGTGAAAACCAGGGTCTCTGTTGGTCAGCTGAGAACGAGTTTCGATTACACTTATTTTCCCTAAAGAATCTGGGCGTGTCCAAACGCTTTCCGAAGGGTGGTGGACGAGAAACGTCCGCCTGCTGAATTACAGCAGAGACTCGCTGTCTGACGTCGGTGATCTCGTTACGCAGAGTATTCATGCTTTGAGTAATCTCTTCATGTATCAAAGTCTGTAGCTGAGTTCGAAGATTAGATATAATTAGCTCTATGTCTATGAGGTCCTGTCCTGAAGATTCAGGTTACAGATCATTCCTTCTCGAGCTGTTATGCGATCGAGGTTTTGAGCGTAACCCAGGGGACAAAGACTCGTGACCTGACTGAAAGTGCTGGCTGAGGCACTTCAAGATGCAATGGCTGTTGGGAATCATCTGCCTTTCAGTGCCGAGTGGATCGGGATCGCGCCAGTATAGGCAGAAAAATCATGCCATGGGAGAGTGCGTCGACAATTGGGGCAATTGGATTGTTCCCCTATACATGCTATCAAACAGGCCTGGTAGAACACGTGACCACAGATGGTAGTCACTGGCTTTCGCCGAACGGACCAGTCTCCGTCTTGACAGATGGAACATTGGTCTGAAATCTGCACTAGAACGTCGGTTAGAGGTGGTGTTCGCATAGTAGCCATCATCAATTTATCAGTGTTAAGAGATCAAATTTGGATTATTCTGCCTCCTGTGCAGAGGTTGAACGGAAGTCAGGAATTGAAGGATATAGTACTGCCGTCAACTAGAAACAGGATGGAAGTTTTCTAAGCAATTCAGAAATTCAAAAATTTACATCGAGCGATGGTTGGAGTGCAATCGTAAGGTTATTGGACAATGTTGCAGCTTGCAACAATAAATCCACAGGTGTCCACCTGAAAAATACAAAAGAAGGAAACAGAAATTGTTCTGAATCTAATTCTTAAAACTACCTTTTACATGGCCTTCATGCAAACATGTATGCACCAGCAATGAAAATCCCATTTCAATCGCAATAAATAAATAAAAAGAAAATTAAAAACACGAAATCACAGAATAAACAGATTTCTTCCAAATGACAAATAACACAATTGTCAAATAATTGACAATTGTCAACTGTCATGTAAAACAAATTAGGAAGTGTTCTGAAATTATCACTTGAAACAAGTGACCTAAACATCTTTGCAGTAAGTGGTCAAGTTGGTAGCAAAGCTTCAAAGGCAATATGGCGGGCGGCGGAGCCCCTATATAAAGCTGAGCAAGCCAAGTAGGCTTCTTCACTTCATGGGCTATTACCGGTAAGGTCGAGTGATTTGGGTCATTACCAAATTATTTTCTTGAAGAATATTCATGCGTTGGGATATTACCAAAGTAAAAATATTTTTCTCGAAAATAAAATAGACTTGTTAATATTTGTGGTTTTTGGTGCTATTTTCTCAGAGATATATTCGGGTATTGGGTTCATTACCAATACAAAAATATTTCTCTGAAATTTTATGGATTTAGAAGAACATTCATGCGTTGGGTCATTACCAAGGTAGAAATGTTCTTCTAAAGAACTAGAAATCGAAATTAATTTAATATTTGTGGGTTTTGATGCTATTTTCTCAGAGAGATATTCGGGTATTTTGTTCATTACCAATACAAAAATATTTCTCTGAAAATTTCTGGATTTAGAGGAGCATTCATGCGTTGGGTCATTACCAAGGTTGAAATGTTTTTCTAAAGAACTGGAAATCGAAATTAATTTAATATTTCTGGTTTTGGTGGTATTTTCGTGGAGAAATAGTCGGGTATTGGGCTCATTACCAATACAAAATTATTTCTCTAAAAAGGTTCGAACCATTCCAAATTTAGAAGAGCATTCATGCGTTGGGTCATTACCAATGTAAAAGTGTTTTTCTGAACAAATTGGAAACTAGTCACTACGGAAAAGTAATCAAAATATTGAGTAGGTGTTCGCAGAGATATATTCAGGTACTGGGTTATTACCAGGACAAAAATACTTCTCTGACAGAACTCTAAATTGTTCAGAATTAGAAGGATATTCATGCATTGGATTATTACCAAGGTAAAACTATTTTTCTAAGTCTTTGGAAAAACTAACAACTTCATGTTATCAACATAAGGATTTGAATTATTGAAATTATTTGAATTGTTTGAAATTGCTTTAAATATTAAACAATATAATAATAGTAAAATAAATAATCATAGAAACTTTAAAAAAAAACAAAAAAATTTGAAATTGAGCTCACTTTGAGCACATATAACTTGAAATTAAAGTTGAAATTTTGATTTTCTTTATATTTGAAGATACTTATTATTTTTTTTGTTTCATTACAGAAGAACGACTGTAATTTTAAGTATAGAATTAATTAGTTTAAAAAATAGTATTTCATAAATTAGTTAAGACAAAATTGACTGTTGAAAAAATTAAAGAAAAATTAAATAAAAAGGTTCAATAAACGTATTTTAAGCAGACAAGGTCTTATTATTTACCGGCGAGTTGCATGAGGCTAAAAGAGGCCGCAACATTGGTCCTTCGAGCCGGATCTGTCGTTAGCCAAATACGTTTATTGAAATAGTCTTTCACCAGTCAAGTAAAACAATTCAAATCCTTAATTTTACCGTATAAACCGACTAGTTAAAACGAACAGACATGGAGGTAATTATAAGAAGACAGAAGGCCTTCAAAAGGGTATTAAATCATGCCATTACAAATTATCGAAATAGAACGAGTGATAAAGGACTCACAATTGGCTACGTGAAGCAACGAACCCAAAGTATAGAAAGATTGTGGGAACAGTTTCTAGGCTACCATCAACAATTACTCACTGAGTTCGAAGACAATGACCAGGCAGTGCTTGCAGATTACGAAAAGAGCGCTTTATATGAAGAATGCGAAGGTTCATACTTCGAATTCTTAGGCGAACTTCAAGACGAATTGTTGAAGCTACAGGAACCAAAGGTAATGAATGCAGAGGTAGCTGGTAGTAAGGAAATAAGAGCAGAAATAAAATTGCCTAATATTGAGATACCAAAATTCAATGGCGATTATACTAAATGGCGAACATTTCATGACATGTTCGAATCCTTAATTCATAGAGACGCAAGTATTCCCCTCGTACAGAAGCTACAATATCTAAAATCGAATTTGTCGGGAGAAGCAGAAAGAATATTACGACAATATGATGTAACCGGTGGAAACTATGCAGCTGCATGGGCAGAACTAACACAGAGATACAATAATAAAAGAGTGTTGGTATTCACTCAAATTAAAGAATTATTGAATCAAACTGCCATTAAATACGAGAATGAAAACAACTTGAAAGGATTGTATGACAAAACAAAAGAATGCTTACATGAATTGACATCCCTTGGAATATCAACAAAAACTTGGGATCCAATCATAATATTCATAATCATACAAAAACTTCCCCTCGAGACCCGCACATTGTGGGAACATTCAGTCTCTGCTAATACTGAATTGCCAGAGTTAACACAAATGTTCAGCTTCATGGAAGCACGATTTAGAACTTTAGAAGCAATAAATCAAAGCAAACACTCCCATGCCACTACACACCAGTCTGGATATACGAAATCTTCAAATTATCACGTCAATGACCCAAACGTCTGCGTGATATGTAGAGAACCACACTTCATACAAGATTGTGAAGAATTTCGTAAGCACAATACTACAAACCGGCGCAAAATTCTGTTGAGACATAAAATTTGTTTAAATTGTCTCCGAAGCCACAACGGATCTTGCCCAAAGGGTGGAAGATGCTTAATGTGCAAGGATAAACACATTATTCAAAGATGCACAAAATTTCAGCAAAAGGGTTTAAATGAAAAGCGTGAATTCATAATTAAAAATAAATTATGCATAAATTGCTTAAAACCACATTGCAAAGAAGCATGCCCCAATAGAAACGGATGCTTCAAATGTGACAAACGTAAACGTCATCACACTTGGCTACACGAAGACAACAATAAACTTTCAAATAAGCCAAAGACTGCTGAAAATAGACAGCAGTCACCATCAAATAAGCCTGTTCCATGCACTTCGGCTAATGCTTGTTCCAATAATAGGAAAACCACACAAGCATTATTAGCAACAACCAAAGTATACGTGAAGGACAGAAGCGGGATGTTAATTCCCATGAGAGCTTTAATCGATCTGGGATCACAAAGCTCATTTATATCTGAAGCCGCTTATCAAAGCCTACAACTCAAGGGCGTTGCTACATCTTTGCAAATCGACACAAGTGGCAAGGGCAAAGAAGGAAGTGTCTCTCCACCTACGATCTACCACAGCACCAGAATTCGAGCTCCCTTTGGAGAGCTTACGTTATCAAGAACATAACCAATATATTTCCTCCAACACGTGCTAAGGCACTTAATTGGACTCATGTGAAAGAGCTGCCTCTAGCAGACCCACAGTTTCTAGAAGCAGGGAAAATTGATTTGCTACTGGGCGTAAATATTTACGCGAAAATTATATGCGAAGGTATTAAAAGCGGACAACAGGGCACTCCTATAGCGCAAAACACAAAGCTGGGATGGATCCTCTTCGGCGAAATAACATCACAGTCAAACAAGAACTGGAAAGATGTAAATTTCTCGGCATTTGCCACCGAAAATAGTAATGACCTTGCTCAACTGAATAACCAAGTGAGAAGGTTTTGGGAATGGGAAGAACTTCATCCAAAACGAAGACATACCAAGGAAGAAGAACAATGTGAAAAATTCTTCAATGAGAATCATAGGCGTCTTGAAGACGGTAGTTATGAAGTAAAACTACCATTCAAGTCTGAAAGGGGCCCTATTTTAGGAGATTCTAAACAGATGGCGATCAAACGATTCAAACAGCTTGAAAAAAAATTCGATCGTGATGCTGAATTCCATAAAGAATACAATAAATGCATTCAAGAATATGTTGAACTTGGACATATGAGAAAAATTAAACCAGAGGTAGAAGAAATGAAGAAAACCCAAAGGTATTATTTACCTCATCATGCTGTCATAAAAGACAGTACCACAACTAAGTTAAGAGTTGTATTCGATGCCTCGGCAAAAACCTCAAATGGTAAGAGTCTGAATGAGCAAATGTTAACAGGCCCCACAATTCAGACGAAGCTCTACTCCACATTGATCAAATGGCGTAAACACAAATATGCCATGACTGCCGATATCGAGAAAATGTACCGAATGATCAAGATACATGAACATGATCGGAGGTACCAAACAATACTATGGCGAGCCCATACGAGAGAGCCAATACAAGAGTACGAACTAAATACTGTGACTTTCGGCACCACAGCTGCACCGTACTTGGCAATAAAAACGCTGCAACTAATTGCGAAAAGCAATGCAGCTAAGTACCCGAAAGGATCAAATGTTGCGTTACAAGATTTTTATGTTGATGATTTGCTTACTGGCAGCGATACGTTAGACGAAACGAAACAAATCCAGAAGGAAGTCATCCACCTGCTCAACGAAGGACGATTAAATCTTCGAAAGTGGGCAGCAAACCACGAAGAATTACTACAGTGGTTACCTGAAAGTGAACGTGAAATTAATTTGCCACTTAATTTTGAAGAAGATAGCCAAGTGAAAGCACTTGGCATACAATGGCATCCTGCTACCGATAATTTCACGTTTGCATTCAAGGCGGACAAATTTGAAGCAAGTGCATTTACAAAGCACACAATCTTATCGCAAGTAGCGAAGCTATTTGACCCACTGGGATGGATCGCACCATGCATCATCTTAGCAAAAATTCTCATCCAAAGAATGTGGTTGTGTGGATGTACCTGGGATGAAAAAGTACCAGAAGAAATTAGTGAGGAATGGTGTCAGTTCAAGCTGCAACTGCCACATCTCCTAGAGATAAAAATCCCTCGTTGGATAAAGTTTAAGCATTCTTATGCAGATTACCAATTACACGGCTTCTGCGATGCATCAAACGCAGCATGTGCAGCTGTAGTATACTTCAGAGTCACTGACACTAGTGGCCTTACACATACCAGATTACTGATGGCTAAAACTAGAGTAGCTTCAGTCAAACCGATCACGCTGCCACGCCTAGAGTTGTCTGGAGCATTACTGCTCAGTAGAGTAATCGAGCAAGTCAAAAATGACATGAATCTTCCAGAGATTAATAGTTTCTCATGGACGGACTCCAAAATTGTGCTAGCATGGATAAAGGGCCATCCAACAAAATGGCGCACCTACGTAGCAAACAGAGTTGCGGAAATTCAAGAGAATAATGCTAACAACACTTGGAGCTACGTGCCTACAAAGGAGAACCCTGCTGATATAGCGTCAAGAGGTACAATGCCAATCAATATATTAAATTCAACGTTCTGGTGGACAGGACCTTCCTGGCTCAAACAGCCAAGGTTGGCATGGCCGAAAGAAATGGTCAACCTAACAGAAACTTCATTAGAAGCAAAAGTATCAAAAACAATGATGATACAAAAGGACGAAGAACCAATTGAGCTACTGCAGAAATTCTCCACGTTAAGACGAGCACTACATGTAACAGCACAATGTATACGTTTTTTACACAATTGCAGGAACAAAGCTCAAAAAATTACTGGCATCTTAAAACCAGAGGAAATCAACCAGGCAGAATAATTCTAATTAAACTTGCACAAGAAGAGGCATACGCAACCGAACGCAAACAATTATTAAACAAAGACAAGATTAAAGGGCAAAATCGACTCATCAATCTGTGTCCGTTCCTCGATAATTATGCCATAATAAGAGTGGGCGGTAGATTGCAAAACTCCAATTTACCTTTCACAACTAGGCATCCAGCAATATTACCAAAAACCCATCATTTTACTAATCTTGTAATAGATTACTATCACAAGGAGACAATGCATGGGGGACCTCAGCTGGTTCTAAATGCGATACGAAACAAATATTGGAATGTCAATGGCTTACATGCTATAAAAGGAAGAATTCTTCATTGTATAACATGTTTGAGATATCGCGCTGCAACACAAGAGCAGCTGATGGGCAACTTACCTACGCCTCGAGTCTCCCAAACACAACCATTTGAAAACACAGGCTTAGATTATGCAGAACCTGTGGACTTAAAAATGTCCAAACATAGGGGATCCAAGGTCTATAAAGGATACTTATGCTTATTTGTGTGTATGTCGACTAGAGCAATACACATAGAAGTAGTTTCAGACCTGACTTCAGAAGCATTTCTAGCAGCCTTGAAACGGTTCATCGGGAGAAGAGGAATATGCTCCAACATTTATTCTGACAACGCGACTACGTTTGTCGGTGCAAACAAAATAATGCAACAAGAATTACATAAGGCTATTTCGGAGGGAACTGAATCTGCCGCAAGCAAGACAGCAGAAATGGGCATAACATGGCACTTCATACCTCCTGTTACTCCGCACCATGGAGGATTATGGGAAGCAGGAGTAAAGAGTGTGAAGCACCACTTACGTCGCACATTAGGATCAACAATATTAACCTTCGAAGAGTTAAGCACACTATTGATCCAAATAGAAGCCTGCTTAAATTCAAGGCCTCTATGCAAATTTTCGCCGAGCTCATTAGAGCTTGAAGCACTCACGCCAGGCCACTTTCTAATCGGAAGGTCACTACTCTCCATGCCTGAAGCCAGTTTACCTGAAGCAGCGACACAAATTCAAAACAGATGGAAGCTCATACAACAGCTGCGCCAACAGTTTTGGAAGCGATGGTCAGCAGAGTATCTGACAGAGCTACAAAAAAGACAGAAGTGGACAAAACCTCACCCGAACATTAAATTGGGACAGATTGTCATCATAAAGGATGAAAAACAACCACCCGCAAAATGGTTATTGGGAATCATCGAAGGTGTTCATCCTGGCAATGATGGCAGAGTAAGAGTCGTAACTGTGAAAACCAGTTCAAACACGTTGACACGACCTGTACAAAAGCTATGCCCTCTGCCTATTGACTGTAATAACTGAACCAAAACGTACGTAAGATTTTGTCTCGTCCTGTATGTCCATAAATGTATAGTATGTTGTGTGATCCAATATCGTCCATGTCCAAAACTTTGCGCTATTAAACATTGACAGTATATCGTCCATCTTACAGAAAACCCAAAGCAATGGATGATATACTAGATCTGATGTACGAGGATATCATGGACGATTTTGAAGAGACACTGGTGCGTTTGTCAGTAACGCTACCAGAACGGCCAATCTCACCACTCCCACCAACACCACCTAGGGAAGAGCCAGTATCTTCGCCACCACCAGAAGTGCTGGACGTAGTTAGTGGAAGTACACAGGAAAATGTGGGCACATTACCACTAGTATCTCCTGCGGAAACCACAGCCACAAAGGGTAACACCAGACCTTCCACCTCATCACAATTCAATCCTCCAAGTTCGCTAGATGAAAGGCCATATGATTTGTTTACACAGGAAGGACAGCATGTCCAAATAACATATGGAGAATTGCAAGCCATTCCCTGGGACCATATTCGAGCATCAACTCGAAAAAGATACAATTATTTCTTGAAGGATGGTTCCAGTGTACGAATAAAAATTCGCGGAAACAAAATTTTATGGCACGGATACCGTCGTGCAACACGGCCACAATGAAATAAAAAAATACTCAAGGATATAATTCAAGTCGTCTTTATTTTTGTTTGTTTGATACATGTAGTGATGCATCAACGGGGCGGGAATATGTTGCAGCTTGCAACAATAAATCCACAGGTGTCCACCTGAAAAATACAAAAGAAGGAAACAGAAATTGTTCTGAATCTAATTCTTAAAACTACCTTTTACATGGCCTTCATGCAAACATGTATGCACCAGCAATGAAAGTCCCATTTCAAAACAAAAAAAAACGCGAAATACTTATCGCAATAAATAAATAAAAAGAAAATTAAAAACACGAAATCACAGAATAAACAGATTTCTTCCAAATGACAAATAACACAATTGTCAAATAATTGACAATTGTCAACTGTCATGTAAAACAAATTAGGAAGTGTTCTGAATTTATCACTTGAAACAAGTGACCTAAATAAGTGACCTAAACATCTTTGCAGTAAGTGGTCAAGTTGGTAGCAAAGCTTCAAAGGCAATATGGCGGGCGGCGGAGCCCCTATATAAAGCTGAGCAAGCCAAGTAGGCTTCTTCACTTCATGGGCTATTACCGGTAAGGTCGAGTGATTTGGGTCATTACCAAATTATTTTCTTGAAGAATATTCATGCGTTGGGATATTACCAAAGTAAAAATATTTTTCTCGAAAATAAAATAGACTTGTTAATATTTGTGGTTTTTGGTGCTATTTTCTCAGAGAGATATTCGGGTATTGGGTTCATTACCAATACAAAAATATTTCTCTGAAAATTTCTGGATTTAGAGGAGCATTCATGCGTTGGGTCATTACCAAGGTAGAAATGTTTTTCTAAAGAACTGGAAATCGAAATTAATTTAATATTTCTGGTTTTGGTGGTATTTTCGTGGAGAAATAGTCGGGTATTGGGCTCATTACCAATACAAAATTAGTTCTCTAAAAAGGTTCGAACCATTCCAAATTTAGAAGAGCATTCATGCGTTGGGTCATTACCAATGTAAAAGTGTTTTTCTGAACAAATTGGAAACTAGTCACTACGGAAAAGTAATCAAAATATTGAGTAGGTGTTCGCAGAGATATATTCAGGTACTGGGTTATTACCAGGACAAAAATACTTCTCTGACAGAACTCTAAATTGTCCAGAATTAGAAGGATATTCATGCATTGGATTATTACCAAGGTAAAACTATTTTTCTAAGTCTTTGGAAAAACTAACAACTTCATGTTATCAACATAAGGATTTGAATTATTGAAATTATTTGAATTGTTTGAAATTGCTTTAAATATTAAACAATATAATAATAGTAAAATAAATAATCATAGAAACTTTAAAAAAAAAAAAAACAAAAAAATTTGAAATTGAGCTCACTTTGAGCACATATAACTTGAAATTAAAGTTGAAATTTTGATTTTCTTTATATTTGAAGATACTTATTGTGATATTTGTCTTAATTGAAAACAAATCTGATGTGTTTTTAATCTTTTACTATAATTCCATTAGCTTATTCTAAGTTCACATTGAATAACCTTTCAGGTCAGAAGCTCAGTCTACTCTGCGTGAGCATGTCGCTGGCAGCCGTCCCTGATCAATCGTCATTCATATTGACCATCTCAATATATATACATACATGTGTATATGCTGAGTATATTTGTACATGATTCATCAGAGGCAGCTGTTCAGTGATAACCACACTACTTAAGCTACGTATCCAACACCTCCCCTTTTAAGTACAGTTAGTGAAGATGCGACGTTACTTATTTCACCTACCAATATACAAAGTTCAGCTCATTTCATTTAGTAAGTAGTACAAAATAGTTGAAATATTTTATGTAACTTATATATATATTACTCTACGTTAAATTCCTACATATATTAATATACTTCGATAGTCGTGGATATATCTTAGAAGTAATATGTATCGCATATGTCTAGTTTTCTAATTCTCCATACTACTAGTAACATTACTACATTATTACTTCATCATTTCATTAACATTAATATCTCTAGTTAACAACAACAAAAAGCTATACTAAATATGTATATACTATGGTATAGTTATTTTGTATGCCATCGGAAAGATAGTGTCTTTACATGTGCCTTAGAAAAAATGAGTTGCGACGCAAGGTACTACCATTATTTAAGTGGATAAAATATGATCGCGGTGAAGTATCCTTTTTAATAATTACTGCTTCTACCCACTTTCTTCCTTCCCTGTACCATACTTTGTCTCCTACCTCGAAACCGCTACGTCTTTTCGCTGCTCTATCGTAGTAATATTTACTTCTTAGTGAATTTCTAACTAGCTGTTCCTGAACTATATTATGTTGATGGCCTATAAATTTACTTATCTTGCAGGGTAATGTCGATCGAGTTTTCCAACCCATTAAGAGCTCAACTGGAGATTCATTAACTCCTTTAACTGGCGTATTTCGGTACTCTAAGAGAATGCGCCATAATTCAGTTTTTGTGTTAGTAGCCTTTTCCAGTAAGCTTTTAGCCGTCTGAACAGTTCGTTCAGCTAAACCATTTGATTGATGATAGTAGGGGCTACAGGTTGTAATTTTTATGTCATTTTCAGACGCAAAATTTTTGAATATGAATGCCCCGAAGGGCATGTTGTCAGCTACTATTTCTAGTGGAATGCCGTGTGTTGCAAACATATCTTTAAGTTTGGTAATTACTTCTTGTGCTGTTTTATTTCTTAAAGAAAATATTTCAAAAAATTTCGAAAAATAATCAGTGACTACTAAATAAGACTTCTTTCCTATTTCAAAAATATCCATGCCTACTTTAGAGAAAGGAAGGTTCGGTATTGCATGTGGAATCATTGGCTCCTTGATATTTGCTTTTCTATTTTTCTGGCATATGCGACATTTTGTGACTGTGTTTTCAATATCTTCGTTAATTCCTGGCCAATACACTAATCCTCGCGCTCTCGCCTTTGTCCGTTCTATACCTTGATGAGCTTCGTGCAGTTGTTTTAGAATATCTTGTTTTAATGACTGAGGAACTATAATCCTTTCATTTAGGAATAACAACCCATTTTCTAGAACTAAGTTATCTTTATGTTTCCAGAAAAATTTGATATTTTCCGCTAAAATTTGCTTTTTATTTGGCCATCCATTACACAATATATTAGTTAAATTTCTTAGCATTGGGTCCTTGCGTGTTTCCAATTTGAAAAGCTCTTTCTTTTCGTTGCTTACATTTATTGAATGAATAACATCATTAATATCCTTTATTTCAGGCGTAACTTTTTCATTGCTAAAATTTCGAGAAAGTAGATCCGCGAGTAGCATATCTTTTCCCGGGATATATTTAATATCAATTTTATATTTTAATAGCCGTAATTTCATACGTTGCAATCTTGCTGATGGAATCTTCCCAACTTCTTTTTCCATAATACCTAATAGTGGTTTATGATCTGTGAGTATTGTTACTTTGCGCCCATATATGTACTTATGAAATTTGTCGCATGCAAATACCACAGCTAAAAGTTCTTTTTCGATCTGCGCATAATTAACTTCTGCTTGCGATAAACTTCGAGACGCAAAGCTGACTGGTTTTCTTTCTTGAAGTAGAGCGCAACCCAATCCAAATTTCGAACCATCGGCTTGTATCGTAATTTCCTTAGATACGTCAAAAGGCTTCAGGCTTGGCGCGTTCATGATGGCAACTTTTAGCTTATTCAAGCACTCTGTATGTGTAGGAAGCCATTGAAATACCACGTTTTTCTTCAGTAATTCCCTCAACGGTTGATTCAAATTAGCTAACTGTGGAATAAATTCACGCAAGTAGTTTATCATTCCCAGTATTCTTTGCAATTCTTTCTTGTTTTCAGGTGGGCTGATTGCTTCAATCGCCTTCATATGCTGTGGATCACAGCGAATACCCTCGGATGATATCACATGACCAAGATAATAAACTTGGTTCACGCGATACTGAATCTTGTCCTTATTAAACTTCACGTTTCGTTGTATGGCACGTTCCATCACTTTTTTGAGATTCAGGTCGTGCTCTTCTGCTGTTTTCCCAACAACCAAAATGTCGTCAATGTATGTGATTACTCCTGGAATATCTGAAAAATTCTTCTCATTTAGCTTCTAGAAAGATTCTGGTGCTACCTTTATTCCGAAAGGTAACCGCTTGAACCGATAGCATCCAAATGGTGTGGAAAATGTGCATAATTTACTTGATTTTTCATCAAGTCCGACTTGCCAATATCCTTCCCTAAGGTCTAACACAGTAAAATATTTCATATTGGCAAGTTTTGCCGATATTTCTTGAAATGATGGTATTGTATAGCACTCATCTTTAATAGCCTTGTTAAGATATTTGGGATCAAGGCATAGTCTTAGTTCTCTATTTTTCTTTTCTACTACTACCAGGTTTGATACCCATTCTGCGGGTTCATCTACTTTTACAATTATTTGTCTTTCACAAAGTATTTTTAATTCTTTTTCAAGTGGTTTGTACAACGATAGTGGCACTCTTCTAGCCGGTCTGACGATGGGTTCCACATTTGTTCTTAACTCAATTTTGAAATTTTCTTTAAATTTCCCTAGACCCTCGAAAACTTCTTTATAGTTCTCTATAAACTGATCCTTATTTCCTAAGTTAACGACATTTATTCTTTTCAATAATTCTAATTGTATGCACGCTTGCAGACCTAATATTGGAGCCGCCTTGGTATCGACTATTATAAAATCTAGTTTCGTACTCCTATTATCAACGGAACACTGAAGTGTAGCTACCCCTACAGAATTTATGTTAGTTCCTCCATAGGCTTCTAATACTGTTTGTGCTTTTCTATAGTATACTCCACTGATCATATTAAAAATATGGTACGGAATGATATTGACATCCGCACCTGTATCTAATTTGAATGCTATTACTTTATTATTAATTCTTATTTCTTTGTACCAAGCTCTTTCAAGTTTATTTAAATTATTTATTGGGCTTGCATGTAGAGAGTCAATATAACAATTTTTTTCAGAAAATTTTTGAACTACCTCACGTACCTTGTTTTGATTACATACTACCGCAAAATGGTTGAGCTTACCACATTTAGCACATTTTTTCTTCCATGCTGGACACTTTCCTTTCCGATGGTGTCGTGAACAGAACTTGCAATCTATTTCAGTTTGATTATTCACTGGACTCGATACCCTAAAATTATTGTTACAATTAGATTTTTGAAAAGTTTTATATCCCTTATCTATATAATTAGAACGAATACTTTTCCCTTTGCTTGTCCCAGCTGCGGATGGTAGTTTTTGCGCGACAACGTCTATTGATTGTTGTTCATGGCCTGGCTTTTGTATAACAGCTTGTTGTTGTCTGGATAGCTCAGCTGTTCGTGCAGATGTAATGGCCTTTTCCACCGTCAAGTCCTCTGTTTCAAGTAACCTCTTCTGAAGCGATTTATCAGCAACACCAAGCACAATCCGATCTCTAAGCATACGTTGTTCTTGATCACCAAACTCACACGACCTTATTAGCTTTTTTAAGTCCATTAAATAGGTATCAAATGGCTCGTTGAATAACTGCTTTCTGCTATGAAAGACATAGCTTTCATACACTTGATTCTTTTTCGGTGCACAAAATAATTCAAATGCTTTCACTACTTCTTTATAGTTTTCCCGCTGCTCGTTAGTTAGATTAAAACTATTAAAAAGTTCTACCGCCTCAGGGCCGACAGCATTCAGAAATACTGCGGCTTGTACACATTCAGATTTTTTACTGATTTCTGCAGCTATATAGAAAAACTGAAAGTTCTGCTGGAACGTTCTCCAGTTTTCTGATACATTTCCATCCAGACTCAGCTTATCAACTTTTTTTAGAAACTCCATATTTTTTGTTATTGTTACAATGCGGTACTTTGGGGGTCTGCCACGTGGTCGTTTTTCTTTATCAATTTCTCGGTTTTTTGCGATCCCCATACATATATGTGGAGTAGAGTAATTGCACAATACTTATTGCTGGGAGTAGACTTTTGTTGACTAAACCGCTATTGCCTCATTCAGTGCACATTCCGTTTAAATCCTACTTTTCTGTTTCACCACGTACTCATCTCACAATAATTCTGTATGTAGTTTTAACGCTGCCACTCTTTTGTCGAATTTCTAGAATATTTCAATATTCTGCTTTTATTTCACTTTTTATTTATTTTAGAATGTTCTATGACCACGTGCACTTCACTTATTCCGCAATGTATTCTTTTTGTATGTGTTTCAAATTCTCCGCTTTTCTTCTTTTCATAGTAAAATTAAAATCACCTCGTCGCCATGTGATATTTGTCTTAATTGAAAACAAATCTGATGTGTTTTTAATCTTTTACTATAATTCCATTAGCTTATTCTAAGTTCACATTGAATAACCTTTCAGGTCAGAAGCTCAGTCTACTCTGCGTGAGCATGTCGCTGGCAGCCGTCCCTGATCAATAGTCATTCATATTGACCATCTCAATATATATACATACATGTGTATATGCTGAGTATATTTGTACATGATTCATCAGAGGCAGCTGTTCAGTGATAACCACACTACTTAAGCTACGTATCCAACCCTTATTATTTTTTTTTGTTTCATTACAGAAGAACGACTGTAATTTTAAGTATAGAATTAATTAGTTTAAAAAATAGTATTTCATAAATTAGTTAAGACAAAATTGACTGTTGAAAAAATTAAAGAAAAATTAAATAAAAAGGTTCAATAAACGTATTTTAAACAGACAAGGTCTTATTATTTACCGGCGAGTTGCATGAGGCTAAAAGAGGCCGCAACAGACAACTTAAGTGTTGCTGCCTAAATGTATTAGTAAAATATGAATACGGAATTCACGCTATACAGCTAACGTATGTGATAAGTTATTCAGCAAAAAGTCAAAAAAATTCAAAAGTCAATCTTGCCAAAATAATTAGAGTCCCTACGACTATTCACAATTATGGCTGAATTTAAGAAATAGAGGGTACTTCATTCGCCGAACAATTGTCGAAGCCGTGATACAGAATGACGCTTAATTTCCAACTTAACAACAGAATATTATATGGACCAGCAAAGTTTTCAAAAACAAAAATACTGTAATCTACAATCTAAAGTATACCAAAAACTCTAACTCGAGCAAAAACCTCGAATGTTTCCAAATGCGATTATCAAAAATTCAAACAATTCTCTCTCGCTCTCCAAAAGTCCACTCTCAAAGATAAAGGTCTCCCAGGTCCAATCTCCCAAAAAATTTTTACAGGTCAAAAATTCAACAAGTATCGGTAAGTTGTGTGGATGTGTGCACGAAAAAGTTTGAAGTTCTCAACAGAATGCCGAAGAAGTCGAGTCAGAGATGTCAAAGACAATTTTGCTAGAGATTCTTCAGCCAGGCAGTTAGCAGTATGCCAGCGCCTGATTACTGAATTTCTTCAGCATCACTCCCATCCTCTAACACAGTTTCCTTTCTACTCGTTCGATTGCTATGTCTAACTAACCTTCCAGACGGGCAAAGACATGAGTCTAGTCAACTAGTTAGCTAAAAGTCAAAAAGTCATTTCACAGACTCATGACTGCCCAGCCAGTTGGCCAGCAAAGACATGCCTCAGTGAGAGTACAAACAAAAAATTCTGTGAGGCCACCTAGCAGAAGGCCAGCGGGAAAGATCTCAACAATTCAAAAAAAAAATTCACAAATTCCAGTCTTGAGGCCTGACAAAAGTCAAACCTAAAGCCGAACTTTAGGTTAAAACAACAATGTCAAAAATTCTACTTGAAACTCGCGAAACAAAACTTTACTCAAAACTTGAAAACTTTAAGTAACAAAAATAGTTAGACTCAGGTCTGCATGTAACTTCCACTAAACATGTGACTCGATCATCTCGCAACAAGTCCCAGTCCCCAGTAAAATTCATATTTGGACCACCGAAGTCTAACTGAGGTGGCCCCACGTTGGGCGCCATTTTGTTATGGAACTATGTTGAGTGATTGGATTGGACGTGAAGTCAACCAAGGTATCTTTCAGCTCATGCTGGCAGTCTGGGGACTTCACGTCCAATCCAATCATTCAACATAGTTTCGTAACATAAGTAGCATAACTTTTAATTGCCAGAAAAAGCTGTAAGCTCTAAAGATTCTGCTTTTTTCTTAAATTTCTGTCCAGTTGTCGAGTATCTGATGAAAATTATGTCTGGCCATCGCCGTGTTGCAGTTCACCTTTTTGCTGCGTCCCTGATTTTATTGCTGATCGTCGGCGTCACCAGTTGAGTTGTGGTTGTTCTATTATATTACTCGAAAATAAAAAAAAACAACAACAATTACTTATTGACTAAACCGATTTATTATCTGGTCCAAAGTTTGCTTGGTTAACCTCACTGAAAAACTGAAATGAGTCAAACAAAATTCTAGAAAACAATAATAATTAACGTTTAGCTCGTGATGTTACCGCTGTTACAAAATGTATGATTAAAGCATACGCCACATTCACTTTTAAAAAATCAACATCAGACTAAAACTAATCAAGTAAAGTATTAACTTCTTCATACACCATTCCAACTGTGATATCAACCTCAGCACTCGCATGTATTCTTTGATTCAGTACAGCCAAAACCCTCGAGAATATTTTCCAAGCCATGAAACAGAAATCTATATGTATGCGTTGTGAGTCCGTTTTCTAAAATGTTTTATATTGAAACTTATGGAAAAGTGCCAAACATTGACTTTATATATGCTATAGGGCCTAAACTATTATCCATATAGGAAAATAGTCTTCTAGTAATTTAAAGCTTGGTTCGTTACCTTCCCAAAGGCTACACTTCCTATATACCATACTTAACAGAATAATAAAATAGCTTTGATTACAAAGTAATATCTTACCATTTTACGCTAAATACTTCTCAGCTGAGTGATAATTGCATGTGTGTATGTGCAGCCGGAGTCCTAATCTCTAGGCAGCTACATTCGATATCATCAGCCCAGGGCTTGCCATGACGGCACAGCGGCATACAATGATTACTCAGCTGAGAGTTTTTGTTTGAGAAATCGTAGTCATTTGGTTAAGATACATTTTTTTAAATAATTTTTGTTAAGAAAGATATTACGGTTCGGAAGATAACAAAGCAAGCTTAAGATTATCAAAACACCATTTTTCTGTATGAATAGTAAAGGGTTTTCCAATAAGAGGTGTTATTTTGATATTCAAAGAAAAATGCCATTTTTTGAGATAAATGATCGGATCTTTATTTCTTTATAAAGAGGAAGGTATGCCGTTAATAATGGAAAATAACATTAGCCAAATGACAACCACGACCACGCCTACAGGACCATATCCTTTTCATGAAATTTTCCATAACCAAATCGCAAAGTGGCTGCCCTATGTCCTCGATAGCCTCACGAATTCCATTGTTGAGGTCTTGAATCGATGCTGGGCTGTTGGCGTAGACCTTCTCTTTCACGTGGCCCCAAAGGAAGAAGTCGCAAGGTGTTAAGTCACAAGATCTCGGTGGCCAATTGTGATCAACTCTTCGAGAGATAACACGGTCCGGAAACTTTTCCCGTAAAACATCAATGGTTTCGTTGCTTGTATGGCACGTAGCGTCGTCTTGTTGAAAGTAAACGTTGTCCAGATCAATACCATCCAATTCCGGTCATAAAAAATCATTAATCATCTGTCGATAGCGCAATCCATTCACCCCCTTGGAAAAACTAGTTTCCGCAGGGAACTAGATCTGGAGAATGCAACAGTCTTAATTAAAAACCTTTTTAATCTTCGTTCGGTTCAGATAACGCTTACAATTTTTCTTACGTATTTAGTATCTAAATCTTATTTTCTTTTCTCTGTTCTTACTTTTGTACATTATTGCAAGTTTGGTTTCTCTTTTAATTTTCTTCTTACATTTAACTTCTTTAACTTCAATATTTCCTTTACATATTTAATTTCTGTCTTACTTTCATCTCATTTCTTTTGTATTGTGTTTTTACAACATATCTATTTTCTCTTTGAGTTTATTTACTGTTTTTTTTTTTACTAATTAATAACAATATGAATAACTGCATACTTGTGTTTTGTTTACATTCTTCTGTTATATTTTTTTATTCTATTTTTTTACTTCACATGTCTTTTACTTTGAAACTTCTCCCACTTACCGTAATAAGTTATTTATTTCTATTACATTAAAATTTGATGTACCTATTGGACAAGAAGTCATTAATTCATTTACACGTATTATCCCGTTCGAAAACATTACTTACTACCTATATAATAACAAAATAACATAAAGTCCTTTTTACAATCATTTATAATAGACCGAATACTTACAAAAATATTATCCAACTCATAACAACAAAATTTTTCTCTCCAATAATTACAATTTCTACAATCCTCTATCCTTAAAGTTATTCTTCCTATGGGTGCCCAAAACAATTACATTATTACAATAAAACTACTTTACTATTCTAATTGCACCACCTGCTTCTCGATGGCGGTTAGTAAATTTGCTGTTTGTAGGTTTGCTGTTGTTGGGATGACCTTTTTTATACTGGATTCCACTTGTTTGGATAGCCTCCCTTGGGTTTGGCCAGTCAATGGTTTGCTGATAATGGTTCGAGCTTGTTCACTTTTCTGATGCTTCAAGTGGTACACTAATCCTGCTAGCATTTGATCA
Organism: Dioctria rufipes; assembly: GCA_963924295.1. Taxonomy (NCBI): domain Eukaryota; kingdom Metazoa; phylum Arthropoda; class Insecta; order Diptera; family Asilidae; genus Dioctria; species Dioctria rufipes. Next base: position 168,588,016 of record OZ002741.1, on the reverse strand, counting down.
CAATTAATCCCATTAATTATATGTATAGATAGATAGAATGTCTTTATCTACACTGTATTGCTGGACAATTTCTTGTAATAAGCGCTTCTTGAATTTTACTACGATTATAGGTATTTGTAAAAAAAAAACTTTCTTTTGGTCCCGATGGAGTTCTCTCAATTATATTGAGAGTTCACGTGTACTTAAAGATTTTTTTTTTATATAATATCATAAATACTGTATATATGTATGTTAGTAGATATACCATATAACAGATCTAGCAACATTAATTTATGCGCTAATAACTCCTCCAGGTTTTCTAATTGTAGCTTTCCAATAATAGTTCGGCAGTAGCTCCAAATTCGGCATCCAGATCATATGTGTGGTCTTCATCTACTTTTACAGGCATAGTGTATACTCTGCGCTTGTTCCAACGATTATTTCACTCATCTCCCGAGCGTAAGTTATCCGTGGATGTAAGCTTCCGATGATCAAAGAAGCCAACCTACGTATACTTATCTCCGGTATCTTATTAATTTCTCGTACTTTGTTCATACTTTGAGCTGCAGCATCGTCGATTCCCTATAATTCCACGTTGCATATTTACTAGAGTTGATATTTTGCTTCATAGATCCCCTCGTTCTGCTGCCGCCTGTGCTCTGGAAGCATTGAATAAGTAGATTTGACGATCTTACCTATACTGATTTAACATATGGCAACCCGGTTATTTTTCGCTATTTTAAGTGTGTTTTTCCTTTCAGAAATCCTTATGTTTGTTCTATATACTTTAAAATTTTTCTTTTACAATTTGTTTCTTTAACTCTTATTATTATATATATTTTTTTAAACTTCTCTCTTCTCTTATTCCTTTTAATCTTTTATCCACCTTCTTTTAAATCTCTTATATCTTTTAACTTTCCAATCTTTCCTTAACACCCTCTTTAATTTTTTTGTTTCTTTACAAGATCTCTTTGTTTATAAATCTTGTTTCTTAACATTTTATTTTTCTTTATTTCCATTACTCTTTTGTTTTTTATTCTCTCTTTCCTACTTTAGGTTTGATTTCAATCTTGATACATTTATTATTCTTTTAACTTTTTATTTCTGTTTTTTTTTCTTCTATTCAATCTGGTCATTCTCTGTTTTTTTTTATAAACCTCTCATTTTTATTTCCAAAATACATTTGCTTAACTTTACATCTCTAAATTTACCTCACATTGGGTTACCTTTATAAATCCTTTTCATATCTTCCTGTCCTTATCAAGCTCCGCTCATCGAATTTCTCCTGAAATTAGAGGGAATTTGTTGGACATATATTTGGTTAAAACCCCCGATTCCTGGGACATAACCATTACTTACCTTGTAAGGGGTTATTGAACTTGCAGTAGAAGTCGCATTATCAACATGAGTGGAGACCCGTTCCCCTACTTTCCTCTCCCTTGACGTACTTCTGTCCTATCCGACTTACGATTATATCCCTAAAATTTAAACTTACCTTTTTGCAGAATCCCCTGTGCCTTTGGCTGTTGGAAATCTTCCGTATATTTGGCCATAACACCGCAAAGATGCAACGGCGTCTAGTCTCTCCTCAAAACGATCAGGAACAACTTCACCAGTTCCTCTATACCATCACTACTTAACAATGATGAAGTGGTAGCTGACTCCCTGGATAAGGCTAATATTTTGGCTGTTAGATCAAAATTTCTTTTCCGAATGTATACAAGAGCCAATATACATCCGTAGGAGAGATGTGTTCAAGGTTCTTAAGGGGATGGACGTATCCCAAGCCGCAGGACCTGATGGTTTCTGGCCCTTTTAATTAAAAGCTGCCCCTCATAAACCTCTGCGCAAGCTCTTCTACATGTCTTATTCGCCAGGAATCATTCCAACTGATTATAAACTAGCTCATTTTCAGCTTATTCCCAAATTTCAAATTATCAACTAATTCCAATCACTTTGATTCTTTCCAAGGTTTTTGAATCTATCATTAACTCCAAATTATTGAAGTTTCTAGAAACCAATCAACTCATCAACGATCGCCCATATGGCTCCCGGACTGGACGCACATCTGGAGACTTACTATAGTTTCCACAATTTTGGTGAATAGAAAAATAGTTGCCCTAGATATTTCAAAAGCTTTTGACAGGGTTTGGGCATCCTGCCATTTTAGACAAAGTTAATGTACTTTGGTCTCTCCCTCCTCTTCAATTATACATACCTTGAAACTTTTCTATTTGATCACCTAATTCTTGTTGTATTATATAGCGTTACATCTGAGTCGCACCCTATAAATGCCGGCGTGACCCACGACTCTGTTATCTCTCCGTCTCCCTTCCTAATTGTCATTAATGATGTGCTTTCCCTTACTTTCAATCCCATCCATAGTTTTGCTGATGAAAGTATCCTTGATTTCGTTCACTCCTTTGACACTTCTGTGGACTCCCGACGGAATGCCACATCTGTCAAACGAGATGGCATAATTAGATCATTGAATAACGACCTTGATAATATCCTCGCTTGGGGTGAAGCGAATCGAGTCGAATCAAGTCGAATCAAAGCATCTAAGTCCCAAAGTTGTCTCATCTCTTTAAAACAAAATCATAAATTTTCCACTTCCGCTTCCTTTGATGGAGCACTGTTTTACAATACACCGTCAATATGCATTTTCAGTAAGTTAAGCTGGACAGACCACATCTTTTCTGTTGCCAAAGAAGCATCAATATGCCTTGGATTTCTGAAAAAGTGTAAGATATATTTCAGTACGTCGAATCTAGCGCCCCTGGTCGTACAGCTTCAGTTTCATTAGATATTGTCCAAAAGAGAGATTTCGAGTTCAAGCTCACTGGCGATATGGCAATAACATGTCATATCGACTCACTCGAGCACCGCCATAATGTTAGATGCCTTTCGCTCCTTTGTCGCTACATGTATGGTCAATGTTCCGATGAAATATCTAGTCTGATCCCTTACAGATTAATTCTTGTACGCAATACTCGCACTGCAAGCCTCGCACATCCTTTCGCCCTTCATATCTTCAGCCACCCAGTAAAATTCCGTGATGCTTTCTTATCTTATTCTGTGCGATTGTGAACAAACTACCATCTTCTTCTCGGGCTTTAGTCCAGTCAAATAAGCCGAAAAAATGCTAAAGATCGCATTTAATTTGTTTCAGGCTGCAATTTTGAGGGTTGGTGTAGGGTGGTCCTGGGAGTATTGTCGCAAAAATGCAGCCTCGCAGGACCAAAAAAAAGGGGTGAAAGACAATAAAAACACCCCCGAACGCGTGACAATCTATTTGCCGTGCGTGCGGTTTGGAAGAGGTAAAATTTTTGAAAAAATTTAAAATGCTGTATTATTTAGAATATGATTCTAAATAAAAAAGTCTATGGTGGCCAACCCCTATCTCGTAAGGGCGCGACAGCAAAACCGAAAGAAGCTAAGGGTGGACACTTCGCTGTATCCACTAACATGTGTCCGATTACTTCAATTCTGCAACATTTCCGTTTAAGAGCTAGCAACCAAAAGAAGCGTGAATTTTTCGATGAAGTAATGGAAAAACGAGGGGAGTGAAGAAAGTTATCGGACTATATGTTGAGCAATATTTGCGCTCATGTTTTGCTGTGGTGACGTACTTGGAACATTTTTGAATTTTTCTTAGAATTTTGGCTGGTTGTGCAAAGCGAGCCGAGATATGATGATTTTTGCTTTGAATTTTTTCTTTTTAGTTCAATATGGCTGCAGCTTTGCGCATTCGATGCTTTTTAGGGTTTTAGCTGACTGCGATTGCGTAGGCGTGGAAGAAAATAATGTTATGTGATTGTGTACATTTTTTGTTTGTTTTTAATTGTTGTAAAGGGTAGGATATGGGATTGCAGGCTACACAGGAAGAATGAGATATAATAAATTAATGGTATAGACTAGATGGGTGGGATCTGGGTTGGTTAGATGGTTAAAAATAGAAGCGTTACCTTATTTAAAAATTTATTACTGACAAATCATAGTTATATAAAATTTGCAGGTGCTTTCTTTTTTAAATTTAATTAAAAAAGGGTTTACTCATTCCCAATATGATATAGTGCAATAATTGTCTCTTGCAATTTTCAAATCAAAAAATCAAATCAAATTAAAAAGGATTTGTTTAATCATATTGATTCTACTTTGTGTGGGCACTTGGTGGAGCATGCTACACATTATGTAAGGTGTTATAAATTTTAAGCAATTTAAATAATTTAAAAAAACACTTGGCAATTTATGTTCAACTTTATAAATGTATTTGTCATTTTATTAAAAAAACAAAACATTAAAGTTGACGCGTTTCGTTCGATCAGAACATTGTCAAGGCTAAACGACTACTATTTTTCAATTTTGATTGTGCTGGCTAGATGCTCGGAGAGCTAATTTTAACAATAACAGGGTCTAGCAGATGGCTTCTGTTACTGAAATCAATTTGGTCATTAACTAGAAAAGTACCATTCTTCTGTTGCTTTCTGATTTCATAGATTTCGTACTTGTCTAATATTTTTCCACCTTTTAAGCAATGCAACAGTTCCATGTCGTTTAAATTAGCTTAATGTTTATTATCGCGTAGATGTTTTGCAAAGCCAGAATTCGGGTTATTGGATTTACTAGATTTTATGTGTTCAGAAAATCTTGTCTTAAGAGATCTTTTTGTCTTCCCTATATAAACAGCTTGGCAATCGTTGCAGTTAAGCTTATAGACTCCACTTTTATCCACTGTATCAATTTTAGGTTATATCTTATTATTGGATAGCAAATTTTTAAGAGTATATCTATTGGAAAAGGCTGGTACTATATTAGCGTTTTTTAAAGTAGTCCTGAATTTATTAGATAAACCTTCTATATGTGGAATTTTCTTATATATGGCATCTAGACTATTACCCCGCACTGAAGAGTAAATGGAATCGACAACTTGATTGAAACATTTTTTCTTTAGAATACAGATAATTGTACTCTCTTTATATCCATTATTTATTGCTATAGTCAAGATGGTGGACAATTCTTTATTAAAATCAGTTACACTAAGACGAACTTTTAATAGTCTGTCAATCATACAGTGAAAAGATGCCATTTTTGTATTCCAAGAATGACAAGATTTACTTGCAATTACAGTGTCAGAAAATGTTGGTTTTCTAAAAATATTGTAACATAATTTGTTATTGTTAATTTTAAGCGTCAGATCTAAAAAATTGATTTTATTATTGCCTACTTCTACAGTAAATAAAATATTTTGGTCTAATTTATTTAGAGTTTTACTCACAAAATTTTTAAGTTGTCGTTCGGTTCCCGTCGAGATGCATAGAATATCGTCTACATATCTATTTATTTATTTATTTATTCAGTCTACCGATTTTAACAATCTTACAGACAGGAAATATTACATATTTACATATAAGCTATGTATAATATATTTAGGCAAGCATTAGAAACAATCATAGTCATAAATCATTATTAACATAATCATAGACATCATTATACGAGGAATCATTAATTATAGAAATTATTATAGATGCATTAGCTAACATTTTTCCCTTAGAAATGTAACATAGACACATGTCAATTACAAAGTTATATCGAATATATCCTTAGAAAACATAATTAAATGTCGTTTTGAAAAATTAATTAATAGCAAGAGTTAAGGAATAATGCAGAAAATGGAAGGAAAACTAGGTGGAAGGAGAAGCGCAGGACCATGTTGAGGTGGGAATCGAACCCACGACCCCAGGCATGGTAGCCAGCGCCCTTAGCAACTGAGCTACTGAGGCCAAAATGAAATATTTTTCATAATAGGAAGACCAGAATTAAAAAGCTCATTTTCTAGATTACACATTAAGAATTCTGATAGAAAAGGTGAAAGAGCGGAACATATAGCCAAACCATCACTCTGAATGTAAAATTTCCCGTTAAATTGGAAATGATTTTGGTCAATTCACAGATCTATTAAACTAATCAATTGTAATGTTTTATTTTTGTCTAAGATTTCGGTTTCAATTTTTTTGTATAAAACATTTTTTTAATTTAGTTAGAGGAATCGACGGAAACAAATTACTAACATCAAATCAAATTAATTTAGCGTTATTAGGTATATATAAATCCTTAGTTTTTTTAACCAATTCTAGCGAAATTTTGATTGAAAATTTGGGTTCAAAGTGGATAAAAGTGGAGTCTATAAGCTTAACTGCAACGATTGCCAAGCTGTTTATATAGGGAAGACAAAAAGATCTCTTAAGACAAGATTTTCTGAACACATAAAATCTAGTAAATCCAATAACCCGAATTCTGGCTTTGCAAAACATCTACGCGATAATAAACATTAAGCTAATTTAAACGACATGGAACTGTTGCATTGCTTAAAAGGTGGAAAAATATTAGACAAGTACGAAATCTATGAAATCAGAAAGCAACAGAAGAATGGTACTTTTCTAGTTAATGACCAAATTGATTTCAGTAACAGAAGCTCTCCGAGCATCTAGCCAGCACAATCAAAATTGAAAAATAGTAGTCGTTTAGCCTTGACAATGTTCTGATCGAACGAAACGCGTCAACTTTAATGTTTTGTTTTTTTAATAAAATGACAAATACATTTATAAAGTTGAACATAAATTGCCAAGTGTTTTTTTAAATTATTTAAATTGCTTAAAATTTATAACACCTTACATAATGTGTAGCATGCTCCACCAAGTGCCCACACAAAGTAGAATCAATATGATTAAACAAATCCTTTTTAATTTGATTTGATTTTTTGATTTGAAAATTGCAAGAGACAATTATGTAAGACTCAAATTTAAAAACAACATACACTCGAACACATATTTTTTTTTCTATTATTATTATTTTCATCAAAGACAAACACTTGATAGCTCATGGGGATTGGCCAACCAGATCCTTCCCGGCTCCACACTGTAAATAAATAAAAACAATAACTATGAGCTAGGTCTGGCTACTAAATTCCTATCGCGAGCTATGCGGAATGCCATTCACTACATATATATAATATTTTTTTAACAAAACACAAACACGTTGAGGGAGAGCCTCTCAACATCTAATTAGAAGGGACTTGCATGGGGTGTGGAGAGGAGAGCCATCGCCACTTATTAAAGAGAGAGGAGAACCAATCTCACCTTCAATTCCCAGCCGTCGAAACATGAGGAGGAACACCGTCCTCGATGCTAATTTTAACCCTACTTCACCAATAACAAAACATTATTCACACTTAGCACAACCTGGTGAAATGGCGGCAACCACACGCTCAGTAATACTAACTAATTCTATTATTCTATTATCCTATCATTACACCAAACACACACTCATATATACCAGGCTAACTCCGTGATTACTCACCAAATCCACAACACTAATTGTTTTCTTTTTTTCTTTTAATTCACTTTCCGATAAAACATAAAACACTAGGTACCAAGCCTAGTTCTAATCTCAATCTTTAATTGTTCGTTTTCAACAACATCCACCAATGACAAAACATTACAATCAATACCACAAATAGCAACTTTAATCCTCCGATTACTAAGGTTCAGGATGAACTGACCGAATACTAACAGTCCAATATTCAGGAATGCGTAAATCGTTCAAACCAGTTCCATTATTTATCGAAATACAAATGTATGCTATTCCGCTTACGCATTCCTGTTCCTACATCTAATCAAAATCTACCCACTACTCAACACACTAAGAACCAGCTAATTGCCTTGTCCTCAGCTTGGTACATTACAGTTCCTATGAATCTACGCATCACGAAAACTGCAACAGCCAGCACGAATGTGCCCAGCAAGTGCGTAAGCAACTCGTTACCTTTTACTGCAGTCCTTGAGTGATGCGTTTATTTCTATTTACAATTCTACAATTCTTCTTTCAAAAATGAGTTGCAATACATTGTATTTATTTTCCTGTGATCTTACAATTATTGCACTATATCATATTGGGAATTAGTAAACCCTTTTTTAATTAAATTTAAAAAAGAAAGCACCTGCAAATTTTATATAACTATGATTTGTCAGTAATAAATTTTTAAATAAGGTAACGCTTCTATTTTTAACCATCTAACCAACCCAGATCCCACCCATCTAGTCTATACCATTAATTTATTATATCTCATTCTTCCTGTGTAGCCTGCAATCCCATATCCTACCCTTTACAACAATTAAAAACAAACAAAAAATGTACACAATCACATAACATTATTTTCTTCCACGCCTACGCAATCGCAGTCAGCTAAAACCCTAAAAAGCATCGAATGCGCAAAGCTGCAGCCATATTGAACTAAAAAGAAAAAATTCAAAGCAAAAATCATCATATCTCGGCTCGCTTTGCACAACCAGCCAAAATTCTAAGAAAAATTCAAAAATGTTCCAAGTACGTCACCACAGCAAAACATGAGCGCAAATATTGCTCAACATATAGTCCGATAACTTTCTTCACTCCCCTCGTTTTTCCATTACTTCATCGAAAAATTCACGCTTCTTTTGGTTGCTAGCTCTTGAACGAAAATGTTGCAGAATTGAAGTAATCGGACACATGTTAGTGGATACAGCGAAGTGTCCACCCTTAGCTTCTTTCGGTTTTGCTGTCGCGTCCTTACGAGATAGGGGTTGGCCACCATAGACTTTTTTATTTAGAATCATATTCTGAATAATATAGCATTTTTAATTTTTTCAAAAATTTTACCTCTTCCAAACCGCACGCACGGCAAATAGATTGTCACGCGTTCGGGGGTGTTTTTATTGTCTTTCACCCCTTGTTTTTGGTCCTGCGAGGCTGCATTTTTGCGACAATACTCCCAGGACCACCCTACACCAACCCTCAAAATTGCAGCCTGAAACAAATTAAATGCGATCTTTAGCATTTTTTCGGCTTATTTGACTGGACTACTTACATTCTGCGAAGGTTCAAGAGTGACATACACCAGAACCTCCGCTACTTTCCTCATGTCCCCAAATCCTTTCCATATCTTATTCCTACCATGCTGTGCTTTGCATCATAGGGTATCCCCTGAGCGTGGCTTAATAATAAAAAAAAGTAAGAAAGCTTGAACTGGTGTCAGACCAATTCTTATGATACCCTAGATGTTTGCCCGTATGTAATTTCGTATGGTCATCCATCTGTAAACGTCTGATTGTTGAAGCGGTTTTTCGCATATATTTCTAGAACTGTTCGTCGGACAGCAAAAATGATTACAACCAATTTCATAGGATCTCACATTCTAAAGAATTTTTCAGTACATACAATAAAAACTCGATTTCATAGTATATGTTAAAAACTAAGAGTTTTACATGGCAATACCAAGAAGGGTTGCCCGATTTAGCCCATTTCTGATAAAATATTCACTATTTTTTTAAGAGCGCGTGTGCAAAATTTCAGCTCTCTAAGTACACGCGCTCTCGAGTTATGTGTGTGGGATAACAGACAGACGGACAAACAGACGGACGGCCGGGCAAGCGAACATGCAATAATCAAAATAACTCTTAATATTATGCGTGGGTGTCGAATCCATTTTGCTCTACCATTATTGTTATAAACGGAATGACAAGCTTGTATACCCTGTAGATTTTTTCTAGGGTATACAAATTTATCTGAATCAAATAACTAGGATTTTCCAAGCAAAGTCTATCAGCTGAGTAATAATGAATATGTGAATGTGCCATGATCCGATGAAATCGAATGAATCTGCCTCCAGATTCGGACTACGCCGCATATAAACACATGCAACTATTACTCAACTGAGAGTTATTGAGAGTAAAATAGTAAGGTTATTTTTTTATTAAAACTATTTTAAGGTTTATACACTGACATATAATAAGAATGGACTGAGCCATCATATCTAATTCTTATAGTCAAAAATGGCACAAATGTTTGCTAAAATCTATTTGTCTCTTTCAAGCTCAAAATGTACACTGTACTGTAACTAATTTTAGAAACAGTACGGCTGTATTAATTGGAATACATTTTTCAACATCTTTAGTGTTTCCAATCGACAAATAACAATTCATTATGAATCGGTATGCAATTGTACGAAATAAAGGGTTTTCACAGCCTGTTCAATATTGGTGCCATTTTTGAAGCAAGAATGCGAAGTCCATTCTTATTATATGTCAGTGGGCTTATAGTAAGTGTACCTTTTGTGAAGGTAAGGCGCCAAGCTTAAAATTACTGGAAGACTATTTTCCTGTGTTCATAGTTGTAGTTTAGGCTCTAGCATATATAGAATCAATGCCTCGTCACTTTTTCATACATATCAATATGAAACATTTTAGAGAATCGGACTAGGATACAGCCACAAAAAATCTCAGTTTTATGGCTTGGGTAGTATTATTTCCCGATGGTTTTGGCAAAGCCGGCTCATTATTTGTGTGGAGCTCAAGTTTTCTAGTCTGTGAACATATTACAAGAGTAAACTGCTAGTAGAATTCCTGAAGGAGCAGACAAGTTATTTAATACAAGCGAAAATTTATTGACATTTCTACACGCTGCCATATTCATTTATCACTCAAGCTTCCAGTTATCACTTTTTTTTTATTGCGTCTCATTTGTTCTACATTTTCGTCTTTTATTATCCCCGTATAGGGCCTCAACCCTAGTTTTCAACCAATCAATGTAAATTTTAGTTATAGTTGCTCCTAAATGTAATCTTCAAAAATATGCAACAGTGAACAGCTGAAAATCTGATCCTTTAAGGAATTTATTTATAGTTACTCTTTTTAAAAATCTCGCAGAATATTTAAGTGAAAGAGAGGTGAGCATGGAGGACGGTATTCTCACTTTAACAAGGTATGTCTACTACATTTTTGATAGATGATGCAGTGATGTCATATGAAGAATTCCGATTTTGCTTTTTAATTATTTTTATATATAATTATAATGTTCTTAGTACAATCGTGTGATACCGTGACGTTCATAGCAGTCATACCTTGTTACTGTCAGTATACCGTGGACATGGAGTACACAAACAAACTTCCGCTCCGATGGTCACCAACGGTTGAAGTGGTGAAGGCATATCAAAGATGCTGCAACGTACCACCCCACCACACCAGTGCTATAGTGTAGTGAGAACTTGAAATTGGAATATGCGCATTGTAGTATCGTTGCCGCAATTTTCTCCACCAAGTATTAAAAGGTATTGGAGCTTACAATATTTTTGTTCAGTCAAACCCCATAACTCGGTGAGCAAAAATCAGGAATAAAGGAACGGAATTTCCGCGGATGAGCTTTCTTTCTGGATGTGATATGTTTTCAGTGATTTTGTAATGATTTTTCCCGTTGTGGTATATTGGAAATCAAGCGTATCTTGTTTCTAAAAGTGCTAATTATACGAAAACTGTAAGTTTCCTTGACTTTTGGGAATAATAAAATTATATAAATTACTAGTGAGAGGAGGCTAAAATTATTTAAGTAGTATTCGTGCATAGTGCTGTGAATGTGAAATGAGTCGAGATAAGATCCCCTCTTTTCTTGCAATAGCATAGCAGTTCTCGTGGAAAACTATATAGGGAGGAAAAGGACATTGTGTGCCTAATCTTGCACCCGGTTTGTATTTAATATATCCTTTTACAGGGGAGCGAAGGAATTGGGGTCGAGTAAGCATGCACGTGCCAACAATAGCAAAGTTGTCCTACTTATGCTACTCCTTCAGACTGGCGGGAATTATATTTCTCATAAATGTGCAAAAGCTATGTGTATTGCAGATTTGTTTGAATTTGAAGTATATCATTCATTGCGGTACCATTGCAACCATTTTATCCCTAATGAGAGGATTATTTTGTGTAAAATTTTATGCAAAACTCAGCTTTATACTTATATGGCACAGTAAATTACAAGTACAGAACCGAAGCTGTGCCATATTTGCATAACTAACGAAAAGTTTTACATTTTCTTTTAAAATTTCCTTAAAATCGAATGATGACGTGTAAATGAGTTTTATTATTTTGGGAGCAGAAGTGAGGGTTGAAAATTCTGAAAATAGTTCGTTTACATCTGACATATGAATTTAAAAATTATGTAATATTATATTTGCGATTTGTTGATAAGTGAAGTTTATTAGACAAGAAAAGTAACAAGAATTCTTACTTATGTAAGTAGGTATAAGTACTTATTATACATTTCCCCGATAGTGTTTTTTCGACAAAGGGAATTATATGGTGGTCGTCATGTCATACTTGCTCATATTATCGTTGATTTTGTTTGAAATTTGTGTAAAAAGGCAAGGATTCTTATTGAAATTAATCAAAGCGCACCATATTAAGCTAATTTGAAAAGAAAAACCTGTTTGTCATCCATCCATCCATCCATTCTTTCATTCATCGATTTCTGTAGTCTCGTGAAAAATATTGTGCTTAACAATGATGCTTCCAACTATTTCTGTTTTGACAATTCGCTTTCAGTTAGTTATAGGTTGTCTTAAATGTGCCAACATGGTTCTCTTGCATGTGTTAGCTAGGACCAGCTCTGCGCGCAAGGCGACCATGTTGGTTTAAATCAATTCACGAGCAGTTCAGAGAGTTTCGGTTTATTTCTTTTTACGAACGGATGTCAAATCAATTGACTTTAAACAATCTTATAGTATCCTGGCGATATCAGTTGACTTAAAAAAAAACGTTGTAGTATAAGTATAGTATATGTAGTTCATATGAGTTTTATTGAAACCCTCCCCCCATTCGCCCTACCATTCTCTTCCTGTAATCATGCTTCGGAGTATTATAGTAACTCCTTCAGAGTTGACCAGCTTGTACCGTACATACATCTTTACCCTGATAGCATATTTCGCCACGCTTTCCAATTCAGTGCCTTGTTGATCAGTTCTGGTCTTGTATTTTTCGTCTTAGTGCTAGAGCTTTATCCGCACGGCAGTTTCCATAGTATTGAGATGGAAGTAGTTATTCCTTTATTTCTTAAATCTGCTGCATATCAACATAATTTCTGCATTTAATGCCTTGAAGCTAAGATTTGGGAATTCATTTGATTCAAAGAATAGTAAGGTGGGGTTAGGGAATATGTGAAGTGTGTCAGAAGAGTGCAGATTATTTGAATTCTTACTGATTGTAAATGAGAGCAAATACAGGCTGTGGTGAATTGTCCAACGATAATTATAAGCAATCCCGCATTGCGGTGAATCGACAATGAGTTCTTCTGGACATTACCAAATATAGCTAATAAAATACGATCTGACCTTGCTCAAAAATTTTATTTGTATTGTATTGCATTCTAAATCTGATTTCGTTAGTGATACTGCATAACTACGAGACTAGTAATATCATAATCACGTAACTGCATAGAGTAGCAAATACCAATTTCGAAGTTAATGGTAACATAGCTAAGAAACTACAACTTGTTTTGTTAATTTTATGCCTAAAATCCAAAAAATATGATATTTCTTGTCTTATCCTAATAGTAATGATTTTGTCATTACAATAAAAAGAAAAAGGATTTTAATGTCTGTTGAAAATTTTACTGTGACTTTAACTTACACCGTAGTGACATTAGTAGTCTCGTGGTTATGCAGTATCACCGGCGATATAGATCTTGTAAAGAGTGCCAGAGTCGATGGGCTAAAATATTTCATATTTTTCGAATGCGAATACCTTTAGATCTGTTGAACATTTAATTTTGATTTACAAATATTCTGTGACAATGGAGACTGAGTATTTGATATGTTTAATGTAAATCTAGTGGTACTGGAGAAAGAATCGATGTAGTCCATATAAATACTAAATTCGGCAGTTTTCCCAAAAAAATACACTGAATTAGAATTAGTATGGTTACTGTTAGTTTAGCCCACCATAACTCTTGAGGGGAGCGGAGTGCGAGGGTGATCGAGCAGTCGTTGGAAAGGTCATGAAGTTCTCCAAAAACCAATTTTTGGCACCTAGATGGCAGCTCGCGCGGGCCTCCCTTAAGGGTCTAAACTTATATTTTTCATCGGGGCCCGGAACTGAATAACATACTCATATACAAATCACAACTACCCCACCTTTTGTAGGGCAAAACCCATACTGACTGGACTATAAGGAAAAGTGCAAAAAAGAACGGAGAAAGGGTTACATTTTGGGTACAGAGTGTGGTAGGTCATTTTAAAGCTAAGCTTTTATATATCTTAAATCCAGTATGAAAAATTGGTAATGATGACGTGTTTTTTGAGTTAAAAAGAAAACGAGCTATAATTCCGAAATTTTAGCTTTGTTGAGCCATAACTTCAAAACGGATAGAACGGGGGAAAATCGTATAGACCATACCATTGGAAAGGTCCAACGATTATCTATCTACCAAAGATTAAATCATCATTGGGTGTCGTTCAGGGTGATCTATGAAAACATACCCAAATATCTGTAAATCCCGTTATCTCGAAAGCCGTTCGGAGTTCCCTCTATCCATACAATTTTTTGCTCGTCTAAGTATGACCTATCCATAGCCTTACGGTTCACAACACTTTCGGGATACCCTGTAGAGGAATTGCTCTAACTACACGAGTAATTGTTTGTGTAGACCTTTTAAGTATGTGTCCTATCCAATTTCCATTTTATTCGTTTTATCTAGACTGCTATGGGTACTTGCTGTGTGATTGAATAAGGTTCTGAGTTTTTCATTTGTCTTGCCTGGAATATTTTGCATGTGCTATATGTTCCAGTTTGAGTATGCAATACTGATACCCGTAAAAGATGACTTGACGAGCAATTCTTGCAGCTGTAATCGTTATATTTTAGAATCTTGTAGGCAATGCTCAGGATACACTGATTAAGAAAAGTTAACGTAGAATTCCATCACTTATACCCTCTCCTCTATTAATAAATCATCCGGAGAATTCCTTTGAATATACTAGGATGTCACTAAATACGTTCGATTACAAAATTATATTGCTTACTCGGTTGTTTCATTTCTTCAGAAATTTCTTTCCATAACTTTTGTACATTGTGGTAATTTTAATTTTTTCAATCGCTATTCATGATTACGCAACTATACAAACTTAAATTTCACTTCTAAACACGCAAACACGTTAATTTAAATGAAGCCACTCAAGCGATTTAGGCTCGTTTTGAATATCGCTTGCCCCCTCGCTTCAAGTAACTTTTACTACAGAAACTCAGACTTCAATTTTGCACTCTTACCGCATGTGTTCTCGCATCGCATCACTTCTCTTTTCGGGCCCTCCCAAATCCTGGAAAATATTTCACCTGCGTTTGTAAAAAATTGGACAAATCATGTAGTGCTCCAATTTCTCCATATACGGGCTACGGCCAACTTTAGGGTGAGAAAACGCCACTTCAAATAAAATAATCATGTTATAGTTCATTTATTATTAAGACCGAACTAAAAAATAAATATGAAATTCTATTAAAAGCATTGAAATTGTTGCAACTATGAAGCCAAATGAAACCACTCAAGCGATTTGAAGCGATAAAATTGAGCAAGTGCGACTTTCTCGCATTGAATATCGTTTGTCTCCTCGCTTCAAGTAGCTTTTACTAAAGCCACTCAAATATCAAAACACGTGCGCAATCTTATCGCATGTGTTCTTGTATCGCTTCTCACATCACCTCTCGCATCGGATAGCTTCTCGCGCCTACTATGTTTGCCGTCTAAATGAAAATCAAAAATGTTCCAAGTAACGTCACAGCAAACATGAGCGAAATAGTCAAAAAAGGGGGTTACCTGAAAAGTTTTCTGTGAGTTTTGAAAATTGGTATTTTTATAGATTTCGACGTGCTCTTTCCGAACTTTCACTTTGCCACCTCATATCTTTGCCGCTCGCACCGCCATTTTGAAAAATTTGCGCTCAAAAACGTTTTCTTGGCAATATCTGCTTTCCCACTCATTTTACGATGAAAAGATAAAAATATTTATATAATAAATTAAACTAGAGAAAATTTCCTATAATTTATGTCTTAACTTTTTTAACTTTTTTTTAATGAATGGTTTCAGCGTATGTGTTCTGCAAGGTCTACTGCAACACGCATATTGTCAGTAGGCCGGCTTTTCAACGCGTAGTAAATTATTTTTCGTTAATGTACAAAATACACTTGTTGGATATTGCAAAAAATGTTTATGGGCGCCATTTTTTTAAATGGCACCGTGAGCGGAAAAGGTACGAAGTGACAAAGTGAAAATTCAGAAAGAGCAAGTCGAAATCTATAAAAATACCAATTTTCAAAACTCCCGGAAAACTTTCCAGGTAGAACTACCAAATGAGTGGACTACAAATTTTGTGCAATATTACAGTTCGATAATTTTCTTCACTCTTGCGAGTTTTCTGTTCCTTCCTCGAAAAATTCACCCGTCTTTTGGTTGCCAGTTCCTGAACCAAAATTCTGTAGAATTGAAAATAATCGGACAAAGCGATGTGTCCATACTTAACTTCTTTCGTTTCCCCTGTCGCGCCCTTATGAGATATGGGTTGGTCACTATAGACTCTTTTATATTTTGAATAAATTAGCATTTTTTTAATTTTTAAAACTACTACCGCTTCCGATTCTCACGCATGGCTAATAAATTATCAGGCGTTCGCGTTTACCATCCCTTTTGTTTTTGTCCTGGTATGCTGCATTTTTGTGACAATACTCCAAGTATCATCCTACACCAACCCTCAAATTTTTAGTCTGAAATAAATTAAATGTCCTATGATTAACCGAATTTTCTGTAACCGTTTTGTGAAACATGAAAATTGAATAAAACTAGTAGCCTTTTGTACATGTACTTTATTTTCACAATTTGAAAAAATTTTTTAATTCTGACAGCTGTTTCGGTCCAACTGGACCATCATCGGAGAATAGACAAGTGCTACTGGTATACATTTACAAATTCGAGAATCTCTTCGTCTAGACTTAAAATAAAAATAAAATACAATAAAATGCACACACATATGTCCATCAAATGTTTATGAAGAGAGGATTCCGAATGTAGCTGAATCTGGTAAAATCATTGTCTGTTGATGAACATATTTAACAAAACTGAACGAATTGGCTCGAGATGTTGATGACAAAATAAATTTCACGATTGAAGTAGAAAAGGACAAGACTATTACCTTTTTGGATCTTAAAATATCTCATGAAACAGGTAGCCTTAACTTTGAAGTATTTCGCAACCTTACGTACACGGATAATGTTATCCCATGCAATTCTAAACATCCAATGAGTACAAAAATTTTATATATATAAATATAAATTATATTCTATCCGAGTTCTGATATAGGACTTGTAGCGGAGCGCTAGATTTGACGAGCTGTCCAGCTTTACTTGCCGACAGTTGTAAGTATACAGAAGTTGAATTACATGTATTGATGACGAACAATTTTCGTGTTTTACTAGCGAAAAATATGCCTGAAATCCGCATATACAGCAGACTTTAAATGCTTGGATCAGCATACAAATGTCACAAAAAAAAGAAGTAAGTCATATTTAAATTGGGTAAAGTAAGGATTGGAAGAGGTGTATTCAAACGAAATATGTACGAAGATTACAAACTAACATAATATATTTTTTATTCTAAAATTTAAATACCAAACTTTTTGAAAGTATCGACTAAATAACTTTTTCGTTTATGTAAGGAATATGCTTCCAGCCTCTTCTTGTTCATAAATAATTACAAACTTTTTTTAAAACATTTAATAGAAGGTTTTCGCAAATTCAAATAACGAATGTAATAGCTACCAAAATTAAACTTCTAAGGGCATTAAAACCAACATTTTAAATAAACTCAAGTAGGCATACGTGCGTACTTTCTTCTTAGCTTGCCAATTTGTTTTCCCTCTACGCTTAAATCTTTAAGCTTTATTTAATGATACAATCGTATAAATCATCAAAACTTTTCCCTATGTTTGTGCTTCTCCTAATCCTCTGGACTATAGAAGGAATGGATGTAGTAAATACAAATGACCCCTACTACTTACATTCACAGTCATTTAAATGCTTCTGTTAACTTTTCGAATTCATTATCATTTATCATAGTTTAAGAGTTCTCAGTTTTTTATGAACTTCAATTTTATGAATAGTTCATTACACTTAAGTATTTATGTGTCTATACTACATATGTACGTAAATATGTATGTGTCAGATATGATTTCCTTATATGCTGATTACGCAATGTAAGTGATGTAATATCCAAAGGCTATGGATAGGTCATACTTAGGCTAGCAAAAAAAATTGTATGAGTGAGGGAAAGGCAATCCTAACGGTTTCCGAGATAACGGGACTTTAAGATATTTCGGTATGTTTTCATAGATCACCCTGCAACTTCTGAACCTTATACCCATGATGATGATTTAAACTTTGGTAGATAGGTAATCGTTGGACCTTTCCAATGGTCTATAAATTTGTTCCATCCTCCTCTCCATTTTATGGCACGACAAAATTAAAATTTTGGAATTTTTACTCGCTTGTTTTTTATTTAACTATTTATTTTATTATTTATTATTAACTATTTTTACAAAAACGCATCATTAATACCAATTTTGCATATTGAATTTAAGAAGCCCAAAAGCTGGGCTTTAAAATGACATATCACACTCTGTGCGCAAAATGTAACCCTTTCTGCGTTTTTTACACTTTTTCTTAAGCATATCCAGTAAAAATGCAATGATAGGCGTTGAGCGACGATTGTGAAAGAAGAAGATACTGAAATTTCATTTGTTTTTTTCATTTGAGAGTTTTTAAAGAGGATTTTTATTGCGAGTATTTGCATATTTTGCAATCAATGTTTTTTATAACTATCGCGAAGATTCTTCCACTTTTTCTGCAATTTTCAACTGAAAATACAGAAATTAACTAAATTAAAATCAAACTGAATACAAAATAACAAAACTTCACCATTTGTATTTAAGCGCCTCGAAATATCCATCCAAACCACGTCTTTTTTGTCCACTTATCTAATCTATTTTATGATCACGCACTCCTTAATCAATTTTTCCTCACAGCTTATTATTTTAAAATTACCGCGGCTCGCTACAACTTCAAAAAGACAAAACTGAATGACAAAACAATTTCATTCGATTTATTTTCTTGGTAGTACTGCAGCAACGACGGCAAAATTAACTGTTCAATCCCGATGAAAATTCGTCGTTCGCTCACCGTTGCTCGTCGTAATTTGGTGCGTTCGTATAAGCTGCTGTGCTTTTAGAAATTTGACAGCGGAGTTTCGTCGTCGTTTTTCGTCGCTCGGCGCAATTGTGACTTGACAAATTTTGCTTGCCCGAATCAATTTACATTATCAGTCACTTTTGGCGACTTATAAGTGGGTGCAATTAAATGCACAGAATTGGGTAATCATGTGTTGCTTACCTGCATAACAAGTTCTGTTTCGTTAAGCTTTCATAATTTTTTTTCTTGGAATTATTGAATTTTGTAAAATTATTGTAACTAGAATCTAGATGAAATATACTCGAGATCACCAAAAAAATTTTTTTAATTAACATTTCTATTAATTTTGTCTAAAGAGGTTTATTGGATAGTAGGTAGGTTAGGTACCTACATACATATTGTCAGAGCTTATATGTACATCGAACAATTTTTAAGTACATATATATACATTGAAAATCTTTCTTATTGACTGCTAGATCTGTCATTCTTACATGGTTTTATTTAGTTTGCACTGTCTGTTACATTCAAATATTGCGATCGATTTTTGATCCAATTCCTGGTATATCGCACCTTATTCGAGACCCGTCATTTGTGAACATATAACCTTCGATAACTAGTAGAGAGAGTGAGACTAGGTACCTATTTCTTTACGGCTACGAGTTATAAAGTTGTATTTCACGCCTTTATTAAGAACGTGATTATCTGTAACGACCACTTACTTATAACAATGGACTGGGCGATTTGCTATTTCATGTGGCACAAAAAATATTGTGTTTCTGTATATCCTAGTTTGAGAACCCTTTAAAACGTTACTACATAAAAACATGTAAAACTCAAACAATCAGATGAAATTTTACACCCGAAAATCGAATTAAATTAAAAAAATATTTTTCTTGTGTTCAAGTGATATTTTAATCAGTTATAAGAAATTAAACTCAATCCAACTTTAATTTTGAAAAGGTTACTTTTACATGAATCTTGCGTATGGGCAAGAGAGACGAAGCATGGTAAACACCTAGGTATATAGAAGACAAGTATTCCCATTAAAATTTTGGCACATTGCAGCGGAGAGCCTGTGACGTAATTCTACGACTAATGTATATACATTTTATAGGAAAGACAGAGAGAGGAGAAAGAGTATTGTGTTCTCTGTACCGTACTTTCCTATACATTTTCACAATATTTCGTCACTAATGGCGGAACGTGGCTCGTAATGGGAAACCTTGTATTCTATATACCTTGGGTAAACACTATCTTTACCTTATTTGCGGTGATTGCATCTGCAGCCAACATAAAAACATAAAATGGCATAAGAAAACGTTCAGTAAAGGATATTTTGTGTTGGTAGCTCCAACTCTGCCATAGCGCGAAAGAGAAAACTATAAAACTTGCGCCATTCTTTCCTATTAGAAAATGGCAATGCGCTCAGTTCGTTGCAATAAGTCAGTGGTAATAACGTACTTTGGAAGCGACGTACTTCGTATGTTGTAGCCTGTGGCGACATGTTATAACTTCACATCGAAAGCGATTATCGAAGCGAAGATTTCGCTCTGGTGGTATGTTATAAGATTTTCTTTCGACAGGCGATTTTGTTTGTTTAGAAGTTATTTCCGAATTTTTTTGCCCTGGGACAGATTGCATTTATAGATTCTTTTTCTAGTTGCTGATAAATTTTAATAATAATAAAATTGGAATTTATAAATTTTTCAAGCGAATAGGCTTTATATGCGGAGGGAAACGATAATGACGAATAAATAATCAATTACCGGGACAAAACAAAATTTTTAAGGCAGCGGTATAATGTTAGGATATAAGCCTAACAAAATGTACTGCCTTATTAATTTTTGAATTCAAAAAACATTAATTAGTATATATAATCATTTATTTATATTGAAAATTTTAAAAAAATGTAACATTTAAATCTAATTTCTTAAAATATACATTCATTTTATTATCTTCGCTTGTACTATCACTCTCCGCAAAACTCAGTGAAGTTATTATTGCCTGTCGAAAGTATTACAACAACTTCGAGTCTTTCGAAGTTATGAGATCTTGCTCCTGTTCTTCCTCATATTGTATTGTGGAAGTTCGTGTCGTAATCCACTAATCCAATAACATCTCCAGGCTTTATACGTACGCATATTTCAATTTGTTTCGTTGATAATAATTGAAGAGAAGATAAAATGATGAGAGGATAACCCTTTTATCTTCCATCCTTAATCTTTCGCACAATATTGGGCCAAATCCTTTCAAATAACCCACGTGAAAGAAATTAAGTTTAAATTTTGCTTTATAGCAATACACGTTATTGGCACTAAACAGCGGTTTCCCCTCTTTCTCTTCGAAAAGTCTGGGGTAATGGAATGATGGTGTTGTCGTGCGTCGAAAAAGCGATTTCGAGAAGTTTGTGCCGCTCAACTGTAGCCATAGGAATATTCTTCTTCCAGAGTTTACCTCCGGCGCCCACTGGTGGGTAACGGAAATGCACCATAAGCAGGTTGTCCCTTAAGAAGAGCAGCTTAGATACAATGTTGGTGCAGCTTGGTGTGGAAAACCTGAATACCTTCATGATAAGGGTTTTTTTTTTTTATTACCCAGGCGAAGTCCTTCGATGGGGATCATCAGACCTATAGGCCTATGCCTAACGGGACAATAACCCGAGCTTATGCGGCTGTTACAGCAGTCGAAGCAATCTTAACCTCGAACGAGATTTATACTCGCCAAAATACCAGTCCCAGTCCAACCTGGCGTTCCGGCGGATTTTCTTTTAAACTTTGAAATTGATCCCTGCTCTGCAGCAGATTTTCGTAGCTTGACCTGTTGTCTTTCTCGCCTGGTCCTTCCTTTTTGCTGAAAAATTCCTATACGATTTTTGTTTATTTTTTACTTTTTATACTTTCAATTGAATTCTGTTTGAATCGCTTTCATGAGGAAGGAAGGTGAGGTATATCTACAGCATGGCGAAGCCAACAGCAATGCAGTCACTGAGATATTTCCATACCTCCAGTTCACTACTTATTATTAAGTCATCTAATACATTTACAAATATATTTTTACGTAATAGAACGTGACAAGTGACATCTATTGGAAATGGAAGCGTAAAATGAGTCATAAGGTGCGGAATCTGCGATAAGGTTCTGTAGAACTTTTAGGGTAAAAATACAGCACTTGTCAGCGCTAGGAGCGGGTCTTGTTTTGGACAGTGAAGTGAATATAAGTGAAAGTGTATAAATAGGTTAAAGTATTTTAATTGTATTGCGATAATTTGAAGTAAGTACATAACTAGTGATAATTAAAGTAGAACTAATTGGTAATTGTTTGTGAGTTAATAAACAGTAGAGTGAAATAAAAGAACTAGTGAATTATATCTGAAATATTGAGTTTTGAATAACGAACCTGAATGCCACGCAGAAATGAATTAAGTTCGTGAAATGACATTTGACTTAAAATTGAAAGTGTGAATAGTTTTGTGAAATTGTGTAAAATTTTGTACTTTACGTTAAAGTTCATGAAGATAATTTATAGTCAACTCTGAGTAAATTATCAAAGTAATGGAATGCAAATTGGGTTAGCTCCGATTACAGGATTTGAAAGTGGAGCTGGGGAGAAACAGGTACAAAGAATGCTATAGTCGAGCGACTTAGACAAGCTTTGATAGAGGAAGTAAAGACATTTATTTTTGAAGGAATTTCGCAGGAATCTGAAGCTTTAGAATACATTAATTAGCAAATGAAAGTTTTTATTAGCTCTGAAGATAACGAATGCTTTTGAGAAACAACAGAATTCTTTTGAGGAAAAAATCAGAAAATTGACGGAATCGAGCAAGAGTAACAACAATTCACTGAACACCTTGGCGACCGTAAAGCATATCTAGAGAGGATAAAGCATCGTCAACATCTGAACGGAAGAACTAAAGCTTCCGGTGCAGGCAAAATTAAACCTCCAATATTTGATGGAACATATTCGTGGCATATTTTTAAGAGACAGTTCGGAGGAGCTTCTGAAGTCAATAGATACGACAATGAAGACAAAGCTACAGCTCTGGTAAAAGGACTTCGAGCTGCTGCGTCAGAGTTATTACAACTATTCCGATTGAAAAGCAAAGCGATTACACTTCATTGGTACAGGCAATAGAATCATGTTATGGAGAGGAGCTCATGCAGCAAGTACATCGCCTACAGTTACGCAATAGGAACCAAAAACATAAGGAATCACAACATAAACTGCAGGCTGATGTGCAGAGATTAGTGCATATTTCATACTCTAGCGTAAATGTACATATTCGCAATGAAGTGGCAATGGGAGCATTTGTGAACGCTATTGAAGATCAAAATTTACAACAAGGGCTATGGCTAGCAGGAAAGAAGTCGACAGAAGCAGCACTAGCCTATGCATTATCGTATAAATCCAACAGACAAGCTTCCCGGAGTGCAATACGGCTGAGAGAAATTTCAGTGGAAGAATATACTTGCAGCAGAATGCAGAATGCACTTCAAGTTGTCTCCGTCGATACCGGAATTTTAATAAATTGTGGCACCTTCAAAGGGACTATAGAAAACGACGACAAATGGGATCACCAGAAGAAGAACGGACAGAATAGTGCCAAAGATATTGAGCCAGGGAACAAAATATTCGTGGAGAGACTAGACTTTAAGCAGCGCGACTAGTCGCATCAGGTTTCTTGTTGAGCAATCGTAAAAAAATGTAAAAAAAACTTTAATAGCAGTCTTGTTATATGTATATGGAAGTATAGGAAAAAAAACTGCGCAGTCACCATCGACCCTGGAACTTCGAGATCGATTATCAGAGCGGATATTATCAAGAACAAATGGTTTCATTACACCACCAAATATCTACTAAGAACTGCAACAATAGCAGCACAGATTTTTGGAAAAATAACTTTAGATGTTCAACTAGGCGAACTAGTATTTCCTCACACTTTCCTGGTTTCAGGCATCATGGATGAATGCTTTCTTGGAATAGACTTCATGACCACATATAAAATAAATCTAGATATCGGAGAAAGGATACTCAAATGTGGCAACATAGAAATTCCAGATTATCCTGCGAGAATATCTGTGAGAATATTACTCTCTCTGCATGCTCCGAGACGCTAGTTTACTGATTACATCGGGACCTGCCAGTTCTATTTGGTGAAGACTAACCCTACAAAAGTTACATCGAACATCATTCTGTTAAAACTTTAGTGAAGAAAGAAGGTGCATCATTATAGCAATTTTATGCCACAATTAATTGAATTGTGCCTGGGCGAGAGCAAATCATATGCCCGTTAAGACGACGACGACTTGAATTTCTGATGCCCTCTAATATTTGCGCTAAGAAAATCTTGAAAACGATTTATTCTTATTTTTTTTTTGTTGACCGTGGAATTTTTGGACCTTTCTCTCTTTAGTTTACGCATGCATGTTTTTTTTATTATTCAATATATGTATAAAAGAGAGCTGCTTTATGCGTCTTTATGCTATACTAACCAAATTTTGTTATATTATTTGTTTCTGAGCACTTATAACTAAAAAAAAACATGCATATACATAAATAGAATTTAAATAAATAAATAGATATTAGGCTAAGACTTATCTCTATATTCGTAAACAGGTCCTGTGATCCGATTGGATTTTTCTGGATTGGTTTCCATGTCGATTTTTTTTTTCTTAAGTTAGAAATTCTTGCTTCTTTTTAATTTTTCCGTTCTCTGTTTTCCTTTTTTTTCTGCATTCTTTTCTACTCGTGCATAAAAATGCTAAATTGTATATATACATTATTATAAATTAATGAGTAATTTTGAACAAGTGCGGAACTTACTGTTAGGCGCAATCGCATGGTTCGCATTATACAAATATCCATATTATATAGGTTCTTCTTATTCTTTTTACAACACGTAATTATTTATTTTTTATTTTCATAAATGTAGCACAATTTATACATAACTTTTGCTTTTGTTTAATTTTACACAGTTTTCGTCTTTCTTTTATAAAGCACTTTTCAAGAAGAACTACAAGAATTCCTGTGAACTCGCAGCCACTCATATACTATGAATTTTAGGTCTAGCCGCTAAATGTAGTACAGTCATGAGAATTCGAGTTTTTCTTGTTATCGGATGTGCACTAACTAGGGATAGGATATAAAATTGGGAATGCTGATTCGGCTAAGCGCCGGGCATATAATTTGAAACGCTTCATCATTAATTCTAGTCACAGTACTCAACACATCCGAAAATGCGATACAACTAAAGGAAGGTGCTATAATTGGAAATTGTGTAGCCGCTTATCACATTGTTAGTTTGGATAATGCTGATAATTTCAAATAGACAAAATATATTATATGAGCTACTTAAGAGGTTCAGAAACTTCTTTCATCCAGTGCCTTAAGTGAACAACAATATAACGATGCCAAAGAGCTAATCGATGAATTTTCGGAATTATTTGCAATGAATGATGATAATTGCGGTAAAACAAATCTTGTCCAGGATCGGATCGATATAGGAGATTCCAGACCTATTCGGCAGACACCACGAACATGCCATCAGTCAAACAACATAAAGCTGCAGATATGATAACCTCCATGAAGGAACAAAGCAAAATTAAGAATCTAACAGAACTTGAACATGGCCGGTTGTTTTTGGTCAGGAAAAAGGATGGCAGCATCCGACTCTGTGTAGACTAAACGCCAATTAATTAACGTAATAAGAAAGGATAGTTATCCGTTACAAAGAATTTATGATATTGGTGCAAAAAAATGTTTAAATATACACAACAGAAACAGAAAAATATACGAAAGTTTAAATCATGTCCGATTTGTTAATTTGAGAAATGTCAGAAGGTTTCTTCTTTTCAATGGCAGCACTATATTCCTTTTACCTTAAGAAAAGGGGCGCTAATGGTTTGTTTATTTTACATAGCAATTTGGATTATTAAAAAAGTCTCCCATCGAAATGTCACGATTTCATTACTGCCATGACGAAACGAATACAAACACAGCACACTAATGCATTTCGCCGAGTGGCTTAGGTTTTCACCCGATATGCCGTTTCCTCATTAGTTATATATTCAATGAAATAAACTAAAGGCAGTGAGAGCGACACAAAAATATTGGATACTTAGTTGGCGACAATTTCGCATTTAAAGCACAGTGAACGCGACTCGACAAATGTTTTTGACAACGGTCACTGGTTTATTTATTGTAAAAAAAAATAGCAACAAGAAAAAAATTAAGCAGTCTTTAATATAGTTATGTGGCTTACTTAAAATTGTATAAGCATTAATAAAAAGCTAAAAAGAAGAAGAAAATGAGTATAGATGGTATGACGCTTATAACATAGCATAACCTTTTCCTTCAATTTCTCTATAAATTTCTCCTCAAAACTCACCATTTCTCAAACTATAATTAAAGAAATTAATTGTACACAAGTTTTTAATAACTAGTTTATTTACCATTATCTTTTAATATCCTATCCTTTATAAAAATAAACAAATCCACATAACATGAATGTCAATTATTCACACACAGAAATGCCAATTATGGTGGCGACTAATTTAGAGATTTTCCCAAACTTTTTGTTGGCAACTTATCGCCTTGCCCTCATTGTGTTAAGTATATGGGACTTCCATACATTCGAATCTTTGACAGCAACCCATTGACGGCGACTTTGTTGTATCGCTCTCACTGTGTTTTGGCCTCAATTCCCTGACACACCAAAATAAATTTTAATTTTCACAATCTAAATAAGTCGAACTTTGTATTTTTGCTAAATGTGTACAGTGGCGAGTGTCTACAATTAAAGATTTATGAAAGATTTATCAAAGTTTTTTTTAAAAGCGTCATTATTCAAATTGACTTTTGCCCAGTCAGCACAAATATTAAGCTGACAAAAATAAATAAATATAAAATTATGTTATTTTTATAAATAAATTGCAGCACAAACTAAACAAAAATATGTAGCTTCAGCTACGTAGGCATCACCTTTTCCAGAAAAGGATAGCGGTAGCCGTTAAATATTAGTTGCTATCGACTATTTCAGTAAGGAGATATGTACAATATTAGGAGTAAGATAAACCCAGATCAACTGTTCTACACCCACAATCTGATGGCATGGTAGAACGCTTCAGCAGAATATTTGTCAAACATCTAAGGAAGGAAGTCGACTATCAACGCGATTGGTATCGACATATTCCTAATGGCTTATCGATCACCTATTCAGAACACGACTGGAGGTAATTTGCGGAAAGCAGATGCGTGTACCAAGTTTGGAACACCTAGAATTGCTCGCTTTAATTTTTTTAGAACAATGAAGCCTGAACATTGACTATCAATATAGAGTGATATTGGGTTATTATTAGAAACTTCTTATGGCCTTTTATCGATGTATACTCGAAGATAAATCTTTCAACAAGATTGCCCTATGCGTGCCACACAAGTGGCGAAATAATCGCCCTACTGCCTGGACCGGTAACTTCACGAAACGGTACACTATTAGCCGTCGAGGGTCGTGTGATTTTACACCTTTATACTTTTTCCTATTTGGTTATGTACAGTCACTGGTTTCTGCGAATAGTCCAAGAACGGTCCAGAAACTGAAGGACAACATACATCGCGATATTTTCGCTGTGGAGTCATTTTTTATTTATGTCAGAAACCCATTCAAAATTGGACTTCTGAAATATACATGCCACTAAACGCGCCATGAATGACGTCATTTTCCGCTATTAATTACATCAATTATACTTTCAATTGGCATAAAAATCCCACATCGTTTGTTCTTTATTCCATTTTAAATCCGAACATTCCATTTGAAAAATCCTATACATATATATGTAACAATATCATTTAAAATACGTATTAACTATATTAACTGAAAGTGTAGGTATTCAGTAATTGAATCAATTGATCTGAAGTTTTCAATCCTTTCACCATGCTATATACATATGTATGAACATTATGTAATATTCCAAAACAAACTTCCTATAAAATGCATAACACCAGCCCACATAATTATATCAATCAACTAATGTGTAGGCACAATTGCGTGTCAAGCTTTTTATCGACAAAATAAAATTCATTCCGGATTTAAGTCGATTCATGTGAAAATAGGTTTTACATGAATATTTGATCCTCGAAGATAGACAATTGCACGGCATTGGATAACATGCTCTTTGATATTTTATATATTTAATTACACAACCTGTACGGAAATGTTTTTGTGGAGACCTTCGAAAAAAAGTTAAATAACATTTTTAAAGGTTCGTTTTATGGATGGAATTACATAATTACTGAAATATGTTGAAATTTAACTTACGTACATAATTGCAATCCGTTACCGTAGAGTATTTTGTTAAATTGAAAGAACCTATAACTCCATACATATCGTTTATTCAGTTGGTTCTCTTGCAGATACATTTCCAACACATGTAACATACACTCGCCGACTGTTGAAATATCAAATTGAATTTGAACGTGCTCTTGTTTCTTAATATTTTCTAAGTAAAACTTGCAGGTAAATAGGAATTACAAGTACTGTACTTGAATAATGCAGGCATATGAAGAAATTAATGCTCACTGACCAATTTACCGCACTAGAAATGTTGCTTCCCGACATCCTGCAGAGAACTAAGGCCCTTATTACGAAATATTCCTCTCATTTCCGTTGTTTTATATTCCTTCAGAAAGTTTGGAATTATTTTAAAAACTACAAAAACAGTGTACTTAATTTTTATGAAAGCTTCGTACACGAAATTTCAGTTCTCTATGTCGACGCGCTCTCAGGCCGTGTCCATATACATACGACGGATTTACCCGATTTGTCCCATTTCCAAACTTAAATCTACAAATTTTTTAAAAAGGCCGTTTGCAAAATTTCAGATTCCTTAGTGAACACCATTGACTTATAATAATGGACTGAGTGTATTGCCATTTTCCTATAGGAAAGAATGGCACAAGTTTTACAGTTCTCTCTTTCGCCCTATGGCAGAGTTGGAGCTACCAACACAAAATATTGTTTACTGAACGTTTTCATATGCCATTTGAAGTTTTTATGTTGGCTGCAGATGCAATCACCACAGAAAGAATAAGGTAAAGATAGTGTTTACCATGCTCTGTCTCTCTTGCCCATACGCAGGATTGCGGTAAAAATAACTTTCGAAAATTAAAGACGGAATGAGTTTAATTCCTTAAAAGCAATTCAAATATCACTTGGACACAAGAAAATATATTTTTTAATTTAATTCGATTTTCGGGTGTAAAATTTCATCTGATTGGTTGAGTTTTACATGTTTTTTGTGTAGTAAAAGATTTAAGGGTGCTTTAACGGTGATATACAGAAACACAATATTTCTGCCACATGAAACAGCAAATCGCTCAGTCCATTGTTATAAGCCAGTGGTGAGCACGCTCTAGAGCTATCAAGAGGATGGCACTATCACAAATTCTATTGACTTTCTGAAAAGCATACTTCTTTTCGTTTTGCTTAACATTATGCCATTTAAACCTATCTGAATTGCGTTCAAGATTTTAGATATAGCAGCTATTAGTTGCTATTATCATCTATTTTGCGTTCAACATTTTTCATATAAGCTTTCTTTGCAAAGACACAGCTGCTTTTTGGTAGTTCTCGATAGCATATTTTAAGCTATTGTTACGAGCGTGGCCTTAGTTCATTATTTAAAAGACAATATTTCAGATATTCTTCAGAAGTAATTCTCACTAGTACTGTACTTCCAATTATCACAATCTAAATAGTTTACTACGTTCACTTCACTGCCTGAGATAAGACCATTGACATATATATAAATGGACTGACTGCTTTCCTGTTTCATGTGGCACCAGTTTTGATCTCAGATAGTATGCTCTCACTGTAAATGCTACCAACTGTCATAAACTGGTGCGATATTTAAATTATTTGTCAGTGGGTTTTACCGAATTAACCACAAAAGTATTTGGGACAATTTGTATTATTGAATTTTAATTCTGAGTCGAAGGAAATGTTTTTTACAAAGCTGTTTTGGTTGGAAATACCGCTGAACCTCAAATTATTTCTCGTTTCAGTGGGAAAGTATGCTCTCACGGAAAGAGACAGGAATATGAAAGTGGTGCCATATGCTTTCATGCATTTTTGGTTCAACGAGCAGTCCATTTATATACAGGGTGTCCCATACGTACCGCATTTCCTTTATACACCGGATTCCTCACTCAATTTCGAGAAAAAAGTTGTATGTGAGGAGAGTCGGAAAATGCATGGTGAGGGCGGTAGGGGGGTTTTGTGATTTTTGTTCTTTCTATCCTAATACCATGTAACTTTCGTGTAACTTTCTTGTTATACACCCTATGAAGGTGACTTGCATCTCAGGTGATAGTAAATCCTCTACGGTTTCCAACAAATGTCCAACCACCTCTCTATTCCTTTTCCGTCGGCAGTTATAGGACGTCAAAATCAAAAAATTAGAAAATTTTGCAATTTGTATTTCAATTTCAACGATTTTCCCGCTAAAAGACAATATAAGGATAGCACTTTCTTGCACGATTTCGAGTCCTCCGAATGTTACCTTTCATTTGATCCTGCATATGTACCTACCTAAATGCTACCGTTTTTGAGATATTTCCGTTTTTATGATGCATAATTTCATTAATTTTGCTAATAACAATAAAAATCACGTCTAATTTATGCAATTCCACGCAAATTAGCAAAAAATTCATAAATTTATGAATCATAGAAACGGGAATATCTCAAAAACGATTGCATTTAGGTAGGTACGTGTGAATAGTCAAATTAAAGACAACATTCCGGGGTCTCTAAATCTTGTAAATAAACTGTATATTTATCATGTATTTTGGCGGGGAAATCGTTAAAATTTGAAAAAAATAGGATGTTTTTTCCAATTTCTGAAGTTTGACGTACTACAACTTAAGATTGGAGGTGACAGTAGGGCTGGTTGGACATTCATTGCAAAGCTTAGATGGTTTGCTATCAAGAGAGAGATAAATCTAGTCGTGATAGGGTGTATATCAAGCAATTTACAAGGTGTAAAGTGCAAACAGTACCAAAGCCCGTAAACCCCCCTACCGCCCACACCGTGCATTTTCCGGCTCACCCACCATACAATTTATTTCTCGAAATTGAGTGAGTAATCCTTGGTATAAAGGAAATGCGGTACGTATGGGACACCCTGTATATGTCAGTGGATAAGACTGGCCTCTTGGTGGTGACAAGCGCCGTATTTATACTCTACCAATTGTCTACCCCAGAACCTTCCCGAATATTCCGTTCTCGAAACATTGGTTCTCCGAACCTAAAGTTGTTTATGTCCGTACTTTATAGATGTCGCCCGCCCATTCCTGTGTTTCGCCTGCCCATTTCTATTGCACGTTACACTACTTTAAGCTATACTCGGGCCCTGGAGCTAAAAAGTTGCTATAGAAACAGTTGCGAATGTGTGAACTCTCAGCAAATTTGTCAAATTTAGATGGTTTTGTTTGGGTTTTTATTTGTGAAGTGACAATAATTTTTTAAAAAGATGGAAAATTAGAATGCAATTATTGCTTATATAAATTTGGTGTTTACAGATATTGGCAAAGTATTGAAGAAACTTACTTCGCCGCTCAGGATTTCTTGTAGATATTAGCTTATTTTATAATTTCTCATCTGCAAATAATCAAGCACAAATTCAATTCTGTACAAAAAAATGCTGAAGCCTAAGCCTTGAACGTCTTCACTTTCCAGCATGTAAATTAAGCATTTGTTGAGAACTTTAAACTGATAACAAGTTCTAAAGTATATGAGGACCGTCATATATAAAAACCGATGTCGAAAATGTTTCTTATAAAAAGCAAGCCAAGCATTTATGATTGCTTTTTAGACGTTATTTCAAATTAATAAAGTAGGTAGGTGAAGAAATTCTCGTTTATTTTAACTTTATTTCTATAAATTCTTGGAGCACAAAATCATTTGTTGAATTTACTCTTCTTCTTATCATTACGTGACGAAAACGTTTTACTTGAGAGAAAAGCAGAGACCAATAAACTAAGGATTGTAATGTGATACATTCTTCCTTTTTTGACGAACCAGTAGCTGTAGGCTTGCTACTTATTCTTACTTGAATGGGTGTTTTAAATTATCTTCATATATTTTGGCATTATTTATAATGGTAATGTTATTATATATCTAATTTCAATTCAACTGAAAACTTATAAAAGAAATTTTTATATTTTCCAGGCAAGTAGCGGAAAAATCTCTCTATGTATATCATCACAAAGTTATATACATGAAAAATGCACCCTTCTTATGAGTGTAGTGGAGAAAACGGATTACAGGAACAAAATTTAGTCCAGCCGTTAAATACACGAAATGACAATGGACATGTCGAAGAATATTTTATGTGTTCTACGGAGTTTTCACAGAAGTCAACACCAAATTCCGCAACGCCTTCAATATCATCAAATTCTCCAGCATCGACGCCTACAACATCAAAGCACTTGGTGCAACCGTATCTACTCAAATGGAAGGATATGCCACAACACTTACAATTTAATCCTTACGTCCTAACAGGATACCGTCCACTTCAAACATTTACAGAATGTATGTTTAGTTTATTTTATTGGCACAACGAAACTGTTAATATTTTAACCCATGGTAAGTCTATTAACTATTACCTATATTTATTTTAAACGTCAAAATTTTTATTCTATTAGTTTAGTTAACTAGGCAAATTTTTTTATAAAGATAGCTTCTATCTAGACCTACTACTAGTAAAAAAAAAACTTGAAAAATGGGAGCGCTTTCATGTCCTCATATTTGTACCCAAATAGGATTCAATAAGCGTTACATCCCAGAAAACCATGCGAAGAAGGGGTTCTTTTGGAAGAAAATAACACAGAACATGCTCTGAACATCTTCTCGATATGCACCACAGGATATGAGAACATGTTCTCTGACTACACGAAATGATATCAAAATACATACATATTCTTTCTATATGCTTTTCATAAGACTCATGTTCGTCGTCTTCGGACGTCGGTCAAAAAAGATCGTATGATAATCGATGACAAAACAAAATATGGAAAATTTTTATGTCCAAGTTTACAGATTTGGACCCAATCGTCTGTGTAGTATCTTTTTAGAACATGTTCCATTTTGTTATCTGGGAAACTGAAAAGAAACAAGTAAAGAAGCTAGAATTGGTCTAAGACCAATTCTTATGATACCCTAGAAAAAATGATTATAACCAATTTTATAGGATTTCATATTCTGAAGAAGTTTTTAGTACAATAAAAATGTCTAGGACTGATCGTTTTCACAGTATCCGTAAAAAAATTTAGATTTTTATATGGCAACACCAAGAAAACGTTGCCTGATTTATTTAAGTTTTTTTTTAATTTTATTTGCTATTACTATGAAAACACCATGTACTAAATTTCAGCTCTCTATGTCAACGAGTCCCTCAGGCAGTGTCCAAATTTGTTTAATTTTCGAACTTAATTTGACTTTTTTTCTTAAAGTCCAATACTCATTAGGTATCCTCCAGTATTTCTAGATGGTTGTCCTATATAGTTGTGTGCTGGGACTAAGGCGCGTATTCAACAAGCGATTTAACTGAAATTTAATTTAATTTTTGTTTTAGTACTTGCGTTGGAGAGGGTTGGGGTCCACTTGAATTAAGTTTAAAGTTATATATGCGCTGTGTGTCAAGACAGACGACGTAGTATACTGCATCGTGTGGGCGTGGGCCTGCGACCATAACAACCGGCTGTACACTCGAGGTTCTTTCGGTCAGAAAAGAGGATATCGGCCCGCGATGAACGGTGGGGAAGCGATGGAGTGCATTTCCACATATCTTATGCAAATTCCGAAGAATTGCAATTCTCCCTTAATGAACTTAAGGACCAAATTTAAAGTTGGTACACAAATCCTGAAGAAATCCGGCACCGAGATGTCAAAGAAGCAGCTGCTATTAGAATATTTGTCGGATATTCGATTACAGAACTATGATATGTCAACATATTCACCATCCGACCGTTTTTTAAATAAGGTGAATTCTTTTGATAAATGGAATATGATATGCGAATCGTTATCGCATAAAGTTATTCCTGCGGCACGACCCCGATATTTTTTGTCATCGCTTCTAATGGGAGCTAATAAATATTTATACAAGAAATTCGGATCAAGAAAACTCATCAACATGCTGTTATCGTTAAGCTTTGCGGCATGTTCCTCTAAAACAACGCTTTTCGAAAAATCTGCCATTGTGCGTCCTTATGAATCGATTAATTAAAATGAATTCTTTCAAGTTATTTGTGATAATGCGGACCACACCATGAACACTATTGATGGGTTATATACCGTTCACATCATGGGAGCTGTCCAATGTGTGACCCCTCACGATGCTGTATTACCCAATAAAAGTATCTTACGTTTGACAGAATTATCAGCTTGTTATACGTTAGACTCATGATACAAAGATAACAAGGTATGGCAGATTCGAGAGGAATTTTTTTGTGTTGCTACGTCATGAGGTGACAATGTCGTTCCCAGCAAATTTGTTTTGAGTTTTTCGTATTTTATTGGCTGAAATACGTTTTGAATATATTAAAATGTTTAACAAAACATTAGTTCCTTCTATTTTTTCCCGGACGGGAATCGAACCCACACTTGTTAGGATCGGTCAAAGATGGAGAATAGAAGAATTTTACGAACTTTAATTTTTAACGATTCTAAATTAAGGCTAGGCTAGGCTAGTCACGAATTAAGAAATACAATCATCTGTCTCATTTTTAGTGCAGGATCAACCGTTGAGGAATTATTTTGAAAAAAAAAAAAAAATTTTGTACCTTTAATTCAAAATGACGGATCGCGGCGA
The DNA here is from genome assembly GCA_963924295.1 of Dioctria rufipes. Classification (NCBI taxonomy): domain Eukaryota; kingdom Metazoa; phylum Arthropoda; class Insecta; order Diptera; family Asilidae; genus Dioctria; species Dioctria rufipes. The sequence continues at coordinate 168,553,086 of OZ002741.1, read as the reverse complement.
TTCCCCCAAGGTAGAAAACTTAGATTTTTCATCGGGGCCCGGAACTAAATAACGTATATCAAAATCATTTCTACCCCACCTTTTGTAGGGAAAAGGCCTCTATAACTGAACTATATACATATTTACATATGCTGCTTATTTATATTTTTCATGAAGTTTTAATTGAAATTATTCCTCCAAAATTAGCCATTAAATGCAGGATACAGTTCATTTTCCAAATAATAATGTGCAGCACGAGTTTGTATCATATATAACTATATACATTTGTAGGTACATGTAATAAGAGTCCTAATAAATCAATAAACCTATTTCGTGTGCACTTTATGAAAACATTTTCCATTTGCATTTAATTGAAAGGCTAGTACATTCCTGTGTTCTGTAACATTCGATTTTTCGAATAGACCTTTGGCCTAGTTTCAACAACGAATGTTCCGTGTACGTGGCTGAAAATCTAACAAGAATACATACTTTTGTACGTACATACATATTGTGACATTTTATTTGGTTTGGAAAACTTATGATTCCCTCTATTTAGGCACTAGCTTGGAATGCATAAAATCACCTTGGCGTAGTTGAGAATTATAATTGGACTTTTTCCAAACATTGATATCTACAGAAGATTATATTATATAAGTAAAATATTTAATGCAATTTATACATATATATAGGTATACGTACTTATATGTAGATCGATAGAAAAATTGATTAATACTTAGGGAGACTTTTTCTTATAAAGGTAGTACAGTACCGTAGATATTTTAGAATTCAATGCCAATTCCATATGAACATTTTGGCTTTGGTTTATATCTGCAGCGAAATATAAACTCCTTTAGAAGTCAATGGGTATTATTCGGCAATAAGATTATCTGCCGCCAACTTATTCAGGAGAGAAAAGTTATAGCTCTTCATTAGATATTGATACATGTATACGTACGTAGTTTATTTTTTTTTTTTTTTTTTTGTCATTTCAGAGATTAATAGAATTGGATGAGTATGGGAGCGATTTGAGGAACTAACTCTTTATTCTTTAAAATATCTCCCCCATTCATTTTTGTATGTTTGACTAAAAAGTGGCAGTAAGTTTTATTTTCAAAAAAGGGGAGCTGATGGGACAAATGTATTAAAAATTGCAAAGTCGATGAGTTATTAAGTTTTAAAAACTGCATATAAAAACGATTTTTGCTGAATATGCTTTAGAAGATATGTACATATGTACTTACCTATTGTTACATTGGCACTTTGTTATGATATCATCGGAGTGAGTATGATTTGGGCATGAAGTTCAATCTGTCAGTATACTAGCACTTCGGCTAGTGCGGGAGAGTTATAGGGTGGGTATACCAAATACCTGCCGCTGTTACAGTCAATATACAGAAAAAACTCGTGCCTGCAAAAAAACACACAGCACCACTTCCGGTCCAGAAGGCACCCTTACACCGCAGATGTCCTGCCTTTTTTGCCGTGCCCTATCCCCCCAATGGCACTGGGGGCAACATGTTATCAACGTCCCTAAGTTGACATGAAGTGCAGTGGAGGAGCGGGCCTAGTCAACCATTGCCAAGAGAGAGGGCTCCGGGCGAGTGAGGGAGAAACGATAACGTTACTCCTGGCTCATGTCGGTCATTTAATTTCAAAACTCATTATTATGTAAATCAGACAAATCTTGACTAAAATTGACAAAGTTCACTTATAATCCATAAGGATGACAAAACTCCTCTTTTCTACTTGTAGTTCAAAATATGTACATCGCTAGAATACATAATGACATCAGCTACACCACACTACGCAATTGATTTGATAGACACCAAGCTAACGACTTATCTATACTTAATTAGATATATGGTGCACAATAAGCCAGTAAATGGCTGCAGTACAAAAGCCATTCGCTTCACTTAATCCGTAATCTAATCTAACTAGAAATACACCCAAGAGGATATCGATATTCAAAAAAATATACTTTGGCAATCAAAACAAATCTAGTACTCACCCTATATCCATTCCTTAAGAAGGCCTTCTGGAGTTGAATGCGGATTCACTGTAATTAGACATCAAATTAAAGTCTCCCATTGGTCTACTTTACAACTCATATAACACTACACTTCATTATATAATATTGACTCCACCATATGAAAGTGTTATTATCAATAAATGCAAGTTGCTTTAAATCTGGGACACCAGCACAAATCAAAATACTTAAACTATTGTCAACCAATAAATAATAGAATTTAATGTTCTTATCCTACTTGTTATGGAACCATAGTGAGTGATTGGCTTTCAGACGTTTAGTCTAGACTGCCAGCATGAGCTGACAGATCACTCGATGGACAGCGTTGACTGCAGGGCGGCACGCTAGCTCGCCTCGGCTCATTGGCGGAGAGTGTGGGGAGGTTCCACGAAAAACCTGCCGCTTCTGTCAGCCATAATCAAAAAAAAATTCGTCGTGCCTACAAACAAAATGCCGGTACACATTCGGTCCTGAAGGGACCCTTACGTCACTTACCCATATTCAGTTGAAGGCGCATATGTTCTGCCTTCTTTGCATGCCCCATCCTCCCATCTGACTCTGAGGGCAAGATTTTTTCAGAGTACCTAATTGACCTGTAAAGAGAGAGACACTAGGCGAGCCTAGACGACCTTCATATGAGAGGGCTCCAGGAGAGTGAAGGAGAAATAAGAAAAGCGTTAGCACTCCATTACGTTATAAAAGATAATTTAATAATTTTCGATCATTTTGCGTGTGACAACTATTAAAGACTTTTTGACTAATACTAGACTATATTTCATATTCTTACAAAAATTACCGGAAGCTGATAGTGACTACATTTCCTCCTTTTTATTTCTTCACAATTCAATTACTATTTATAAATCACATACTAAGTAGTTACAGTAATCATATAGAAGGCTAAATTTACTACGAGGGATCCGAAATCGGAACGCTACCACTCTCCTACACTTTGGTCAAAATGACATTTTGTCCTGATAGCCTTTAAACATATAGAATTTCACTGCCGACCGGACAGAAGTGACACTAATTGCCTTCTTCGAGCCGTGCCCAAACAAACGTTTAAGAAACTGTAGAGGTCAATCAAAGTGTGAACCAAAACAATTAGGGATTTAATAAAAAGTTATGCTTTTACTTCAATATAATTCGAAACATACTCACGTGTCTTCAGTCCCTCGAAGGAGCTCCTTAGAGTTGTTTGTGCGACTCAAAAATGCTGAAAACTGAACAAAGTTATGATTGTCTAACAATTCCTTTGGTCATGTGACGAATTAGGTCTTATTCTGTACGTTCAGGATCTAAGACAAATTACAAAAAAATTAAAAACACAGCAGGGTGACATCGTTCGGATCGCATCGCCGTTTACAATATACTATCTGTTCTCCTTGGGATCTATGTGTAATATCCTTCCCACTGGAAGTTGATATTCCTGGTCTATGAAAGTTGTCTTAAGAATACAAGACTTTCAACTTTATATAAAAGACAATTCTCGGTATTAAATCACTTAGAATTATTTCAAAAAGGTGTGATTATCCTTAATCAACTTTCCATACTCTTAACCACTTGGCTTTAAATAAATTCCTTTCTTCACTAGCTTCCCCGCTAATCTAATTCTTTCTTGATTAACTAAAAATTCTTTAATTAATTCTTTCTAGTAATCCATTTGAGCCGATGTTTTTCGAAAATTCTGGAGGTCACTCTTCACTTGTACACGGTGAGGAATATTTGACGGGACAGAGATGATTGTCTTCTTCTTTTCTTTCACGTCAACATGTCACACCGAGCTTGAGGAAACGCACTTCTCTAGGTCGCGGTGCGTTCATATACTCTGTTTGACCGCAGCCGGCTTACACGCTGACAGTATTTCAGGTAGCATATTGCTATATGCAATACGCTACGACCATAACATACTAGCGACTATTTCCAAATCAATTTATTTAACCTACAAAAAAAAAAGCATACCTGAACTCATATCCTGTCGATTCATCACCAGAAAATCGTATATACATATGATTTAAACAAATGTAACGCTATCAGGGTTCCATGAATCACACAGAAAATCAATACGTCTGTCTCATATCAACAACCTATATCAGAAAAAAAATTTTACGAACTTAATCCCCTATTGGGATTCTAATAAGAAATTCAAAGCGTTCATAAATGAAATGAATCTACATGCAGAATATCCTATCAAAAGTTGTACTAATAAATCGGATTGCTTAATCTTCTTTTAACAGATTACATAAAAAAGATATTCTGCTATTGAGATGCTATCTCAAAAGTCACCAAAGTTACTATCATACGACTAGTATTTCCAGGAGCCATGTTTGGTTAGGCCATCTTAAAAAGTCAGGTTGTATCATATATATTACATAAAGGTCTTCGCCATCAGGTAATCTCTCATTTTTAGCAGGTTAGCGGTAGATACAGTTAAACACCTATCCTGTTGATTATCTCATTTGAGATTTAATTGCTGGCACATGCATCACACCATTATCTAACTTGTGGTACCGCTAGTTAACAGCGCAATAGACCACTGCTGTAACGTTGTTTCCACTGCGCAGCAAGAGCCTAAACCTGCACCTGGCGTGGCCCCTTACAAACGGGATCTAAATCGAGAAACGGCTGTATCTGGGCACTGTCCTTGCCCTTGGTTCTCTTCCAACTTTCTTCTACCTTTTTCTAGATTTACCTTGACAATTCCAAGTAGCGTCCACTTAGGGCCGTAAAACCATTTAATACAAATTTAATTTTAATTTAATTATTATGGAGGGCCCGCAATTAAATTTTTGTAGCTATTCACCAACCTTAATAAAATGAACAATTTCGGACATTTCGGACTATCAGCCGCAATTCATATAATTTAAATATTATTAAAAAGGTTAAAAGAAGTTTTTATGTATTATTAAAAATAATTTATAATATATGTACAATTCGTTTTAATTAAAAATAGCCCTTATTAAGCAATTCACACATTAAAAATGATTTTTAAAAAAAATCGCAATAACTGAATTACGCGCAGAAAAATCAGTCTGAGTATCCTTTATATTCATTTGAGGTTGCTGTAGGTTGTCAAATTCAATTTCGATTGGTGGAATTTTCCTGTCTCTTAAAAGATTGTTTAAAACAGCTGTCGCAACAATTACTATTATCGCTGTTGTGGGCGCTACTCGCATTTCTAAAAAAGCAAAATCAAATCAAAATCCAATCATATATGATTTCCACTGACATGTATATAAATTGACTGGTCATTGAACCAAAAATCCATAGTAGTAATTAAGATTAAATTAATTTGTATTTACTTTTTAATGCACTTGAAACTAAAAACCGTGATTCTATTCACTGATATCGTAATATATTTCGACAGTTAAGTTCTTGCTTCTTCAAACTTTTAACAGCGCTATTAAATATATGACATTTGACTGCATGACACTTCAATCAGCTGATATCGAAATTAAATTTATTTAAGAGAGGGTATGGCCTCACTTAAAATTAAATTAAAATTAAATTTTCATTAAATCGACTCGGTAAGTGTGGTTGGTGAATAGCTTTAATTGAAATTTTTTTTTTAATTTTGCTTGGTGAATACGGCCCTAAGGGCGCTCGTTACATCTCTTAATTTTTCGTGACGTCCAAGGCGATTGATTTAAACTTTAAACTTACTTTTCTATTGAAACAAATGCGAAATATATATATACCTGATTCTGTATAACCTGTCGAGCACGCTTACTCCTCAGTCAAACAAGCTGGAACACACGTGCGTGTATTCCCTTTTTATCGCGCGAATCCTTAGTACGATTTTTAAGGCGTTATGGCACTTCAGCCTGAGCTGATATTTTTTTCGTTTTCTTAGGTTTCTTTTTTTGTTATACCTTTTTTTAAATTTAGTAACAAGATCGTGACCTCAGTCGATTTATTCACTCGTTTGACAAGACTTCTTACTTTTACTTCTTCGTTGTCAGAACTTTTCTCCCGTATGGTATTATCTCTGTATCATTATGTGAGCACTGCTGCTAGCAATCTGTGGCACAAGTGAAGCATACTGCTTCATGCAGCACGCTGTGACCATAACAACTTCTCCATTTTTTTAAAATTCAGTTTTATTTTTTCCAAAAATGCAAAGCTTACATTCCCATGGGCAACATTTAAATTCAAGCATCATGTTACGTTTGTCTGGTTTCGAGTAAGTCACGCGGACTTAAGAGTAGTCAGTACTCAGCAAAAATTTCAATTTAGATACCAGCGAGCCTGTAAGCAATAAAACTTACGTAGGTTTGTGTCCTGAAAGTATGAAAATTCGTATAAAATTAGCTTAGACCTAGACCAAAGACTATATTAGAGACATCTAGCGCAAAAAACAAAAACCCAACATGCGACAATTTAAGACGAAAATGAAAAATTGCAGTTCAAAGAAATGCAAAATTTTTAACGAAAATTAACTCTTCTAAATTTTATTTTGCACATAATTGTTAAATATACTATTTTGCTTTATATTTCTACAAATTTCAACGAAATATTGTATTTTCTAGTCGGTGAAATATCGAGAGAAAAAACAAGTACTATTAGAGTAAAAGAATTAAAAAAAGCACCACTAAAAATGAAAAAACTCGACGTTATTTACTAGATTTAAGCTTTATCTTTTTAAATAGTCACAACAATCTAATGAAATGAGAATACCTACTAACAGGAATTTGATTTGAAAAAAAATCACTTTTTAGCATTTTTTACAAGTTTCCGAGTTAATATCTCCATTCCAATATATTTTTTTTTATTTATTTTTTTTTTACGTTATTTACTAGACCTCTTCGTTACCTTTAAATTGTGATATAAATCATTATTCTGGTACAAATAGTTTGCCAGAAATTCGCATTGAAAAATGCATGAAACTTGAAAATCTTGGTACTGACTCCTCTTAACACATGTCATGCGCTGTTTTCATAAAAATGGGAATTTTCTGCTCTAAATTAGGCTTAAAATCGCAATCTTTAAGCACCGTTCACTCTTCAAAGGCAACGGCGAGGGCAAAGTAAATATGGATGGTCTCTTTTTATTATATCTAAATTTGTGTATTCATATCTCTCTTACTAATTTAGCAACGGTAAAAGGCTGAAACTCACTTTAAAAGCAAAAGATATTCCTCAAAATTTTAGTCCTTAATTTAAAGCTTTTTTTCTATATGGTTGCATATTATATTTTATATTTACAAAATATGTATTATTTCTTCATATTGATTGTGTTCAGAGCTATGTGCTATGGTGACTATAGTCGCTTTTCTTTATTCAAAGTAGCAAAAAAGTAACTTTATTCGCTTCGGTTTTGAGAGAAAAATATGTTTAGAACGCACGCAATAGTTACTTCTGAAGTAATTGTTCTTGACAGCATTCGAGATCAAAATAGTTCATGTTTGAGTAAATGTGTGAAATGCCAAAGATTCTCTAAAAATGAACGAAAAAAGTAAATAAAACTGTAATAGATGTAAAGAAAAAAATTATATCAATGCTGAAAGACGAATTTAAAAATCGTTTCATCCCGGCAATGTTTTTTCCGTAAATAAAATCTTATGTATACCTACATTTGCATATTTCTTATTTAGTAATTTAGTAATTTAGTAATTTATATACACATACATATGAATATTTTTTTTTCAAATCTAATATCCGCTTTTTCTTGTTCAAAACAACGAAGTTACTTTTTACGCTAACGTCAAATTCAAAACATTTTCGACGTCACTATAGCATGTTGCTCTCATTGAACTTTTTTCGCTTTGTGTCATACTTCCATTTAAATAATATTTAAAATTTTCCGCCATTAATTAGCAAGGCGGCTTCATATGATGAAAAACGTTCTTGACTTCACCGGTGTACCACACATAACTAAAAGTGGTTGCGTTCTTTAACGGTTCATGTCAATTTCATTTTGTTTCCTGTTCGAAGATAAGCTCGAAAAACTGCGGCATTTCTTAAATTTGTGGTCATTGACAATTACCATATTTGCAATTCTGCCAAATATTAAGGGCACTCCATTAAAACTCCCGTTTAAAATTACGGAAACTCTCAGTAAACCAATAGTACCAATAGTAGTTCAATCTGGAAAGTTATCGGAGAGTTTTGAAAATTTGTATTTTTATAGATTTCGACGTATTTAAAAAAATGGCGCCCAATAAGAGTTTTTTGACAATATCTTCTTTCCGACGGATTTCACGATGCAATGTAATAAATTAAACTAGAGAAAATTTCCTACAATTTATATAGTAACCTTTTTTTTGTAAAATGAATAGTTTCAGCGCTCAAGCACCGTAAAGACTACTCGAACTCGCGTATTGGCGAAAAACCACCATGAAGTAGAATAAAGACTAAAACACAATGTGAGCGACACGACAAAAACTCTGCAAAAAATTCCGTACCAAACGTCCGCGAAAATACAAAATTTATTCTGTTATTTGTATTCTAAATTAAAAATAGAAAAAATTTCAACGAATAAATTAAAAAAGATTATTAAAGTAGCATGTGTGGCCGTTTTGGCTGATGAAGATAAAAAAACAGAACCAACATAGAAGAAGAAGATGTGTCTAAGAGTTCTAAAAACTCAGCCGAAGTTGGGTTTCTATGTGGATGGGTTTCTTTTCCGAATAATACGGTGGCATTTTACCACCGCAATAATCTTTTCTTCCATTTTTATTCAACTAACTTTGATATTTTCTACGGCATTGTTATTTGCTGATATTTTTAATCTATCAAGTCATAATTATATAATTGCAATGAACGTATAACAATACATATGAACGCAAAATAACGTATACATATTTCATCCCTGCGTAAAAAAAAATAGTAGGCCAAGAAGAGGGTTACTAAACTACTAAGTTGCAACTAATTTTTTTTAAAAACAAAAATATTAGCATTCACTTCACTACCACGGATAACCCATACACTGAGAAAAAAAGTCATTGTAAATATGGCAAAAATGTGTTCAATTTTACTCCATATAGGTTTTTGTATGATTTGACAATGAGCATAATAAGCTTTTTCGAGTTGTCATTCCATTATGTTATATTTGAAAAACAAAAATGGCGTTATAACAACGGCAGAAAATAATGTAAAATCTACAATATTCCTCTATAATTTTGTAGAAAAAACCAACAAGAAAATGTAGAAATAACAAGATGCAAATATGAAACAAAATACTAGATTTGAAAATTATAAATATTCTCTTTTATTTTAACAATGGTAGTAGTAAAATTTTAAGAACGGGGTTGTAAATAACACTTCATATTTTTATGAAAATGTAATGAAAAAGTGTAAATTTTACAATACGGTTTGTTGTTGTATTACAAAACTTATTTGTATTAAAAGTTAGTTTATGGATTAATTAGTGACATAAACATTTTTTTTGTAATTCAAGACATTCTTTATTGCAAATTAAATATTTCCTTAAATGCTGAAATACATATTTCTGTATATAAGTATTATGTATTCTGTAGAATATATTCTATGAAACAAGATGAAATATAAAACAAACATATTTCTTAATAATTTTTTTATTAAAAAAATGTGTTTTCAGAATTGAACGTATTTACATTATTAATGATAATCGTACATTATTTCACTTACAAATTTAGTTTTAGTTACTATATTGTATTATTTCTTATATAGGTTCTGCCAGGCAAACAATAATAATATATATATATATGATATTCTCGTATATATTTATAAGGGTTCTAAGTTCCAACAGAAAATATTTTTGTTAAATTTCAAACTGAATAATATATACATTTAATATATCCAAAGTATGTGATAAGTCAGAAAATTTTGGTACGTAATCCGATGTACGCAAAAAATTTATTAATATAGCAATAGAAGGAAGATTATCGTCAAAATCTGTATTTATCCCACAAAAAAAAATTTGAATAAATGACCCAAGGCCCTTGACATGCTTTCGGATATTCTAGAGTTAAGTTTATAAACCTCATTATCGAAATACACAAAACAACTTTCGATTTGAAAGCAGTTAGATCCGACTATTATAATAAAGGGTTTTCCAATAAGAGGTGTTATTTTGATATTCAAAGAAAAATGCCATTTTTGAGATAAATGATCGGATCTCTATTTCATTCTAAAGAGGAAGGTATGCCGTTAATAATGGAAAATAACATCAGCCAAATGACCACCACGACCACGCCTACAGGACCATAACTTTTTAATGAAATTTTCCATAACCAAATCGCAAAGTGGCTGCCCTATGTCCTCGATAGCCTCACGAATTCCATCTTTGAGGTCTTGAATCGACGTTGGGCTGTTGGCGTAGACCTTCTCTTTCACATGGCCCCAAAGGAAGAAGTCGCAAGGTGTTAAGTCACAAGATCTCGGTGGCCAATTGTGATCACCTCTTCGAGAGATAACACGGTCCGGAAACTTTTCCCGTAAAAGATCAATGGTTTCGTTGCTTGTATGGCACGTAGCGCCGTCTTGTTGAAAGTAAACGTTGTCCAGATCAATACCATCCAATTCCGGCCATAAAAAATCATTAATCATCTGTCGATAGCGCAATCCATTCACCGTAACTGTTGCTCCAGCCTCATTTTCGAAAAAGTAAGGTCCAATGACCCCGCGGGACTATAAACCGCACCAAACAGTCACACGTTGAGGATAGAGAGGCTTTTCAACAATAACTCTTGGGTTTTCCGAGCCCCAGATGAAAAATTTTGCTTGCTGACGAAGCCATCGAGGTGGAAATGGGCCTCATCACTCAAGATGAGTTTTCGATGGAATTCCGGATCATTTTCATGCATTTCAAAGACTCGACGTTGTTGATGATCGGCCGGCTTGAGTTCTTGTGTTAACTGAACTTTATAAGCCTTAAGACCCAAATCTTTATGCAAAATACGGTGTAATGACGTTTGTGGAATGCCTAATTCCAAAGAACGAAGAGGAATGGACAAACCTGGGTTTTCTTCAACACTTTCGGCTACAGCAGCAATATTCTCGACTGTTCTTGAGCGACGTGCACGGGTTTTATTCTTCACATCACTAACTTGTCCCGACAGCTGGAATTTTTCTACCAATTTCTGTATTGCGGTCCGACAAGGTGCATCACGACGAGCCAAAAATGTTCGAGTTTTACGAACCGTCTCTGCCACATTTTCACCATTTTTATAGTGAATTTTAATAGTTTCAATGCGTTTTTGAATCGTGTATTGTTCCATTTTTATTAATGGCGTAGTTTGTACTTTCAAATGTCAAAAAATGACAGCTCCAAAAGTGACATCTACCGAAATAGCGGGCTAATTAAAATAACACCTCTTATTGGAAAACCATTTATATGGTTGAATAGTGAAACCTGCGTTGTAATATTTTGATATTAGCTCACCTACTTTATTATAATTATTAATAGATATCAGATGTAGTGTGAAGCTTTCCTGAGCATCTTTAATAGTTGCTTTGCGTTTCTGTGTACCCGATACGTCCTTAAATCGTACCGGTGTGGCGGTATTATTGCATTTAAAAGTATAACGTAGATGTAATCAACAAAAACTGAAATGCACAATTACTAAGTTAATCTCACAATTTACTTTTCAATGTAAGAAATATTACCTATCGAATTTATCTGTTTTTAAGGTGCAAATATTTCTCGGCTTGATTTGTCATGTATATTACTATCATAATAAGGCCCGATTAAAGTCTTAAATTCACTTCATTTACTAAAAAGGAGGTGTTTCTTATTTTGATATAATAAGCGGAAGTCTATGTGTATCTATTGAGAAAAATAAATTGTATTAAAAACAAGTGTTCTAAACATATTAGGCTTACTAATTCATAGCCCTTCGAATCTTTGTATCGTGACCATGCTTTCAAAAATTCTTCATTTGACTGAGATTTTGACATTAACTCTTTTCGTCGCAACAGAAACGTCCTTTCCTAGCTATCTTTAAGCTGATCCCAATCGTTACAATTCCAACTTAAAGTTGCTTTTATCGCTTGTGCAATACTTTCATCAATTTCACAACTTCTCTAGTCGTCACAGGATCACATTTAGGTTTGCTGTTCACTTTTTAATAATTTTGAAATGTCCTACATAGTATATTGTTACACACAAACGACAATATTCACTATAGGGGTATTCACTCTTTAATGTATCAGTGTAACCGATGTAAATATACAACAAGAATTTACAACAAAGAGTGAACACACTCTTTAGCCTTTAGCTTACTTCGAAATGTAATTATGGGAACAGGGTGATAAAATGGGACCATAGGAGCTCTCCCCGGCCCCGGAAAAATGGAGAAAATCCTCAAAATTTCTAGGATTCATAGTTATCCTAGAAAGAAAGAATTGTGAAGATCCGGTTAAAAATAGCTGAGATAAAAACTAAAGTATCTCAACTATTTTGAAAAGAACGGCTTAACTTAAGGAAATGCTGGTTTTTCATAGAATTTTATAATCGTTTGGGTTGTTTCCCAAGTTGTTATTTCTACTATTACTACTTAATTATACACTATTTCAGTATAATATCAGCGGATAAAATGAAGCCTGTTTTGTTGGGAACGGTTATTTCTAAGTAGTTTTCAGCTCAGGTTAATAGATTAGGAGAAATGTCAATAATGTTAGAACAACCTCCTTTTACGGCAATCTTTGCCGTGACAAAATGTAAAAATTTACAATTTACCTTTATGGAATAACAGTGGTTCGGAGGAATTTTTTTGTAAAGATGAAAAAGTTTCGTAATCGAACACTTATGCCTATGGTTGAAAAAAAATTAGAAAAATAACTCATATGTAGTAATGGCGTATATGGGACCCAGATGGGGGAAAAACAGTGAACTTCGGGAGTAAAAGCTCAGTGTAGAAATATCTCGAATTGAAAATAAAAACCTTCTAATAGATAGAAAATTTTATTACCATTAATTTAGATTCAAATTTTTTTCTCTAGGTGCATCCCTTATGATGCAAGGTCCGACAAAGTAAAAAAGTGGTTTTCAGTTAAAACGTTATCAAGTTTTAGAGGGTGGAAAAAATATACTTGTCGAACTAAAGACGAATATCAAGTTCGTTTTTTGAACGGTCCCCTCCTCATCCCGCAAGAAAGGTTCAAATTTTGAAAATAATTAAAGCTAATTTCTGAACTTCAAATACTATTATTAAGTAATTTAGGGCGGAAGAAGAAAATCAATCGCACCAATTTGTTTTTCGGTGATGTTTTATTAAGTTTTCCAGAAAGTTTCATGCTCTTTGATGCGCCATTACTGATGTTTTGGGCTCACAAATTTGCAATATCTTTTTTTGTGGGGGAAAACCATGATGCGCCTGCTAAATCAACCGAGTACCACCTAGAAATAATACGAGTGCACCAGTCGATAGTCCTCAAAAGGATCTTTCATTTGGCACACTGAAATTTTTCCTAGGACACTCCCCTCCCCAGCTGCACCCGCTGACATTTGACATTCAATCTCAGCTCATAAGTACAACTATACAACCCGGTTTACATTTCCAATTTGTGAATGTAAAAATACAAGACCCTTGTATTGCATTTTATATGCATAAACATTGTATGACTTTACTGGGTTGTAAGCAAATACATCTTTTACAACGATACACTCTTTGATACAACATTGCGTGAATACCCCTTATATGTTAAAAGTTCCAGTAGACTTGGAATCTCCGAAGCAAATAATTGTTCAGTTGATTTGTCAACCACGATAACACTTTAGATTGTGCAGAAAGTATTTCGTCTTCAATCGTACTGCAAATAAGATATGGTTAGAAATTAAACTTAATAACTTCTCCAAGTATGCCTACCTTTTCTTTTCTCCAAACAAATAACTTTTCGTGGAATTATGCCCGTAGCCCAACAATTTTAATTGCGTCAAGAAAAAGAATTTTTAAACAATTTCTGGAAATATTCCACTTAGTTATTTTTTCAACACCGTTTAATATTAATTGTAACCACAACACTTATTAAACTACACTTATTAAACTAAGCTAAGCACTTAAAAATAACAGGATTGGTACTCCTGCAACTCACTACAAACATCACCGATCCTTTGTGGACAATGACGCCATTGCAATAATCGGGCAGGTTTATTGTAAAATTGTACAGCATTCACACATGATTTATACACGAAACTACATGAACCAACAATTGGTATAAAGAGTGTGTTTAAACTTGTAGAATTTAAAAGTCTTCTCGAGAAATAATAACTTTGTTTGTTGATTTTACACGAAGAGTTGCAATTTCGTAGACAAAAACAGCAAATATTATTCGCAGCGTAGAATTAACAGTACAAATTATTGTTTTTATATTGGTGTTTCTTTTTATTCCTCATCTTTGTTATTTTAAAGTAGAATGCTTTTAGTTTGACAGTTTATGTTGTAAATATTACTACACTTATTTTTAAATTTACTTCATATGATTTTACAAAGCCGTTTTTCTCTAAGTGTACCAGTAATTCCGAAAAGAACGTTTTCATTGTACTCTCAATGAACACCTAAAAATCCTTGCTATCATCCATTCTATCACTCGCTGGAGACCCAGTTATCTAAAGCGTAAAAATTTACAACGGCAATTTCTACTGGCAAAACACCAATAGACTTCTTAAACAGTATCATAAGTCCAGAAGAATATGATTCAATACACCAAAATCTTTTGAAAAATAAAAATAAACTTATCCACAATCGAAACTGCGGAAGATACAAATATAATCCATCAGACAATAACTTAAACTGAATACAGTTAACAAGTAAAAGCGTAAAAAAAAAAGTTAAGTTTAAAGAGTCTACAGAAGATCACCAGAAACTTAATAAAGAAAACCTTACGAGATATAATAACCAATTCCAAAAAAAATTAAGTATCAAAATTAACAGATCACGTATTACAGAATTGAATGTACCTTACTATTCTGTCGCTTTTTTCGATAACCACGGCAAAAAATTAGGAATAGAAGATATGCAATCAGGAAACGGATATATTTTCGTTAAAGAATCCGAAATCAAAATAATTCACAGTTGAGATGGATAAAATTGGAACAACCTGTTACTTTGGAACACACTTGCACAGTCAGACTACACAAGGGCTTTTAACTTTATGCAACAGAAAGTTAAGAGTACGATATTATAGGGTAGGATGGCTTGGAAAGGGACTGAAATGTATCGTAGGAAGCCAAAACAGAACTATTATGCAACAATGACAACATATGACACAATAGACACAATATATACAATACCGTTGATTTGGGCTGCATTAAACTGTACTTATGTATAGGTACAACATATTTGTTAATTACAATTGATCCAGTCGTGTATCTGTATAGAAGCATGTATCGAGATTCCTTTTAAATGAATTTAAATAATCTTGAAATTGTAGACAAATTTATGGAAGAAAATGTGTTTTATTTGCAGGTATGTTTCTGTAATTTATATTTTAATTTTATCTGCAGGTATCCGTCGTAAAAAAAACTAAGAGCTACATTTTCGGTTCAGTTTCCATATTACAATTTTAATATACAATCAACGCTTAGATTTCTTAAATAAATTCAAATATATAATATTTTTTTTTTTTGACAAATAATAAAATAATAATAAAATTTCACCGAAGAATAAAATCATAATGTACAGAGTTGTTGTAATTTTGTTAACACATCTTTTGTGGACCCTAATCTAAAAACAATCTTTTTTTATTATTGTACCAAAATTGCGACTTGTAACTGAACTTTGGCACAGGTACTTTTGATGCTTGGAACAGGTTGGAACTGTTCCATTAAAATTTCCCAATTACCCATCCATAATTCACAGTTATAAAAGAATTATGCATTTCATAAACCTAAATTATCAATACGTGAATATTAGTAAAATCGTGTCCAACATAATCCAACTTCATAGCAAAGCTCAGGTACGCGAAACCTTATTATTTAAGTTTAAACATTTATGGGAAGACTTTAAAGTGTCCCTTTCCTCATTATATAGGTAAATAAACGAGGATTAATAAACCTATGGTATAATGGATTAAGGTTTCTTGCCGGAGTAATGGACGATAACGACCGTGAAGAAAACCATGCACACTTCCAGACAATAAAACAAACTAATAGGCAGATTATTAATAATTTAAATAAACATGTTGAAATTAATAAACAAATTTCTGACCAAATAGAAAATACAATAAATCATGCAAATACAGCACAAGATATAAGAAATACAAGAAATAACTATAAAAATAAATAAGCTCGAAAACCAAATTAATCAAATTCATCAAGATTAAGATCTGTTCACTAATACATCCGCAATTAATGAGGATATGAATATTAATCAAAACAAATTTCCACCATTAAAGAAGTAATTTTGGCAAGTAAATTAGAAATTTTTTCAGGGAACATTTTAAATAAAGAAGGCATAGCAAGAAATGATATTACCTTGAAAAATTCCATACATTAAAAACTGTGTATTTTTTAAGTAAAATTTAAATGTATTCGTTTTATCTCTACCAAGATTCACTAACGGAACATACTTTAGAACTAGAATAGAAAAGATAATAATAAGTCACTAGAAATAAACATAAATACATGTAAGATTATTACATCAAGCAGAAGCGTTTTTGGAAACATTGATAAAGGACATATCATGGAGAAAAAATTAATCTCATTTCAGGATGAATGGCTAAACAAGAAAGATATTAAATGTTCTTATAAAAATGCTAGAATTGGTCGATGAATGTCTGTATGTAATTTTGTATGGTCAGCCCTCTGTGAAAGTTTGATTGTTAATGGGGTTTGTCGCACATACATATTTCGTCGGACAGTAAATATGATTATGACCAATTTCAGGACTTAATATTCTGAAGAACTTTCCAGTACAATAAAAACGTCTGGGACTGTTCATTTTCACAGTATCCGTAAAAAACCTAAATTTTTGTATGGCAACACTAAGAAGGTGTCTAAATATGTTATATAGTGAAAAGTGCAAATCTTGTGTGGCAACCATACTTAGGACTTTTAATGTGATTAATTGTATTCACTGTTGGCACTTGGTGGAAGTATTTTATGATAGACATATTGGATTTTTGAAGAAAACACTTGTTTATCTACTCCACTGAACGTTTAATTATGTAAAAACAAAAATTAAAACTGATTACTTAAAGAGGCCGACGCGTTTCGTCTGACTAGGACATTATCAAAGGCCGAACTGATCTTACTGGTTTACATGTATATAAATATGTTCTGAAGTACCTAACTAAATTACAGAGAGTAAAAGCATAGAGAGAAAAAATTCACAATTAAACTGAGAGGCTACATATAAATTGGGGATTAAGGAGGGGGCTTCTATCCGTAAAGTCTATTTGATCATTGACCAAAAAACAACCATCGTCTTTCGCTTTTCTAATTTCCAAGATTTCAAATTTGTCCAAAGTCGGGTCAGAATTTAATCTGTGCATAATCTCAAGGTCGTTTATAGAACAACTGTGTCCTGTTTCTTTAAGATGCTTAGAGAGACCTGAAGCAGGGTTAGCGGACTTAGAAGATTTGATGTGTTCACTAAAATGCGTATTAAAAGATCTTCTGGTTTTACCTATGTACATCGCATCACAATTACCACAATTTATTTTATATATCCCACTACTTTCGTATTTATCTAGTTTGGGCCTTATTTTGTTGTTAAAGATAAAATTTTTTATATTATTTTTATTAAAGAAAGCTGGAGATATATTGCATCTTGCCATGGGTTTTCGCAAGAGTTCAACAGATTTGTTGATATATGGTATTTTCTTCCAAGTATTGGCCATGTCAGTACCAGCTCTTTTATCAGGAAAGACAGACTTTACAGCACCTTTACGTAATTTCACCTTTAGTAAGTTATGAATTATTTTAGGTTTATATCCGTTATTGATGGCTATTTTCTTAATGGTTTGAAGTTCAATTTTAAATTTTTCGGAGTTCAATGGAACATTCAACAATCTATTTAGCATAGAGTGGAATGCCGCCATCTTCGTGTTCCAAGGATGTGCTGAGTCAAAGGGAATTACGTTATCACAGAATGTATTTTTTCTAAATATGTCAAATTGCAGTTTATTATTCTCTAGTGAAATCGTCAAGTCTAAGAAATTTAGTTTCTTATTACCTAATTCTATTGTAAATTTTATACAGTCGTCTAATTTATTTAAAACAAGATTAACAAAGTTTTGTAATTGTCTGTCTGTTCCCAACCAAATACAGAAGACATCGTCTACATACCTTATCCAGGTAAAGACGAGCTTCAGTAAAGGGTTTCGAGAATTAAAGAGAATGGTCTCAAGAGAATCCATGAAGAATTCAGCACAAAACGGAGAATACGCTGAACCCATAGCAAGACCATGGTTCTGAGTGTATATTTTGTTGTTGAACATAAAGTAATTTTGCTTAATGCAGAGATTAGATAAATTTATCAATTGCGATGCTTTTGCGGGGTTTTCCACTTTTTGAGAGATCTTATCATTCAACATATCCATCAGTTTACCAACGGGAATTGAAGGGAAAAGGCTGGATACATCAAATGACACCAATTTTGCGTTCAGAGGTATGGTAAGATCTTTTGTTCTATGGATAAGTTCCGTATAATTCTTAATAGAAAAGTTTGGTTTGAAATTCAACACCATAGGGATTAGGGTGTTCAATTTTTTAAAATCTGAATGCATTAGGGTAATTAAATCTATTAAAGATTATGATCAGGCCGACAGTAGGGATTTAATAATTTTAAAATCAATTAAGAAGAAAATATCGAACAATAATTTAATTGTCAGTAAAGCAGATAAAGGAAACTCTTTAACCATTATGGATAAAGCTGATTACCTTAAGAAAATGAATGATTGTTTAACATCAATGCATGTTGATGAAATTAATTCAGACCCAACAATTAAATTTAACCGAGATATTTTTAGTGCAATTAATAGCTCAACCCATGTTTTTGATAATAAGGATAAGTTTAGACTGAGAAACAGCCACCCGTCTATTCCTCTACTGTACGGTTTACCTAAATTGCATAAAGCTGGCATTCCTCTGCGTCCTGTTTCTTCTTCGTTTAATGCCCCTGCTCAGAAATTGGCTAAAAAATTGAACACCCTAATCCCTATGGTGTTGAATTTCAAACCAAACTTTTCTATTAAGAATTATATGGAACTTATCCATAGAACAAAAGATCTTACCATACCTCTGAACGCAAAATTGGTGTCATTTGATGTATCCAGCCTTTTCCCTTCAATTCCCGTTGGTAAACTGATGGATATGTTGAATGATAAGATCTCTCAAAAAGTGGATAACCCCGCAAAAGCATCGCAATTGATAAATTTATCTAATCTCTGCATTAAGCAAAATTACTTTATGTTCAACAACAAAATTTACACTCAGAACCATGGTCTTGCTATGGGTTCAGCGTATTCTCCGTTTTGTGCTGAATTCTTCATGGATTCTCTTGAGACCATTCTCTTTAATTCTCGAAACCCTTTACTGAAGCTCGTCTTTACCTGGATAAGGTATGTAGACGATGTCTTCTGTATTTGGTTGGGAACAGACAGACAATTACAAAACTTTGTTAATCTTGTTTTAAATAAATTAGACGACTGTATAAAATTTACAATAGAATTAGGTAATAAGAAACTAAATTTCTTAGACTTGACGATTTCACTAGAGAATAATAAACTGCAATTTGACATATTTAGAAAAAATACATTCTGTGATAACGTAATTCCCTTTGACTCAGCACATCCTTGGAACACGAAGATGGCGGCATTCCACTCTATGCTAAATAGATTGTTGAATGTTCCATTGAACTCCGAAAAATTTAAAATTGAACTTCAAACCATTAAGAAAATAGCCATCAATAACGGATATAAACCTAAAATAATTCATAACTTACTAAAGGTGAAATTACGTAAAGGTGCTGTAAAGTCTGTCTTTCCTGATAAAAGAGCTGGTACTGACATGGCCAATACTTGGAAGAAAATACCATATATCAACAAATCTGTTGAACTCTTGCGAAAACCCATGGCAAGATGCAATATATCTCCAGCTTTCTTTAATAAAAATAATATAAAAAATTTTATCTTTAACAACAAAATAAGGCCCAAACTAGATAAATACGAAAGTAGTGGGATATATAAAATAAATTGTGGTAATTGTGATGCGATGTACATAGGTAAAACCAGAAGATCTTTTAATACGCATTTTAGTGAACACATCAAATCTTCTAAGTCCGCTAACCCTGCTTCAGGTCTCTCTAAGCATCTTAAAGAAACAGGACACAGTTGTTCTATAAACGACCTTGAGATTATGCACAGATTAAATTCTGACCCGACTTTGGACAAATTTGAAATCTTGGAAATTAGAAAAGCGAAAGACGATGGTTGTTTTTTGGTCAATGATCAAATAGACTTTACGGATAGAAGCCCCCTCCTTAATCCCCAATTTATATGTAGCCTCTCAGTTTAATTGTGAATTTTTTCTCTCTATGCTTTTACTCTCTGTAATTTAGTTAGGTACTTCAGAACATATTTATATACATGTAAACCAGTAAGATCAGTTCGGCCTTTGATAATGTCCTAGTCAGACGAAACGCGTCGGCCTCTTTAAGTAATCAGTTTTAATTTTTGTTTTTACATAATTAAACGTTCAGTGGAGTAGATAAACAAGTGTTTTCTTCAAAAATCCAATATGTCCATACTTAGGAGTTACCCGATTTACCCCATTTTAGAATTTAAATCTAAGTAAACGACGAATAGACTGACAGGCGCGCATGAAAAAATCAAAATCACTTTTAATATGGGTGTCCTATTCATTTTGCTCTAGCAGCATTATTTCTATGCGTTACAAACGGAATATCAATTATATTATATTGAAGTCCGTCTGTCCGTGCGTCCTTTAGTATCTAATGATGTTATGTCACAAAAAATATTTACAAGTGGTATAAAGACTTTAAAAAAGGCGAAGAATGAGTTCAAGATGAACAGGGCACCGGACGACCATCAATATCTTCCGATGAAAGCCACATCAAGGAAATCAAAAATTTGGTGGTCGAAATTCGTCGATTGATATTGAGCCTTTCATTTGGATCAACCCAAGCCATTTTTGTGACTCAGACGCGTCAAATCTCGATTGATTCCAAAAACACTAATTTTTTTAAATGAAAGAGTGCCCCATCCCTCACTGCATTAGTTCTTCGAGCACATTTCCCCATAAACTCGACCCATATCTCTCCACAACCACCGTATTCACCTGATTTAGCACCGTGCGACTTCTGACTGTTCAACAAACTCAAAAGACCGCTCCGGGGATATCGTTTCGACTCGATTGAGGAGATAAAAGCCAAATCGCAGAAACTGTTGAAGGCCATCCCGGAAAAAGACTTCTTTGAATGTTTCGAGGATTGGACAAATTATTGGCATAAGTGCATTGCGTCGGATGGTTGAGTACTTTGAAAGTGATAAAGTGAAGATGCAGAAAGACTTGTTTGTTTGCTAGGAGTCTATGGAACAAAATATTGATATTGCAGAGACTATGTCATTTGCTTTAACATCTGTGCCGATGGCTATGTTCCAATGCATGGAAAAATTAAACCATGTATAAGGCCGACAAATTTATTCTCGTGAAATTAGCGGGAAAAAAAATTCCGATCCAAAATCACTATAGAACATCGATGTCAATCGATGGTCCAAGAACATTCGGTATATATCTAAACTTTTCTCCAAATGGTCACAAGACGTAGTTCTGTGTAGATGTATTCTTTTGGTAGGGTAGGAGCGGCTGAGGTTGTTTTCGTATGCACATCTGGTGTAATGGCATATACATACCTCTGCCCAGTATTCCAGGCATATCTTTCTTTGATAAATGCTAGCTCTTGGTTTAACACTACGTACTAGATAAAAAGTTGAACTGGAAACCACGCCTAGACGATAGAACAAACAAAGATTTTAGGCCCTTCCAATGTGTCGCGGAGGAATAGGGAAAAAGTGGGAATTTAAATCGCGAATGATTCAATGGAGATACACTACACTAGCGATATCTGAGTCATTGTAATCTACGGGTCTGTAGTGTGGTGGAAAGCAATAGATTTTGTCAGTCATCGTTAGATATTGGAAAAGGTGCAACAACTGTGCCCTCCTTAGTGCAAGCGGCGCATTCAAGTCCACTAGCACTCTTGCCTTTAAGCTACACTTTCTTCTCACTACTTGTAGATACATGTACTCCCAACTTCAATTCACCAAATTTCCGCAAAAAATGGTACACTAATACTCACTCTTGATTAACACTTCAATCGCTAACGTTACAGACGACTTTACTTTTTGGAAGCTTTTCCACAGAGATTCTTCTTACTATTTCATCTTGGGAACCTTCTTCCAGTTTACACGCCTGTTAGTACCCGAATGTCCGCCTCCACGAAAACTTAATTGTTCACGGAAAGAAAAACCCGTCCTAAAATTATTACTTTCTTATACTATAAAATCATACCTGAATCTCACGATCATACGCCTTTCACTAACACACGCACTATTTTCTTTATCTTAACGTATAATAATACTTTTATTTTCCTGTAATATATGTATATACAGGGTGTCCCGTAAGTCGACGTCAAGCCGGAACCGGGTGATAGACCAAATCGAAACAGTTACCAGAAAAATATAAAAAAAATCTAAGTCATGTATTTTTCAAATTATAGGCATTTCTTTTGTTTTCGAGAAAATGTACACCTTGTGATGGTGTTTTAGCTCCTGTTGCTACAAATCTTTACTTTTTTTCAATTTTATTTTTCTTATGTAATCCCGAATAGTGCTTATGTAACCTGTTGCTTTAAATGGTAAGCCAACTGTTCTAGCTTGGAAGAAAATGTCACATTTTGCCAAACCAAGAATAGAAAATTAATATTTCGTTGAACTTTTACTGACTGTACTAAAAAAAAAGGTACTACGCCAGTCTGGCAAGTAACTTTAAAAGTTGACGCATTTAATAAGGATTCTAAAATGGTACAACACTTGCTACATTATTTCTTAGATTACGGAAAAAGAAATTTTTTTCTTCAAGAAACCCAGTTTCGAAAAAAAATTTTTCACCTACTAAAATTGATTCTAGTGTACCCAAAGCTTGCCTAAAGAGCGTAACTTTAAGATTCTAGGTTGAGTGAGACGGAGAGTCATTCCATGAAGTGTGAGTGAGACAGATAGTGACGCTTTCAAGTTAGAGATGCTAACTTTTTGTTAAATTTAAGACAAATTTTCCTTAATTTTAAAATTAAACACCAATTATTTGGATGCTAAGATTTATTCTTTACAAAAGATGTTCAAACTGCCTTCCTTCAGCTTAAATACAAGCTCGACATCTTCTTAAAAAAGATCGGGTTATCAGACGGGCAATTCTTCCGTTGTTGACAAATTCAACTGCTTCCGTAATTCTTTGCCGAATCTCAGCTAAATTTTCAATTGACTTCTTATAAACCTTCTCTTATACTGCTCCCCAGTAAAAGAAATCTAATGGATTTAGATCAGGTGAACGGGTTGGCCACGAGATCGTACCAGACCGCCCTATCCATCTGTCCGGATATTCTTCATTGAGATATTCTCTAACTGAAAGGGCATAGTGCGCTGGGCGGCCGTCTTGCTGATACCACATCTCTCTGTAAATACTTAGTGGCATATCTTCCAGTAAATTAGGTAAATGGTTTTGCCAAAAATCTAAATAAACTTCAGCATTAAAGACCTCTGGCAACTCAAAAGATCCTATGACTCTTCCGTTTAAAATTCCGGTCCACATGTTTATTTTAAAACGATATTGAGATCTATTTTGTCTCATTAAATTCGGATTCTCTACGTGCCACTCGTGTAAGTTTGTGCATTCCTGGATTGCACGTACCGAACTACCTGGATCTTCTTCAACTGCTTGAAGTATTACGTCCTCGAAGATAAGGCACTTCTTCCTTCACCATGCAATTGATTTGGAAGTCGGCCCTCTGTGGAGAGTAGACCGTGCACATTTGTAAAAACCCGATGATTTGACTCGCTAGCGTCACTATCTGGCTCACTCACACTTCATGAAATGATTCTCCGTTTCACTCAAGCTAGAATCTTAAAGTTACGCTCTTAAGGCAAGCTTTGGGTACACTAGAATCAATTTTAGTAGGTGAAAAGAAATTTTTCGAAACTGGGTTTCTTGAAGGAAAAAAATTTTTTTTCCGTTATCTAAGAAATAATGTAGCAAGTGTTGTACCATTTTAGAATCCTTATTAAATGCGTCAACTTTTAAAGTTACTTGCCAGACTGGCGTAGTACATTTTTTTTTCAGTACAGTCAGTTATAGTTCAACGAATTATTAATTTTATATTGTTGGTTCGGCAAAATGTGACATTTTCTTCCAAGCTGGAGCAGTTGGCTTAGAACTTAAAGCAACAGGTTACATAAGCTCTATTCGGGATTACATTAGAAAAATAAAATTGAAAAAAAGTAAAGATTTGTAGCAACACATTTATGTGCTCGTTAGTTGCAAGTTTTTCCTTGACAGGTGTTGGTCGTATTTAACTAAATATTTATAATATGTTTCAATTAACTAAATTGGAAAAATATTTTATTATTTATTTATCTTTTGAGACGAATAGCCAAAACTCTTATAAACTTAATAAAAATGTAATATCATTGTTAAATAAGTTTTGCCAGTACATTGCACCGTGAACACAATGAGCACGTGTTACCAACATGTCCTTTCCTTACATATAACGTTATTCGTTATAGATGAAAAATATGCCGTGTAGCAAGGTTAAGAAGGTACCAATAGATAATGATAAATTGATAAAAGCTCTTCAATTATTAAAAAATAATAAGTTAGCTCTTCTGGGTGTGTCAAAACTTACAACAATATCAGAAGCACCCTTAAGAGTCACCGAGATAACATCTTGAAGACTGAAAACGAATATATAGTGGTCTATTAATATAGCAAAAGCAAATGGTGTGGTTTTAGTCACCTTTCACCCACATACTATCCATAATATTCAACCGCTTGATCGGACAATATTTGGACCTTTGAAAGCATACTATAACACTGCAATGAAGAAACTCATGATTACTCCAGGATATGTCGATAAGCCCGTTACCATTTACGATGTCAGCCGCTTAATTGGATAACAACAAAGGCAAACATTTTTCATGATCACAAGTTCTTACCATCTGATTTCAATTGTCCGAGATGATGAACTTCCAATTATCCTCACTCCCTCACAATAACAAATCATACGTGATCAACCTTCAACCTCAACTTCCAATATTACTACCCTTGCTATGATCAGACCACACCCGAAAGCTGGCCCCAGAAAAAATATTCGTAAGAGAAGAAAAAGGAAAATCTCGTATATTGACTGACACGCCTGAGAAGGAAAGAAATGAATAATTAAACAAGTAAAAAAGCTAGAATTGGTCTAAAACCAATTCTTAGGATACCCTAGATGAATGCCCGTATTAAATTTCGTATAGTCACTGATCTATTCAAGTATTGATTTTGAAGTTGTTTTTCGCATATATTTCTAGAACGGTTTGTCGCACAGAAAAAATGATTATAACCAATTTGATAGGATTTCGTATTCTGCAGAAGTTTTTAGTACAATAAAAATGTCTTGGACTGATCGTTTTCAAAGTATACGTAAAAAACCAAAATTTTTATATGGCAACACCAAGAAGGAGTTGCCCGATTTAGTCCATTTTTGAAATTTTATTTGCCAATGTAGTAAAAACATCATGTACGAAATATCAGCTCTTTACGTCGACGCGTTCTCAGGCAGTGTCCAAATATATAGCGGAAAACGAAATTTTTATATGGCAACCCCACGAAGGAGTTGTCCGATTTGCCTCATTTTCGAACTTAATTTTACTTTTTTTTTTTAAAGTCCGTGTACAAAATTTCAGCTCTCTAAGTATACGCGTTCTCGAGTTATCGTGCGCACGGACGGACGGACGGACGGACGGACATGCAAAAATCGAAATAACTTTAAATATTATGCGTGGGTGTCCAATCCATTTTGCTCTACCATCATTATTTCGACGTGTTACAAACGGAATGACAAACTTAGTATACCCCTATGATTTCATCTAGGGTATAAAAAGGTATAAGTGGAAAAAGTGTTGGGAGGTGGTTATGATGAAAATTCCCTCCAAAATGGGAGTTTCTAGGCACTTTTCCCACAGATTATAATGCAATTTTCCACATATTTTCCATGGGACGAAAAGCCATATACACTAGAAGGAACAACTAAAGTAGATAATATTTCAAAACAAATTCATTTTTACTGATACAATTTCAAATAAACTGCATATCTAACAGTTAAGCAAAACGCTCACTCAAGAGAAAGCCTTCTTCGTTATATCTTCTTACTTATATGTATTAGGGGAGTGTTTTCAGGGTTGGACACCCTTTCGACTTTTGCCCATAACTTGCGTTTATGGAAGAATTTGGTCAATCAAAGCACATGTGTGGAAAAGTCTGTGAAAAAGGAACACTTTTGCTGAACATTGCAGATTGATTGGGTGAAAAGTGAAGAAAAAAATATAGGCATGTAAAAAAAAGTGAAATGCTGTCAAGGTTGGCCAGTGCTGCCTGGGTTGGCCAGTGCTGTCTAGGTTGGTTGGTAAAGGTCGTTATATTGACGCACTTCAAATGCACTTCTCTCTTGCATTGTCCTAAGAGGGCTTTTTCTGCTCTTTTTTGGCCAACACGTTTTTTGTAAAATTTAAGATAATATTTTTGTGTATAGTTTTTCCCACGATTTTGTTCTAGGAGACGCGATTATTCCCTTTTCCCTTTTAAAATTTTTTGAGGGTGAAAATTCCCACAATATGGGAGAATTCCCTCAATCTTCCAACACTGAGTTAGAGAGTCTACAAAATAAAGATTAGAGAGGCAAAAAAGTCAACAGTCGTGCTATAAGGAAGGTCTTTTCGAACAGTAATTCCAGCATCTCTTCAGATGAATGTGATGTGTTTTACTTTCAAGACTCTTCGGACTAGGCCGGGCGCCCACTGGAGTGGTGTGTGAGCAATGTGGCAGTGGCGTGGTTTTGGCGTGCGAGTGGCAACAAAGTGGTGTGGCAGTAGAATGGTGGCGGATTGGTATTAATATTATTAAGCGCGCATCAAAATGGCAAGCAGCGTATCGATTAAGTAATTCAACATCAACAGTAATAACTAAGGAGAAGTGGCATCCACTGCCACTTACCACTCGAAAATTAAACTTGTCGGAGACTAGTGGCAATCAAGTGGTGCCACGCCACTTTCAAATGCCACGCCATCGCCACTCTACTTCAATGTGCGCTACTCTATTTGTTTTTACGGGACTAAATTTTTTCACTTACCATTTGATCGCCACGCCACTGCCACATTGCTCACACACCACTCCAGTGGGCGCCCGGCCTAAGACTGTCAACTGATTTTTTAACAATATACATAGATCCTACAGCAAACTCTCATCATAGTGATGACAGATATGGAATTGAGATTTTGTGATATTTTTTATGAAGCTGAATATTTTCCCTGACGTATATTGTTGACTAATGAAGACGGTCCTCAACATCTATTTTTATTTTTACATGTTCGCCTGTCCATACATCCGTCTCTGTCTGTCCGTCCGAATGTCTGTCCTCACGATAATTCGAGAGTGCGACTTCTTAGAGAGCTGAAATTTTACACACGGGCTTTTAAAAAACTTGTTCAAAAATGGGACAAATGTAGTAACTGTTTTGTGGAGTTTCCATATAAAAATTTCGTTTTTTTCACTATATATTTGGACACTGCCTGATAGCGCTTCAACTTAGAGAACCGAAATTTTTAACGAGGCGTTTACATAAAAATAGTAAATAATAATTCAAAAATGGATAGAATCGGGCAACGTCTTCTTGGGGTTACCATGCAAAATTTTATTTACTATTTTTATGAAAACGATGCTGTGTACAAAAATTTCAGCTCTTTACGTGCCGTGCCCAAATATATAGTGAAAAACGAAATTTTTGTATGGAATCCCGATCCCGATTGGTCTCATTTTCGTACTTAAATTATTTAGATTTTAAAGCCCGTGTGCAAAGTTTCAGCACTCTAAAGCATGGTTTTCACAAGCGAAGTTACTGTCCCAAGTAACCTCGTTTTCAGTCCCTTACCAGTTTACTTGCGCCAGTACGAAAACGAGTTCCACTCACTTCAACTTTTTAGCGAAGTGGAACCTGAGAAATAGTCAAATGTATGTATGTAGTCATATACATATAATATCATCTGGTCATAAATTGTGGATCAATGTAATTAAGAGCAATTTCGGAGAAGAAAATTCTAAGAAAAAAGAAAGTGTGAGTATGTTCTTGATTGTTAAGGAAGAATATTTTTACTTACATAACTCTCTTTTAAATTGACGAAATTTCTTACCGAAAAATATAAAGCACTCCCATTGTATAAAAGCCAAAACACAAATGTGTTGATCTTTCATAAGCTCTACACCAGCTGATATTATTAAAGACTACTTAAATAAAAAAAAGTACCAGTTGCAGAAAACGTACTGAATTTGACTATTTCTCAGGTTCAACTTCGCTAAAAAGTTGAAGTGAGTGGAACTTGTTTTCGTACTGGCGCAAGTAAACTACCGGGTGTGTCAAGAGGAGGTGAGGGACCGAAAACTAGGTTACTTGGGACAGTAACTTCGCTTGTGAAAACCGTGCTTAAAGGAACTTATTCTCGAGTTATCGTGGTATTACTTAAGGTATACAGATTTGCGGGCGTCTTTGTTACCGTGTACCACCGCCTTCGCGACAGTCATTTTAACCATTGATCAAGAAAAATCATTCTCTGCTGTCACACCAAAAAGCAGCTTTTATAATTGCACGTTTTTCAACTGATTTTTTTAAGCCTTCGCGGCCGTCTCGTAGCGCCCTCAATTACTGGAAGCCAGGCAGACTTCCGAATAAGTTATCAACCATGCTAAGGTGGAAAATTTTGTTTTTCATTATTATTTGTTAATATGCCCATATAAAAAAAAAATAATCCATGCAGGGACACACATTACTTGAAGTAAACTAAGCTTCGCCGCTCTAAAGATAATATTTTAATTTGGAATTAATAATAGACTATGACAGTAGACATGTACAATTCATCAATACCTGACAATATTATTTAAAAAATCAATACCGGTATGGTATTACCTGCATCAAGGAGCCCCCCATGTATCTCAATTTTAGTATTTGATCTGCTAGACAGGCAAAATATTGACAAGCGAAATTATTTTTCTGGGTCATTAGAAAACCTTAATATTTACTATGTATATGCTCTTTGCTATAGTGTTAATTCATAAATCAAAAATTAATAAGTATTATTAAAATAAATATTCAATGCCGCAGTTAAAACAAAAGAATAAATATGAATGTCTAATATAAAAGTTGAAGCGAATCCAAAACAACAATTTTTATCTCGCAAGAACCAGTAGCAGAACTTCTGAGTTTTTTGCAAAATCAAAATCAAAAAACATGGGTGCGATGAATTCACAACACAAAAGTTCCTGCAAATAAAGGGCTTTCCAATAAGAGGTGTTATTTTGATATTCAGAGAAAAATGCCTTTTTTTGAGACAAATGATCGGATCTTTATTTCATTATAAAGAGGAAGGTATGCCGTTAAAAATGGAAAATAACATCAGCGAAATGACCACCACGACCACGCCTACAGGACCATATCCTTTTCATGAAATTTTCCATAACCAAATCGCAAAGTGGCTGCCCTATGTCCTCGATAGCCTCACGAATTCCATCTTTGAGGTCTTGAATCGACGCTGGGCTGTTGGCGTAGACCTTCTCTTTCACGTGGCCCCACAGGAAGAAGTCGCAAGGTGTTAAGTCACAAGATCTCGGTGGCCAATTTTGATCACCTCTTCGAGAGATTACACGGTCCGGAAACTTTTCCCGTAAAATATCAATGGTTTCCTTGCTTGTATGGCACGTAGCGCCGTCTTGTTGAAAGTAAACGTTGTCCAGATCAATACCATCCAATTCCGGCCATAAAAACTCATTAATCATCTGTCGATAGCGCAATCCATTCACCGTAACTGTTGCTCCAGCCTCATTTTCGAAAAAGTAAGGTCCAATGACCCCGCGGGACCATAAACCGCACCAAACAGTCACACGTTGAGGATAGAGAGGTTTTCAACAATAACTCTTGGGTTTTCCGAACCCCAGATGCGACAATTTTGCTTGTTGACGAAGCCATCGAGGTGGAAATGGGCCTCATCACTCAAGATGAGTTTTCGATGGAATTCCGGATCATTTTCATGCATTTCAAGGACCCAATTAGCAAAGACTCGACGTTGTTGATGATCGGCCGGCTTGAGTTCTTGTGTTAACTGAACTTTATAAGCCTTAGGACCCAAATCTTTATGCAAAATACGGTGTAATGACGTTTGTGAAATGCCTAATTCCAAAGAACGACGAGGAATGGACAAACCTGGGTTTTCTTCAACACTTTCGGCTACAGCAGCAATATTCTCGGCTGTTCTTGAGCGACGTGCACGGGTTTTATTCTTCACATCACTAACTTGTCCCGACAGCTCGAATTTTTCTACCAATTTCTGTATTGCGGTCCGACAAGGTGCATCACGACGACCCAAAAATGTTCGAGTTTTACGAACCGTCTCTGCCACATTTTCACCATTTTTATAGTGAATTTTAATAGTTTCATTGCGCTTTTGAATCGTGTATTGTTCCATTTTTATTAATGGCGTAGTTTCTACTTTCAAATGTCAAAAAATGACAGCTCCAAAAGTGACATCTACCGAAATAGCGGGCTAATTAAAATAACACCTCTTATTGGAAAACCCTTTATTAAAGCATGACGGTCCTTATAAAAGGCTTAATAATTACAACCAAATATTTTCTCGATACTGTGCTAGACTTTGGGCAGGCAAGTTCTGTCGGAGCCGCATTATATTTTTTTGGATTAATTTGGTACCTACCTAAAGAAATTTGTCCTGCAAAGAAATATTTGACCTTTCCGGATTATAATTCTGTTGTAAATCACACTTTATGGAGCAAGCTAGAATTTATTAATTATAATCTAACTTTCCAGAATTTTCAAGTAGTTGCATCGCTTTGGATTCGTTCTAATTACAGTTTATTCAACAAATGGGTTACATAGATATGAGTACAATGTATACATACGATTATGTTTAGAATGTCATGAATAAACTGAGCGAGTGAAGGCAACACAACCGAGGTTAAGCGAAGGTCAAACACGTGTAGAAATCACTATTTGCACATGGGGGTGTAAAACGTCGCATATTTTCCTCTATTCATTCCTATTGAGTTGAATTTATAAGTAGATAACACTATACCTGAGCTCGAAGTGACATAGTGATAGAGGCAATGCCACAATGGTGCTGTTAGTGGAAGGCTAAGGGCTACTCGTGATTGTCTCAAGATCAAAGTTAGATTAAAGCTTGTAGAAGCTGACAATCACAATACTTTATAAGGCTTCATTGAGTGCCATGGAATAAGATTTTGTATTTTATTTCGATGTTATTTATAGTGACACATAAAAGTTATTGATTTTTTACAAGTAGGTATGCGGTTTTCGGGTCATGTATGTATATGAGCACGTGAACATTTTACACGTGATGTTCGAAAAAAGGCTTGCAGGCCTTTATTGTTCTTTAACAACAGCAATTTAGATGACATGCGTGCGTATAATAACTCTTGATTTTTTTCTGCTTTTATAATCATAAAACGCAATAATTCTGCAGTGATTGGTTGATTTTTTAAACTTTGTCTAATACAAACACCAAATCGTAGTATAATCTAACCTAACACCGTTAAAATATTTTTACTACTTTCAGATCAGGCAATTTTTTCTGCCTATTCTGAGAGCAGTAGAATTAATGCTGTCAAACCTAATTACACACTTAAGTAAATTTTTCTACTATTGGGAATATACATAACGCTGTTTATTTTCATATTACTGTGAAAATAGATCATTAATACGTAATTTCAGGGAGAATATGGAAAGGCATTAATAGCAAATTGTAAAAGTTTTGAATAGTATTATGCAACAGGGATCACTTCGAATGTGTAAAATTACTAACGATGTGTAAAAGCATTTATAAAAATTTGAAAACTTCGAACAATATGTTGAAGTATTACAAGTTGGTCATATTTCAATACTCAATGGAACCATACTGCATAGATTGGTTGGGAAGTTTCATCTGAGTTTTAATTATTTACTTGTAAATAGAATAGCTACTTAACACTTAAACTCTCTAAAAAAATCTTACTATACTTTAAGCACTGACAACTCACAACTAGATAAGCAAACCTAGCCATAAACCCGGATCACTTTTTCAAATTTCTTTAACTACATATACATACATATATAGAGCTTTCCAATAGAGGGTCATTAGCTCATTTTATCGGTTTATGGATAGATTTTCTTAAGGCACTTACACATCAAACACAAGAGTCGAAAAAATTAATTTATTTCACTTTAAAACAAGATTTTTGCTGCAATGATTAATAAAATCATGGGAAATAGGATAATTTTACTAATAAAGTAGAATATTTATCTCAGATTTTTAAGAAAAACACCACTTTTATGTTTTATAAGTCGAATTTTTCGGGCGAAAAAGTAAAACCAAAAAACATACAACTCAATAAGGAGCTCTTTTTGGCATCTTAAAATGCCCACACGATATGCTTAATTGCATGAGTGCTCGGGAGTTAACAGACGGGAAGAAACAGTGAAAGTAATTTGAGACCAATGACATATATAATATGGACTGACTACGTTAATGGAAATTCACTGCAAAAAGTGGGCTCACTTCTATATTGCTGACTCTTTCGCACTAAGCACCAAGTACCAACAAACAAAAAATAAATAAATGGGTCCGTCGAAATAAATCTTTTTAAATTAATTATTTAGGGTTATTACTGATAAAATTGTTTTACCAAAGGCAATGTATTCATAAGATATGAAGCAGAAGTTCGAAACGTTTTATTAGGTTTGTTCGATGAAAACACCGTGTAAAAACACCGTGTAAATTTTCCCCTACAATTTGCCCCAAATTTACCCGGGGTTTTGTGCACTCATCGAACAAGTTTTTTAAACACCGGGTAAATCTAATGTAATGACATTTCTCTGACAGTTCTCCTGAGCATAATTTAACTTCTAATTTCCAGTGATTTGTCAAAATTTATTTATAAAATAGGTGAAATAATTAAAAATTTAAGAATAAATAAATATTAAAATGCACAAAAAATATTTCTCAGTTTTTTTTTTAATTACATATTCTTTTATTAGCTTTTTAACATTTACATTATCGCCTTTTCTGTAACTTTACTTTGAAAAAAGGACAATTGGTTCATCTGTGACCAGATATAGCTCCATCATTTCTGCAAGAAACAGTTGTGCTGCACTATTTTCACTTTTATCGTCAGATGTTTTGTTACTAGATATAAAATTAATAGTTTGGATGATCAAAATCTACAGAAATGATTTTCTCTGTCCCGTTGGCTTCTTCTCGAGCCACTATTAAACCCTTTCCTGACATCTCATTTAAGAATTTAGAGAATTTCTTATATGTTGTTTGTTTCAAATCTAATTGCTTGGTAGCTGCAGGGATAACGTGAAGTCTATAAAAATTACTTGTTAATAATGGCAAACATTTTTACGATCAAAATTCTTACTAGAAAGGCAGATCTTAAGATTTCATCCATGTTCTACGACCTTAATCGCCTCCTCAAATATTTCCTTATAATTTTCATTCGAATTTCCTATGTGCATATTATCGATGGGTATTTAGTCATCGAATTTCTTATCCAACTTCCTTATATAATCTGAATTTGGTATGAGCTCCACGATTTTTTCACTTTTATATACAGCACTCAACCGCAATCACCGAACAAATTCCATATGACAGTTCACAAATGACAAATGTCAAACGTTTACCCCTAGAAATTTTTAGTGCAAGTTCGGGGCACGAAATCAGAAACACCGGGCTTTCATCGAACAAGTTTCTGTAACCCCGTGTAAGCCCAGGGTTTTCAAAAAACAAGATAGTGAAGCCCGGTGTAGCCCGGGGCTTACCCGGTGTTTTCATCGAACAAACCTATTATAATCACTTTTCGAGCTGCGGGCTTATTTTTTCAACTTCCCGCCAATGATTTTTTCAATGTTTGCACCGGCGTAAGAACTTTTATTGCCATAAGCAATTGAGTCCACATGAAATAGAAAGTTAAGCAGTCCATATTATATATGTCAGTGTTTGAGACTGAGAGAATATTGGTTGCTCTGCTCTCTCTGTTCTCCTTCTCCCCCACCCCACTTTGCTACCTGGCTGAAGTGGTGACAGTGAGCCGTTAGATAGAAAATGGAACCATAGGGTATACTAAATTTTTCATTCCGTTTGTAACACATAAAAATAATGTTGGTAGAGTAAAATGGAATTGACAGCCATGCTTAAAATTAAAAGTTATTTTGATTTCTGCATATCCGTCCGTCCGACCATCCGTCTGCCCGACTGTCCGTCCTCTCGATAACTCGAGAACGCGTCTACCTAGAGAGCATACGGCCTTTTTAAAAAACATTAGTTTTAAGTTCGAATGAACTACAATAGAAGTAAATAAATTTACGAAAATAAACGAGACTGAAGTTTACTTACGAAAAATTGATATTTTTAGCCTAAATATATATCACATTCCGTAAGAGTTATTATCTTGATATTTAATGTTTTCATTTAAAAAGTGGTAAAAGTGAAAAAATTAACAATTGGAAGTTGATGTAATTGAAGATTTGTGCTTTCTATTAATTCTTAGTACCATTTTTATTCCATTTTAATTTTTACATTGCTTTTTTAATCATTTATTAATAATTTAATTGTTTGGACACATCGCGTTCTTATGGAATGAGCGATTCTTAGCGCACTATATTTACGGAAAATTGGATATTTAAACTTAACGAAAGTTCCCCTCACACGAGTTAAAATTAATTTGTGTACGCCTGTTAAATTAAAGGGCACGTTCGCTTTACGTAAGTAAATGTACTTCTATCTTTTTTTTATTGTACAGAAAGGTAGCTTGGAATATAAAATCCTATGAGATTGATTAAGATCATTTTTATTGTCCGACGAACAGTTCGAGAAATATATGAGAAAAACCATTTCAACAATCAAGCTTGCACAGAATGGATGACCATATGAAATACCATACGGGAGTTCATCGATAGTCCGAGACACGAAAAGCGAGCTATAAAAGTCGGAGAATTTTCAGTTTAGGGTTGCCCTTATACCAATTTAAACTGAACAAAATTTTGTAATTTGTCCATTTCAATTAAGTTATTTGATTGATTTTAAATTTCATCACGCAAACGTGTTTTTTAATAATTTTCCCTTAGTTAGATAGTTTACACATAAATTTGCCTATTTTAATCAGTTATTTTCCGATACTCCGACTTTACATCTGGAAATACGCTACAGATTTGTTACAAAAAATCCCTGATTGAACGATTGGACGTGAATCTTTCTTCTTCTGTTCTCTGCATAAACCTCTTGGGATTTTATTAATGAAGCCTATTGGTTAAAATATTCGTTTTTTAGAAAATGAATATTTCCCTTTAAAATACTTCGCTAGTTCTTTAAGCAACTCCAAAAATTATAGAAGAAAAAATATATATAAACATTTGTATTAATAAAAGATGCGAAAGCATTTTAGTTTTAGACACAAGCCATTTAGGATATTTAAACTGAGACTCATTACAAATTTTAGTTACACAAGCTAAACTTGTCAAAAAATATATTCGGAAGTACTTCATGTTACCGCATCAAAATAATTTATATAAATTCTGGTTGTAAATTAGAATTACAAATTACTTTTAGAAGTTCTATGACGATACTTTTTTTTATGATACACAATTTTTTGCAAGACTAATAGAAAAGGAAATATTATGAAGTCATAAATATTTATAAAAAATACAAGAAAATACAACAGTAATTCAATTTATGTAAAAATTTAATTTCGAGAGCTTTTTTACCATTTGGAATGTACACAATGGGACAAAATTTTCCTCTGGTGAGCTTGATAGCGGACGTGGCGTGGACTATAGGGTATCATAAGTTTCTAGATTTTTACTTTTATTTTCTTCAGAACTTTTGCAGTACATAGTTTGGTGGTTGCTTAAGGGCAGCTAATATTGTTATGAATGAAGACATTGCAAGTATTTATTTATACTTTGTATGCATTATTTGTTAAGAAATACGTAAGTAAAAAAAGACTTAAGTACTATTTAAAGTACATTTTCGTTACGTAAGACTTATTACTCAATACTTTTGAAATGCCCCTACTTAGTACTTGAACATAAGTACTAGTGTCTATTTAATTGTACTTAACACTTAGCAAGATTCTTACTTAAGTATTTCTGAGTCTATTAAGTAACTAGAAAAATATATAACTCTTTGTAGAAAAGAAAACACAATCTCTAGCGGAACTGGTTTTTGGTGAGTTTTAAACCATGGAAAGAACTGGCAAAGCATGTGCCGTACTCACGCATCAAGGCAGAACCTTAGACAAACTAATAACATACAAATAAGACTGGGCAAGTAGAACAAAAACCAGTAACGGCTCGCTCGAATATAAAATCGGCGATGCCTCGACTTGATGACATAACCACTGACAATATGAACTGACTGCGTTTATAGAAATATACTGCAGAAAGTGGGCTCACTTCTATATTGCTGACTTTCAGTCTAAATAAATTGGTGGATTCGTCGAAATACATTTTATTTTTTTTATTAAAATCACTTACCGAGCTGCATGCTCATATTTTCAACTTCCCGCCAATGATTTTTTCAATGTTGGCACCGACGTAAGAACTCTTTTTGACACAAGCAATTGTGCCCACGTGAAATAGAAAAGTAAGCAGTCCATATTATATTGGTCAGTGGACATAACCAAGGGTAAGCAAGCAATGTCTCGCTCCAATATAACATCAACGATGCCTCGACCTGATGTAGGCAACGCCTCAATTGAAATTTATTTTTTCCTTAGAATTGTACTTTAAAAAGTACTTCGGAAAGTACAAAGTACTTTTTATAGACTTAGTACTTAGTTACAAGTACTTTTCATACATGTGGTACTTGTACTTACTCTGAAGTACTCAGGCCTTCGGTACTTGTACTTGTACTTAAGTAGTTTTTCTTTGGTACTTGGCCAGCTCTGGTTAAGAGTTAATAATTCCTTAACCGTCACAGATAGAAGGTTAAATTAAAGAGGAGGCTCTGGGCTTTTGAAATTTTGTAACCGAAATGTATATTAGTGGGGGTATTTAAAAAAAACATTGGACAACTAAAAAAAAAATTAAAACACGAAATCTGGAGTGGATAGGGCTACGGGGGTGGTTTAACATTCATAGAAAAGATCTTAAAGTTCTGCATACAATGCGGTCTTAAAATAATCCGTATACATGGTGTTTTTCAAGATATAAGGTGTTTAATGCAAAAAAGCATATTTTACTAATCCCCCCCCCCCTTCCCAGCGTATTTAGGTATTGCCACAGAACGTGTCGACGCACGTTGAGAGAATTTTGTGCACGGCGTTTTCATAAAAATAGTAAATACAATTATAACAAGTAAAACAAGTAAAAAAGCTAGAATTGGTATAAGACCAATGAATGCCTGCATGTAATTTCGTATGGTCACCTCTCTGTGCCGGTTTGAATGTTGAAGTGGTTTTGCGCATATATTTCTAGAACGTTCATCGCAGCAGTTTTATAGAATTTCGTATTCTGATGAACTTTTCAGTACAATAAAAACTTCTAGAGCTGATTGTTTTCACAGTTAAAAACCTAAATTTTTATATGGCTACACCAGGAAGGGGATGCCCGATTTAGTCCATTTTTTTAAATTTTTGAGATATTTTTTGGGTTATATGTTCTTTGGTAAAACCAAACCACAACCACACTAAGGGAAAGAATTCTAGTTACTTTGATCGATTTATTAAATTAATTATTTATCGTTTTCCACGTTTTTCTATATACATATAATACTAATTACTTC
This sequence comes from Dioctria rufipes, assembly GCA_963924295.1. Taxonomy (NCBI): domain Eukaryota; kingdom Metazoa; phylum Arthropoda; class Insecta; order Diptera; family Asilidae; genus Dioctria; species Dioctria rufipes. The sequence goes on along the minus strand of OZ002741.1, from coordinate 168,515,049 downwards.
ATAGCTCAGAATTATAAATTTTCTGATTTCAAGGACGAGCATCTTTCCGAAAAAAGAAATAAGGTATTCCCACCCCATAATATATCAGAAGAAATTTGAAAGTTTAATAGCACCACATTTCGCCTCGCTTTTGTTGGGACGAAAAAAAATTTCAGCTTGCTTAAAGCGATCTAATTTATAACATCCTGTCGGTAACAAAAGTTCCTAACATATTATAAAGATTCGAAGCATTTGTGGTATTTGTCCCCAAAGAGCCTAATGTGCTATTAGTCTGCTTTCCACGTAGGAATGTGCGTACCCCTAACTGCCTTCCATGTAAGTGATTTATGTGATGCTGTGGCAGATTTTCTTAGAAACTAATCAATCATTGTTTGTTATTATTATTTATTTTAAGTATCCGCATTCCGAGCATTAGTAATTTGTCTTATCACAAGCTTTAAGAAAATGATGATTACTCGATTCGACATCAACTCTGAATTGTTGAACTTTCATATTGAAATATAACAATAACGATCAAAATTATCACTGACGTTTATATATAGTACCATAGATGGCACAAGAACTAGATGTCACATGCAATACCAGAGCAAAGAATACAATATGGTTGGGTGGTCCACATCCATTCCGGAATGGACCAACACATTTGAAAAGATGGATACGGTCGCGTCGAGTGTTTTATATTTTCTCACATCTGAGGTATTAAGGAGGTCAATCAATTGTATATAAAACTGTTCCGAGATTCAGCTAATTTGTGAGTTTCACTTCATTGACTTCTTTCACCCACTTCTGAAAATAAAATGACTCCTTTTAAAAGTATTTCACAGCTTTTTGGGGATTTTATGTGGGGAAATGAACTCGGCTGCTTATTATTATCCTTTTAAACATTTTATGCGGATAATAAGTAGCAAGAATTTAGTTTTTCCGCTATTTCTTAACAAATGTTTTGTTTGCATTGGGGTGCTCGTGCACTAACAAGCTTACCCTCTCATTATATGTATTAGTATTTTGTATTAGTCCATCAATTAGAATTTTTTAGTTTGTAAATGGCGAATTATAATTTATTAGTGATAATTAATAATTGTGCTTACTATTTCCAAAATAAAATCACTGCTCAATGATTTCATTCCCTCATAATTTTTCACAATTTCGACTTAGCTGAATAACGGTACTGCTGTTTTAAAGAAACATTTGTTCTCAGCACCCTCTAATTGTAAGACATGTTGTGGTCCATTCCGGAATGCACTACCCATTTAGCAATTTGTCTCTGCTCTGGTACACCATGCGATATCTAAGTAGTTCTTGCCGTCTATGAAAAATTCAGAGTTTGTAAAATATAGTACATACTTGTGCGTAACTAGTTGTGGTTTGGAGTTTTTCTGATGTGTCTATATACATATTTCAAAATTTGAACAAATTAGGATAACAGACTGTGACTGTTACAAATTCAAATTATTAATATTTCCATGTCTATTTACAGTGACTTAATTCTAACTGTGTTCGAATTCAAAACATTTTTGGATCATTTTAGAACTGCTCCGATTTAAGTAGAAATTAGACTGGAAAATGAAATATATACTATAGTTATACTACTGACATATTATGCTTGTCAAAATTCATGCATTTCAGAAGCTTTTATGTAAATCAATTATGATTCGCGCATCATATTCCGGCGAAGATAAATTTTATCGCGAAAGATTATCATCTTCTTATTGCAGACGTCCCGTCCTTAGGGAAGGAATCTGTCCCGATGCAATACTTTTTGATGAATTACTTTCGAATCATCTAGGTAATACAAAAACAATTATTGTAGAAGATAAGAAAAAGATATCGCCGAGGAATCACGTTAAAGTATAAATGAGCATTGCCTGGAAGAGAGGAAAGTGATATCGCTGAAATGTGCTGAGAATATCGCAATGGTAATAGAAGGAATTAGATTATTTTGAAATATGACTTTATAAATTAGATAAGTAAAGTAATATATATATTTTATATGTAGGAAACTTCAGTAGAACGTTCCCCGAACTGTTTACAGAATGAACAGACCTAAATCAAAGTTTCAAAGTTAACTTAACAACAAGTCACGAAGCAGGCGAGATTTCCGACTGTTTTACATTTAAAATGTACGCGGCTAGAAAAGGAAAGAAAGGAGAAGAAAACATAACAACAAAAATATCAAACTATCTTTAAAACTTTTATGAATAAAGATAGAAATGTGAAAGCGCAGAGTACATGCACCGAAACAGATTGAAAAATGATTCATTTTCGTAAATAAATGAGAAGGGGCGAAATTTTCAGATTTTACTCTCATAAAATGTTCCAGCGCTTTAGTGAAAACACTTTTTTCTGCAATATTGAGTGAGTTTGTTGCAAAGTTGTTGCTGTAATCTTATGTTGTGGTTCCAACGTTGTTGCTGTAATCCTGTGATATTTGAATGCACGTGCATCAGCTTACATTCGTTTTGCTCTGAAGAGATTAATGGCCAGTTTCACAGTCTGAGTTTAAACCAAATATTTAGTTTAAACTCGACGAATGAGTTTCACAGTTTGGTTTAATCCCCGGTTTAAACTAGAGTTTAAACCATGCGATCCCTCGGTTTAAACTCAAGATAAAAGTGTGACATTTTATTTTGACAGGAGCATTGTTTCTTTGTATCAAGAAAATAATTTTATCATGGATTTAGATTTAGAAATTTCTAGCGATGAAGAAGACTTTTTTCGATTAAATTTATAACTCTGTCCACGACTGAAAGTAATTAGAAATTGGCCAAATCCTTTTAATGAGCGGGACGACGTTGATTTTTATGCTAGGTTCCGTTTAAGTAAAGAATTTTGCCACTTTGTCTTCGAATCTATTCTTGTCGGTTTTCTTGCGCTCTATTATATATTTTTTTTATGCGCTAGGGAAGGCAATACCTCAACTTCACTTATGCTAAACCTTGCAACCTTTTTGAATGTTGGCATATTTAAAATTAGCAAATATAGCTACATATTTTTTATTTTTTGCTTTCTGGTCTGTTTACTTTTCCGATTGACAGATTGATTGTAAGAAAAATTGGTTCACAATTATGGCGATAACTAATTTAGTTCACAATTTAATCAGTACAACCAACGTTACTAAAAGAATGCATTGTGAAACCTGATTTGGTTTAATCTACGTTTAAACTTGGAGGATGGTTTAAACTCGACTGTGAAACTGGCCATAAGTGGGAGAAACTCATACTGGATTCTCTGATATTTTCGGCAAAAATGAGAATTTTATTTGACAAAAATTTTACATCCCCTTTTAGCACTTTGGTCAAAGCGAAATTTATCCTTTTCTTAAAAAATTGAAGTAGTGTGACCCCGATGTATGTACATTATTATGAAGAGTTTTAAAGGATTTTATATATGTTCAAGAAACATTTTGTCGTTCGGGTAATCCTACGTTCTCTAGATTTTTCTTTTTATTTCGTTGTCTCAATCGTACTGCAATAATGCATAGCCAAGTCAAAGATAGCTAATAAGAAGATAGGAAGCAGCCGAACAAAATTGGAAATTTTTCGTGTTTTTTTGAAAGAAACAAATAATGTCATACATATACTTACTTTCATCTTTTGCATGAATGGGGGAAAAGAACTTGGCTATGCATTCTTGTAGTGCGACTAACACAACGACTTAAAAACAAAAATTGAGAGAACGTAGGATTATCCGCATGATAAAATATAATTGAATACCTTCAAAACCTTTTAAACTATTCATAATAATGTACATCCCCATTCCACAAAACTACAAGTATACAAGTCTAACAACACTTGTACTAATTAATATTCTTGTTCTTATTAGTATACCTACTTTTAGATTTTGTACCACAAAAATTATTCATCTTCTTGTAGGAAATTTTAAATTTCCCTAGACTTGTAGATTCAATGTACATAAGTCCAAAATATTTTCCAGGTTAAACTTGTTGCATGTAGCAAAGCATAACATAGTTTATTAGACCCGAAAAATAAAATTTCAGTAGAACATATTTTTGGAAGGTGTAGACTTTGTATGACTCGAACATGTAAAATCTTAGCAATCCAAGGAAAAAATGCATAGAAGTATATAGGTTGAAATTAACAGAAGCCGAGAATTTTATGCATTTCAGAGTAAATTTTCGTTAAATTTAATTGCTGCACTATGGTTTTACAATTTACAGTACAAATAGTTCGCTTCAATCGACAGAACAATTTGTTCCCTCCAATATATGGGAGTTCTAGAACAGAGTACACAAAAGAACACAGCTAATACATTATGTATCATTTTAGTAAAAATAATTCTTTTCACAAAACACTGTTATCACCAAATACCCTAACGAGAAACTTTTGATGTATTCTGTTTCTCTTTCATTGGACACCGTTATTGCTTTCAGCTTCTTATGATATACTGGGTTGGGCAAAATTTAATTATATTAATGATTAATGCTTACGATTAATCATCAATCAGGAACAATGATTAAACAATGATTAATTAATCATAAAAAGTAATCGCATAACACCATTAACGATTGATCAATCGTTAATCGCTTCTAGTCGTTTTCAAAAATGATTAATTTATTTTAATTTCCACTAAGTATTTTGATTAACTTTCAAGCATTTTTAATATTTTTGAGTAACCTTGTTAGGCACTAATCAGAGAAACGAACATGCCTTCACGTATGATCGGGAAATTTGCGGCAATTGCATTCTCCTGTAATGATTGTGACAATTCTTTCCTACGTTGTTAATATAAGCTCTCATAAAATAAAGAAGTTGGTTTTTTAAGTATCTTCTATAAGCCTCTATTCTGCATTTGGTAGTTCGAAATCTAAAATATTTCATTTCATAATTTTGGTTTTAATTTCTAACACTGTTTTCATGGCTCTTTCATTTTTTTATTTCATTTCATTACATTTTTTACTAACTAACTAATAAACGTATCTTGAGTTACCAATAACACTTTTTCAAATTAACAAATATATCGAAAAATACGATTAACGATTAAAAACTAAAGAGTAAATAACGATTAATACCTGTCGATTGAACTTCATTATTAATTAAATTGATCAATCGATTAAATTAATTACCATTATTTTCTTGAGATTAATTTTTCAGTTATAATTTTCAATCGTTAATTTAATCAAAAAATTTAATTGATTAATGCCCAACACTGCATAGTATATATGAGTACATATGTACATATAATATATTATATAATTTTGAAAGCAATACGAAAACTTCCTGAATTTTTGAGTTATCAAATGTTATTTACTGCGTAATTATCAGTTACCATGTTTTGTATCCTAATTGATGTTAATGTTAAAACTAATTATTATCAGTATCAAAATTTTACTTTTTTCTGACTTGTACGAAAATCTACTAGTCTGAAAATATAGGTAGAAAATGCACAAGTCATGATGGATTTTCAAGTCGAATTGTAGTTTTCTGGTACAGTAAGTTGTACAAGTCAAAATTTCTCATTTGTAGAATTATCGTTGTATTGTATAATGAATTCTACAAGTACTGCTTTGTGGTACACAAGTTTTCTGACTAGTTGAAAAAAATCCGTAGTACAAGTACTTGTAGTTTTGTGGAATGTGGCCAGATCACACTGCCTCAATTTTTTAAGAAAGAGATAAATTTCGCTTTGGCCAAGCTGCTGAAAGGAGATGTAAAGTTCCTTTCAAATAAAATTTTCATTTTTCCCATCAGAGAATCCAGCATGACTTACACTAACTTAATCTCTTCAGAGCAAATCGAAACATGAGTTTTTCGGTTTACATTTTTTCGGTTCTTGTTTTTGATGTGAAAGTTCTTTTATATTCCTAAGATGATAACTGGATATCCACCAATCATCTCCTTGATGATTTTTCATATCGATGTTTGCTGGGTTGGGAAATATTGGAACCGGTTTGTTTATTTTTAATGTAGAAGATGCGTTACCTGAAAATTTAGGTCTGTTCATTCTGGTTTAAGAAGTGTTCGCGGTAAATTATAGTAAAGTTTTCTACTAATCTAATTCCTTCTATTACCATGACGATATTATCGAGACATTTTGGCAATATCGCTTTCCTCTCTTCCAGGCAATGCTCATTGATACTTCAATGTGATTCTTCAAGGATATCTTCCTCTTATCTTTTCCAGGTATTGCCAACGAATAACGAATAATATCGTTGTTCGTTGGTATTGCTTTCGTGTTCCCTAGATGATACGAAACCAATTCATCAAGAAGTAGGTATTGCTTTCGTATTCCCTAGAAGTATTGCATTCGTAGCGAATCCATTCCCGAAGGGGGTGACTTCCGCATTATAGAAGATGATAATCTTCCGGGATAAAATTTATCTTCGCCGGAATATGATGCGTGAATCATCCGCGTATCATTAATGTTTACTGGCTTTAGACGAGTCAATATAAGGTGCGCTTTGAGGTGCCTCAAAATGCCTTTCATGATTACATCAGTCAACTTGTTTCCCTTGCTACCTTCAATCGGTGGAACACACTCCAGATACCATCCAGTGGCGGATACAGCGGGGGGCGATCGGGGCGATCGCCCCCCCCCCCCCCCTAGAGCTCTAATAAAATAATAAACCAAAATTTATATTCTAATCCAATGAAATAGAAAATACAAAAAAAAATTTTTTAAAAAAGACTTTCTAAACCGGCGTTAAAAAATAGAAAATAATTTCTCCCTTCATTTCTCCAGAGTTTTCCTTCATTTTGCATTTAATTAAATTTTTAAATTATATTACATTTGTATATAAATTTTAAAATTTTCAAGGTATATGGAGAAAACAAGATCTGGACAGCTCAAATTACACTACAGTGAATAACAATTTCCCGAAATTTAAATTTGGAACTCCTAATGTTTATCAAAATACTTAATTAAATTACTTTCCTTTGAATATCCTTTTTTTGTGTACCATGAAAATTTAAAAATTTTTATACAAATGTAATTTGATTAAATGGAAAACTCTAGATAGTTATTTGATATATTTATTGTTTTTTCCTTTTTAGTCATAAATTATTCTCAAAAAATGTAAAATTATATCACTAATGAATTTTCAGTACAAGCATTGTTGCACTTTCTTGTGATCGAAAGCTCACAAAAGCCGGGTATTTTGATGAAAAGTAGTATGTTGGGAAAATTATCATAGCCGGTGTAATTAATCTCAGATTCAGTTGTCCTGCAAATAATTAATTTAAGGCAAATAGGATAATATATATATTAACCCGACCTAATTAGCATTCCTCGAAAATTTCTTCCACCATTTAAGTTGCAAGAAATTGCAGTCCAGCCGAAGAAATTATGGTGTTTTAGCTAAATGCAAGCGACCTATGTATGAAAAACACCAGTAGTAAGGCAAGCAAGAAGTGTATAATGTCTGTTTTATGTGGGATTAAATTTTACTATGCTTACGGGATCAAAAACTTATATTATATAGATAAAAGAACTCTGGCGATATCTGAATGCTAATGAAATTTTCATGCCAAAACGAAATGAGAAAGCTATACAGATCAGTCCACAGCTGATGGCAAGTGCGGTTATAGGGGGCGATGGGGGCGCCCGTGTAACAAATCTGAATTCCAGCGGGAGTCTATCGGCACTTATTTCCCCTCCCAATACTGAAACATGCAGAATTCAAGCGGAACATTTTCGATACTCACAAGTTCCTAATGAGACACATATTTCTGCAGTCATTAGATATCGCTAGCATAACTGATTTTAGTACAGTTCAGTATTGTTTATTGTAATTGCTAGATACTGACATTAGCCACTGAATTGTTACTGCAGATAAGTACAGATTCTTCACTTTATTTGAGTACGGAAACAGTACTGAATATGTGCAAAAATCTAGTACTGGCTACAAGCAACAACAAAATTTTGCACATTGTTTGCATTGCCTGTATTATGTATGGATTATACCGTCTTTTATTTGCATATATCATCATCCTCTTCACAGTATTACAATTATAAAATCTCTATAGAAGCTGAGAACATTAACAAACCTTTCTGCATATCACTTGAATTTGAACCTGGGTTCCCACAATTACAATCCCAACATCTTACCCATCCGGCTACATGTATGCTTGGTATGATAGGGAATATTGTCTCATATATTACGAGCTTAGAGTTCCTAATTTCAGTACTTAACAAATATTGATCAAACTGTTCTCTATATGTCAAAAATTTTAGTGTTGAAGTTTACGTTCTGTGAAGGGTTTCAATTAAATATTTATTCATAAATTAAAGATAAATAATATTTCAACCTAAATATGCCTCGAGCGGTGAAGATTGCAAATAAAAGTAAGAATATATCTTCAAAAGAAAGAACAAATATCGAAATCTTGCGAGATCACACGTATTGCAATGATGGAATTAAAAACTTAAAAAGAAAGATTAGCTATGAAGGTGCCATTGTATAAAGAAAAGTTAAGTTTTTATTGAATATCTTTATTTTCAGCTTTTAATATGCATGAAGAAGAATTCCTAGATGTGATTCAAGATCAATGTCTTAAAGTGATTGAGGAACCAGCGCCATATGAAGACAATTCAATAATATTTGCGGAGACTTATAACGAAGAAATAATTCAGCAAGATGAACAATATATGCGCGGAAGATCTTTTTTACATAAAATTCAAACGTGGGCTACATCATTTAATATAAATCACATACATTTGACAAAGTTGCTGAAAATATTGAAGGAAGAAGGTTGTTGGAGTAATAGTACGGATGCTAGAAATATATTGTGTACACCCACTTCATCTAACACTAAATACATCAAAGAGATGTCAAATGGTCAGTATCTTCACTTTGGGGTTGAAAAGTCCTTAAAGTCGTTACTGGATTCATACAAGGAAAACACAATCGAAGAAATTAATAATTTAGAAACGTCTTTTTGTGTAGACGGGACACCTACGTCAGCAAGTGGAGGAAAGAGTTTTTGGGTTATTCTTGGCTGCGTTAATAATTTGCAACTAAAAGTATTTCCTGTCGGCATTTTCTATGGATCAGGAAAACCAGACAACTTCAATACATTTTTGAAGAAATTTGTTGATGAAATGATTGGTTTACTTAATAATGGATGATTAATAATTCAAAGCATTACACAATTATTCTCCATTCCTTTGTATGTGACGCACCAGCAATGGCTTTGATAAAGCAAATTAAATCACATGGAGGTTATTTTTGTTGTCAAAAATGCTTTACGAAAGGTGAAAAAGTGTGTGTTAAAAGTGGTAAAATCAAAATAGTTTATCCAGAGATAAATGCTCCACTACGTACTAATGCCGACTTTAGAGAAAGGGTTAATTTTTCGGGTACAGAGGATGAGAATCATCATAAAAGAGATAGATCGATACTTGAACAGTTTCCTATTAATATGGTGGATAATTTTGTGTTAGATAAGATGCATCTTGTCGATGAAGGTGTATGCAAGAAGCTACTTCAAATATGGTTAGGAAAACCAAGTTCTCGTAAGTTTAGTGTTACTATGGTTCAGCTATTAAATCAACGTCTGGAATGTTGTTACAAGTACTCATGTTCTGAGTTCCAACGGAAATCAAGAAGTACAAAGTTCCTTTCCTACATGAAAGCTTCAGAATTCAGAGTTTTTCTTTTATACACAGGCCCGATCGTACTTAAAGGAATATTAGATCCATCGGTATATAAACACTTTTTATGCTTAAGTTTAGCAGTGCGAATTTTAACATCATCCTTATATTACCGGAAGTATAACGAATATGCCGAAGACTTGTTAAGATATTTTGTTAAGCACTTTCGTAAATTGTATGGAACTAATAATATGACCTACAATGTTCATTGTATTATACATCTGGCAAAGGACGCATACAATTTAGGTCCACTTGACGAAAATTCGTGTTATAAATTTGAATCTTATATAAAAACAATAAAATCATTTATACACACTTCTAATAGACCTTTAGAACAATGTTTCAATAGAATTGCTGAACAACAAAATGTAAGTTATCAAGCGACCACTTTTTCTAAAGTTTCACCTTTTCTTAGCAAAAATATTGAAGGAACCAATATTTATAAAGTGATTCAAGCTTCGACGTATATTATTAAGGCAAATAGTTTAAACGATAATTGCATAATGTTACGCCGCAACAAACATATCATTCGCGTGAAACAATTTGAAAAAAATATTTCCAACGTTACTGTTTATGGTCAAAAATTAATTCATACTAGGCCTCTCTATCGTGAACCAATTGACTTAGAAGATTTTTTTATAATTATAGGTATGTTTAATAAAGAAATTTACAAGTATGAACTATGCAATATTGAAAATGATATCTTATGTAAAATGTGTTGCCTCCCATATAAAAATGAATTCTTTTTCCTGTCACCTATTAACCACACCTTAAAAAATTTATAAGAAGCATAACTCATATTATAAATTTAAAATAACTTTATTCATGTAAGTTTTTGAAAAAAAATAAAAAGAACACACTTCGACTTTTTTTTCTTAATTATAGTATATTTGATTCGCTGTCGTATGCATCGGAAGCTGTGGTTTCTACTGAAGTTTGCAGTTTTTTATTAGCCGCTCGAACGCGATCGCAGGTTTGCTGTAGATACCTTTGCAAGGTTAAAATTGCATCCTTTTCGCTTACCCCGTATGCTTCTGTCAACGTTTCTAGAAAAGAATACATAACGCTTTAATATTTAAAATGATAAGCATAGTTAGCAATGTTTTATCTTACATACCAATCAATATATTAATATGCAGAAGATCTTTTACAGCATACTTTTTGTTTTCTCTTCCAGTATAGGAAATTTGTTTTTGTAGCTCTAAATCATAAATCCTGCTTATGATTTTAATACACTCTTTAGAACTTCTTCCTCCAATTTTTAATATATATGATTTCTGCAAAACAAATTATTAAATTAATAAGTGTATGTTTACAAAAATGATTAACATACAAATTTTTCTTTCAAAATTTCATTCTTCTTCATTTCTTGATCAAAGTTTTTAAGTTCCATTATGCTATTCAATGGAAAGTTTTGTTCCTTTTCAAACTCCAAAAATCTACCTTTGCTTACAGATAATACAACTTTGGCTTCATCTCTTACAATTTGTCTTATTTCCTCTTTAAGACTCCCTAGTTCTTCTCTAATTACTCCTCTTATGATGTATTGAATATTTTCTGCCGTTAAGACAGTTAAAACAGACTCCACACTATGTATATCTGAGGTTGCATCAGCATTTTGGTCTACAGGAACCGAAACTTCAATTAATTCACCTGCACCTGTATCAGCTATATTCAAAATTTCTTTTGCTGGTTGTAAAGAATCCACTCCTGGCAAATTTTTAGAAGGTATTGAGCTGCTATCGTCAATCATCAATGACGTGGTTTCTAATTAAGTCAATCGAAATTAGATATATGATATATCATTGGACTATTACAAGTTATTAATGTCATACATACCACAATTAGTATCCATTTCCGCACCATCAATTACCACTTCAGAGAATGAAAAAGATTTTAACATATCTTCTTTGCTATGGCAGGATATTGTTCGACTTACTGGCACTGCTGGTAAGTCGACGAATTCATCGTCCGAATCACTTTAATCAGATGAAATAGGAAGTGGACGTTCATTGCGTTTCCTCTTTCCCAATTTTTGTGGTTGAGTACATTTCTCGTAGTCTGAGGAATCCATTTCAGTCTTTGCTGTTAATACTTCTTCAGCTTTTAATGCTGCTGTATACGTATCTAAAAACATTATGGGATTTGAAGAAATAATTCATGTTAAAATAAGTAGCATTAGCGAAATATTATTATATGAAACTTACCATAACTCTTATTACCTAAACTGTGAACTTTATATAAAGGCCAGCTTTTCAGAGGCCGATTCTTAGCCTTAACATAGTTTGCGGCATTTGGGGCAAATGGGGCCTAAATTGATTGAAAATACAAAGCAAAATTCACTATGGCTGCAAGTACGAATATATTTACTTACCATATTTTTCTCAATCCATGACACAGGTAGAGCCATTATAGCTCCATCACTTTCAAATTGATAAATTTTGAACATATTTACATCGAATGGAATGCACGTCTAACTAAATGCAGATTACATGGACTATAGCGGTACTCAAACAGAACTCACATTGCTAACTGTGACAGTATCAATAATCGATAGTCAGTCAGCACTCGTTCAGTACTGCATTCAGTAATTCTTTTGAGTAAAGCAAATAAATACTGATTAGGTACTGAATTTCAGAATCCATTTTTAGAAGGAGAGGAAAAATGCAACCACCGATACTCTGTACTGTTTCAGTTCTGATACAATGTCGATTACCGAATCCTCTGTCTATGACACTAGTTATGGTTTTAGGAATCCGTTCAGAACTCTAGCAGCATTCAGAAACAAAATGGTTGAATTTCAATTCATGTAGAGTATCGACTGTCGTTATTAGCCCTCCAATATCGAAAAATGTTACACGGGCGATCGCCCCCCCTAGAGCAAACGTCTGGATCCACCCTTGATACCATCCTCCTGAAATGAAGACAAGGACAATTTATAATCTTAAGCTCTAAGAATGTACCCTCAATTGTTAGGGAATGAATGTATGGTATATGGGCGAGGAGCTTTAATCAGTGCCGTAGGCGACCCTGCGGTCAATGCTTCTCGCAATACCTTAGCGGATTGTGCGCAGGCAATCCCTTGCATGTATGGATTACTAATATTAAAGGTTATTTTAATTTTTACATGTCCATCTGTCCTTTCTGTCCGTTTGTCTATCTCATTATTCTCTCGATGGCTCGAGACCACGTTTACTTAGAGAGCTGAAATTTTGCACGCGGTCTTCTTAAAAAAAAATTAAATTCGAAAACGGGACAATTCAGAAAACCCATTCGTAGCGTTGCCATGCATTTCGTTTTTCACTATAACTTTGAACAGTGCACTTGCAGCGTTGATAACATTATGTACGTACTTAACGAAATCTACTCCATTTTCATCATCGTCACAAATGCTACAACACAACAAATCTGTTTTACCATCTACTGTTTTAAACGTGAAAATTTAAAAAAATGGACTTGGTCAATACATGTATAGCGAACTGGCAACATATATGTAAATTTATGCTGCTTACCTCACAGTAGTGCTGCTGCTTACCGACTTTTTTCACATAAATTTTGATAAAAAAAAAAACGAATAAACCTTGCATTAGCACAGTCAGAAATCTTATGTTAAGTAAGGAATTGATAAAGGATGCAAAAGATGAAGTCATATAACAACCCAATGTTGAGTTATTATCACGGTGCTTATTTTTGTTAAAAAATTTTAACTCTACTCAATTTTTTTTCAAATCTACTCCGATTTGTAAGGCAGCCTACTCCGCTAATTCTGGTCTGGAGTCCCATCACTCTACACATCAACATAGAGAGCGTACACGGCGTTTTCATAAAAAGCGTATATATATATATATATATATATATAATATCAAAAATTGAAGTTTTCCATATACTGTGGAAATGGTCAGATCTACACGTTTTTCTTATACTGAAAAGTTCTTCAGAATATAAAATGCTATAAAATTGGTTATAAGCATTTTTACTTTCCGATGAAGATTTTTAGAAATACATACATACGAAAAACCACTTTAACAATCAAACTTTAACAGAGGAATGACCATACAAAATTACATACGGACATACCGTAGGAATTGGTCTTATTGTTAGACCAATGACTGCAATTGGAATTACAAAAATATTTACGTAACGCAAAATTTTTTATTAAAATTATTTAAATATATTATTTCATAAATAAAAATATTGTCTATTATTTATTTTTTGCATTCTGTCATAATTCGGGGATGAAGGGGTTAAAAGTTATTTTGATTTTTGCCTGTCCGTCTATCCATCGGTCTGTCCGTCCGCACGATACCTTGAGAACGCGTGTACGTAGAGAGCTGAACTTTGGGCTTTGAAAAAAAAAAAGGAAAATTAAGTTCGAAAATGATACAAAGCGGGCAACTCCTTCGTGGGGTTGCCATACAAAAATTTCGTTTTCCACTACATATTTGGATGCTACCTGAGAGCTCGTCAACGTAGTGCGTTGAAATTTTGTACATAGTGTTTTCATAAAAGTAGTAAATATAATTTCAAAAATGGACCAAATTAGGCAACCCCTTCTTGGTGTTGCTATATAAAAATTTATCCTATGAAAACGATTAGTCCTATACGGTTTTAATGTACTGAAAAGTTCTTCAGAATATGAAATCCTATAAAATTGATTATAATCATTTTTGCTATTCGACGAACCGTTCTAGAGATATATTCAAAAACCACTTCAAAAATCAAACTTGCGCAGATGGGTGAACATACGAAATTACAAACGGGCATTCATCTAGGGTATCATAAGAATTGGTCTTTGACCAATTCTAGCTTTTTCACTTGTTTTTTTTTTCTTTTTCTTCTCTTCAACGAGCAGTTCTATCCATGTCAGTGGAAAGAGAAGGTGCCGGATTGGCGAAACCTCAGCTCGAATCTGAAGCTGTGTTCGGCGGACCGAATTCTTAGTGCAATTGAATAGTTTGGGCTTCGATTGTGAAGCGAAGGCACGATCCAAAGCCAATTCGCCGCCAATATGCCATATGTTCGAAGTCTTTGAGTGTATTGGTTTTCATATCTTCCCCTCAAGAGTTCGAACTTGATCCGAAAGTGTGGCTCGAATGATACATATGTATGTATATGAATAATGCTTAGAAACTTTTAATACAGCTTACATTTTCTCAAAATTTTTCAATATTTTAAAACCTAACTAAAATGTATTTCACTGTTCAACTCTTTTCACTGAACTTCTCTCCTGACACTACTTTATGAAAGGATAATCGCTCTTAATAGACTTCAGTTAGTCACAAAAAAATACAATACCACCACTTAAAATACAGTTATAAACAGCAATAAAGTGTGCAGAAATCTAAAAAAGAGGTAAAATTCCTAATTTTAATCCTATCCTCGGTCGGAGCTCAGTCTGCTTCTTCTGAATTACGACAAAAATCTTGCAAGGAGGAGAAATTTGATTTTGATTTTTCATTTTTCCGTATTAGTATTATTTGAGCTATCATGAGTAAATTTTGTTGCAATGTAGTAATTATCTTGAAAAATATGGCACACATACAAACAAACTATTTTAATAGACGGAGTTAAAATTCATAATATTAAGGTAGTGCTAATAAATTCTCTACCGTATATTTTATGTACATATATAAGTTGTTTAGAAGAAATACCTATGAGATTTCGGCCTATTAATAATATATGTACATACATATACTCCACATTTATAAAAATCCGTAAATGAAATTCAAAGTGAGAGAGAGCAAGGCGGATATTAGGAGTTGTTTAAAATAAATAATAATTTCCTAGAACTTTACTTTTGTTCAAAACTGTTTTAAAAAGGATATCAGTTTATTTCCACATAAAAGCTTTTTATAGAATCTAAGTATACCAGACATACATATGCATGTATGGAAATCCTTTTGAATTTTCTGATTTTATTTTTTACTTCCAGGTATACCTATCGTTTATATACTTGCAACAGTGCCAGCTCTTATGCCTTGGGAAAAGGACTTCCGTTTTTTGTCTTTTTGCCACTTGTTTGGATCGGTTGCACCATGGTGCGGTAGCTTTATTTATCACTTGTTCATGAACCTCGAGAAAGGCGAGGACGTTTATTATGGGCTACTAAAAGTCGATATGTTGGGAATATGGGTTAGTCAAAGCTTTGGTAAGTAAATATTTGAAAATATATATATTAATAAATACAATATATGTACATCCACATGCACTTAAGTAAGTATCACACGTTTAACTATTTGGCTGACTTCCGAGCAAGAAATCCTACTGACAGCCCGATTTGTACAAAAATTTGTTTTGGGTTTTGCCACCGACCAATTAAAGAGTAATGAACATATCAGGGTTTTTTTTTACCTACTTATTCACCAGAGTTTTAGACTAGTGCCATATCTTTTTGATGTTAAATGGTTGAAACGTGACATCCTAGCGGAAAATGAAAATGAAAAAATCTGAAACTTTTATGTAAGGTATTTTGCAACATAACCTAAAACTTTTCAAGAAAATGGAGGAAAACCCATTTTTGTTTTTGTAAAAATAATTAAAAATAATTCAATTTACATAAACTTTTGTGAAAGTATTTTTTTTTTTTTGCATTGAACAAGCATGATTTTTTTGGAATCGGGAAACAAGTAGTTTCCTGCATTTTTACATTTTTCAATTTTTTCGATTTGATTATTCTATCTGGGCTAATTTTAACCGTTGGAATGTCTACTTTCAATTGGTCTATATAATTGATGGTTTACTTTTCATGAAACCGCTTAAAAATTATAAAAACCGAAAAAATTACTTTTCGAATCACAAATTTTTCAACATTTTTTATGATTTTCAATTTTTTTATTATTTCTGCTAATAATGGATGATTAAATTGCAATGACAGAATTTTCTTTAATGTAATATTATTAAAGTTGGATGAATTTCAACAAAGAAAAAGTGGGAAAACCCATCCATACACCACACCATATTGAAAGTGGCAAGCTAGAGTCAAGACTCGCTATATCTTACTATTTTTTCACCAAATTAATAGTAGATATAACGATGAGTAATCTGTTTTAGGCATATTTGAATAAAATTATTTAGATATATAATTATTAAGTAGAATAATAAATTATCTGATTTTTCTGATCGTTATGACCCATTTCTAGCCACTGAAAACATAATGTTCATTTATTCTGGTATTATTGGCAATGAAACAATTAACTGCTCTAAAGCGCTCGAAGAAGGTGAAAAGCTATAGTCTGGACCACAATTGCCGTAAAGAACTTTAAGATTTTAACGAGACTCAGGTTTACTTACGAAAAATTGAATATTTAATGTTTTCAATTTTAAAAAGCTGTAAAAACAGAAGACAAAACAAATAGAAGTTGATTTAATAAAAGGATTTGTGCCTTCTATTAATTTGCAGTTCCGTAATGACATTTTATGTGTTCAATTGTAAAAAGTGGTAAAAGTGAAAAAAATAATAAACGGAAGTTGTTTTAGTTGAAGATTTGTGCTTTTTATTAATTTGCAGTTCCATTCTCGTTCCATTTTAATTTTTACATTCCACTTTTTAATCATTTAATAACAATTTAATACGTCCTTACGGAATGAGCGACTCATATCGCACTTTTACTGACTACAATTTGACATTTAAACTTAACGAAAGTTCCCCTCTGACGCCTTAATCGTAATTTGTGTAAGTCTGTTAAATTTAAAGGGCACATTCGCTACACTTAAGTGAATTTACTTACGAATGCGGCAATTGTGGTCCAGCCTTATGAAATCTATTATTGGAAATAATTTTGGTAGCGGTAAATTTCAAAGGAAAAACAAAGTATTATCTGTCAAAGCATTTCAATCTTTCACGATATGTTTTTTACTACATAAAGCCATTTGGCAAAAGAACGATAGGTACTATTGAAGAAAAACAATGTAATACAAACTATATCAGATAAACTGCAATCAGATGGATTTGTATACAAGGAAACTTCCCAAGACGCCGATGCATTAATTATAAATACCGCAATTGGACTAGGGAAACATGATGATAAAACTGTCATTATCGTGGGTCAAGATATCTATTTACTAGTACTTCTATATCAACTAAATTTATATGGTCTCAGTATTTTTTTTCCCACGAACCAGGGTCAGGCAATGAGATGGCTTCATTTTATACATCTAATTGTTTTAAACACGAAATGTACACAAATATAATAGCATTTCTTCAATCTTTTTCGGCTTGCGATACAACTTCCGGTTTTACTGGAAAAGGAAAAAAAACCAAAGTGAAATCATTATTAAGCAACAAAACTTTATCAAGCCTAGCTATAGTCCAGTCAATAGGGACTAAATAAGGCCTTTGCCCTACAAAAAGGTAGTCAACATAATTTTGTTTATAAAATCTGTAAATTGTGGACTCTCCTCTTTAATTTGACCTATGTATTATACCTATTTTTTCACTCTACCCGTTAAACAGTTAAGCTATTCAGGTCATACCGAAACTAGACGATATTTATTTAAAATTACATGTTTTCAGTATCTAAGGGAACAAATTATCTTTAGTTTAGCCCACCATAACTCTTGAGGGAGCGGAGTATGGAGCTGGTCGAACAGTCGTTGGAAAGGTCATAAAGCTCTGCATACAATGAGCTCTGTAAGTGGCCGTACACTCTGTAGTTTTTAAAATACAGGGTATTTTGCGAAAGACTACCGAATTTTCTAAATCGCTCGGTTGAGATGCCGCTCCGCCCTGGTCATAAAATTTTTTGTTTGATTAGGCGAGTACTATCACCTCCTGTCCTATGGACCACCATGGACGAAACACCCTGTATAAATGGTACTATGTGTATACATTTTTTTGGAAGAATATTCACGTGTCCGCCAGTGTAACTCGTTACACATCAGACTTACAAAATAAGTGTTTTTACAAAACATGTAGGGAATTTAGTATTCTTCAAATTTATGTTCATTTTTGTCGAAGGATCAACCGTTGAGGAATTATTTTGAAAAAACCAATTTCTGGCACCTTTAATCCTAGATGGCGGACCGCGCGGACCCCCCTCAAGGGTCTAAGCTTGGATTTTTCATCGGGGTCCAGAACTGAATAACATATATAAAAATTACAACTACCCCACCTTTTGTAGGGCAAAAACCCCTACTAACTGGACTAAAGTTTTTTTTTTAAGAAAAAGATGCAGACAATATAACCATTGCAAAAAATGGATCTCAACTTATAGCTGGTATTAACAAAAGTAAAAAGATGGATATGTCACTAAAGCAATTAAGATTTGAGCATTACCAACTGGCAACTAAACAATCTACTTTCAAATTTGAAAAACTTTCCCCAACTGAAGGAGCTGCACAACACTAGTATAGAGTTTACTACCAATTGCAAACTTGACTTGGTTATTGGAATAATGCGCCCGATAATAAACTATGCTGTTATGCTATGCTGTTATGGAGCTAGTGTTGAAGAGGACTGTAAGCCATAAAGTCTTGTCTATTAGCCGAAGCTGATAGCTCACTCCATGGTAGCTATGTTGGAAGGCTGGCAGGCTAGCACCTCGGCTAATTTGCAGAGAGTATGGGATGGGTAAACCGAAAAAAGCTGTACTACCATGTGCCATTGAGGAAAGTAACAAAAAAACACTAATATGCACTGGTCCTTAGGGGACATTATATATCACTTACCACAGCTTGATGAGGATCGGATGAAAATGATCCTCTTCTGCCTTCCCTTTCCTCCCAATAAAAATCCTTGAGGATATTCCATTCATCGCCTATTTCATCGTCGCTGCAGCCTTGTGCATTATATGAGTACAATTGTATGATATCTAGGTCTGGATCTGATGTAGTACATACTTGCAGTGGATCTCTGCTGAACAGGTTACGTTCACGTTTTTTTTTTTGTTTTCACACCAATATCAATAGTACTTTGCGGGACTCCTTCGTTGTCTCCCTATTGTCAGGATTTCCACAGAAAGCAACTGTATATTGTATGTCAAGAACTACTAATGCTCTATATCAGCAGTATTGAACACAGGATCGTCGCCGCCACCCATTGAGAACTAAAAAATGTAAGCCAAACAGCTTGACGAAATTCCGGTTCAATTTGTTGTGGAAGTAAATACTTCTGCTTGGGCGATCTAAAAAAATCCGTACATGCCGTCCTTATGGTAAATGGGGCTCGCACTTTTCGCATTTAATTATCCCAAAAAAATTATATACCTGTTCTGTTATGTATTGCATAGATTATCTGCTGGTTTTGTTTCTTTCAATTAATCAACTGATCGTACCAATTTATCAATTCTCGTTCGATATTTTTGAGACACCTAAAAAAAATCAGAAGTCGCTCTACCTCCCAGCAGCCAAAAAAACAGAACTTCTTTCCGCCGTTTTTCTTCTTCTTCCCCCACCTTTTAATTTTTCTTGCTCTGAATTCTTACGCGGCATCGACGTCTACAATCCGACGAATAGAGGGCTGTGGGGGTAGGGAGGAGCAATTTAAAAATTATTTTTATATTAAAACTCTTGGGATTCTAAAATATTTATTTTGAGTTAATATTAATTTCTAAAAAATAAAAATGCGAAAAAAAATTTCTTGATGCTGCGCACCGCACGTCAAGCTAAGAGCCTATGTAGCAAAAATATGACACGACGTAAAAATGACATTATTTATCTCAAAACATATTTAAGTTAGAAAAATTTAATTAAAACATTTAATTCAACTTCAGTAATAATCTAACGAATTGTATTTAACTACAAATAGCAAAGTTAGCGGATGGGGTAAATCTGAAGAATACTACGACAAGTACAGAACCCTTTTCAAATTTTGTAAAGCTCGTAAAAAAAACTTCAAAAAATTTAAGAAAGAAGCAAAACGGGTTTTGGATATTGCTAATTGAAAGTGCATTGATTTTAGCAATAATTGTAAATGTGAAAAAAGTTGCAAAGTTGCACCTATGAAGCAAGAATTTTTCCAGATCAGCAAATATCCCGAAAAATGATCATGTAGCAGTTACAAACAAACATCTCATAAAAACTGAAAACAACTGCGCGAAAATAAAACTGTAAATATTGAAATTGATAAAAAAGCGACCGAACAAGATTTGAAAGCATTAATTTCCAGTTCATCGGAAACGTCCCTCGCCACAGCCCTCAACATCAAAAGGGAGTTATGGCCGTCAATTTCCATCATTGGCTTTAGCATGTGATCGAACCAGTTTATCTGATCGTTCTGCTGCGACAATTGTCAGCGCTGTGTTAGAAGATATTGGTCTGATTACAAAAACTACCACCTCAAATAGAGTCGATCGATCGACAATAAGAAGAGCAAGGAAAAAATGCGATTAGATTTAGGCAAGGAATTACTAGAAGATGAAGATAATTTTAGTCTAAATTTTGATGGCCGAAAGGATAATACTATATTTAAGGAAAATACTATCGCAGTATAATAATAGAGAAACATATATCGCTTTTAAAGGAACCGCGATCAATTTATCTTGGCCATGTTAGATATTATGCCAATCTATGGATCCGGCCTAAATATTACAGCAAGCATTATAGCCGTTCTAAAAAAACATAAAAATAGATAAATCAAGAATGGTTGCAGTTAGATGTGATGGAACTGCGATAAATACTGGTGTGAAAACCGGTGTCTTTAGACTTTTAGAAGAAGAGATAGGAAAACCGTTACAATGGCTCGTATGTCAGTTCCATGCGAACGAATTACCACTTCGCCATTTACTATACCATCTGGACGACAGAACAAGAAGACCCCACGGATTTTCAAGCCACATTGGAAAGCAGTTAGAAAATTGTGAGAAACTTCCTGTTATAGTGTTTGCTGAAATTGAATTTAAGGTTTCTGTGAATTTTATGGGATATTGCCCATCAGATTTGGGCCAAAGAAATTCTGGAAAATTATCATGTGCTAGTTGCCGGTTTGGGCCGAGCCACTCTAAAATCAAAAGCTTTGATGCCCTTCTTTCGAAACCAAATCAAATTTTCGATGTATTTTTAGTGTAAACATCACTGAAATAAAAATATTCAAAAATTTCATGAAAAAAAAGTTCATCCATTGAATTATCGGTGGGGTGCAAAAGAATCACTTAGTTATAAAACGTATCTAAAAAATTGTATACTTTTATATTTAAATTTTCATACTGCATAAGCCAATTTTTAATTATGACGTTATCTGGCTTGCGCAGCATTAATGATTTTTTTTTTTAATTTTCTTTTACGCCATATTTTGTTTTGCCCGGTTTAGCACCTTTTCCAGCCCCATTGCACCCAAATAAAAAATATTTAAATATTCCTGCAAATGTTCCACCCTACAGTGGGGTAGCTATGAGGGTGCTTGCAGCTGCACTAGAACTTTAAGGCTGCGACCATAACAATTCAATGGGGGTGGAACGAACATCTAGGTAGACTCGTGACCAAATTTATCCCAGACAGTTCAGACTTATTTCCCGAAAAATTATTAGAAAGTATTAGCTGCAGCTGTGAAAGTGTTTGTAATAAACATACATAGATGTGTCTGTTGAAAATCCAGCTTAAAATGTACCAATTTATGCATTAATTGTCATGAAAACTGCTCAAATAGAGATAAAGAAATATTTGAAGACGCAAGTGATTCGAAAGATATTATTGATGAAGAGTCAACAAAGAGTCTTGATAGTGAAATTGAAGAACTCGAAGACGTCGATAATCTCGGACATCCTTCGCAATTTGAAAGTTTTATTGATGAAGAGGAAGAACAATCACAATGCAAAATTTATACCTACAATTCATTAGAATTTTTTCAATTCCTCATAAATATTTTATTATTATAAAAAATATGAGTAAATTAATTGCGTAACTGTTTTATTCAAATATACGCAAAATAGATTACTAATCATTGTACTATTTATTTAATGAAAAAATAGTAAAATATACGTTAATAAAAATCGTCCAGCAAGTCTTGACTCTTGGTTACCACTTTCAGTACAGTGCGGTGCATTGCTATGAAAAACTTAAACTTCAGGATGGTTTTCACCACTTTTTCTTTGATTAAATTCAACTTTAGTAATATTACATTAAAGGAAATTCTGTCATTGCAATTTAATCATCCATTATTAGCAGAAATAATAAGAACATTAAAAATCATAAAAGTATTAAAAAATTCGTGAACCAAAAAGTATTTTTTTCGGTTTTTCTAATTTTTAAGCGGTTTCATGAAAAGTAAACCATCAACATATATAGACCATTTTAAAGCAAATAGAATATTGAAATCGAAAAAAAAACACGAATTAAGTTTTCCGTGGAAGATATGTATTTCGTTGTTTTTTTTTCGAAAAATTAAAAATCCCCGATACTACTTGTTTCCCAGATTCCAAAAAAATCATACTTGTTCAAGAAAATAAAAGTTAAATAAAGTGAAAAAGCAATGTTTTGTATGGCAGCTCCATGAAGGGGTTGCTGATTTTATTTTTGAAATTTTATTATTTTTATGACAACAATTTTAGCTCTCTACGTCGGCGCGTTCTCAGGAAGTATCCAAATATACAGGAAGTCACAGACTAATATGACACTATATTTTTAAAAGTACACCCTGTACGGTCTACGATTGCTCAACCACTTTCG
The DNA here is from genome assembly GCA_963924295.1 of Dioctria rufipes. Classification (NCBI taxonomy): domain Eukaryota; kingdom Metazoa; phylum Arthropoda; class Insecta; order Diptera; family Asilidae; genus Dioctria; species Dioctria rufipes. The sequence continues at coordinate 168,491,841 of OZ002741.1, read as the reverse complement.
TAGCCCTCCCTACTGAAGAGTTATGACACTTTAATTGCAAAATTTCGTTTCTTTTTATAGTTTTTCGGTTTTTTTTTTTTAAATACCCCCACTAACATACACTTTTTCCGAAAGCCCCGAGTTTTAATTTAAACTTGTACATTTATGTTGTATCTGTAATGGTTAAGAAGTTATTAGCTCTTAACCTATTCATTTCACAAATAATTTGTTCCCTTAGTAACCTGAAACACGTCATTTTAAAACAATATCGTCTAATTTCGGTATGACCTGGTTAAGTTAAGGTTAAAGTTAATAAATTAATTATCAAAAAAAAAAACGGAAAAATTTAAAAAAAAAACCAAATTTTGAATTTCAAGCGTCATAACGCTGGAGTCGGGAGGGATACCAGGGGTGGTTGTGCAGTCGTTAGAAAGGCCATGAATTTCTGCATACAGTGCCGCCTTAAAATAGACCAACCAGAGCGTGCTTTTGAAGATATAAGCTGTTTAATGAAAAAGAGCATATTTTACAAATCATTCTGTAACTCTACAGGGTGACATTTTGCCCCCCCCCCCCCCCCCTGCCATATAATTTTTTACTCGTCTGAACGAGAGGAATCATTTGGAATCATATTAGTCTGGGACACCCTGTATAGTGGAAAACTAAAGTTTTGTATGGTAACCCCAAGAAAAGGTTGCTCGATTTAGCCCATTTATGAAATTGCATTTACTATTGCCACGTGCAAAATTCAGCTCTCTACACGTTCTTAAACAGTACCCAAATAAATTGTAAAAACCGAAATATTTTTGTATGGCAACCCTACGGCGAACGGACAGACGGACATGCAAAAATCAAAACAACTTTTAACATTATACGTGGGTATCCATTCTGTTGTATTTATTCCTGTGCGTTAGAAACGGAATCACAAACTTAGTATAATGTCACAGGATATTCTATGAAATTTTTATACACAAAATACATATGTATAGAGCAAGGTGCCTTCCGGTATACCAGCCAACAGCAGCAATTAAAACATTGAAGCTTATTGTCGATATGTTCCCGCATAATCATAGCCCATGCTCAAATGGAAAGCACACTTTGTAAAATGCGGGGAAATTTGATAGATCCCTTCCGCATAACACACCGTCAAAGCTTTCCAACGAATATTTCCAGAGGTTTCCAGATCTTGCAAGAAAATGTAACGGTTATCAAGCATTTTGGCGGGAAAATCGTTAAATTAAAAGAAAACTAGGGTTTTTTGAAGGAGGTAAAGGAGTGATGATTCAACATTCGTTAAAACTTGGGGGATTTATTATCATCTGAGCTGAAAATCCGCTTCATAGATCGTATTGTTGAAAGTTACGATGTGTTTCGTGGAAAGCTAGCATAATTTCTTTAAAAGCTGTACTTCCTAGGGGGTGGGGGAGGCACATAGGGGATATGTGGAACGATTTTTTATCAGCTCACGTCAAGGATTTGCGAGGTATATCGGAGGGCACCTTGATTTGAAGCATCCTGTATTAAATATAAGTATATATAAATATTTATATACATATTACATACAAAAAAAACATATAATGTAGGTATATCTATCATACACTAATAAAATAATTTTTAATGAGCTGTTGTTGATGATTACAATGAAATTTTACCTAATTTATTTCGATTTGTAAGAACGGGAAAGGTATGAGGAAGTAAAACGATTCCAATTACGACAATTGCTTTTATTTCATTTTGAATTTCTAAGGTTACATGCCTACTTTGCCTAAGCTCGCATTTCCATAGCTTCAGATATTCTTTGAATATTCTATTAAATGGAAAATAACAAAATTATTGTGTGGGTATTCAAGCAAGTGTCGCTCCCCATGACCAGAATTATATCTCGATTTAAAGATGTTTTATTCATAATTAAAACTTAAATTTATGCAACCATATCGGGCTCTATGATCCCTTTAGTTACGCCAGTGCAACCAGCCTATTGTCCTCAATTTAATATTCAAACATCACCCTTTCCATTAATGATTGTGACTTACTACTTAACTGATGAGTTGAAAATATGTCCAATTTTGTACCAAAATACGGTCATTTTTGCATCTTAAGAAGAACTGATTCACTTCTTTTGCAGTTATCTCCAAAATAATTTAATAATAATTAGGGAGACAAAATGTAGATGCGATTTCATCCTACATGAAAGCTTTAACGTGCATATTTAAAATTTTTATAGCATTTCTTTTGTATTGGAAGACGACCAAATTGACCATTTTCGCCTGATTTAAAATTCTTAGCGGGTACCTCGAGACACCAAAATCCTTGTCTACAAATATTGCAAGGATTTCCATAATTTGTTTTTGTAAATATAGCCAGGATATACGGTGAATCCATAATTTAAGGGGTTAGGCCACTCTACAATTTTCAAAAAACCTTTTTTTTTTTTGTTTTATTTGATTTATTTGAAATTTTTACAGTACATTTAGAATTACGTTTTCTAAGGCACTACGTAGGATTTTTTCTTGCATAATTCGTTTTTTATAAACAATTTCTTGACGATTTTCTCATAAAATTGTCTACTTTTTGATTTGGAAATGCGCCATTTTTACAAAAAACAATGTATCGAAAAAGTCCTACGTACTTCTATAGCTATTCTTATATATACATAATCGAAAAAACTTTGGTGTCTCATCATAACTCAAAAATTGTTGACCTTCCAGAAGTAAAGAAGTCATCGCAAAAATGCTGCACAGTCGCCATTTTGACGTATATCGCCATGAAAAAAATAATTTTGTATTGCCAGTTAATAAAACACCTTTTTTGTAAATCCGATTTATTTTATGGTTTCTCTAAAAAAACATCACGAAATATGCCTTTTTTTACCTGTAGAAAATTCATAGGTACCTAAATACCTTCACAAAATACAAAAAAAAAAACAGACAATACCGTCAATTGAGAAATATTCTTCTTACTTCTTCACAACTACAACAACCGAGAGTTTGGTAATTCTCAATACAAATTCCCCAAGTTACAGAATTCCGATTGAAAAGTTAAGTGTTAGAAGAACTCTCATCTCCACAACTCCAAAGCTCTCTGTGTTAGTGAATCCGGCCTCAGGTGTCATTTACAAATATAACTGGAGAGCCATGTGTGAAAAGTTATAAAAATTGGTGTGTACTTTTTCATTTCTTAGGTGAGGGGAGAACAGTTTTCTCGAGTTTTTTTTTTTTTATTAAAATAAACAACACTTTTTAAAAAATCCTAGCCTTCAAAGTTTCTAATATTTTGCCGAATGTGTCAAATCAATATAAAAATTGTGGAAAATATAAAGGAGGCACAAAATGTTTGCAAATTTATTCATCCTTAATCAGGCCTATTTCTTTTGATTCTTTACGACCTCGTCTAAATCCAGCTTGTTTTTTTTCGTAAATATTCCTTTATAGTTACATTGCATTCTAAAGAGATTTACTGTTTACTGAGTCAAGTAACGCGATTCCAGAAAAGTTGCCTCATTTTCTTAAGACTCGTTTTTTCGTAATCATTATTAATATTTATTGATGTCTCGAGAAAGATGCACTCCTTTTTTAGTTAATCATTAATTTGTTTATCAACTCAATTGTTGGACTGGTGAATAACATAAGTAGATGTGTCAGCTTTAGTTGTTCTAACTTCATCCTGTTATTTTGGAATAAAGAAAAACAATGTATTGTTGCACTTGTAAGCACTTTAAAAATATCTGTAGTGCATTGATCTATTCTGGACCAAAAGAACATAGCTGAGGACTAGTCAAGCATTAGCATAACTTATAAGTGAAAAATAATAGAAACAAATAGTAACTTCTGAAGCAGGTTTAGATATTTAAGCAAATTCTAAAATTATAATCAAACATCAAATAAAAAATAACTAATGAAATGCCATATATCTTTTTACAGTTTTGCATTTAAAATCTATTTCTATCTCAAGTATACAGTTACCAATTTATTATTTCAGGTGCGTTACCAATGGTTACAGCATGTGTTTTCTGCTTTAGTTCGAAATGGAAATGGTCTATCATCCTCGGATATTGCATTTTATGTCTTTGGGGTCTTTATAAGGTGAGTATTGTCTTCTCGGGCATGAAAAACATAACATAACATTTATTAATGTCATCCAGTTTGTTTCTATAACTTTCATTTTAAGACTTCATAACTAATATTCTTTTTTCCAAAGTAATAAAATAACTATATATTTTTGTTTATTATTTAAATAAATAAATAAAAAAATAAATAAAAAATCGTTGAAATAGAAATATATCTCTAGGCCATGACAGCAAGCTCACCGTGGCAAAGACGACTTTGTTTTTTATTGCCCTTCACAATGAGAGTCATTCTCACCGTGCTTAGAACTTTCAAATATGTGGGTGGCAACCCAGCAGCACTTACACATGTTTATCTTCAGGTGAGTTATAGTAAAAACTGTTTTTTTTTTTTGTTATTTAATTTTATTCGTAGATGTAGAGGAGTCCACATTAACATAAATAATTTTTATGAAAACTGTAAACAGTCGACTCTCCTCTCCTCAGTACACCCTATGTGCTATTTGTTAATAACCTATTCAGGTAATACCGAAATTAGCTGATATTGTTTTTAAATGACATGTTTTGAGTTACTAAGAGAATAAATTATCTTTGAGAATATGTTTGAAAAAAGAGCTTTAAAAATACCTAGGTTAAGAGCTAATAACTGTTTAATGGCTACAGATAGCGCATAGGGTGTATTAGGTCAAATTAAAAAGGAGAGTTTACAGTTTACAATTTTTATAAAAATTTGTTTTAGTGACGTTTTGCAAAAAAAAATGAGGTCAAAGTAAAAGAAAAGGTAAAAAATCCGAAAGTTTGAGTTTGGACCACAATAACACCTTAGAGGAGAGGAGTATAGGACTGTTTGAGCAGTCGTTGGAAAGTTTATGAAGCTTTGCATACAATTAGCTTTAGACAGTAACCGTACATCCTGAACTTTTTCAGATACAAGGTGTTTTGTGAAAAACTAGATATTTTTCTTAATCACTCTGTAACTCCGAAACGACTGATATGAACCCCCTCCCTCCCCTGCCATATAATTTTTTTGTTTATCTAGATGAGTACCTCCTTCTTTATGGAGTACCTAGGAGGAAACACCCTGTATATATAATAAATAAAAAAAATTTGATGTATTGTTGCGTGAAATAGAAAGGACAAGTGACATCTATTGAAAATGGAAACTTTGCGTGAAATAAGTATTAAGGTGTTGATAGTAAACAACTTTAGACTCAGAGAATCTATATGTTTCTGTAGTGGGATCTGTGGGAAGGCTCTGGAGAATTTGTAGATTATTAATACAGCAGTTTTCATTGTCCGGAGCGAATCTTGCAATGGACAGTGAAGTGAAGACAAGTTAAAGTGTATAAACAGGCGGAACTAATTGGATTGCCATAATTTGAAGTACACTACTAGTGATAATCAAAGAAGAACTGGTTGAATATTGTCTGTGAGTTAAAAGTATACAGTAGAATGAAATAAAAGAAAGTATAATTCATTCTTATATTTTAATACCACATATTTAACCCTTCAATCAATAAAAAAAAAAAAAAAACAATTCCAAATTGTCATTGAAATGGGAAATGTCAAAATTTTTCCATATTTGCTTCGTGTATTAAAATTCCTAGTAAAATGTGTTGAGATTTTATAGTGTCGTGCCATCTATTTTATAAAGAGGGAACCTTCAGTTTTTACCGAAGAACCCCGTACTGCACTAATTAAAGAATCAGTAAAATTTTTGCCTGCGATTTTACCAGCGCTAAACTTGATGGAATGTCACATTTTACTTTATACCGATACTAGGTTTAACAAATTAAAAGTAGACCAGTTCATGAAGCACATTTTTCTGAGATCTGTAATTTTTCTGTATGACAATCAGGAATATTGCATTTGTGTTTCCGTTTTACTGCAAAAGTACGAAAAGTTGTTTAGAACAATTTAGTAAAGAGTTAGTTGACCATTTAGCTAATAACCATACACACAAATTATGCACACATGAAATATAATATCAATCAGTACATATTATACTATATCAGTGGGGCTCGTATTCTTAAATTTCTATTTTTTGGACATATTGTAGAGCACATCTATATACACACTGAATACAAAAAAGTAAAAAAGCTAGAATTGGCCTAAGACTAATTTTTATGATACCCTAGATGTATGTTATTTCGTATGGTCAACCATCTGCGCAAGTTTGATTTTTGAATTAGTTTTTCGCATATATTTCTGAACGGTTCATCTGAAAGTAAAAATCATAAAACCCATTTCATAGGATTTCATATTCTGAAGAACTCTTTAGTACAATAAAAACGTATAGTATACGTAAAAAACCAAAATTGTTATATGGCAACACCAAGAAGGGATTGCCCGATTTAGTTCAATTTTGAAGCGTCATTTACTATTACTATGAAAACACTGTGTACAAAATTTCACCCCGCTATGCAGTTCTCTACGTTGACGAGTTCTTAGGTAGCATCCAAATATGTAGCGAAAAACGCAATTTTTGTATGGCAACCCTACGAAGGAGTTACCCGATTTGTCCCATTTTCTTTAATTTACTTTTTTTTAAGGCCCGTGTGCAAAATTTCAGCTCTCAAGTGAACGCGCTCTCGAGTTATCATGAGGACGGACGGACAGACGGACATGCAAAAATCAAAATAACTCTTAATATTATATATGGGTGTCCAACCCATTTTGCTTTACCATCATTATTTCCAGGTGTTACAAATGCAGTGACAAACTTAGTATACGCTATAGATTTTATTTAGGGTATAAAAAAAGAAACAAAAGTTATGTCCACTTTGCTATGGACAAGAGAAAGCATTATGCACATATTTAAGTATCATGTATCAATGAATACACGACGATAAAGCTTTACGCTATGTTTATGTGCAAAAATTTGCAAGCGCAGGAATTATGACCAATTAAGAATAGATCAATGTTCCAATGCATTCCGTTGATCAGAAATATTGAAAATGAGTAATGTCAGCATAAATCAAAGTATATAGTACAGGGTGGGCCAAAAGTAACCATTGGGTTTAAAAATTTAATAACTTTTTCGTTTATATATTTTTTTTATTTGTTTTTTTTTAGATTATAAAATATACAAAATGAAAATTTTTTACGCTAAGTATGGAAAATAATGTCACTTAAATGACCGCCGTTATTAGCTTCGCAATGATGGGCTCTTTTTAGAGCATTTTCCATAACATCTTTCAACATTTGTGGCTGTAGCGCTCGAATTTCTGCAACAATGTTGGCCTTGAGTTCAAGGATTGTCTCGGGCTTGTTCACATATACTCGCTCCTTCAAATAACCCCAAAGAAAATAGTCGGGTGCTGACAAATCTGGCGAACGCGCTGGCCAATTAATTTCCGAATTTCTTGAAATTATTCGCTGTCCAAAAATTTGCCTTAAAAGTGCCATTGTGTCTCGGGCAGTGTGGGAAGTGGCTCCATCCTGCTGAAACCACATCTCAGGTCTGTTTTCAAGAGCAGGACGTAAAAAATTTTCTATCATAAACCGATACCGCTCTCCATTTACGGTTACAGCACTTCCATCTTCATTTTCGAAGAAGTAAGGCCCAATGATATTTTCATATGTAATGCCACACCATACTGTACACCTAATGGGGTGCAATTGGCGTTGATGAATGGCTCTTGGATTTTCAGAACCCCAGAACCTACAGTTCTGCTTATTAACAAAGCCATTCAGATGAAAATGAGCTTCATCACTCATAATCAGATTTTCAATAAAGTTGATTTCATTTCTGGCCAACTGTTGAAATTTAACTGCAAAATTTAGACGTTGCCGATGATCTGCGGGTTTCAATTCTTGCACCAATTGCACCTTATATGGGAATAACAGCAAATCTTTTTTTAAAATGCGCCGTAGTGACGTACGAGACATCCCTAGCTGAGCAGAACGCCTTCTGGTAGATGTTTCTGGTGTTTCGTTAACACTTTGCTCTAAACGTTCAATATTTTCCGCAGTGTGAATTATACGCGGTCTACCGGCTCGAGGCAAATTACTTACGGTGCCATGTTGGTGGTGACGATCAACTAAGCAACGAATCATGGCTTCAGAGGGCGAAATTCTGACGTTAAAATGGCGACGATATGCTCTTTGCGTTAAAATAATTGATCGCTGATTTAAGTAATAAAATTCTATTATTCTGGTTCTTTGTTCAGTTGTGAATCTCTCCATTATTTATTCTCCAGATGTTATTTACATAATCTAAAAAAAAAAAATAAAAAAAATATATAAACGAAAAAGTTATTAAATTTTTAAACCCCATGGTGACTTTTGGCCCACACTGTATAAATATAGAGCAACTGGAATAAAGAAGTCAGAATTTATTTTGAGCTCTAGAAATGTTTTTCATTTCGAACCTCTGAGAGCTCCCTTAGCTCCGGCATGGCTACACTTCAAGGTAATGGAGCTCTTCAGCTCTTGCCTTTTTTTTATTACTAATAGAGCTCTTTATAGCTCTGGGAATTTTCCTGACTATCCTACTAGTGAGCTCTATAGCTACTACCTGGACTAGCCGCGGGGCTAACAGAGAGCTCCATAGCTCCTACCTGTGCCAAGCATATTGTCATTCAGCGCTTTACGAAGCACTTTGACGATAAAGCAGAAAACTTTTATATATTTTCCTTTCATCGGCAAATTTAAAGAACAATAAGAGAACAAGTATTTTACATGGCGACCCTGCGACCCCCGAACCAGCAAGTAAAAGTCATATAAATGTTGACACGGTGATGAGCCAGTGGCAACAATTGAAAGAATCGATAAAAAAAGCAATATGTAGCAGCTGACCCCACTCGCGGACCGAAAGAAAGCTATAAGCATTGAAAAGTACAGAAGAAATAATATTAGGAGGTAGAAACCATACAGAGATGAGGCACCAGCCAAACGCAAAAATAGAGCCGGACTAGAGCGAAAATCAGAGCCGAACTGAAAGACTTCAATCGTCTATTAGTAATTTCAACAGGAGAACAAACAAAAATTTCCAAAAAAAACGAAAACTTAAGAATTAGGAGAAACACTTATAAGAAAAACAAGAATAACAAAAATTAAAAAAAAAATAATAATGGTACATAGTCGCTAAATTTTTAATACTATATGTATTGTATACCTTTTTGTGTTTCGTAAATTTTTCCTATTATAATCAATAAAAATCACTTTAAAAACTCACCCATTCGGCAGACATTAAAAATAACAACGCTGGTTCTTCGAGCAGCAATATAGCTCAAAACAACAGAAATTCTCTGATCTAGAATTGATCCTGATTGTATTGGGAATTGTTGTCATATTTGCATGGATCTCCATTACATCCATCTATCCGTCTGACCGTCCTCACGATAACTCAAGAGCGCGTGTACTTAGAAGAGAGCTGAAAATTTGCGGGCTTTTAAAAAAAGTGTAAAATTAAGTGCGAAAATGGGACAAATCGGGTAACTCCTGCATTGGGTTATCATACAAAAATTTCGTTTATAAAGTTTTTTATAAATTTGGACACGGCGTTCTCATAAAAATACTAAATACAATTTCGAAAATGGGCTAAATTGGGCAATTTGTTCTTTGTGTTGCCATATAAAAATGGGCTAAATTGCTCAATTCGTTCTTGACGTTGCCATATAAAAATGTAGGTTTTGTACGTATATTGTGAAAACGATCAGTCCTAGACATTTTTATTGTACTGAAGCTCTTCAGAATATGAAGTCCTATGAAATTGGTTATATTCATTTTAACTGTCCGACGAATCGTTCAAGAAATATATGCCAAAAACCACTTCAACAATCAAACCATTGACCATGAATTTACATACGGGTATTCATCTAGGGTATCGTAAGAAATGGTCTTAGACCAATTCTGGCTTTTTTACTTGATCTTTCGAATTTCTATTCATTAATCGTCGTTAATGTGAATATTATTTTTTTCAGTTTTGAGTATTTTCATTAATTTAAAAAAGCAATATCCGGCGAACTATTTCACAGCAACCATCACTTCTATCTAAAGAAATTTTTGCGTGCGCAGTGGCTTGGGAGGAACTTCTATCGAGGAAGATCTGCTATGCTCTTTATTATTTTCACTAATGTGCTGGAAAATGTTTGCTGAATTAATTGGAGTTAAGTTATTTTCCTTTTGAAGGACTGACAAATAATCTAATGTCGTAAAAAACGAGTTCAATGGAACAACTTTTGACGCGATGAGAATATAATAGTAGCTCATATCCGTGTAATTTGTCAGATTGAAATTTTCTAGAAATAATAACATCACGAATAACGTAAAAATTATGCAAATTTTTATTTAAAAGATTTTGGTGTGATTGCGGATGAATTTGGTAGAGTAATAGTTGAAGATTGATATGACAATGACATTCATTTGTCACATTTCTCATATAAATGTGTGCATTTTTCGGTGTAAACCGCCGATTTTTCGAGTGTAGCACCAGACTCATTTGACGTACACTTTTTCTAGTAGTGCAGGTCAATGGAACAATTCCGGTGTAACACTGCAAGAAAAGTGTAATACTTCTGCTAGAAAACTTGATCAATGGAAATCGGTATAAAATTCCGATTATTTAGACTGTTGTCAGCACTGACTTATAACAATGGACTGAGCGTATTGCCATTTTCCTATAGGAGAGAATGGCACAAGTTTTACAGTTTTCTTTTTCGCCCAATGGCAGAGTTTATGTCTTACTAAACGTTTTCTTATGCCATTTGATGTTTTTTAATGTTGGCTGCAGATGCAATCACGGCAGAAAGAATAAGGTAAATATAGTGTTTACCATGCTCCGTCTCTGTTGCCCATATGCAGGATTCAGTTAAGAATAACTTTTGAAAATTGAAGTCGGAATAAGTTTAAAATATTGCTTGGACACAAGAAAATGTATTTTTTTAAATTTAATTCGAGTTTTGGATGTAAAATTTCATCTGATTGGTTGAGTTTTACATGTATTTTTATGTATAAGTTAATGAAAAATATCAATTAAACTCCCAACTATTATTTATTGAAAAAAATATAGAACCAAAAACACCGTTTGCCGACAAGAACATCCATTTTCCGACTGACCAAATCGTTCATGCAAGACATTCAATCTGCTCCCTTTTATCTGCACTTCGTTTCCTTTTACATTTTATCTTAATTACTTATTCCATTATGGCCAGTTTCACAGCCTGAGTTATGGCCGGTTTCACAGTCGAGTTTAAACCAAGGTTTAGTTTAAACCATCCTCCAAGTTTAAACGTAGTTTAAACCAAATCGGGTTTCACAATGCATTCTTTTAGTAACGTTGGTAGTACTGATTAAATTGTGAACTAAATTAGTTATCGCCACCATTGTGAAGCAATTTTTCTATCAATCAATCTGTCAATCGGAAAAAGTAAACATCAGAGAGTAAAAAATAAAAAATATGTAGTTATACATATTTGCTAATTTTAAATATGCCAACATTCAAAAAGGATGCAAATTTTAGCATAAGTGAAGTTGAGCTAATGCTTCCCTAGTGCATAAAGAAAGATATATATTAGAGCGCAAGAAAAGATAAAGTGACAAAGTTCTTCACTTAAACGGAACCTAGCATAAAAATCAACGTCGTCCCACTCATTAAAATGATTTGGCCGATTTCTAATTACTGTCAGTTGTCGACAGAGTTGAAAATTTAACTCAAAATCTTCTTCATCGCTAGAAATGTCTAAATCTAAATCCATGATAAAATTATTTTCTTGATACAAACAAACAATGCTACTGTCAAAATAAAATGTCACACTTTTCAAATACTTTTATCTTGAGTTTAAACCGAGGGATGGCATGGTTTAAACTCTAGTTTAAACCGGGGTTTAAACCAAACTGGGAAACTCATTCGTCGAGTTTAAACTAAATATTTGGTTTGAACTCAGACTGTGAAACTGGCCATTAACCAAATATTTAGTTTAAACTCGACGAATGAGTTTCACAGTTTGGTTTAAACCCCGGTTTAAACTAGAGTTTAAACCATGCCATCCCTCGGTTTAAACTCAAGATAAAAGTATTTGAAAAGTGTGACATTTTATTTTGACAGTAGCATTGTTTGTTTGTATCAAGAAAATAATTTTATCATGGATTTAGATTTAGACATTTCTAGCGATGAAGAAGATTTTTTTGTGTTAAATTTTCAACTCTGTCGACAACTGACAGTAATTAGAAATCGGCCAAATCATTTTAAAGAGTGGGACGACGTTGATTTTTATGCTAGGTTCCGTTTAAGTAAAGAACTTTGTCACTTTATCTTTTCTTGCGCTCTATTATATATCTTTCTTTATGCACTAGGGAAGGCATTAGCTCAACTTCACTTATGCTAAAATTTGCATCCTTTTTGAATGTTGGCATATTTAAAATTAGCAAATATAACTACATATTTTTATTTTTTACTTTCTGATGTTTACTTTCTCCGATTGACAGATTGATTGATAGAAAAATTGCTTTACAATGGTGGCGATAACTAATTTAGTTCACAATTTAATCAGTATTACCAACGTTACTAAAAGAATGCACTGTGAAACCCGATTTGGTTTAAACTACTTTTAAACTTGGAGGATGGTTTAAAATAAACCTTGGTTTAAACTCGACTGTGAAACCGGCCATAAGAAAATCTCAATGAAACTGCAGCTGCCGTCGCCAGGTTTTATTACTCGTCCCTTATGGTGAAAATGAACGCGGCAGGCATCGCCCCGCTCTAACAGTTTAATAGAATATATGCGTTTAAGTCATTGAATAAATAACTAATAAGGAAGCGGAGTATCGTGCGAATACAGTGTACGTGTGGAGGCAATTCAATGACAGTCAAACCCATTGAGCGGGAGGGGTTGGGGCTGTCCACTATTTGACAATTCTGCTTCATTTCTGACATTTCAGATTTCATGTAAACACAGTTGGGGTTTTTAATTTATACCGATTTCCATTGATCAAATTTTCTAGCAGAAGTGTTACACTTTTCTTGCAGTGTTACACCTAAATTGTTCCATTGACCTGCACTGCTAGAAAAAGTATACGTGAAATGAGTCTGGTGCTACACCCGAAAAATCGGCGGTGTTACACTGAAAAACGCACACATCTACATGACAAATGTCACAACTGAATGTCATTGAGCATTACATATCAATTTTCAACTATTACTCTACCAAATTCATCCGCAATCACATCAAAATCTTTTAAATAACAATTTTCTTAATTTTTACGTTATTCGTGATGTTATTTTTTCTAGAAAACTTCAATCTGACAAATTACACGGATATGGGCTACTATTACATTCTCATCGCGTCAAAAGTTGTTCCAGTGAACTCGTTTTTTACTGATTGATGTGCACTTTTCTTAAAATATCAATGGAAATCGACATTAGCGATTTTGTGATAAATAGCTAATTAATAGTGCTTTTTACTTCATAGTAGTGATGTATTATAGTGAAATATTGTTTTGTGAACGGGATTTTATATAATCGAGACTCCAGAGTCTTGCAGTCTTGCAATTATGGTGTTGGAGTGCGTTGTGCTATGCTGCAGAAACAACCGGAGTTTGTGTCGTGGGAAAGAATTTTTCAAACAAGTTTAATAGTTTTACTAATAAATTATAGTGTTTTAAATAATATAAAAGTGAAATATTTATAAAAATAAATAGCCATGGCAAAAAATTTAACATTTTCCAATGCCGGTTTGTTTGGTTACAATTGAATTGTGACAAGTCCATTAAATTATCATAGGCAACGCTAAGAAATATTATCTGAAAATAAGGGGGCGCCTAAAATTTGTTTATTTTACATAGCAATTTGAATTATAAAAAAGTCCCTCTTGAAAATGTCACGATTTCAATACTGCCATGACGAATATAAACACAGCACACTAATACATTTCACTGAGTGGCTTAGGTTTTCGCCCGATATGCAGTTTCTTTATTAGTTATTTATTCAATGGTTTTAGTTCGTGCTGGCCAAATGGCTGCCGTGCTTACCAGATTCGACGCGAAAGTAGAGCAATGTTCTACTTTTAACGCGCGGCAGACGCTTTGACAGTTCTTTTGATTAATTTTAAAGCAAAAACTGCTACATCTAATTGCTCTGATGTATCCATTATTTCACTTTTAATTAATAATTCTAGCTTTTCTATAACTACTTTTTGTTATGAATAAATCTCAAGAGTATGTACGCTTCCCGATCATTTGGTCTTGCTCATATCCTACACGCGTCTCGTCTGTCGTAAAAGAAGCGCAACGCGTACATTCGCCTTTAAGATCTCTGGTAAAAGGTACCAGCATACGTATCTACGCTTACATATGTAGTAAACGTTTTAAAGAGTGCTCAAATCCTGATATACCGAAACACAATATTTGTGCCACATGAAATAGCAAATCTCGCAGTCCATTGTTATAAGTCAGTGGTTGTCAGTCACAACTATGATTAATGAATAGAAATTCGAAAGAAAAATGTCCAATTTAACTTTCTAGAAAACATTAAGTTTTGTCTGCGCCCAGGTGCGCGGCTAGGTAATCGAGTGAATATCACCCGTCTAGAGTTTGCTCCCGCACCGTTGCCTAATATCAGCCACCAATTCCCACATGTCGTCTTGCTATTACTCCTCTGTGCTATTGTTTGCAACGTCGCAAATAAAAATCCTCTTGAACAAAATTTTATGCAAAGGCGGAATATTGTTATTTGTTTTATCACAGATTTCTAGACCATTGGTATTGTATATGTATAAATTCCAGTTTTGCTTTTTGCTAACAAAACATACACCGCATACGAGTGCTTTTTATATAACGTCGCCTGAATCCCCATCCGCCAAATTTGATAATTTGAGTTAAGTACGTTTTTTGAGATTATTGCTGAAGTTGAATTATATTCTTTAATCTGCTTTTCTCTAAGTTATCGAGATAAACCATGTCATATTTGCCCCATATCATATTTTTGCCACAAAAGTTAGCATTGGTTTACCCCAAATCAAATTTGTGTTTACATGGGGTATAAAATACATGAAATACTTTAAAATATTTTTTTAAATATTGTTTTGATACACGTGCGGAAATTTAAAAGTATATTTAAAATTGGATTGCTCATGTGGATAAAAACTTTGCCACGTAGAGTAAATCAAAATCAATTTTGCCAAAATCTTGGTTTGATCCAAGTAGTTTCAGCGATATTGATTAATATAAATTGAATTTTTGTATTTAAAAAAAAAACAAAGGAGCCTTTTAATGTATATTATAAAGTCTCTGCAACACAGGCACAATTTATTTCGGGGTCAATTTTGATGACAGCTGGCAGAAATAAACTTAGAACACTGAACAATTGAAGGACTGTGTTTAAGCATTAAACATTAAAAAAAACAATCAGCAAATTCAGAAATCAATAACTTTTATTGAAGAGAAAAAAATGCAGCACAAATTCAGTTTAATTAGGTAAATTGCATGTACCTTTGCTGCATCAGCAACACCTGCAGACAAATAACAATTTCGTGAGGTCGAATTTCACGCATGAAATTTGTTGTCAATTAAATTTGTTAAATTGAATTTGTTGATTCTGCATATTTGTCATATTAAAATTTGTATATAAATATCGAACTTTGTAAATAGAACTTAGAATAAAGTTTTTATTAAATGAAAGTGTTGTTCTGTTGTTCTGGGTGTAATTAGGAAGCCTTCTTAAACCAACCAAATCTGAACTGTGTAGGAATCCTTCACGGCTCAAACAGACCGTTTAAAAAAAGACCACCTATGAATAATGAAAGCAACAAGAGAAACCTCTTTTTTTATCAAATAACTTTTATTGAACTATTGCTTAATTATCTACAATATTCACAACCGACATGATATAATTACTACGTGCTATAAAATCGGTGAACTTTTTGCTTTACGTTCTTCATCAAATTTGGTACAGACAGTATCGAACATATCGGACGCTCTTTTATACTACCTCTTAAAAATGCCTATATTAACAGATTTTTATTTGTTTTTGTTTAAATATTCTGTCAATATCAGACCAGTATTTGTCGATTGGTCCTAGTTTTGGACAATTTGGAGGATTCGCTTCCTTGGGTACTAGGTATGCATTGGGCATCGTAGAAATCTCTCGCTTTTCTGCCGTAGTGCCAAGTTTCTAAATCCGGTCAAAACAAAGCTGATGCATCATGCTTTCCAAAGAATGAAAGAAAACGCTTCTGAAGACACTGGTTGAAGTTCTTTTCGCCTAAGCCGAATTTCGTTACGAAATTTTCATAAAAAAATCGGCTCCTGGATTTTGCAACTTGGTTCTTTTCTGGTGTTCTGTTCGGTACTTTTTGAATATGGAAACTTCTCTCTTCTTTTATTTCGATGGACCATAGTATATGACGTGCCAGCCTTATCAGCCATATCTCTCAACGACATGTTCGCATTTCGTTTAAAGTTGTCTATCACTTCTTTGGCCAATTTTTGGTCTATCAAACCTTCCTTCCTGACCCGGACTTTCGCTGGACACTATAAAATTCTTGAAATTTACTGAGAATATTTTGAATGGTAATCGGAATTTTCAACTTTTTAGCTAAGCTTCTTTGAAACATATTCGGATTTTCCATATGGGTGGAAAGAATTAATTTGCGGCATTCCTCTTAGCTGACTTCCATTTTTACTGCATAAGAATTTTGCATTTAATGGCTGCAATTATAAGAGCACACCTTTTTATAATGCAGTCTTACCAGAGGTCCATAATTTTCTTTACTTGGTGATAAGTAATGGAAGCGAAGATAGGTGGACGGTTGTTTTCTGAAACAATCCTTATCTCAAAACAATGTACCGATTAAAATCAACCAAGCTGGATTTAAAGATAAGGCAAAAGATATAAACTGTCTTTTAGTTTATCTTCTAGATGCAAATAGAAATTATTATCAAACAGTTTTAATGTTCAAATAAGGAGTGTTATTGAGTTATTGCATATCTTATTTTGTTTTCCTTTTTTTTTTATTAACTTGAATGAAGTAATATTTGTTCAAGTAGGCCTTTTTGGGATTCTCCGGTACAAACGAAAATTTTGTTTGCATTCTCCAATTTTCATTAATTTTGTTTTCGAATCACTCAATTCTGTTGTTTTGTTTGGGATCTCTTATATCAAATGATTGTGTGATAGAATAACTAAAAAAATTCCTTTTGTTTTGCGTTACGTTTGTACCGAAGAAAACTTTACCCGGTAAAAAAATCATAAAATAATATTCATTGCGGATGAAGAAATGTATTTTTGATTAGAAAAACTAGAAAATATTCAAGGCTAAAAAAGATGTTGAAGTAATAAAATATTTCTTTTAACTTTATTAGTAAATTGTTTTGCCCCATATCATACAAGCAATGTAATGTTTGGAAATCTAGGTTCAAGTTAATGAAATTTTAACGAAAATTTTCTTCTATTGGAACAAAAATTAATTTAAGATATAAATAGACGGAAAACAACTGAGTTTTCATGCAAATTTAAAAAAAAAAAATTATCGACCAGTTTTTTTATAATAAAGGCCTCAAATTTAACTGCATTTATCTCAAAACTACATTTTTGCATATAGGGCAAAACAGTATTTAGGCACGATATGTTAAGAAAGTCTATTAGGAAAATTGTACTACAAAAACCAAAGTGTTGTTGTCTGTACTACAAAACTTTAGGTACTTGGCTTAGCTTCACTTGGCTATGAGTAGTTGGATGCTGATTATAGTTGGGATCAATTTTTAGTTTGGCCATTCTTTATCTGTATTTAGTTATCTGTGCTTGTATGCATAGGCTCAGAGGAGCCTTGTAACACTACTCCAGTGCGAGCTTATATTTATATTAATATATTTACTAAACACGTTTAACTAATTTTTATCTTACCAATAAATATGATTTAATTTAAAAATTTTTCTTTCAGGATGCAGTTTCAGTATTTGGCGGGTCTATTGGTGCTATGCATATTCCGGAAAAATGGTTTCCAGGAAGTGTAGACCTTTACTTGAATTCGCATAACATAATGCACGTATTAGTGGTTCTGGCTGTTTATTCGATGCACCAGGTAAATAAAGCACATAAGTCTGCTATTTAATTAAATATATGTATATTTAATGCATATATTTATTGAATATACATATATATATGTTTATTTTATATTTTAAATTATATTTGGATATCAGAAATTTAACAAAATATCTGCTGAAAAATACTTTTTTATCAGCACCAAAATATTTCCATCGAATATTAATTTCTTTCTATTAACCCAAAAATCTTACCCCTAGTGGTAATAGTTGGACACCACAGTATGAGCACGTAATGTATTTCAAGACATATTTTAAACCATGCATACAATAAGTTTGTTTAGTGCATTTTTACAATATAAGTTTCTAAATGGACATCCAAAAATCGACTTGGACTTATT
This sequence comes from Dioctria rufipes, assembly GCA_963924295.1. Taxonomy (NCBI): domain Eukaryota; kingdom Metazoa; phylum Arthropoda; class Insecta; order Diptera; family Asilidae; genus Dioctria; species Dioctria rufipes. Next base: position 168,473,418 of record OZ002741.1, on the reverse strand, counting down.
AACCGATAAATTACCAAGTTCGCATATACATATATGTACACGAAAAAAAACAACGATATATGTAAATATTGTTTTTAGTTCTTCCTTAATCTCTCGAGTTCATAGTACGGAAAAAAATTATGCCTATAGGACGCTATTTCATCTGATAGCTTGAGTTGGTGGGTCCAAGCCCTGCTTTAAAGTACCATGATATTGGATTTCAAAAGTCGCAACTTTATTATACCCTAGATGATGAAATTTAGTCTATTTTTATACCTTAGATGAAATCTATAGGGTATACTAAATTTGTAATTCCGTTTGTAACGCATTGAAATAATGATGGTAGAGCAAAATAGATTTGACAGCCATGCCTAAAATTAAAAGTTATTTTGATTTTTGCATGTCCGTCCGTCCTTTGAATAACTCGAAAGCGCGTCCACCTAGATATCCGCCATTTTAAAAAACTTGTTGATTCAAGTTCGAAAATGAGGCAAATCGGGTAACTCTTTCGTAGGGTTGCCATACAAACAATTCTTTTTTCATTATATATTTAAACACTGCCTGAGAACGCGTTATGCACCATTTATGCACGGTATTTTTAAAATAATTATTTAATATAATTTCAAAAATGGACATAGTCTGGTAAACCCTTCTTGGTGCTGCTGTATAAAAATTTAGGAATTTTATATAGTATACTGTGAAAACGACCAATCCTAAATATTTTTATTGTACAGAAAAGCTCTTCAGAATATAAACTCTTATAAAATTGGTTATAATCATTTTTATTGTCTCACGAACTGTTCGAAAAACGACTTTAACAATCAAAATTTCATGTAGTGGACCATATGAAATTACATACGGGCATTGATTAGGGTATCGTGAGAATTGGCTGTAAACGAATTCTAGCTTTTTTCCTTGTCTTTACTTATAGCATAGACAAACTAACAACATACAAAGACTGGACACGTTACTGACATATAATAAGAATGGACTGCGCATTCTTGCTTCAAAAATGGCACCAGTATTTAACAGGCTGTGAAAACCCTTTATTTCGTACAATTCCACACCGATTCATAATTTATTATTATTTGTCGATTGGAAACACTAAAGATGTTATAAAATAGTATTGCATTAAATTAAATTTTTTTATTGAGTTAAACTTGTTTTAATTAACCTAAAAATTAATATTTAATATTACCGAAAAAGGTGCTCCTCTGCAGATTTGTTGTCAAATTTCATTGAGCTTATAAGAGATAGACGTATAAAAACAATATACGAGTATTTGTCTGAATTTTCATGTCAATTCTAATGCATTCCAATTAATACAGCCGTACTGTTTCCAAAATTGGTTACAGTTCAGTGTACATTTTGAGCTTGAAAGAGACAAATAGATTTTAGCCAAAATTTGTGCCATTTGTGACTATAGGAATTAGATAGGATGGCTCAGTCCATTCTTATTATATGTCAGTATGCAATACCTATATATCGTAGAGAAATTCAAAAGCTATCAATTTTGTATACCCTAGATGAAATCTATAGGGCTATAGTAAGTTTGTCATTCCGTTTGTAACACCTCGAAATAATGATGATAGAGCAAAATGGACTGGGCAACCACGCATAATATTAAAAGTTATTTTGATTTTTGCATGTCCGTCCGTCTGTCTGTCTGTCCGTCTGTGCGCATGATAAATCGAGAGCGCGTATACTTAGAAAGCTTAAATATTGTACAAGGACTTTCGATAATGAGACAAATCGGACAACTCCTTCGTGGGGTTGCCATACAAAAATTTCGTTTTTCACTACATATTTGGACACGGCCTGGAAACACGTCGACGTAGAGAGTTGAAATTTGGTACATGGTGTTTTTATAGTAATAGCAAATAAAATAAATTGGGCAACTCTTTCTTGATGTTGCCATATAAAAATTTATGTTTTTTACATATGCTGTGAAAACGATCAGTCCTAAACATTTTTATTGTACTAAGAACTTCTTCAGAATACGAAATCCTATAAAATTGGTTATAATAATTTTTTCTGTCGGACGAAGCTTTGTAGAAATATATGCGAAAAACCACTTCAAAAATTAAACTTGCATAGATCGGTGACCATACGAAATTTTATACGGGCATTCATCTATCATAAGAATTAGTCTTAGACCAATTCTAGCTTTTTTATTTGTTTAGACTTTGTTACAACTAAAAGTACCAACTGCGGATCCCTTGCGAAGTATAACTTCCTACAGACTGGACTGTATTTTAATTTTCCTAAAATTTTCAAAATTTCACTCACGTTATCATGCACACGGACAGACGAATGAGCGGACAAATCAAAATAATTTTTAATATTATGCGTGGGTGTCCAATCCTTTTTACGGTACCTACAATCATTATTTCTTTACATTACACATGGAATAACAAATTTGGTATACGTACCTACTCTATGTCCATTATTTCATCTAGACTCTAGACTAGGTTAAAATAAAACCTACTTGATGGCCGAATCATACAGATTTAAAAGAAAAAAATTGCTTTTTGCTTCGCTACGCGTCTACGCTCATAACAATTACTTCTAATGCCGGTGACACACTATGATACACACGCGATACACCGTACTAAAAACTGGTTTTCTTAGCAGTAGTTTAGAACATTTTCATGTATATATACCTCAATTTAGAGCAGGGTTCGATTCGGATAATACACGAGTGTTTTATTACATATATGTATGCGTGTACATATGTGTGCATATAGAACATATGCAAATCATGAATTTTCTTTGCTGCCTCAAGAACGTGTATCAACCGTGTATAAACTACGTGTACCATGGGCTGATACACACTCGATACAAAAACCGGTTTTACGTTGTGTCTAGTCGCGAGTGTGTATCATCGTGTGTCACGGGACTAAGAAAAAATTTCGGCCTTCCCTACATCAGGTCGAGGCAATGGTGATTTTGTATGGAGCGAGACATTGCTGGCTCACCTACCCTTTGGGAACGTCATCAAGTGCCAAGTCTAGGCATCGTCGAGGCTTCGTTAATTTTATATTCTAGAAAAGCGTTGCATATTTTTCTTCTACGTGTCCAGTCTTTGTATATGTTATTAGTTTATCTATGCTTATAGCTTTAGTACTTTTTGTTTTGTGACAAAACCTTCGCGAATACTTCACAAGCCATGAAACAGACTCCCTCACTACCACATGAGAGCCCCAACGCAGTCCAGTGTTCTTATGTAAAACTGACAAAAGTTTGATTTGAATAGCTCCTCCGCTCTAAACTACTATTCATACAGAAAAATTGTGTTCTGATAATCTTAAGCTTGCTTTCTTATCTTCCGAACCGAAATAACAATTTTATACCTTTCCTAACAAAATTATTTAGAAAAAAATTTTTGAACCACATGACTACGATTCCTCAAACAAAAACTCTCAGCTGAGTAATCATTGTATGTAATTATTACACAATGGTAAGCTTTACCTTGTAATGAAAATTATTTTATAATTTTGTTAAGTAAGGTATACAGTAAGTGTAGCCTTTGGAAAGGTAAGAAACCACGCTTTAAATTACTGGAAGACTATTTTCCTGTATGGATAGTAGTTTAGGCTCTTTAGCATATATAAAGTCAGTGTTTGGTACTTTTCCATAGGTATCTATATAGGACATTTTAGAAAACGTACTCACAACGCACACATATAGATTTCTGTTTCATCTTGGGAAGTATTCTCGAGGGTTTTGCTTGAGATCATGTAAATGCCTGAAATATTTACATATCAAATGTAAGTTCGTTTGTAAATGTACATGTAATATGAGGTGTTCGCTAGAAAATTTTGCAAGAAATAAGGATTAAAGGTGAACTGATAAATAATTTTTTAACATTAAAAACGCAAAATAGCAGTGGATGTAAAGGTAACTATTAGATGCTGTACGAGTTTTACAAACCGATAAGATTAAATTACAGCTTTAATGATATAATGGTGTACCACAGATAATAATCACATTTAAGAAAGTAATGACTAGAAATCAAGTACATTGTAGAGAAAGAAATAGTTAACATTTTGAAATTAAATTACAAAGTAGTCTGTAAGCCTGCATATAAAACTGTATATCTAAGTGTTAAACTTGCTTTAAAAGTTTTATTTATTTAATGTTGGAAAAAAATTTACCAAAAGTCACCCTTTATTTTTTATACATATGTATATTGAAAGGTTGTCTTGGGCACACATCACGTTTCGTGTGACAAAGAATGCAGCTGGCTCTTGAACTATTAGATTTCACAGGGATAGCTAAGGAAAGCACTTAACTTGTTTATACCTACATATTAGGGAATTAATGTCGTATTAAGTGCGGAAACATTCGGTAATTTTGGTACAGCCTAACGAAATGCACTCCACTTCCTCAGCTCTTCGGTAATTTAACATAGGTGACGAAGGTAAGATGACTCCGTAAAGTAATTAAGGAACAGGAAAGCTCCTATGACCAGTAAAATAATTAATGGAGGAAGCCTCCGTCTGTAGTAAAATATTAATACCAGATCATTTAAAATAGTTTGTATCTCTATACAAAAAAATTACAATACAAATGCAATGCAATAATTATCGTAGAATCTCCTTTCTGAATGCTACATACATAGTCCTATCGTATATCGCCTGATGAGTCAAGTCATATTTTAAAGATATCCTGGGGAGTATTAATGCGACTTTGAAGAAGAAAGATAAACTAGCAAAAAAATCTTCATCGGAAAAACATTGTAATGCCATCTTATTGGGACCCTACCTAGAAAATATTCCTCAAATTAAGAGGATGCGTTGAAACCAGCCACAAGAGTTAATGAACCTCAACATATTGCACCACTCCTTGTCTGCTAACTTCCCCAATTCGCATAAAAAGTAGCTGCCAAGCGTATCCATACTAGGCTTAGCAAGTGTATGGCATTCACACAGCAAGTGCAAAACACTCTCGAACCTCTACCTCTAGTCCAGTCAATAGGGTTTTTGCCCTACAAATGATGCGGTAGTCGTGATTTTTACATATTGTTACGTACAATAGAAAGAGACAACTGGTGACATCTACTGGCAATGGAGAGTAAACGACTTCAGGTTCGGAGAATTGATTATGGTATCTACAGGAAGGTTCAGGAATAGAATGAATAGAATGAATAGAACAGTCAAGAAGCTTCTCGAAAATAGAACACCCGAGAATAATCTGGAGAGTTTCTAGGGTATAAATATAACAGTTGTCATAGCTGGAAAAATAGTATTGTCTTAGACGTTGCAGGGTTAACAAGCGAAAGTAATAAACGTGCGAAAGTCTTGTAATTAGATTTGCGATAATTGAAAGTACAGTATTAAGCGATAATTAAAGTGTAGTTGATTAATTGAAAGTTTGTGAATTGTTAATATTAGAGTGAAATAAAGAACTTGTATATTAAATATTTAATATTGTGTTTTAAATAACGAACCAAAGGCCACGCTCGCAACAACTGGTGTCAGAAGTGAAATAAATTCGCGAAATAAAGTGGTGGCAATTGACTTTAAAATTCAAAGTGTGATTAATTTTGTGAATTTATGTTAAATTTTGAAACCCGTCTGGACGAGCAAAAGAATGCTTTTGAGGAACAAAAGAATTCTCTACAGAATTGTCTAGAAACTTGTTTGGAGGAACAGAAGAACTTTCTGAAAGGTTCATTAGACGAACAAAATATGATAATTGAGGAAATCCAGCAGGAAGTGTTGGAAGTTCGACAACAAGTGTCGGGAGTACAACAAAATGTTACAGAACAGCTTGACAGTTTTAAAGCAGATCTGGAAAGAATAAAGAATCGTAAGCCTCTAAACGTAGCAGCTGAAATATCCGGTGCAGGTAGAATGAAACCTCCAATATTTGATGGACAAAATTCGTGGCATATCTTCAAGAGACAATTCGAGGCAGCTTCAGAGGTAAATGGATGGAATGATGAAGACAAAGCTATAGCTCTGGTGTTAGCACTTCGAGGTCCTGCGTCAGAACTCTTACAAACTGTACCGATTGAAAATCAACGTAATTACTCTTTACGTTACGGAGATGAGCACATGCAGCAAGTATATCGCCTACAGTTACGCAACAGGATTCAAAAACATGGCGAATCACTACGACAACTGCAGGCTGTAGAAAGATTAGCGCATCTTTCATACTCCAGCGTGAATGCGGATTTTCTCAATGAAGTGGAGACGGAGGCATTTGTAAACGCTATTGCAGATCAAAATTTACAACAATCGTTAAGGGCTAACAGGAAAGAGATCAACAGCAGAAGCACTAGCCTATGCATTAGTGTATGAATCCGCCAGACAAGCTTCACGGAATGCAGTACGAATGAGAGAAATTTCGGTGAACGAATGTACTTGTAATAGAATGCAGCCATCACAGAGCACTCCTTCACGTGGTATTCTGCAATGCTGGAATTGTAATAGACCGGGACACCTACAAAGGGACTGCAGAAAACGCCGACGAGTGGAATCCCTAGATGAAGAGAGGAGAGTGGAATTGCAAAGATATCGAGCTGGGCAGCAGACTTGCAATAGATTGCAGTTATCACTGAGCAACCCTTCACGTAGTGTTCTTCAAAGCGACTGCAGGAAGCGCCGTCGAAGGGAATCAACAGAAAAGAAAGGAAGAGAAGAATGTCCAAGTTGGCGAACTAGAGAGCAAGCTATTCTTGGACCGACTAGACTCCAACCTTATGGCTTAGAGATACAACATAGGAAAGGACTTATCCATGGAAATGCAGAAGCCTTTGTACAACGTCCATGCAAACTTGAATGCAAACATTGCGGCCGGGTGGAAGAAAAAGAAAGAACAGCAAATATATAGTTGGTAACTGTGGAACCATCAACAGGTTGGGACATCGAGAACTTGCGAACAGCGCAACGAGAAGATCCGGACATATCGCCTATTCTTGCTTGGAAAGCAGATATAGAAAAACCAGAATGGAAGGATATTTCAGGGATGAGTGAAAATCTGAAAAGCTACTGGGCTCAATGGAATTCTCTTCATGTGGAATGCGGTATTTTAAAACGCAAATGGGAGGCACCTAACGGTAAATCATTCCGAATGCAAATAGTCTTGCCGGCATCAAAGGTCAAAGATGTTCTAGGTAAAATGCATCGTGGAACATCTGGAGAACATTTGGGGGTGAATAAAACAATTTCTAAAATACGAGAAAAGTTTTATTGGCTACATATGCGGGAGGATGTGGAGAAGTGGTGTCGCAGGTGCACTGTGTGTGCTTCTTACAAAGGGCCGCCACATAGCAGCAGAAAGGAAATGTATAAGTGTAATATCAGAGCCTCATTGGAAAGAAGAGCTGATGTACAAGAAGCCACGAGGACAAAATTAGCAGTAAATGCCAATCGGATGAGGACCCGCTATGACCTACGTACTAATTCCGCAGGATTTAATGAAGGTGATCTTGTTTGGCTCTACAATCCGAGACGACGTAAGGGACGTTCTCCAAAATTGCAACAACACTGGGAAGGACCATTTTCAGTAGTAACTAGAATTAATGACGTGGTATACAGGATTCAGCGTGGCACAAGAGGCAAGCATAAAATTGTTCATTTGGACCGCTTGTGTCAATACTACGAGCATCAAGACCGTGGACCACCTGTTGTTCGGGAAGAACAAATTTAAGAAGGGGGCAGTGTTACGTGCAATAGAAAGAGACAACTGGTGACATCTACTGGCAATGGAGAGTAAACGACTTCAGGTTCGGAGAATTGATTATGGTATCTACAGGAAGGTTCAGGAATAGAATGAATAGAATGAATAGAACAGTCAAGAAGCTTCTCGAAAATAGAACACCCGAGAATAATCTGGAGAGTTTCTAGGGTATAAATATAACAGTTGTCATAGCCAGAAAAAGAGTATTGTCTTAGACGTTGCAGTGTTAACAAGCGAAAGTAATAAACGTGCAAAAGTATTGTAATTAGATTGCGATAATTGAAAGTACAGTATTAAGCGATAATTAAAGTGTAGTTGATTAATTGAAAGTTTGTGAATTGTTAATATTAGAGTGAAATAAAGAACTTGTATATTAAATATTTAATATTGTGTTTTAAATAACGAACCAAAGGCCACGCTCGCAACAATATGTTTCTTAGTTCTGGGCCCCGATCAAAAATTACAGTGTTTTTTCAAAATAATTCCTCAACGGTTGATTCTACGACAAAAATGGCTGATACAAATTTGAAGAAGACTAATTATCCTAGATTCATGTACACAAATTTTTTGTAAGCCGCCTGATATGTAACAATTTATATCGGCTTAAACGTGAACATTCTTCTTCTTCTTAAAAAACGCAAGGTGTATGGTCACTTTCAGAACGCCATAACTCCTGAGAGGAGGGGAGTACGAGGCTGGTGGAGCAGTCGTTGGAAAAGCCATGAAGCTCTGCATACAATGAGCTATGTAAGTGACCGTACACCTTGAACTTTTTAAGATACAGGATATTTTGTGAAAAACTAGCAAATTTTTTTAATCATCCTGTAACTCCAAAGCGGTTGAGATGCCACCCCTCCACACGCCAACCCTTGCTATACAATTTTTTGTAAAACCAAAGTTTTATGTGCCAACACCATGAGACATGCAGCATTTTTATAGCCGTTGAATATTAAATATTTTTTTTCAAAAAAAATGCATAAAAATGTATCAATATTTGCTACCTTTTCTTTTATCGAGTTAATCAAGTTGTGCAGTGAGCGCCTGATATGTACCTACTTGAATATTAATTGAACGTTTATAATAGTTTTAATCAAAATTAAACAAAGTTTTAAAAATTGTGAAAAATTACGAATGCATGACTAGATTACAACAAACAAAGATTGGGAAGTTATGTTTCAATCGAATAAAATAAATCCATTAAACAAAAGGTAGACTCCACGATAGTTTCAAAATTTAATTTAAAACCATCCCAGCTACAATTAAGTACCTACAAAATGAATATTAAACTATATAATATTATCATCATTGGTTCACAAAAATATATATTAAAGATTTGAGTTTTATATCACATTACTCCAAAATATTATGCATAACACCCAAACATTTAAATTCTATATTTCATGCTCAAATAAATAATTGTAAATACCTAACTAATTATTACCTAAATAACGTATTTTACTTTATTTTCTTCCTAGGCCACAATAAGTGATTTCGAATGGATGTCAAAGAGTGAATGTAATTTAACATATACTTCCAAAACAATAGACATAACAATGGATGCACGCACAGAGCTATGACCCTTTAAAGATTTTAGGATTAACTACGGAAATTTCAAAAGCAGTTTAAATTGTTCGAAACCAAATAGTAATAGTTATTATAGAAAACGCATTGATTTTAGACTAAAAAGTAACAAAAACAATAAATTTTACTAAGATTAACGCTAACGTAAACAAAACATATGTACATTTAAGTAGGAACGAAAAAAATCACTTCGACTGTGGTACTAACTTTAAGAATTGTGTAAAAGTGTTATAGAAAACTTACGAAGCAAAACGGCGGATGTGACAAAATTTTACAAATTAAGTAAGCAGTAAGAGAAATAACAGTTTTTTAGGTACATATTAAGAAGTAGAGTAAATTTCTAACCTTTAAAAAAATACAAGTATTTTCAGCTCCTAGACTCTATTTTTGTATCACTCTTAAACTTTGGTCCAATTAATATTTCAACTGTTCAAAATACTGAGCCAAATTTGAGGATATAAATTGTTGAATGAATTCATAATTTATTGAGAAGCTAATCTTAAATATTTAAAGTTTCCTTCGAGCCTTTGGTACAAATTTGCAAAATAAGGTACTTTTACGGAATATCTCTACTTTTAAACGACTTCAAGCTGACATTCTCTGCGCTGCAGATTTCCTTAATCTTGTCAAAAGATTTGTTTATTAAATTTTGTGATGACAAGAAGTTTAGTAAAACCAAAATTTATTAGATTTATGAAATCTTAGTTTCACTTGTTTTTATGAAATGGATATATATGATAAACATAGATAGTAATTGTTATTTAAAGATTTGTTTCTACATAAAAAAAAATATAAATCAAATATATTACACCAAAATATAACTCTTTATAGCAGATCTAGACCTGCAAACCTACATTGATACTCGTAGGTATAGTTAATAGAAAACATAACACGAACTAGATGCTGAAAAAGTAGGTATGTTAATTGTTAAGTAGATAATATGGGAAAATCCATTAAGGTCTAATTCTTTTGATTTCTAATTCCCAAATTTCATGTTTTAAAATTCGATCGACTGGGTAATTAGCTTTTAACATATTTTAGCAATGATTAAATAGATAAATAAAACCATTGACACGCTGTACTTTTAATTAACTCGATTAATTATATAATGATATGATAATAGGAACCCTGACACACGTATTCCTAATTAATTATGGCAGTTTGGAGTGTTGTGTAAAGTCAGAACGGATTTAGAATTGTATTTATTTTATTACTGAGCATTAAAGGTGAAATATTGAAAATGAGGAAACTCACAGCTCTCTTAAGTTACTTCGCAGGCATGAAACTCTTAAAAAAAAAGAATTTTATATAACAGGCAAAAATTCATAGATTAGCTCTTTTATATATTTCGTCTATAAAGTTATTATATGACCATTGAACTAGTACGTTTTGGGGAAGAAGATGTACCAAAGTTCAGTGAAAGTAAATTCAAAGAAGATTTCCGTATTAGGAAATCGTCATTTAAATTGTTGGTTGAAAAATTTAGTAGCCTCCAAAGGCAAAATACAATTATTCGGAAAACTATTCATTTATCACAAAAAATAGTAATCGCCCTATATTCACTAGGATCTTCAGCACAGTATCGTACAATACAAGGTGTCCCGTAAGTGGTGTAATATCCGAAGGCTACGAATAGGTTATACTTAGACGAGTAAAAAATTGTAAGTGTGGGGGGGGGGTAATCCTAACGTTTTCCAAGATAACGTGACTTTAAGATATTTGGGTATGTTTTCGTAGGTCACCCTGTAACTTCTGAACGGTACACCCTGTGATGGTGATTTCAAATTTTTTGTTGAACCTTTCCACTAGTCTATAAATTGTTCCTATCCTCCCATCCGTTTTGAAGTTATAGCTCAACATAGTTGAATTTTCGGAACTTTAACTCGTTTTTTTTTTTATTTAACTACTATTTTTATCAAAAAACAAGTCATCAATACTAATTTTTCATATTGGATTTAAGAAGTCGGAAAGCTTGGCTTTGAAAATGACCTATCACTCTTTGTACCTAAAGTGTAACCCTTCCTGCATTCTTTGCACTTTTTCTTAAACATCCAGTAAAAATGGCTCAAAAAGCTTGTCCCAAAATAATAATTGCATACTGTATGTACTCGTAACTTCTCTAATCAACTGCAAAACCTCTACATCTCTCCAATTAGAACTTTTTAACCGTTTTTTGTAATTTCCCCCAGTTTGCTTCCCATTTTTTACACCAAAATCTCAATTTGATAACATCTATTGAGTATTTGACAGCTACTTACAATTGAAAATTACATAGAATGTGACACTTTCCAATCTAAAAAATTTGATATGTAATTGGCGTGTTTACCCTATTCAAATTTAATTAAGCACGGAATATAATATGGTAGAGCTACGTAATGAGGTAAACTTTCATCATTAAAGACATATAATGAACAAAATATCTTTTATGAAGTATGTAATTCAAAGTACAGTTCGTCAATGGTATAAGTCAGATAAAATTTGTAGGTATATAATTTATTGTACTAATCAATTACAAGGCGCATGACGCATGGCTGTCGTGGAAAATAGGGCCGAATATCTTCACGCAACCAACTAGTGGATTGTTTTCATATAAAATTTATCAATAGAAATCGTTTTGAGCAGAACAATGAAGCAGTATTGAGGCTCGATTCTGATAAAAAAAAAGGAGGAATGACGACATTGTGAAAACTGCAAACGCGATTCTTAAAACGAAAATCGAACACCGAAAACTTCTACACCGAAACTTCGCTATTGTTTACACATTGGTTTTGAAGTAAGCTCTAAACGAGTCTCTAAGATCCCATTTTTTTCTCGCAATCTACTAGCTGAAAAGATATTATATAAGGCTTAAGCTTAAAATAAAATAACATAAACTTACTAGTTGTTCCAAGCACTGTCGCATTTTCTTCCCATCTTTCACTTTTCTTATTTTTGTCCTTGAATTCGGGCAAATTTTATCATATAGGTACTTTGTTAATTAATTTGACTGTAAAGTCCCTATCCATATTATTATAAAAATAAAACCTTTTCCTAGCAAGTTCAGAAATGTTTTTGTAAACAGTCAGTCCAAAAGTAAACACCAAAGTGAGGTTAAGTGCGGCCGGAAAAAAATTTTGCCCCGAAATGTTTCACACACCAAAAAGAAATTAACAGATACAACCGAAATTTCGTTTTTCGGCTGATACAACATAAAACTTGTGTTTCTTTAAAAAAAAGTCAAATTCTTAGTTTATCCTATTCCCTTTTATTTTAGAAATCATTGGAACAAAAATATTGTTTTAAAGGGGAATAAATTCAGTTTATCGGATTACATTTTTCGGTTCTAGTTTTTGATGCGCTAGTCCCTTTACCTCGTAGTTTTCATCATAGAATATCACATTTGTGAAATGAATGGAGAGAATAATATTATACTGATGTGATTGACATTGGACGAAAAATTTTACAGGTAATAGTTATACATCGTATCCAGGTAGTGAGCACTATAAAGTATATCAATTTGTTCTCATAATTTTTAAAAAAAAAATCATAGTATGTGAGAAATGGTCAATCCCTAACAGTTTCGAGAATATAACGCCGATCTAATAATAATCGAAACAAATTTGTTTTGTTTTATCAATATTTTATACTACACTAATTTTCGCCCTATAAAAAAATAAAATTCTCAAGGCTGTACATTTTCCTCAATTAATTTTAAAAGGTATTGAAGTAGTGTTTTCAGAAAAAAATGCACTATAATGCAACTGACAAACTATTTCATAGACCTAGTTTCTTCTCTCCTTCTCAACCTTCCGCTTTAATCCGTGGCATTCTTTTTCTACATATAACAGAATGATATTCAGCCTCATTCTGTCTGTGGTCCTTCTTAAAAATGTATTACTTATTTAAGGGATTAACTTTGTTTGTAGTCGTGTAATAAGAAGAAAAACTTAATTTCTTTGAAGGAAAACAGAAAATAGTTCAAGTTAAAATATTATCATTTTTATTTGAAGGAAATAACCATAAATTTCAGGAGCCTAATCCAATATTAAATGGGATTACAAATACCTTGATTGCACTATGACAGATTCGTATACACACCGAAAACAAATCAATCCACTGCGTATTTTTTCTCGAGCTATTTTATATGAAATTGTCGGGTGTATGAGTACCTATTAAGTTCTTGCCTTTCGCAAGCTGAAATTTTGTACTAAAATGGACTAAATTGGGCACCTCTATTCTAAAAATATTTTCTTGCAACATGGGCTTGATGGAAAAACTCATCTGTTTCCGGATGAACGAATTAATGGATTTGATTATTGAATTTTTATTTTAACGTAAATTAATAATATTGAAATAGGAAAAAGTGGAGGGAAAATACACATTTATAATAGCATAAGAAAAATGGAGAATACATGATTGTTTGATTAGTAAGTCTCCAAAATAAATTTGTTGTTATTTAATAACATTTAAAATCCTCCTGTTAAAAATACTTATACAATTTTAGATTTCGGCTCGAACTTCTACTGAATTTCTAACATGAGATGAATGATGGCAAATGCTTTTCAAATTCAATTGAAATTCATTCTGCTCCGAGCTTTAATCAGGTAGCCTCTGATTTGTGTAGAGATTTGTTTATTTACATCTAGTCTAGTTTTGTACCTACAGGATGTCTATAAGTAATATTATTATCTCTTTATGGATTTCTTACATCCCATCACAATATACATATAATATATTAATATTCAAACTGAAGAACGTGCGAACGAATGACCCAAAACATTTTTTTATTTTCTTACTTAGTTCTATTTAATCTAACGTGAACTTCAGCGCTTCCTAAAAACAAAGGCAGTAACACATCCAAGCGAGCCTTAAGCCCGGCATCTCTCAGGCTTCCTCACAGCTCGCCTCAAGGCTTGCCTCAGAGAATTGAAAACAAATTTATACTACCGGGCCCGGTGCTCTCATTGTAATTTTGATAGTATATCTGTTGACAAAATTTTTAAATACCTGTCACTTTGTTTTCACCAAATTAACCAACGTCAAAAATTTACCAGCGATTTTAATGTGAAATATTTGGAGACCGCGTTAAATTTTACTTTTCCCGAACTCGATACTAAGCTTAATGATTTAATTTTTATTTAAAAATGTAACAATTTCTTCTAACAACAATATAAACAAAACAAAATTTATTTGTAGTAGGCGGTAAAACATTGTATGTATATAGAATGGGCGAGTTGTTAAACTAAGAATTTTTTTGCATGTCAGGCAGCTGTCAATTGAATCGTCTGAATGTGATTAAGACTGAGCTTTACAACACTTGACAGCTCGCATCGGTATTGTTTTGACAAGTATTGCAATTATCGTGCTTTTGAGTATTTCATATAAAATTTAAAAATGAATCAGACCTTTAAAGGCTCTGAATTATATGAAGTTAAAATTTTCTAATTAATAAACTTGTTTAAACCGCACAATTCTAAAGAAAGCAAACACAATGAAAGAAAAAGTAAACACAAAATCCTGCTTCACGCACAGATATAATCAAGTGCTTTCGATTTGGCCTGGATTGTCTTTTAAAGAAAAATTCTTAAGGCTGAGTTTAGCAACACGTGACGTTTAAGAAATTCTGAATTTTACAATACTGTTGTCTTGAAGATTCTTAGTTTAGCAACACGGCCAATGTACTGCACACTGCCATTCATATCATGGACCGCTGGCACTACTGAAATTGCTTACATTATCTGTTTTACATTATCTAAATTACAAAAATTTTTAAACGTTAAATTTTGAAAAAAAAATTAAATACGTCATAAAAAATTAAATTTTTTGCAAAAGAAAGCAAACGATATTCATTAAAAATTGCTTCCCGATTAGTAGCAATGTTTGAAAAAATATCAATTAGAAAAAGAATCAATTTTTTTTGTATTGCAAAGTGTTTCAGGATTTAAAATGGACAGCTTGTTAAAAACGTTAAATAAACATTTAATAAATTTTATTTTAAAAATTTGGAAAATAAAAAATTTTTAAAAATTATTTTAAAATAACAAAAAGTATCCATCTATAAAATAAGGGCATAAAAGTATCTATTACAAAAATGTCAAGTAAAAAGTATTAAAATGATACAATTGTATCTAAGTGGCATCACTGGTGCGAGCTCGCAGGGTGCTTTCTTGTAAATCATTCACATAATTTCCTTTGTATATAGCCTGGTATTGTGCTCATTTCGCGGATAAATTTTGTATGGAAATTTAGCGGTGAAATTTAGTTGCGAAATATTTAGCCAAATCGCTAGGGAAAGTGGTATTGTGTTTTGTCAGCTAAAAGTTTGTTTAGTTTTGACAAGTAGATGGCAGTAATATCCACAATCACATATTTAACATCAGATTTATCCGCTCAATACCTTTTTTTCACGCTAAAATTTTGACTTTTGAAGTTAAATGAAATTGGAATACAAGAATGGCGGTGTATTTTTATTATTTTTCTCTGCTAAAAAAAATTCGTCGTCATTTAGACAATTCTTTTGAAAAGAAATTCAAATAATAAGTATATTACTATTTCGAAATGGGTAACTGCAATAGCAATCCAAAAGAACTCGAAATAATATAACAAATGCACGACAGCTGGTTGTCAAAAGCAGCCACCTATAGTTCAAAACAATGAACAATTTTAGCCGTAAAAAAGGTCCCTGCTCGATTTTTGGTGAATATTTATCCGTTAAATGAACACAATACCGGGCTTATGATTACAATACACTTGCGCTTTAACGTCCTCACACTTGCACCGGCTGAGTCTCTTGGAAACCGACGTTCAGGCACCAGTGCAAACGTCGAGAGGCATGAAAAATGCATGAACTTTGGGAATTGTTTTGTTACACAAAATAAATACTTTTGATTTGAACTTATTTTAATCTCCTATCAATGGCGAGTAAATTCCATTTTATTTATAAAAAAAAATGCAAAATGGCGGCTGCAGCTCCCATCAAAACAAAAGCGTGCACGGCGTGTTTTGAGGGACGCTCCACAAATCTGTCAGATCATCCAAAACAAATAGGGTTCAAAATGATTAAACTAGATAAAATTTTGAGGGCCTTACCGGTTTTCACTTTCAAAAAAACCTCTGAATAATAAAATGCCATCCGATTTAAAAAAAAAAGTTTTTTTTTGCCTTGATTAAGCTTATCTATATTCATACATATGGGTATAAGAATACAAAAAGCTAAGTTAACGAAACCATCAATCTCGTAGACATAGTCAACAATGAAATTAAGGAATTAACCAAACTAATATACGTCCTCAGAGTATCTAATGACAGCCCCCGAAAAATATTGTGACTAGGAATGGGTAATTAATTAACCACTAACCGATTAGTGTTTACTCACTTATATTTTAACCACTATTTGAGTTTTTACTGTTTGTCCGATTTAGGAAAAAGTTTCATTTACAATGTAATCACAACTGCGATTAAGTAACAATGTTCAATACACCAAACTTAAATACATACAATACAAAAATATTTTATTGAAAGACCCTGACCAAGGCCACGTCTTTAAAACGCGGTTATTTTACTCGTTAATCGTTTAATGCCTGCCAACTTACTACTTTTTTTTATAAAACCATTCTATATAAAACGGAGCCCACCTCCAATTCCCTTTCTCCCACGCAGTCCTCATGCTCTCACTTAACTAGTGGATTCAGTTAGTAACATCTTAATCAGTTTAACAATATAAGTCTTTTAGCCTTCTCGTCAGTTAGGTTAAGACTATAGTCTATATCGTAGAGAAAAGAAAACCGTACTATTATTAACGATTTGTTTACTTGGTTTAGTCCTTTCGTAATTTTATCAACTCCTCTCCTTTCTTCATTCGTAGCTCGTAGCGCAAGGCAATTAGTAGTTGCTTAGATCGATTTAAGCCGTTGAATGCATCAATTCTAATTTTCATGAAGAAAATTCGACTATATTGATACCGACATATGTATGTGGCAAAAAAGAAAAGAAAATTCAAAAAAATGCAATCTTCCCTGATCTACAGGACTAGGATATTTAAAATTAAAAGTCAGCAAGACCAAAAATTATAGTGAAGCAATATTAAAGTTAAGAAAAAAATATGTATTATCTTTATTGTTCATTAAAATTTCATTACGGCATATTGCAATATATATTTAAATATTTTATTGTTACATTTTTATAATTAAGAGCAATTTAGAAACAATTTCAAATTATATTAGAAAATTCTTTCTAGGCAATATTTTAGAAGATATGTAATACGATTCTACAAGAATTAAATATAAAAAAAACATTACGTCATCCATTTTATACACTATGCCAATTATAGAGTTCTTTGCTTCAAACTGGGAATGTTATAAAAATGTTATAAAAGCTTTAATTTATAACTTGTTCTAATCATCATAAACAATGTCAAGAAGCTGAACATTAATTAAAGTTAATTACTAATTAAAGAGAAAATGTTGAATCATTATCATGCTTATTTACCTGTTTTCATCCTTACTTTTATTATTGCTTATTAGATATAACTAGAAGGGAAGTTATCAACTTATCTAATGGCGTTTTCAACACTACAAAACTCTCCTCAAGATTCGCATGATCAGCTCTTCTAAGAAGGAACTCTGCAATAGCTCGACTGTAAATCTGTATCTACTAATCGAGAAATATATTTTCTATTCTGAAAACATCGTAATAATCTGCAAATTTTGCGACAACTTAATTATTGACATTTTTCGTTCAATTTTACTGTTAAAACTTACTATTACTACAATTTATTGACATTTTTTTTTTATAAATATATATAGGTGAAAGAATCGAAATTTAAAAAAAAAAATTGTTCACTTTTTATTCCATAATCTTCATCTCCGGATGATTTAGATTTCTATTTTATTATTACTAAGTAAAACAGGGATAGAAGGGATCTATTAATAATTTCGTGGAAATAATTTCTAAATATTCTGAAAATATATTTAAATAAAATTTCAAAACAAAAATTGTCAAAAATTACTGTTTAAATAATTAGTTTGATAGTCATTTCCGCTTCCGAAGGGAAATAAAATTATATGCGTTGAAAAATATTATACATTTCATTAACAAGTAATATCAACACCTCTCCATTTCAACTTTTCTAGAAAATCGCTCGGAAAAGACTAAGCAGACGGAGATCATGCCTTTAAAATTCACATTATGTATATAGACGGATCAGAGAAAATCAAAAGGAGAGGGAACTAAAACTAATGGAGAGAGAGAGCCACAACATAACACGGAAGAATATTACGTTTTGTTTAAGTGAATATTATAGTTTTATTAGTTATCTTGTTGATCGAGGCATTTTTCTGATACTGATTCAGATAACTCGGTTTTCTTAACATTATAAATTATTTCTACTGCTAATTTTAAGTTCTTGAGATATTGTACGAATTCTACAGACTTTCAGGAGTTGTTTATTTTCTTAGTTATTTTTTATGTAGATTAGCGGCAGCGGTGTGACCTTCGAAAAATTCAACAGATTTGTCAAAAAGGGAAGTAGTTGTTATGGTCGTAGCATACTGCATATAGCAATATGCTACACGACGGCTAGCAGCAGCACCTAGCGTGAGCCACACGACGAACGTGCGATGGTCGAGACTCGAATACAGGTTTCCAGTCTGACTTGGATCGAGCACCAAAATCGAAGTCCAAAAAAAGGAAGAAGAAGAAGAGTTAATTGGACTGTCAAAAAAATGTGGTTTTGCTGGCTGAACAGAGAACGGAAGAAAAGTTGGATCTGATAATTTTTTATTAATAAAGTGAGAGAAAAAGGTCAATAAGCAAATTTACGCGCAAGCTCAAGCGACAATCGTAATCAAACTGCGGCGAAGCAAGATAAAAATCCTCCGCTCGAGGATCACCCAAATAAATTTGGAAAGAAAAAAACAAAAATATACGTCACGCATGCTGTGATATTTCGAATACCGGAAAGGACCGCAGATCACCAGTGACAAAAGGAAATCTGTGTAATTTATTAATCCACCAAGTGGACTGCTGCATTGGCTGCATGGTGAGGCCTAGAAAATTATGACAAAAACGAAGTTGCATTTGTGATGAAATTAACCACGAAAATCGGACTTCTACGAGGGACGAGCGCCGACATGGGATAAGCTCTCTACAATTTTTTTATTATTAAATTTTGAAAGACTCAAATTATTCGCACCCTGAAGGGTATAATTCATTCAGATTTTGAGAATGAAAATGTTTATTTTGATATATAGTAAGATAAATAATCATAAACGTTAGTATAGAGCCACAAAATAATGACTGTAGCATAAGCAAGGAGATAGTAGCTTCGATGAACATTTCAAGAAGTGAATACGAGGATAGTTTAAGATTACGGTATATTTCATTAAAATTGTTTTAATACTAGTTTTGTTCTAATAAATTTCGGAAGCCCAGTGCTCCACTGAAAGGTTAGGTCAGGTTAGGTCAAAATCAGATAGATAAGTCAAGATATTAGATACAGACACATAGTCTCCATATAAATTCATAGTGGTGCTTTGTATTGGTACCTCAATCAGTCCCGTGTGGGCATAGTTATATTAGTTTTCATGAATCTATTTTTGTATCACGATTGTACATGAAAACAAGAATATGCAAGTGTTGTTGTTGTTAAATCGTAAAATTTTGATTTGGTGCGATAAGAATCGCATAATGCAGAAAACATGTCGACATACTAATCTTAATTTTGCATACGAGATCGCATATTATATATCTGTAACATAGGTGAGATAAAATAACGCAAGTGATCATTTGTCCTATACGTCATCAGGTTAGCCTAAACGGAACAAACGTTCTGCAACGAGATGCTCTAAGATTAAAATTTTCTATAAAGGAAAACGTAACATGCCAACCGCGTATCAGTTCATTAGGTCTCAGTAAATCAGACAGTGCCATTATCACAAGATAGGAAGTAGCTATATCGAGAAAAAGAAAAAACCATTAATTGATATTTAGTTAAGATTTATTTGAACGTTTGCGATTGTGCCCTTAAGTATTAAGTTTGTTGGTGTTGACTTTAATTTATTTTTTCATTACTCTCGATTTTGGACGCCTAAAAGGGTGGTTCAAGGAAAATCAAATTTTTATTTTCATTCATTCAGGTACGTGCCGTCTGCCTGAGCGCTTCATCAGGTTGGAGAATAGTGAATGTAAGTATCTACCTTCAGTATTAATTCAGTGGTAAAGCCTTGTTGAATTCCCGGTGTCCCGGTCCCCGGTGTCCTCCAAATTAAGCATCTGATTCCCTCGAAATTGTAGTAACATCTGGAAGAGCAGTTTATGTAAACAAAAGAAAGAGGAAAACAAAAAGATTTTCGTTCGGGGACTCATTCCAAAATATTAATCCCGTTGCAAGATGTTGTACGCAGAAAGCTACCTTTCGAGGTTATGATAATGATCGCGTCAAGGAATTGTCATATTGGTGTAAAGTCGACTTTGTGATTTCCACTTACATACTCTTGAACATAATAGGTTGTTCCAGAATAGTTGACCAATGTTATTATAAGAGAAAGAGACTGTAAATTGTAAGTTGTAATTGAATTCACTTTTGTAGAAAACTCAGGAAATTGCCATATCCTTTTTGTTCAAAATAAACATTATAACGTATTGAAGATGTGCTGAATTTCTTAATATTTTTCTTCTCACTTTCTTGGTGCCCTCCTCACGATGAAGGTTGACTAGGTCCGCTTCTCCACTTGTCTCTTTACAGGTCAAAAAGGGACTTTGGACAATTGTGCCACCCAAAGTCAATGGGAGGATGGGGCTTGGCAAGGAAGGGAGACCAACTGCGCCTTCCACCAAAATACAGGTAAGTGACGTAAGGGTCCCTTCTGGACCGAGTGTGTGCCGGCTTGTTGTGTTAGGTAGGCACGATTTTTTTTTTGTTTATGGCTGACGGCAGCGGCAGGTATTTTGTGGAACCCTCCTCCGCCCCACACTCTCCGCCAATAGTTGAGGCGAACTAGCGTGCCGCCCTGTAGTCAACGCTGCCCGTCCAGTGATCTGTCAGCTCATGCTGACAGTCGGGACTTTACGTCCCAAGCGAATCACTTTAATAATTACATAACGTAATCTAAGGCATGTCCTACATCATATCGCATACAGCACGCGCATTTCACTTTTTGAGGATGAGAGACAGTCGGGGGGGAAGTGAAATGCGAGTCCCGTATGCGAGTATGCGATATAGTGTAGGACGATCCTAAGATCAATAGACTAAAATTAGGGTTATGCAAATTTGCTGCCAATCGAGATCTATCTGTGCATTTTTGATTAATAGGAAGAGAGTCTATGACATTTTCCCAAAAGACGTTTGCCAAAAAGTTCATTTCACAAAAGGACATTTTTCAAAAGAAATCTATCCCAACTGAAACCAAAGACATAAAAATCGTTTGCCAAAAATATCTTTGCCAAATATGTTTCTACAAATGGCAAATATATTGCAAGATATGAGGCGCGTGAGTTATAATTAATTATTATTTGACTTAAAAAAAAAATTGAAAACTCCGATTTAATTAAAAGAACATTTATTAGACGACGTGAAAGAATTCGCTAAGTACAAAAGACTGACTTTTACCTGTGTTACAATTCTTTTCACAGGTTTGCCTATTTCCCTGATCTTGCAGAAATTATGAGGTCTTGAACTTTATCGCTAGACATTGCGTAAGCACAATTCAAGTGAATATTTTATGTTATTGCATTTACTTGCTGAATAATGAAATTAACAAGAAAGAAATGAAAAATAGCTAGAGTACTGACAATTATAGTATACGAGTATGTGTGTATGATAGTTTAGGCTGGATATGTAACTAGTGCGCGCACTTCATTTCTTGTAACATATTTTCCATTTGTAGAAACATGTTTGCCTAAAACATATTTGCCTATAGCAAATAAAAATCACATTATTCATAGTCGGATTTTTCCTTAGGATTATTTTGATTCGCTCATCTTTTAAGCACACAAGATAATTTTGTTTTTAACTTTTGTGGACATTACGTCGATTCAGACTGAATTTCCAAGCATCTCATGAGTTACACTTATCATTTATAACGACAAACGTTGCATTTCAGACCGTACGGTATAATTAATTATTAAATTTTTCAATATTTTGGGAAACGTCCATTTGGTAATGATATTTTGGCAAATGTCCATTTGCTAATGATCTTTTTGCAAAGATCTTTATCTGGCAATCATCTTTTTGAGAAATGGCTAGTTTTGGCAAACAAACTTTGGGAAAGCGTACTTTTGGCTAATAGACTTATTAAATATATAAAAATTAATTTCTATTCGCTTTTTTTACTACCGCTAATATTACTGCATAAATGATCACCGCTACCACCGCCTCAATATTAGAACTAGGTAACTCGAAAATTGGTCATTTTTATATAACTGGTTAGATCAGTATAATTTTATGGTGGCTTTAAGTGCTAAAAGAATCTATCTTATTTTTTTAGCTGTGCATGTGTATAACAATTCTCAAAAGTATATTTTGCAAATGCCACTGCTGTTCAATGCTAAAAAAATCTCAAGGTAGGTATGTCTCAAAATTCCAGTTAGCTTGTTGTAGCATTGAGGTGGTATACTTGCTTTTTACGATATTCCACTTTAGATCGCTTCCCATCTATGAAACCCTTCCGTTAAGTAGGCTCTTAAATATACAGTCTACTAACAATTTTAATAGATAATTAATTTATCTAAACTTAGGTTGCCTATTTAGCAGATTCCGCTTGGGAAACTATGTAATTAATCAATTACTTTTACGGCTCCGATTTTCTTGAGTATATCTTAAGTCCAATAGTACGCAGAATTTCCACAAACTTGCGGAAAAAAATTTGCGATTGTTTACAGTACCTCAACAAAAACAGTAGTAAATCATCTCAGCCATGCTTTTCCCAAATTCCTTTTTTTTTTATATATTATTAAGCCAAGTTCAGGGGATACCCTATGATGCAAGGCATATCATGGCAGGAAGGAGATTGGGAAAAGTTTAGGGGACATGGGGAAAGTGGCGGAGGTGCTGATGTATATCACTCTTGAGCCTTTACGATTGTATGCCGGAGGAAAAACAGAAGATGGTAGACTGCTCCACACTCGCAAAGTTCAGGATAAGAAAATCACGGACTTTTACTATACGGCTGAAAGTATTTTGAAGGGTGAAAAGATGTGCGCGGCTTGCAGCGCGAGTATTACATGCAGGAATTAATCTACAAGGGATCACACTAGATATTTCATCAGAACATTCATCATGCGTATAGTGATAAAAGAGCAAAATGCTTCCAACATTGCAGCGGTGCTCGAGCTTCGAGGAGAGAACTAAAGGAGGCGACATGTGATGAAAAAAGCGTAGCAACTTTCGCTCTTCTTCTTGTTTTTGTGAGGTGCCAGAGGAGGCGTTAAAAATTGTTGATGCCTTAAATATCACAACAAATTAATGGCGCGAAAATTCAAACCCATTTCTTAGAAACTCGGAACAATCTTCCGCACCGCCCACTGACATGTATATAAATGGATTGCTGATGTCCTGTTTCATGTGGCATCAGTTTTGATTACAGCAAGTATGCTCTCACTGACGATATATTTAAATTATTTGCGAATTTATTTATAAATGCATGTCAGTGGAATTTACCGAATTCACCACAAAAGTATTTTTAAATCATTTTCCTCAACACGGCTTGTTGTATCTAAATCTTCGAGCACATATAACTCCTTTTTATATTACTATCACTTAGTCCAATAGTCATTAACCATTTCCTATAAAAAGTAAATGTTCCATTTGTAACTACGTCTCTGCGCCAAACGCACTTCGCGGCTCTTTGTTTATAGAAAAGTGACAGTCAAACACCTCGCCAAAATCAAGATGGCGAAAATTTTTGGCTACGCTGCCATACATATACTTACAATGGGATGTCATCTCCTTTAGTTCTCTCCTCAAAGTGCTCGAGTGAGTCGATATGACAATTTGTTGCCAAACCGCCAATGAGCTTAAAAGCTTACTTTTGGACAACATCCAATTAAGCTCAGGCTGTACGACCAGGCCTGGCCCAGATGCGAGAATTGTATTCCATTCTAGGTCTGATATAGGACTTGTAGATGAGCCCTGGATTTGATGGGCTGCTGAAAAATTTCTTACACCTTTTCAGAAATCAAACCCGACCATATCATTTTTAGGAAACTTTCACAGTTAGTATGGAATACAAAAATAGCTCACTCTTGTTTTTTCCTCTACCATCTCCTATCCTCCCGCTAGGGCGATTAGAAATTTTTTTGATTTTACGATGAAGTTTCAAAACCATATCTTGAGAACGGATCAACCGATTTTTCTGATACAAATACCAATAATAATAATTTTAATTTTTAAATAATTTAGACAGAAATATAAAAACTGCCGCCCGCGAGGATATTGTCAAGAGCATTATGCAATAATCTATCGTGCGTTCAGGTGTACACACCGATGTGCTGAAAAGCACATCGGTGCGCACATCACATCATTGAAAAAGTAGGGATAGCACCTGAACGGTTGGTGTGCACTTCGATTCGAAATGACTTCGATTCGAAATGACTTTAAATTGAAAAATATATGTGCCTGATGTCATCTAATTGTAGGTGGGCGTTTCCTAATCCTAGCTTAACACTGCCCGTCCGGAACTTTAACGCTTCCTTTTAATTCAAGTCTTCAAAACTATCTAATTTTAGTAATTTAGTCATTATCACTAATTATTTAAGTCTAGGACTTTAATCAAATTCATTTCGTTGTAAGTTATTAACATAAATGCTGGAAAAAAATTAAAAAAAAAATGCTTATCTTAACGGGCTTTACCCTAATTTATCTCGCTTTAAATCATTGAAATATTTGAAGTAACTTAAGATTTTTGTCAAAAAGGACTAAGCTTTCCTTCTGTTGAGCTCTATGTGATTATACTTTTACTCTAAGTCTAGGTGCGACTTAGTCCGGGTTCAATATTGCACGTCATGCGCCTTCCTCTTACTCCTAGCTATTGCAGAATTTTTCGAAAGTTTAATTGTTCTCTATTTCACTTAACTCTTAACGTGTATTTTAACTACCGTAAATATATGTATTAATATAATTAAAGCTTATTAGCATTATCTATTCTAAGGAACTTTACTTGGCAGATGTGCAAGCAGTTATTCACAAGAAGACATAATTTAATTTGTCTATAATTACGCGCTCACTTTGGTTTTACGCCTCCCCTTCTCGTCTTCTACGCAGCGTGAAATTGGACGCCATTTCGTGTTCAATCATGACACTGTACCGTTCCCCGTTTATATCTAAGGAATACGTTTTCTTTGTACCTTAAAATTTCCGTTCTCTCCCTGGTCGAAGGCCCTTTTCTCTTTTTCCTTTTTTTGTTTATCTTTGATTTTTTTTTTTTTTTTTGCTATATGAAAGGAGAGTGACGAAATTAGTGACGGATGGATTACAGAATTTGAGTACTTACTTGTGATGTTTTCTCTATGTGCCTCCCTTTTTTCTTATATTTATTTTTTTTCCCGTGTCATTTGCCAGGCGGCATTGGGAGCCGGGAGTGTCTGAGCCCCGCCAAAAGCGATGAAGATTACGGATAATCTACTCATCCATCGATGAGAATCCCCTACTCTTCATCATGCAGATCTGCGTTCCGCAGAATCAGTCTTACAATTTGATATTCACCATATACCACCAAGTATTATATACGATGCCGTAATTTAGGAAAATTACCTTCTGTACTTCACTAATCCACTACTTTCATACACTTCACGGCTATTGTACGACCAATTTAAATTCCTTTCCTGACTTCTTTGGAATGGCGACTTTAGTGAAGAGGAATTTCTTCCGGCATCTCCGATTCTTCTTCTTATGTAGTACGCAGTTTTTCGTTTCAATCGGTCGTCCAGTCACAGATGGCAGAGCGGCGTACACGTAGCATTTTCTGTGCAGTACGGTACGACCATAACAGGCAGGATCGTATGCTTCAGTCCTGTAGCAGACGATCCTGGAAAATGGTCGACTGAGCTCGCCTATCTTGAAATCTAGACTTCTACTTGCGGGCGCCTACTGTGTGACTCGAACCACGACCCATACAAGGCATTTTTCCAACAGGAAGCTGTGATGGTGTTGAGAAATCTTACAAGGCTTCTTAAAGGTATGGATATGGACAGACATTAAAATTTTCAAAGACATTGCGCAAGTGGAATTCCTACGGCGACATGGCCTCCGTAGGGTACCACGTAGGATGGGGGCTGACAGTCAGGCTAGGGAGTGGGACAAAAATGAAGTGACTAACAAGAGGTATACCGGCCGCTAGGCTGGGAGTATTCTAAGCGGCACATAGGTATCCCGTAACTACCAGTTAAGCTGGCTGGATGCTTTCTTAGGGCTACCAGGAAGGAAGATGATACAACAGGTTAATATGACAGATCTTTCAGCTCACATACTAACGATCAGGACTTTATGTCCTTAGCGTGGTACACTCCTACTGACTTCCCCTGCAGATCCTCAAGCTCATAAAGGCAGTTTCCTTTCTTTGCTTTAATCCGACACTTTAAAAATTGTCGTCCTAATTTCGCACTAATCTGTTGCTGGAAATTACTTTGTATAAAGTTTATCATATATACCCCTTGACCAATTCTAAAACTGTCAGGCTTCGCTCTAAGATTATAAGCTTTTGAACCCTGTTCGAACGCGTAGTTCAGATTCTCCTGCGCTCTCGCACGGATCAATCTTAGCTTGTCTTCAGCATCCACTCATAGAGGTTCATTTAACGTTCCGAGGCTTCTAAGGATGGGATAGGAGCTCACGTGGCCAACCATCTGTTGACCGAATAATATTTTGTAGGGTGAGAAACCAGTCGCTTGGTGGACAGAGCTCCTGACGTCGACTGTCATTCAAGGCCAGTACAGATGTCATCGTAAATGTTCCAGGGTTTTCCCTATTCCTCCATGTGAAGCTAGTGGCGGCTGCTCTTGAAATAACATCGAAGTCAAGCCCACGCGGAATCCAAAGCTTCCAAGCTTCTTCTTCCTAAATCGGATCGCCTGTCCTGGGAGCAGTGTGCAGGCTGTCACAGTGTATTCGTGACAACGCATCAGGAACAACATTCAAGCTTCCTTTCCGGTGTTCGATAGTGAAGTCGAAGCCTTGAAGCTTCAGACTCCACCGAGCAAGTCGACCGCTAAGGTTCTTTTGAGACATCAACCATTTCAAGCTCGCATGATCGGTCACTATCCTGAACGGCATAAGTCAATGAAGGGCCGGAACTTCTGTATACTCAAAAGTGCTGCTAAACCTGTATTTCCGCTGTGCCGAATTCAACTTTTTCGAGACGTAGGCTATTGGCTTCTCGTGGCCATTGTCATCTAGTTCTAACAGCACTCCCCCAATACCTTGTTGGCTCGCATCACACTGAATAACGAACGGTTTAGTGACATTTGGACTCACTAACAATGGAGCAGAAGTAAGTTTCTGCTTAAATAACTCCAGAGACCTCTGCGCTTCAGGTGTACATTGGAACTGACTGGTATTTTTCAAGGTGTCAGTTACGGAGGCTGTTACATCAGCATAGTTCGGAATAAACCGACGATACCATCCCGCCATACCCAGTAGGCGTCGGACTTGCCGACATACTACTACTATAATTTAGTGCTTTGAGCTCTCTATTGTTTGTCTATATTACTGTAAATGCTTTCTACCGCAATGAGTCTGTTCATTGCTCCCTTTTTGTTTTGCTAAACAACTTTGTATTTTTTCGAATATACCAATTAGCTATTACATACTCGATGTACCTAACGTTGTAACGTAGCGTATGCTGAGGTTCTTCAATAAACGATTTTTCTATTCTATTCTATACATAGCTGAAATCTTATCCGGGTCTGTTTTTATTCCTCCTTTTCGAACAATGAAACACAAATATTTTGCCCTGTAATGCAGAAATTACTGTTCTCTATATTAATAGTGAGGCCAGCTTTCGTCAAACAATCCGCTACACGGGATAGTAAAATGAGATGAGAGTCAAAGTCTGATGACAGTAACAATAAATCGTCTAAGTAGACGATAACATTCTCACGAAGATCGAATGGAATGACCTTATCCATGAGGCGGCACATAGTTTGTGGAGCATTGCAGAGGCCGAATGGCATCACGGTGTATTGATAGAGAGGATGACCAGGTATTGTGAATGCGGTCTTCTCTCTGGAATTAGCGTCTAGTGGGATCTGCCAAAAAGCGTCCTTCAGGTCCAGACTTGTAATGTAATTTTCGGGAGGAAGTCGCCTCAGAAGTGCGTCTATCTGTGGCAGCGGATGGGCGTCCTTCTTAGTAATGGAATTGACCTTCCTGGCGTCAAAACAAAGCCGAACCTTTCCACGATTCCTCACTAGAACAACTGGAGAGCCCCAAGAACTCTGGCTCTCCTCTATCACACCTAGTGATTGCATACGTCACAGCTCAGCATCCATCAAACTCTGTATTGTCGCTGAAATCGGATAAAACATCTGTTTTATCGGAGTTGCATCATTTGTCTCAATCTTGTGAGTGACAACAGGTGTTTTTCCTAAGCCCAAAGAGGCGAAGAAAGGAAAAAGTGGCTTCGTGGCTTCAAGACGTTGATATTCTCAGAACATCTGGAGCCAACTCAGATACACGCCAAAAGTCTATTCCCAGATATAGTGCTTGTGTGAGCCCAGGAACCACGTAAAAATGCACGTTTTGGGTCTTACCACGAAAAGTGATGTCCAAGTCCACATGACCATGGGCATTCGTCATGGCAGTAGTAGCTACCTGCACTTGAGTGTGATACCTCCTCCATTCGACGTTTGCTTCCGCCAGTCTCTCTAGAGCTCCCTGGCCTAGGATACTGACAGTGGCACTACTATCAAGTAACCCAGTCACAGTTCGTCCGAGCACCTTAACTTTAGCATATGGTGGAATGTCCTCTGGCATCGACACTGTAATGTGGGCCAGTTTCTTTCATTCCGTCTTGATTCGTCGACAATACTCACGCCAACGAACAGTAGATCTTTTCTTTTTCTTATTGAGGTCCTAGTCCGGGTGCATGATTACTATGAGCTCCGGCACTGATAAGAAGATACGGTCTCGCACTGAGTTATAATTTCAGTGGATATAAAACAGGCTCACGCGCAATCGTCATACCAAAGCTTGGTGACCGTTTCAAAATCGAATTTATAGGAGACCGAACTTCCTGCTCAGCAACATCACTCAAAGATAATACGGTTGGTTCTAACGGTGTATCGAAAATTAGGGACTCTTCTACAGAAGTGTCCTGGGCTCCCTACTGTTGGAAGCGAGAGCTTGAAAATCTGCGGGGAAGACAATCAAGCTCTCTGCTTCTATTAACGAGAGGTTTTTAGACTGTCAGGTGGGCTGTTAATATCACCAGAATCACTGAGTAGGTATTCTTTCGCCGAGGTCTGCTAATTGAGCAGATTGTCTTCCCTGTTCAATGATTGAGCTTGCGTTGTCGAGGCTCTTGCCATTCGAGACGTCGCAATTGATCGAGAAAAGATATTGGGATTCCCGACCCGTCTCTCGGTTTTCTATAGGCAATTTCTGCAGTTTAGCTTGAAGATGTTTTTACATCAGCATCCATGATAATAGTGGCTTTGCTGATCGCAATTCTTACAAATTGCTGCGGGTCTATTCGAGACCGCGAATAAGTCTATCATATTATTGTCACGTCCGGGTAATGTAGGTACATCAGGATAACAATTTGATGCGTCCTCAACTTCACTCACTCGATGATGTTGATACGGGTTCAGGCTACTAGCCGACGCAATCCGCAATTGCGTGGCTTAGATCTGAGTTACGAGTGATCTCAACTGACCAATAGTGTTGGTAGGGTGCCTTGATTTTGTTTTGAATCTCTGGCAATAAGTTAGACTTAACTATTTCCAGAAATTTCAAAGTCTGAAGCTGATCACGCAACTGCATCAGATTTTGATGGTAAGTTGCAAAAGACTCGCCAGATTTTTGTCTACATTGACATTAATTGGACTCGCACCTTCAAATCGTCCTTAGGACCTCTCCACTCAGACAGAAGAGCTGTCTTGATGTACTCCCACGTTGGTGTAGAGTATAGATGGAGCAACGACCAATACCAGTCCATGGCCGGACCTGCGAGCAACGTGCTCATGTTTCGAACAAGGAGATGAAAGTTTCCTTCGAGAGCGGAGTAGGTGAGTGCTTCAACTCGGAAGACAAACTCATCCACTAACAGCTTTGAACTGTCTCCACTATACGAGATGTTTCATCTACGTATAGCGCTACCTGATCGTCGTGACCATGAATTACGTTGAGGTCTATCATTCTAATATGCCTGTGCCCGAGGGATGTTATCAGGCATCGGCCCCTGTGAAATATCGGGTCTTTGTTGCATTACAGGTACACCAATGGGTGGTGGCGGTCGAGTGGTGTCTACCGGAGGAATGGGTGCAGCAGGAGCTGAGTGAGGAAGATGATTAAAAATTTCATCCCTCGGAGCACCAATACTCTGTAATACCTTCTCGTATCAGGTCTTGCATCTGGACTCTAAGTCCAGCCATTAATGCTTCCGAAGCTATTCATCCTCGAATTCGGATATGAAAAGGTTTCTGAATGTAGGTTTTTAAACCTAGTGACAAGGATCCACGGTTTGACTGTGGCATCGTTAATGGGGGCAGATTGAATGCTGGCACGGACTGTCGCAGTTCTTAATTTCCAGACTATGTAAGGGTCTTTTTCGGAACGGCGCCTGTATAGACCGTGAAGTCATACTATGTGAGATGACATCTGCAATTTGGGCAGTTAGATTGTTCCCTTATCCACGTACGCAGACACGCCTTGTGGAACACATGTCCACAGACAGTCTCAACTGACTTTCTTTTGACTGACCGGTCTCCATCTTGACAGATGGTGCACTGTTCGGGCAACTTTGTTGGAATGTCCGTGGCGGGAGGTGGCGTTCTCACGATAGCCATTGTATAAAATTGTGGGAAAGATTAGAAGATGTTGTCAGAATCAAGAAAGCCGAATCTTACTGGTTCCGAAATCTCGAAGATCTTCATCAGCGGGGCTGATGATGAAATTTAAAAGGTAGTGTGCAACCTCAGTGTTTATTGCTTTTAGGATTAAGTAGTTGCAAAACAAATTTTCGAAAACTCTAATCTATAGAGCCATGCCAATTCTATCTGTACCAAAAATCCAAAAATTATTTGATGTCTGTTTCAAACGACTGTGATATATAGTCATAAATATTCGATATAATCTAAACTCAATTCTTGCAATCAGATAAAAATTCCGTACTAATTTCATATGAGCTAGGCTCACTCTATTTCAAAAGAATCAAAAAAAAATTTCAAGACGTTCAATGAGCTGGACTCAATATTCAAAAATCAAAAAAAAATTTCCTTTGGGTAACTGGCCCCACGATGGGAGCCATTTTGTTATGAAAACTGTGCTGACCGATTGACTTGGACGTGAAGTCTAGACTGCCAGCATGAGCTTACAGATCACTCGGTAGACAACGTTGAAGTGCAGGGCGGCACACTAGCCTTTGTTTCAGCTGTCTGATATAATAGAGACAGACAATTTTGTGCATCTGGGCAAGTAGCGTGGGACTTGTGGTATATCTCCATTAAACCCTTAGGAGACACCTTGCAATTGATGGCTTTTACAGGCGATTATTATGTCGAGTAAGGCTTGCTGCCTGTACTCAATCTCGAAAATTTTTAAGGTCAGGCTTGAAATTACCTCCTGTCTTAATTGTTTCTTATTTACCTGGAGATTTATTTGACGTTGTCTATCCTGAAGGGATGTCAATGGTTTTTGGATTTGCTGAAGAGTTGTTTTGATAACGCTGATTTCTTGTCTTTCCAGGTCGGCTAGTGCTTCGTGTTTGTTTCGAGCTACACGACTCGACTATATACCTCCTGCTCATTAGTGCTGTCCATGGTCCCTAATAGGTAACGCACTGCATTCCCCATTCCATCGAAAAGGGATCTTCTTGACCTCGACTTTGGGGCCACTTCTCGAATGACACTTGTTCTTCTCTTGATATTTTCCTATAGTGAATAACCGTGGTTTTGTTGAACAACGCATAACTCATCCGTTTGAGAGCGGTTTGAGCATAATCTATACATTAGGTGTGCCGCCTCTTCTGCCATGTGGGTATGGTTGTCGAGTTCCATTAGGTTTATTTCCCTTAAAATGTTCCATGTGCTGTGGTATATTTGTAATTGTCCCAGGTCCTCGTATAATACTCCTGTGTTGGTTAGAGGGCTTATCGTGTAGGGTTACGTTTGTGTTTGTCCCATTGGCAGATGGAAAAAGCACATTAACACATATATGTGCTTCATGTTCTGTAGAAAATGAAGGGTATGCTTCATTAGTTAATTAATCATGATAGATGATCTTGTGTGTATACCTAAAAGACCTTAATTTAATTGCGGAATTTTTTATGGAGGGAACTTATTTGCGTATGTATCAGTATACTACTCGTAATAGGGCTTCAAACGGTTGTTGTGTACGACAACCTGCCGCTTACCTATTTTTATGGTAGTGTTTGTTGGACTGGGTACACTGATTTCCAGATATGATTCAACCCAGATTTGAGACAGTTTGTGTTTTCGGCTTTCACTTTTGAGGAAGACCTTATCTCCTAGGTGGAAAGTAAGAGGCCTGACTGTTTTGTCATAATATGCCTTTGTGCTTTGTTTGCTGGCTAAAAGGTTTTTACGAGCCGTGGCTTATGATTTTTGTAGTCTGTGTTTTAGCATGTGGTAATAACTTTCGTGGTTGTAAACGGGTTCAGGATCCCGTTTTAAATTAGTTGGGATATCCGCTGTACAGCCGTAAAGGCAATCCATCGGGGTTAATTTAGTACCATCGTGTATACTGTTATTGTACATGAATGCAGCGGTTCGCAGGAATTTATCCCACGTTTTGGGATTTTCGTCTACGATTGTATGCAGATATTCTATTAAAGATCTACGTGCAAGCTCTAGTACTCCATTAGACTGTGGATGGTATGCTGAAGTCTGTAACTTCTTTACCTTCAGCAGCTTGCACACATTCTTGAAGAAATTAGTTCCCTAATCGGTGACTATTCTCTTTGGAATGCGTTAGCGTGTGACAATCTCGTCGAAGAAGACTTGCGCCACCGTTACTGCTTCTCCATTAAATATAGCATACCAATCGACAAATATGGTAAGCTTATCTTGAAAAGTCAAGATATATTTATTACCTGACATGGTCTCTTCAAGTGGACCTACTATATCGAGGTAAACCTTGTCGAAAGGTTGTTCTGCATTGTCCGTTATTACCATTGGCATCTTAAATTGCGGAGATGCTTTCATTGTTTGGCACTTAGAGCATTTTTTGATACTTTTTTTATATCGCTAAGCATGTGTCTCCACCAATACTTGCATCTTATTCGTTTATAGGCCTCAATGGCCGCCAAAAGGAGAGTCATGATAATCCTTTCGGATTGTTTGAACTTCCTTGAGACTCGTGATTATCTCAGATGCCTTGACTGGACTTTTATCTTATTCAAGCGTAACAGGGGGTTGAATTTCTTTATCTTCCGCTGCCCTGGACTCTGTTTTCTCAGTATTTGAGTTAATATTGGCCTCTTGGGCTTTCTGTTGCTGAGCTCTGGTCACGGCGAAAAAATGAGCGGGTTTCTTTGTACTTCTTTGAGGGATTATTTTCCTCCACATCAGAGTCCATAGTATGGTGGACGTGGGCTTGTACCGTTAAGGTGTTCCCTATTTTGTCTTCGCTTAATACTTGAGGAAGGCGGCTTAAATCATCCGCATTTGTATTATACTTCCCTAGTTTGTATTCGATGTTATAATCAATTCTGATAGTTTATGGTGAAATCTCAGTCGGGTCTTTTACACACCTTTGATAGGCTTGTGGTCAGTGTAGACTGTGAATTTCCTGCCTTGAAGGTAACATCGGAAATTTCTAGTTGCCCAGACTATGGCCAGTAACTCTTTTTCAATAATGGAATAATTTTTCTCTGCTTTGTTCAGCGTTCGGCTTGCATAGGCGATAGGGTGGCCGTTTCTCACTTCTCCTTGGTAAAGTATAGCTCCTAAAGCCTCGTTACTGGCATCCATTGTAAGGTTAAATGGTTTAGAGAAATCTGGATAGAGTAAAAAGAGTGGGGAAATTAGAGCATTTTTAATGCTGAGGAATGCTTCGTGGCATTTCTCGGCCTAAGTGAATTTTACGTCATTTCGGCGTAAATTCGTTATTGGTCGAACGACTTTCGAGAAGTCCTGGATGAACTTCCTGTAGTAATTGTCAAGTCCTAAAGAGGACTGAACTTGCCGTACTGTTCTAGGAAGAGGAAATGTTTGGACGTAGGTCGTTTTGCTGGGGTCTGGTAATGCACATTCGGTAGAGCATTAGTGCCCTAGATAAACAACTTCCCTTCTCAAGAATTGGCTCTTCTCTTTTTCAGTTTATCATTTTGGTCATTTAGATTCTTTCCATAAATGACGATGTCTTCAAGATAAACGAAACATTCGAGGCCTTGTAGGCCTGTCAGAACGAAGTTCATGAGGCGTTCGAATGTAGCGGGAGCTCCTTTGAGTCCGAATGGCATACGCTTAAATTCGTAGTGCCCGTAACTAGTGCTGGCAGCGGTGTTATGACGATCTTTTTTATCGACTAGGCTGGCCAAATCGAGGGTGGTAAAATACCTGGCATGACCTAGTTGGTCAAGAATATCTTTGATTCGAGTAGCGGAAATGCATCGCCAATTGTCTTTTCGTTTAACGACGCGCCACCTTTTTTCACCATCGGTTCCCGCTTTTTTGGGGACTACCAATAAGGGTGAATTCCAAGGGCTTTTGCTAGTTTAGACTATCCCGTTGTGTAGCATATCTCTTAATTGCTCATTTATTACTTTTCTCTGAGTCTCTAGTAATCTGTAGGCCTTTTGGTTTATGGGCGCTTGATCTTGTATTAAAGGGATATTATGGATGATAGCATTTTTGTGTATGTTAGCTTGTCACCTTTGAGATAAAAGATATCATTGTACTCATAACAGAGTTCGGATATCGAAGCTAATTTATCCGCATTTAGATTTGGATCTAGGCTGAGCTCTTGGTCTAACCTGTTGACTCGCGGAGTATGTTTGGGATCTTCATGATCCGGAAATAACTATCTCACATATTGTAAGATAGCTTATTTTCCGAAAAGCTTGCGTTTGTTTTCTCATTTCGTGTAGCTGTGTGCTTACTTTCTGGTTTACTTTCAATACTAGATGCCAGGGAGTGGGCTTTCTGCGGTTTTAATGGTAAAGTACCATGTTTTATGGGTATTTTTGCTTGGTCCGAGTACTCGCACGCGTTTGTGTTATGGCTTATGGGCCGTGTAAAATGGGTTGTCTTAATATTATTTGACGGTGGAGCCAACTTTGCTTTCAATGAGGTCTTACGGATCTCACACGCATCTTTTATAGGGCTCTTGGGCCACATTTGATTCTTACTACTGGTTTTATTAAGTGGAGGATTCGACTTTGCCTTGAAATAGGTCTTACTGAGCTCGCACGCACTTTTGATGGGGCTCTTGGGCCACTGTTGTTTCTTAATATTAACTCTGTTGGGTGGTGGAGTCGACTTTTCCCTGGAATGGGTCTTACTGAGCTCGCACGCACTTATTGTTAGGCTAATTGGCCTTGTAGTTATCTTAAATCTAGGTATAGTACATGGAGGAGTCATTTGCATTTTGCTTGACGGCTTCTGAAGCTCGGTTGCATCTCTGATTTGACTCTGGGCCCATATAAAATTTTTATAACTTATTTTACGGGACGGTGGAGTCTTTGTTGCTCCTGCTCGGGTCTTACTGAATTCGCACGTATCTTGTATAGGGCTCTTGGGCCTCGTTAGTAACTTATAGCTAGGTATTTTTGAAAAAGAAGTCTTACTTGACTTGTACTCTGACTTGGGAAACTCACTGATGTTTTTGTTACTCGCTTGCGATTTATTCGGCTTGAGAACGTGTTGCGTATCTATGGCTTTTCTTATTGGGATGACGGCTTAGTCATATATAGATAGTAGTTGTAATAATAAACTGGTGATGACTACTTGGAAATTGTTAATGTTAAGGGAACGAGTTGAGCTGTCAGCTCAACTACTTTAGAGTAGTCCACCATTGTGGGTAGTCTATTGCCTGAATATTTTAATTTGGGTGGACTAACTGGGCTTGTTTCTTGACTGGTTTCCGTTAAGGATTCTTCCAGTCAGTCAATCAGCAGGTCTTCGGGGGTTGGTTCGATCACTTCACTGTCACGATCACCGTCGGCACTTTCACTGTCACTTAAACAAGGACTCTTATTCTTTCCTAATTCTAAATTTAAAATTTCAATCTACTTTAAGGGAGCGGGTGGATTCAGTAAGCCTATTTAGTTCCACACGGAATCGAACTGTGTTTTCCTTTATTATCTGTATTTGCGCTAGTCGCGGGTTTGACTCAGTTTTTTTCTGAGTTAATTACACTGAGTAATGGCTAGCTTACCTGAATCTCGCGCTCTCTCGTACAATCTGTTTAAAAATTCATTGAGAATTACTTACCTGACAATATGGTCCCACTTTGGAGACGAGGTCCTGTTGGCGATAGTTGTACGGCAGATGATGTGCCTTCATCGCAGGATAGCGGATTTTAAAGCTCTTACGATCTTTTTGTTTGACCAAGCTTCATGTTGAACGGTTGGTTGCAGGTTTTCTTTGTTGAACTCAGTTCCTGGCTTTCTCCAGACAAATTGTTTCCGAGATGAGTGAAATATTTCAAATTTACACTCATCGCTAAAAATGACAGCATCCCAAAGGCTTTGTGCCTCATTTCTCTCTTTTTCCTACTTGTTTTATTTATCCACGGGTTTTTTCTTGCAATCCGTCTACGGTATCCGCTTTTCCTTATCGTTCGGCTCAGTGTTTCAACACTTATGTTTTTGCCAGTACTTTCGCGAACTTCTGTGCATATCTCTTTAGCACTAGTATGAGGATTCACTTTCGCTCGCTTCAAAATTTATCTATCTTCTCTGTCATTTAATATCCTTGGTCGCCCCGTACGCAATTTATTTATTAATATACCGTCACTTTTATACTTATTAATAATGTCTTTTACTGTACTTCGCGGTATTCCAATCTCCTTTGAAATTTTTCGTTGCGAATATCCTTTTTTAGAAAAATAAATAACCAATTTTCTCTCTGGTAAACTCGTTTTACGCTTTTTTGGCATTTTGGAAACTTAAATTTTTAAAAGGAAACTTACTGAAACGAAAAATATGGTAAATTAATCATTATGCTGGGACGATACTCTACATGCACATATTTATCTAAATTTCTTGGAAATTTAGCCTATTTCTTACATGATCACTTCATGGGCGGATACTTTTGTGTCTTTATTTTGTGAGTTGATTCATAATTTATTTATTATATATTGTTTTTGAATGTGAGAAGACATAGTACACATGCTGTAGTTTATAAATGTATATTTTTTTAAATTATTAGCAAATGAACAATCTTATAAATTACATGCAGATCAGGTGGGCAGATACTTTTTTGACTAATTGTATATACAAGTCGAATTTGGCTTTATAAGTGCCGACACAAGTCCAGATACTTGTATCTAAGTGTAAACTCACCTTAACAATGATTTTTTTTCTCCATTTCAACCGACTGATAATAAAACCATCAAAATTATTGTCAACTCAACGTTTTGGTTTCCAACAGAATGCTGCGGCGCAATTGCAATTGCGCCGCATTCTCTTGAAAACCGGCTTTAGCATAATGCGACAACGCACTACACTATTTACGTAGAAACAACACACCGATCCGGCCATGTAGTGGCACTGAGCTTTCGCTGACTTACTATACAGCCAGTGTATGCTTGTTTTAACCTTATCTGAAGAAATATGCGCAATGTGTCTAATGTTTGACCTACAAATTGGGCTCTGTATATTGTTTTTCGTTCTTTCCTATTTTCGCTCGCTTTGCTCATATATAGAAAATACTATGTGCAATATGTATGATGCTTGACCCACATACTGGCACTACATGATATTTTTCGTTATTGGCCATGCTAGCCAATAGCCTGCGTTTAATTTGCTTAAGCGTAGGGGAAAAGTTCCATTTCGCTTGTATAAGCGAAATAGACTATTTCCAATATTCAATTAATATATAAATCAGAAGACGTACCCAAAATTATAAACTTACGTTAATTTATAAATATTCGCCCTTGACTAAATCTTGTTGGATCACTAATTATCGAAGAAAATCGATCGATGATCCTAAGTAAAAAGTCGATGCGTTGCTGTAACTTAGGCAGTAGTTTTTAAAACTAAATCAAAAACGTACCAAGAGACCTCCGACCCACGGTAAGGTCTCTTGTTCCCCCAATAAAGAACAAAAAGGAAAATTAAGAAGTAACTAAACAAATGTTAAATCAATAAGTTAAAAATGAAAAACGTAATAAGAAAACCTTAAGTTCTGAGTTTAGAAAGTTAAAAAGTCAAGAAAGAGATCTAAATCAAGGCTAGTAAACTTCTTGCATAAAAGCACCCCCAGTCCTTGCTGTAAATGGAAAACGTTACCTCAAAGCAGCTTTAACAACTGGAAAAAATTAGCAGAGGTAGGGTAATTTCTTGAAAATTCATTAATTTTCTTATAAATATGATGACAAATTTCTTAAATTCATCAGTAATTATAAAAAATTCTTAAAAATTGATACAGCTTTGGAAGCTGAAGCGATGGTCATGTAAAACATGTTTAAATTAAAAAATTATGAAATAAATGCTGAAAATTTGAGAAAAAATATCAAAGAAGAGTATAAACTTTCTAACGCGGAAATATTACTCCCGGTGAACTCTGCCGGCTATGAGGGGGGGTTTGAAACCGGGACCGGATGAGACGGTTGTTTTTTCTTCTTGTATTTATAATTTGATTTGGAATCGTTAAAAAAATAAAAATTCTTAAAAAATTCTTCAATTCTCCATCATTGACCGATTCTAAAAGTGTAGGTTCGATTCCAGTCCGGAATAAATAAAAATTGAATTTACAATTTATTTGTGCGCTTTCATCGTTACTGGTTAATGCCAGCTGAAAGCAACGTGGCTTAGTAGGCTAATTACAAATTGATAAATGCAAGAGGGAAAATCATCTGTCTCGTTAGCTCAGTGGTAAGAGCAGTCGCCCGGCAAGCGGAAGGTCCCGGTTTCAAACCCCGGATGAGACGGTTGTTTTTTCTTCTTGTATTTATAATTTGATTTGGAATCGTTAAAAAAATAAAAATTCTTAAAAAATTCTTCAATTCTCCATCATTGACCGATTCTAAAAGTGTAGGTTCGATTCCAGTCCGGAATAAAATAATGCTTTTTTAATTGATTTTTGGAGATTTTATGATTATGACGATATTAATATAGAAGCTAGTGATGGATGGTGATGAACTTAAATTAAAAGACAAGTAAAAAAGCTAGAATTGGTCTAAGACCAATTCTTATGATACCCTAGGGCCTAGATGAATGCCCGTATTAAATTTCGTATGGTCACCGATCTATTCAAGTTTGATTTCGAAGTGGTTTTTCGCATATATTTCTAGAACGGTTTGTCGCACAGAAAAAATTATTATAACCAATTTTATAGGATTTCGTATTCTGCAGAAGTTTTTTGTACAATAAAAATGTCTTAGACTGATCGTTTTCAAAGTATACGTAAAAAACCTAAATTTTTATATGGCAACACCAAGAAGGAGTTGACCGATTTGTCTCATTTTCGAACTTAATTTTACTTTTTTTTTTAAAGTCCGTGTACAAAATTTCAGCTCTCTAAATATACGCGTTCTCGAGTTATCGTGCGCACAGACGGACAGACAGACGGACGGACGGACGGACATGCAAAAATCGAAATAACTTTTAATATTATGAATGGGTGTCCAATCCATTTTGCTCTACCATCATTATTTCGAGGTGTTACAAACGGAATGACAAACTTAGTATACCCGTATGATTTCATCTAGGGTATAAAAACAGATTAATAGTAGTAAATATATTTTCTCAATTATCTCCGATTATGATAATAGCAGAAAATTTTATTACAGAATATGAGAAAAGTTTATATATCCTAAGAATAGAATTGCTTAAATGTAGTATGTATGTAGGTATATATTATGTTGACTTCATGTAAAATGTTCTTTGTTGTATCAAGAAAGTTTCGTTGTATAAGCGATAATGTTCTTATAATAAGAGGAATTTTTCTCGTGTTTCTACGCATATTAATTAAATTTGATTTCTATTAGATCTACGGTTTTATTGCAGTTAAAAGGAGTTTTCCTCTTTCTATGAAAGTTTTCTCACTCCAGTAGAAATCGTATTGCTAGTAGATTTGAAAAAAAAAAGTCATATGTATTTTGTATTCGATCTAAGAAACAACGGTAATCAATAAAATAGTTTGCTTGATGTAAGGAAACTTGGTGTTAAGACTGATTAACGTCTTATAAACTTTTACACATTTTTGAGAAACAATACTTGATTGAAAAATATTCTTTTTCCATTTATGTGTCAAACTGGCCCCTACTAGGCCCAAACCACAACAAAGCCCTCGCTATGCCTATGTTAACAAAGACTTTTGTTTTCCCCATCCCCTGCTTTGCTTCTCTTACGTATTAAGGGAAATAAACCTCAATCCTCAAGTTCCATACACGTAACTGATATGATAGTGATGCCCTGCCTAATGCCCAGTATTTATTCCGAGTCTAGGACCCATACTTCAAATCTTTTAAGTACTAAATACAAATTCCTGGTACTGCAACTTAAAACTTTTTAAGTACAAGTCCAGGTACTGGTAGTGGTACTTATAAAGGTCAAGAGCTTTCGAAAACTCAAATCAAAAAAATCTATAGCCAGTTAAATAACTGGATGAGGTTTATTTCCATTTACGAAATATCATAAAATATCGTAGAAGCTTTTGCTGGAAGTTGTTTGTACATATAGTACTTGAGTTCGCCTTTAGCAAAACAAATATCACATCAGGTAAAGATTGCCTTCATGTAACATTTACAAGATCTGCAAATGAAAATCAATGCTCCACATGTGCGGAGGAAGTGCGCGTATTGTGGCACTTGATTGCCAACCTTCTCAACAAAATATAACGATTCAATATGTCAATTTCTGTCCTACAGCTACTCATATATTGTGCTAATTTTCTTTCTATTTTACTGATGGCGGTAAGATTTCTTCAGGCATTGTCGACATGCAGATTACCTCTATTCTTAGAAGGCGTATTTAAATAATTTGCAAGAGCTGCTGAAGTACTTCGCGTTATGGCGGTATTTATAATAAGTGCGTTAAATACCAGTACTCGTACTTAAGAATTTTTTGAATACCAGTACCGGGACTTGTATCTGTACTTAAAAAATATTTAAGTCCAGGTCCTGGTACTGGAACTAATACTTAAGTACTTTACAGGTCTGAAGTTAGATACACATTTTAGATTAATTTTACGTTTTTATTAAGTGGTAATAAAGAGAGGGCTTTCCAATAATAGGTGTTATTTTAATTAGCCCGCTATTTCGGTAGATGTCACTTTTGGAGCTGTCACTTTTTGACATTTGACAAGTAGAAACTACGCCATTAATAAAAATGGAACGATACACGATTCAACAACGCATTGAAATTATTAAAATTCACTATAAAAATGGTGAAAATGTGGCAGAGACGGTTCGTAAAACTCGAACATTTTTGGGTCGTCGTGAAGCACCTTGTCGGACCGCAATACAGAAATTGGTAGAAAAATTCAAGCTGTCGGGATAAGTTAGTGATGTG
This sequence comes from Dioctria rufipes, assembly GCA_963924295.1. Classification (NCBI taxonomy): domain Eukaryota; kingdom Metazoa; phylum Arthropoda; class Insecta; order Diptera; family Asilidae; genus Dioctria; species Dioctria rufipes. The sequence goes on along the minus strand of OZ002741.1, from coordinate 168,431,338 downwards.
AAGAATAAAACCCGTGCACGTCGCTCAAGAACAGCCGAGAATATTGCTGCTGTAGCCGAAAGTGTTGAAGAAAACCCAGGTTTGTTCATTCCTCGTCGTTCTTTGGAATTAGGCATTCCACAAACGTCATTACACCATTTGAGTCTTAAGGCTTATAAAGTTCAGTTAACACAAGAACTCAAGTCGGCCGATCATCAACAACGTCGAGTCTTTGCTGATTGGTTCCTTGAAATGCATGAAAATGATCCGGAATTCCATCGAAAACTCATCTTGAGTGATGACGCCCATTTCCACCTCGATGGCTTCGTCAACAAGCAAAATTGTCGCATCTGGGGCTCGGAATACCCAAGAGTTATTGTTGAAAAGCCTCTCTATCCTCAACTTGTGACTGTTTGGAGAGGTTTATGGTCCCGCGGGGTCATTGTACCTTACTTTTTCGAAAATGAGACTGGAGCAACAGTTACGGTGAATGGATTGCGCTATCGACAGATGATTAATGATTTTTTATGGCTGGAATTGGATGGTATTGATCTGGACAACGTTTACTTTCAACAAGACGGCGCTACGTGCCATACAAGCAACGAAACCATTGATCTTTTACGGGAAAAGTTTCCGGACCGTGTTATCTCTCGAAGAGGTGATCACAATTGGCCACCGAGATCTTGTGACTTAACACCTTGCGACTTCTTCCTTTGGGGCCACGTGAAAGAGAAGGACTACGCCAACAGCCCAGCGTCGATTCAAGACGTCAAAGATGGAATTCGTGAGGCTATCGAGGACATAGGGCAGCCACTTTGCGATTTAGTTATGGAAAATTTCATGAAAAGGATATGGTCCTGTAGGCGTGGTCGTGGTGGTTATTTGGCTGATGTTATTTTCCATTATTAACGGCATACCTTCCTCTTTATAATGAAATAAAGATCCGATCATTTATCTCAAAAAATGGCATTTTTCTTTAAATATCAAAATAACACCTCTTTTTGGAAAACTCTTTAGTTACAGTCTGTATACACTTTAGTTTACAATTTTTTTCTGCAAACTTATTTAGCACCTGTTGCGCCGTTAGTTTGTTTTTAATTATCTCATTTTCAATATTTATGAGTGCCATGTTCGAAAACCTCTCCTGAATCAGTTGCTCTTAACCTAGTTTTAACTCGATGTAAAAGCTCCGTTCACAGCCGGCCGAGCTGACAGGAAGACCCAGACCCGCTTGCAGCTGCTTGTATAAGTTTGGGCAGAAGTCTTTATTAATTTCTGTTTTCAGTCTTTCCGAATTTATTACAATGCTCTTTTGGAACATACTATTTATTATTTTTGTTTCAGCCTGTAAGGTGGAAATGTTTAAAAAATTTATAATTTTCTACAAATGGTACAACTTTATAAATGAATCAACTGACTGTGCCAAAGATAGATTTTCAAACCTATTTTTGAAGTTAATGATAATGTTGTTCATAACTTGGTTGTAAATATATGTATTCCAATATTCGGATGGCCTTGGCCTTGTATCTAATGGAAAGCCTACTAAATTATTTTTACCTACACGTAAACCAACCCGCTAAAATCTTGTGGAGGAATTTGAAATATTTTGGTATTGTAAGTGGTACCATTGCTGGTGATCTCCCGTATCCTGATGAGTTAAATAATCACTTTGCGTAACGGCGAAGTCGAATGATACTGATTGGTCTGCCAAATGCAAATAGCATTGCTCCCTTTGACTTTATTAGGGTGAATCGTGAGGATTTAGCACATGCCTTACTAAGCATAAAATCAAATGCAGTAGGTTGCGATGGGATTGACCCTCGATTTGTCAGGATCCTTTTTATACCCTAGATGAAATCATAGGGGTATACTAAGTTTGTCATTCCGTTTGTAACACCTCGAAATAATGATGGTAGAGCAAAATGGATTGGACACCCATTCATAATATTAAAAGTTATTTCGATTTTTGCATGTCCGTCCGTCCGTCCGTCCGTCTGTGCGCACGATAACTTGAGAACGCGTACACTTAGAGAGCTGAAATTTTGTACACAGACTTTAAAAAAAAAAGTAAAATTAAGTTCGAAAATGAGCCAAATCGGACAACTCCTTCGTGGGGTTGCCATATAAAAATTTCGTTTTCCGCTATATATTTGGTCACGGCCTGAGAACGCGTCGACGTAGAGAGCTGAAATTTCGCACATGATGTTTTTACTACAGTAGCACATAAAATGTCAAAAATGGACTAAATCGGGCAACTCTTTCTTGGTGTTGCCATATAAAAATTTCGGTTTTTTACGTATACTTTGAAAACGATCAGTGCAAGACATTTTTATGGTACTAAAAACTTCTGCAGAATACAAAATCCTATAAAATTGGTTATAATCATTTTGTCTGTGCGACAAACGTTCTAGAAATATATGCGAAAAACAACTTCAAAATCAATACTTGAATAGATCGGTGACCATACGAAATTTAATACGGGCATTCATCTAGGGTATCCTAAGAATTGGTCTTAGACCAATTCTAGCTTTTTTACTTGTTAGATTTATAATTTCACCGCTAACGCATATTGTATGTGGAAATTCTCTAAAGTCGTTCCCATACCTAAAGGTGATGATAGCAGTGAATACAGACCAATAAGTATCTTACCGTTCTTCTCCAAGGTCACCGGAAAGATAATGTCCACACAAATTACTGATCATGTTCGGAGTAACAACTTACTTACCATAGTTGCGTTACTGCTCTGCTCAAAGATTCAGAGGATATTCGACAGGCCATTGACAAGAATTACATTACATTTGTGCTTTTATTGGATTTTTCTAAAGACTTTGATACTATTAATCATGACAGTGCCGGATCTAGGAAACTTTTGAAGGGGGGCAAAGACGTTAGTTACCGCCCCCTCTAACAACGATCTTTATTTGGGATAAATTTTATTACAGTTCCAGTGTATACCAGGCATTATATGTACATATATGATAGATGACCTATTTATAGATACTGCATACCCTAGACCTATGTAGAACCAGAATTGTTAAAAACTATTTGAATTTGAAACAAATGATTGTTAAATAAAACGAATTTAAAATTCAAACGAAAAGTAAGATCCATTGTAGATCTTAAATGTCGTTTGAATCTCAAACTGTTTTAAAATAAAAGGAAAGTAAAAAATCGTATCATTACAAACACAGTTTATTTTATACCAGAGACAGACTTGCAATTTTCATATTTATATATTGATAATGAAATTATGTGAATTGCAATATAAAATTTCAGAGACACACTTGCATTTTACGATACTAAGAATTTAATTAGAGAACTTACACTTGATTTATCACTTGATTTGTCATTTGACATAAGAAAGTTTCAATTTTACAAGTGTCAAATATTAAATGTCAGAAAAAGTTGTATTAAGTATTAAATTCGGTTCTAAAAGGTTCATGTATTAAATGATTATGAACTCGGGTCATATTGCAATAAACTCGTATACCGCGTACGTTTTTCGCAATTTCAATATTGAGCTACAATGTACTAACTTCTGATTGTACACCGAGCGTATACCGAGCTGCTTCTCAGTATATAGAGACAGATTTCGCAAAATACAATATTGAAATTGCAAGTCTGTCTCCGCTATTATTAACATAAGGATAACAAATTAAAAATTTAAATTATGTTAGATATTAGTTTTTTTTATTTTTGCCGCTTTTCAATATGAATATTCTCGGCTAAAACTACTAAAATTTAAGACAGTTTCAAAAAAAAAATCTGTGTAGGAATTCTGGCAAACTGCCGTTCAGGTTGAATGGATTTATCCGATTTTTACTCAGATTCAAAGGGCTTAACTCCGACTAAAATGGTTAAATTTAGCGAGCTTAATAATAATTTTCTGGTAACTTTGCGCGTGTGCCTACTGTCTTATAATCTGTCTACATTCGAGGTAGGATTAATGGATGATGGGGAACATAGGGTTGCCAGCCACATTTGTACAATTTTTGAATTCATTTCATATGAAACAAAGGTACAATTTGAGAATTTAGCGGGATTTTTAGTTTAATAAGCAACCAGAGAGTTACAGACTTAATTTTAATAGACAGTAAGCTGCTTGACTGTATAAGTATAAACACAATTGAAAGTATGATATCAGCAAACCAGCTTTTAGATTCCAGAAAGAAAACTGAAGTGTTAAGTATGGTCTGAAAAAATTTTACAATTCTTGTAATTAGATTTTTTCTCCTTTAGCTATGGGTTCAAAAATCCGTCGTATTGCCGCCCCCTTAATGTTAGCGCCCGGGGCAAGTACACCCGAGTGCCCCCCCGTAGATCCGGCCCTGAATCATGATCGTTTATGTGTAAAGCTCGTTAATTACTTTAATTTTTCACCCCAGGCATCTAGGTTAATTGCCAGTTATCTGAGGGACAGATTTCAGTCTGTACATAATAATGGAAGTTACTCTAACTTTCTTCCTCTCTTGGCAGGGGTCCCCAAGGGTCAGTTTTGAGCCCTCTATTATTTTCTTTATTTACTAGAGTTGAAACGGATAGTTGTTTGGCCGGATACCGGATATCCGGCAAGATTCGAAGCCGGATAGCCAATTATCTGGCCGCTGGATATGCGGCTCATTGTTGCGTTTAAAATGTCGTCGCCAGAGTTGTCAACCAAAATTAAATTAGCTTGAAATCTTAAATTTAGCCCAAAAAAAATCATGAAAAATCTTAAGCAATAGTAAAAGGAAATATCTTAGAGCCTCGTTCTATATTATTTAGATTTTAAGATTTTTGGTGTAGGTTTAACAGTTTTTATTTTTAACACAAATTAAAATATTCATTAATGAAAACTTAGGAAAATCTTAGCAAAATATAGGAAATTCATCATTCTTCTATGCTTGAAGGTTAACAACACTGGTTGTGTTGTGACAAATTAAATTCGAGATACGCCGGCGAAAGACAGTTGTCAATTCAATTGTCATTGTCATTTGATTTGAGATTGTTGGTTTGTAAAAATTGGAAAATGTCATCGACTAAAAAGCGATCGCCGGTTTGGCAATATTTTGATTTAAATAATAAAAATAACAAGTTTGCTGTTTGTTTGTTGTGTCGGCTTCACATTTCTCGTGGCGGAGGAGGAAAAAAAGCAGGTACGTCAGTGTTAGGTTATCTTTTGTTTTCATTGAATTTGTTGTATACCTAAAAATGGTCAACAATGATAATTATAAGAAATAATTATCATTGGAAAAAACATGAAAAATATTTAATTTTCATTAATGGAAATAAGCTAATCATGCTTAAAACATGGTTAGCTTATCTCCTAACAAGGCGAAGAAATTGCCATCAGCAATTTCTTCAAATTCCTTCGCATACAACCAAAATATTTTATCACAAAACGACTTGGGAAAAATAAAAGTTTTAAGTTACATCCCAAGTCGTTTCAATAGAAAAATAGCCCCACGATAAATCTTACCTTCAGTAAGATTTGTCGTAAATACGATATGTATGTACATATATACATACATACATATCGGGCGCATGAAAATTTTACGTCGGTGAAGACTGAAACGATCAAGTCTTCACCGAAAAAAGCTCTTATCAGCGAATTGTCGCGAGCTGCATACATTGTGATCGCAACAATGTATGCACGATAGCACGACGATGGTTGGATATTTATGAAAATATCAAATTTCAATTCCAACCATCGTTCGTCGCGATAATTCTGGGCATGTTTAAACACGCCCAGCGGTAAATAATTTTCTCAGGATAGGAATGCTAATTAAGCACTTTCCTATCCTGAGCAACTAGACTTGCGATTACGAAAATCCAAGTCGAGGGCAGTCGGTTTTAACCATTTTGCTCGAGCGGTTTAACAGTCGGTTTTTTGAGTGCTAAAGGAATAAACAGTCAGTTTTTACAGTCAGTTTTACAAGTCCATTTTCGAGGGTCGAATTAGATACTGGTAGCGGCGCGGTCACGGTTAAAGGCAATAAAAAGTTAAGAAAATAAAGAAAAGTTGTGGTATATAGAAAAATAGTTGTTAAGTAAAGGCAATAAAAAGTTAAGAAAATAAAGAAAAGTTGTGAGATATAGAAAAATAGTTGTTAAGTAAAGGCAATGAAAAGTGAAGAAAATAAAGAAAAGTTGTGGTATATAGAAAAATAGTTGTTAAGGAAAGGCAATAAAAAGTTAAGAAAATAAAGAAATGTTGTTGTGATAGAAAGATCGCGCGGATTACGGATTACAAAGCAAAACGGAGCAGTGGAATACGCAGAGCGGTAGTGTGTCAGTAAGTACCCCCTGACAGTATACTCCCACAGAATATATAACAAATTCCTTATTATAAGTTAATTAAAAAATATGAATAAAACTTAAACTTAAGTTACGTTAACGGTATCATGGGTGCAATTTAATTTCATCCCGGAATATATTTTTATGACTATGGCTTTACTTCATATAACTGAATTTAGTTATTTTATGCATTAAACCTAATTAATTACAATTTTTTTTTTATAATACCACCCTACTTTAAGCACATAGTGAACTATTATTTTTTAATTTTTATTATCCACTAGGTACTTCAGCCATGAGTAATCACTTAAAATCAAAACATCCGGAGAAGTTTCAAACGATTAGTAAATGCACAGCCGTTGATGTACCTACCCCGACTGTGGCGCATGCCGCCTGTGGTACAAGTTGATCTTCGACATCAACAAAAAAACAACTAACTTTGTCAAAATCCTTTGGAAGAAAACTGCCTTGGGATGTGAACGACGCAAAAGCAAAAAAATACCATTATTTAGTTGCAGAAATGATTGCACTAGATAACGAGCCGTTGAGAATCGTAGAAAGGGTTGGATTTACAAGGCTTTTAGAACAAGCTTTACCCCGCTATGAATTGCCAAGCGGCACTTATATTTCCCAAAATATTATTCCTGATATCTACAACAGAATTTATGAAAAATCAAAACAAATATTTCAAACGCTTCTGCCGTTTCTGTCACTTCTGACATGTGGACCTGTACACAGTGGCGTCACTAGGCCGGTGCTGGGGGTGCGGACCGCACAGGGTGACACCCTCACAAGGGGTGACACCAAAATTAGGGCGGTTCGTAAAAATTTTTTCACATTGTTTCTCGCCAAGCAAAATCTGGCATTCAGGGGCCATAATGAAGACGGATCTTCATTGAATAAAGGAAATTTTCTTGAAATGGTTGAGATGCTTTCTAAATATGACCCAGTGCTGAAAGAACACCTAATGAAATTAAAGCGAAGCACATGTAAAATCCAAGCATCAGTATCTTATCTTGCACCAAAAACTCAGAATAAGTTTATACATGTCCTAGCAAATCATGTGAAGGAGAAGCTTTTCATGGATATAAAATCTGCCAGGTAATTCGGGGTCATGTTCGATAGCACATGTGATACATCACACACTGACCAAATATCCGAAGTTATCAGATATATGAAAATTCATAAAGTTGAAGTAAGAGAAGTGTTTCTGGACCTCAGTTCTGATATTATCAGAAATCTGGAAAATGATGGACTCGATATTATGAAGTGCCGCGCTCAAGGTTACGATAACGCTGCGATTATGGCTGGAATCCATGGGGGTGTACAAGTCATTTTGAAAACAAAGAACAGGAAAGCTATTTTTAGTGGATATGTGGACCATTCGCTTAACTTGTGCGGCCAACACTCTTTTGCTGAAAATGCTTCATGCGTCACTTTTTTTGGAACTCTTGAGACAATTTTTTCCTTCTTTGCCGCTTCCACTCACTGATGGGATATTTTAATGTACCACACTGGAGTCTCAGTAAGAAATTTATCAACAACACGCTGGAGTTCTCATAATGCTGCAGTAAAGGAAGTGAAAGAAAAATTCGATTCGGTGGCAATTGAAGCTCCTTGTGATCCAGATGAAAATTTAGACACAAGAAGTACAGCCCGGGGTCTCTTACCTGCTGTCTGCAATTTCACGTTTCTATGCTATCTCTTCTTTTGGTGTGACGTATTTGAAGAAGTTAATCTTAGACAGCTGTACCTTCAGACTAAGGGCTTAACTGTTGACAAGTGGTGACAAAGCTAGAGGCACATCATCTTGTGGAGAAGGCAATTGAACAAGCGCTTTTAAAATCAGACCAATACGGAATTTCAGTAGAGAGCAGACCCAGGTTCAAGAAGAGAATGACAGGTGAGAAGACGAGAGATGCTGGACTAACTCTGCAAGAAGAACACAAGAGTGCAATGCTTGAGTGTATTGATCGTGTCCATTCTGAACTCCAGATCAGATCAAGAACCGTTAAGGAAGTAGCAGCCGTGTTTGAGGGTGTTCAAACCAAGAGTTTGATATCTACCACTGAAGAAAAGTTACTGGTGTCCATTCCAAAATTGGCCACTTTCTATGATAGTTATCAGAGGAAGAGCTTTTATTAGAAATACTAAGGTTGAGAAAGCACCAGAAGCCAGCAAAGACTGATCTCGACGAAGTCAAAGACCGGTCAGTACTGGACATTTTGAGCTGAATGGGACTTCCTAGAATCTCTCCCTTATATCTCAGTGAGCCTAAAATTATTTCTTACTATCTGTGTGTCTGTGGCTTCATGTGAGAGGAGTTTTTCAAAGCTAAAGTTTATAAAGAACTATTTGCGATCTACCATGGAACAGTCAAGGCTTTCTGATCTTGCAATATTATCAATTGAAAGTGATTTGGCAAAAGGAGTTGATTTCGATGAAGTAATTAAAAAGTTTGCAGCTCTAAAGGCCAGAAAAGGAAAGTTTTGATTTAGTCGAGATTTAATATCACATAAAATTTAATGTTAAAATAACAATTAAAAAAATAACATATTTTCTATGTAGTTCTTAGTTCTTAACTTCGTACAATCTTTTACCAACCGACCTTGAATTAATTTTTTCTTCTATTGCCTTTGTAAATATAGGATCTATGTTTATAAACGTTACTAAGGATTCTGTATGTTTCCGTTATTTCGCACTGGCGGACTCGGAGAAGGTTTATAGGGTGTCGTGAGGGGGGTGATATCATGAGTCACCGCACTGGGTGACACCAACCCTAGTGATACCACTGCCTGTACACACAATAATTCTAGCTTCCTGAGTTTCACAGCTCATTGGTTGTCTCCAGAATTCCAGCTGCAACACGGAGTTCTTGCTATGAAGCCGTTTTCAGGATCTCACACAGGAGATAATATTGCAAAGGAACTGAATATTATCGCAGCTCGCTGGGATATTCAGCAAAGCAAAATACATTTACTCGTTCATGACAGTGGCGCTAACATGGTGAAAGGCGTTCGATTGGCGGAGTATGATTCTGCTAGATATTTCATCCATTCGCTTCAGATAGTTGTGAATTCATCATTGAAAGCCCAGCCTGAAGTATTAGAAATGATTGCCAATGGTAGACGCCTTGTAACTCACTTCAATCATTCGGGTTTAGCACAAGAAAAACTGCTGACGATTCAAAAGGAGCTAAGTTTACCAGAGCATCAATTAGTGCAGGATATCAGCACGATGTGGAATTCTACCTTCTATATGAAAGAACGTTTATTGGAACAAAAACGGGCCATCTCTCTTTATGTGGCTGATCACGGCACACTTACTAATTTAACGACTCAACAGTGGTACTTAATGGAGCAGTGTGTGAAGCTATTGAAGCCATTTGAGGAAATAACAAAAATTACTAGTTCAGGCCTTTCCTGCATATCTGAGGTAATGTTGCTGCATTAAAAAAGTACTTGGAGAAGGATGAGACTACCCAAAGAACACCTAACTTACCTCGCATGACAGCCTCCTTGAAAGCTGAATTGGAAAGTCGATTCGACTTTTTAGGACAAGCTTCAAATTACCTTATTGCAACATTCCTAGACCCAAGATTCAAGACAGACTATTTGGGAGCACTTGAAGCTGAGAAAGCTCGACAAAAGATTTTATTAGAATATTTAAAAATGTCTTGTGACGAGTCTCTTCATCTCCAACGTATGCTAAAAGAAACAAAAGAGATGAAACTGAATCGTCGTCTCGGATTGTAGAGCCAAACAAGATCACCTTCATTAAATCCTGCGGAATTAGCACGTAGGTCATAGCGGGTCTTCATCCGATCAGTATTTGTTGCTAATTTCGTCCTCGTGGCCTCGTGCACATCAGCTAATTGTTGTTTGAGCTCCGATACGTAGTCTTCTGGTAACTTTTGTTCACCTCTGGGGGTACCGAATTTGAGGTCGCTAGGTAAACGCATCTCTCTTCCGAATATGACTTTAGCTGGGGTTTGTCCGGTAGTACTATGAATGGCTGATCTATAAGCCATTAGGAATATAGGAATGTGTCGATGCCAATCGCGCTAATGATAGTCAACTACTTTTTTTAGATGCTCGATCAATGTTCTGTTGAAGCGCTTTACCATGCCATCAGATTGTGGGTGTAGAGCAGTTGTTCTAGTTTTTCTTATTCCCAACATTTTACACATCTCCTGGAAAGTCCGCGATTCGAAGTTCCGTCCTTGGTCCGAATGAAGTTCGTGAGGCACACCAAACCTACTGACCCAATTCGTTATTATTTGTTCCGCAACTGTGGTTGCCTCTTGATTAGGGATTGCATAAGCTTCAGGCCATTTACTGAAATAGTCAATGGCAACTAAAATATAACGGTTACCGCCATCCGTGTCTGGAAAGGTCCAGCGATGTCTACAGCTATCCTTTCAAAGAGGGCTCCGACATTATACTTTGCATTTCTCCTCTGCTTCTGTGTTGCGGCCCTTGGCAAGCAGCACAGACAGTGCATCTGCGGCACCACTCCTCCACATCTTCTCGCATATGTAGCCAATAAAACCTTTCCCGTATTTTGGAAATTGTTTTGTTCACTCCCAAATGTCCTCCAGAGGTTCCACCGTGCATTTCTTCTAGAACATCTTTGACGTTTGATGCTGGCACGACTATCTGCATTCGGAATGAGTCGCCGTTAGGTGCTTCCCATTTGCGTTTTAATATACCACATTCAACATGAAGAGAGTTCCATTGAGCCCAGTAACTTTTCAGCTTCTCGCCTCGTTCCGAAATATCCTTCCAGTCTGGTCTTTCCATGTCTTCTTTCCATGTCTTCTTTCATAAGACTGGAGTCGCTCTATCCATCTCGCCACTAGTCCCTCAGGGTTCTTAAACTGCAGAAGCCATTTAAGCACTGCATGGTCGGTGCGAAGGATGAATTTCTGACCGTAGAGATATTTATGAAAATGTTTTGTTGAACTTACAATGGCAAGTAGCTCTTTTCTTGTAGCACAATAATTTTTCTCTGATTTTGAAATTGCTTTGCTATAGTAAGCTACTGGAACTTCTTGACCATTCTCCTCCTGTGAAAGCACTGCACCAATACCTTCATTGCTGGCATCAGTCTCTAATATAAATATTTTTCCCAGCTTTGGATAGTGAAGTACTGGGCACAGAGCTGTTGCTTCAAATTTTGAAAACTTTCGTTGCATTTATCCGACCATATGAACGGCCTTCCCTTTTCTGTAAGTTGATGTAGGCTTCTTGCTATATCTGCAAAACCTTTCACGAATCGCCTGTAGTAGGTAGCTAAACCAAGAAAACTCCGTAATTGATGTTTGTCCTTTGGAACTGGCCAATTTTTGACGGCTTCTATCTTCTCTGGATCGGTTCTTACTCCTTGTGATGAAACTATGTGCCCTAAATATTTAACTTTATCTTTGAATAGAGCACATTTACTCGCACTGAGCTTCAATTTTGCATCGTTGAGTCTTTGAAGTACGTCCCGTAAGTTGTTTTTATGTTCCTTGAATGTCCTTCCGATTACTATTATGTCATCCAAGTAGACAAGACATGTTTTCCAGGTTAAACCACGTAGAACACATTCCATTAGTCGTTCGAATGTGGCTGGAGCATTACATAACCCGAATGGCATTACTTTGAATTGCCACAAGCCACTGCCAACTGAGAAAGCAGTTTTCTCTCGGTCCTCGGGATGTATTTCCACTTGCCAGTAACCACTCTTCAAATCCAACGTGGAAAACCATTGTGCTCCGGAAAGGGTATCCAACGTGTCATCAATGCTCGGTAATGGATAGCTATCTTTTCTCGTCACGTTATTTAGTTGGCGGTAGTCTACACAGAATCGGATGCTGCCATCCTTTATCCTGACCAGAACAACCGGCGATGTCCAAGGGCTGTTAGATTCCTCTATTATGCCTTGTTTCTTCATGGAGTTCATCATGTCTGACACTTCTGGTTGTTTGGCTAATAGCAATCTTCGTGGTGTCTGTCGAATGGGCCTGGAATCTTCTGTATCAATCCGATGCTGGACAAGATTTGTTTTACCATAGTCATCATCATTCATTGCAAATAATTCCGAAAATTCATCGATCACCGCTTTGGCATCGTTGTGTTGTTGTTCACTTAAGGCACTGGACGAAAGAAGTTTCTGAACCTGTTGGGGAGTAGCTGGTATAGTTTTTGTCTCCTTGACCTTATTACCATTATCCAAATTGCCGATTTGGTAAACGGGTTCACAATTTCCAATTATAGCACCTTCTTTTAGTTGTACTTCATTTTCGGTTGTGTTATGCACTCTGCACTCTGCTTTCACTAAAGTCTTGCCAACAATGATGCTCGATGTAACTTTTGTGGGGTTAGGCTCCACCAGATAGAATCGGCAGGTCCTGATGTCATCAGTAAGCTTTGTCCATACTAGTGTCTCGGAGCATGGCGAAAGAGTAATATTTTCGCAGACCATCGTCCTTACTTTCGCAGGATGATCTGCTCCCTCTCCTAGTTTCATAGGAATTTCTATGTTCCCATAATTGAGAATCCGCTCTCCGATATCCAGATTTATTTTGTATGTGGTCATGAAGTCTATTCCAAGAATGCATTCATCCATTATGTCTGAAACCAGGAAAGTGTGAGGAAATAGTAGTTCGCCTAGTTGAACATCTAAAGTTATTTCTCCAAACACCTGTGCTGCTGCTCCAGTTGCTGTTCTTAGTAAAAATTTTTGTGGTGTTGTGAAGCCATTTGTTCTTAACAAGATCTGCTCTAATAATTGATCTTGAAGCTCCAGTACATTTCCGTATATAACAAGACTGCTATTATTTCTCTGTAACTGACCTACTTGAATGATGATTTCGACTGTCGATTCCACCAACCAACTTCTGCCCCACAAAGTTGGTTTTACTAGTTTTCCGACTGCTCAATAGGAGAGCTGATGCGACTAGTCGCGGCTTGATATCTAGTCTCTCCACGAATAGCTTGTTCCCTGGATCGACATCTTTGGCATTCTTCTTTCCCTTCTTCTTCAGGTGATTCCAATCGTCGACGTTTTCTGCAGTCTCTTTGAAGGTGCCCTAATCTATTACAATTCCAGCATCGAAGGACACCACGTGAAAGCGTGCTCTGTGATGATTGCACTCTGTTACATGTACATTCTTCCACTGAAATTTCTCTTACTCGTACTGCACTCCGTGAAGCTTGTCTGGCGGATTCATACGCTAATGCATAGGCTAGTGCTTCTGCTGTTGATTTCTTTCCTGCTAGTCTTAACGATTGATCTGCAATAGCGTTCACAAATGCCTCCGTCGCCACTTCATTGAGAAAATCCGCATTCACGCTGGAGTATGAAAGATGCGCTAATCTTTCTACATCTGCCTGCAGCTGTGGTAGTGATTCGCCATGTTTTTTAATCCTGTTGCGTAACTGTAGGCGATATACTTGCTGCATGTGCTCATCTCCGTAACGTAATTCTATCGCCTGTATTAATGAAGAGTAATTACGTTGATTTTCAATGGGTACAGTTTGTAAGAGTTCTGACGCAGGAGCTCGAATTGCTAACACCAGAGCTATATCTTTGTCTTCGTCATTCCATCCATTTACCTCTGAAGCTGCCTCGAATTGTCTCTTGAAGATATGCCACGAATTTTGTCCATCAAATATTGGAGGTTTCATTCTACCTGCACCGGATATTTCAGCTGCTACGTTTGGAGGCTTACGATTCTTTATTCTTTCCAGATCTGCTTTAAAGTTATCAAGCTGTTCCGTGACATTTTGTTGTACTCCCGACACTTGTTGTCGAACTTCCAACACTTCCTGCTAATGAACCTTTCAGAAAATTCTTTTGTTCCTCCAAACAAGTTTCTAGACAATTCTGCAGAGAATTCTTTTGTTCATCCCAACGGGATTCCAGAGAATTCTTTTGTTCCTCAAAAGCATTCTTTTGCTCATCTAAACGGGATTCCAGAGAATTCTTTTGTTCAACAAAAGCATTCTTTTGTTCGTCCATAGATTTCTTCTGCTCAGCTAACCGGGATTCCAGAGAATTCTTTTGATCCTCAAAAGCATTCTTTTGCTCATCTAAACGGGATTCCAGAGAATTCTTTTGTTCCTCTAGAGAATTCTTTTGTTCATCAAAACGGGCTTCCATTTTGCTGATTAAAGTACTCAAAAGCTGTTCCATTTTCATCGCAGGCTCTTCTTCAGCTTCGGTTTCTTCCAAATTCTCTTCAAAAACAAATGTTTCAGGATCCTTTCCTTCCTCTATCAAAGCTTGTCTGAGTCGCTCGACTAGCACTTTCTTTGTACCTGTCGTTTGTAATGACCGGCTCCCTAGCTCTACTTTCAAATCCGGTATTCGAAGCTCCTCGACTTTGCGCCCCATTACTTTAGTAATTCACTTATAGTTGAATATACATTATTTTCCAGAACTTTCACAATTTAACACAATTTCATAAAATTAATCACACTTTGAATTTTTAAGTCAATTGCCGCCACTTTATTTCGCGAATTTATTTCACTTCTGACACCAGTTGTTGCGAGCGTGGCCTTTTGGTTCGTTATTTAAAACACAATATTAAATATTTAATATACAAGTTCTTTATTTCACTCTAATCTTATACTATTCATAAACCTTCAATTAATCAACTACACTTTAATTATTGCTTAATACTGTACTTTCAATTATCGCAATCTAATTACAACACTTTCGCACGTTTATTACTTTCGCTTGTTAACACTGCAACGTCTAAGACAAGACTCTTTCTCTGCCTATGACAACTGTTATATTTATACCCTAGAAACTCTACAGATTATTCTCGAGTGTTCTATTCCAGAAGCTTCTTGACTGTTCTATTCATTCTATTCCTGAATCTTCCTCTAGATTCCATAATCCATTCTCCGAACCTGAAGTCGTTTACTCTCCATTGCCAGTAGATGTCACCAATTGTGTCTCTTTCTATTGCACGTAATAATATAATCTATTACCTAGTAGTCTAACTTTCACCAGTTTTTGATTTCCTTTTTTATTTTTGTTGTTGTAAATTGTTCACCTTGCACAAATCCTTGGTTTCACATCTTTCGATTATTTTTTTTTTTACTATTTTTTTTTCATCTACACCCAAGATGGTCAATTCAGCGGATAATGGAGTCAGTGGTAGTGGGGACGCATTAGTCGGCTTAAACTCTCTCGAACCCAGTGTTATGTGCCGTCTCAGTAAAAGTCGTGCCATTTTGGAAAAGTTGTCCTGGTCTGTGGTTCCGTCACCTCGAGTCACAATTCCAGCTAGCTGAAATCACACAGTTCACAACTTAATTCGCTCATGTTGTTAGCGCCCTAGACGAGAGTGTTATACGTCAGGTGAGCGACATTGTCGACGAACCTCCCCCCAATGACAAATACACTAAAATTAAGAACATGTTGATCTCTCGACTCTTTGGTAGCGACAATCAAAAATTGAAACAACTCCTCACAGAACTCTCCTTAGGAGATTCTCAGCATTCCCAATTACTAAGGGAAATGCGATCCCTCAGCAGGAATGACTCGAAGAAGCAGTTCTAAAATCTCTCTGGCTGCAAAGATTGTCAACTCACATGCAAGCCATTCTTGCATGCAACCCTGGTCCTTTGGAAACGTTAGCGGATTGTGCCGACAAGATTGTAGAGGTTAACACCAGTCGCGAGGTCTATGCTGTCACGCCCATCTCCAAGAGTTCTGATCAAACATTAGAAGAACTAAGGACACAAGTCAACGAGTTATCTAAGCTGGTTGAGAAGTCTTTGTCATTCCGTAGAGACGCATCACGGGGTAGGTCTCATCGAGATGTCTCCAGGCACAGGTCTCAGTCAAGGTACAAGTCACCTAGTCGAAATACAAGCTATTGTTGGTATCATAATAAATTTTCAGCAAAAGCTCAGAAATGTGTACCACCCTGCAATTTCAAGGAGGCCGTTGGCTCCACAAGCAGTATCAAGTCGACATATTAAAGCGCCTCTTTCTCTGACGACAGTGGAAAGTGGCACAGTAAGCAGTCGTCTATACATATACGACAAGTCCACTTTGAGAAAATTTTTGATAGATACTGGAGCTGACATTTCTGTAATTCCGAAATCTGCTTCAGATCGATTCTCCAACGCAAATTTTCAGTTAGTAGCCGCAAACTCATCGCCCATTAGTACATTTGGCACCAAAATTTTGTCATTGTGTTATATATAAAATATGCCTAAAATGAGATCTGAAAAAAGGCAATAAATAATTATTTAAAATATTTTATACATAAATTTTCATATAAGCTAATCATGCTTAAAAACACGATTAGCTTATCTATTCAATCAGTGAAGAAAATTACATCAGCAATTTTCTTCACATACCATTCGTTTTTACAAAGTATATTCCCACGACAAATTTTGCCTTCAGCAAAATTTGTCAGTAGAAATATTTAATTTAAAAAATATAAAACAAAAGACAAATCGTACCTTCAGTACGATTTGTCGTGAAAATTATAATATGTATGTACGAACGTACATACATATCACAAAAAAAAGCTTTCGCGATAAGAAATGCGCGCCGCGAGATTACATTATATGTATACGCGCGCCGCAATTTCAATCGACGGGACGGTGGCTGATGTTTATAAAAACATCAAATTTCATTTTTTCAAGCCACCGTCCAACGAAAAATGTTCTGGACTTGTTTAATCAAGTCCAGAATAAATGAAAATTTTTCTCAGGGTAGAAATGCAACTATGCATTTTCTACCCTGACCGACGGCTCTTGATCGCGATGAAAGTGATCAAGAGCGCAGTCGGTTTTTAAAGGCGCAGTCGAATTGTAGCACGAAAAGGAGTGATGATTAAAATTTTTCTACGCGGCGGAGGCAGAAAAAATTGTGATTAGAAAAAGAGTAGGTTTTTAGACAAAAACAACGGCGGTTCGTACGAAGAGAAAAGAGATCGGAGTTGAATTTTTTCCAAAATCTTCTACGACCGGGGTGGTTAAGAAAAAACGGTGGTTTGCAGTCGAGTGTAAAAAGGTAGCGAAAAATAAATCCAGTGTTGTAACGAAAAATAAATCCAGTGTTGTAACGAAAAATAAGTCCAGTGTTGTAAAAGGAAAACTGAATCAAGTTTGTAAGGAAAGATAAATCGAGTTTGTAAAAAAAAAGAAATTAAAATAAATAAAAAGAAAATTCTTAGGAGAAAAGTGTTTTGGATTAGAGCAGCCCGACACTAAGCGTAGGTACATAACAAAATTGGCGCAGCCGGTAGGATAGAGGAAGCCTACTTTGAAAAACAAAAAAAAGTATAAGCGCTCGAAAACCCTCTATCCTACGAATCTAAAAGGAGTTTAGGACGAGATCGAATACTGGGCAAGACACCCTACCCTTCGCCTGAAGTTGAGTCTGGCTTCAGGAGTATTTCGATCTTGTCGGCTCCCAACGCTCGGGGTCGGACAGCTTTAACTGCCTCTGTTTGAAAAACACGCAGCCACCCCCTCATCAAAGCACAAAGTGCCAACGTGGGAAAATAGCGGGCTTCATCCCAGCCCAGGATAAAGAAGTCCACATCCCAAAATTTTAAAATTTACACTTGAAGGAAGGAAGTTTGCAAACCATCCGCTATCTGCGATCCAGAGCTGAAAGGGACTTCGAAGTAGGCAACGCGCCCCCCTTTCAGCTTTTATCCAGGGGAATTTAAGAAGGCCACGGGCCCCCCCGGCAGCCAAAGAACTTCAAGAAACCGAACCAACGATCCTGAATTGAGAGGGACCTCGAAGAAGGCAATAAGCCCCCCTCTCAATTTGAACCAAGGGAATTAAGATGGCAGAAGCCCCCCTAGCTGCAAATTTTACACACGGTGGTCCATGAGCGAGGAAAGCTCCCACCAAGAAATACCGCCGGAAATCCAACTTCCATCAACTCCTCAACAATCTTCCTCGCCGGGCGACGCACAGGAAGATCCGTCCCGGTACGAAGGAGGCAACGCGGGAGCAACATCCGCAACAGAGGGTGCTAATCAAACACCCGCAACAAATTCAACAAAAAAAGGGGTAACACTCAGGAGTGGGACAATCCTTACAGGTCCCCAACAAGTAAGACCTTCTACTTTAAATTTAGAAAGTTATTTAAAATATCTAGAGGGGAAAGTGCGAGACTCATCCGAACTTTCTGTTATACAGTGCGATTCTATCGATAAACAGCTCAAAAAGTCCAGTGAACGGCGGCTTGAGCAAATCGCGCAATTCAAAGAAAGTACGGAAAAATTTAAAGAAAGCTTAAAGCAGTTTGGAGAACTCTCGCACTCTCTCGAAACAGAAATTACAAATAATAGTGTAGAATTAAGAGAAGGTGCCATTGAGGACAGTGTCAGTGATTCTACCGTGAGTGAAATCCTATTGAATTGGCTGGGCGACTCCCTTTTGGAAACCAGCATAGAAGAAACTAGCTCCCCAAAGGTGCCAAACTTTAGCTTCAGAATCCCCAATATAAACATGGCAGATTACGCGAAAATCGCCAAGCTAACTGCCCAGCTGGTTCCCCTATTCTCAGGAGAACAGCACCCAAAATTGAGCCTTGAGCTCCAAACCTTCTTAGGATGCTGCAGGCAGGTAATTCAGTGCATTTCGGTGGATGAACTAACAGCATTTTTGCAAATCTTCCCCACCAGACTTCGAGGCGAAGCTTATCAGCTTTTTGCCTCAAATATGCCCACTACTTTCAAAGAAGTAGAAGAACGGCTAAATCGCACATACCTGCCTAGAGAAACTTACCAGGAACTGGTAAATAAATTAATAACTACGAGGCAGTATCCCTTGGAAAACCTCACAGCCTTCACGGCACGAGTGAAACAAATGCTGGCACTCTGCAATGAAGCAGCAGAATCCAAGTACGGAGCCACAGCAGCACCAGCTGTTAAAACGCAGCTGGAAGATTTCGCGAAAAACGCACTAAAAACAGGAGTCAATAACCCCTATATGTGTCAATACTTGTTGACTATGGCAGACGGCACGGTGGATGACCTCGTACAAAGAGCACTCGATATGGAACGTCTCCAGCAAAGTGCTCTATTCCTGCAACCTTCAGGGCAGTTTCAACAAAATGTGATACAAAATACACTACCCCATTCAATAACTGCAATAACACCCAATAACGCACAATTTAGTGGAATTAACTCATCAGCCAACCACAGCGTATTTAATCCAGGCATAATGCCATTCATTCAAGTTCCCCACAGCAACCCTACAAATACAAACAGTCACATACCGCCGGCACAGTTCACACAGGCACACACCCCATCGCCGAATATAAAACAGGAACCAGGTTCTCCAAATAGAAATTTTCATGTACAAAATAAAAATAATTATTTAAATAAAATAAATTGTAGTTTTTGTAATTTAAGAGGCCACACATATGCTGATTGCCTCAAAAGGAAAAATACGCCTTATTGTGTGAACTGCAAAATGTATAACCATGACGTGCGTGACTGCAGAAGAAACAACAATAGTTTCCAGGGACCACACAATAATAGTGGACCACCAAATCAACGTCCTAGAGAGCCGCAAAACCCCAATACCAACTCAAGAGTCTATAAAGTGCGTAAAAAGTGCGAATTTTGTGGTCGTTCTGGACATGCAGTAAATAACTGCCAACAAAAACGTAAATGGGAAGCCCGGAGTCAGAGAAACGACGTACAGTCGACCCAAAACTCCCCGGCTCGACTATAAATCTCCCATCTAATAAATTAGGGTCTCCTCAGCAGCCCGATTCCAGTGTCGCTACAGTAAAACTTCCTTTAGACATTGGCCTGAACGGCCAAACTAAACTAGTAGTAGACACAGGCGCTGAGGTTAGTATAATAAAGAAAAGGTCATTAAAAGATCTCAAAGAAATTAACCACAATGAGGCATGTACACTTCAGACCCCATTTGGTACCGGAAAGACGCTGGGAAATTGCCAGGGAAACTTCGTTTTCAAAAACAAAATTCCCTGCAAGTTTCAAGTCGTAAAGAACTTGCCTGGCCTTTCCGACGATGGACTTCTAGGAAATGATTTCCTAGCAAAAAACTGTAACGTTGAGGGTCCTAACAAGGCACTAAGGTTTCCTCGGACGGAAACCAATCCAGACGAATTTGCTTTGCCATTAGAGTTTGAAACGGACAAGCTACATTCTGAAAAAGCAGTCGAAGTAAGAACACTTGCAGAAGAGGTAAAGTCTAAACAGGCTGAACTATCCACCTGCAGTGTCTTCAAGGCTTCTCAAACGAGAAAAGCTGGCTGCCAAGCTCCAAAAGGGCCCAAGGAATGTGAAAAAAGCTGTCTGGGCGAGCAAGAGACCGATGAAGGCAGGCAGCAATTGGTTACCTTTAAGGAACCAATCTGCATACCTGCGCGCTCTCAAATTGTGGCCCCAGTGCCGTTACAAACTCAAGAAGAAATGCTCTGTTTATCTCAAGAGATAAGCGATGGAGTCTTCTTGGCAAACAGTTTGCTGTCATCTGGAGAAGAATTAGTGTTGGTTAGTATTCTCAACGCTAACAGTCATCAAGTAGTCATACATAGCTTAAAGTTACAGCTATTTCCAATAAACGACTACACACTAGTCCCATTGACGCACACAAAAGACCACAACCAAACGCACATTCCCATACCAAACAAAGAGGCAATATCAAACAACACAAGAGACGGAACTGAGTGTCTAAAGCCTGCCAAAAAGGTGCATATAACTCTTCCGTCCAAAATCCCGAGGCATAAATCACTCTTAAACAAACAACGGCCATATAAGAACGGTAGCGAGTCGCTAAAGCCTATATTAAAGGTGCATATTACTCCACCGTCACACAACACAAAAAACTCTACATGGTCAAAAAGCAGTAGTATTGACGCGCATGAGTATCCCACACAACCTAAGGCAAAGACCGCACAGGTGTATCAAACTCAGCCGTTGGCAAAGCAGGAAGCAAGTACCCTGTTACATGCTAAATACAACAAAATAAAGCCTCATAAGGAATTAACTAAATTCAATCCAATTTCAGGACACAAATCTACAAGGAATAGTAAGTCAAACCAAGGTTCAGCTGAAAAATCAGCAATTTTACAACATGTACGATATCTATACCCGGATAATGAGACTCCGGACGACCCAAAACAATACCCGCGTATTTCTAGGCTAGAGCAAGAACTCAGCCTAGACCCTAATTTAACCGCGGAAGAAAGAATTTCGATATCGGAACTCTGCGAAGAGTATAACGATATCTTCTTCCTCAAAGGTGACAAACTCACCTATACAAATGCGATAACGCATAATATTCCGTTGGTGCAGGATCAAGCACCAATCAATCAAAAAATGTACCGCTTACCTGAAACACAGCGGAAAGTCATTAACGAGCAGTTAAAAGAAATGCTAGACAGCGGGATAGTCCAGTCTAGTAAAAGCCCTTGGAATTCACCTCTACTAGTTGTCCCCAAGAAAGCGGGACCTGACGGTGAAAAAAGGTGGCGCGTCGTTGTCGATTTTCGTAAATTAAACGAAAAGACAATTGGAAACGCATTCCCGCTACCCCGAATCGAGGATATTCTCGACCAACTAGGTCACGCAAGGTATTTCACCACACTCGATTTGGCCAACGGCTATCACCAAGTTCTTGTCGACAAAAAAGATCGACATAAAACTGCTTTCAGCACAAGCTATGGGCACTACGAGTTCAAGCGTATGCCATTCGGGCTCAAAGGAGCCCCCGCCACATTTCAACGCCTAATGAATTTCGTCTTAACAGGCCTACAAGGCCTCGAATGTTTTGTCTACCTAGATGACATTGTCATCTATGGAAAAAATTTAAACGACCACAACGAAAAGTTGAGAAAAGTCTTCGACAAGTTGAGAGAGAACAACTTAAAACTGCAGCCAGAAAAGTGCCAGTTTCTAAGCAGAGAAGTTGTTTACCTAGGACATAAATGTTCTAGCGAAGGAGCCCTACCAGACCCAAGTAAGACGGCCTGCGTCCAAACATTTCCTGTTCCAAAAACAGTAAGGCAAGTTCAGTCATTTTTAGGACTTGCCAATTACTACAGGAAATTCATTCCAGACTTCTCCAAAATTGTACGTCCAATCACGAACTTACTCCGAAAGGATGTAAAATTCACTTGGACAGAGAAATGCCAAGAAGCATTTCAGAGCATAAAAAATGTTTAATTTCCCCACCACTTTTGATTTATCCCGACTTCACAAAATCTTTTAATCTTACTACGGACGCAAGTAACGAGGCTCTAGGAGCTGTTCTTTCTCAAGGAGAAGTCGGAAAGGACCAGCCCATTGCCTATGCAAGCCGCACATTAAACAAAGCCGAAAGAAATTACTCTACTATAGAAAAAGAGTTATTGGCTATTGTCTGGGCTACCAAGAATTTCAGGTGCTATCTTCAAGGCCGGAAATTCACGGTCTATACGGACCATAAACCTCTCAAAGGTGTCTTCAATGTGAAAGACCCTACTTCCCGTTTGGTGAGATTTCACCACAAATTATCTGAATTCGATTACAACATCGAATATAAACCAGGGAAGTACAACACTAATGCAGATGCACTAAGTCGCATCCCTCAAACATTAAAGGAAGACACTTTAGGCAATACCTTAACGGTAAAAGCCCTAGTCCACCACACAATGGACTCAGATGTGGAGGAAGACGATTCCACAAATAATAAAAAGAAAAAGAAATCCGCTCATTGTTTCGTCGTGACTCGAGCTCAGAAGCAAAAGGCTCAAGAGACATTAGATAGCTCCAGTGTGGAGACAGAAGAGCACACGAATGCGGACCAAAACGAAATTCAACATACGGAGGCGGAAAAACTAAACCCAGCATCGCTTGAGCAAAAAGTAAGTACTGGCAAGACACCCGAAGTTATCACGAGCCCTGCGGAAATCCGAACAATCTTAAAAGATTATCACGATTCTCCATTTGGTGGCCATCAAGGTGTCATAAAAACTTACAAACGAATAAGACGCAAGTATTGGTGGAGACACATGCTTAGCGACATCAAGAAATATATTAAAAAATGCCCAAAGTGCCAGACGATGAAAGCTTCTCCACAATATAAAATGCCAATGGTTATCACGGACATCGCAGAACAACCGTTCGACAAAGTTTACCTCGATATTGTAGGTCCATTAGAAGAGACTACATCAGGTAACAAATATATCTTGACCTTTCAAGATAATCTAACAAAATTTGTCGACTGGTGTTCACACGTGAACAATTATTTTTCATCGTCATATGCTTAAGCTTTCAAAATACTTTAACATATTTCTATTTTTTTCTGTTTTGTTTTGTTTAACTAGCATAAGCATTTCTTTTTGCATGCAATTGACTCATAACATGAAAAGAAATTTAATTCGATTATGTTTTGCAACAATTTCTGCGGCACAATTTGCTGACACAGCAAGTGCGCAATAAATGTTATGGGTCAATTGCATTAAGCAATGTAAACAATCAAACCAATTTAATTTCTTTCGTAAACAATTAGTTCAATCAATTATTTACCTAACCCAGCAAATTTTTATGTATATAAATAAGTGCACGAAATAAAGTTTTTCAGAGTTCAAAAAAACGGAGTGTTAATTTAATACTACGCGATCTCTAACATACAATTTCTCTTCGAGGCGTCATACACTTACCTTAATAGAATTAACTTAAGGTTGATTCTGGTAATTATTCATTCTGCTAAGTAAGAGAATTGTACATGGTCCTTCGAGCCAAGGAACAGTGCAGAAACAGTTCACTACCAAGTTATTGCGGAAAGTCAATAACCATACCGAAAAAGATTCAAAACCTGTTGAATCTACTACAACGTACATCTGCCATACAAACGCTTTCAAAGGCGAAACGTTTACCAAGATAGAATCAGCTTAAGGTTGATTCTAATAAAAAACAAATTGCAAGAGCAAGTACATTAGGGATTAAAAGCCATTATCTGCATTTAAAGCCCAAGATGACTGCAACTACAGATCAAATGATCAAGACACAGAAGGATTTAGCTGGGGAAATTGAGCGACTCCTGACAAACTTCGACAAAGACTCGGCTGATCGTAAACATAAGGAGTACCTGCAAAAGAAAGGTCAGGCGCTAGAGAGTTTCTGGGAAGAGTTCAGCAAACTACACAAGGCAATAAAAAAGCAAGTTGCTGAGGATCATCCATATATCACAGGAGAACTTTATGAAAAAACCAGAAAGATATATGATAAAGCGTTAAAGAAAATAACGGATCACCAGCGCGAACTAGCTTCAAAAGAAGTTCCTGTGGAGACACCAACATCAGCACCTTCAAACCCACTGACATATGATCGTCAAACTGAAAACTGGGATAATGCTACAAAGTTTGCTCCGCAACAACAAGCCTTATCATATCAAGACATGATCAAGCATAACAACCTACCAAAACTTCCACCAATCAAGATCCCAAAGTTCGCTGGGGATTATAAAGAATGGAAGTCTTTTTTTGATTTATTCACTAATGTGATTCACAACAATCAATATATTAGTGACGTGGAGAAAATGCAGTATTTGTTATACCACTTAGAAGGGGATGCTAGACGTGTAATAGGGCATCTTCAGATTAACAGCAAAAATTACAATACAGCACTACGTTTAATAAGTGACAGATTCAACAACAACAGAAAAATCATAACAACATATGTAAATACCATAATTGATGCAAAGAAAGTGGAGTATAGATGCCAGGAAGATATCATAATGTTGTATGATCTTATACGTGAATGCCTTGAAGCTCTAAAAAATCTCAGTTGCAACACAGATGAGTGGGGTCCGATAATAGTGTGCTTATCAATGAGAAAGTTGGACACAGAAAGCTTGAGATTATTTGAGGAAGGTCTCTCCAACCCAAAAGAAATGCCATCGATAAATGAGCTGTTGAAGTTTTTAGATAAACGCCATCAAGTGTTGGACTGTATCAAGAATTCCAAGCAACATAGATTTGATACAGCCACAAAACACTCTAAAAAGTTATATCACATGACCATGAAACACTCATGCAGTTTGTGCAATAAAGATCATTACATCTATCAGTGTGCTGAATTTAGGAAGAAGGATGTAAAAGATCGAGCTGCTTATGTTTCCAAGAAAAATCTTTGCCAAAATTGCCTGCTCCATAACAAGGCAGAAAGGTGCAAATCAACAAGATCATGTGCTTATTGCAAGAAAAAGCACCATACATTACTCCATCGGAATAACGAAGAACCTTCCGGTGCAAAATCAAAGACAACCGAGGCCAATAATCTCAATACGACCATGGCAGTACATAAACATGCTCAAGAGCAGTCTACTAAAGATGTATTAGCATTTCACGCAAGTAACACAGCCGTTCCAAACGTACTACTGCCAACGGCCATTGTGAGAATACAGAATCAATTTGGACAATCAGACCTATTCAGAGCGCTAATCGATCCTGGATCGCAAGTATCTCTAATAACTGAAGAAGCAGTTCAAACATTGAAGCTAGTGAAACAAAAGGTGAGGGCAACCATATTAGGGGTCGGAGAGTCAGAAACAGCGAAAACATTTAGCAAGGTGAACGTAAAAATACAACTACGTTTTCAGAACTCCTATCTATCTGTCGAAGCCTTTGTACTACCCAAGCTCAATTCTCTTCTTCCGGAAACAAATTTAAATCGAATAGACATGAATCAATTCGGCGACATCGTATTAGCGGATCCAACATTCGACACGCCAGGTCGGATTGATTTGCTCTTAGGAGCTGACGTCTACGCCAACATAATTACAGACGGATTTAAAGGAAAACAACCTGTAGCTCAAAACACAAAACTCGGATGGATTCTCTTTGGAGGCGTTTCTAACTACTATAAAGAAACGACAAGGGTATCAACTTTCCTTTCATTGGCTGAGTTAGATCGAAAACTTGAAAGCTTTTGGGAAGTCCAAGAAAGCTCTACTCCTAATCAAGATGAAGAAAATTGTGACATCCATTTCAAAACCACATACAAGAGAGATCAAGAAGGGAGATACATTGTCCAGCTTCCGTTTATACCAAATAAGGGAGAACTAGGAGAATCGAGAAATAAAGCCATAGCCCGTTTACTGCAGATAGAGAAGAAACTAAAAAACAATCCAACTGACATGGCCGAGTACAACGGTTTTATCTGCGAATATGAAGAATTGGGACATATGACCCCAGTAAAACCTTTTGAAGGTGATCTAAAAAGAATCTTCTATCTACCACATCACGCTGTATTAAAAAAAGACAGCACTACCACCAAATTACGTGTGGTGTTCGATGCATCATCTAGAACAACTTCTGGGTTGAGTTTGAACGACTTACTGCACACTGGGCCAAGGCTTCAACAGGATCTCGCGCAAATATTGCTGCGTTGGCGAAGATATAGGTATGCCTACACAGCCGACATTGAAAAGATGTTCAGGCAGATCAAAATTTCTGAAGAAGATAAGAACTACCAACGAATTTTATGGCGAAGAAAACCATCGGAACCCATTCAGGAGTATCAACTAAATACCGTCACGTATGGCACCGCTCCAGCCACATATCTTGCAGTAAGAACATTAAAACAGCTTGCTGAGGATGAAGGAGGCCATTTTCCTGTTGGAAAAAAGGTTCTCGTTAACGATTTTTATGTCGATGATATGTTAACAGGAGCAGACACAAAAGCAGAAGCTAAGATACTACAACATGAAATAAAGGCCTTGCTAAACAAGGGCCATTTCAACCTCAGAAAGTGGACTTCGAATGATGAAGAGTTACTAGAAAATATTCCTGAAGATATAAGAGAAAAGGGAATATTGGAGATTAAAGAACAAGACACAATAAAAACTCTGGGAATACATTGGAATCCCAAGAGAGATGAATTTCAATTTAAGCTCAAGCCAGAAAAAATTGAATCAAGACTAACCAAACGACATCTCCTATCAAACATATCTACAATTTTCGATCCTCTGGGATGGCTAGCACCTGTATCATTTTCAGCCAAATTATTAATGCAATCTCTCTGGAAGACCGGTACAGATTGGGATCAACAACTTCCGTCGGAAATACTAAGTGCCTGGGAAAAACTCAGAAACGAACTAACGAAGCTTGAAGATTTAAGAATTCCTAGATGGATCAATTATAGAGAGACACAGGAGATACAAATCCATGGATTCTGTGATGCCTCAGAAAAGGGTTATGCAGCAGTAGTCTACTCAAGAACAGTAGATTCGTTCGGAAAAAGCCATACAACACTTCTTACGGCCAGAACAAAAGTGGCTCCACTAAGGCAAAAAATTACGCTTCCTCGGCTAGAGCTTTGTGGAGCTCTCTTGTTGGCACAACTAATGAAGGCAACAGTCAACACATTAAATTTAAAGCCAACCGCGTTGACTGCTTGGTGTGACTCAGAAATAGCATTAGCCTGGATTGCAAAGGATCCCAATAAATGGAATTCTTTTGTAGCTAATCGGGTATCAGAGATACAAAATTTGACACCTAAAAACATATGGAGGCACGTATCTTCGCAAGAAAACCCTGCAGACATCGCATCAAGAGGATCGACTCCAACAAAGCTTGTAGCACATAATATATGGTGGAAGGGCCCATCATGGTTATCTCAGCCTCCGGAAGCATGGCCGACAAATAAATTCAATATACTAACTAATGAAGAAGTTAAGAAGACAGCGGTTACGCTAAATACAACAATATTTACAGGATCCTCCGAAATATTAAATTGTTCAACCTACACTCGCCAAACTAGAGTAATAGCATATTGTAAAAGATTCGTACAAAACTGCAATCATCCACAATCTGCTAGGAACATTGGTAGTCTAACATCAGACGAGTTACAAAAGGCAAAGGACTGCATTATCAGAATTGTCCAACAAGAAACATTCAGTGATGAACTAGAGGCTCTAGGAAAGCAAAAAGCCATTAAAAAATCGAGCAAAATTCTTTCGCTACATCCATTCTTGGACACAAGAGGCATCTTGCGTGTAGGTGGCAGAATAAGTAACTCGAACCTATCTGCAGACGCCAAACACCAAGTACTGTTGCCACAGAAACATCATATTACAAACTTACTTATTGACCACGCTCATCGCCAAACTCTTCACGGAGGGACCCTGCTAACACTCAATTATATCAGAGCGCAATTCTGGATAATCAACGCCAAAAGCATCATACAAAACAGGACCCGGAAATGTATAAAATGTCTCAGATACAGACAAAACTCAACATCACAATTAATGGGTAACCTTCCGACAGTACGTATAACACCTTCACCTCCATTTTCGCACTGTGGAGTTGACTATGCTGGGCCCTTTCTAACAAAAATCTCCAAGGGAAGAAGCACCAAAACGATGAAGGGCTACATAGCACTATTCATATGTATGGTTACGAAAGCGATTCATCTAGAGCTTGTCAGTGACCTAACAACAGATGCCTTCTTGGCTGCCTACAAAAGGTTTGTGGCGCGCCGGGGAAACTGCAAGCAGATATACAGTGACAACGCAACCAACTTTGTCGGTGCACGGAACAAATTAGAAAAGGAATTAAAAGGTGCCATAAATTGCGCCACAAAACAGGCAGCAGAAATTATTGCAAATGACGGAACAGATTGGAAATTCATTCCTCCTGCCAGTCCACACATTGGAGGACTATGGGAGGCTGGCGTTAAATCAGTTAAGGGACATCTAAAACGTGTTTTAGGAGAAACGCTTCTCACTTACGAGGAGTTTACTACAGTGTTGCACCAGGTAGAAGCATGTCTGAACTCACGTCCAATCGGTCAGCAATCAAGCGATCCTAACGATCTGGAACCCCTAACTCCTGGCCATTTTCTAATTGGGCGACCTCTAATAGCACCTCCTGAACCTGATGTCAGCGACAAAGAAATACATCAGAGGTGGAAACTTCTCACGAGACTACAGCAAGACATTTGGAGGAGGTGGTCAAAGGAGTATTTGTCACTCTTACAACAACGCAGTAAATGGATGTGTCAGAAGGGAAACCCAAGAATAGACGAGCTGGTAATTGTTAAAAACGACATTCTACCCCCTCAAAGATGGTCTTTAGGACGGATTCAGGAAATCCATCCCGGAGAAGATGGCGTTGTGCGAATAGTGTCTGTCAAAACCCAGAATGGTACCAAAAAGGTTCCCGTAAATAAGCTCTGTCAACTTCCTATCAGCATCACTAGTACCGAAAATCCTTCTACGGAATTTAATACAGTGGCAACGACAATAAAAGGAACTACCTCCAGAGCACTGAATAAAAATAAAAATCGTTCAGTTGCGAATTGCGAGCAAGAGCTCTGGTCCAAGCCAGAACACTTCGACAGAATAAAAGGGCAAAGTAGTAAAAGGAAGGCCAGCTCATCTCCAAATCGTCAACTACAAAGGAAGGCAAGAGTGGCGCCCTGCACTTGGGCTTCCAATTTATTGAAATCAGTACTAGTTATATTATACTTCCTACAGTTGGTCTTTGCTCAGGACTACACTGTGGTACAGCCAAGGTCAGGACTTTACATAGAAAGCTTGGGTCATGCACGAATTAAGCGAGGTGAGCTCCGGCTACAATTATCCTTCCCAATAGAGGAGATATTTGAAGATCAAAGAATGATCAACAACACGTGGAACCAGATCCAGCACATGTGTCAGGAAACAAAGGAGCTCACTCAAATCACTCACTGTGACGTGCTGTTCAAGCATATGTCCTTAAGAAAAAGCCATCTCCTAGAAGCTACTGATGAAATCATCCAAACGGTCAAACGCAAGGACAGGCTAAGACGAGGTGTCTTAGGAAATTTACTAACTAGCATCTTCGGAGTGAATGACGAAGTATATGCAGATTTGGAAACGCTGCAGCACAATCAGCAAGGACTGCTACATTCGTACAATCAGCAAACACTATTGTTCAACACCAAAATAAATCAATCAGCAAGCATCACTTGGGAAAAGTTAAAACAGTTCGACTCCAGGCTATCACAAGTCATCGCCTCAATAAACGAAATGAAGACCTGGTATTCTCAGGCAGACCACAATAGAATTAGTGTCGAGGTCATATCCACGTACATTAGCGCCGAGGAATACTACACAGAATTACAGGACAAATATGAAAAGTGGCTCAAAGCTATTCATCAGCATGGACATCTATCAGAGTTCATTACTTCGCGTCATATCAACGAAATAGCGCAAAACACTTCAAACTTATTAGGACCGAAGCTTTTTGTTCAAAGTTCACCACAATTACACTTAGACATAGCCGCAGAAAATAATACAATAGTGCTGCATGGGTATCTAAATATAGTAGAGAGTAATGTTTATGATTTGATACACGTCACGCCAATACCAAGGAAGACTAGCAATAACTCCTTTACAACTATAAACTTAGAAGTTTCAACTCTTGCGATCGATTACAATCAGCAGTTATACTTCACTCTAGAAGAACAGCAAAGGAAATCATGCTCTATTGTAAGCAAAAATATCTATCTTTGCACACCCACCATTGTGTACAACATAGAAGATAGCCCATCCTGCATTGTCGATATAATTTACGATCGCTACGAAAAAACAGAATGCCAGACGAAGAAGTTTCATCTATTTGGTACCTCTTGGAAGGAACTTACAACAAAGAATAGCTGGCTATACATCACAATGAGCCCGAAGATCGTGGCAGTCATTTGTAAGGGAAAAAGGGTCGATTTACAACTCAACGATACTGGAATCATACATCTCAATAATCAATGCTATTTACAAACAAAGGAGCTAGTCTTAAAGGCCACTATGGAACAATCAATAGAGGTTGTAGCCAGTCACGTGAGAGAGGTACCTCCAAAAATTGCTGATATCCATTTTAATGAGCCACCATTAATTTTAAAGGCAGGAGCCTTAATACGAGCTGACGAACAACTATTAGAATACACCCAGCCTCCTGAGGTACCACACATCAAGAGCCTGAGGAGGGCTGTCGCCATTTACTCAATCACATCAGCTTCAGGAATACTACTTGTACTTGGACTAGGAGTACTGGTATTCAAATATCGCTTGAGCATCATAAGGATTTTCAAGTCACGGCAGAAAAGCGAACAGGAGCCACATGAAGAAAGTCATTCCACTAGCCAGATTGGACAACATTTTGACCGAGTTTTAGCTTCCGCCGCCCCCCAGCATGTTCACACGTGAACAATTATTTTTCATCGTCATATGCTTAAGCTTTCAAAATACTTTAACATATTTCTATTTTTTCTGTTTTGTTTTGTTTAACTAGCATAAGCATTTCTTTTTGCATGCAATTGACTCATAACATGAAAAGAAATTTAATTCGATTATGTTTTGCAACAATTTCTGCGGCACAATTTGCTGACACAGCAAGTGCGCAATAAATGTTATGGGTCAATTGCATTAAGCAATGTAAACAATCAAACCAATTTAATTTCTTTCGTAAACAATTAGTTCAATCAATTATTTACCTAACCCAGCAAATTTTTATGTATATAAATAAGTGCACGAAATAAAGTTTTTCAGAGTTCAAAAAAACGGAGTGTTAATTTAATACTACGCGATCTCTAACATACAATTTCTCTTCGAGGCGTCATACACTTACCTTAATAGAATTAACTTAAGGTTGATTCTGGTAATTATTCATTCTGCTAAGTAAGAGAATTGCAATACCTAATGCCGAAGCAATCACAGTAGCGCAAGTTTTCTTTGATGAAATCGTTACGCGCTATCGCATACCCAAAAGAATACTCACCGATCAGGGAACAAATTTCCTGAGTGAATTATTCAAAAGAGTATGTAAGCTTCTAAAAGTAAAGAAGTTACAGACTTCGGCATACCACCCGCAGTCTAACGGAGTACTAGAGCGTGCCCACAGACCGCTGATTGAATACCTGCGAACAATCGTAGACGAAAATCCCAAAACATGGGACCAATTCCTACGAACCGCTGCATTCGCGTATAATAATAGTGTACACGAGGGTACTAAACTTACCCCAATGGACTGCCTATACGGCTTCACAGCGGATGTCCCATCAAATTTAAAACGGGATCCCGAACCCGTTTACAATCATGAGAGCTATTATCATATACTGAAGTATAAGCTCCAAAAATCATATGCCACGGCAAGAAAGAACTTATTGGCAAGTAAACAGCGCTCAAAGGGGTACTACGATAAGACAGTACGGCCCCTAACTTTCCATGTAGGAGACAAGGTCCTCATCAAGAATGAAAGCAGAAAACATAAACTTTCTCAAATCTGGGTAGGTCCTTATCAGGTAATCGCAATACCAAGTGATGTGAATACTACCATCAAAATTGGTAAACGTATCGTAACGGTACATAATAATCGTTTAAAACCATATTTCGAGTAAGATCATGTTGAACAATAATGAACCAGGTTGAATTGAAATTCCTACTACAGTGTCCATTAATGCTCATTTCAATACCTCCCCATAAACATTTGCGGTGGAGTCACTCCACGGCTCAGTTTAAAACGGCACAATGTACGTATAAATATGCTTAAAGGATTGTTTTCTTCCTCTGAATTGTCCACAGAAATGGCGCTAAAATTCATCGTAGTTGTCCTCCTCATCCAGTACACAACTGGAGCAATCGCTGACAAACCTTAAGTAATTACCCAGCTAAATGGCTCGGGTATATTTTTCGAGGACCTAGGAAATCTCATGGTATATCATGACACCTGGAATGTCCTCACCGAAATAGATTTGGATGAATTAGATGCCCAGATAAAGCTAGCAGAATATGCAGAGCACTTAGTGCATAAACTCTGCATAAATATAACAAACCCAGAAGACCTGTGTAACGTGCAGCAACTACACATACACGCTATAATAGACAGCGTACGAAAGCGCACGGAAACTATAAGGGAACTAGTACCAGGAAAACGCAAGGTCAGATCGCTATTTGATGGAATAAGACAAGAGATTATATCAAGCTTATTGCTCCAAATCATCGAAGTTGAATATCGACAACAAGCCCTTCTGGATATAATAATGGCTAGTAGGACCAATCATATTCATCCACTCCTAATGTCTCCCAAAAATCTACTGGAGATATATCGCAAAACAACTTCGTATTGCCCTAACGATCAGAATTGTTTAGCCATCCTCTACCAAACAGCAGGAGCCCAATCACTCCTTATGCGGAACAAATTGGTGGTGAGAATTACTCTCCCAATTTTTAATCTGCCAAAAATGAGGCTACAACAGATTCAATGCTATCCCGTACCCAAGTCAGCAAATTATTCATTACTTCCAGACCCTGGTTATTCATACATAGCCAGTAGCGCTAAAACCCAGGAATTTCTCCTATTAAAAGGCGAAGACATGAACAACTTTAAGAAAATAACAAGTAATTTGGAAGAAAACACGTATGTAGGCCGACTAAATACGCCCATAATAAAGGCAGCAACATCAAATGAATGTGCCATTAAATTACTATATAATCCTTTAAATGAAGTGCCCAAATGCAGGACCAGAGTACAAGCTCCCCAAAAGGACATGTTGATTAAACTAAACAAGCCAAATACGTGGCTATTTTCATTCATCACCTCAACGGTGCTACACATCACATGTCCAGATCACTTTGTGATCTCGAAACTGGAAGGACAAGGGATATTAGAGATAACGCAACCATGTCAAGTTCAAATAGGTGACAAAGTGCTTAAATACGAAGGTCAGAGTAAATTTCCACTAAAAATTATCCAGCCGAATCAATTTCCTGAGCTCAACCACTCTCTACTCAAAGTAAACCTGACTGAAATTTTACAAGGAACTCAAAACCACAGTCTGGGGAAAATCGAAATCTTAACAGGAGACGATGTCCATAAATCAATTTATACTGACACCCATTCGCTGGAAGAAATCCAAAACAAAATTATTAAATACCAGGAAAAGGTATCGAGTAGAAACGCCCATATCCTGTCCACAACTTCTCTATCATTCACGAGCCTACTAGTTCTGGCCATAATGATTATTGTGGCAGTAAAATATCTACATCCTGTTGTCATCAAGATGAGACAACAGAGAAATCCATCACAAGGTAACCCCGAAATTTCATCAGAGGGAATTCCTTTAGAAGAACGAGCTCCTGCTCCCCAACCCAGTCTAAGGCGAACTAGGAGCCTCGCTAAAACCAAATCGGTTCAAATAATTTAAAAATGCGACACTGATACTGTCAACATGGCTCAACAAATTAATTTAAACAAGGTCGTTCTAACATAGAACAACAATGAAAAAAGTAGTCCTGGTAAAGCGTCCAAAGACAATCTAGGTATATACATATATATCAACCTATGTATATTTAACGACTCAACAAAAATAAAACAATGTATACATAGATATTGTGTAATTAATTATAGTGCAAAATAATAAAACGTATATGCATTAGAAAAAATAAAAATATCTATGAAAACATAGAATTAAGAAAGCGTAAATAAAATCACAGAATAACACAGAATGCGTTAGAACTAATGCTACATAAGAATAAAATAGGAAGAAAGAATTTCAATTAGAAATTAAACCTGTATAAAAACAAAAAAAAACACTAATAAACTTAGAAAGAAAGGCATAAAATAAATAAACTAAAGCTAGAAAATAACAATAACGATAGAAATATAAATGAATCAAAATAGAATGCCCTAGAATTAAATATAAATGTAACACTAGAAAAGATAAAATAACAAAAAACTATAAAACGGTTGCATTTGAAGTAAATAAAAAACTAGAAAAATCAAGTGAAAAGTAGGCCGATGTAAGTTTAACCAGTTGAAAATCTAGGTGATAAGGAACAGACCAGTAAACAAAAGCTTTACCAGGCTACCACACGCAAAAAGCATTTTTTTTTCTAAAATTAGAAATAATTATACATACAAAAACAAAATGTAAAGCCAAGCCGAACGAAAAAATAACATAAAATTACATAAGGCTACACAACAAAAAAAAAATGTCTTTTAACTAAACTTATAATTAGGGAATAAAATATTAAATAACAATTAATATTAAAACAACTAAATCTAACCCAGCCAATAAAATAAAATAAAATAAAATAGACACTAACACTAGGATAAAGAATACAATAGTCCTAAACTAGGGTATAAGTAAAAGAAAACATTTTTGTAAACAAGACCGAAACCGACCGAACCAATCAAGCCAAGCCTATCATACAAAAAAAAAAAAAAAAAAAAAAAAATAATAATAATAATAATAGATCTAGAAATTATTATATATTCATAGATTAAACATATTAACAAAAATTTTGTAAGCCCACACCGAACCGAAAACCCGAACCGCCCAATTAGCGCCAAAACAACTTCCCCTGAGAATTATTCCTCTTCAAAGAATAATTCTCTTTTTCACAGGGGGAAGGATTGTTATATATAAAATATGCCTAAAATGAGATCTGAAAAAAGGCAATAAATAATTATTTAAAATATTTTATACATAAATTTTCATATAAGCTAATCATGCTTAAAAACACGATTCAATCAGTGAAGAAAATTACATCAGCAATTTTCTTCACATACCATTCGTTTTTACAAAGTATATTCCCACGACAAATTTTGCCTTCAGCAAAATTTGTCAGTAGAAATATTTAATTTAAAAAATATAAAACAAAAGACAAATCGTACCTTCAGTACGATTTGTCGTGAAAATTATAATATGTATGTACGAACGTACATACATATCACAAAAAAAAGCTTTCGCGATAAGAAATGCGCGCCGCGAGATTACATTATATGTATACGCGCGCCGCAATTTCAATCGACGGGACGGTGGCTGATGTTTATAAAAACATCAAATTTCATTTTTTCAAGCCACCGTCCAACGAAAAATGTTCTGGACTTGTTTAATCAAGTCCAGAATAAATGAAAATTTTTCTCAGGGTAGAAATGCAACTATGCATTTTCTACCCTGACCGACGGCTCTTGATCGCGATGAAAGTGATCAAGAGCGCAGTCGGTTTTTAAAGGCGCAGTCGAATTGTAGCACGAAAAGAGTGGTGTTCTAAATCCCATACGCGGCAATAGAATTTTGAAAACGAGTGGTGATATAAGTTTTACACACGGCGGTTAAATCTAATAAAACAAGAAAGAAAAGAAGAAAAATAAGTAGCACAAAAAAAAATTGTGGATGTATATTTTTTGTATGCGGATCGGTCGGTTCGGTGCACCTCAGAATTGTGGCATCTAATAGTTATTACTATCAACCAAGTGTATATGCAAAACCTAATTGCAAACAAAAAGTTTGAATTGTGGAAACTAATAGTTATTACTAGCAACCAATTGTATGTGTAAAAGTCAATTGTAAAAAAAAAAAGGTTTGAATAAAGGGCGGTGGATATATTCCCGCCGTACAAGTGAAAAAGTGAGAAATTGTTTATTTAAACCAACAAGGGATTCAGCAGGTAGGAGAGAGTGATACCTATATATATACGAGGAGATATATATATATATATCTATAAATATATAAAGAAAAGAATATATAACAATTGGACTTGGGATTACGCAGAACCTTCACATGGCAATTTGTTATTGCTGCAATACCCAAACCCCTTTTAGGTGCGGACTTCCTTCGTCACTTGGTCCTCACCATTGCATCTGGTCAAAAAGAAAAACGGTGAGTGAAGGCCATGTGGGGACTATAGGCGTTTAAATGCATGCACAGTCCCGGACAATTACCCAATTCCATTAATATACGACTTTATATCCAACTTACAGAATTGTGACTATTTTTCAACTTTAGATCTAAAAAAAGCTTATCATCAAATTCCTATCGAACCCAAAGACATCCCAAAAACGGCTATTTGCACGCCGTTCGATCTGTTTGAATTTACACGAATGACTTTTGGGCTTTGTAACGCAGCTCAAAGCTTTCAACGGTTTATACATACAGTCCTCCGAGGGTTCTCTTTCTGTTTTGTGTATTTAGATGACATTTTGATTGCCTCAAAATCAAAAATCGAGCATTACAGTCACGTAGAATTGATCTTCAAGAAACTACAGGAATTCGGTCTAATCATCAACATTGAAAAATGTACGTTTATGCTAAAGGAGGTAAAATTCTTAGGCCACCTCATTACACCTCAAGGCGTCAAGCCATCTCCTGAACGAGTCGAGGTGATCAAAAATTTCAAACTTCCTGAGACGGTCAAACAGCGGCGACGGTTTTTAGGTATAGTGAATTTTTATCGTAGATTCCTACCTCATGCTGCAGAAGCTCAGATTTCACTGAACCAATATCTCTCGGGATCCAAAAAAGACGGTGCAAGACGTTGTGTGGTCAGTCGAAGCAAAGACATCCTTTGACCTAGTAAAAGACCAGTTGGCACAAATTGCCCTCCTAGCTTTCCTTATTCTTTCGGCCGATTTATCTCTATGGGTGGACGCATCAGATTCCGCCATTGGAGCAGCAATTCAGCAAAAAGTGCATGATAGCTGGCAACCGCTGGGTTTTTATTCAGGTAAACTAAATAATGCTCAGCGGAACTATAGCACCTACGATAGAGAACTCATTGCGTCATATAAAGGTATCAAATATTTCCAGTATCTGTTGGAAGGACGACCTTTCTCTTTATACACGGACCACAAACCTCTAGTCTACGATTTCCATCAAAATCCGGAAAAAGCAACTCCACGTCAGTTGCGACACCTAGACTACATTGGGCAATTCACAACGGAAATCAGACATGTTCCGGGGAAAGAGAACGTTGTCGCCGATGCTCTTTCTAGGATCGATGACATACATGAGTTCAGTCAATTTTGAAGCCATCGCAGATAAGCAAGCTGCAGATACTGAGTTTCATCAATTTCGTCAAAATTCTCGGTATAAATTTAGTAAATTGACAATCTTCGGTTCAGACAAAGAGATTTTCTGCGAAATCTCATCTTCGAAATCCAGGCCGTACATTCCTAAGGAATTTAGAAAGCAAATTTTTATTTCCATTCACAATTTAGCGCACCCCAGTATTAGAGCAACTAACAAAATGGTCACAGGAAAGTATTTCTGGCCATCTATCAACAAAGACATCAACACTTGGTCTCGCGCATGCTTAGCTTGTCAGCAAAGCAAAATTTCTCGTCACTGCAAAAGTCACCTAGGAACGTTCCAGGGGGGTCAGATCGCTTCGAAGTCATCCACTTGGACATGATAGGACCGCTTCCTCCATCACAGGGCTTTAGATATTGTCTCACGATCATCGATAGATTTACAAGATGGCCAAAGGCAATTCCCTTGACAGACATTTGCGCTGAGACAGTGGCCGAAGGACTATGTCAGAACTGGATAGCTCGTTTTGGGGTACCCAAAGCAATAATCACAGATCAAGGATCACAATTCGAATCAGCACTATTCGCGGAAATGTCCAAGTTACTAGATTTTGCACGCAATAGAACTACGGCCTTCCATCCTCAATCAAACGGTTTCTTAGAAAGGTGGCACAGAACTCTGAAAGCTTCTCTCATGGCGTACAAAGACAAATCATGGTCCAAAATTTTGCCGTTTGTCGTATTAGGTCTTAGAACCAACTTCAGAGAGGAATTCTGGTCAGCATCCTGTGGAACTAGTATATGGGAAGAGTCTACGTATTCCAAGTGACTTCCTACAAAATTCTGAAATGCATCAAAGCCAATTCGTCATTTAATTGCGAAATTTTTTCTCTGATACCCATTGCCGCTTCAGACCATTCGCGTCAGACCTTGTTTAAATTCAAAGAACTCGACAGTTGTTCTCAAGAACGGACTCTGTCAGAGCTGCACTACAACCTCCTTATGAAGGCCCGTTCGAGGTGCTTAAACGACACGACAAACTCTTCACGCTAAAAGTCAGGAGTAGGGAGGCCAACGTGTCCTTAAATAGACTCAAACCATATTTTACCGAGTCGGTTGTCAATGGTCCAGAACAAGGGAACAACAATCATGATTCACCAGTTGGAAACAGTACGATGCGTGCAGGGACTGAGAGCCTATCTGGGTCAAACCAGGAGTACTCTCGGCCAACAAAGGAAAGTTCTCACACAACAAGCGAAAACTCACAGCCAAGGTCCCGACATTCAAAATTCGCATGACGTATCAACACCTTCATCTGGTATAGAACCTCGGCGCATTAGAATTTTGACGGATGGTTCCACAGTGATCCCGCAACGTACTATTCGTGCTGGTCGAGCCACAAGAACTCCTAGGCAATTTCCCTGAAACATTGGTTTCGCTGGCAGCGGAGTAATGGGGCGACGCAGAACACCTTTAACGAAAATACTTTTATGCGTTGAGCCGCTGTATTGACCTGATTGTTAAGGACACTTCTAAATTATACTGTCCCTGAAAATCCACTTTGTGCAGCGTGATCAATTATGTCGTTTTCGTTTGAACATCAGTTTCGCTCTGGAGGCAACCTAAGTGCTGTCAAAGCGTTCGTTTGAAGCAAAAATGACGTCATGGGTTGCCTCTGGTGGCAACCCAAAAAGCATCAGTTTCACTCTGAAAATTTACTCGGGTACACTATGAGTTCACTCACACAAACAAAGTCTGGTTGTGATTTGATATTACTTAATTAATTTTAAAGGCATCAATTTTTAGTAAGAGCACTCTACTTTTATTACATTATCCTCAAAATTATTCCACAAACAAATTACCAACCAGTTGTCGCAAAAAGATCATAGCTACTTTGACGTTAGTATACATATACAAGCAAACTTTTCAGGTGCACTCTGAAACCGTTCGATTGAACGGGGCTGCCTCCAGAGCGAACCTGGATGTTCAAACGAAAACGACATTAGTTTCCATGTATTAGTAAGTAGACTAAAAAAATAAGTAAAACGATGTTAGTTTTTAAGTCACTCTCGTTTCAATCTTGTAAGAGGAAACATCTAAAAATAATTAAAAAGAAATAATAAAGAAATAAATAATATCAATCACAGTCATTATTTCTACAACGATTTTCCAGCAAACCAGAGAGCAGTCTCGACGCCGATGTACAGCATCACCACGGCGTTCCAGGAAAAGAAAATATTATAACTGCATTAAATAACCTTCTTCCTTTTCTGTAGCTCTAGCTAAAGTTGACGGAGGATAAAGAAAATCTTTCTAGATTTCCTTCTACCTACACAAGTCATTAGTCGCGTGCTACCCAGAGCACCCGATCCAAGGATTCCTTAGTATTCCAATCATCAATACAAATTAAGTGGATGACTCGAAAAACTGTTCACGTATTTTCTCCAAATGTCATATAAGGTATTATTTTAAATAAAAAGAAGGGAATTCACTTTTTGATTTTGAATATATTTTAGGGGAGTAACAAGAATTCATAAATTCGAATATACAAGAACACAATTATATATTTCAAGAAAAAAAAATAATATAAACTGAAATCCAACAAATGAACTGTTTATCGACTGGTAGATACATTTCAATGTTTAGTATTATAAAAGATTATTTTAAAATGTGGTGTTTCCTCCTTTGGCTTTAATAACTGCTTGTATTCGTTTAGGCATACTGGCCGTTAATTTAGCCAAAGTTTCGGAGCTGATTTTCTCCCACGCCTTTTGAACATTCACCCAGAGCTCATCAACGGTTTTTGGGACTTCCTTTTGTGTAATTAGTCTTTTTTTAATTATAGCCCAAAGATTCCCGATTGAATTGAGATCAGGTGACTGAGCAGCCCATTTCATCGTTTTTATAGCATTGTTTTCTACCACACTTTCGTAACACGAGCCGTATGCTTCGGGTCATTATCTTGCATAAACTCCAAGTCACCTGTCTCACATCCAAACTTCTCAAAACTGGGCAACAACGAGTCTTCAAGTATGCGTACATAATCTTTGGCATACAAAATTCCTTGAATACGACGCAGTTTTCCCAATTTTTCGCCACAGAAACAGCCCCAAACAACTAGTGAACCTCCTCCGAACTTCAAGGTCTTAAGTATATTTTTTTCTGTTGGTCCAATTCCTTTGTCGTAGCAGCTCCAAATGCGTCCGTCAGAGCCTAATCGATTAATTTTTGCCTCATCCGACCATATAACTAATTTCCATTGCTCAGCAGTCCAATTTTTGTGAAGTTTTGCAAACTCTAATCTTCCTTTTCTATTTTTCTCCGATATTTGAGGCTTTTTTATCTTAGTTCTGGCCTTTAAATTTGCATTTTTCAAGCAATTTCGAATGGTGTCATTGCACTCATTGATATTTAATGCAACAGAAGGTTCTTTATTGACATCCACAGCGTTGCTTGCAGCATACCCATACCACAGTATATGCTGTGCCCATACTACCGCAAGCCGGCCATTTTGAAATTGCAAAATTTCTGAAATTTCTCATCGGATGGCCGTACAAATCTTTATTTGCGATTTGAGGTGATAACATAATAATTTAATAATCATTACGTGTTGTGACTTAATTGAACACGCGCACAATTAATTTCGGTAATCATATAAGCAACTACGCGAAGCATATCTAAGCCAGGGGAAGGAAATTCCTTCCTTCCAAGACTAGTGCAGTTGTATAATCGTTTCAACAATTTATCAATGATTAATATCAAAACGTTTTCCTAAAACTTCTTAATGTTACATATTAACCCATATGTAAATAAAATAAAAGCATTTTACGTGCATTGATCAATGCCCGGTCAGCATAAATAAAGAATGACCTAATGGCTGATCAGAATTTATTTCAGAGTGCCTTACCTTCGTAATAATGACCTACTTCGCAGGTAAACAAAGCGAAGTAGGAAATAAAAATCTTGTTTGGAAACATCAAAAAATTCTGGGACAGAAATTACGCGTAGCCGATTCTGCAGTTTTTTTAAATAAACTAATTAATATCGAGTGCAGTAGAAGAAGTTCAGTTTTTTTTTTGAGTCTTTATAGCGAGGAGAGTAAAAGAGTTAGTTTTTAGTATTAGAGTGAGCCGGTAAGAAAAAAGATTAAAACTTAAGTGAAAAAGTTCCGATTTAAGAAAGTGTATAACGTACAGTTGAAAAAGAAAAATTTAGTTGCGTATAATTGGAATAACAAAAGTTGAATTGTGTGAATTGATGTACAATATCTGTATGTGCGAGTTACAAAACGAAATAATAAAGTTTAATTAGTGAATTGGAGACTTTTTAAGTGTTTAAATTTATTTGTGAATCGTTATATAAAGCCCCACATCCCCTTTTCTCGCGGTGTATAAAAACCAACTACCACAGTGCTAAGGCACACTA
Source organism: Dioctria rufipes (assembly GCA_963924295.1). Taxonomy (NCBI): domain Eukaryota; kingdom Metazoa; phylum Arthropoda; class Insecta; order Diptera; family Asilidae; genus Dioctria; species Dioctria rufipes. The sequence continues at coordinate 168,388,867 of OZ002741.1, read as the reverse complement.
AGGTTCGCACTAAGTCAAATTTTGTATGAAAATTTAGCAAGCTACAAGATATTGGCGAAAATTTATTTATTAACCGGATAAATTTACCCCATGTGTATCATAAGCATTAAAGATATCAGTATTGAACTACTACTGTTAAATTTTTTTTTGCATTTGAGCTAACAATTAGTGTGAATTATTGTTATCCTTTTGATGTTAGTTAGTTCCACTCTAGTGGACTATATGTATGTACATCAGGGAGATGAAGGTCTGTTTTCTGACATACGCGTATTTTGAATTTAAGTCTTCGATATAACTCATATGAGCCGATACTCTATATTGTTGACTACTTTTCTACTGTTTCGTTTAGCGAGTCAGCAGCGGCATGCAGATCATCACGGAGTCGCCTCAGCGATGGATCCGCAGCAACGAAATACCTGTAAGTTGTTGTTTATTTGCACATGTAAGATACATACATACATACATATATATGTATACGAACTATCTAATGACATTTTTCTCCATTTTTGTATCTTTAAAGTAAACCAAAGATTCGACTCATATACATATATAGGTATAGGAATTATTTAATGAAAATTTTCTTCATTTCTATATTTTAAACTAAACCAAAAATTCGGCATATACATATATAGGTATAGGAATTATTTAATGAAAATTTTCCTTCCTACCTGAATATTCGGTATGAAACCATTTTTTTTCAATAGCTTTAGGCTGACATTATAGTTCTTATATTGAGATTAAGTTAGAATTCGATCTAGTTACATATATAGGTATATAACTTGCTTAAGGAGATCTTCCTTCATTTTTATGTTTAAATTAAGCCAGGAACTCGATCTATACACATATATAGGTATGCAAAATAGTTAATGAAATTTTTCTTTCTTACCTGCGTTGTATGTTATTCTTTATGATGATAAGTCTTTCACTAGCTGTAGGCTTGGCATTACCTTCTTGGCACGTTTAGAAATTCGTGTGCCTCATGATGCTGTATCAGAATTGTGCTGAGATCTTTCGTAGTTGAGGTATACAGATTTATTTTAATTCAAAGTTTAAGAGCAACCTAAGTAGCTGTTGAAAGGAATTTGCAAATAAAATAAAGGAGAAGTTCAGAAATAAAATCTTGTTATAACGTAATGGCTCCATAAAGTTTTTTTTTTTGGTTCTCTCCTTCACTATCCCGGAGCCCTCTCACATGATGACGGTCGTCTATAGATCCGCTCGTTATTCTCTCTTTACAGGTCTATAAGGGACTCTGAAAATATCTGCCCTCAGAGTCAGTTGGGTGGTTGGGGCATGGCATGCAGGAAGGCAGACCATCTGCGCCTTCAATATGGATATAGGTAAGTGACGTAAAGGTCCCTTCAGGACTGAATGTGTGCCGGCGTTTTGGTTAAAGGCATGAAATTTTTTTTTTTTTATTATGGCAGGCGGCAACGGCAGGTTTTTTCGTGGAACCTCCCCACACTCTCCGCCAATAGCCGAGGCGAGTTAGCGTGCCGCCCTGCAGTCAACGCTGTCCGCCGAGTGATCTGTCAGCTCATGCTGGCAGTCGGGACTTAACGTCCGGTCGTCAATCACTCATCATAGTTCCATAACATATACTTCAAGTAGAGATCAAGTAATCAAAATATCATGTAAACACGCATTGACTTCAAGTAAACTTGGGTCAAGTAAATCAGAAAAGTATGGAAACGCCAAAGAGGAACAAGAAGAAGATCATTCTTGATGATTCAGATTGTGATTTTTAGCACTTTTCTCAAGATATTTATCTAAAAATCCGTACCTATGTATTAAACCTAATGCAAAGTTGTCAAGAGTAAAATGTCACTTCAAGTAAATTTCAAGAAAATTTCAAGTCAAGTAATTGGAATTAATTCAATCAAAATCGTATTTGAGTTTCAAGACGATTTTAAGTCAAGTACTCAAGAGTTCATGTAAACGTACTGAGAGTTGTAATATTTGATCAATTTATTAACCGGATTTTTGTAGTTAACGTAGTTTTGTACGTCTTTGCTGTAAGTACGGATGAATTAGATTTCTTTTCGTGGCCGTATTTTCAATATAATTATTTTTTTTTATTGTATGCATTATGCATATTATTTTAATATTTTTAATATTTCCAAATAATTTTAGCTACCTGTTTTTAGAAATATTGTCAGTGCGCGTTGCATTTCCGTAAAAAAATTGCCAAGTTCTTCTTCTTCTTGTTTTTAATATATCTTTTCTCCGAGTCTCCGCGGTCATAATTTAGCTACTAAAGTCTAGTATCGAGTTCGAGTAAAATGTGACATTTCCATACAAATTTTAGCTCTGGTAAAACCGCAAGCAAAAATTTTACTGATTATTTTACTAGTGCAGTACGGAGTTCACTGGTAAAAAGTGAATATTTCTCTATTTTAAAGTAGATGGCACTTTGCATATCTCCACTTATTTTACTGGACATTTTAATGCGCGGATCATGAAAATGCTGGTAAAATGTTGATAATTCCCGTTTCTATGACAATTTTTAGATTGTGTTTTTTTTATTTCTTGGCAATTTTCAGATTATTTTTGTTAATTTTTCGAATGATTTAATTTCTCTTGATAATTTCTAGCTTAATTAAGTCCATTTTTAATTGAAATTGTAAAAATGTTTATCTAATCTTCATAAACAATTTGAAATTTTTCAGCGATAAAAGTTTTAAACATTTGTCATCTTGTTTTCTCCAAATTAACATATATCAAAATTTTACCAGCGATTTTAATGTGAAATTTTTGGAGACCGCGTTAAATTTTACTTTGCTCGAACTCGATACTAGGTTTAAAGGTTAGAATATAGAGCAAACAGGAATGGTGGTAAGCCAGATTTTGGGTAATGAATTTCTGGTTGTGTTGGTAGTCCACTTTTACATGTGTTTACACGCCATCCCTATTCTAAGCAACTTGTCAATTTGCAAAAAGTAAACAAAGGTTTTGAGGGGAGCATCTGTGGTAAAAAATGTTCTTTTTCTGATTTATTTTGAAACAATTCACATAATTAATTTATATAAATCTCTGCTTCTATTAACAAACAAGATAATTTAGATAGTGCAGTTGCCACAAAGAGGATTTCCCTGACCGAACACTTCATTTCTGTTTTTTTAATTGATATGAAGATTTTAACAGGCACTAATGGCACTATAAAACTTTGCACTAAATAAAGTTCAAAGATAAATAGTTTTGAAAAGAATTGATTCGGTACTTTTGTTGAATTTCGCAAAAGAATTTTAGATTGCATAAACCTGTTCACAAAACAAAATCACATTTGACAATTATTCAACAGCTTCTCATTCCAGCATCTCACTTACTCCTATGTATAACCTCCTGCTCTTGACAAATTACACTCATGTACACGAACTTTACACGATTCAACCATTCCTGTTTGCTATATATTCTAAGGTTTAAAGCCTAGTACGCTGTTCAAGCGAAAATTTCGCCTGCATTATGGGCAGTTGTGGAGAAAATGTAAAATCGTAAAATCAGAAATTACTATATATTTGCCAAAGCGCCAAACATCAAAGGGTGTATATCTCAACTTTTCCGTGCGAAATATGTCGGCCTGGATCTTAGAATATAGAACAAACAGGAATGGTTGAATCGTGTAAAATTCGTGTACATGAGCGTAATTTGTCAAGAGCAGGAGGTTATACATAGGAGTAAGTGAGATGCTGGGAGAAAGATTTGTCAAAGCTGGGTGCAGAATTGTCAAATGTGATTTTGTTTTGTGAACAGGTTTATGCAATTTGAAATTCTTTTGCGAAATTTAACAAAAGTACGGAAGTAATTCTTTTCAAAACTATTTATGTTTGAAGTTTATTTTGTGCAAAGTTTGATAGTGCCACTAGTGCCTGTTAAAATCTTCATATCAATTAAAAAATCAGAAATGAAGTGTTCGGTCAGTGATTGCAAATATAAATTGGATTATAAACTAGGGAATCCCGTTTGAGGCAACTTCACTATCTAAATTATCTTTTTTGTTAATAGAAGCAAAGTTTTATATTAATTAAATATGTGAATTGTTTCAAAATAAAGCAGAAAAGAACATTTTTTACCACAGATGCTCCTCTCAAAATATTTGTTTACTTTTTGCAAATTGACAAGTTGCTTAGAATAGGATGGCGTGTAAATACATGTAAAAATGGACTACCAACACAACCAGAAATTCATTACGCAAAATCTGGCTTATCACCATTCCTGTTTGCTCTATATTCTAAGGCCTGGATATAAATATAAATGCTGCGGAAAAATATCCCCACTTCATATTAGCGCCATCTGCATTCCATGATCGCAAAATAGCATAGTATTTAGAGGATTCCAAAAGTTTAATGAGTTGCCATTAAGATTAAAAACCGAAACGAACTTTAAGGTTTTTAAAACTGAAATTGTTAAATATGTAAAGGAAAAATTCTAAATCTAAGTAATTAGCACTAGCAATTAACTAAATATTATAGATTTATGTAAATAGCTATGAATATGCTAATAAATTATTATTGTTATTATTTTGATTACTTGATCTCTACTAGAAGTATACTTCAAGTATTCATGTAAACGTACTGATAGATTACTATCATGAGCCAGTTGCGTGTATTGGTGGCCGCAAATTAGAGGTGCAACCTTGCGGCCTAAAACAGCTCTTCATTGATTAGTCTGATTTAATGCACTGCACACAAGTAAACATGGAAGAATGTACTGCTACAACATGGTTAATTACTGAACAAATTCAAAAACATTATGTGCTTTTTTGTTAACGGCGACAAATCCAATTTCATATTGGAGCTATGCAAGTTTTTTAGGCAAACGGGATAATTTTATACACACTTCCTCCTATCACAACACATATGTTACAATGAGGAGATGTTAATATTTTCAACTAATGCTCCATCAAAAGAAACGGAAGTGGTTAAGTGATCATCTTGAGAGATGAGATAGTTTTGGATCTTAGGCGCATGGAATTCGACGCGATCACTTTTCACAAGCGAAGATATTGTCAAAATCGTTGTTCAATGAAATAATCACAATCTCGTTTAATACCTGTGACATTCCCTCGAAGTCCATAAAAGTGTCAAAGAAGTAAGCGAAATCAACGTCTGCCATCGGCAAAACTATAGATGGGATGGAAAGCAGATTGAATTGAATTAGTTCTAATCTGAATAACGTTGTACTGTGAATTTTATCGCAAATTATTTTTTAATTGGTTTTCACATCAGGAACAACGAAAACGTAATAAAGTCGTAGCTTTCAAAACGATATTTATTTAACACGCCCATATAAAAAGTTTTTATAACTTTTTTAACCTGGACGCGAATTAGCACCTTGGTGGGCGCAAACTGATAATTTCCGCATACATTAGATAAAAGATAAATATTCCGCTTACAAAATTACAAATTTTTAAACCTGGACATTAAGGGAATTCTTTTAAGAACCATTCTTGTAAGGATGGCATATCCTTAAATGGACACGAATTGGTGCGTTTACCCTATAATAAAAATAATAATAAAGTAAAATAATAAAATATCTTACCTTTCTCTGTTGATACTCATTTTATTTTTGTTTTCACCTCTAACTTTCTGACAAGAAGTGAATCATAAGTAGTGCCAACTGCTGGACATAAAAATCTTGTTCTCTTGAGCCGTTCTTTTGTGTATCTCTTGTTCTGCTCTGTTCTGCGGACACAAAAGAACACAGCTAATATACTACTTTACGAAATCCCAAATCGAAATTTTCGTGGCACCTTTTGCGCCCACATTTTTTGTATAGGAAACGAAATTTTCGCTTGAACAGCGTACTAGGCTTAAAGAACGGCCTGATATTGGAGACCCGCTAAAATTAAGCTTAGCGCTGCCGCGGACATTAATACTAGCCTGAAGGACTACGCGGAGCAACATTTTATGCTGGTACGTCTAAGCATCAAGAATGAAAATTCTTTCCTTCCCTAAAATGTTCTCGTGTGGGTAGACTCTATGGTTGGAACCTTTTGTAGAGAAGGGTTGGAGGAACTAAACCTTAGAATATAGAGCCTTAGAATATAGAGCAAACAGGATGGTGATAAGCCAGATTTTGCGTAATGAATTTCTGGTTTGGTTGGTAGTCCATTTTTACATGTATTTACACGCCATCCCTATTCTAAGCAACTTGTCAATTTGCAAAAAGTAAACAAATATTTTGAGAGGAGCATCTGTGGTAAAAAATGTTCTTTTCTGCTTTATTTTGAAACAATTCACATATTTAATTAATATAAAACTTTGCTTCTATTAACAAAAAAGATAATTTAGATAGTGAAGTTGCCTCAAACGGGATTCCCTAGTTTATAATCCAATTTATATTTGCAATCACTGACCGAACACTTCATTTCTGATTTTTTAATTGATATGAAGATTTTAACAGGCACTAGTGGCACTATCAAACTTTGCACAAAATAAACTTCAAACATAAATAGTTTTGAAAAGAATTACTTCCGTACTTTTGTTAAATTTCGCAAAAGAATTTCAAATTGCATAAACCTGTTCACAAAACAAAATCACATTTGACAATTCTGCACCCAGCTTTGACAAATCTTTCTCCCAGCATCTCACTTACTCCTATGTATAACCTCCTGCTCTTGACAAATTACGCTCATGTACACGAATTTTACACGATTCAACCATTCCTGTTTGTTCTATATTCTAAGTATAGAGCAAACAGGAATGGTGATAAGCCAGATTTTGCGTAATGAATTTCTGGTTTGGTTGGTAGTCCATTTTTACATGTATTTACACGCCATCCCTATTCTAAGCAACTTGTCAATTTGCAAAAAGTAAACAAATATTTTGAGAGGAGCATCTGTGGTAAAAAATGTTCTTTTCTGCTTTATTTTGAAACAATTCACATATTTAATTAATATAAAACTTTGCTTCTATTAACAAAAAAGATAATTTAGATAGTGAAGTTGCCTCAAACGGGATTCCCTAGTTTATAATCCAATTTATATTTGCAATCACTGACCGAACACTTCATTTCTGATTTTTTAATTGATATGAAGATTTTAACAGGCACTAGTGGCACTATCAAACTTTGCACAAAATAAACTTCAAACATAAATAGTTTTGAAAAGAATTACTTCCGTACTTTTGTTAAATTTCGCAAAAGAATTTCAAATTGCATAAACCTGTTCACAAAACAAAATCACATTTGACAATTCTGCACCCAGCTTTGACAAATCTTTCTCCCAGCATCTCACTTACTCCTATGTATAACCTCCTGCTCTTGACAAATTACGCTCATGTACACGAATTTTACACGATTCAACCATTCCTGTTTGTTCTATATTCTAAGAACTAAACTCATTCATTTGATAGCTGTCATCCAATTGAGAATGGGAACTTCAAAACTCGAAAGTAAAAACACTGCGTGAAAGATGTACCGCTGGTGCTAATTTAATAAAATTTTAATTGGAAAAATTACACAACTATAAAGTTATTATAAAATTACATGTTTTACGTGTATTGAGAACGTTTTAAGTATTCATTTAAATATAATTTAGTAAGTTTCTAATCCATCTTATTTTTTTAGATAAACAGTTGGTGAGAATGTGGTCCTCTGTCGCTAAACAGAAAAGTTTTTTTAGTTTTCGGGCATGTAACAACTTGTTAAGAAATTTACAAATTTATGGTAAAACCTGTGACAATTATTCATATGCCACGGCTGTAAATTACTTCATTTTACCTATTCCGTGTAATTACCACACTGGCATTGTATCAGTAAGGCTTTATTCAAGCATAAAGAAGGAATCTGTTCATATTAAGGCAGTAAAAGGAAGGGAAATCCTTCAAAATGTTTTCGAAAAAAAGCGTGATGTGCTGCTCGAAAAGAAAAATGATTTGGTTAAAGACATCCGAGAAAAGAAAACAAAAGTTAAGGCAAAAGTAGAGGAAGTGATAGAGCGTGAAAATATACTAACGATTCCAAACCTGTTAACTGTGGGAAGAGGTATATTGGCTCCTTATTTGGGCTTCGTAATAATTCAAAACGATTTCTCTTTGGCTATGATTCTTCTAATTGCTGCTGGAATTACGGATTTAGTAATATAATTTCAAAGAATTCATCGCAAATTATTAATTTTACTAATTCTGAAGCTGGATGGACAAATCGCACGGAATTGGCCTAAGCAGGCGAGCAAATTTGGTTCTTTTCTAGATCCATTGGCAGATAAGCTGTTGGTCGGATCTCTAGTAATTTCTTTAGGTTATTGCAGTTTGTTGCCGGTATGGCTTGCTGGAATGATATTATTTAGAGATGCTTTTTTAGTAGCGGCTGGTTTTGTAATCAGATATATCAGTCTTCCACCTCCAGTAATTTTCCTTTAATAAAATTTTACAATGACTCATATTTTTTAATTCAGAGAACGTTATCGAGATATTTTGATGCCACACATGTTACTGCACAATTGGAGCCTACGTTTGTTAGTAAGGTGAACACTGCAGCCCAGTTGCTCACTATCGGATTGAGCTTAGGTGCTCCTATTTGGGGTTATATTGGTAAGAAAAACATACTTTTAGTTGCAACCTTGTAAGTTTTTGCTTATTTTTATTTAGATCATCCTGTTTTACATGGGTTGTGGTACTTGGCTGGTACAACGACAATTGCAGCTGCTATTAGTTACATTATTAATAGAAAGACGTATAGAATATTAAACAGGACGAAGAAAAATATTGAATAATATTTTTACTGCCGTATGTATTTTAAGACAAAAATTTGATGTTACTGTACCAGGAAAAGTTTAGTAAATGCTATAATAAATTGCATTCATTTTTGCAGTACATATCTGAAGAACAATTGAAGATTCCATTATATTTATCTTAATTGCAAATGTTGCATGGAGTCTTGACTAAGATCGTAAATAGCTCAAGACCTGGATGTCGCATTAATACCAGAACAGAGTACATACCTATACACATTTCATAGGGCTATTGTGACATTCCGCAATGGACTTCAGCATTTGAAATGATGGATATGTCGAGTGTATCATATTCTCGCATCTTCCTTGTTGAGGAAGTCAATCAAGCGTATTCGAAACTGCTCTCGACATGTAAAACATGTAGTCCATTCCGGAATGCACTGCCCACATCACAATTTGTATACTCTGTTCTGGTATATCATGCGATATCTACTGCTTGTAGTAACTTTGCTAAGATATAGATCGATAGATTCTCGGACTATCGATCTTTCTTTTAGACTACAAAGCACAGATAAAAATATGCCAGAACGTTTCGCGGGTGTACAATGAGTCTTCAGGTGGGCATATCGATAAGTAACAAAACTAAGTCTTGATCAAAATTTACAACTTTTGTAATACTTACGGAACATTATTTGAAGTCTGTAAATTCAAAGAATTCACTAATCGTGGTTTTTATCGTTATTATCTTCATTATTTTCTAATATTCTATTACACTGAATTTATAATCTAACTAGCTTCCTATTTCAATTACAGTTAATCGCGAATCATTAATACCAGAGCACGAAATTTTATGCATTGCACTGATAAAAACGTACGTTGTCCCAAGACTTACTTTCCTATGCTTGGCATTCATTACCCATAAATCGACAAGGAAATGGTTTTTATTCCATGGTTTCTTTCCAGTTTAAAGAGTTTAATGATGCTAATTACTAAAGTGAGAAAAACCATGTGCAATTGATGCTGGTCAAACAACCATACAGATACAGAATAACAAAATATGTCTACCAAGAAATATAAACAAGTGTGAAATCCTGTCATCCTTTATGTTAAGATTTTCGGGTGAACTTTTTCCCTTACTCAACTTTTCTTCTGAATTTATGTGCACTTTGCTATTGATGAATAAAAGCCACTCACGAGTTGGATTGATTCCGTTCCGATACCTTAGCCGCTGTTTCGAAATTTTTATGCACTATTTGTGTCCGATAATAAAATTTGGCTCTGTTTTTTAGGTAAAACAGAATTTATATTGGTGCGTTTGTTCCTGGGAGTTTCGTACCTCGGGTGGGAGCTTGTGCCTTGGGGAGTTTCCTATCTGCATACTGAAGCTTATCAATAGAAAATTCAAAGTACATTTTCAGGGAGCCTGTTCATCGAATTAAATGCCAATTCTTAAATTTATCGGAAACCATTTCATTTTTTTCGAATCGCAAAATAAAATTGAGTTTTAACTCGTAACAGATTGGAACCGATAGATTAAGAAAATGAGTTAGAAAGAAAAGGGAGAAGATATAAATTCAAAAGTCTCAATTTGTTTTACTTCATAAAACTTTTAAATCCTTACGTTGCTACAATATACTTGTCTTGTTTATACATTTCATAAGCAAATTCTTCTATATGATTGGGATCAAATTCTAGTCCAATGTAATCGACTTCCAAACTAAAAGGACCATTCAATCCTCCCTTAGCTCCAACAGAAATCCCAAAATGAGTTACTCTATTTAAAACTATAGGCCCTTGTTTATCTTGCACTCGACCTCTAGAAGCAAAGAAGAATTTTGAAAAAGGAATCTGAAATTATAGTTTAATATTTTAAGTATATTCATCCAAAGTTAAATTAAGAGTAATGCATTTTTCAAAATACCTTAACAAGTTGCCAGTGAGGTCCGCCTCTGGTGTAGAGAACAAAGTGGTAAATATCATTCCATAATAGATCAAAATAGCCTTCCGTATGTAGATTAATTAAGTAGGAGCGGCCATCTCCTCTTACCCTAAGAACAAGAGTATTGTACTGGCACCAGTCATATGTACTTTCTCTTTTAAAAGATCTCTATTAAACATTTTTTTTTAGTCAAAACTGTATAGTTTTTTTATAATAGTCCGTACCCTAACTCTTTTCGTTGTTATATTTGCGTAGCCCGTTCGCTTTATCTTGCCATCCTTTACATGTTGAGAATCAACAAATCCATGAAATATTCCATGGCCATTATTGCTAATTTCCAGCTTAGCTGAACTTTTGCCTTCTTTATGGTCACTATCTGCTGTTACAACCCACTTTTCCAAATCTTCGTTATTTTCAAATTTCCATACAATATCAGTTTCACCTGTTTAAACAAGATTTAACAATTAACAAATTGAAATTGAACGCAGCTGAAAGCGTCGCTAGTTAGAATTTGGAGTTTCGAGTAATGAAAAGCTACGTTTGCTATACATATTTGTAATGAGTTAGTAGACAGTTCACACAAGATAATTGAGACTTGATCTATTTGTAGAAGATAGTCGGATATCGAATTTTAGTATTTTAATATTGCTCTTCTCATAGGGTATATTATTATACCCTAGATGAAATCTAAATGGTATACTAAGTTTGTCATTCCGTTTGTAACACCTCGAAATAATGATGGTAGAGCAAAATGGATTGGACACCAACGCATAATCTTAAAAAAGTTATTGTGATTTTTGCGCACGATAACTCGAGAACGCATTTACTTAGTAAGTTGAAATTTTGTACACGAACCTTAAAAAATAAAAGTAAAATTAAGTTCGAAAATGAGACAAATCGGGCAACCCCTTCTTGGGGTTTCCATATAAAAATTTAGGTTTTTTACATATCTGTGAAAAAGATCAGTCCTAAACATTTTTATTGTACTAAAAACTTCAGAATACGAAATCCTATAAAATTGATTATAATCATTTTTTCTGTCCGACGAACCGCTCTAAAAATATATGCAAAAAACCACTCCAAAAATTAAACTTGCATAGAACGGTGACCATACGAAATTTAATACGGGCATTCATCTAGGTCCTAGTGTATCATAAGAATTGGTCTTAGCCCAATTTTAGCTTTTCTACTTGTTTGTTTGTGCTACAATCAGTTAACTGTACAAAACAGATACACAAAATAGCAGGTATAATACTGTTCCTGTTATTGAACCAGTTACTGGAGCAAGAAAATTAAGAACCGAATTGCATAAGATTATAAATTGTTTCTATCAAAGCGGGTGGGTGTGTTTCTATATCTATATGCGTGCGTTGGGATTCCGTTCTCTAAAATGTTCTGTATTGATACTAATGGAAAAGTACCAAGCATTGACTTTATATATGCTATAGGCTTAAACTACTATCCATACAGGAAAATAGTCTTCTAATAATTTACAGCTTGATTCCTTACCTTCGCAAAGGCTACACTTACTATATAACTTACTTAACAAAATAATAAAATAGGTTTGATTACAAAGTAACCTTACCATTTTACGCTCACTAACTCTCAGCTTAGTAATAATTGCATGTGTTTGTGCAGCCGGAGTCCGAATCTGTAGAGCGTTGCCATATATACGGTAATTACCGTAGTTTCACGGTAATTACCGTAGTTTCAAGGTAATTGTACAAGAAATCTAGCCTACCACAGTGAAGGAAACTTCTTCAGTAACATGTCTGTGTAGTGTCTCCAGTGAGACAATTACATAAAATGCACATACGCAAGAAATAGATGGTAGGTCAGGTTCAGTGTAGCCAAGTGCATTGGTCTAAGTGAACCTAACCCGGGGATTATATGAGATAGTACAGCTTGCATGCAAGCCTCCCTTCCAACGCGATTTTTAACTTAACTGCAGAAGGCAGTTCTGTTGATGTCTTATCATCTTGCATGCAAGTTCATTTAAAAAATTGCATTGAGGCGTAAAGTCATGCGTATATTGGAAAATTCTAGCAATAAAGGCAGAGTGAAAAAACCTAAGATAAGATCTTTTCAGTTTGCAGAATATAAAGCTACATTTACACGTCGAAAGTAGCTTTTGTAAGTAAATTTAATGACAAGTACTTTCATGAAATTTCTGTTTACACGTTTGTTACCATTTGTTACGTATGGATGTAGTGTTCAGCACAACGGATGCAAATAAAATTAAGTCCTGCTCTCTCGATGTTGCTATCTTCTTCTCACTTTCATCACTTTTTATGATCTTTACTTTCGTGGGCCCAGAAGGTGGAAAGTTACTTTCGTAAGTAGAATATTTGTATGGAAACATCAAAAGTTAATGTCCCCGTGTAAATGTAGCTTAAGATCAAAAGTTGCAAATTATGTAATACAACTACATATTATATAATAAAATAAAAATAAATTAAATATTAACAAAAAATGAAATAGGATAAAAAACAATTTACTACTAGTAAATAAAAGACAATAATAATGAAAAAAAAAGTCTACAGAAGATACAGAGAAAATGAAAGTCGAGTGAGTACACAACACATATACCAAAAAGAGTCATTAAAGTAGTTTTTGAGAGACGTGGAGGGTAAGCTTTTTCGAGTTTTTCCGGCATAACGGGAGAATGAATAGGAGAGGAATGTATGTGGCATCAAAAACAATAGGAGCTCGGGGTGAAGGAAATGAGGCGGGGATTAACGGAAATTAAAAAAATCGATTAACGATAATTTGCAGATTTGAGCCAAAGTATAAATAAATATAAATAGAGACAGAGGCGAACAAAATTGGAAATTTTCCCGTGTTTTTTAGACCGAAAGAGGTAATCTCATATACTTTTGTCTTTTGCATGAATGGGGGAAAAGAACTTGGCTATGCGTTATTGTAGTGCGACTGAGATAACGAGTTAAAAATAAAAATCGAGAGAACGTAGGATTACCCGAACGACAAAATCTTATTAAATCCCTCAAAATCCTTTCAAACTATTCATAATAATGTACATTGGGTAACCCTACCTCCATTTGGAAAGAAAAAGATAAATTTCGCAATGAACAACGCCCTAAAAGGAGATGTAAAATTTCTGTCAAATAAAATTCCCCGAATCCAGCATGAGATTCCCCCACTTAATCTCTTTCGAGCAAAACAAATGTAAACAGAAAAACGTGCTGTTCACATATCATAGGATTACACTAACAAACATTAGAATTCCTGCGAAAAACATTGGGACAATTTCTGAAAATCGTGTTTTCATTAAAACGCGGGAACATTTTATGAGCGTAAAGTCAGAAAACTCCGCCCATTCTCTCTTATTTACGAAAATAAATCATTTGCCATTCCATTTCGTTGAACGTAATCTTCTCTTTCACATTTTTTGTCTTATTCGTAAAATGTTCAAAGATGGTTTGATTTTTTGATTTTTTTCTCTTCCTTCCTTCCTTTTCTCGCCGTGTACATTTAAATGGAAAACAATCGGAACCAAAGTTTAAATAATAATAAGTTAAGAAGCTGTAGAGCAAAATGGGCAAATTTCTGGTGTTTTTTAGAATGAAACAACTAATTTCATATACTTTCGTCTTTTGCATGAATGGGGGAAAAGAACTTGTCTATGCACAACTGTAGTGCAACTGACAACGAGTTAAAAACAAAAATCGAGAGAACGTAGAATTACCCGAACGACAAAATCTTATTAAATCCCTCAAAATCCTTTCAACCTATTCATAATAATGTACTTCGGGCCACACTACCTCCCATTTTTAAGAAAAAGATAAATTTCGCTTTGGCCCAGATGCTGAAAGGAGATGTAAAATTCCTCTCAAATGAAATTCTCATTTTTCCCGAAAATATCAGAGAATCCAGCATGAGTTCTCCCACTTAATCTCTTCATAGCAAAACGAATGTAAACAGAAACACATGCTGTTCAAATATCATAGGATTACAGCAACAACATGTGTCCTTCTAGTCCTTTTACAACAACAACATGTGTCCTAATATTATCAATATTTCATGAAAACCGGTTTTCGCAAAAGCGTGGGAGCATTTTATGAGAGTAAAACGTGAAAACTCCGCCCCTTCTCATTTATTTACGAAAATGAAACATTTGCCATTCTGTTTCGGTGCATGCAACTTGCGCTTTCACATTTTTTATCTTTATTCATAAAATTTTTAAAGCGAGTTTGATTTTTTTTCGATTTTTTTTCTTTCTTCCTTCCTTTTCTTGCCGTGTGCATTTTAAATGTAAAACACTCGGATATCTCACCAGCTTCTTAACTTATTATTAGGTAAACTTTGATCGGAACACTCTTCTGTGTCCTTTCTTTTGTCCCTAACAATATTGATGGGCGAGTAATGGGAAAACTGTAGAGGTGTTTGTTTTTTGATCGTATAAATGTCATAACTGACATTTTACTGCCAAAAAACGACCATTTTTGCGCTTGGGTTATATATACCACAGTTCCTATATCTTGCTTATATTTCTGTCGTTCTTTCTTTCACATCCATTAGTTCTCTGTTGTTAACATTTTTCTAATGGGAAGGGGACTTGAAGACTTTTCCATTTTTGTACAAAAAAAAAAATTATGATTTTTCCACCTTAAAAAGGACTGCTTCACTTCTTTTGCAGTTATCTTCAAAACCTTTTATCAGACTAATTACACGTCTAATTAGGGGGCAAAATATAAATGCGATTTCATCCTATATACAGGCTTTAATATGCATATTTAAAATTTTCATAGCATCTCTCTCTTTTGTACTGGAAAAGACCAAATTGACCGTTTTCGCGTGATTTAAAATTTTTAGCGGGTACTTTGAGACACCAAAATCCATATTTCTCTGTGGATTCCACGGATTTCCATAATGTTTTTTTTTTTTTTTAATATAGCCAGGATATGGGGTAATTTAATTTGATAATTCCTAGGTACCTAGATAAAACACAACAAAAACAGACAATACTGTCAATTCAGAACTCTTCTTCTTTTCTGTCTACAATTAAAACAGCGAGATTTTTGCTAGTGGAATAGAGAGTTTGGTAATTCTCAATACAAATTTAAAAGTGGGGAATTAAATGTCAAAAGAACTCTGATCTCCCCAGCTCCTCAACTCTTCGTGTTACAGAATCCGTAATATAATGTAATGTAATTCGATTTGATCGCATTTAAATCGAGATGGTTAGTTTAGTGTTTAGACAAAATCTAGTCTTTTAACGAGCTCGATTATTACCCTTAAGGTGGCGTTAGATTTTAAACCTTATTTGGAGTGATAAGTGTTTCTCCAGTGTTTTGCACCTTAATGCCGCATGCGTGGGACACTCATATAATATGCTTCGAGGTTTCATCTTCCTCTTCGCAAAGACGGCACAGTTTGCAGTATTCTTCAAAAAATAATAATCGAGATCGTTAGTTATAACCAATGATTGGAGGTCATCTGCATACATCCAAATGCACGAGCTTTGAATTATTTCCGGAAGTGGCTTATGCTGAAGGCTGTCGAAAACAAATTTCCTGTTTATTAAGTGTCAGTTGTAAATGTTACAGTCCCAGAACTGTGCCTTTTCCGATATCTAGATTGCCATTGCGTGAGAAGCGAGTGATTTTTCAAGTAATTTGTCATCTTATTGATCGCATATTAGCCTTTCTAGTGCCTTAGAATGGTAGCACAATACACTAATATTCGACGGAGCAGAATTTTGCAACAGGTAATACTACTAAGACTATATGTTTTCAGGCACGAGGAAATACGAACATCTTCAGACAAGTGTTAAAGATATGTGTTATAATATGCAAAATGAAAGGCAAAGAATCTTAATAAATTTTGGAGTATACAGTCAGATCCTATGCCATCAGACTTAGATTTTATACCATAAATGTCATGCACACCTCCAAAGAATCATGGAACGAACAGTGCGAGTTCTTAATGGAGCAAACTCATTAAGTAGATCACGAATAAGAATAATAGAGAGCTTATCATCGACGCATTGAAGATGCCAAATATTGCTCCATGGGATGGAATCACATCTTAGGAGAAGTACCTGCGAATCTATATTTCGAAAGCCATGAAAGGTCAAGGTTTGAGAGAAACGGCAATATTCCACTTGAAAATTGTAGCAAACAAACAAAAAATCGTGATCTAGAATGCTAGGTGGGGTGGAGGGGGGTCGAGATCTGGTGAGTTTATATAGAGCTCAGACATTTTTAGAGCAGTTCGCTTTCGATTGATGTCCAGATTAAAGACGCCATTATTCATGTATGAATATTCTGGCAAATACTGTTTGGCATTATAAATTGGGTTATCGCCAACTTGTAAATCCATGCAATGTAGCTTTAGGTTCTTGATATTACCAAAAAATGCGTTTTGAAAATTAATATTTTAAAAATTTTAAATAATTTTTTCAGATGTTTGATGTATGTCTTTCTGTTTAGAACTCCAACTAAGACTGCTGGTCTAACAGTCATTGTCTCCATGTATACAAAGCCCGTTGTTCCGGAGTAAGCGGGATGGGTGTTATTCTTCATTGTTGATATATTTTTTAAAAAATCGGTTGGTTAACAAGTTCTAGTTTTTTAAGTTAATTGTTTTCCATAACGTTCACTGACTACCAATATAAACAATATCTCTTGTCGATGTATGCACTCACCGTTCATGGATGTTGCCATAGTCAGGGTCAAGTTTTTTTTTAATTTGGGCTTAATTTCTACTATAGGGACCTAACAGAGATGGGCGTTTTTGCATTACCACTAAAATGGCAGCAACACTAAATTTTAATGATAGTTAAAATATAGGTTGCACTATCACTAAATGATTAGTGGTAGTGCAAATTTTTTATCACTATCACTAAACGAATAGTGGTAATGCATAGTCTATTGCATTATCACTAAACGATTAGTGGTAGTGCAGAGTCTATTGCATTATCACTAAACGATTAGTGGTAGTGCAGAGTATATTGCATTATCACTAAACGATTAGTGGTAGTGCAAATACTTTTCACTATCAATGAGTGATAATGAATTCGTGCATTGGTAGTGCAAACATCTTTCACTAGCACTGAACTAGCAACGAGCGAACATACAGAATAAAAAACCTTCCGTTCAGTTTTCTGTTTTGCGGAGATGGAGATGATTCATTAACAATTAACACTAATTTTGATCGAACGAGCTACGCGTAGTGCTGCATATGCGTACCATTAAATTGTCGTTCAGTGCTAGTGAAAGATGTTTGCACTACCAATGCACGAATTCATTATCACTCATTGATAGTGAAAAGTATTTGCACTACCACTAATCGTTTAGTGATAATGCAATATACTCTGCACTACCACTAATAGTTTAGTGATAATGCAATAGACTCTGCACTACCACTAATCATTTAGTGATAATGCAATAGACTATGCATTACCACTATTCGTTTAGTGATAGTGATACAAAATTTGCACTACCACTAACCATTTAGTGATAGTGCAACCTGGCTTTTAACTATCACAGAGGCCTCTATTGCTAATGAAATAATTAATGCACTGAAAATTTAATGCACTACGCCCATCTCTGGACCTAATGTAGCTGTACGTAATTCTCTTGTTTCTAATCTAGATTGGTTTAGAATTATTATTTGTTCAGAATATAAATCTGGATCCATAAAAACTATTATTGATGTTAAGAGGTTTTGGTTTTCTCTTTTCTTTTCTTTTGTGGTCCACTTATTTTAACACATTACCTATAGCTGAGACAACTTACAACTAAATAAGAAAATCTCCATATAAACCCGGATCACTTTTCCAAAGCTCTTTAACTTTTTATTCAACCAAAGAAAGCTTGCGAAGAATTTATGGAGCATAATACAGCAAGAGAGAGAGAGAGAATGTATAGAGCTTTCTATTAGGGGGCCATTAGCTGGTTTTAATTCGACCGGTTTTTTGTGAGTTTTTCACATCTAGATGTATGTTGTCTCAGCTTATAGCAAGCAAAAGCCAAGTTCAAGTTCAAATTTAGTAAACATCCGCTGAGTGCTAAATAATCACGTCGCACAGTGAGTGTGAGAACTCAACGGTTGTTTAGAAATTAACGCAACAGCTGGGCGTGGTGCACATTTGACTTGGCAGTTGGGGCTGACATACATATTGCTTCGCAAAGCTATGTTATGCTATCGCCAGGTGCTTAGTCACTGATATCACAGCTGCTAAAACGCGGATATGACAACGACCTTTCGTTGCCATTGATAAGCATTTTCATATAGGTGGAATTCCCGCGGCAAGTTTACAACGAAGAATAAATATCTGGCTTGGTCAATTGGTAAGCCCAGTTAGTGCCAAATTTCGAAATAAGCAATTACAAGTTCTGAGTGCGGTGTCGGTTATATCTATAAACATTGTTGAGATAGAGCAGTTTTTCAGTGTTTGAAGATTTTATTGTAATATTTATCTGGGACACGACATTTGTTTTTTACTTCATTTTACTCTTTTATTTTATTTACTTTTAGTCTCACCTCCTGTAGTCAGTAATCTTTTTATACCCTACATAAAATCTATAGGGTATACTAAGTTTGTCATTCCGTTTGTAACACCTAGAAATAATGGTAGAGCGAAATGGATTGTACACCAAAGCATAATCTTAGAAAAGTTATTTTGATTTTAGCATGTCTGTCCGTCCGTCTGTCCCTACGATAACTCAAGAAAGCGTTGACTTAGAAAGCTGAAATTTTGTACACGGACTTTAAAAAAAAACAGTAAAATTAAGTCCGAAAATGAGACAAATCGGGCAACTCCTTCGTGCGGTTGCCATACAATAACTTCGTTTTCCACTATATATTCGGACACTGCCTGAGAACGCGACAACATAGAGTGCTGAAATTCGGTACATGGTGTTTTTATAGTAATAGCAAAAAAAATTCAAAAATGGACTAAATCGGGCAACCCCTTAGTGTTGCCATATCAAAATTTAGGATTTTTACATATACTGTGAAAACGATCAGTCCTAGACCGTTTTAATGTACTGAAAAGTTCTTCAGAATGTGAAATCCAAGAAATTGGTTACAACCACTTTTACTGTCCGATGAACCGTTTTAGAAATATCTGCGAAAAACCACTTCAAAAATAATACTTGCACAGAGAGATGACCATACAAAGTTACATACGGGCATTCATCGGGTATCGTAAGAATCAGTCCTAGACGGTTTTAATGTACTGAAAAATTCTTCAGAATGTGAAGTCCTATGAAATTGGTTACAACCATTTTTACTGTCCGACGAACCGTTTTAGAAATATATGCGAAAAACCACTTGCACAGAGAGGTGACCATACAAAATTACATACGGGCATTGATCGGGTATCGTAAGAATTGGTCTTAGACCAATTCTAGCTTTTTTACTTATTTAGTATCTTAGTTTAATACCACTCTCATATCCTAAATTCATTGCTTTTCTCTTAAAAAAAATAAATAGAAAATGAATAGCTAAAGAAAAAAACAGACAAGAGGATTAAGTCTGTTATATGCAATGTTATCATACCATCTTTTTTCTATATTTTTATATTGCTTTAGTTTAAGTTCGTCAATTCAATACTGCCACTATTCCCACTACTACTTTATTGTTTTCTATTGCAACAACTCTGTTCGTTGCACCTTTGTTATTTTTTATGCTATTTTACTCGATTTTACTCTTAATGAACGAGCTACTACGGACGCTCTAAGCCTCCACTGCTCTTACTTGCCTGTGTTTCGTTTTGCTATAATGTGTATCTACTACTTTATATTTCGCTGTATCTACTATTTTATATTTTGCTGTAATTTTAATATTGTTTATTCTTAATGAACGGGCTACTATGGACGCTCTAAGCCTCCACTGCTCTTACTTGTTTATGTTTCGTTTTGCTATAATCTGTATCTACTATGTAACTCGTTATGATGTGCCCAACGCTCGGCGTGCCTTTGGCAGGGGTGCTCAAATAAATGGATGTTTATGATTTGTAATACTACTATTTTATACTCGATGTACCTATGCCAGCGCACATGCGCGGGAGATTATAGGCAGTTTTTACGGGTGAAAAGTATTTCAGTATAAGAAAAATTCCGTGCTACCAAGTTTTGATCGGGAATGCGGGCAGCATAACAATACTATTGCAAGCAAATTAGCTCCGGCCATTTGAAAATTGCAAAATTTGTAATCGGTCAGCTGAACAGTTTATCAAAAACACACAATTAATTTCGGTTATCATATAAGGAACTACGCCTCCCAACATCTTGTGCTAGTACATGTAAGCACATGAAAATACACAGAAAGTGTAAATACTTATTGCTAGTAATAAGTAAATCGTAATTAATTTTACTTGAGCACTTGTCAGTCTTTAACCTTTACTTTAAATAATGCAATCGCTGCAATTACCTGGACGAAAGACTAAAATAGGATCTCCTTCAAACTTCTCCTTGATCTCTTCCTTCCAAAGATTTATTTCAGTTTTAAGCTCTTTTAGTCCATCAAGTATCATCTGCTTTTTAGAAGGCTCTGGCAGAGTTGTTTTGTATCCACCTTTTTTCTCGCGCACCCAAAATGTAAAATTTGAGCCCGTCGTCCTAATTAGTCTATAATGAAATTTTAAAGCATCTCCACGAATACCGCCGAATAGATTCGGTATGTCCAACCATCTCTTTGTTAACAAATTATTTAATAGTATTTTATAATTTCTAGAACACATAGCGATAATAATAAACTGAAGCTCAGGACAGGGCTTTAACAGTTTTTAAATCTACTTTATTGCATAACCTCACCCATCGTAACTCACAACAAACGCGTCAGCTGTGAGACCTGACATTTATAGCAAAAACGACAGGTATGGCCATATAATCAATGTCGAAAATTTGTCACAAAAAAGAGGAAATTATTGTGACAACGAAATGTCACACAATAGGTTTGTTCGATGAAAACACCGTGTAAACTTTCCCCTACAATTTTCCCCAAATTTACCCGGGGTTTTGTGCATTACACCGGGTAAATCTAATGTAATGACATTTCTCTGACAGTTCTCCTGAGCATAATTTAAATAATAATTTCTAGTGATTTGTCAAAATTTATTTATAAAATAGGTGAAATAATTAAAAATTTAAGAATAAATAAATATTAAAATGCACAAAAAATATTTCTCAGTTTTTTCTTAATTACATATTCTTTTATTACATCGACATTATCGCCTTTTCTGTAACTTTACTTTGAGAAAATGACAATTGGTTCATCTGTGACCAGATATAGCTCCATCATTTCTGCACTATTTTCACTTTGATCATCAGATGTTTTGTCACTAGATATAAAATTAATAGTTTGGATGATCAAAATCTACAGAAATGATTTTCTCTATCCCGTTGGCTTCTTCTCGAGCACTATTAATCCCCTTTCCTGACATCTCATTTAAGAATTTAGAGAATTTCTTATATGTTGTTTGCTTCAAATCTATTTGCTTGGTAGCTGCAGGGATAACGTGAAGTCTATAAAAATTACTTGTTAATAATTGGCAAAGAAACATTTTACGATCAAATTTCTTACTAGAAAGGCAGACCTTAAAATTTCATCCATGCCCTTCGACTTTAATCACCTCCTCAAATATTTCCTTATAATTTTCATTCGAATTTCCTATGTGCATATTATCGATGGGTATTTTGTCATCTAATTTCCTATCCAACTTCCTTATATAATCTGAATTTGGTATGAGCTCCACGATTTTTTCACTTTTATATACAGCACTCAACCGCAATCACCGAACAAATTACATGTGACAGTTCACAAATGACAAATGTCAAACGTTTACCCCTACAAATTTTTAGTGCAAGTTCGGGGCACGAAATCAGAAACACCGGGCTTTCATCGAACAAGTTTCAGAAACCCCGTGTAAGCCCAGGGTTTTCAAAAAACAAGATAGTACAGCCCGGTGTAGCCCGGAGCTTACCCGGTGTTTTCATCGAACAAAAATTGTTTGATAAAATAGGTTTGTTCGCGTACTTCTCGTGCAAAAACATTCTGGGTAAAAACTTACTCGTGTGGTGGGGGAAGAATGTAAAATGCATGAAAAAGTAAACGAACGCTTTTCATGCAACTTCGTGAAAAACAAGAAGAAGAAGTGTACAATAACATTTGCGAATGAGTATTGTTTTATTTTTTTTTTTAACTTGTTGCACTCTTGAAAAGTCCCATGAGAGTATTGAATACTTAAACTATGTTCATTTGACATTTTGATTGCGCTTTAAAAACTTTTCAGAAAATTCTAAAAATGAACTTTCCTATGACAGCTGTCAATTTTCCTTGCAAGAATTGTGCAGTAACTAAAAACTTCGGATAAATTCATGCGAGAGGGGAAGCTGTGACGTAGGCAAAACTCGTGTAATTTTGTGTGCACGAGAAAGTAAACGAACGGAAAATGTGTAAGTTCGTGCAAATTCATTGCAATGCATTGTCCCAAAACTGAGTACGCGAACAGACCTATTGATAAATTAAAATGAATATGGTGAATATAGTACGACAATTTGTGGTGAAATGTCAAAATATGTGACTTAAATATATGCCTAAGCTACGACAAAGAGATCAGAATCACCTCCCAGGGTTCAACAGGCATATAAACAATGGTAATTGCTTTTTTCGGATTCCGAATCGTTCTGAATGCACCTGAGCTTTTCCCGGATTCAAGTGGAACGATTTTAATTTGTATTTGTAACGTGTTGTTTACAATTTGGATCAAGTGGTATTAGTTGAATTTAAGTTGCCTTTGTTGGAAAATAGCTTTATTTTTCATAAACAACAATTTTTACGAATTTAACTTGCTTTATCAAATGAAGAAATGTCAAACACTTGAAATAGTTCGTTCCTTTTCTATGGGCACAGAATTAAAATATGATTGCTCCATCAAAACGGCTGAAACACCGGCAGGAGGAGACCATGCATCGATGAAAAAAATCTTAAACTAATGTAGTTTTCGTTTGAACATCAGTTTCGCTCTGGAGGCAAATTAAGTGCTGTCAAAGCGTTCGTTTGAAGCAAAAATGACCCAAAAAGCATCAGTTTCACTCTGAAAATTTACTCGGGTACACTATGAGTTCACTCACACAAACAAAGTCTGGTTGTGATTTGATATTACTTAATTAATTTATAGGCATCAATTTTTAGTAAGAGCACTCTACTTTTATTACATTATCCTCAAAATTATTCCGCAAACAAATTACCAACCAGTTGTCGCAAAAAGATCATAGCTACTTTGACGTTAGTATACATATACAAGCAAACTTTTCAGGTGCACTCTGAAACCGTTCGATTGAACGGGGCTGCCTCCAAACGAAAACGACATAACACAAAGATCTCTACTTAAATAATAAGTGAGAAAAAGAGACTTTTAATATGCAAAATCTCTTGTGAGCAAGAAAGAGAGAACTGGTTGAGTGCTGTCAAAGTGACAAAGCGAAATGTCATCTTTGTAAAGACTAAATTCCTAAATTCAGAATTTTCTCCATTTTAGAAAAATAAAAGTTCTTCGATTTCTTTCTATCCATCTACCATATCCATGTCCAATCAATAGATAAGAGCAATGTGGCAATGTTTTGAATTAACGATTTCTGCTCTTTTTTGCCCTAGAGGAGTTCATTTAACAGACCTAGATTTGAGTTTAATTAGTAAAAATTCTAAACGTAGTAGTTATTTAAGTGAAAGCAAATCTGAAAATGTGAGTGACATGAGATGTCATTCCAGCTAATTGCGTGGAGTAGAGTAACGAGTTTATCTCGTTTTTTAAAAATTGTGACTGTGTTTTATCGTGAAATTTACTTAAAACAAACTGTCAGACCATTTTATTTAAATTTATTTAAAACAAACTGTCAGACTGTTTTTTCTTTAAATAATCATATCACAGTTTATTAAAAAATTTTCTACTCTAATGAAGGGAGTAAAGGATTTTTCAGTGAGTTGTATTACCTATTTTTAATCTAAATTTGCAATTAATTATGTGTGTGTTCTATAAAGTAATTCTAGAATTTGGATTACGTTAATCCTGTTTCTGTGTTTAACAGTTAATTTTTCTTTCATTTTCTTATTTATTTTTGTTGTTCAATGCTTTTAATTTCCTTGGTTAGTTCGTTATTGTTGTTTCTAGTGCTCGCTGTACCTACCCAACGTTCATTTACGTGGCGCTTATGCCGGATTTTGTTATAAATAAACTTTGAATTAGAACTAGTTTGCAAATTCGATATTTGTAATATCATTTCTAATACTTTGCTAATTATTTTTATTGGTAATGTTAAAATCAAATCAAATCAGCATTTATTCAAAAAACCTCTGCATAAAGCAATGTACAACGTTGGGCACTACGATAATATACAGCTTAAAATAAATAAGATTAACATCACCATACTCAGCAAAATAAACAATAAAGAATAGAATAGAATAATCTTTATTAGTAGTTAGAATATACTTTCAACAACGGTAACATTTTATAAATTCTATGCATTTCTTTTTAAAACAATTAACAGACGTCTCTTTATGTCTTCAGGTAACTTGTTGTACAACTGGAAGCCCTTGTATATTAACGAATTCTGCGTTCTAGCTTTGTTGTAAGACTCCAATCTCACATTGACATCCATATTCCTCAAATTGTAGGGTTGAACATCCGCCACGAAGGTCATCTTTTCTTTAAGGTAGTTTGGTAATATCCCACCCTTTATTTTAAAAATGAATAAGAGTACATTAAGTTCAATTCTTTGGTGTACCTTCATCCACTTAAGCGTATCCAACATCCACTTAACAGATGAACATCTACTACACAACAGTATACCTCGCATCGCTTTATTCTGCATTTTCTGGAGGCGTTCAATTCCCCCTTTGGTGCACAGAAACAATATTGTGGAGCAGTATTCAAGATGCGGTTTTATCATCATATTGTATATCCTTATTGCACAAAATAATGAAAGTCTCCGTGACTTTTAAAATTTAATTTGCAATCTAATATTATTCCTAAGTACTTTACTAGATTATCATTTGTATTTAACCACATACCATTCGTTTTCATAATGTTAATTTTCAATTTGTTTCTATTTAACCACTTATGCAAATTGTCTAGATCAGGGGTCTCCAAACTTTCTAGCCTAAGGGCCACATTGATCCCTTCACTAAGTCGCAGGGGCCAAGACCTAGCTAGCTTATACCAAAATACTGTAGTTTTGAACTACACGCAAATTTTCGTTTTACCACATGTCGACGACTGGCATGTATACAATGCCATCTTTGGCGAGTAACAGAGCTACAGCATGTGATGGAAAAGTTCTGTGCTGCGCGATTGCTTGTCAGGATAATTCGACCAGATTCGAACATTGAGGAGATGTACAAATACGAAAGACAACCTAGAGTTGGACAGTTCTAAAGCTTGAATTTGGATCGACAAGTTTTTAGTTTTCTAGTATTAATGAAAATACACATTATTTTGATTTGAAGTTACGCGCTCTTTTGTGGATTTGTAAAAATATGGAAGACAAACGAAAGATAGATAATGAGTACAGAGCATTCAAAGAGCAATGGGGACATCAATATTTCGTGATTCAGTCAAGCAATAAGGTAATGTGTATAATTTGCAACGAAACAATAACAGTCTACAATGAATACTAGAGATTAAACATTTTCAGAATTACTCCAAATTTACAGGGAGCCTACGGTTTGAAAATGTGAATTTTTGAAACTCGGGTTGAAATCTTCGCAAATGTTTAAGAAAGTAAATGCTGAACAAGATACAGCAGTTCATGCTAGTTTCCATGTATGTAGCTCATTTAATAGCTAAACATGGAAAACCATTTACTGACATTTACTGAAATCATTCACGTATATAATAAACATCAGTGTACCCAGGTCGGATCCTTGGGGAACACCCAGTTTCGTCTCTACCGCCTGCGAGTAAATCCCTTCTCACCTTCGTTCTTTGCGTTCTATACTGCAGATAACTTTCGAACCATTTCCACTCCTTCCCTCTTATTCCATACTTCCACAATTTTTGTAACAAAATGTTTCTGTCCACCGTTTCGAACGCTCTTTTCAAGTCCAAGAATAGGGTCGCTATCTTCTTCCCTGCATCCATTTCTTCTTTCCAAACTTCGATGATAAAATTCAAAGAAGTTTCACATGAATGATTTTTCCTGAACCCGGACTGTTCACTGATTATTAACTGGTTGGTTTCCAGGTATACCTCCAGCTCCTGCTGAACCACACACACTCTAATATCTTTTCAAATATCGGCAACATGTTTATTGGACGGTAATCCTCACATTTTTTTGGTTTAATGACTTTCTGCACTGGGACTATCAGTGATTCTTTCCAAGTCTCCGGGCACCTGCCCTCATACATCGATTTATTCATGAGATAAGTCAGGGTGTTTCCTAACGCCGACCAATTATCTATGATCATCTTCGCACTAAACTTATTAAAATCCTTTTTTTGGTTGATTTTTTTGCAAATGGATTTCAATTTTTCCTCACTTCCCTGAATTAAAAAATATTGATAGATTAAGGAAATAAAATAAAAGTATATTAAATAAGAGAAGGCAAATTGCCATAAAACAGATCAAAAACAGCTCAAAAAGTTCATGAATCAGAAGCAGCTTACAATTGTACTTGAAAAGTACCTAATTTAATAGTTTAATTACTTATTTATTGCAGAAGTACTTAATTTCTTTTATTGTAGTTTTTATTTATATTGCTTAATTATGCACTTAATTATCCTAGATTGTCTACATAATCATTTGACCCTTTCTCTATTTCTCAGATTTTAAATCTATTATGTAACTATCTAAGATGTGCCCAGCGCTATTCGTGCCTATTTCCCGGCTACTCAAATAAATTTATGTTTATTTTATGTTTATTTTATTGTACATATAACAAGTAAAAAAAAACTAGAATTTTTATAAGACCAATTTTTACGATATTGACTGCCTTTAAATAGTTTCGTATGGTCACCCACCCATCAGTGCAAGTTTAATCGTTGAAGTGGTTTTTCGGTTATATTTCTAGAATAGTTTAATTACTTATTTATTGTAGAAGTATTAATTTCTTTTATTGTAGTTTTTATTTATATTGCTTAATTATCCTAGATTGTCTACATAATCATTTGACCCTTTCTCTATTTCTCAACTGTATAATGAATTTAAATCTACTATGTAACTTTCTAAAATGTGCCCAGTGCTATGCTATGCGTGCCTTTGGCACGGGCACTCAAATAAATTTATGTTGATGTTATGTTTATTTTATTGTACATATAACAAGTAAAAAAAAACTAGAATTGGTCTAAGACCAATTCTTACGATATCCTAGATGACTGCCTATAAATAATTTCCCATCAGTGCAAGTTTAATCGTTGAAGTGGTTTTTCGAAAAACGAAATTTTTCTATGGCACCCCACGATATTTCCCATTACCAAACTTAATTTTAGGGGAGAGTCGTGTACCTTGAACAAAAATTTTCATATTGATTTTTTAGTGATAGACGTTAAATTATATACCTTTTTTAACATTACAATAAACTGCAATATCAAAGCAATAACTTCAATAAATTTCGATACCTGAACAATGTTAACGTTAAAATGAAAATATTACCAATCGGTTCTAGGTGCATTCAAGTAATGTACCTTAAACCAGTAGGAAATTTATTTACAATTTTCAAAAGGAAACCACAATATAAGAATCTTTATTCTTCAAAACGCACTAATAAAATATAAAAAAAAATAACTTCTTTATAAATTATACTTAATACTTATCTAAAACCAGAAAAGAAAATAATAAAACAGTGAAATTAATTTGGACTGACAAACTTCCAAAGTTCTTCTGCACTCCAACTGTCACTATCTTCACTAAAATCAACGTCTCCACTTAGATCATCTAATTCGTTAAAAGCAGTCGTGTTTTTAGCCTTGGCCGCCCTTGGCTTATTGGTACGGGGTGGTAGGCTGGTGTTGTTCACAACATTTTCTTCATCGGATGAGCCCTTTAAAATCTTCCTCTTAACAATCTTTTGTTTAACCTTTGATACCTTTATTTTTTATTCTCGATTTCATTTTTTTCAAGTGTATCTGTTAGAACTCGGGTTTTGGCAGTTTTCCGTCCTCGGCTAGTATTTTTTCGTGGAGCTGCCATTGGGAATGGATGTAAGGCATCTGGAGTTACTACAGAAGAGTTTGATTTAGTGCAAAACTGAAGATGTGATGTTCCCGGAACAATATCAACACTTGCCTACTTTCGTGAGATTCTGGATAAGGTCGATCCTTTACATAGGCACGTAGAAACTCAAGGCCTAACCACAATGTGCATATGCTAGCATATGCAAAGACACGAGCAATTGCTTTTCATAATAACAACCCACAATAGGAATAAGAAGCCGTTCGTCAAGTTTTAATTCCGTTCGTCAACTTCTGTCTGTACGCTCATGATCGTACTTTGCATAAACAAATTTGACAGTTTGTGTAAATACTATACATATGTTAGTGATGCATAAGGAAGCATTCGTGATATTTTCAAGGTTTGCATATGCAAGCTTATGCACATTGTGGTTAGGCCTTCATGCTCTCCAAATACATCAGGATTGATAGCCCAAATATCTGTGGCTTCAAAGCCTTTCGTTATATTTTGATTGTTGAACGCCTTTGGATAAGATTTACCGACAATTTCAGAAATGTCATATATGGTTACGGGCTTTCTGGGTTATTCACCATCCATACACTGACAGCTTGGTTGTAGAAACATTTATAGGGGCAAACTACTGTATGGTCCAAGGGTTGTAATTTATACGAGGTGTGTGTGGTGGTAGCGTTAAAAGTACAATTCTTTGTTGTCTGGCTAAATTTATCACACTGATTGAAATGTTGCTCTCGTATTGTCCAAAATTTGAAGAATGTTATCTTCTACGGACGGTTTGGTATGGTGAATAAAATCTATGAAAATTTAAGAAAAATCACCTTAAAAGACCACCCAGATGGATTAGAACCTCCAATAGATCCTGCTAGAGCACTTTTCAGCATATTATCACATTAACCCCTCTTTCTCCAGATGTTATGTTCTCGATTTGTTTCTCGCCCTTCACAACCTGAAATACAAAAAGAACGGATAAGTATTGGAATATAGTTAATTTGCAACATCCAGTCGGGTGTTAATTAAAATATCACACATCTTCCCCATATTAGTATTCGCGTAAGGGTAAGGACTTACTGTCCTTGAACCAACACTCAGGAGCCCCAAAAAGGCAAGAAACCTGAAACAGACAAAAGCATAGAAAAAAATTATAATTTAACAACAAGAATTTTATGCAGTTGTTGAAAATAGGAGGTAGTCCTCCTATACACGTGCGTGTCCACGTTATAGTAAAAGTCGCACCGCCGGAGCACCTGAACGATTAGAATAACGTCAACATTCAGCCAATCATTTTCAAAATCTTAATCGTAAAGAAATTATTCAAAGAATTTATATTATTGCAATTAGTTAAAATATTATTATTAATGTTGGTCGTCAAAAGTCTCAAAGTTATCGAAATTTCGCAAACGGAAATATCCATAGTAGCACAAGGATCGTCGTGGCATGAACGAATCTATTAAATTACAGCTTACTTAGGGCTGTCCTTTGCACAGAGCCACCTAAATAAGAACCCAAAGAACAAAAAAACATTATTATTCCCGTTATTAGTATCAATAGAACAAAATCAGTTATATAACAGTCGAATGCTTTATTATAATTACATATGAACTCACCTAGTGTTACTTTTATACAGGAATAGCTGCAAACCAATTTAAATATGAATTATTATGGCCCTTACTAGTGTTACAACAAATCAATATTATTATTACTATAGTCGGCGAAGATTTTGGACTAATCATGTTATGACTTACCTAGTGCTGCCATTACACAGAAGCAAATATAAAAAAAAAGGACTTATTATTTGCGCTATTAGTATCAGTAGAATACAATATTTATTTAATCATCGAATGTTTTAATATAATGGTGAACTTACCTAGTGCTGTCCTTACACCGAAGCACCTAAATATAAAGAAAAATTTATTATTTTCGCTATTAGTATCAATAGAATAAAATATTTACAATGGAGAGTAAACAACTTCAGGTTCGGAGAATCGATGATAGAATCTTCGGGAAGGTTCAGGAATAGAATGAATAGAATAGTTAAGAAGGTTCTGGAATAGAACACTCCAGAATAATCTGGAGAGTTTCTAGGGTATAAATATAACAGTTGTCACCGCCAAAGGAAGAGTCTTGTCTTAGACGTTGCAGTGTTAACAAGCGAAAGTAATAAAGAAGCGAAAGTGTTGTAATTAGATTGCGTTAATTGAAAGTACAGTATTAGCGATAATTAAAGTTGAGTTGATTAATTGAAGGTTTATGAATTTTGTATGATTGGAATGAAATAAAGAACTTGTATATTAATTATTTAATATTGTGTTTTAAATAACGAACCAAAGGCCACGCTCGCAACAACTGGTGTCAGAAGTGAAATAATTTCGCGAAAAAAAGTGGTGGCAATTGACTTAAAAATTCGAAGTGTGATCTATTTTGTGAAATTATGCTCAATCTTGAAAGTTCTGGAAATTAATTTATATTCAACTGTAAGTGAATTACTAAAGTAATGGGGCGAAAAGTCGAGGAGCTTCGAATACAGGATTTTTAAGTGGAGGTAGGGAACCGGTCATTACAAACGACAGGTGCAAAGAAAGTGCTAGTCGAGCGACTTAGACAAGCTTTGATAGAGGAAGGAAAGAATCCTGAAACATTTGTTTTCGAAGAGAACTTGGAAGAAACCGAAGCTTAAGAAAAGACTGCGATAAAAATGGAACAACTTTTGAGTACTTAATCAGCAAAATGGAAGCCCGTTTTGATGAACAAAAGAATTCTCTCGAGGAACAAAAGAATGCTTTCATTGAACAAAAGAATTCTCTGGAATCCAGTTTAGACGAGCAAAAGAATTCTTTGGAATCCCGGTTAGATGAGCAGAAGATATCTATGGAAACCAGCTTGGACGAACAAAAGAGTTCTCTGGAGAATTGTCTAGAAACTCGTTTGGAGGAACAGAAGACTTTCCTGAAAAACTAGTTTGACGAACAAAATTTGAAAATTGAAGGAATTGAGCAGCTTGACAGTTTCAAAGCAGATCTGGGTCCGGATTCTATAACACGGAGAATTTGGGAATTTGGGAGATGAGAATTGCGTTTTCTTAGAATTCTTAATTCCCTAATTCTCCATTCCCAATTCACTAACATGGTTGGAGAATTATGGAAAACGTAAGAAATGTGAAAAAGTGCGAATCTCCTGGGACGATTAAGGGTATCAATTTTTGTTGTAGAGGGTTGGACTTTTTTTCATATGTGAGGTACATCTGCCTATTACCCTCCACTGTCGAAATAAATTTAAATTTATTTTTTGTTGGGGTAGTTTTTGAGGGATGTAAGAGGGTAGGTTTTCTCGAGTTTTTCCGGGATAACGAGAGAATGGAGAGTAGAAGGAGAATGTATGTGGTATCAAAAAAAAAAAAAAATGGGAGCTCAGCGCGAACAAGATAGGTTTAGGAAAAGGGGCGGGGAGTGTGCGGGGTAGAAATGGGAGCTGATTAAGGGAAATTTAAAAAAATTAAGACAATATCAGGAGCTGCAATAATTCGCAGGGGTAAGCTCAGGATCTCTAAGCCCAATAAAAAAAAAAGTAAGAATTCACTTTGGTAATTAGCCATGCATGGGTATTATAGGCTATATTTTATTTCGATTAACGGTAATTTGCAGATTTGAGCGGCCTCGGCGATAAATTTTGCTATCGCAATATTCACGGGCGCCTAACTCTATGTGGGAGGGCTGTAGAGTATTGGAATTTTTTTGATAGATTAAGGGTTTGGAGTACAAAAATATAGGTGAACAATTTTGTGGGCAGGGTGTTTTGGGGGTTGGGGGTAGTACCACCCCTCATAGGGGGTTGCTCAAACTACGTCATGTTTGGTACCAAATTAAAGAGGGAGGAGAGGGTAATCGAGTGGTGTAGTTTGTCTTTGATCGTTTTAACGTGATAGCTGACTTTTGACCGCCGAAAAACGATTTTTTTACACTACGGTCATATACACCCCAGCTTCCATATTTTGCATATATTTCTTCCGTTCTTTGTTTCACATCCATTAGTACTCCGTTGTGAACATTTTTGTCATGGGAAGTAAATTTCCAGGACTTACCAGTTCTTCGCAATGATGAGATGAAAATATGTCAATTTTTGTACCAAAAACGGCCAATTTTTCACCTTAAAAAGGACTGCTACACTTCTTTTACAGTTATTTCCAAAACGGTTTATCGGATTCAAAAATTATGTACATATTTAATTAGGGGACTAAATGTAGATGCGATTTTATCCTACACACAAGCTTTACCGTGTATATTTAAAAATTTTACAGCATCTCTTCTGTACTGGATGACGACCAAGTTGATCAATTGCGCGTGATTTGTAATTTTTAGCGGGTACTTTGAGAGACAAAATCCTTGTTCCTCTGTTAGTATTGCATGGATTTCTATAATTTGTTTTTTACAATATAGCCAGGATACGCAGTGAATACATAACTCAATTTGAAATTCCTAGGTACCTAGATACCTTCACAAAACGCAACAAAAGCAGACAATACAATTTTTCCACTTACTTTTCCACTTGCAAAACACCGGAGAATTAACAAGTGAAATGGAGAAATTGGGAATTCTCTACTTACTTTTCGTCTTACTTTTCCACAAGCAAACACCGGAGAATTAATAAGTGGAATGGAGAATTCGGGAATTCCGTACTCACCTCTCAAATTCTCTCTCAATTGAAAATTTTTCGTCTTACTTTTCCACAAGCAAACACCGGAGAATTTGAGAAGTGAAAGTAAGACGAAAAATTCGGGAATTCTGTATTCGCTTCTCAAATCCTCTCAGTTGAGAATTCTTCGTCTTACTTTTCCACAAGCAAACACCGGAGAATTTGAGAAGTGAAAGTAAGACGAAAAATTTTCAACTGAGAGAGAATTTGAGAGGTGAGTACGGAATTCCCGAATTCTCCATTCCACTTGTTAATTCTCCGGTGTTTTGCAAGTGGAAAAGTAAGTGGAAAAATTGTATTGTCTGCTTTTGTTGCGTTTTGTGAAGGTATCTAGGTACCTAGGAATTTCAAATTGAGTTATGTATTCACTGCGTATCCTGGCTATATTGTAAAAAACAAATTATGGAAATCCATGCAATACTAACAGAGGAACAAGGATTTTGTCTCTCAAAGTACCCGCTAAAAATTACAAATCACGCGAAATTGATCAATTTGGTCGTCATCCAGTACAGAAGAGATGCTGTAAAATTTTTAAATATACACGGTAAAGCTTGTGTGTAGGATGAAATCGCATCTACATTTTGTCCCCTAATTAAATATGTACA
Organism: Dioctria rufipes; assembly: GCA_963924295.1. Classification (NCBI taxonomy): domain Eukaryota; kingdom Metazoa; phylum Arthropoda; class Insecta; order Diptera; family Asilidae; genus Dioctria; species Dioctria rufipes. Next base: position 168,354,812 of record OZ002741.1, on the reverse strand, counting down.
TAATTTTTGAATCGTAGTGTAAAAAAATCGTTTTTTCGGCGGTCAAAAGTCAGCTATCACGTTAAAACGATCAAAGACAAACTACACCACTCGATTACCCTCTCCTCCCTCTTTAATTTGGTACCAAACATGACGTAGTTTGAGCAACCCCCTATGAGGGGTGGTACGACCCCCAACCCCCAAAACACCCTGCCCACAAAATTGTTCACCTATATTTTTGTACTCTAAACCCTTAATCTATCAAAAAAATTCCAATACTCTACAGCCCTCCCACATAGAGTTAGGCGCCCGTGAATATTGCGATAGCAAAATTTATCGCCGAGGCCGCTCAAATCTGCAAATTACCGTTAATCGAAATAAAATATAGCCTATAATACCCATGCATGGCTAATTACCAAAGTGAATTCTTACTTTTTTTTTATTGGGCTTAGAGATCCCGAGCTTACCCCTGCGAATTATTGCAGCTCCTGATATTGTCTTAATTTTTTTAAATTTCCCTTAATCAGCTCCCATTTCTACCCCGCATTCTCCCCGCCCCTTTTCCTAAACCTATCTTGTTCGCGCTGAGCTCCCATTTTTTTTTTGAAACCACATACATTCTCCTTCTACTCTCCATTCTCTCGTTATCCCGGAAAAACTCGAGAAAACCTACCCTCTTACTTCCCTCAAAAACTACCCCAACAAAAAATAAATTTAAATTTATTTCGACAGTGGATGGTAATAGGCAGTTGTACCTCACATATGAAAAAAAGTCCAACCCTCTACAACAAAAATTGATACCCTTAATCGTCCCAGGAGATTCGCACTTTTTCACATTTCTTACGTTTTCCATAATTCTCCAACCATGTTAGTGAATTGGGAATGGAGAATTAGGGAATTAAGAATTCTAAGAAAACGCAATTCTCATCTCCCAAATTCCCAAATTCTCCGTGTTACAGAATCCGGTCCCTGGAAAGAATAAAGCATCGTCAGTCTCTAAAAATTCGTGGCATATCTTCAAGAGACAATTTGAGGCAGCTTCAGAGGTAAATGGATGGAATTATGAAGACAAAGCTATAGCTCATGTGTTAGCACTTTGAGGTCCTGCGTCAGAGCTCTTACAAACTGTACGTTACGGAAATGAACATATGCAGCAAGTATATCGCCTACAGTTGCGCAACAGGATTCAAAAGCATGGTGAATCCCTACAACAATTGCAGGCTGATGTGGAAAGATTAGCGCATCTTTCATACTCCAGCGCAAATGCGAATTTCCTTAATGAAGTGGCGACGGAGGCATTTGTGAACGCTATTGCAGATCAAAATTTACAACAAGCGTTAAGGCTAGCAGGAAAGAAATCTACAGCAGAAGCACAGACTATGCATTAGCGTATGAATCCGCCAGACAAGCTTCACGGAGTTCAGTACGAGTAAGGGAAATTTCAGTGGAAGAATGTACTTGTAACAGAGTAGTAAAAACAAAATGATTTTATTATGGCTGTAATTTTTATACGAGCTGGTTTAGTTATCGAAGGAACAACATGAAATTAATTTGTCAGGCAGAAATTCGGTTGATTGTCAATAGCCAAATCGAATGGAGTGTGATAGGACCGACAAGACGTTGGTTTTTAACGAAAAAAAAAAACGTCTAGAGAGGTGCCAGCAATGAGAAAATTGTCTGGAAATAGTAAATTTATATTGTTCGATGTTTATGAAAATAGATGAAAAAAAAAATCGAACTAAAATCCTTTCCTGGCTAATTGGACCCCTATCCCGTTGTTTGCGATATAACAGTGTAAACGCACCCATATTTGTGCAAATAAATTGGAGTGCGTTAATTTAATTAACTCCAGCAGGCAGTCCCAAATCAGTTTGGAGTTGAATCTATTTTATTGAAGAGCCAGTAATGCAGCTCTGCAGTCAGAAAAGATATTATAGATATTTTTGTTCCTGTGGGTTCTCTTGATATTTTTCCTAATTTGTAGCTCAATTACATATATGTCGACCCGAGGTAAGCATATGCTCTTGCCCCATCTCCTTCATTTGTTTTGGAGCCATCCGTAAATCAAAAGAATATTCTATCTAGGCTCAGGCGCTGCGAGCACCTGAATCAATTCAACTTTATTAGGTCGTTCTCGGCAGCCAGTAATGCATAAGAATTCTGAAGTAAAATTTTCAGTAATTTATAAGAAACAAGTAAAAAAGCTAGAATTGGTCTAAGACCAATTCTTATGATACCCTAGATGAATGCTCGTTTGTAATTTCGTATAGTCACCCATCTGCGCAAGTTCGAGTTTTGAAGTGGCTTTTGAATATATACTAGAACGGTTCATCGAACAGCAAAAATGATTATAATCAATTTTATAGGATTTCATATTCTGAAGAACTTTCCAGTACATTAAAACCATATAGGACTGATCGTTTTCACAGGATACGTAAAAATCCTAAATTTTTATATGGCAACACCAAGAAGGAGTTGTCCGATTTGGTCCGTTTTTGAAATTGTATTTACTGGTTTTATGAAAACATTACGTAAAAAATTTCAACGCTCTACGTTGACGCGTTCTCAGGCAATGTCCAAATATGTAGTGAAAAATTAAATTTTTGTATGGCAACCGTACGAAGGAGTTACCCGATTTGCCCCATTTTCAAACCTAATTTTGCTTTTTTGCTTAAAAGCCCATGTGAAAAATTTCACCTTTCTAAGTACACGCGCTTTGGAGTTATCGTGAGGACGGACAGACAGACGGACATGCAAAAATTAAAATAACTTTTAATTTTATGCATGGGTCCAATCGATTTTGCTCTAGCATCATTATATCTATGTGTTACAAACGGAATGACAATCTTAGTATACCCTTTAGGCCGGGCGCCCACTGGAGTGGTGTGTGAGCAATGTGGCAGTGGCGTGGTTTTGGCGTGCGATGTGGCAACAAAGTGGTGGCGGATTGGTATTAATATTATTTAGCGCGCATCAAAATGGCAAGCAGCGTATCGATTAAGTAATTCAACATCAACAGTAATAACTAAGGAGAAGTGGCATCCACTGCCACTTACCACTCGAAAATTAAACTTGTCGGAGACTAGTGGCAATCAAGTGGTGCCACGCCACTTGTCAAATGCCACGCCATCGCCACTCTATTTCAATGTGCGCTATTCTATTTGTTTTTACGGGACTAAATTTTTTCACTTACCATTTAATCGCCACGCCACTGCCACATTGATCACACACCACTCCAGTGGCCCGGCCTTAGATTTCATCTAGGGTATAAAAAAAAAATAATGTTCACGCTCATAAGATATTGCTTTCTGTATACCGCGATCCAAACCAAAAATTATAAGAAATTTCATCAAATGAGACAAATTGTTTGGCGGAAAATATTTCAAACTATTCACGAAAAATCAATGTACCAGTAAACAACCAGATGTGAAAAGGCAGATCGCAGAAATTCTATCGAAAATCCAACCGAAAAATTTCTTGGAAGCCTGCAGTGCCTAGATAAGAATTTTGTTTGTTCTGCAACTTTCTGGTGCGAAAGCGAAGTATGAAATTCTTTTCACTTAAATCACGTATCATACACATCTGCCAAATCCTTCAAATCATCTTGATACTACTCAAGATATGCCTGTTCAAGAACTATTTTGTTCTCTATGAAAATTTAGTAAGTCAAGGTGTTACACCTTGGCTTTTGATGAGAGTGCAGCGGCTCTTGTACCACTACACCAAAATTAGAATCTGAAAAAAGCTGATTAAGTGAACTCAAAATAAAACACAGCTGTTTGCTACTAAAAACAATACTGATCGTTTATTACAGATCATATTCAATTTATATTAAAATTGCACTTAACTAAGCAATTCTTAATATGTTCATACCTATCACTAATTGCGAAAATCAATACCTACATACATATTTACAAATAACTTAAAATTGCAATAAGTTGCTTAGCTATGCAAGGCGATAACAAAAAAAAACGAATAATGAAATAACTTAAATGTAAAATGCTTACCTACTTAAATTACAATCAGTCGAATAATTCTTGCATTCTTCTCTTGCACCTTTGACTGGGTGTCATATTCATAAAAATATTTGCAATGACACATTGAATGCAAGAATTATTCGCTAGAATTAGCGTTATTGTTTTTGGGGGCAAGCGCCCGCTTATAGAGCAAGTACTTGCTGATTCTATGCGACCGTTGACCCTTTTGCCGAGTGCAAACATTCTCCCCCACGTTGAACGAATGTTCAATCTATGATGACGCTAAAGTCCGGCTCCTTGTGATTCCTAGGTTTGGGTATTGGCACTGTAGACTGCTGCTTCTGCCTTTTTGATAATATTAATTTTGTAATTAATGATATGAACACAATTATTGTAAGACAGATGCTGATATATCCAATGATGGTTGTGTGAGATGTCCGTTCGTGTATTAATTTCGGCAGCTCTAGATTTTGAGATGAGAGTTGTTGCTGTAAGAGGCTCAGTTCCTTCCATTGTGCATGGTAAGTGGGTGAATCTACCAAGGCTGGGGCCGGTGACCATGAAACTGACGTGTTGAAATCATTAATCAGCTTCTCATATGATGTTGTTATATTACTCGGATATTTATGTTGCCCTTCGATAGTAACTGAATGATGCTTAAGTATGCAATTGGGTTGGATGGTTAGGAGGCCAGATCCTTGCAATGTTGTAGTAAAGGCCTTATTTTCACACACCGCGTTGATTGTTAAGGCCTCCGTAAGTGCATATATCCATTTGTTTTTATGAAGAGTCTGAATCCATACTGAGTTGTCTCTTATTTCCTTTAATTGACACTCCTTTGGAGTAGGTGCGTCATTTAAGAAAATGATCTCACACTTGCTGATTTGAGACCCTCTGTTGTATATTGGATGATGCTGATTACATAGATAATGTTCCTCGTATCCAGTTGCCACGCATGACGAAATTTCTTGATCGGACAGCGGGTAATAGTTGTCTCGATGCGAGCTGATAGCTAAGTAGGTCGAATGCGGCCTTATGCACATTAGTGTTCCATTTATCAGGAATGGTATTGGAAATACCTTCAATAACTCGAACTCTTCTGCATTTATGAGTGGTAGTTTAATTTGGAAGATTGCGAGCTTGTCAACTACCCGTCCTTGCACTATCATTAGTTGGTATAGATGTAAGATCTCATTTTGTTTCATTGGCAAGCGCAAAGTTGATGGTAAATTCATTTTTATGATTGCTATTGCTTCCCTTAGTTGTTGGGGTGCAAGCAGCAGTGGACTGATTTTTCCGTGACGGATGTCGGTTAACGTGTCTATGAGAGACGACTGAATCCTCTGTACACTTGTGATAATCAACATTAACTGGAGGGATAATGACATCACAAGGTGCTGTACCTTTTGTTGATAGACTTCCTTTTCAGTAGTGTCGATCTGGTTGCTTAGTTGACTCAATTGATTGTTTATTGCGTGGAATTTTTCTTGAGTAGCTAGCTGATCTCGTTTCATTATATTAATAGTGGAATCCACTATGGAGGTTTGATTTTTTAGGAGAGAAAGTAAGTGATTGTCATCTTCCTTGATATCCTGAATGACTTGAGACATTTTTTCTGCGTATTCGTTGTCGAGAACTCCGAATAATGAGTTAGCTACATTTCCCACGAAATTGAGTGCTCCCCGTTTTTGTCTAAGGGCTGATGAATCGGCCGAAAGTAGCTCATTGTCTCTGTCTATTTCCTCCTTAATGTGTTCTAATTGTTTAAGTATCTGAGTGCAACCACTATTAATGTCGATCTGGTTACAGAGATGCTGCACTGCAGTGGTACCCTTGATTAATGCCGCATACTCAAGCCAATATGATTTCAAATCATAGTATACCACCAGATCCCATTCAGATGACACTAAGCTTGTTGTTCCCATTTTGTCAAACCGGATACCCGGGCGATTATGAAACTTTGTGTTTTCGATTGGATTTGCTTCAGTGATTGGAAGAATTAAGCAAGTTAAGAGTAAACTTATTAGTGCAGATCCAATTGAAGGACGCATTTTCTTCCTTGGAGCTTCTCTAGCGCGTCTACTGTCTCGATTCGATGGTGTAATATCGTTCGATTGGTTGATTGTATTCGTCCCCGTTTGAGATGATTCGTGCTGGCGTTTAAGACCTTCATGGGATTTGTTGTCTTCCTTGTGTGATACAGACGGTGTTGGTTCGCAGTCTGATGCCTCTTCTTCGCATGGAAGTGGGGAGAGCCTATGTATAGGTCGCCGAAGAATTCCGGTCGCAGTCTTTACGTCTGCTACTCTGATATATCCATCATTGCCTTGGTAAGTTTTTAAAATTCTACCTAGAGGCCATTTCATGACAGGTAGATTATCTTCCTTCAAGATCACTATTCTTCCTGGTTTAACATTGTGACAGATTCGATTCCATTTGAGGCGGTATTGCAATTCGTTGAGGTATTCCCTTGACCAACGTATCCAGAATTCTTGTTTTAGGTGTGTGATTATTTTCCACCTGTTCTGTAGATTTGTCTTGATCGGTTCTGACCTAGCATCAATTGTGGATGTTAGAGGCTCTCCAATAAGAAAGTGGCCCGGTGTTAGGGCGGTCAAGTCATTCGGATCATTGGACATTGACGTAAGTGGCCTAGAATTCAATATCGCCTCTATCTCTATCATTACAGTTTCTAACTCCTCATAGGTTAACGACGTTGATGCAATGCTTCTATGTAATAGATGTTTAGCAGATTTGACTGCGGCTTCCCAAAGTCCACCGAAATGAGGGGCCCTTGGTGGTATAAAATGGAAGTCAATGCCTCTTGTACTGCAACTGGTAGAGATTCTTTCTTTTGACTGATCTGAATAGATGACTTCTTTAAGTTCTTGCAGTTGATTTTTCGCTCCCACGAAGTTCGTTGCGTTGTCGCAATAAAGATTGAGACAATGACCTCTTCTGCCTATGAAGCGTTTCAGTGCAGCGATGAAGGCATCTGTGGTTAGGTCACTAACTACCTCGAGATGGACGGCCTTTGTAGCGAAACAGCAGAATACTGCAACGTATCCCTTGTGGGGTCTTTTGCCTCTTAAACGATAATGGATTGTTATTGGTCCACAAAAATCAACTCCAGAGTTGACAAATGGCCGAGCAGGTTGAACTCTGGCAGCTGGGAGGTTACCCATTAGTTGTGTAAACATTTTCGGTTTTGCCCTTACACAACGAGTGCAGTGCTGTACTATTGATCGTGCAATTGACTTGCCCTTAATAGGCCAAAAGCGTTGTCTAGTGATATTAAGCAATGCTTGCGGACCCACATGTAAGTTTTCTTTGTGAATGTCATTCATTAACAGCTTAGTGAATTGATGAGCGTATGGTAGCAGCATCGGATGGCGTGCGTCATAAGATAGCATGGACGCTTCTAGTCTTCCCCCAACACGAACGAGGCCCTTCTCATCAAGGAATGGAGTTAAAGTGCTGAGTGAACTGTTTTTGTTCGTTTCATTATATTGACGAATATGGCTGATGTCTTCCTTAAATTCTGCTGCTTGCATATTCTTTATTATGAAATAAAGGGCTTCGTCTAACTCTCCTGCCGTTAACGTGCGACTCTTTATCCCTTGACTATTTAGCCTTCTAGTATTATTCACAAATCGAAATACATAGGCGATGATGCGCTGCAACTTACGGAATGAGTTTCCGTGATTGATGTCAAGAATAGGCTTCTCTAATACATTGTTCCTGGATTCATCATTTGTTGTTGCTGATAAAGTTATGCCCTTTCTTTCCAGATTAACTTGCCTCTCTTTTACATATGATGGAGGCCATATTGATTCACTTCCATGTAAGAATGGTGGTCCGTAGAACCAGATATTGCAGGTTGCCAATTTTTCTGGAGAAATTCCTCTGGAGAGGACATCAGCTGGATTTTCCTTAGAACTAACATGACGCCATTGTTCAACTATGGATAATGATTGGATGGATGATATCCTGTTTGCCACAAACGTATGAAAGGATGAAGATTCTGCATTTATCCATGCTAGGACAATCTCGGAATCTGTCCAGTAGTATGTGGGTGTGTCTTTGGCTCCTAGAATTTCCTTTACTCGATTGGTAAGCTGTGCAGCTAGGTTAGCAGCACATAGTTCTAGACGCTACCCTGGATTTGGCGCACAATAGGCGCACTATAATTGATTCCCTTTGGTTGAGGGATCGCATGTAGATCGCTGCCCCATACGCCTTCTCGGAGGCATCAGAAAAAGTGTGAATCTGCATTTGTTTTAATGTTTCATGGCCAAAAACATGTCTAGGAACCTGTATGTTCTTCAGATGCCTTAGGTCGTAACGAAATTTCATCCATTTGGTGTGTGAATCTTGAGGTAGGGCCGCATCCCAATCAAGTCGAAGTTGCCATAATTCTTGCAGAAATATTTTGGCGGTGACTATAACAGGAGCCATCATTCCGAGAGGATCAAACAATTTTGCTATGTCTGATGCTACTATTCGCTTTGACACTCTTTGTTCATTGGCTTCATTGACCTTTATACAAAAATTATCGGTCTTTGGTAGCCATGTCAAACCTAGAGTTTTGATCCGCTCTTCAGTTTCATCTGTGAAATCTAATTGCACTTCTTGATCTTCTGGTTTGACGTTTTGAAGGAGTCTAGGATGGTTGGCACACCATTTTCTCAAAGTAAAGCCTCCTTCGCGAAGCAATTTTGTAAGTTGCTCTTGCATTTCGAGGATTTCCATCATGCTGTTGGATCCCGTCATAACATCGTCAACATAAAAGTCAGTTTTTAAAACCTGAGATCCAAGTGGATAGTTTTCGTGTCGTTCTTGGGCCAACCTTTGCAAGCACTTTGTTGCTAAATATGGAGCTGATGTCGTTCCATATGTAACTGTGCATAGTTGATAGTATCTAAGAGCCTCATTTGGATGGTTTCTCCAAACTATGATGTGGTATTTTCTATCTTCCTCAGCTAATATTACCTGCCGATACATTTTTTGAATATCAGCGGTAAATACAAATCGTGTCATTCTGAAACGCAGCAGGATGGCGAAGAGTTCATCTTGAATTGTTGGTCCTGCACATAGTAGTTCGTTTAGCGATATGTTTGAAGACGTCTTTGCAGATGCATCAAACACGACTCTCAGTGGTGTCGTCGTGCTATCTGGTTTCAATACGCTGTGGTGAGGCAGGAAATAATATGGTGGCTCAATAATCTCAAGGTTGATGGCTTCCATATGTCCTGCCCTTAGATACTCGTTCATAAACTCTGTATATTGACATCGTAAGGTGGGATTCTTAGCTAACCTTTTTTCTAGTGCGAAGAATCGTCTGATGGCTATGTCTTTGGATTCTCCCAGCTTACTTGGGGCGTCAGCGAATGGTAGCTTTACTATGTAACGCCCATCGGAACTCCTTCTAGTTGTTTGAGTGAAATGATCTTCACAGCGCTTCTCTAACGGAGTGCGATTGAACTTGACTTCCATAGGCTCTTCCAGTTTCCAGAATTTTTCAATTCTTTGATCTATGCTCTCGTCTTCACTACAGATGCTGCATGTTGCTGTAGCTGGTCTTGTTACATTGATCTTTCCTGAAACTATCCAACCCAACAATGTATTTTGCAGAATTGGTCCATCATTTTTCAATCTTATTTGGCCAATTGACAGTAGCTGGAGGTAGAATTCAGCACCTAGTAAGATATCGATACGTTCTGGCTGGTTGAAATCAGGGTCTGCTAGCTGAATTTTGCGTGGAATAGACCACTTTGACGTGTTAATCAGTTGCGTCGGCTGAGGTGAAATTATATGTGGAATGACGAATGCCTCCAATCTCGCAGAGAAGCCATTTAGTGCGGATTGCATTTGTACACTTATTCTTTTCTGTGTTCGCTGTTTCTTGTCGCCAATGCCTTGTATGCACATTGAGTCAGTTGAAGTATTCAAGTTTAACTTCTTGACTAATCTGTCAGTAATTAGGTTAACTTGCGAACCTGAATCTAATACAGCTCGACCTTCCACACATTTGCCTTGGTTGTTAATCAATTTTATTATAGCTGTACTGAGCAGTGTATATTTTCTTTGACCCTGATTGGTAATAGTTGCTACAGTTGAACCCTGATCCACCAACCCTGGCGATATAGATGGTCTGCTAGTTACTTGTGTCTGGAATGTATTGGAATCTCTGACTTGTGTTGATGATGAATGATCTGGTGTAGTTAAATGCACTAAGGTGTTATGCCGTTTATTACACTTGGTGCATCCTCGAGCATTGCAGCTTGTGGCATTGTGTCCTGATCTTAGACAATTGACACACAATTCGTTTTTGCGGAGCAGACTTAATCTAGCTGCTGGTGTTAATTTCAAGAAGTCCTTGCATGCGAATAACGGATGATTTCCTTTGCATACCACACAAGCAGTGTGCCTGATTGATGAGTTGGTGTGTACAACTGATGACAAGGATTTGGCGCTGTTGGATTTTCTCTGAATGTCCTCTGTATGCCTTAGTTTGTTACCCAGGGCTTCCAGTGATTGAAATCTTGTTTGTAGAAATTTCAAGAATTCTTTCATGGACTGTATTTCCCTTGGGTTGGTCAATGATTGTTCATACAAGGTATGAGTGGCTCTATCTAGCCTTTTTATCAAGATATGCAATAATAAGGGACCCCAGTCAGCAGTTGAGATTTTAAGGTTCTCTAGCGCCATGAGACATTCTTGCGTTGTGTCATGTAAATTTTTTATATTGTTCGCAGATGCAGCGTCAGTAGCATGACTTGGCTGTGATAATAGTTTGCTTACCAGGGCAGATACGAGCAGTCTGCGATTTTCATATCTTTCATGGAGCATCTTCCACGCAGCTGTGTAATTGTCTTCAGATAAACTCAAGTGCCTAATGAGTCTTTCAGCTTCACCAACCAAATTCATTTTCAGGTACCACATCTTCTGAACATTTGCCATCTGCTGTTTGTGTACCATTTCAGTAAATAGGTCTGCGAACTGACGCCATTTTAAAGAGTCTCCATCAAACTTGGGAAGTGATATTTGTGGCAGCTTGAGTGTCGTGTTGGCTGTTATGGAGGTTGCAGCCTCTTGTGGTGCATCAAACCTTGCGATTTTAGCAGAGAGACTCACTTGCTGTTTTTGCACCTCTTCTTCGAGCTGAATATATTCTTCAATTTTATAGCCTACTGTGCTTGGGTCATCTGCCAGCTCCCAAATGGAGTGATTATCCTCCTCTATTTTGACCCAGTATTGATTTAAGGTCTGGAGTCTAATGTGGTAGTACTGTTTGGGATGGTCATCTGACTCGTACGTGTTATCAATAAGACGGCGTAAAGATTGTATAATCCCTCTTTGCCTTCTAATGATTCTTATTATATCTGCTGAGGCTTCAGACAACAACGGAGTAGACTGTTCTTCTGGTGAATTTGACTCGGTTAACGTAATCAGTGGCCTTGATGCAGTTTCTGCTGACTTGTCTTCAGATTGAGTTGCGTTATAATCATCGTTGCTGGCTTCGTCTTCCTGGAAGGACTGTAATTGTTCCTCAAAGTGGGTCTTGCATGATTCGTATATTTCGCGTATTTCTTCGTAGTACGCCTTTGTAAAGTATCCATGCTCCAGAGGAACTTTAGGTAGGGCTCTAATTTTACTGTCATTTGAATCGAAGGTGGACCAGAATGATTCCAGTCGTTTCAATCTTTCTTCGTAATACTCCTTGGTTTTTCTGTCGTCTCCGTCCTTTTTGTAGTTTATCAAAACCTTTTGCAGTTCCGTTCCTACAGCGTTCTGCTCCTTCGCTAGCTTCTCCATTACGGTTTCAAGATGATTGCTCTGAATATAGTTGAACTGCGATTCAAGTGTTTCACCTGAATCACGTCGGGGTCACCAATGTTCAAGAACTATTTTGTTCTCTATGAAAATTTAGTAAGTCAAGGTGTTACACCTTGGCTTTTGATGAGAGTGCAGCGGCTCTTGTACCACTACACCAAAATTAGAATCTGAAAAAAGCTGATTAAGTGAACTCAAAATAAAACACAGCTGTTTGCTACTAAAAACAATACTGATCGTTTATTACAGATCATATTCAATTTATATTAAAATTGCACTTAACTAAGCAATTCTTAATATGTTCATACCTATCACTAATTGCGAAAATCAATACCTACATACATATTTACAAATAACTTAAAATTGCAATAAGTTGCTTAGCTATGCAAGGCGATAACAAAAAAAAACGAATAATGAAATAACTTAAATGTAAAATGCTTACCTACTTAAATTACAATCAGTCGAATAATTCTTGCATTCTTCTCTTGCACCTTTGACTGGGTGTCATATTCATAAAAATATTTGCAATGACACATTGAATGCAAGAATTATTCGCTAGAATTAGCGTTATTGTTTTTGGGGGCAAGCGCCCGCTTATAGAGCAAGTACTTGCTGATTCTATGCGACCGTTGACCCTTTTGCCGAGTGCAAACAATGCCTTTAAATTTCTTTATTACAGATTTTTTCTACATTTCTACACATCATTAGATAAAGAAAGACGGAAAAAACAAAATTAAATTGGATTCTTTGCTGTGATATGGCGCTATTTATTATCGAAAACAATTTATTATCCTCACATTCGCCAAGGTTTGCTAACAGATGGCGGACCGTTTTGTGAGCAGATGATAAAGTACTACAGTGGCGACTCAGTGAGAAGAGGTAACAACATATTGTGCGCGGCGGTTGCATATCTATATGTATAAAATCAATGGTAGAATACAATATTTATTTAATCATCGAATGTTTTAATATAATAGTGAACTTACCTAGTGCTGTCCTTACACCGAAGCACCTAAATATAAAGAAAAATTTATTGTTTTCGCTATTAGTAATACAATATTTATATAATCGTCGAATATTTTAATATATTTGTGGACTTACCTAGTGCTGTCATTACACAGAAGCACCTAAATATAAAAAAAGGAACTTATTATTTTCCCTATTAGTATCAGTAGAATACAATATTTATTTAATCATCGAATGTTTTAATATAATGGTGAACTTACCTAGTGCTGTCCTTACACCGAAGCACCTAAATATAAAGAAAGATTTATTATTTTAGCTATTAGTATCCGCAGAATACAATATTTACATACATAATCGTCGAATGTTTTAATATGATTATAGACTTACCGAGTGCTGTCCACATATCGGAGCACCTGAAATGAAATAAAACCGCGATTATTACATTTTCTTGCGCTGAAAGTGCCATATATTATTAGATTATGGACTTACTAAGTGCTATCCACATATCGGAGCACCTGAATTGAAATGAATCGAATTAGTACCTTCCGCGAAGAGTGTTAGGATCTCTTCTACATTATCACTAACGTAGTGCATCACATGTTTTCATACGGGAAATTAAGCACTTGTCCCAAGGATCTCATCGGAGGGGCACCGGCAGAACAGGAAATACAGTATTTGAGGCAACGAGTATCTCGAGTGTCGAAGAATCAAACAATTGGATGAGTCTACTTATCCACTGACGTCCTGTATAGGCTGTTTGAGCTGCAGGCTTACCCAACGATAGGTATCTTCCCCGACCGTGTGTCGTTTCGGTAAAAATTTCGGTTATAGCATTACGTCTCCAGAAGGCCTTTTAGAGACTCGTTCACCGTGGAACGAGTTAGTAGTAAGCAAGCATTCGTACAATTGAGGAGGAAGGAGGAAATCTCATTGAATCGATCAACGATGTAATTAACGACCCAGCACCAACACCGCTCATCTACTAGCCGACACCTATAGAGCTTCGGGGTGATCATAAAAAATAAATAAATAAATAAAAATTCTGTATTGGTATTCCGCCTCAGGTGCTACAATAAAATGAATGAGATGAAGTAAACCTTAGCTCGTTTCTCTCCGCCTCCCTCCCGGACCTTTCCTTTTCTCTCTCTTTCACAGGCACATAAGGGACATCGCAAATCTACCGCCAGTGGTGTCGTGAGCGGCCAGGGACGGCAAACTGGAATCATACCATGGTCCTCATGGAGTTCTTCGGATGAGTGATGTAGAGGTCCCTTCAGGACCTGTTTGTGGTGTTTTATATAATTTCTCCAGTAGTAGGTCTCGTTCTATTTTCTTTTTTTAGGCACGATACTTTTTTTGTTTACGAGCAAGTGACAGGCAGGCTTTTCTGTATGTTGAACCCACTCCGCACTAAGACCGAGGTGCTGTCAGCTATCACTGGCAATAGGATTTCACGTCCTCCAGCCCTCACTTCTGAATATAATTCCATAACAAGGCATAGTTTTCTCTTTTCCTTCGACAAATTTATATGCTAGCTTTCTCATTCAATTTTGGAAAGCCCATACCCGCAGCATTGGTGAGATATTGAAAGAGAAGGTGCAACCACGCAGCGTTGGTGAGATATTGAAAGAGAAGATTTTCTTCATCTACATTGAAAATTTGACGCCAAGCAATGTCAATGCATTTAAAAGTATCACATCCCGACGATTTGTATGCTGCTAAATGCCGTATTAAGCGTGCCTTAGATATTTTTATGCTGCTTTGTAGATTTACCAAGTGACAGCCCCGATTTTAAGACGTCATCAGTAGTAGCTTTTAAAGTATTTACATCCGCAGCTGGTCGATTTCCTATTTTACTTCGCGGCATTTTTCTAAGAAATGAGAAAATATTGGCGTGGCAAAACTTTTCTTGACACAAAAAAAAATATGGGAATGTACCTTGAATCGGTCTGAGGTACACTCTGCCGAGTGGTCTGAGGTACACGACTAGCAGTTTAAGCTAAATATAAGAAAATAAAATTCGAAACATGTATAATTCTCAGAATAATCCATGCATGTATAACAGATAAAAAGTAAATACACGCGCGTATGAAGCACTTCGAAAACTTGTGGTAATAATATTGAACCGTTGCCATGATACGTTTATAGCATTTAGATTTGTGTACATCAAAAACGGTAAGCTTCAGCTCTCTTATTATACGCGTTCTCGAGTTATCGTGAGGACGGACGCTGAAAAAATCAAAATAACTTTTAATATTATATATTTATTTAATTCAGTCTACAGAGATCATCTCCTACAGACTATACAAATATAACTTAAATAATAGCAAACTATATTTACATAATTATTCCATCAACCAAAAATACAAATAGTAAGCTGAAAAATAAAGTGCAACTAGAGAAGAAATAATATTTAGTATCACTAAAATACGGATATTTAGTTAAAATGAATTCAATAAGCAAAACTACAAACACTATGAAATTACTATATCTTTTAACTTGATGCGATCAAGAGCTAAATCGACATCATTATCATAAATTTCATTAAAGCGACGAGAACAACAGGAAATGGGTTTATGCTGACCATAAGAGGTTTGGTGTTAAGGCACATGAAACAAACATCTAGTTCCAAGGGCTAAATCTGGCACTTGAATATGGAATAAGATTAGCAAATCCGGTGAGCAAATTTTGTAGCAAAGAATATCTCTCACAAACATTATATAGATGAAACTCTGCTCCTAGTATCCAAGGCCTGTAACCCCAACAGCATACATCTTGCTTTATAATTGGATAAAGATAATAGTTATTCTCAAGATAGCTATGAAGATAACATCTTTATCACAACTTCCATAATTGTCTTATACTTAATTAAAATACATATACATATATTGTTAAATAATAAGTTTGCAGTATATAATCACTAATATTTAAAAATTTTTCATATTTCTTTCCACTTTCATTTCATTGGGTAGACTATTGAACATCTGTAGACCTTTATGCATTAGCTGATTTTGCGTCCTTATCCTGCGTGCGTAGGGTAGTCTGAAGTCATCAGCATTCCTTAGGTTGTATGGTTGCTCTTTACTAGCAGTTCTCGAATTGTTTGTTAGATAGTTTGGCATAAGTTCGTACTTGATTTTAAAAATAGTTATCAACACAATATATGATATTCTCTGCCTAACATTCATCCATTTCAAAGACTATTTATCGGCTTCTTATATCACAATCCAAACCTCATTGCTTTATTTTGTAGCTTTTGTAACCTGTCAATCATTTCAACAGTGCACATATATAAAATTGTTGCACGGTAATCAAAATGTGGTAGTATTAAAGTGTTATATACCGTTTTCAAACATTCCTTTGACACGCTTCTTCTAATTTTGCTCATAAATCCGATTTTCTGTGCGATCTTTTTACACACCATAGATATATGGCTTTTGAAATTCATTTTACTGTTAATAGTTACATCTAAGTATTTCATTCATCAACACACTCGTTTCATTACTATTAAACATCACATTCGGGTTGCTGTTTAATACCATACATTTTGAATTATTTATATGTATTAAGCTTCAAATTGTCAACGTCCAACCACTCTATCAAGCGTTTAAGTTCCACATTCATTACCTCTTCGTATTCACTAACATTTTCTCCTTTAATAAATACTAATGTGTCGTCAGGAATCAACATTAACTTAAGACTATTAAGTACTGGTTTCATGTCATTATAAATTATAAATAGTAATGCACCTTGCGGAACTACTATAAGAACATCCTCAGGTTCTGAGTATGATTTGCCAAATTTCGTTTACTGTTTTTTTCCTTTTCAAGTAGTTTATGAACAATTTCACCTCTACGTTCTTAATTCCGTAATTATTTAATTATTATTATTATTTTCACATTGGAATACATTTCTTAGCGCTAAAGCCTAAGCCTATTGTATCCTAATGTATATGGTCCACGGCTATTTGGCCATCTGGGCAACTTAAGATAAATTCGGGCGTGCTTTGTTTACAACCAAAAATGTCTGTCAAACGCCTGTCAAATTTGGCGAAATTTGTTAAGCTTTTCTAGTGTATTACATTTTTGGTTGTACGTTTCATATAAGAGAAGTCTATAGTCTATATTATCATTCTTAAAAAATTTTATTTTTTCTTTGTGTCCACCTTATATGCTAAGCTGAAGGCTGCTTGTATATTTATTAGAGGGACGTTTTCATTTGTTATTGTTGTTGTTTTATATTCCATTATTAATTTTTTCTTGTATTTTAGATGATAGTTGTTTGTTTAAAACTCTAAGGACTCCAATTTCATTTACTTAGGATTATTTGCTAACTCTGGGACGTTCACAATTTTGTACTATAGTGTATGTTAATTATTCAGCAACCGAGTGAATATGTATATAAAAATTAGTAGTAGTTAGTTTTAGCGTTAAAGTTTACAATTTATTTTGTGAGAACTTAAAGGTATGTGATAGTCTTAATTAACTATGTAAAAATTTATTAAATATATTAAAGCTAGGAGTGCATATATAGTTGTGCTCAATTGGTTGTTGACTAAGTTCCTTAAAATTGCAGTAAGACTAAGTAATTCCTCGTGTATTTTAAGCTTGTAGTTCATTAATTCATTTATATATGTATATATATATTTTTTAATCTATAATTTTCAGATTTATGCTTATTGTTCGTTATAGTTTATCGGCAATGTTGCTATTTGTCAGGTAAAGTGTGAGTGCGGCAAGGAGTAAGTCTGTATCCTCTTCAGTGCAAGTGAAGAGTTCTGTTGGCGTCCTGGTTGCTCCTTGTACGTTGAGTAGGTTTTTAAGTTCGCCGCAATGGTGTAGTATATGCATTTAGTGAGCAACCCGTGCAAGGGGCGCATGGGGGGATACGGCTGCTTTAAAAATATGTGCTTTTTCACTGCTATGAAATGGCCCAGCCTCTGTCTTGCCACGGATACCATTTTTTGCCTGGTCATATCAGCATGCTAGGTTTATCTGAAGATTTATGGTCGCTAGCTAGGAAAGAGCTGGAGCTGAGCCATTTCAGGAGTCTTGCATCGTAAGTCTGCTTTCTGATTGCCTTATAAGATGGAGCGATGAACGTTTCGCATTGCTCATTTAACATTTCTTTGGCTAAAATGTTAGCTTTCTCGTTTCTGGGAATGCCAACATGGGCGGGGCACCATACAAGGAATATTATTTTTTTGGGCGAGAATGTTCTTAAATTAACCGCCAGTGGATTCCGGTTCCTTCTGTTCGCAACTGCTTTTAGTGAAAACAGGCTGCCTGTGAAGATAGCAGTGGTCCCCACCTATCCGATGGCCCTCCTGGCCGGTTCCCAGACAGCCGTCAACTCCGCAGTGAAAACGTCAGACTTGAGTCTCAGTTGGATTAAGTCTTGGTCGCTGGCGGAGCAAAAGGCAAGCGTAACTGCATTGTCCTTTTTAGAGGCGTCCGTGTAAATGCTTCTATCTGCGTTTAGTCTATGATATGTTTCAGTGTGTAGTCTGTGTTTTCTCGGCTTATCCAGATGCTCGTATTTTCATTCATTACAGATATTTTACAAGTATCTTGGTTCCTGGATGGAACTACCCAAAAAATGTATTACAAGTATCTTGGTTCCTGGATGGACCACCAAAATTATTTTAATGCGCAAAGGAATAGTTCCTGGAACTATAATAAACAGCTATGTAAGGAATGTCGCACCATATGCTTGTATAATAAGCTGATGTGAAACCGTATGTTTTTTACCGACATCGTGCTTATAGCACGTGCATAACGGAACCGTTCACAAGCCACATGTAACAATGCTACCTTTAGTGGGTTATGTTAGTGTAGCGGTATGTTAAATTAAGAACAATTAGAAATAGATTTACATTCGATTTAATGAAAAAATTCATGTGCAAGTTAGCTTAAACACTTTAATTCACAGTTAAGCACTTCTGTACAGTAAATCTAGAAAATTTCTTCAATATTTGTGATACTAAATTACAAATGCAATTACAAAAATTAAGCAAACAAAGAATAATTCTCATGTATATTCCAGCTAACCCGACTTGGGAAGTATAGGAATAACTGTCTTGAATTTATTCTGTACAAGGGTGCTTTAAGTTACTATTAAGCTAGAGGAAAGCAATTTATCGTTGGATGCGATGCGAACGCACATCACACGCTATGGGGCAGCACGGATACCAACATCAGGGGTGAGTACCTCCACGATTTTATAATATCTAATAATTTAGAGATACTAAATCGAGGTAATAAGCCAACCTTTATGAACACTATCAGACAAGAGGTCCTGGACCTAACACTTGCCAGTATGTTCATAAGCACAAAAATAAGCAGGTGGCACGTATCGAACGAGATTTCCATGTCCGATCACAGACATATCAGGTTCGATATTGAAGCCGCACTTAACTCAAGTCTAGAGTACCGAATCCCTAAATTAACTAACTGAGAACTCTATCGACAACATCTTAAGGCTGTAGTTAACTCTCCCGGCAGTAGCATTAGCACAACGGAGGAGTTGGACTCAGCCACTACGCAGCTACAAACGGCTGTACTGACTTCATTCGAACACAGCTGAGTTTGAAAAGAAAAGAAGTCAGGAAACTATTTAACAGAGCCAAGCTCTCTGGTACCTGGGGAGAATATAAAAAGTCTAACGGAATATAACATAGAATTAAGAAGATCTAAAAGAAGAACCTGGCGGACCTTCTGCGATGGCATAGATCAACTGCCCGCAGCTACCAGGCTCCATAAGGTACTTTCGAAGGATCACACGAATGGTATATGCTCACTTCAAAAAGAAGATGGGAACTATACCGAGAGTTGTGAGGAAACAGTCAGGCTTTTATTAGAAACTCACTTCCCCGACTCTACCAGTCCCGCTCAAGGAATAGTAGCTCCAGACCCAATTGAGGTGGGCAATTACAGGGTCTCTAACAGGGGTAAGAGCCTTGCGGGAAGAATCTTCACTCCTAACAAGGTTAGATGGGCCGTTGGTACGTTTAAACCCTTTAAATCTGCTGGAGAGGACGGCATCTTTCCTGCCTTACTACAGCAAGGGGTTGAAGAAATACTTCTTCCACTACAAAACATCTTTCGAGCCAGTTACGCTCTGGGGTATATTCCCCAATGCTGGAGAGACGTCAGGGTGGTATTTATACCCAAAGCAGGAAAAAGAGCTAGCTCTCTAGCCAAATCGTTCCGACCCATTAGTCTCTCGTCATTTTTACTTAAATCCATGGAAAAAATCCTATACCTACATATTCGAAGTGAAGTTTTGATTAAATCACTACTTCATTCTAAGCAATTCGCTTATCAAGCAGGCAAGTCTACCGAGACTGCCATCCACACTTTGGTTAAAGACCTCGAAAAAGCTCTTGAAGCAAAAGAGGTGGCCTTATGTGCATTTGCAGACATAGAAGGTGCTTTTGATAACACCTCCTTCGAAGCAATTAAATCAGCTGCCGAGGACAAGGGCTTCGAGCCCCCCACGGTTAATTGGATAGACTCCATGCTTAGAAGCAGGAGGATAACTACTACTCTAGGAAACTGTTCAGTCACGATCAAAGGCTAAAGGCTGCCCACAAGGAGGAGTTCTCTCTCCACTCCTATGGTCGATCGTGATTGATGATCTCTTAGAGAAGCTGACCAGTTCGGGTTTTACCGTACAAGGCTACGCGGATGACCTAGTAGTCACGATACGGGGCAAGCATGACCAAGTCATATCCGACCTCATGCAAAAAGCCCTTTATAAAGTCCGCGCTTGGTGCTTAACCAAAGGCCTCAGTGTAAACCCAAACAAAATGGTTATCGTTCCGTTCACGAGAAGATCAAAGCTTTCACTAAAGGCTCCTCTTCTCGATAACACGGAATTGATATTTTCAGAAGAAGTCAAATATCTGGGGGTCACCTTAGATAAGAAACTTTCCTGGAATTCGCATCTGTCTAGAGTGACGGAAAGAGCGATAGGATCTCTCTACACGTGCCGTCGCTTCATTGGCAGAACACGGGGTCTGAAGCCAAAAATGATGTACTGGATGTACACCACGGTTGTTAGACCCATGGTCACCTATGCGGCCCTCGCATGGTGGCCAAAAACTAATGAAAAGAAGGCTGAGGCTCTGCTTCAAAAAACACAACGGCTTGCCTGTCTAGGAATAACTGGTGCCATGAGGACCTGTCCTACAGCAGCCATGGAAGCCTTACTAAACCTTCCACCCCTACATCTGCAGGTGAAAAAGGAAGCAATCTCCAGTGCTATTAGACTGCAAAAGGAGAAACAGTTAAAACCAGGGAATCTGGTTGGTCATTTAAGTATCTTAAAACAGATACGCTTTGAGCAAATGACGACAATATCTGATATAATCACACCCAAGGTGGATTTTGTAAGACCATTCGATGTGGTTTTGGGAAACCGACAGCAATGGCGTTCCACTAAACCGTCCTTTCAAGAATAATCGATGGTGTGGTATACAGACGGTTCAAAAACGAACAGTGGAGTCGGACTGGGCGTATACGGCCCCAGATGCCATATATCAAAGGCCCTGGGCTCTACCCCTACCGTACTCCAGGCCGAGGTATTGGCCATAGAAGAATGCGCCAATACCTGCATTAAAAGAGCCATAAATGGCTCAACTATTAATATTCTCTCGGACAGTCAAGCTGCCCTCAAGGCCTTAAAGTCCTACACCATCAAGTCAGGGATAGTCTGGGAGTGTCTACAAACCCTAAAAGATTTATCAAGAGGAAACAAAGTTATCCTCATGTGGGTACCTGGACATGAGGGCCATAAAGGCAACGAAATTGCTGATGGCCTAGCCAAAAGAGGAGCGGAAACTCCCTTTGTCGGACCGGAGCCATTTTGTGGCACCTCAAAGTGTTACCTCAAAGCTGCCCTAAATAACTGGGAGAACAAACAAAAATCCCTATACTGGGAAAGGCTACAAGGACTTCGTCAGGCAAAAAAGTTTATCGACACCTCTGGACGAAAAACAAAAGAACTATTACTCCTCAAGAAAACAGAGCTCAAAATAATTACAGAACTCTTCTCAGGCCATTGCCCCTTGAGGTATCACCTTAACAAGATGGGCTTGGCTGAGACTTCATCCTGCCGCTTTTGCCAGGATGCTCATGAAACCTCGGAGCACCTGCTCTGCAACTGCGAAGCATTGACCAGGCGGAGACTACTCCATCTCGAACATGCTTTTCCTACACCTAACTACGTACGGAACCTCAATCGCAGAAGGATCCTAGACTTTATTAACAGTCTGAACCTAGAAAGGGAATAAATTCAACGGGGACTCACAATAGATCTTTTAGGTCGCGGTGATTGCGAGGCTGACGCATACACACCCCTCTACGAATCTAATCTAATCTACTATTAAGCTATTATCACTAGAAAGTGCTATTTAATATGAAAATTAAATTCAGTAATTTTATTAACAAAAAAAAAAAACAAGTCATTCACTTGAGCACAATAATCTGTCACCAATTTGTAACTATAGGCAAATAATTCACCTCCACCTAATAATCGCATGTAACTTACTCTTACCGTAGACAGATTGTAAGCCGATTACACGATTATGCACAAAGTATGAGGAACTAAGAAAAATTGAAAAACTTGAAAATTGAACACTGTTAACACGATCTAAACTGGTTGAACTCGAAAAAATTAACAGAGCGATCAATCCAAATGCTCGGCCTTATACAGGGTGCTCCCGCCTCGGAGGTCAACAGAACGGGAGGTGGTAGTACTCACTTAAGCAAACAAAAAATTGTATAGCAGAGAGGGGGGGACATATCAACACTTTAAGAGTCCAGGGTGATTAAGTAAAAAGTTAGTTTTTCACAAAACACCCTGTATCTTAAAAAGTACACGGCGTACGGTCACAGCAAAGAGCGTGTTGTTTGTAATAGGTCGAATCAAAGAGGAGAGTCTACAGTTTACAGTTTTTATAAAAAAAAATATGTTAAATAATAGAGGTCAAAATAAAGAAAAAGGTAAGAAATTTTTAGTTTAGATATCCATAACTCTTGAGGGAGAGGGGTACGGGGATGATTAAACAGTCGTTGGAAAGGCCATGAAGTTCTGATTTGCAAAATCTTCGGGGTCGACACTAGACATAGTTCTGGCCTTGGATCCTAGCCCAATATTCCTAAAATTCATCAAGGTGCTCTCCTGATTTGGGATTATCGGGATTCTTGTATCTCTTTCAATGAGTATAGGCAATGTTTCGAACCTGACATAACAAAGACACATCGGCTCTACTGAAAATCTTGTCACTTGCACTTCCAGTCCTAATAGCTTTGAGGGGGACATTATTATGAAAAAAAACTTGATGGTGCACATGAATTACTAGGCTGCATCCTCTGGATCAGCAGCATTGTGGATGTACGACCAGTCTCTGTTACCGAGATCGGCCTGTAGGGTGTCAGGTTGTATAGCACAAAGGTTGCGGTATGTACGTTCGGGAGTTGGGGAGTCCGGAAAGTTGAAGGAAGCAAAATGTTGTGGTCAGAGACACCAGGACATTGACCGAATAGCAAAGGAGTAGAAGGGGAGGATGTTATAATTGTTGTATAATCGTTTCATCATTTATCAATGATTAATATCAAAACGTTTTCCTAAAACTTCTTAATGTTACATATTAACCCATATGTAAATAAAATAAAAGCATTTTACGTGCATTGATCAATGCCCGGTCAGCATAAATAAAGAATGACCTAATGGCGGATCAGAATTTATTGCAAAGTCCCTTACCTTCGTAATAATGACCTACTTCGCAGGTAAACAAAGCGAAGTAGGAAATAAAAATCTTGTTTGGAAACATCAAAAAATTCTGGCACAGAAATTACGCGTAGCCGATTCTGCATTTTTTTTAAATAAACTAATTAATATCGAGTGCAGTAGAAGAAGTTCAGTTTTTTTTGAGTCTTGATAGCGAGGAGAGTAAAAGAGTTAGTTTTTAGTATTAGAGTAAGTCGGTAAGAAAAAAGATTAAAACTTAAGTGAAAAAGTTCCGATTTAAGAAAGTGTATAACGTACAGTTGAAAAAGAAAAATTTAGTTGCGGATAATTGGAATAACAAAAGTTGAATTGTGTGAATTGATGTACAATATCTGTATGTGCGAGTTACAAAAATAAAACGAAATAATAAAGTTTAATTATGTGAATTGGGGACTGTTTAAGTGTTTAAATTTATTTGTGAATCGTTATATAAAGCCCCACATCCCCTTTTCTTGCGGTGTATAAAAACCAACCACCACATAATTAAAGCAAGTGCGGTGGCGCCATGTCCCGTGGGGGAATAATTAACCAGAATGAGTCCCAACTCTTCCAAAAGCTCCTTAAGACAGCTATCAAGATGCGAATCGACATTAATGTTAATATTAAGGTCTCCTGCAATGATCACCCTGGAGAATTGGCTGACAACAAGGCTCATAGCATTACCAAGAGTGGACAAGTAGTGATGACGTTGATCTTATTGGGGGAGAAAATTGAAGAGTGCTTCGCGCGCTGGTAGCAGGTAATACATCGGAAAGACTTGACATAGATGAGTTGGGCTCTATGGCTAGTGTAAGCAGCTTTTGTCCAAGGACAGATGAAAATTGCTCATATATGAGATCAGTGGCAATGGTAGGGGAACGCCTGCAAAAATAAGTTTTCCCATGCTTGGTGGATACGCGCAGGACCTCATTCGCCATTTTAAACTTCAGAGCAAGATGAAGAAGTTCGACATCATCAATGTCCAGATCCTCATTCACAAATATTCTGGCATACGAGCTATCCGCGATGATAGAGTTATGTGTGATAAGTTTAGAGCGAAGCTGCCTGATGTAAGGCTGGAAGAAAGTGGAGCAATCCTCTTCGTCGTAAAAACAAATGAAGCCTTTAGGCTCGGCATTCTCAATAGTCCTTGAGGAATCCGAATGGAGTCTCACACTCAAACATAGGTAAGACAGAAGCTTATCACAGGAGCTGAAACAGGCTTCCGCAGTGCTACTTACTATAAGCTTGCGCTTCTTTGTCCTGGTCCTGGACAAGGACTTGACTTCGATGTCCTTGCTGATTTTAATGATAGACTGCTTATTAATATGACCTAAGTCCTTACTAATTATATTAGTTTCGGAGAGGATGGAATTTAAGCCAGTGACGAGAGTATCAATCTTGAGGTTAATATCTGCCAATGACGCCTGCGCTAGAGTGACAGATTTGGGAAGTTTGCTGGCGGCTGATTAAAACACTAGGTTGCAGTTATGGTGAGACTTGGCTGTCTTGATGCAGGTCTTGCACACCCAATCAACACTCAGCAGTCTACCACTGAGATACCAACGCAAATCAAAATAATATCTGCCACGTCCTTACACTCAGTGAGGGTACAAACACCGCAGGTGAGTTCCTCAGAGTCACTAGTTGGTTTATCACTCATTCGTGCGACGAACAACCTCCTCAAATTCATCTGCAGGAGGAATGTAGGTACACCCCTCGACAGAGCCACGAAAATTGCTAAACAGCTATTAATGGGAAAGATTGATTATTGCCTCACGATATACATTTTCTAAATAAAATGAACATCTCCAGAATACAATCTGCACTACACTCAACTGCCAGAATTGCCCTCGGTGCCCACAACTCCAATCCAAAGTCTAATCATCTAATCCGGCTTCCAATCCTTTATCCAAAAAAGATAACGGTTTCTACAGACGGGATTTACTAGCCGCACCTGTTCTGGCCTACTCCTATAAGTTCTATCTCTTCAACTCTCAATTCGGTGGAAGTTCCGCCTTGGTAGGTGCCCTTTAATAGTATCATCTGTATTCAGCGATGAACGAAACTGAAAGGAAAAGAAAAGGAATTAATAAAATTCAAACGAATTTGAAATACTTAACTTAAGTACAAGCATAGATTAATAAAGTATTTCATATGTACTAGATAGGAAACGCTGAACAAAGAAATGGAACGCTTTTTCTATAAATTTCAACATGAGATTGCCTCCCATACAAAGTGCACGCTCACCCTGTTGCTTATATGCCTAAGCAGACTGCGGTTAACTCAGCATGAGCAGTGGCTGTGCTGTCTTCTGTGTGATTTTGCGAAAGAGGCAAGAGGTAAATGCGCAAACTGCTTTGCTTTATCTGTCTATTTGTGATTTAGGGGTATTCTAATAAGAAAGAACGCGTGTGTTCCTGAGAATTTTTGAGGAATGTTAATTTCCTTCATATGTAACGCACAGAAATAATAATGGTAGAGCAAAATGGAATGGACGCATAATATTAAAAGTTATTTTGATTTTTGCATGTCCGTCTGTCCGTACGTCTGTCCGTCCGTCTGTCTGTCCATCCGTTTTTGGTAAATGAAATTATTAAAATGTAATTTACTTACCTACTAAAAAATTCTTAAAACGTAAAGAGAAACATCTCATATTTCAAATTGTTTGGGGTTTAAAATTACGATTTTATAATTTTTAGCTTTGGATCTGGTAATCTTACAGATTGGTTTTTGTAAAAAAACACTGCATATTTTTCGTTTTCCATAAACAGTTCTTTTTCAAAAAGATACCAATTAATATGTCGAGAGTTTTAATGTGATGTTTGTAACAGGGGTCGTTAGTTGAAAACCAGGTTGAAAATTCCCCCATATCATTGGTTCTATCAATACAATATTTAGTTATGGTATGCTTAATATTTTTAATATGAGGGGTCTCGGAAAATATTTTTTTAAAAATTGCAACATGCAATTTACAAATCTCAAAATACTTGTCACTGGGAGGAACAAGACTACCAAAATCCGATCTATGAGAGTAATTTTTATGGTATATTAAAAATTCTGAAGAGTGCGAAAATTTAACTATTTCCCCAGATCTTTTCATATTAACGCAACATTTTTGGCAATTATTAATGGAAGAAAGTAACTTAGAAATAACGTAGCCTACAAAATATCGAGTGGCAAGGTCTTCTGCACCAACATTCGCAGTATTAGAAGTGCAAATATTGTCCAGTACCACGTCATATTCTTGACATTTAATTTCATCAAATTGTAAAGCAGAAGTATTATCTGTGGTATTACTGTTCATATTTTCTACAGACACTAAACTATTAGAGGAACACTGATTATTATCAGTTTCAACTTCTTTAAAAACTTCGTCTACAAGATATTTTTCGTCATCGTCTTCGCAATTTTTGTTAACACTTATTCATTTTAAGCTTATAAGTTTATTTGAAGTTTTACGGGCTACTATATACCTACATAAAATCGTTCGCTGATGGATTTATGTTATTACCTCCATTGTTTCTGATTAAAGCAAATAAATTTTCAATGGGATCTTGATTAAATTTATATGTTAAAAGAAAACTAAGTTCCGGATAATCATCGACTGACAAAGCCTTGTAAGCAATAGTTTTGCATTTTTTACTTTAGCGATATTGCTTCAATATAAGGTAAAATATCAATTAAGTATTGCCTAACTGGTCCATTTCTTTTCAATGCACTCCTGTATATGTTCCCTCCAAATGGCATCTTACTATTCAAACAATCAAATACTTTGTCCATAACCAGAAAAAAAGCAGCAGTTGCCCTTGCTTTCTGGGAAGTTTCGAAAGTAAATACATTTATATCATGGGCACTTTCAATAGCTGCAGCACAGTTTCCACTAAAAATTTGAGTGGCAAGAGATACGCTCATTTTCTGCCACTTATTAGGTAAGGCATGATTTTCTGTCAGTTTGTGACCCATTTTTGTCACATTATTTTTTTCTAGAGCTACCAATTCTTGAACACTTCCAACTAGCTTCGCCATCAGGCGTGATAAGATCTGTTTTCATCAGTGTGCTGCGAATAGATTTAAATAAATGTGGCACATCAAATGTAGCATAATATTTCTTATCTTTATAGTTAAAGTACGGACGTTGTGGTGTTACGTTAAGGCGACGAAAAGCATTTCTATTGTTTGATCCTTGATCACAAACAATTGCTCGAACGTTGAAACCGATAGTTATACAACAATCAATGGCTTGTTTAATTTTTGAAACCAAATTATCACCGGATATTGCTGTTGCCGTCACGTAAAAAGAAATTATAAATTTCCAGTTGGATGTTATGCCGCTCTCTTTTGATGGCAACTTCATCAAACAATAAGCATGACTTTCTGGGCGTCGGAAAAGTTTTCCAAAAGCATTTGTAAGTTTGATACTATATCATAATTTATACCAGGCTGAATAATTTTAACTGGAAGCCAACGATAAAGAGACTTTGTAGTGGGCAAATGTAATCCCAAAGCTTCTCGAAGATATTTGTAACCGGTTGGAGATTTAAAATGCAAACATTGGGCCAAAGTTCTTTCATCTTCATCCCACACAGTTGCTTTCTTTGAAATAAGCATTTTAAGCAATGTTCGTGAAGCTAATGATTTCTTCTCTTCATTTTTTAAAATATTTATTTTTACTGTGTCTCTTCTTTTGGAATACACTTTCCTTCTCTTAAGACTCGAAACACTTTTTAGTTTCTCTGTTGCCTTCTTATATCTTTTTAAAATATCGCTGTAACGTTTGCGATACAAAGTAATATTTTTTTCGTTTTTCAAGCAAGAACTGCATTTTGCATCTTCAAGTATGCTCTCAGAGTTCACTCCAGAATATTCTGGTTCTAAGCTCGGCAAGTCTGCAAGCAATAAATCACTTCGTCGATCTACTTCATCATTATTCCTAATATAAGTTCTGCTAGGAAAATGATTGAGATGGTTCTCTTCAACTGCATCATTCATATTCATTAATGAAGGTAAGTTAAGTGTCGGTACAGAACCCTTCAATAATTTTTTTTTTCCAAAACAAGACAATTCAAAATGTTTTGAGCAAATATATGAACTTTTTGATGTTGGAGGCAAATTTAAACCAGATGCCTTTATCCATTTATCAAAATTTACATGTTCTTTCTTAGGCAGCCTAAAGAACTTAATTTTAGATTCCTGACGCTTAGTGGTCCCGCAACCCAAAACAGAACATCTTACGCCCCACAGTCGTCCTTTGTAATCCATATTACAAAAATAATTCTTGATATTCAGTAAGAATGAAATAATCAATACAATCCTTGAGAAATTTCAAAAGGTTCCTTAAATCCAAAATCTGAATAAATCAAATTAAACTCTAATTAATCAATCAATATAATGAAAAAAAAACAGGTAATATTTCGCTACTCGGTGGAAGATCGCAGTTGTAACCATACGGAATACCAGAAGCAAAATGGCAACGACAACGAGCATTTTGTCCCCTACCCAACGAGGTAATAACTAAAGGAGATGCAATCATATGTACGATCCGTGTACATGAGCGTACCCAAAATTGCCCTGCATTTGTGTATGTTTCACTCCGCCATTTTTGGTCTTCGCTGTCAAATCCATACTTAGGTTTGGATGGTTTTGGGCTTGGTGCATTGACGCAGGAAAACCCGTGAAATAACCGTAGGGGCCACGAAGCAAATATTACTCACAAACTTTTTACCACTGAACTTTTCTTCAAAATTATTAACTTTTTTACGTTCACGTTTGCAAATTTAGTAAAGACTTTTGAGTATATGAAAATAAAAGCGATTAAAATTGCGCATAGGTTGTACAATTGTGTACAGGTGTACAAATTTTACGGCGCTTATGTACAAATAATATCAGTGTCATTGTGTTAGAATTGGGTACGCGATATTTTCTCATTTGCATCTCCTTTAGTTCTTACCTCGTTGCCCCTACCATAAATCACATAGTTCCCATCTAACATTACAACCAACGGGCACTCACACCTACTGCTGCCAGCATATATAACGAGAGAAGAGAAAAGACATAATTAAAATGGGAAGTATTTCAAAAAATTCTCAGGAACAATTCTAACACAATGACACTGATATTGTTTGTACATAAGCGCCGTAAAATTTGTACACCTGTACACAATTGAAACTTATGCGCAATTTTAATCGCTTTTATTTTCATATACTCAAAATTATTTACTGAATTTGCAAACGTGAACGTAAAAAAGTTAATAATTAAGAAGAAAAGTTCAGTGGTAAAAAGTTTGTGAGTAATATTTGCTTCGTGGCCCCTACGGTTATTTCACGGGTTTTCCTGCGTCAATGCACCAAGTCCAAAACCATCCAAACCTAAGTATGGATTTGACAGCGAAGACCAAAAATGGCGGAGTGAAACATACACAAATGCAGGGCAATTTTGGGTACGCTCATGTACACGGATCGTACGTATGATTGCATCTCCTTTAGTTATTACCTCGTTGAAATAGGCAGACAAAGCAAAGCAGTTTGCGCATTTACCTCTTGCCTCTTTCGCGAAATCACACAGAAGACAGCACAGCCACTGCTCATGCTGAGTTAACCGCAGTCTGCTTAGGCATATAAGCAACAGGGTGAGCGTGCACTTTGTATGGGAGGCAATCTCATGTTGAAATTTATAGAAAAAGCGTTCCATTTCTTTGTTCAGCGTTTCCTATCTAGTACATATGAAATACTTTATTAATCTATGCTTGTACTTAAGTTAAGTATTTCAAATTCGTTTGAATTTTATTAATTCCTTTTCTTTTCCTTTCAGTTTCGTTCATCGCTGAATACAGATGATACTATTAAAGGGCACCTACCAAGGCGGAACTTCCACCGAATTGAGAGTTGAAGAGATAGAACTTATAGGAGTAGGCCAGAACAGGTGCGGCTAGTAAATCCCGTCTGTAGAAACCGTTATCTTTTTTGGATAAAGGATTGGAAGCCGGATTAGATGATTAGACTTTGGATTGGAGTTGTGGGCACCGAGGGCAATTCTGGCAGTTGAGTGTAGTGCAGATTATATTCTGGAGATGTTCATTTTATTTAGAAAATGTATATCGTGAGGCAATAATCAATCTTTCCCATTAATAGCTGTTTAGCAATTTTCGTGGCTCTGTCGAGGGGTGTACCTACATTCCTCCTGCAGATGAATTTGAGGAGGTTGTTCGTCGCACGAATCGACACCCATTTGCCGCTTGTGTGTTCCAGTTGAGATTGTGTGAGAGGACAAGTCCTGGAGAAGGTGGAGGTGGAGGCTACTTCAGTCGAAAAATTTTCAACCGTGCATTTTCTTCTTCTGCAGACATTCAGTGCTTCCAGTTTGCTGGTAGAAATTTTTGCTCCGTTCGTGTGATCAGCAGCTCCGAGATGTTATTTAGACGCTCTGAGAGCGAATGAATGTAGGTGTTAAAGAGCTGGACAGAGAGGGAGGTGATCCTTGCGGAAGGTGGTGTGAGGTGGAGAAATGTCCTCTGACTTTGATCTTCCTATCCGAGAGGAAGGAATTGTATACTTTAACGATCTTATTGCCTACTTTCCATTTTTCCAACTGAGTGAGCACAGCGTTCTGTCAAATGCTTTTTCGAGGTTGATGGAGAACTATACAGTGTGCTGGCGTCTATAGAGATCGCATGACAGGTTATGCTCCAGTTCCTGAAAAAGGCCTTGCGTCTCTCTGCCAGATCTGTAGCTTGTAACGGTGGGCAGCAGCTTGCTCTTTGCCAGTAGAGTCCTGCTGCTCTATTTTGCCAGGCTCTATGCGCTTGCTTGAGAATGCCAAAGGAGACATTGTCTAGACCTGGAGTGAAACCATAGAAAGTATTAAGAATTTCTTTAATTTCCAGGAGGGAAAAGGGATCTCCTAGTGGTGTAGTGGAGTGCGGTTTTCGGTTTCTGGAACATGCACTCCCACGCCGCCACAAAAGATTTCTGCAAGTTCGTACTTGTTGATTATTGCTCGAGTATTGGGCAAAAAGTGAGGTAAGGTGATTGGCCACTAGCGCAGGTTCCGGGACCACTACATTGCCAATCCTAAGGCCTGTAATGCCTGCCCTGTAGGTACGCCCACAAATGGTTCTAATCCCGCGCCAGTTTTCATTCATTGGGTCTGCACTTATGCTGTCGGCAAGGTCTTGCCAGGCCTGTTTCTTCGCAATTTTTATTTCCCTGCTGGTTCGCCGCGACTATTGGCGGAGAGTGTGGGGGCTCCGCAAAAACCTGCCACATATAAAAATATTTTCGGGCCTACAAAAAACGTTCAGCACCACACCACTTAGCTTTTCAGCCTAGTTGGCGGTTACTTTCAATTTGACAACTAGCAATCAAGAAAACTGCTTAACTGACTAATGCCAGGAATTATCGAGTGCTCGATATCCTAGAGCTCTATCAGGAATAAACGATTCCAGATTAATATTACAAAAGAAACTATAAAAAGTCGAGCTCCTTATTTCTAATTGAAATCATTTCGGGGTCAACAAGACTAGTGTTACTACATTAAGTTATCAACAGAAGATATTCCAAATTAAAACTTACACAAAAGAATGATGAAAATCGAGCTCCTTATTATTATGGTAGCTTCTTAGAAAAGGAAATTCAGACTAAGAGTTACCCAAAGAAACGTTAAACTAGGGCTCTTTATTACTAATTGACATTTTCAACGTCATCGAAACTAATATTACTATATTAAATAATCAAATGAATATATGTATTTCAAATCAAAATATCAAACGAGAAGATCCCAGATGAGAGAGTTATAAATTACCTTACTAACGAAAGCGTTCCTCCTGGAGTGTTCTGGCGGTCCTGTGGCCCTGTAAATAAATTTGTAAGAGAAGACTTGTCGCCTGGGATTTCCTTTACACTTTAAATCGCTCAAGGTTTGAAAAGCCTCCAATGCTATACCTTTGACACACAGTGAGTATAGGTACCATATAGTTCGGATATCATTGTATTCGCTGTACCATGCTAGGTGACACATCGCATTATAGTTTCATTTGACAGCTTTTAAAACTTAGTAAGTTTTGCTTTTTACGAAATCGTCGGAAATATTTTTAGTGTCAACTTGGCATGTCATAAACTAGTGAATATTCCCGAAAAGGCCTACTTGAACAAAAAGTCATAAGCTAGATAAATTTGTCACTACTTCTAAGCGGCGCTGAAATTATTAAAAAGCTGCGTAAACCATGGAAAAAACCCAAGTATTTATACTAGCCTCGTATCAGTTTGCTCAGCTTGTATTATGCTGATATGCAACGACACACAGGTGGTTTACCCGTGTATTATGATATCTGTACTAGCTGTGTGTCAAGGGTATAACCTACTTAATTCTACGCTTATATGTTATGCACCTAATCTACATGTCGATCTTGTTCTGCTTCCTCTCCGCAATGCCAATTTTATCAGCAGCGTATATACTTAATTTATAGCGCATATCAGTTTTAAGTAGAAGCAACCTGCTTTGCAAATAAATTCGTGTGATGTTCTATAGCGCCAACTCTATTGCTCTTCCTAGCTTCAAATTAACGGTCAGTCTCCGCGTAAGTATTTGGAAGATGCAATATCTCGATTATAATATATGATAGTTAATCACTTCTTAACAGAATTATTTAGGTAATTTGGGCTCTTAATGAATTCTAGAACTGTTCAGAACACCACTCCTGTTCAGTTTCATGACAGCAGTGTCAAACTCCGCGGCGTTGAAAGTAACTGCGCGGGCTATATAGCATTTTAGGTTCAGAGGATAATACTTTGATTTTTTTCAAGATAGTTCAAAATAAGTTGGGTTATACGAATAATTGTGCGGCGTTTTTTGTTTTCCTGGGATAACTACCTTTCGTTGTGCTTTAAAGCCGCCGTGTCAAAAAAGGAATCTGGACTGAGGAAGGCTTGGGGACCGCTAGTGTCTTTGAAGCTCGTGTTTCTACCACGATGAACGTAAAACCTTTCCAGTAAAGACGAAAAAACCCAACTGATAGAGACGATGGTCAGGTACTGTGAAAGCGGTCTTCTCTTTGGAATCAGCGTCTAATGGAATCTGCCAGAAAGCGTCTTTCAAGTCCAGACTTGTTATGTAGTTTGCCGGAGGAAGTCGACTCAGAAGTGCGTCTATTTGTGGCAACGGAAGGCGTCCTTCTTAGTAACATAGTTGACCTTCCTGGCGTCAAAACAAAGCCGAGCCTTCCGGGCTTCCTCACCAGAACAACTGGAGAGCTCCAAGGACTATGGCTCTCCTCTATCCACCCGCGACAGCATTCGCTTCAGTTCGGCGTCCATCGAACTCTGCACTGCCGGTGAAATAAGATAAAGCCTCTGTTTTATCGGAATAGCATCGTTCGTTTCGATCTTGTGTGTGACCAAAGATGTTTTTCCTAAGCCCAAAGAGGCGAAGGAAGGGAAAAGCTGTTTAGTGGCTTCAAGACGTTGATTCTGCTGAATAGAAAGGACATGGCGGTCAGTGTCTGAGGTAGCTAACAGACTTGGTGTCATTTCCACAATTGCACCTAGAGCATTTGGAGCCAACCTAGATAGACGCCAGAAGTCTACTCCCAGGTACAATGCCTGAGTGATCCCAGGAACGACGTAAAGGCGCACGTTCTTGGTGCCACCACGAAAAGCGACATCCAAGTCCACATGACCATGAACAATCGTCATGGCGCCATTTGCCACTTCGAATTGTGTTTAATACCTCCTATATTCGACATCTGCTTCGGCTAGCTTCTCTAGAGCTCCGTGACTTAGGATGTGAACAGTGACACCACTATCAAGTAACCCATTCTCATGTCGCCCGAGTAAGCTACGGCATACGGCCGAATGTCACCTGGCATCGACACTGAAATGTGGGCCAGTCTCTTTTTATCAGCCTTAATTCGTAGGCAATATTCACGCCACCGAACAGTTGATTGTTTCTTTTTTCTATTAAGGTCGGAATTTGGGATCATTATTTCTGCAAACTCTGCCACCGAGGAGAAAATGTGTCTCGCACCTTGTGATAGTCTTGTAGACGCGTATGATTCGGCGTCAATGGATATAAAACAGGCTCACGCCCACTCGTCATCTCAGAGCTTGGTGGCCGTCTTAATATCGAATAAGCGGGAGACCGAACCTCCTGCTCAGCAACATTGCCCGAAGAAGCTACGATCGGTTTCAATCGAACGTCAAAAATTGGGGATTCTTCAAAAAAAATATTCTAATAAAAGTGTATGGGGCTCCCTTGGAACTTGAAAATCTGCAAAGAAATCAATTAGGCTCTCTGTCTCTCCTAAGAGATTACTAGAATTTTGTCGACTGTCAGATGGTTTGTAAAGATCACCAGAATCACTGAATGAAATTAACGGACAGTCAATTGTCTGTTCGATAGGGTCTGCGGGTTGAGCTGACTGTTTTTCTTGTTCAGAGGCTGCTCTGCACTGGACAGAACTGCCGTCATGCGAAATATTTCACTCGGTCACGAAGAGGTGTTGTGGCTCTCGACCCGCTTCATGTTTTTCTGTAGACAATGTCTACAGTTGGGTTTGAAGACATCCTTTCGTCTGCATCCGTAGCAGAACACTCGTTGTCTTTCTTGTCTTGATAGAAGTGGGATTGCTGGTCACAATTCCAACAACTCACTGTTTGTCTGTCCGAAATAGCCGATACGTCTGCAATATTGGTGTCATATTCTGGCGTTTGGGACAAGTCATTAATATCACATATAATACGATGACTACGATAGGTGTTCAGGCCACTGACAGTTACAATCCTCAGCTGCGTAGCTTAAGTCTGTGTCACCAACGCTCGAAGCCGACCTATGATGTAACCAGAATTTGTTTTGTATCTCTGGCAGTAAATTAGATTTGACAAGCTCAAGAAATTCATTGTCAGGCATCGGATTTTACTACTGATCGCGCAACTGTACCGTCTGGTGGTAGATGGCAAATGGTTCGCCAGACTTTTGTTTTCGTGACATCAGTTGGACTCTGGTTTTAAGATCAAGTCAAAAATTCAGAATCAATCTTGCCAAAAATAAATAATGGCTCTAAGACTATACAAAAAGGTAACTAAATTCCAGCAACTGGGAGTATTTTGTACTCAAAAAAAAAAAACATCGTCGAGGCCGTAATGAAGAACAACGCTTAACTTCAAACTCTATAATTGAATTAAGAAAAATAATTACAAAATATAAACTAAAAAACTAAGAATCAAAGAAGATTGTTCAAAAATTTGGTATCCCAACGTACTCACAAAGCTTGCTAAAAGCTAGACTCAGACTTAAAAAAAAAAAAAAAACTCGGAGTTTATAAAATTTTTCTATGAGCTAAACTCGAAATACAAAAACAAAATCGAAAAAATCTTTTCATGAAATTTCTCCCTCGCAGCATACTCTCAAAAACAAAAGCTTTCCAGGTCCACTCCATCAACAGGTCAAAAGTTAAAGGTAAGTACTGTGGATGTGTGCATGATAAAGTTTGAATTCTCAACGAAATAGCAGAAAAGTCGGGTTGGAGATGCAAAAACTGAGAATGTTGCCAGAGATTCTTTAGCCAGGCAGTTAGCAGTATGCCAGCTCCTGATTACTGAAGGTCTCCAGCATCACTTTCATCCTCTAACAAAACCTTCCTTCCTCTTCGTTCGATCGTAATTCTGTATTGTGAACTGTAATTAAAAGATGACGGTGAGAATTGTTCTGTAAAATCAACAGTGTGTTAAGTCGAGATAATCTCATGTTGTTGACAGAGCTGGGGAATACGTAAGTAAAAAAAGACTTAAGTAAAGGGTTTTCCAATAAGAGGTGTTATTTTAATTAGCCCGCTATTTCGGTAGATGTCACTTTTGGAGCTGTCATTTTTTGACATTTGACAAGTAGAAACTACCCCATTAATAAAAATGGAACGACACACGGTTCGTAAAACTCGAACATTTTTGGGTCGTCGTGAAGCACCTTGTCGGACCGCAATACAGAAATTGGTAGAAAAATTCGAGCTGTCGGGACAAGTTAGTGATGTGAAGAATAAAACCCGTGCACGTCGCTCAAGAACAGCCGAGAATATTGCTGCTGTAGCCGAAAGTGTTGAAGAAAACCCAGGTTTGTCCATTCCTCGTCGTTCTTTGGAATTAGGCATTCCACAAACGTCATTACATCGTATTTTGCATAAAGATTTAGGTCTTAAGGCTTATAAAGTTCAGTTAACACAAGAACTCAAGCCGGCCGATCATCAACAACGTCGAGTCTTTGCTGATTGGGTCCTTGAAATGCATGAAAATGATCCGGAATTCCATCGAAAACTCATCTTGAGTGATGAGGCCCATTTCCACCTCGATGGCTTCGTCAACAAGCAAAATTGTCGTATCTGGGGCTCGGAAAACCCAAGATTTATTGTTGAAAAGCCTCTCTATCCTCAACGTGTGACTGTTTGGTGCGGTTTATGGTCCCGCGGGGTCATTGGACCTTACTTTTTCAAAAATGAGGCTGGAGCAACAGTTACGGTGAATGGATTGCGCTATCGACAGATGATTAATGATTTTTTATGGCCGGAATTGGATGGTATTGATCTGGACAACGTTTACTTTCAACAAGACGGCGCTACGTGCCATACAAGCAACTAAACCATTGATCTTTTACGGGAAAAGTTTCCGGACCGTGTTGGCCACCGAGATCTTGTGACTTAACACCTTGCGACTTCTTCCTTTGGGGCCACGTGAAAGAGAAGGTCTACGCCAACAGTCGATTCAAGACCTCAAAGATGGAATTCGTGAGGCTATCGAGGACATAGGGCAGCCACTTTGCGATTTGGTTATGGAAAATTTCATGAAAAGGATATGGTCCTGTAGGCGTGGTCGTGGTGGTCATTTGGCTGATGTTATTTTCCATTATTAACGGCATACCTTCCTCTTTATAATGAAATAAAGATCCGATCATTTATCTCAAAAAATGGCATTTTTCTTTGAATATCAAAATAACACCTCTTATTGGAAAACCCTTTACTACTGAAAGTACACTTTCGTTACTTAAGACTTATTACTCAATACTTTTGAAATGCTCTACTTAGTACTTGAACATAAGTACTTGCTTCTATTTACTTGTACTTAAGACTTAGTTTTGTACTTAGTACCAAGATTTTTACTTAAGTATTTCTGAGTCTATTAAGTACCTACAAGAAACTATTCGTAGAAAAGCAAACACAATCTCTAGCGCAACTCTTTTTTTTGTTGAGTTTTAAAGCACGTAGAGAACTGTCAAAGCATGTGTCCCACTTACGCGTCCAGGCAGAACCTTAGACAAACTAATAACATACAAACAAGACTGGGCAAGTAGAACAAAAAGCAGTGACGTCTCGCTCGAATATAAAATCGAATTTGAGTTAGGGAGCTCTAACTTAGTCCTAACTCCTATAACATTCTAAAATATTTGCAGTGTGTGTAACTCTGAAGCGGTTGATATGTCCCCCATCTGGCATACAATTTTTTGTTTGGCTAGGAGGTGAGTACTATCACCTCCTGCTCTATTGACCACCTAGATGGAAACACCTCAGTGAAAAAACGAAATTATTTTATGTCAACCCTTCGAAGGGGTTACTCGATTGGTCCCATTTTCGAGCTTAAATTTTTTTTTTTTTTTGTTTAATAAAGAAGCCCGTGTGCAGAATTTCAGC
Source organism: Dioctria rufipes (assembly GCA_963924295.1). Lineage (NCBI taxonomy): Eukaryota > Metazoa > Arthropoda > Insecta > Diptera > Asilidae > Dioctria > Dioctria rufipes. The sequence goes on along the minus strand of OZ002741.1, from coordinate 168,316,616 downwards.
AATTTAAGTGAACGGGTTCTTGAGTTACTGTGAGGACGGACAGACAGACAGACGGAAAGAGGGACATGCAAAACTGAAAATAACTTGTAATATTATGCTAATGTCAGGAATTATCGAGTGCTCGACATCCTGGAGCTCTTTCAGGAATAAACGATTCCAGATGCTATGGAATTACTTCGAGTGAGTTACTCTTGGACGTGAAGTCCGTCCAGTCAGCGTGATCAGCGATAGCACAGGGCGGCACCTCGACCAGTATGGGAGAGTTATAGAGGGGGGGGGGGGCAACCAAAACCTGCCGCCGGTCACGAACCATAATACAAAAAAAAATCGTGCGTCTACAAACGAGCAAAGCACACATCGAGCCCTGAAGTGGACATTACACCACTTACCTTTACCTTACTGAAGGCGATGATGACTGCCTTCATGCCATTGCCCCATCCATCCTGTGACATTGTGGGCATGATTTTACAATGTCCCTATGATGACCTGAAAGAAGTAGAGGAGCGGACCTAGTCAACCACTATCTCGACGAGGGCTCCATTGGTACATCGGTGGCCTTACGACTACGGTTCTTATCCTTTCTAATCAATCGCTACATACTATTATAAGTAGTTCTATTGCTTAACTTTTCCTTAGATTAACAGTACTTTTCGATTTTCTCTTATTTTTAAATGCGATATCGTTGAGTCAGCTATTATACATAGATGTTAAGTAGGCCATGAAAATATTTTTACGCCTAAACTTAGATCATATAACAAAAAGGATAGGCTACGAGGAAGAAACCGCATCGATGGATTCGTTTTAGTCATGGAAGTAGTAAATTACGATATTTTCACACCGGGCGAATAATTTAGTAGTTGAAACTCTATTAAGTATTGAAGAAATTCAATAGAAGATATCCCATTATATCACAACATTTTTAAATTAATTTTTAAGTTTATAATTTTATAATATTTTTATAACTTTTTAAATTTTTACGAAGTTTCCTATTGCCCCGTTTATTTTTCGATAATATTTTTCGGCGTTGCCTTTGTATGGCTACTGTAACTTAAACGACAATTCCATTATAAACAAACAAACCGGCATTGGAAAATGTTAAATTTTTTTGCCACGGCTGTTTATTTTTATAAATATTTCACTCTTTATTTTATTTAAAACACTATAATTTATTATTAAACGAGTTAAGCTTGCCTGCAAAATGACTTCCTAAGAGGAGAATATCAACAGTTGTTTCTGCAGAACAGCACAGCGCACTTCATCGCGATAACTCAAGACTCCGGAGTCTCGATTATATAAAATCCCGTTCACAAAACAATATTTCACTATTGTACCACACTATTATTAAGTAAAAATCACTTATTTAGTTATTTACTACAAAATCGCTAAATCAAACCCGAACTTCTTGTCATAAAATCTGAAATGTCAGAAATAAATTAGAATTGTCGAACTGACGAATAACCAGGCGATACCCCTCTTGTCATTTCCCCTCCGTGTCGCAAGAAAAAATGCTTATCACACGTACACGAATTTTACACAGCATAGCCTATCCTTTTCGTTATATGATCTAAGCGCCTAAATGAGGATTACAAGCATGTCAGGGTTTAGAAGCACCTTGTGGACACTGTTTATATTTGAAATAAATAATTATCGAAAAAGTTACTCTTTATTCTAGTATTACTGCCAGCAACCACTCCTATTCTTACTATAAAAGAAAACGAACCTTACAAAATTCGTAACTCTAGCACTACTAAATCCTTCTTAGCCGTAAATGATATCCTTGTTATTCACAAATCGTCAATGTTAATTCACTTTTCCCTTTTTGCAAAAGACACCTTAAAAAGTCATATGAACTGATATGCATATGTAACTGATATAAATAGAAATGGATGAAATATTGAAACTTACACGTCATAATGTTGGATGAAAAAAAAATTAAATCAAAAAATATTATTAATTTTTTTTTAAGAGAAATGGAAATACAAGGTGTGCAAACGCAAATGTCAGCCATATCTTAAGCCGGTCCCATACAATGTGTGCATTTGCCAAATATTTGGCAATGCGTCTCGTTACACACACCTCGTCAAATGAGACGCATTGACAAATATTTGACGAATGCACACATTGTGTGGGACCAGCTTGAGGGACCGGCTTTAGACATTTCTCCTACGTGACGGGTATTCTATCAGTAATTATAATACGGCGTAAAATTAAAAGCTTTAAATGACATCTCTTCGATGAAGTTAACGTTAATTGTTTTTACGCTTAATTATGAACGAATTGTTTACATTTAACCGTCAGCTTACCATATATACATATATACTTTCCCTTCTCCTTGGTCAAAAAGGAATTCAGAAAAAAAATAACTGATTAATTCTAAGGGGCCGATACTGGCCGGTCAGTTTCAACTATAAAATTTTATTGTACCGAAGGGGAGAATGTTACGTTCTTGTCCCGAATTCATTTAAACCTCGACATTCTTGTTAGTAAGGATACTCCACGAACTCCAATGTAGGCCAGGAAGAAAATGAAGAAAATATTTCGTTTTGACAAAAAAAAATTTATCGGTTGGCACGGTTAACTTCCGATATCGAATCACGTACAAGTGCACGACCCTTACTGACAAATTATATATGTATTTACTCTTTTCCTTGGTTTCATACTCTGATTAAACGAAGTACTCAACTTCTTGTGATTGATATGCTCTTAATAACACAACATACGTAGATGGAAGGAATGAATAATAACCTCTGACCGACTATAGTTCTAAGATCTACTGAAGATCTCCCAAGGTGGGTATCTCCTAACAAGAACGTTCGTTATCCGTGTTTAATGATCATTAAGGATTAATTCCAACTAAACAAAACCTATCCTTCTGTACTTCCTTTTTATCTTGATAGTATAAAAGGAACGATTTATAATTGACTGTCTTTGAGGATATATGTATTACAGTCAAAACAAGAAATTCGTCAAAACCCGATTTTACTAGTTAAAACTAGAATTAACGGAATGCAGTTGATACTACTAGTATTAACTAAAGAATATTTAGTTAATTCTGGTTGTGGTTGAATTCTCGCTTAGCTCTTAGTTAAATCTAGAACTAACTGGTTGCTATTAGTAAATTTGCGTTACAATTGAATTCTCTCACCATTAAACCTTGATGTTTATTAAAGATGTGGCTATTTATACATACAGTATGTATACGCGCGGATGTATGAGTGTGTGTATGCGCGATCGGATGTGTGTGCGGATGTGTGTGTGTGTGGCTACGGGGGCGTGTGTGTCACTGATCTGTACCCCCCCCCCCCCCCTTCACCTATTGCGTATACATTTCGCGATTTCTTTTTCGTTTTAACTTTTCTCTCGTCAAGGCTCAGGCAAAAAACTCTCTTTTCCTCTTGTCAGTTTTATCGAATTTGTCATGGCCAGGGTTAAAACGTGCACAATGTGAGCACGGCTACATCTATTCATCTATTAGAGCGGCGTATACGTAGCATACTGCTGCATGCAGCACACTACGACCATAACACGTTATTTGGGAGAAACTCGGCGTAGGTTCTGCAAAAAAAATCAATAAATACTTTCCTCAAAAAACTGCAATAAGCAGAATTCACGTGAATTTTAGTAATGTAACCAGGTGGCCAGTCATGTTCAGCTCTGAGCGTGCCCGCTTCTCGGCAATCTAACTCAACGAGGAAGATGACTGGTCATGGCTACCGTATGTCCCTTCTGTTGTTAGTTAGGGATAATGGGAGTTGATCTTTAGACGAGCGTAGTACAGACTACAGACTTTTGCCGGCTCAAGCTCAGGGCTTGGGTAGGTTCTTTGCTCGTCGATCAACCACCTACTGCTGTAATTTTTGACAGATAGACAGAAGATGGACAAGATGAAACACAACAAGGAAAACTTAAAGATAGCGAAGGGGGCACCACTCAGAATAATGTGCCCCACTATGGATCGCACTTTTGTAAAGATTTTATGTAGCATTCCAAAAAAAAAAAAAAAAAAACAATGCAGTGAAACTAATGCAAGTGTAGTAGATCTTCAGAGGTTTTTAAAAGAAGTGTGAATCCAGCTCCAGATCGAACTTTATTGAAATCATGGACATACAGCTCCCCTTTAACAGAGGAATTTTGGGCAGAAAACATAAAACAACTCCAGAGCACGACACTTAGTTAAATTTAAAAAAAAAAAACTAAAAAATATATGTACCATTATACATTGATAGCACATAGCCATAACTAATTCACTCGCCCCTTTTGTGCCATTGAAACAAAAAAAGATGCGAACATATGGATATACCGTATGTATTAATACATACGTATCTTTACAAGGTTTCTCTGTTATAGGAGGAGGGTTTTTTTTTTTGAATTTTAAAAATTTTATAAAAAAAATTCTAATGTGTAGTGGAAATTAGTTGACGCTGAGTAGGGTAGTAAAACGATAAAATCAATCTGTGATAGATCTACTCCAATTGCATTACAGTGGGATCTCGGGCAACACTATAGATCACCTGAATTCCTAGGTGAGATAGGCAACTACCTCATCCTCCCAGAACTCCCAGAATCTTATTAAAACTACACGTTAACCCCGAAAAGAAGACAAGAACGCTCTTATTACATTCTGATAAAATGTACTTACATTTCAATCTCCCGGCGATGAAGCGCTTCAGCGGACTGGTGATTGACGCTGTGAAATCAAAGAAATTAGAAGAAAAGATAGGAAATTCTCCTGTTTCTCCTGCTTTCTCCTCCGTTTCACTATCTCCCACGCGATGATTCTGAATGGTGGTTTATTATCTGGTCTCGAGCAAAGCTTTGGGCTTTCGAGTAGACGGCAGGTCCTACCTATGTTGCGGCACCTTCTTTGGCCGTTTTTTAGCGTTTTTACTGCTTTGCCTTTTCCCTTAGGCACTGGTCCTCACAGTGAGGGTCAAGACCGTCACCTGATAAATCTTATGAAAACACAGGAAGATAAATTACGCTGCCGACAAAAAAATGATCTCACTCTACCTGGTAGTTTAGCCAAAACTTATGCCGACACTTGGTGACTAAAGGGTTACACCCACAAAACAAAATTTAAAAAAAAAAGGAAAATAAACTTCTCGTATAGTCTATTTCTATATTTATGCATTTGAAAGCACGCGCTGATGCCCGGTATTTATTTCAAAGAAATGATCTATTTACTTTTAATACAATTTCACTTAAATTCTGTAGTGATCGATAAAACCGAAAGGCAGACACAATGCAACGGCTCGATGACCTCCGGAGGAAGTTCTTTCTTCCATCGACTTATGTCACAATGTGGAGGTCTCGATCAAGAAGCGATACGAGGGAAAAGTGCACTGCACTTAATCGATCAGCACCTTTTGTTTGTGATCGGAAAATCTCGAATTGCATTTCTTGTTTTTCTTTAAAAAACGTTTAGTGCGCGGTTTTTTATTGTATTGGGTGTCTCGAGCTTAATTTCCGCTTGAACTCAATTAAGTGATTTACCTTGCAAAAGCAAAATTTGTTTGCTTTTTCTTTTTCTTTTGGGCCTTTGAAAAAAAAAAAAGAAAAGTAATTCATTTGTTATATTAATCGTTTAACCCGGGTCCGATTTAAAATGGACCTGATTAATGATGATTAAGTAACCCCTGGTACCCAAGATGCAACGAAATTAGATATCAATCTTTTCGTATACGACGAAAAAGATTATAGCCGTTATATAGTAACAGACAGTACGTTTACATGAATACTTGAGTACTTGACTTGAAATCCGCTTGAAGCTTGGGTAGGGCGGTTGATTTAATTAATTCCAATTACTTGACTTCAATTTTTCTTGAATTTAATTTTCCAATTACTTAAGTTGAAATTCACGCATTGAATGAGCCTTTTCATGATATTTTGATTACTTCAAGCATACTTCAAGTCTGTTTTAATACGAACAAGTTAATCGGGGTGATTCGCAGATGATCTTTATCAACCAATTTATCTGGAATGTGTAAGGCAGGCAATAGCAGAGGTTAAAAAGGTCAAGATTAGCACAGGGATTACGATAGAAGTTCCATCATCTGGTCTGGTCTTATCATAAGTCTATGACCAAAGAGGCAACCGGAAACATGGGATTCAGCAAACCTGGGTATTATTTATTATCCGAGAAGCCCGCTACCACTATTTTCGTTCTGGTTACGGAATCCAAAAGAAAAGGCATTCTCGATGGCAGATACACGGCGATATATATATATATACATATATATACATACCAGAACATGTCTTTACCTCATCATACACCGACAAATGCTTTTTCCTTTTTGTCAATTAAAGATAAAGCTTTCTTTTTCTTCTTTCCAAAGTCATGTAGAAAACACTTAAGTAAACTCTAATTTTATTCTAGCCTCTGTGTAGCTCAACTGGGAAAAGGGGAATTAACCCAAATCATATTGTTTAAAATTCCATCAAACGTGAAATTTGTAGATTATTCGCACTATGTTGGTGTTATCAAACCAGTTCGGGGTCATCTTTATAAGTAATCCGGTGTAGAAGTCATAAATTTTTATTATTACTGTCGCATTGCGTAACTGACTTAAGACCCGAGTATATCTTACTGAATCAGGTTACTTAAATAACGAACAATTTTAGTTTCCAGATTCGTTTAAGTTTTAAGAAGGAAAAGAAAATAAACAAATTTTTATACCATTTTAATAGCGGTAAGCGGAACATCTATAAGGTGCCTCTACTATGGATCCTCAATAAAAATAAACAAACCGTAACTTATGACTATATATATCAGATTTATTTTTAAATAGAGAAAAGTTACATATATATATTTATAAACGTAAGAGTAGATTTCCTCTTAAGCCCGGTTTTAAGTTCATATAACTGATAAATATTTGGCAGCAATCGAACAGGGACGTTTTTATACCCTAGATAAAATCTATAGGGTATACTAAGTTTGTCATTCCATTTATAACACACAGAAATAATGATGGTAGAGCAAAATGGATTGGACACTCCCGCATAATGTTAAAAGTTATTTTGACTTTTGCATGTCCGTCTGAAATTTTGTACACGGACTTTAAAAAAAAAGTAAAATTAAGTTCGAAAATGAGACAAATCGGGCAACTCCTTCGTGGGGTTACCATACAAAAATTTTGTTTTCCACTATATATTTGGACATTGCCGGAGAACGCGTCGACATAGAGAGCTGAAATATGGTACATGATGTTTTTATAGTAATAACAAATAAAATTTCAAAAATGGACTAAATCGGGCAACCCGTAGATAATAGATTAATTTGCTATTATGATTACTTAATATTTTTATTTAGAATTTGTTTTCTATTTTATTTTTATTTTATTTTTTATGTTTGCAATGTATAATTTTTATTTCTTACTTCTTACTTATTGTTTCGTTTGAACTTGTTTTTGCTTCTCTTCTTTTATTTTAGTTTATTTTATCTAATTAACTCTTAAGGTAGTATCTTAATTGGACTAGTCTGTGTACTATCTTATTAACTAAATCAATATAAATAAATAAACCCCTTCTTGGTGCTGCCATATAAGAATTTAGGTTTTTTACATATACTGTGAAAACGATCAGTTCTAGACATTTTTATTATGCTAAAAACTTCTTTAGAATACGAAATCTTATAAAATTGGTTTTAAAAAATTTTTCTGTCCGACGAACCGTTCTAGAGATATATGCGAAAAACCACTTCAAAAATCAAACTTCTATACGAAATTTTATACGGGCATTCATCTAGGCCCTACGGTATCATAAGAATTGATGTTAGACCAATTCTAGCTTTTTTACTTGTTTACGGCTAAAATTGTTCATTGTTTTGAACTATAGGTGGCTGCTTTTAACAATCACTTTGTGGTACCCCCTCAAACTTCCCGACAATAGTCTAGGCGAGCTAGCGTACCGCCCTGCAGTCCAACGCTGTTCACGAAGTGAGCGTCAGCTCATGCTGACAGACTGGACTTCACGTCCAAAAGTACTCTCTCAAAAGTACTACCATAAAAAAAATGGCGCCCAACGAGGGGCCAATAACACCTTGAGTACATCAGACCTCTTCACTGGGGACTGAGACGACTTTGCAGATATGGACATTTGGCTGTGAGCTGACTGTCTGACTCGGTAGTCTCACATCTCATATAGAGAAGGGATAACATTAGTACTCGGCTCCATGTGAATCTTCTGTTCAAAATGGTTGTCCATTTTTCTAGTTTTTCTTATACTTTGTGCGCGTCCAATGTTATGCTATGAAAATGAATCATTTGTCACACTGTTTTGTTGCATGTAATCTTCGCTTTCACATTTTTTGTCTTTATTTGTAAAGTTTTAAAGAGAGTCTGATATTATTTTTTATTCTTCTTTCCTTCCTTTTCTAGCCGTGTACATTTTAAATGCAAAGCAGTCGGAAATCTCGCCTGTTTCATATCTTATTATTAGGTTATCTTTGCTTTCGGTACTTTACTTACAGGGCACACATAAAACCCTCGAGAATTACTTCCCAAGCCATCAAACAGAAATCTATATGTGTGTGTGTTAGTCCAATTCTCTAAAACGTTTTATATTGATTCTTATGATTCTTATGGAAAAGTGACTAGATATTGATTTTTTATATGCGATAAAGCCTAAACTACTATCCATACAGGAAAATAGTCTTCCAGTAATTTTAAGCATGGCTCCTTACCTTCCCGAAGGCTACACTTACTATATACCTTACTTAACAAAATAATAAATTAGTTTTGATTAAAAACTAACCTTACCATTTTACGCGCAATAACTCTCAATAACTGAGCTTAGTAATAGTTGTAATAGTGTATGTGCGGCCGTAGTCCGAATCTGTACGCAGATTGATTCGAATTCATCGGACCTAGGCAGATTCATATATGCAATTATCAGTTGAGAGTTTTTGTTCGGGGAATCGTATTCATTTGGTTAAGATAAATTTTTTAAATAATTTTGTTAGGAAAGATATAAAAATTTTACTACGGTTGGAAAGATAAGAAAGCAAGCTTAAGAATATCAGAAGACAATTTTTCTGTATGAATAGTAGTTTAGGGCGCAGGAGCTATTTCAATCAAATTTTTGTCAGTTTTTCATAAGAACATTGCAAATATTCGTATTTTAGAATGTTAGGACTATGTTAGGGCTCTCATGTAATAGTGAGAGAGTCGGTTTCATGGCTTGGAAAGTATTTCTCGAGGGTTTTTCCACACGTCAAAACACCATAATTTTCTTCTAATGGATTAGTACTACTCATGTGCATCTTATAAGCTTTCTGCGCCACGCGCCACTAGCAAATCTTTTGAATACAGAAAGTGTGTCCGTGATAATATAATTTATTGACATATTGTATTATTTTATTATTACGCTGTAAGCATAAGATTTCTTGCCATTTTTATACAAAATCGAGTAAATAGCATTACAACGTTTAATTTTAGATACTTTGTAACCATTGATTGACATTGAAACGCTGTTAAAAATTTGATCAAAAAGTATAGAATTTTATACAAAATTCCTTCCTCGCAATAATTTAATGTAGGTTTTAATCTTATGTTCTTCATGACTTTCTTTCGTTTTTTGAATATTTCAAAGTCAATATGTGTAGTTAAGAGAGTTGTCAACGGTGAAAGGCTAATTTTTGATTATTTTCCCATTCACACTGTTGGTCTGACGATTGCTCCACGTAGACTAGCAGGGATGTTTGCGGAAGTGATGTAACTGCCAATTCTGCTTCCGCCTCATTGAGGTTGGTTCACTGTTGATATTCTCTACTTACAATTAATTTTTCAATCTTCCAATTACTTACGTACAAATTTATATATAATAGTTTTTTTCTTCTCAATACTAGTATGTATGTATGTCTAATTATTTTATTTACTTTTTTATTCTCCTTATTCTATAATTTTAAACTTTAAACATTTATTACATATTTTTTTACATTTATACTTTCAAGCATATGGATATTCTTCTAACCTTATTAATCTGCCTTATATTCTTTTAAATCCTTTATATTAACTTAACAGCCAGGTTTGTCCGTAGACTTAGAAAGTCGAAATTGACCCACTTCCTGGTATCCAATCGAGCTGAGATTTTCCACATCGATTTGCCGTCGATGACAATGCACTTCGACCACACACATACACACACGCACACACCACACACACACACACACACACACACGTAGGGAAAAACAATATCAATCACCTCGCATATAGAGGATTTATAGCGAAAACTTTGTTATTACGGGTTGATTTTTTTCCCAATGATTTCATAATAAATTTGTTCTTCACGTAGGTAATATTTTTCCAATTTAGCTTTTTTTTTGGTTTCGCTTTGTCCCTTTTCCTCTTGTTTTTTAAATAATGTTTTCTCTCTTTCTTTTTTTTACAAAAACTTCTCTTAAACTTCTTATTCCTCCTTTTTATAAATTTTTCAATCTTGCTCATATTTTTGCCAAGTATTATTTCTCATTTTTCTCTCCATATATTTTTTTTACGTTTTTATTTACCTTACTGATTGGATCCAATGAAATAGGTACAGGATTACGAATATTCCTCCTTCCATATTCTTTTACGCTACAGACTATTAAACTCCGCTCGTCGAATTTCTTCTGAATTTGGAGGCAATTTGTTTGAAAGCCCTTTGGTTAAATCCCCCAATTCCTGTGTCATAACCGTTACTTTTTTAGCTTGTATAGACCGGCGAGGCTGACGAAATTTTTTGCTATCAGTCCTATTTCGGACCGTTTGATAAATATAGTTTGATAGCTTTAACTTACCCTTTTGCGGCATACCCTGAGATCTTCGTTGTTACAGGTGAAAGTTATAACTACTCTTATGGTTCTATACAGGTTGCCTGAAAAGCTTACGTGGTTCCGCTTGTCCATGTGTAGAATTCGGGTCTATCTGTTGCATTGGCGATTCTCACGAATGCACGTCCATTCTTCAAACTATTTCCGCTGTGTGCATTATATCTGTGTTGCCTGCTCCACATGTATTGTCTTAAACGAAACTCGATTTTATTTATTTTTCTTTAATTACTTTTGCTCTCCGATGTTCTATCTGCGGTTGTATATTACTGATTGCCTGAAACCTGATTCATTTCTCTAACTAATTCTTAACCTGTTTATTCTGCATCCTTTTTGTGTCCTTAACATAACCGGTACTGAGATGCATACACTACACCACCCTTGGATAAATTATTCGGTTATAGGCTTGTCGAGCTCTGAATTTTCGTGAGCTGTGGTAAGGATCTTTTCGCAGAAATGGGTCCTCCAATATAAGCACATTTTTTTTCTGCATGTCGCGAAGTTTTTGAGTGCCGTACTTTTCGATTCATAGTGTCGGTCATAATGGCCGGATTACATTAACAACGCCGATGTCGGTGGTCGTCGTTTTATGTCAAAAATATTTAGAGACAGTACTGCATGTATGAAATGCATCACATTACCCACGCCGGCGTCGTCGTCGGCGTGGTCGTCGACCCATCTCTAAAGCGCGAATTACAATTACAACTTTGACTTCGGCTTCGACTTTGCTCAAATGGTAAATACATGTCGCAAGATACAATTGCAACTTCGACTGCGACTCCGATTGAAATTAAACTTTGCTCAAAGTGCAAAGTTGATGTTCGCTGCGGCCAACTTCAGTTCAATCGCAGAAGTCGGAACTTCTGGTTTGAAGGAGTTGAAGCTTTAATTTAATTACAAATTCCACCTCAGCGTCGACTTCGACCTAAAATCAAGTCGCAGTCGACAGATCAGCCGTAATTGTATTTCACGCTTAATCCTAAATTTAACGCTGGCGCTCCATTGCTGCCAATATGCCAGATCTAAATCTATTATGAAAAAACATAACAAAATGAAACGATATTTAAATTTCTGAAAATAAATGATATTATATTAAAAAAATGTGGACTTGAAGGAAAAGAAAATATATTTTATATTATTATTTAAAATTTTATTGCAGAGATTACAAGCAAATAACTCAACTGTAAAATGTAAGGGAAATTAAGATATGGCGCTGCCGTCCAGTGTTAATGTAACTTGCCCGGCGTTTTGTTCGGAGTTTGACGACGACGACGACGACCACGCTGGCGTCGGCGGTGTAATCTAATCCAGCCATAAGGGCCTGATGCGATGTTTTCTGCCATGTTGATTTTTTCCTCCTCTATCCTGGCCTGAAACGGAATTCCTTGACTATTACTTTGCCAAGCTGTAAAATTTTGCCAAGAAGCACTTTCTTCCATGCCTTCACTGGCGTCTTGTATCAACAGTTTCATATTAACGCAGTCGATAATAGCTCTGTCACTGAGGAAATCCATTCCAAGTATACTGTCGGCCGGAATTGAGTCCTCATCACGTATGGCGTTAAATTTGCAGGCATACTGACTGTTGTCTATCTGCAACTTCGCTTCTTCGCTTTTTATCATAGTTTCCTTAATATGCTACATGTGAATTCAGTATCTATTAAAAGCATCTAATGCTATATCCCATGGAACTCTAACGATAAACCTATTCTGGGAATTTAATTTTTCACTTGCCTTTCTTCAGACAGCTCGCGTAATGTGGTCCCATGTTCAGGCCGCTACACACACTCAAGCAAATCTTGCGACTTATGCATGGTCATTCGTTTGATTTACATGAGCGTGTGTAGCGACTGTCGGAACTTGAGTTGAGAGAGTATGAGTGAAATCGGCGGAAACTATTGCGTGCAAGCAAAACGTATGTCTTTGCTATGGAATTGAACTAGACAAAATCAGATGTTAACTTTTGCATCCACTCGCAACGAATTTTGTTCAAACTTTAATTCATTCCTATAGCAAAGTCGTCAGGTTCGCTTGTACACAATGGTTTTGTCAGATTTCATTCATGGCAGACTGCAGTCTCAACTCAAGCTGCGACTTGCCCTACACACACTCATGCAAATCATACGACTGGACCATGCATGGCCCAGTTGTAGCGGTCTTAAGAGCATTTTCGGTGGCAGCAAGTGCAATATTTTCAAAAATGTATCTTATTGCCCCGTTCTCTATGTTGATTCATAGTATACGTCTGTACGGAGCTTTTACTACAACGACAACAGATTTTAAAACAATCTTGAGTCAAGTAAATCACAAAATTTTGTTCGATTTACTTGAAAAAATTCATGCAAACGCAACTTCTGTACTTTAAAATTTTTCATTTGTACGAGATATGAAAACGGAACGGAAAGAGGAACAAGAAGAACATTATTGTTGATAATTCAGACTGTGATTTTTAGCCCTTTTCTCAAAATATTTATCTAAAAATCCGCAATTCTGCGAAACTGCTGGCCAATGTCACTGATTGCAAGCAGCTGTTCTGCTGTAAACAAAATGGGCAATTTAGAAGAAGAAAGAAGAAAAAAGGGAAATCTTTTAAGGCAACGAGAAAATCACTCAACTAGAGTGAAGTGATACGAGTTTCTATCAGGATAATATCGGCAGGCGTCAGTGGCATCAGAGCCAAACCATATATCCACGAGCAATCGGGGTCAGTAGGTTATTGTATTGTAAATGTATTAATTAGGAAGCATCCTGTAACATAATTCCTCAATTTTAGCTGTACGCATTACTCCAATCAAAACTCGAGACAGACAGGCAGGGACTAGTCACTGCAACAGGTGGAATCTAGCAAACCATTAGACCGATTAAGAGCTGCCCAGCTGCAGTACCCCAATGATTATCCCTCGTCCTAATGGGAAAAGCGAAAAGTTTCAATGAGGACTGAAAAAAGGAAAAAAGGGGAAGTCAACAGCTGAGTAAGCGACTACGAATAATGATAAGGAACAGTAAACAAGAGTTATAGGCCAAGTTCAGATTGAACCCGAGTTTAGCATGTCGCCAGAGTTCTTCAAATGACCTCAGGTCAAATCCGCTGTAGTCAGGCCGTCCGATTTTCTCCCCCTCGACTTACTCAATGGAAATACACCAGCAAGGCTCTTGATACAGAGAAATCCTCCGACTTTTGATGATCCGGACTACGATGAAATGTAGTACATCTAAATGAAGTAAATGAAGCACGCCATATAAACTGAGATAGATCGGCTTCATGTGGAATGGCTGCACCTACATGCATATATCAGCAATTTCTCTTATTTTATGAATATTAGTTGTGATAAGAAATTTTAAAGAGCCAGCATTTTGGGGGAAGTAATCCAAGATCTAGTTCGAAAGGAATAAGATTAGTTTAGTGAGGAAGAACGTGTCTAACGGTACCACTCTTTTGGTCTTGTACACAAATTGCTCGGTTAGCACAGCTGAGTATATACTACCCGATCTCAGTGCGCCGAGGTGAAGATATTTCAGCTATTGACGTCGTAAAAGCCACTCATTATGGAGCTCCGGCGAGGAATTAACGGCATATAATTCGGATTTTCACGTAAAATCGAAAATCGATTTTAAATATTGATCTGATAACTAATCGGGGACCGACCAATGAGAAAATGACACTTGGCATTCCCAAACATTATCCCTGCTCTAGAAGCGATCGCTAACCTTCTGTTGCAAAATTAAATTGAAAAATTCAATAATTGTTCAATTATTGTTCAACTATTATTCTTGAATCGTTATCAAGTCAGTGAGGAGTCTTCAAGTTGGTTGTTGACAGTGCATTTAGGCAAATAAGCTTGTACTAAAAATAACCAAAGATTGTGAAAATACATACGAGTATATATAATAAAGAACTTTAAGTGAAATAAATTGTTAATAAAAGGTTCTTAAGAATAAATTCAAGTCAATTAAAGATTAATAAACGTTCTTCAATAATTAATAAAAGTGATTTTAATAAAAATTGCTTTAGTGTATGTATAACACATGGGCATGATGCGGGGTGCACGCACTTACCTCTGGTGCTGTGCTGAGTGCTGGTGTTTTGACGACCCGCCGTCCGCCACTCACCACTGGTGACTGTCACACATAGTTTTCGTAAAATTTGTGAAAGCGGGTCGTAATATCACCACAGGTGAGTGGCAGATCGTCAAGAAGCAAAGAGTTTTCATACAATATGTGAGAGCGGGTCGTAATAGAATAACCCGCCATAGAAAACTTTTCAATATACGAGATGCGCATTCTTTCTGTTAGATGTTCTTTGATATAACCCTTGTCCTTTATCTATTGATTGCAATACGAAGTTTGACTTGTACCTTGTTGTACTGTAAAGGCACTACTACTGCAGACGTAACCAAAGGTTAAGCCAGTAGTGCCTCGCTCCAATCATGGAATAAATAAAGGCGCAATTTTTTCTTAGAAATTTATTGGAAACTTTTCTTAAGAATTTATGTGAACTTTGGCACACATTGTATTTGAAAATACTTGGAATATAGAGCAAACAGGAATGGTGCTAAGCCAGATTTTGCGTACCTAATGAATTTCTGGTTGTGTTGGTAGTCCATTTTTACATGTATTTACACGCCATCCCTATTCTAAGCCACTTGTCACTTTGCAAAAAGTAAACAAAGGTTTTGAGAGGAGCATCTGTGGTAAAAAATGTTCTTTTTCTGCTTTATTTTGAAATAATTCACATAATTAATTAATATAAATCTTTGCTTCTATTAACAAAAAAGATAATTTAGGTAGTGCAGTTTCCTCAAACGGGATTCCCTATTTTATAATCCAATTTATATTTGCAAGCACTGACCGAACACTTCATTTCTGCTTTTTTAATTGATATGAAGATTTTAACAGGCACTAGTGGCACTATAAAACTTCGCACAAAATAAACTTCAAACATAAATAGTTTTGAAAAGAATTATACTTCCATACTTTTGTTGAATTTCGCAAAAGAATTTTAGATTGCATTAACCTGTTCACAAAACAAAAGCACATTTGACAATTATGCAACAGCTTCTCATTCCAGCATCTCACTTACTCCTATGTATAGTCTCCAGCTCTTGACAAATTACGCTCATGTGCACGAATTTTACACGATTCAACCATTCCTGTTTGTTTCTAAGTTGAAAATAACTCCTGTCGGCCACCAGACTGAATAACAATACTGCCGAAACATTTGCTGTAAATTTCACGAAGAAATCAATGCTTATTGCCCATCCACGCTACGCTCATAAAAATTGTTAGTGGCCCAAGCACCCGTTGTCGCCCTCCATTAATCCATAGCAATTCTAACGAAAAAATTTCTAAGAAAAAATTGCGGCTTTCCCTAGATCAAGATGTCGCACAGTGTGGTATTTGATCGAAAAAGTTGGCCAAAATTATATTTTATATGAAATGGATCTATGGTAATTATTTCATTAAAAAAAAAAACTGCTTTAAAGCAATTTGAATATTGTTTTTTTTTTTTTTTTAAAAATCAGAATTGCAAATTACTATGATTTATTCAAATTAATTCTTAATGAATACTAATGTCAGTATTTCCGGGTTCAATTTATCTTCACGTCTCGGCAGGCAGTAGAGAATTCAATGTTTCTTTAGAGAAGGACCTCATTTTCCTTTTTGGTGGCTTCCTCATGCCCGTAAGTACTGGATCTGATGTTATAAGCAGCCTATTTATGACATCTAAATTACAAGCTTCTCGTGAAAATTTCCGCGAATAATTGAGTCGGTATGCTCTCATATGTTTGTTGCGAGCTTCTGCAGCTTCTTCGGAGAGCTGTCCGATTGGAAGCAGAGCACTCGAAATTACTTCAGAGCCATGACGGAGAATTTTATGGATCGTGGGAGACATTGGATGCCATTTATACAGCTGGACATACAGTTCTTCGGTCTCTCTTGCGTATTTTGGAAATTCTTCAATGTTTATTTTGTGACCACTCGATAATACCTGTAGTATGATTTTAAATTTATATATTAGATTTAAATCTATTCCAGTAATGGATGCAGACAGCTCGTGTTCAGCAAAAAATCGCCTACTACTATTTCCATCATTAGTGTTCCCAAAATTGGCTTTAGGGACATCCACATCAAGCCCATCTCACTTCTAAATCGTTCTTGGATCTCTGTATTTCTCTGCTGGACAGAATCTTTATCGGACTGCGTTCTTATTTGCCATTTCTGGACAGATAATTTATAGGAAAGATGTAAAATGCTTTCGAAGAATCTGATCCTTGCATGAAGTATCGAAAGGCCAAATTTTAATGCTTCTTTAGTGTCTCGTTTCTTCGTTAAATCATTAAATTCTTTTGATGTGGCACCACATATATAGCACCTCATTGTCGAGGTGGTGTGAATTGCAGCGTTACATACCTTAGCATCGACCATAGTAAACAGCATAGTGAGTCTTGTTTTGGTATTTTCAAATTCAGTAAGTTTGAGGGTTTTTATTTTTGATTCAACATACTGAATCTCTTCGTTTGTGATATCCACAGTTTCACGTACAAATCTTATTCTTATAGGTCTACAGTACCGTGGTGAGGAGGGTAAAGGATTTTGCCAAATAATTTTTTTCTGATGACCACAAATTAATTGCAATGGCAATGGCTCTGGAAAATGTTGGCATCAGAATCTGTTCCCTTCTCAAACTTCTTCTTATACTGCACTTGTTGAGACCCATCGCACCCCCATTTATAGACTAAATCCATTGATTGTTTATCGTCTTCCTTTAACGTATCAACTACTTCCTTTAAATGCATAATTAATCTCGAAGAAGTATGGTCCAGTAAGTCTTGCAAGTTATCTTCTGCACACGTAGGTGTTATTTTGTAAGATTCTCTATTGGGATAGCAATCTTTTTTTACTTTTTGTAGAATACTGTAGCAGGGATATAATTTCTTCTTGCTCGATCTAACTATTTCATATTGTGTCCGTGACAGGTTTGCTTCTATATACATAGACAAGGCCTGTAAAGGTGATATGTAGTTTACTCCATTCTTCATTAATACGTTTTTTGAAAGATGATCTGTACTTTCGTGCCCGAGATGGACTCTCTGTGAGATCTTTAAAAACATTTGCTGCATCTATTTCGCCAGTAGCACGTAATTTCATATGAGTAGCGTAAGTTAACCTTTCTACTTCATGTGACCGGATTTCTTCAGTTTTGCGTCGCGATGCGACAAATTGTTTTTCGTGGCGGCCAGGACTTATTCCTGCAAATAAAATATATATTGGATAAGAAAATCTAAACTGAAATGATATTCATGAACAAGTAAAATATATTAATTAGGCCTTTCCAGACGATCATTCTTGATGCAGTATGCAAACCTGTTTAACAACATTCGGAGGAAGAATTCAGTCAGGTATTCTTGCTACAGCCTTCACATTCATGAACAAATGGTAGAATCAAAATGCCTGCGTGCACTGCACGACAAATTACTGACCCACCTCTTATAGAGAAACAATGCACTATGGTTTTATTAGTGCGTCAAATACCGTGAAATAGGTTTGATTTTTCAGAGTCCGCTTTGCTTCTTTTACCTGTTCCTCACAAGACTCGTGTAGAAAGGCCTATTGACATTGTACATACCTGTGGCAGGTATTGTAGTCCTCCCATTAAGCCAATTACTGTTATTTTTTTCAAATATGACTTTCTTCTTGTGTGCTGTTTGCCATCGAACTTTGAATTGATGTTTTATCATCGACAATTTATGTTTCAAATCTTGTCGCCGTTCTTCATCATCAGCATACAAATCATCAATAATTTTTTTTTCCATAACATCAAGCTTTTTATCGAAAGTAGGCTCATTAGAATTTTCCAAAATTGAATAAATATCTTTCCTAGTCATAAACTTTACGCCCGAGGGCCCTAGAATAGAAAAATAATTGTGATTTCGTATTGTTCATAAAATGGTACTTGTTATATAAGATAAATTACAAAAAAAACATCCGCGGTATTCCGCGGCAATTTTGTTATCAGTTTTCTTTTACGATAAATGCCCTGTAATTTGAAGTATAAACAACTGCATAGAAAAGATTAGAAGTGAATTAAAATGACTAAAGTATTATGTGTTTTGCCCTATGTCTCGTTCATGGTTTATAATTTCTTGAATTCAAGATTAATTTCAATAAATAATTAGCATTGAATTATCCATAGTAGAAATTTCACACATTGGATCACAAAACAAAATTACAACAATTTTTGTAGGTGTAAACTTAAACGCATCGAGAAATCACACGTACCATTTTCAGAAAACGGTAACTTTTGACTGACGGGATCGCATGGCGCAAGATCCGAATGAAAAAAAGGATGCCTTTTGCACCGTAGGATCTTTGGCTTTATTAAAATCGGGTTATGCTTTTTCGAAAAATCAGGTTATGAGTCAAATACCCCACTGTGCGTCTATGAATCGTTGATTTTATATTTTTTATATATTTATTTTATATTTATTCTAGTGAGGCGTTACTGGTTGTTCTACTTCCATTATCTTATCCCTTGAACCCCTTTTCCATCACAACGGGAAATATGTCAAGCACTTGTAAATGGAAGCGCTTCCGAACAAGATACAATAACCAGAAAATATCTTTTCCAAAGCGATCTCTTACCATAGCCAAAGCGAAAGCACATCTCTTCTCGTTTTTTGTTGTGAAAAGACGATTCTATGCATCCTGAAAGCGCAGCAAAAGTTTCAATCTTTTCCGAAGAGTTCTTTTACCATAGCTAAATGAAGCTTTGCGGAAGCACATCTCTTCTCTTAGTAATCACAACCGCTTTGTTTTTTGTTGTCAAAAGATGACTCATATCATAGATGGCACAAGAACTAGATGTCACATAGCATACCACAGAAAAGTATACAGATTTTAAACGACTGGTCCATTCCGGAATAGACCACAACATGTTTCTGAGGCACCGAGAACAAATGATGCTTTGACAGCAGTTTTATATACATTTGGTCGACTGCCTCAGCTCAGCATGGAAGATGCGGGAAAATATTGAATTGAATCAATCGACGTATCTCTCGTAATTTTTCTTTCATGTCGCTGTACTGATTAGTACTGATTAAAGTAAAGGAATGCACAGCAATTCGATCCGGTGGGTGGGGCGTAGACGCCCTCAGAGCGATATTCATTCAATAGATACAGGCAATGCATCGGTCGGTGTGGCGACTGGAGACGAGCATAATCTACGAATAGAGAAGTAAAGCGGGAAACACAGTGTTAGCCTTTCCAACCAAAGTATAAATAAATACAAGTAGAGACAGAGGCGAACAAAATTGGAAATTTTCCGTGCTTTTTAGACTGAAAGAGGTAATCTCATATACTTTTGTCTTTTGCATGAATGGGGGAAAAGAACTTGGCTATGCATTATTGTAGTGCGACTGAGATAACGAGTTAAAAATAAAAATCGAGAGAACGTACGATTACCCGAACGACAAAATCTTATTAAATCCCTCAAAATCCTTTCAAACTATTCATGATAATGTACATTGGGTAACCCTACCTCGATTTGGCAAGAAAAAGATAAATTTCGCAATGAACAACGCACTAAAAGGAGATGTAAAATTTCTGTCAAATAACATTCCCCGAATCCAGCATGAGATTCCCCCTCTTAATCTCTTTCGAGCAAAACAAATGTAAACAGAAAAACGTGTTGTTCACATATCATAGGATTACAATCACACTAACAAACATTAGAATTCCTGCGAAAAACATTGGGACAATTTCTGAAAATCGTGTTTTCATAAAAACGCGGGAACATTTTATGAGCGTAAAATCAGAAAACTCCGCCCATTCTCTCTTATTTACGAAAATAAATCATTTGCCATTCCATTTCGTTGCATGTAATCTTCGCTTTCACATTTTTTGTCTTATTCGTAAAATGTTCAAAGAGGGTTGATTTTTTTATTTTTTTCTCTTCCTTCCTTCCTTTTCTCGCCGTGTACATTTAAATGGAATATAATCGGAACACTCTTCTTTTCTTTTCTTTTATTATACCCTAGATGAAATCATAGGGGTATACTAAGTTTGTCATTCCGTTTGTAACACCTCGAAATAATAATGGTAGAGCAAAATGGATTGGACACCCATTCATAATATTAAAAGTTATTTTGATTTTTCCATGTCCGTCCGTCCGTCTGTCTGTCTGTCTGTGCGCACGATAACTCGAGAACGCGTATACTTAGACAGCTGAAATTTTGTACACGGACTTTTAAAAAAAAAAGTAAAATTAAGTTCGAAAATGAGACAAATCGGGCAACTCCTCGTGGGGTTGCCATATAAAAATTTCGTTTTCTATAATACCAAAGATTCTATAATAGTCTTTTATGCTACCCTGCAAGAGATCCAAGAACGCTTCCCAAGAATCTGCAACTGAGCGCTTCCCTCTGCGGACATGTTCACGTTAAACCGATATGAACAAGATACGGTGGGGAAGCACTGTGAGCTTCCAAAAGCTCCTGCATTCGTCTTTGAACGCTTCCATTTCTCGCCTGTGGGTAGTTCAGTTGCAGAACTTTTAGCGACTGAGCGTGAGCAAAACTGTTGAAAATGGTACAAGTGGAGCCATCTGACATTTTAACAAGGAAGCATTTTCGCGGTCACTATATACCGGAAGCATAATAAGTCGGAAAAATTGCGTTATTTCGCAATATATGGTAGAATTATGTTTATGTATTCGTTATGCTCATAGAAGTAGTAAATCAAAAATATTTTTGAAGGGGAACTTGGCGTAAGTTTTAAAAATAAAACAAAATGGTGAACTGCCACTGACACATTGAAGAACAAAAAAAAAAGTTGGGAACACAAAAACATATTTGAAGAAATATTTTGAACACTTATCTTGATATTTTTGTTCCCCTTCCCTTTTTTAACTTCTTTTGTGGAAACGTTATAGTTTAATTTCAGGATTTCAACTTGCCTGAAAAACGTCTTTCCGGGATTATTTCGGCGCTTATTTATACAGGAGCGCAACTTAATTTCAAGGCTTAATCATTAAATTATCACTTCAAATGTTTTTATTTAATATTAACACAATTATCTGTTATTGCTGTGCAAACACCATGTACCAAATTTCAGCTCTTTACACCAGCGCGTTCTCGAGCAGTGCCCAAAAAATATACATAATAGTGAAAA
Source organism: Dioctria rufipes (assembly GCA_963924295.1). Classification (NCBI taxonomy): domain Eukaryota; kingdom Metazoa; phylum Arthropoda; class Insecta; order Diptera; family Asilidae; genus Dioctria; species Dioctria rufipes. The sequence goes on along the minus strand of OZ002741.1, from coordinate 168,294,644 downwards.
ACAAAATTTTTGTATGGCAACCCTACGAAGGAGTTGCTCGATTCGTCCCGTGTTCGACGTAAATTTACTTTTTATACCCTACATGAAATCTATAGGGAGGGTATACTAAGTTTGTCATTCCGTTTGTAACACCTCGAAATAATGATGGTAGAGCAAAATGGATTGGACACCCGCGCATAATATTAAAAGTTATTTTGATTTTTGCATGTTCGTCCGTCTGTCCGTCTGTGCGCACGATAACTCGAGAACGCGTATACCTAGAGAGCTGAAATTTTGTACACGGACTTTAAAAAAAAAAGTAAAATTAAGTTCGAAAATGAGACAAATCGGGCAACTTCTTCGTGGGGTTGCCATACAAAACTTTCGTTTTCCTCTGTATATTTGGACACTGCCTGAGAACGCATCGATATAGATAGTTGAAGTTTGGTACATGGTGTTTTCATTGTACTAGCAAATAAAATTTCAAAAATGGACTAAATCGGGAAACTCCTTCTTGGTGTTGCCATATAAAAATTTAGGTTTTTTACGTATACTGTGAAAACGATCAGTCCAAGACATTTTTATTGTACTAAAAACTTCTTCAGAATACGAAATCCTATAAAATTGGTTATAATCATTTTTTCTGTCCGACAAACCGTTCTAGAAATATATGCGAAAAACCACTTCAAAAATCAAACTTGCACAGAAGGGTGACAATACGAAATTTCATACGGGATTCATCTAGGGTATCATAAGAATTGGCGGTCTTAGACCAATTCTAACTTTTTTACTTGTTTTTTAAAGCCCGTGTGCAAGATTTCAGCACCTAAGTGAACGCGTTCTCAAGTCGATGGTCGGACAGACAGACAGGCAGAAATTCAAAAAATCAAAATAAATTTTAATATTATCCGTGGTGTCTAATCCATTCAGCTCTACCATCATTATTTCTATGCGTTACAAATGGAATGACAAACTTAGGATATCCTTTAGATTTCATCTAGGGTATAAAAATTCAAAATTTTTACTTCACTATGCTACACTTTCTTTCGTTCACAGTGGCAAAGTATGTAGCGTAGTGACTAATAGCAAAGAGCATATAACAGAGTTAAGTTATATGTTCTTTGTTAATAGTCAAAGTATTATTTTGATGTATGTTCATTTCACTACGGTACAGAGCGCACCGACTGATACAAGCTTCAGTTTAGACAGCTGCCAAGAATTTCCACAACGTAAGGATGCTAGCGGTCCTTTAAGGCATATTTTAATAAAAGCAATAATTAATTATTTTATCTTATTAGATATAGGTACCTATATAATACAACCAATAGCGATGTCAGAGTACGCATTTGATGCATAGTAATTTTCACTTTCACTTCAAAAATGCTCAGTTTACGCTACATTCAAAATGATTGCTTTCTGCAAAATATCCAAACTGAGCCGCATACTATACGTTCAATGAATGGGCAGCTTACCTGAGTCAGACATAGATCAAGGTCATTATACATATATTTTAAACATACCTGTCGCCGTTATTTCTGCCTTTAGAACTTGTTATTTCCCACAACTTCTTTTTTTTTTATTTCATACTTTTCCTTCCCAACCTCTCGACTTGAAAACAATCTGAACTGAAGCCGGTCCAGTCTGCATTCACCTCAGAGCCAGTCGCGTCGAAGAATAGTTCCATTATATTCTGTTACCATGGTAGTTTTCAATCGAGTATGTGGCACTTTATTTTTAGATATTTTATTGTTATTTTAACATTTCTTATGCATTTGAAGCAAGTTTGCTTTGCAAAAATTTCAATAAAAACAATTTTTTTTTATTTTAGGGCGAAATATCGCTGTACGATCCTAATTTATTGTTGGAATTGGATTTCCACAAAAGTCCAGCTAATTTTAACCCATTTATATCAGCAGCAGCGCCTGGAGAGACTTGGCTTAAAGTACGCCCCTTACAAGATGGTGACTACGATCGTGGATTTTTGCAATTACTTTCGCAACTAACAGCTGTAGGTGATGTTTCGAAATCTCAGTTTCTAAGTATGTTCTTAAGTATTTTTGAAAGATAGTGTAAACATTCCCCTAACATATTCAATTGCAGATCAATTTGCTCAAATGCGAGCTAGTGGGGACTATTATGTGACTGTAATCGAGGACACTAGAATTAATAAAATCATTGGTGCAGCTACTCTGGTTATCGAACATAAATTCATCCACAATTGCAGTATGGTAAGCTGCATCGATGTTTAGTGAAGATATTAGCTAAATTATGATTGACAATTTTCTGGATTTTAGCGTGGTCGGCTAGAAGATGTCGTTGTAAACAACACTTACCGAGGCAAACAATTAGGAAAATTGTAAGTTATACGTACAATATACGTGAATTAAATGCAACAGATATACTTGTAGGATTGTAGTAGCTGTAACACTTCTGGCTCAGCATCTTGGATGCTACAAAATGAATCTGGACTGCAAAGATAAATTGATACCTTTCTATGAATCCCTAGGATATGTTATGGAAGCGGGCAACTCCAATTCGATGACTATTCGATATGAAGATCCTTCTAAAGTAGGAAAAAATTTAACAGCCAATACAACTTTACTTTCAGTTGGCGCTGAAACATCTTGACAATTAGCCACCAGTGCTGCCTTAAAATCAAAACTTTAAGATAAGAGGACCAAATTAACTTTCCAATACTGTAGATAGATGCAAAGTTACTGTTTGCATCTGAGCTCTTGGATTGTTTGGTTTTCTTATTTTATTAGTTTGATTATAATGAAGTGGTTACTTAAAGCGATTTCACACTAAGTGCTAGATCTGTGTCACGATTTTGGAAGTGAGTAGTAGATCCATGCAACACAAATATTTAACAAAAGAAGTACAAACAAGAGTCGATGAGGTAAAACTACTCAAAAGTCAAGAACATTGTTTATTCCTTTGATCATTGGTGCTCTCGGCTTTCGATTTTATTGTTCGCGCATTTTTTTTTTTTTTTGTATATACGCCCGAGTCGCATGGATCGACTCGATTTCCATAATTGGCATTGTAATTCCAAGCTGGACCCGATCACAGCTCTATCCATTCAAAATATTTAGTCACCAGTTGCAGTGTCTTTGTTTCCAAAAATTGTTATGTAAAGCAAGAAATATCAGCATCAGATTAACCCTCAGTGTGGAAACGATCTTGAAATTAACAAAGTTTCTCCAGTTTTAGACGAAAATAATCACTTCATTGAGCAGTACTGGTACCAATTTCGATATTTAGTTTCACCAAACTTATCTGGCCCTTTAAGAATTTATTTCGTGAATTTTGTTTTATTTTTATTTGTACCGAAAGTACTTAATTACTTCTAATTGAATTTTATTTTTCTTTAAATATTTAAGTATAGTAGAACATTTTTGGTTAATACATGTTTTTCTGTAAAAGTGCAAAGGTTTTGTGGTTTTTATTATGCTAAAAGAAAATACATTTCACTCTGCTGTGGCTGCATTACTGTACGCGTATAGATTACTTTGTAGTAAGAAATTGTTATACCCTAGATGAAATCTATAGGGTATACTAAGTTTTCATTTCGTTTGTAACACATAGATATAATGATGGTAGAGCAAAATGGAATAGACACCCTCGCGTAATATTGAAAGTTATTTTGATTTTTGCATGTCCTTCCGGTTGTCCGTCCGTCTGTCCATCCACACGATAACTCGAGAACGTGTTCACTTAGAGGACTGAAATTTTGCACACGGGCTTTTTTTTTTAAAAAAAAAGGTAAATTTAAGTTTGAAAATGGGCCTCCTTCGAGGGTTGCCATACAAAAATTTCGTTTTTTACTATATATTTGGACAGTGCGTGACAGCTCGTCAACGTAGAGAGCTGCAATTTTGTACAGAGATTTTTTAAAAATAATGCAAATCTAAGTTCGAAAATGGGATGAATCGGGCAATTCCTTCGTAGGGCTGCCATACAAAAATTTCGTTTTTCATTATATATTTGAACACTGCCTGAGAACGCGTACGTAGCGAGCTGAAATTTTTTTACACGGTGTTGCCATATAAATATTTAGATTTTTTACGTATACTGTGGAAACTATCAGTTCTATAATATGAAATCCTATGAAATTGGTTATAATCATTTTTACTGTGCGACGAACCGTTCTAGAAATATATGCGAAAAACCACTTCTAAAATCAAATTTGCACAGATGGAAGACCATACGAATTTACATACGGGCATTCATCTAGGGCAGTGTTTCTCAACGTTTTCTTAATAACGGTACACTAAAATATTTGGAATTCTTTGTGGCACACCTGAAAATGAAAAATATAAAAGAAAAAACAAGTTATTTTTTTACGAAAATGATTCAATGAGAGGGTAGAACGCATCGTGGTCACATCAATGAAGTCAGTGAGTAGGTAACTTGTTCAGCTCAATATACAACGCACAATTAAAAGATTGCTGCTTTGGATTTTCAAACATACCACCCAAATGATCAGTCGCATCACGTTGGCTCTGCTATAACCGATGATGCGACTTGATGATGAAAATGTTGACTCGGGCCCATATAATCCTAGATTTAGATTTTGTATTAAAATATCTAAATATCTTTTATTTCTGGAACAGTGACCCTTAGACAAGACTATACTAAATTTGAATTCAAAAAATTGTATTAAAAATTATTCCAAATATAACTTTTTGAAAGATATCGATAATTTTTGTTATAAAAAAGTAAAATAAAATGTTACTAAATTGTCTCGTTTTAATTTGGCCTCTTTTTCTCATTAACTTCGTGGTAAACCTAGTGTACGAAAATTTTTCGTGTTATACGAGAAGATACGTTGGGAAATCTCGCGGCATATTTAACAATCTCGCGCGGCACACAGATTGAGAAACGCTGATCAAGGGTATCATAAGAATTTGTCCATAAGAATTAGTCCAATTCGAGCTTTTTTACTTGTTTACATTTTATATTTGACGAATTATTTCTAATAACTAAACATAAATTTTGACGATTTCTCAACATAAATTATGACCATTGAATAAATAACTAATTAGTTATTTATTCAAAAATTATGATGTGCATAGCGAATAAATGCTTGTTATCCGAAAATAATTCTACGAGCCAACAATAATTCTACTGTTATTTGCATTTGGCTGACATTAGATTCTTCCATTTTTTACTGGAGATAATCTCTATTTAATGTTCTCGCAGACCGCAATAGATTTTTATATCCAGCTCCTTAATAGATAAATGCACGATATTCTTCAATTCGTATTTGTCAACAGTCGTTTTAGGTAAACATGAAGAATAAGGCTGAACACTCACTGATGTCGTTTTCATTTGAACATCAATTTCGCTCTGGAATACTGACTTATAACAATGGACTGAGCGTATTGCCATTTTCCTATAGGAAAGAATGGCACAAGTTTTACACTTTTCTCTTTCGCCCTATGGCAGAGTTGGAACTACCAACACAAAATATTTCTTATGCCATTTGATGTTTTTATGTTGGCTGCAGATGCAATCACGGCAGAACGAATAAGTTAAAGATAGTGTTTACCATGCTCCGTATCTTTTGCCCATACGCAGGATTCAGTTAAGAATAACTTTTGAAAATTGAAGTCGGAATGAGTTTAATTCCTTATAACCGATTAAAATATCACTTGGACACAAGAAAATATATTTTTTTAATTTAATTCGATTTTCGGGTGTAAAATTCCATCTGATTGGTTGAGTTTTACATGTTTTTTATGTAGTAAAAGTTTTAAAGGGTGCTCTAACGGGCATATACAGAAGCACAATATTTCTGCCACATGAAATAGCAAATCGGCTCAGTCCATTGTTATAAGTCAGTGCTCTGGAGCGTAGCCCCCGGAATATACAAGCCATGATCACGTCCTTAACACCTCCTATAGAACAAGCATACATTCGATATCATGGTACAGAGAATACAACTTATTCTCATTAAATTTTGCAATAAGCTGGGACGAAATTTCGTCTACTAATGTATATATATTTCTATTGTCAGAAAGAGAGAGAGTATTGTATTTTCTGTGCCGTCCTATCCTATATATTATACGACGTTTCGTGGTACGTGATTTGTCATGAGAATACCTTCCATTCTCTGTACCGTGTCATGTTACATATAAATATATGCCAGTGATTCCCACAGAAGTCTGTAGTGATCACTAACCTATGGGTGTAATCAAAACTCTCGAGAATACTTCACAAGCAGATTCCCTCACTACTACATGAGAGCCCCAACAGAGTCTTAACATTCTAAAATATTTGCAGTTTTCTTATATACAACTGGCAAAAGTTTGATTTGAATAGCTCCTACCCCCTAAACTACTATTCATACAGAAAAATGGTGGTCTAATAATCGTAAAGCCTGATTCAGATTGCTCGACAGCGACAGCAACAGCGGCAGCAACGCAAAAAATATTTTTTCTGTCGAGTGTATCAGATTTCACTACAGCAGCACAAGGCAACAACCAGAATCTTCTGACATTACTGTATGCAATTACAACATATCCACGGCAACAAATTTCGAATTTGATATGACTCGGCAGTACGACGTTTGTGCTGCTTTCTCTCAATCAGATGATCGCTTTCAACCAATGAAAACGATTTGCCAATCTAATTCAGGCTTTAAGCTTGCTTTCTTATTTTCCGAATCGAAATAAAAATTTTATACCTTTATTAACATAATGATGTAAAAAAATTTATCTGAACCAAATGACTACTACTATTTATAAATATAAATTTAATAATATTTGTCACATACTTCTGTCAAATTATTCAGCCCTGCACCGCTAAAATTTGTTGTTTAAAAAAAATAAGGTAAGCTTGGTCTGTATTTTACAAACGAGTTAACATAAAGATCTTACAAGATCACCAATTTATATCACTTTTATTCCTCTACAATTTCGTGACTACGTGTCATCCCCCAATCTGGCACCCACCAAAACATGTACTGAACATCCTTTTAGACCCCATTTTAGGGATTAATTTTGAATCGTTTTCGTTGAACTTTATTAACCGTACATTCATTCCAGCGACCAAAAAATAAATAAAACGATATATGTAGTGCTGAGGGTGTTTTTTGTTTTGTACAGATCATCTGGATTTATTGATTGCGGTACTACTTTATGATATACTTTCTTCAATAGCATTCTGCTCCCCACTGTATAATACATCCTGAGATTTGTGGACGTAATAAAGCAAGCAAGCATTTACATACAGAGTAAGGCAAGACTGCAAAAAGGACAGAAGTAAGAACAAAAACTGAACTCTTATAATTTGAGATTTATTTGCAGTCTTAAGTAAAAATCTAAACATTCATAAGTTCCAGCCGTTTTTTCTTGACGAGAAGTAAAAAAAAAACGTTTAAAATAGAGTGAAAGAGACTAGGTATAATTAACATCAGTGCATCGATTTATAATTTTGTTTTATTTGTAGGATATTCACTTTTAGGTTGAATTCAAAAATTCGACATCACATTTATGAAAAGTAGAAAAAAAGTTTCCTCCTTTATAGTTTTCATTTCTCTAATTGGTAATTTATAGGAAAAATCTCTTACACCGATTTTCATGCAAAATTTACGAATTTCTCTTATACATAAGTATATATATACTATATATATATATATATATATTTATTTATTTTAAAATTACAATTAATCGCACTCATTCGCAATTGGATGATCTCTCAATTTGGTTAACTTTTTACAATTATATATGGAAAAGGCCATGTTTTAAAAAACTTTTTGACTTGGTTTAAAATTCTCAAGTTATATTACAAATTTACTTTATCTTATCCAGTGCAAGATATGGCTATAATGGCAAAGTCTTATAGCAATCTAGCCAAAGATAAATCTAGCTAGACGATATAGATATTTCAAAGAAACAAAAATATTTTACAGGACAGCGATAAAATTTGATGCGAGAATGAATAATAGTAAAATTGCTTACGTGTCTTATACTCAATGCCATCAAAACAATCGACAAATTTACCTAGAAATCTGCCCACATTAAGAACATTCGTTTCAAACAAATTTACATGATGGTCAGAAACACTCAGAAACATTCTTGTAATTTGAAAAAACGACACATCGGCTAAAACACAAAAATGTGATAGACAATGCCAACCAGTTTTATCTGGTGTCAATATATCCTTAGTATTTTATAATAATAATAATGTTCGCCTTAACATAATTTTTACACTAATAAGTTTGACCATTTAAAAAGTGTGTAGTGATTGATTCTAAATACAAACATAAAATCAAGAAATTTACAAACAAAAAACGTTTCTAATGATTTAATCTTAAAGCTTCTTGGCGCCCAATTTCATTGGACCTCGCTGTGCACGTCGAGCTTCTAGTTCACGTTGTCGTTGCAATTTTTTCTCTTCGCGTTTTCTTCTCGCTTCGTCTAATTTTGGATTTCCTGAAAGTACACAAATAAAGATTTTCGAATATTTCTAGTTAATTTCTATCATTGGACAAAATAACCTGTCAAAGGTTCATCTATGGGTTCGAATTCACCATCTGCCCATGAATCGCTATTCCAATTGGCGTTGCTATTGTTGATTGTACCATCATGCACTTCATTTACTTCGTTAATTTCGTTGACAGGGCTAACATTATTGCAATTCGTATTGATGTTTGGTAAATCATTAGGCCGAGTATTTTCTCTTATTTCTTGTCGTTCTTGCTCTTGTTCTTCATTCTGTAAGACAAATTTCTTTAGTGTGAGCTATTTTCTTGATTACTATATTATAAGAATATCGAAAAAGCTAATCTTTCCTATCCATAGTGTTACATGGTGGGTATTGCAACAGAAAAGTAAGCATACATGTCCCCAAACCAAATTCATTCCGACCGATTGATTTGCCCAAAATCTACTAGCACCACTAATTAACATTTCTATAAGATTATTTTGAAATATACTAAGTCTAGACATATTGGCAGATATACATTTAATAAAGAAATCACTTGATAGGAGCTACGATATTCAGTAGAAGTCTGTATAATGGTACAGCATACGGAAGACAGATGTTACATACTAAAAGTAAATTGTATTGTTATTCAAAAATCGATGCTACGAATATTATTTTAACTTCTGGGTTTCAACAAAAAGTTTATTTGTCTTATTGTTTCAACTTCTATTCTAGTAAGTATTTATGTTATAAGGCAGCTATTTCATAAATTTTAATCCCAAATACACAAACTTAATGACACCTAGGGTATAAAAATTTTTATAATAGTATATTTAAAAAAAGTCAGAAAGAGTAACTTTAATATAAAATCAAAATTTGAAAAACTCAAAAAAATGGATATAAAAATTAAAAACCAAAGGCTTTTAGATTCCGAAAAACACGCAAAAACGTCTGGGGACTGACCGTTCCCAATATATGAGAAAAGTCGAAATCTTATATGACAACTCCACGAGAGGGTTTGCACAACTTTATAACTAATGTAGATCAACGATTTTTATACAAAAGCTATGTACAAAATTTCAGCTCTCTACGTCAATGCTCCTTCAAGTTGGTATACTAATCAGTATTTGTATTTCCTTATACATATAACGTGGTGGCATTTAAAAACCATTTTGGTGTCACTGAGTTATTTCATTAAAATTGATATTATGTGCTTTCTGCAAGTGATTTAAATCTGTGAGAATCATCTATTTTATTTTATTTCACAACACTCATCAAATACTGAGTACTGAATAATTAAAAAAATTTCAATTCTGATTTCTTCACAAGTTGAAATCCACGCAATAAAAGTAATGATTGGAGGGATAAGGCATTGATGAAACCAAATCATAGCTACTACCGTTTGCACAATGATGCGGAACTTGAAGGAAATCCCTATCCCAGAGAACGTGTCTGAAGTTGTTGCGCCTTACCTCAAGAGCTTCCAAGAAGATGAACCTAAGTCAATCACGATATGGAGGCCAAATAGAGAGAGTGAATCCAGAACTTCAAATAGAACTTGTAAATTGCTAAATTTGCTTGACAAAGGTAGAATATAATATGTAGAAGCTTTATAATATAAGGGTCGTTAAATTCTTAGACCATGATTTGACAAAACACAAGGTTGAATTAGCCCTGCTGACGATGGTATAGATATGATCCTCGAATAAAAAACTGGAATTCATTCAGAATATCTGACAATGGTATAATCACAGTGCAGTTGAATCCATTGTTGTACATTTCCTGATATTTTATGGGATGTAATTCAGGGAACAACTTCCATGAAGGCGGCAAAGTTTGTGTTTAAGACGGTAGTCTTCTTTTTCGTTAGAAACAACGCGGAAACTTGAGAATCAACAGCGTAGTTGGAAATTCTTGAGTGTGCATGTTACATTATTTATGTAAATGATGAGGAGTGACGGAATATGGCTGCCTTATGCAGGTCGAAAACGTTGAAAATTATGCACTATGCTACAAAGTTCCACCTGATGGTACGAACGACATTGGACTGATAGTTACGCTCACATAATTGAATTTTTCAAAAATTACTTTATCTTTGAATTTTAACTTTAATTATGAAAATTGTGCTGTCAATTACATATAAAATTGACAAGACTTTCTTTTTAATTCACAAAATCTTGGGTAACTTGAATTTTGAAAAAATCAACTATGAATGAATGATCATTGATTTTGCCCGTCTGTCTAGGGTATTATAGTCGCAGCTTACACTGTGTACTATGCTACCAAGCTCCACGTGACCGCGCGAACGACATTGGGCTGACAGTCATATAGTCGAAACTTACACGGTGCATTATGCTATCAAGTTCCACCTGACTGTACGACCGACTTCGGGCTGATAGAACCAGGTTCGGAAAAAAAGAGGAAGATCGAAAAAGCGAGGGCGGTAAAGGAAACACATTTTTCTAGCTCCGCACAAGAATCCATAGTCAAGTTTAATTTTAAAAGAAGTTTTTGTTAAAATTCCAAAATACGGAACCGCTAAAAATTCATTATTCTCTTTCCCAAACAGTAATATCCCGCGAAAAGTTTCGCCGAGAGTTACGATATCCTCAAAAAAAGGATCTGCCACTTCATTTGGACCATTAATAATGAATCATAACAATGTTTCACCCAGAACGGTCATTGGTGCGCTACGTACAACCCCTATTGACAGCTCCTCACTGAAGCTGGCTTTCCAACCTTCTCAGCTAGAAGAGACCAGCTTACTGCTAGTCTCTTTCTAAGAAAAAAGTCCACAGCCCCCAGGCCTCCATTCACGACATGATTGTGGACATCCTGTCCCACAGCCGTCAACGTACCACACGCACAAAATCAGGCCTTCACAGGTCTGTGGAAGACGTTCCCACACCTCTCAAATCCCCTCCCTTTGACCCTAACATTCTCAACCCAGCCCCCCTACTACTCCTCTGAAGGATCAAGACCAACAGGATCATTACTAATGAACTACAATATAAAAGACGTAAACAACGACAGCAAAAGACGACTCCACCACGAGACCATAAACAGACTGCAAGCGGACAGAATACTCTATACAGACGCCTCCAAGGCAGACTCCGCTGTAGCAATGGCGATCACAGCAACGAATGAAACCAGACAGACACAAATCTGTCACAAGCTACCTGACTGGTGCAACGTCTACACGGCTAAACTCACAGCAATCTGGGAGGCAGCCAACCAAGAGGGCACCACGGCGATCTTTTCCGATAGCCTGGCGGCAATCAAGGCCATTCAATCTGGATCGCCTGGTGTCCTGGCCATGTAGGCATACCAGGAAGCGAAAAAGCGGACTGCTTGGCTAAACGCACAGCTACGAGCGAGGAGTCCCCCATCTCTCCTCCAGCCATTAGAGCCGCGATCTCACACTACAAACGGCTTCGAGACGCAAGCAGACAACTGGCGTGGAATAATTCCAACCACTTACTGGCGAACCACCATAGGGAAGTAAAAACACAGGACATGTTCGATCTGCCACGACGAACTATGATCGAGATGGCCAGAGTCAGGCTGGGACACTTCCTGGCCACGAAAGAACACCTCTTCCGAAAGCAATCGTGTCCCACTTGCAATTTCTGCGCAAACTCACCACCTATTACAGCGCACCACATTTTTCACGAGTGCGGGGAATTACCTAGACTACTAGACGAAAGAGTCACTATGACAGGACCCACAGAACTCCTCAAATACACTAGAGAGGACACGAACGCCCTACTCCCTGCACTATCTGACAACAAATGGGTTAACCAATAGACTTTTAACGGACAAACCAACATTAGAGCTAGATTTAGAATTAGATCTAAATTCAGATCTCATTTAATAAAACTAAAGTCACATTTATGTATACACTAGGTTCTTACTTGAAGTTCGAAGTTAGGTTACATTGAAATTACAACTTTACCATATAAGTACGCTAGACTTAGTATTATGAATTGTACAACTGAATTTATTTACCTTTAGATTTAAAAATAAAAACACGAACTTTGTAATAGTTAGTTTTAGAATTAGCAGTAAAATTGTATTCACGCATTAGACTACAACAATTACAACTGGCAGAGCCCGGATGGCCTTGACGTCGTGGGCTAGAAACTTTATTGTCATAGGCTTAAGTTTAGGCTTAAGGTTTTTCAATAAAGGAATTTTTGAATTTGAATTTTTTTAATGAATCATAAGGTGCTGTAGAAACTAATTATTTTTCTTTTGGAAAAGTTCGAGATTCAGAAAGACAATTTGACTGAGAAGCCATTCTCTCCAATTTGAAAGGGCGTGAATGTGAGCGCAGATGACGGCACGGCGCCGCTGTAGCATACAGGCCATCAAATTCTTGGTCCCATTGACCATTTTCAAGAACAGTGTGTGAATGTCAAGAGGACAAGGAATTTAGCTGATATCCTAATACGGCGCATTTTCAATATTAAACACGTGACGGGCCCTCCTCATGTGAAGGCTGCATTCCCTCAAGAAATAATCCTGGAGACACCTCACCTCCTCTTGACATACCAACCAGTTTACTTGCGCCAGTACGAAAACGAGTTCCACTCACTTCAACTTTTTAGCGAAATGGAACCTGGGAAATAATCAAATTGACTACATTTTCTGCAACTGGTACATTTTTTGATTTAAGTAGTCTTTAATAATATCAGCTGGTGTGGAACTTGTAAAATGTCAACACATTTGTGTTTGCACTTTTATACAAAGGAGTGCTTTTTATTTTTCAGTAAGAAATGTCGTAAATTTTAAAGATAATTACGTAAGCAAAAATATTATTCCTTAGCAATCAATATGACAGGAACGTACTCGCACTTTCTTTTTTCTTAGAATTTTTCCTCCGAAATTGCCCTTAAATACATTGCTGCACAGTTAATGACCTTTTCAATATGTAATTTTTCACTTGAAACCATTTTCTCTCAAATATAAATATCTTCACATTTCACAAGTTCCACGTCAGATGATATTATAAATAAATACACTCAATTTGACTATTTCTCAGGTTCCACTTCGCTAAAAAGTTGAAGTGAGTGGTACTCGTTTTCGTACTGGCGCAAGTAAACTGGTTGGTATGTCAAGAGGTGAGGGACTGAAATCGAGGTTACTTGGGACAGTAACTTCGCTTGTGTAAACTATATTTTAAGCTCTTCAGCAATTTTTTCTCCAGCAGTTCGAAGTGGTCGAAAGTGCTTATTGAGTTTGAACGACAGGTCGAATCGGAAGGGCAGTTTCATCTCTTCCGCTCTGTTGTGCTCTAGTAGTTCTCATCGCAGCTGGAGTAGATTGTGCGTTTGTGTTAGTATTTCCCTTTGTATGTAGTTTAGAACCGTCGTCTTTGCCCATGATGAAATGAAGTAAAATTATAAGGAAAGAAATATGGCTTGCTGAAACTTTGTGAAAGGAAGGGCATTTTCATCTCTTCCGCTCTGTTGTGCTCTAGTAGTTCTCATCACAGCTGGAGTAGATTGTGCGTTTGTGTTAGTTTTTCCCTTTGTATGTATGTAGTTTAGAACCGTCGTCTTTGCCCATTATGAAATGAAGTAAAATTGTAAGGAAAGAAATATGGCTTGCTGAAACTTTGTGAAATATCCCCTATCAATGCATTTGAAAGCCTCACTAATAGCAAGAGCAAATTATTACGTTTTGCTCTTAAGTTTACTAAGTTTACTATAAGTATTATACTATACATTATTGAGACCAAATACTTCCTTTGATGTAATTCTGCAATGAAATCGAGGACGCAATTACATTTATGATAATTGACAGGTCAACAGCTGTTTATTTTGGCAGCTTACCACTACTTACACATTTCGTGTATTTATATGCATTCTTCAGCAAAGGATGTCGTTTTGACGATGAGGTTTTACCATGCATTGTAGATTGGGCATAAGTAAGAGTCGACGATCCACCAGTTAAAATCATGTCACAAGATCATTTGGAATGCATCGTAACGAACGCGAATTATGCAGAAGCGAATGTGCAGTTTTTTTGTTTTCTTTTGTTTCTTTTGAGGAAATTATGATCTCGTGTATTGTTATTATATTTTACTTTTCTTGCTATGTTTACTTTTTGTCATTTGTAACTTGTTCTCTTTAACTAATTATGTTTCTTTATTTTTTTTTATAGTGTATCAGATAAGACTTTTTTATTCTATAAAGTTAGCCTGTTTCTTACTAGTTCATGCTACGTATAGGTCATTTCTTGCTGGAAACGTTTGATTCATTTTGTCATATGTATTGCGCGTCTGGTTGTGCCGCCTGGGATCCTATCTTCTTGTTTTATTAATGAGTCATAGCACATATCCTCTGAGCAATATAGGATCTATGTTCAATGTTTTTTGTAACCGATAAGGTATAAATATTTGTCACTTTAATGCACGCAGCGTGCGGGCTAAAATTTATGAATTATGGAACCCTTTAAAATGTCCCAAGCTTCACGCTATTCTGGTAAGCGAGACATGGCTCCAAGATGATATCCCATCCTCTCTTGTTTCACTCCCGAACTATAAAATCTTTCAGAACGATCGTTTTGGTAGAATTGGCGGTGGCGTTGCTATATATTTATAAGTATGTACGACAAGATCTTGAGGCCAAGATAGTTTAGAAATCTAGTAACAGTTTGATTAAGTTTCTGTGTGTTGAGGTTGATATAGGCACCGATATATATACTTTGGGAGTAGTCTACGTACCTGCAAGTCAATTCAATCGTAATAATTACTCTGAGTTTCTTAAGTGGATCTCATCTAAATATTTTCCAGCGCTGTTCTAATCTGATAGTAGGGGATGACTTCAATGTCAACATCCTCAAGAAAAGCGTCAATACTAACCATTTTTTATACGATAAGCTAACAGCGCACTTAAACTTAGTTAATACTTACCCGCCTTTAATTGTATTAATCCATCCCTTCTAGATTTACTTTTTGTTTCTGACCCTTCTCTAGTGCTTTCTTTTAATTAACTTTGTCTTAGTTCCCTAGATAATGATATTATTTTCCTTTCTTGTGATGTTAGAGTTAATACTAATCCAAGTCTATCATTTTTTCAATATAGAGATTTCAACAACCTTCTCGCTGAATGCGAATCGTATAACTGGAACGATATTTACAGCCAACCGCATATAGACGATCAGGTTTTTCTTCTCAATCGTTCCATTCAGTACCTTTAAGACAAGTATGAGACAAGTATTATCGCAGAGCGGGAATTTCTTTTTTCCAGGTATCGTAGATTGAGGACTCGTGAAAGTTGGAAGATTTACACACTCTTAAGGAACAAAATTAATGTAAAAATGCACGAGGCTAAATGTACGTATTATAAGCGCAAGTTTGATGTAAGTGTTCAACCGAAAATGTTATGGTGTAACTTGCGTGATGCTGGCATATATAGAGGCAGGACGGCTAAGTGAACCTGAGTCCACAGGAACTTAACGAATTTTTCTTAGCTAGTCATCGTACGTAATTCCTATTCCTATTCCTAAGAGGGCTGCAAATGCAACTCCTGCTGATTATAGACCCATCAGCTTGCTTTGCTTTCTTTCTAAGGCTCTGAAGAAGCTACTATATTGGCAGGTTCAAAAGTACACACTGCAAAACAACTCATAAGTAGCTGTAAATCTGGGTTTCGAACCAAGCATACTAGTTGCACTTGATAGAAGAGAGATTTGTATTCTGGCGCTTTTAGACTTCTCCAAAGCTTTCGACAGTGTTTGTCATGTAAACTGGCTGACAAATTGTTTAATAAATTCAATTTTTCATGCCTAGCTGTTCATTTAATCAAGGAATTCTTAAACGGGCGATCGCAAAAGGCTACCTTTGACTCAAATTTTCTTCCTCTGTCTTGTGGAGTGCCACAAGGTTCCATTCTTTTGGTCCTCTACTCCTCAGCATATACATTAAGAATTTGCCTGAAATAATACAAGATGTTAACATTCATATTTATGCTGATGACATTCAGGTCTATTTCAGGCGTCCTCCAGGTCTTATCGAAGACTGTGTGGCTCAGATGAACTGCGATTTACATAACATATACAACTGGTCGATTGACAATAAACTTAAACTAAATCCAAGTAAGTCACAGTGGATTTTGCACTGCTAGGTTGTTCTATTGAAGTATATCTAAAGCGTAGAACATTACTCTTTACTTCACAACTCTCAGCCCGCTTACTTGAGGACCATGTTTCAACCCTTGAACTCTACCAGAGGTTACAAACTGCTAATTTCACGTTTTCGGACCTCGGTTTTTGACAGATCTTATATTGTTCAAATTACTCGCATGTGCAATTCATTACCAGACAACATCCAGAAGGCTAACTCGATTGGCACATTATGGCGTCTTTTTGTAAATCTTTTGACATAAGTAGCTTTGTTGTCTTTTCTTTTTATAATGACCCTTACGCGCTATAATTTTTTCGTTTTTTTATTTTAATTTTACTTTTTTATTATTTTTTTTTTTCTTCATCTAACATCATCGCTGTTTTCCAATTTTGTTGCTGTTGTTGTTGCATTCTTTAACATTTAATATAGATTACTTTTTTTAATTTTCTCTTGTATTATTGTATTCCATCAAATTGGTACTAAGAAAAAGATTGTAAATCTTGTAGTATATCTTCCGCATACACAATAAAAAAAAAATCTACAGGTAAGTGGTGTAAAGGGTCCCTTCAAGACTGGATGTGTGCGACGTTTGTTTTTTGTAGGGTTGATATTTTTTTGTATATGCCGCGTGACAGCGGCACGTTTTCGTGTGACCCACCCCACACTCTCCGCCAATAGCCGAGGTGTACTAACGTGCCGCCCTGCATATACAACGTTTGTCACTTACTCATATATGCTTCAATAACAGCCCAAAAGAACTTTCCGAAAGAGAACATGCTGTGAAGTGGTAATATTAGAAAAGATAACTTGAGAACGTAATTTTTATGGCTGATCGTTGAGCACATAAAACACTCACCTGTATACCTAAATAAATGCTTCCTTTCCTTAGAGCCGTGAAATGAAGCTACATTTACACGGCGACAGTAGCTTTCGTAAGTAATTTTCGTAAGTAGTTTCATTTTGATGTTTCCATACAAATCTTCTACTTACAAAAGTAACTTTCCACCTTCTGGGCCCACGGAAGTAAAGGTCATGAAAGTTGAAAGTGATGAAAGTGAGAAGAAGATAACATAACAAACTGTAACAAACGTGCAAACGTGTATACAAAAATTTCATGAAAGTACTTGTCATGAAATTTACTTACGAAGCTACTTTCGCCGTGTAAATGTAGCTTACAAGGTCGAGTGAAATAATGCCGAATTCTAAAACCCGCTCTTATTGCAATTTTCATAAAGTGAAATATGGCCAAATTTCAACGTTCGGTCGTATTTCACTTTCATAAAGAGAAATAATAGCTTGGGCCTTATTACGGTTTGTCGTTCTTGTTCCTGCTTCAGATTTGACGTAAAATAACTGACAAACTTGGACCGTATGACCATTCAGAAAGTTAAATTCGCTAGGAAATAAAGTCGTAAGTGTAAGAACAGAATTTTTTCTTGATTTCTTATAAAAGGAAAATGTATGCGCTTTTTACAGAAATCTGGAACAAATAAAACAGAAGCCTGCAACATCCGTATTCGGTAAAAGGAAAGTTTTATCAGTATTCGCTTTTTTTTTCATTTATTAACATCATTTTGCTCATGACATCTTCCTGCGTCGAACGATTATGAGAAACCTTCACAATATTCAAAGGGAAAAGCCAAATCATCTGAATTCATTGTCAGCAAGTTGCTTGATTACACAAGGTTCACCAGGTACCTACTCAATTGGATGCAGTCAGTCTACAAACAATTAAATAACCTTTTTTAACAAATACTAGACGAAATCTAAAGGGTATACTTATCATATCGTGTGTAACGTATAGAAATGCTGGCAGAGCAAAATGGATAACACTCACGAATAATCTTTAAAGTGATTTTGATTTTTGCATTCCCGTCTGTCCTCACAATAACTCGAGAACAATTACAATTATTTATTTCAAAATAGTACAATAAGACAAAAGTCTTTACTTTAGTACGTTAGGCAAAAGAAAATATAATTTAATATCAACAATAAGAGAGTTAGAGAGGCACTAGTGAGAATCACTATGATAAAATATAAAATTATAATAAAAAGAATAGGAAAAAAAAACAATCAGAAGTTTAAACGAATTAAGGCCAGATTCAAATGTGCATAAAAGTAATAAAACCGAGCAGGTATGAAGATACGCCACTGTACAGAATTTTATGGAGTGAGAGTGGTGCTTTGCGGAATAAATAAATGTCCAGAAAGCAAGCAATGATTTTATTCCTAAATGAAGTAATGTGTGCAAACCAAAAGCAAATCTAATACAATCATTGAAAACTACTTTTAGTTTCCGTTTGCAGGCGCCATCTAGTCGAGGGAATTTCAAGGATCCAAATGTAAAATGAGGTAGTAACAGCGACCTAACCAGATTTATGCGCATAGTAGTCGAAAGAATATTGGCGTACAACCACAACTGTCTGAACGTTCCATACACTTTGCTAGTGATCGCCTTGACATGGTCACAAGTCACAACAAGTCACTCTCGAATTCAAGAATATACCTAAATTTTTTACCCGAAATACATACAAAGGAAATAAGAGAACCATCCAAGAGAATAGGTGGTAGGTGTGCGGGGTGTATCTGTAAAAGAGTAAAGTCACCGACTTAGTCGGGTTCAATGAGAGGCCATTGACGACAGACCACTCGTGAATCCGTTCCAAATGCTCATTCAACCTACTCATGCAATCTTCAACCAAGCCGATGGGACAAGTGAGATATAGTTGGACATCATCAGCATACATATGAGCTTTGCAATGTAAAACAACAGTTAGTAGATCGTTGATGGACAAACTAAACATGAGAGGACTCAATATAGATCCCTGAGGGACGCCACATGTCACACTAATACTGGAGGAGACGAGATTAGCGACATTGACCCGCTGGCAGCGATTTTTTAAGAAGTTATTAATAAGTTTGGAAGCAGGGGAACTAAAGTCAAAAAGTTCAATAAGTTTTGCAAGGAGTTTGGAATGGTCCACTGTGACGAAGGCTTTGGTGATATCTAACAGAACTAAGAACACAAGATAATCATTGTCAAGAGCTGTTCTAATTACAGTCATTATTTTTAACAGAGCCATTGACTGAGAAATTTATTTTGTTGTATTTGTTTAGACATAATGTTTTCCAGCACCTTTGTTAGGAAGCATAATATGCTAATTGGTCTGAATTCACCTGACTCCCTCGCAGAGAAATTTTTATCAATGGGAATCAGCACAGCTTTCTTACGAAGTGAGGGTAATTCAGTAGTATATATATTAGACGCTTTCGGCAAGCATATTCTCAGTGAGACAAGTGAGATATTCTCAGTTGGCTCACTGAGACTGCACTTTCGGTAAACTGTCTTAGTTCCATATTGAGCTACAAAAATCGAACGTAACCACTGAGCAACTGAGACAAGTGCTTAGTTTCATTATTTTGTGATTTTAATTACTAATTAAAGTGTAGTGAACTATTTGAATAAACTAGCAAAACTTCCCTCAATTTATCAAAATTGGCAAATCAGCTGATTGGCTTGAACTGAGACGGTTGTTGTCTTACTGAGACAGTGCTTGCCGAAACCCCCTATTATAGTAGTATAGGTTTACTTATAAAAGATAACAGCAGCTTAACAAAGCGGGGTGGTAAATAATCAGGATCTATTGACTCTGAGCGAATAGAGTTAATGGTGTCAATTGCTTCATTCGCATCAATACACCGGAAGATAAAACCAGAGTCAACGGGGCGTGTCGAAGGGCGCACCATACTTGTACATGAAGAGATGGTATTAACGTTATTGCTATGTGTAAGAATTTTTAAGAATTTATCAATCGTGACCAACTCGACGGCCCGCCCGACAACAATTTACCGCCTATACTTCCAAAACAAGACTGTCCTGATTCTACCTCTCAATATCTTTCATATCTTGAACTTAACATTAAAAGGCTGTCGATGTTGCTAATTATTCTTACCCTATCATAAACTAATCAAGCTATCCTGCATCTAAACCTGGAGCCGGCACATATAACCTGTCATATAATGTGTATCTATCTACATCTACCCTTAGTGCATTTCTCAAGAATTTCTTGTAGTTTAAACTGTCGGTTTATTGTTCGAGCCGCCGAGAAGGTTTCTTAGACCTTGAATTAAATTACTTCTGTTTTATTACGATCACGCCAGATGGGATTTGTTTGGCGATTATCGATACATATGCGATACAAAGTATGTGATGACCTTATCAAGATTTAGCTCCCATACCAAATTTTTATTACTGGTTACTCCAAGACTACGAAGTATACGCCAAAGTTTCTTCCAAGGGATAGTAGGGTCCAGTTTGTCAGCATAAAACGCACGTTTAGTATCTC
Organism: Dioctria rufipes; assembly: GCA_963924295.1. Classification (NCBI taxonomy): domain Eukaryota; kingdom Metazoa; phylum Arthropoda; class Insecta; order Diptera; family Asilidae; genus Dioctria; species Dioctria rufipes. The sequence continues at coordinate 168,273,755 of OZ002741.1, read as the reverse complement.
GAACTTGCCTATTAACCAGATACGAATCCGTTTGAATGCTAATAAGCTGCTCTGTGTTTTGATCATCTTGTACCAGTGATTCAGGAAGTCGCGATCTACATATCATTAAATTTCTTATTGCGACAGAAAACCACGGGCAACGACTTGCAACAACTTTTCTCGACTGAAGAGGAACATACTTGTTAGGCAGATACAGAATTTTTGTGTTAAGGATATTGGCTTGCAGATCCACAGAAGAAAGCAAGGAGGGCTGATAACATTTCTGTACGATACCAGTATCATGCTCAGGACTGATGTCCCAATCAAAAATCCTACACTCCTCATATAAAAATTCGAGGTTTATCCTTTGATAATCACGAGAACTAATCACATTGTAGAGAGATGGAGAGCTGGCGATGGGAATGTCAAACAAAATCATGGTCACAAATCGATGGAGGAGTAATTTGGCCGTGACGCAACACAAATTTTGGATCGGTTACACGTATAAGGTCTAACTGAGAGGCGAAGGTGACCGAAAAGTGAGTTGGATCACGGTTTAATAAATTAAAACGAACAGATTGAAGTAGTGAAAGGAAATTGTCAGTTAATGACCTATTATCAAGAATATTTACATTAAAATCGCCAGCAACAATCACATGCGCATATCTATGTGATAAATTAAATATGCATTGCTCAAATTTAACAGCCATTTCCACATTAAATTGTCTGGGAGCGCAATAAGCCGATACTAAGACGCATTTATCAAGTCCACTCAAACGAAATCCAATGTAGGAGAGGATGAGCGATATAAGATGTTGGACCTAAAATTATCGCGCACATAAATGGCCACACCGCCACCAATTCTGTCCACTCTTCAGTCATTCCGTAAAAGTTTAAAACCAGGTAATGAGACCAAAAGCAAAGGGACAACGCATTCACTTCGGCAGCTAAAATTTTGTATATGGACTTATTCAGATTTAGGGCCTGTCTGAATCCAAGTCTACGACCCCGTCCTGTTATAAAAGCCAGTGACGTCACACAATAAGCTCCGCTATCGTAAGAATTAGAAGAAGACGAAGCTAACCTATCTGAATTCGTAGTTCTTGTCTATTTAACGTGTTTTATTTAGAGCTCGTGCTATTTTACATGATGTTTGTATTTCTCGCCCCGTATGTACATATCAACTTGAAAGCAAGTTCTCTTGTCCCAAGGTATATAGAATACAAGGTATTCCCATTACGAACCAAGTTCCTCTATTAGGTGACGTAATATTGTGAAGTGTATAGAAAAGTACGATACAGAGAACACAATACTCTCTCTATCTTTCCTATAAAAATGTATATACATTCAGAATTACGTCACAAGATTCATTTCAGATGATAGCAAACCATCTAAGCCTTCCAATAAATGCCCAACCATCATCTTCCATTGTAGGACGTCAAAGTCGAAAAATGGGGAAAAAGTCTTGATTTTTTCAAATTTTAACGATTTTCCCGCCAAAATGCATGATAACTATACAGTTTTCTTGCAAGACTTGGAGACCCCGGAATATTTCCTTTAATTTGACTATACACATGTACCTAACTAAATGCAATCGTTTTTGAGATATTCCTGTTTCTATGTTTCATAATTTCATTGATTTTGCGTGGAATTGCATAATAAATAGTAGGCACGATTACCACCGTCAGTAGAGAAATTAAGAGAATTATGAATCATAGAAACGGGAATATCTCAAAAACGGTTGCATTTAGGTAGATACATGTCAGAGATGGGCGTAGTGCATTAATTATTTCAATAGCACTAGAGGCCTCTGTGAAAGTTAATATCCAGGTTGCACTATCACTAAATGATTAGTGGTAGTGCAAATTTTTTATCACTATCACTAAACGAATAGTGGTAATACAGAGTCTATTGCATTATCACTAAAGGATTAGTGGTAGTGAAAATACTTTTCACTATCAATGTGTGATAATGAATTCGTGCATTGGTAGTGCAAACGCATTTTACTAGCACAATTAATGGTACGCATATGCAGCACTACGCGTAGCTCGTTCGATCAAAATTAGTGTTAATTGTTAATGAATCATCTCCATCTCCGCAAAACAGAAAACTGAACGGAAGGGTTTTTATTTTGTATGCTGAATTTGAATTCTGTATAATATCAAAAACTTAATTGCATTAGATCAGAATGAACGGGAGCCTTGTCTTTCAAACTTTTATTTCCATTGAATTTACTTTTTCAATGTAATTGAATATTGGATATTGATGAAAACACTCCAAACTCTCGTCTTGGTCCATCAAGAAACGGTTGATTTACCTTGAAACTGGATCACACAATAAAATGCAAGAAGAGTAAATAGTTTGAATCTGTGCAACCGTATTTTTTTTATTCACTACAGAGAGGCCATATATTATCCAGTGAAAATATAACCAGTTGGGCAATTTCTGGTGGATTTTGTATAGGATTATATATGAATCCTAAAAAACACGGTTTGCTTATACATATAAACATAAGAGCATTTAATCTTGTAAAGAAATTGTCTTCGTTAATAAATAAAATATAAAAATCAACCAACTTCTTACCTATTGCATTTATGAATTTTAGTTTCTAATAAAAAATACCTACTTCAAATGAACTTTTACAAGTGAATTATTGTATGGCAACTCTGCGACCGACAGGGAATGATGTAAAGAAGCCATAAATTTTTTCTTAGAAATAGACTCTGCTACCACTATTAGTTTAGGTAACATTCCGGGATCTCTAAATGTTGTGAAAATCTGTTAGTTATCATGCATTTTGGCGGGAAAAGACGGTTTGCTATCATCTGAGATGAATCTCGCCCTGATAGGGTGTATATCAAGAAATTTACAAGGTGTAAAGTGGAAACAGTACTAAAATTCTTAACCCCCCCCCTACTGCCGAAACGACGCGTCTTACCCCCCCCCCCCCCCCCCCCCCAACACCGTACAATTTTTTTTTTGCTAAGTGAGTACTATCACCTCCTTCTATATGGATCACATACACCGGAACACCCTGTATATTCTGATTGCCTTATTAATATCAGCTTAATAATAACAATAAAACGCATATTAAGCATATTAATTTTGTCAGCGTTCGTCATTTTTTCTATCAAGCTTAAGACGAAGCTAATCGATTTCGTTTGCTTAGTGTGATTTCGTAGACAGCAAACAAACATAACCTAAATATGTTGTCTATTTAAATAAGTTAACTCGACTCTGGCTCAACGATCAAGCTAACTAAATGTCTAAGCTGCCATACAAAGCAGTAAAGCTCGATGGCATAGCCATGGATTCGGATAGAGCTTGACTCGGTGTTACGTCACTAGCTGTTATGAGAAGACGAAGACTTGGATTCGGACAGAAACTTAAGTTCGAAAATGGGACAAATCGGATAACTCCTTCGTAGGGTTCCCACATGTTTTACTATATATTTGGACATTGCCTGAGAACGCGTCAAAGTATAGCTGAAATTTTTTACGTAATTCTACCTTTTTTTCTTGTTTCACAATTTAGTTCGGCTTTGGCATTAATTCACTTCCTGAATCGCAACAATGGCTTATTTCAGAATTCGGCATTATTTCACGGTACCGCCTATTCCGCATTCTTCAATCATTTCATGGCGTTAGTTGCATTTTTTTAGTAATTTTTACTGTTTATGTGATGGTTCGGGCTCAGTAATGTCAACTTCTTCTCGTTCTTCGACAAAAATATCAATCAATTCTGTCTCGTCGGTTGTTGGGTTTTTTCCGTTTGCATTTCATCGTCGTTGTCGTAGTTTTCGAAAGAGGCATGCCCAATTTTTTGCAATACCCGCAACAATTCATCTACAAAAGCTTCGTGGAATTCTTGTTTTCTTTCGTTGTTCTAATGTTGCTCAAGAATGTTGTATCTTGTCTTTTGGAAGTAAGCAATAGCAGGCCTTCCAGGGCTTTAAAAAAAATAATATCATCTCCGTATCTCTCTTTCAAGTGCTTTTCAACGATTCGTGCATCAAGTTTATAACCTCCTTAGATTTGACTCATTAATTTGTTCAATGAAAATTGGCATTCATCAGAGTTATCACATAAATTTATATTTGTTCTATGCATTGTTCGGCTGCGCTAAAGATATGTGGTCTTTTCTGAGCTCTTCTACTCGCGGAACACATCAGTGATTGCAATCGACGTGATAAATTTCTTCAGCTGTAATTATATTTGGAACGTTCTGTATACGGTCCAATATTTTCCGAGAAATTTCAACCTAACAACTTGAAACGATTTTCAAATTAATTTTCTATCAATGAATATTTTGTTACTGTAACAACTTTCTTTATTCTTGAACATTTCCTGCACTTTTAAAAATCATTCAGGTATTTCTTTTCCGCAAACAAAAGTGTGATAATGAAAATCGTAAGTTGCTTTTCCACTTATAATTCTTCACTCATAGTTTCTTCGCATTTTCGAGTTGCCGATATTCTAATGAAGGTTTTTTGTTTTTTACATTACAGATACCATATGTCGTGTCAATATAACGTTTGTAATAAGTGCCGTGAACACTTACATCCTTTTTATGCCCTAGACTTGGATGATAAAATCATAGGGTATACTAAGTTTGTCGGTAGGGTATACTAAGTTTGTCGGACATACACGCATAATATTAAAAGTTATTTTGTTTTTACATGTCCGACTATTTGTTCTCACGATAACTTGACAGCGCGATAACTTAGAGACCGCAAATTTTGTACATTGCCTTTTAAAAAATAAATAGAATTAAATAGGAAAATGGGACAAATCAGGTAACTACTTCGTTTCTCACTACATATTTGGATACTGCCTGAGAACGGGTCGACGTATAGATCTGAAATTTCGTACACAGCGTTTTCACAAAAATAGTAAATACAATGTCAAAAATCCACTAAATCGGGAAGCCCGTTTATGATGTTGTCATACAGAAATTGATGTTTTTTACATATACTGTGAAAACGATCAGTCCTAGACGTTTTTATTATACTGAAAAGTTCTTCAGAAAATACAATGAAATTGGTTGTAATCATTTTTACTGTTCGTCGAATTGTACTGAAAATAGCAGCGAAAAACCACTTCAACAATCAAACTAGCACAGAGAGGTGACCATACGAAATTACATACGGGCATTCATCTAGGTCTAGCCCTAGGGTATCGTAAGAATCGGTCTTAGACCAATTATAGCTTTTTTCCTTATTTGATTCCAGAAAGTGTCGTTGTTCAGTATGTTCTTTTTCACTTTTTTCACTTTTAGCAGGATATCGATTCCTCTTTCTTTTTAGCTCACATTTAGCTCACAAATTTCCTTTAGCCAAAAATTTTTGCAAATAAAACAGTCCACCATTTCGAATTAGCTCCGATATGCAGAATATAAACTGTGGAAATTGTATGACAAATTTAATTGAGTTTCACAGAACTTTAACTTTAAACAAAAAATTTATTTTATGTATATTTCATTATTACGAATGCTTTTTTAAACACCTTAGATTAGACTTCTATTCCGACTGTTATCATCATAATAAAATAAAACCTGCAGAGACCTCTACTTGTATGGTGATGTTGAAAAAACTTCCATTTGAAGCATTTGAATATATGCGTACATGGATTCGCATTCACTCAGTAGCTTGAGTTTCGTTCCAATAATTACGTTCCCACAAAATGTGGACTTAGAAATTGCAACAGAAATCAAGTGCGTTTCGTTGGTAAGAACAAAAACTTAACTTATAAAACTCATACTTTATATTTCACACAGCGAAACATGACTTAATAAAAATTTCAGCTTATCAGAGTTATTCTCATAGGAACTGCAATATTGTACTAATTAAGCTCTAATTAAGAATTCAGTTTAAAGACCGTCGTGGATTAGTGAGTAATTAGTCTAAAGAGTGGCTTCCTTCTTTTTTATATTTAAGGTTCGCGGGCACAGTGCCACTTTCGCAGCACTCTAAATTTTTTCGTATTGATATTTAAGAGAAAAATAATATGCTTTTTTCATGTTCTACAACTTTTATAATAGACATTTTTTCGTTTGGACTAACCCCAAACGAGAAAAAACAAAACCCATTTTCAACCTTTAAATGTTTTCCTTATTTGCTAAATATCTTGAGAAATATTGAATTCATATAAGATAAGTTCTAGAGAATTTCAAGAGCTAACAAATCCTTTTTTAAATTTTGTTTCAGATCAAACAAGAAGCGAGATATTGAAAAAACAAAGCTAATCGCTTTTTGCAAGCGAGGTCGCAACACCACACAAACTTAAATTTCGACAACTGCGGATCCCTTGCAAGGTAAATACACAGACTGGACTAATTGAAAGATGTTCATTGTGCGGTTCCATTTAAAATAAAAAATAGACTATTTTCAATAAATTTCTTATGAATTTTTCAATAAATTGTATGCACTATTGGTACCCGCTAAAAAAAAATTATGAACGTAAGTAAACATTAATTTTTCCTTACGAACTTAGTACATGGTAAAAATGACGTGTTACTAAGGAAACAAATTATTACTGATCTGAATAGGTTGAGAGTTGAGAGCTTTAACTCTTTACAGATTCGAAATTTTCATTTTAGACAACCATAACTCCTGAGAGGAGAGGAGTACGGGACTGGTTGAGCAGTCTTTGGAAAGGCCATGCCCATGAAGCTCTGCATACAATGAGTTCTTGACGGTGACCATACACCCTGTACTTTTTGAGATACAGAGTGTTTTGTGAAAAACTAGCATATTTTCTTAATCGCCCTATAACTCTGAAACGGTTGATCCCCTACCATACAATTTTTTGTTTGACTACTAGGTGAATACTACCACCTCTTGGCGTATGGACCACCATGGCAGAAACACCCTGTATATGGGAAAAGCTTTTTAATAAGATTTCATATTTTCGTATTTTTTTATAATTTCTCACATTTTCTACTGTTCATATAATGGGGCGGCGGAAAAGGAGTATGTGACGCTCAGGGCTGCCAAGATGAAAGATATATGAGAATGAATCGTGCATGTTTAACGACAAAAATTGTGTTGAACTAATGAAGAGTTAATTAGAGGATAAGATCGCTTTGATCTCCCACTGTAGGCACTGTAGTAGAGTTGGGTATGAATAGCGAAGAGGTAATTATACAAAGAAGTTAAGTGCTCACGCGAGTCGAATAAATAAAAATCTCAAACATAGCTGATTGGAGAAGTTAATGCGTGTATGATTGTAGTACTCGTATGTCAATTATGCATGGTATGCGCTAAGTTACTGGCGTGATTTCCGTAATCTCTAGTCTCTCCAGACTTGAACCGGGCATATCGTAACATTCTCGTGGTCCCCGTTGACACGTTGTGTACCAATAAGATTGTAAGCCCGAACGGAGTAACCAGTCCCGTTTATAAAAGGATAGTTGCATGTAAAGATACCACTGGGAATACCCATGGCGTTATGGGCATGAACTACAAACCCATACTATTTGGGTAACCGACATTGCTTACTTGGTACCATGGTGCTTAAGAGGCCTGGATAGAGAGATGGTGTCTGAGTCTGCATGACTTGGGCGGACATTCTTCTTTGAACAGAAGAGTATATCCTTTGTATAATTGCATACTGCGTCCAAGGATCTGAAAGATGATCGCTCATTAATGTATGGAGTTGCGCTAAATCAACCGGGTGCCGTGACCCAGAGATCGGCAGAGATTTTAGATGGGTCTAGCTTCGCCCAGTAAGTTAATGTCAATCATGCACTGACATAACTGGTACTCATTGGAACAGGATATACTCTGTCTCATGAGGGCGGTGATTGTTGCATTGTTATTAATACGTCTATTACGACTGCCGTTTAATTAAAGCTTAGGTATCCACGTTAAACCACTGACAGAATCTTCATAGAATGATTGTATCCGAAGAATAACTCTTTGGCATCTTACCCAAATGCAAGTAAATCAGGTGGACAATATTCTCGGTATGCTAAAAATTATGCAGATGCTGATTTCCCTACGGTAGGGCCACAGAAAAGATAAAAAGGAGTAATACAATATGGTGTAATTTGTCTAACCTCCTCATATGTCTAAGATAATCGAGAAAAATTCATAGAAAAAAAATACTAAACATCTTTCGAATGCAGAAATGCAGACCACTTTTCCATGATGCAGTCTCTAAAAACTAAAAATGCCCAATATTTCATTATACTGATTGCTACTTCTTTATCTTTGGATATTTTATGATAGTAGCTAATTAATAATAACTTAATAATAGTAGCTAATAAAATATTAAAATCTTTCCAGATTTTTAATATAAGTAATTTTACGTTACTTACGGGTTCTTCCTCTAAACTGCCCCATTCTTCATCCCAACCATCTCTAATATCCGCCAAACCACTTGGTGCACTAAGCTGACCATTGTTTGAGGTCCCAGCAAGAGGACTACTGGGATCCTGAGATGTCTGTAAAAAAAACAAAACTCGAATTTTTGAAATATTTCTTACTTTATTTTACTCACATCCATTTCTCCCCAGTTTTCATTATCCCAATTATCTGCGCCATAATCACTAGCTGAAGCAGAAGTGTCGTTACTTTCATGTTCTAACGAGGTCATTGAAGTGACACTGGATGTTGTGGTTGACAAACTGCTACTCGATGGTTGTTCTTGAATGAAGTAACTTAAGTTAAGTCAATATCATAAGAGATAATTTTTGTACCTAATGAAGCTGGTTTAGATAAATTGCGTCCAGTTAATGGTGGTCGGGGTCTAGACGAATCACTTTGACTTCTGTAGAATTTTGCAGTCACAGCTGTAACTGCCCAACCGGCCCATGTCGCTGCAGCGTTTCCTATTGATGGTGTTGCTGTATTAACATCAGCCTCTAAAATTTTTCATTTTTTAAATTAAAAGTTACATAAGACCTATTATGAATACAGAACTTACCCATTGTTTCTCTTAAGCTTGGATCTTCTGAAACTTTCTCCAGTTTACCTAGAAAACCTCTAATTGTTTTAAATGCTGGATCACGTACCGATTTTTCAGGATCCACAGTTAACGAACATAATGCCGGTAGTACACGATTTGCTACCTCACTAAAAACATAAAAAGATCAGTTATGTAAAGAAAGGACAACTCTTATTTATAACCTCAAAAGAAAATACTGCTGCGTTGCAGCAAGTGCTAAAATTCCCGCTACTCTAGCTGGCGGAAATGGATCACGCATAGCTCTTATAAATGCTGATACTAAAACTCGTTGCCGTACCTAAAAACATTTTGTTGTGCAATATTTAAATATATAATTCATCATGTTACCTGTGGATGCAAGTGAGGTGCAATTTTTCCTAAACAAACTGTTGTATTTGTTCGAATACCGCCTTGATCATCTCTTGCTTGTAGCCGAGCAAAATGTCTTAATACCTCAACATTTAAGTTATTATAATTTAATTTTGGTGCCAAATGTATTATGGACTAAAAGGTAATAGATTTTAGTACATGCACAGGGGATCAGATTAACAAATTATATACTTTAACTGTTTGCTCTCGAATCGTTGGATTTGTATCCAGGAATCCATGTGCAACTTGTGGAAAAATCTGGTCATTAACTACTTGCGGCTGTAGATGCGCAATAAATAATTCTAACTGCTGTAGTAATCTAGATCTTGTTACTCGATCTGTGGAAGCGAACAACTTTACAACACAAGGTACAATGCGCTTTTGATATTCGGCTTCGTCTAACAAGCGTCCTAACTGAAAGAAAAAATTACTTTGCTATTGTTACATTGTTACAAAATCCTATTATGTATTAGTTTTATAACAATTAAACCAATCTTCAGGAAATACCATATAACGCAAGGAAGAAAATGTGGTAACGTATTATAAGATATGAGAAGTAGTTATATAGGAAGTAGATGTCTTGCCTGTTTGATCCTTATGCAGCAGAAGATGGAAAATTAATCTACCCATGTTGAGAGAAAAAACCATCCCTGAATATAAGTCTACTGCTGAAAATAACCATAAAGGAATGGGCATACTTTGCAGAAGAAGCTATGCATTTCAGAATAAGTCAATAAAGGAACAAACAAAATATTTCAGATTGGGGAAATATCCGTTGAAGCAATGCCATCTTGAAACCGCCAAAATGTAGCAATTCATGACAAGAGCGATGACAATAAACAGGTTGGAAATATCATCTCAAGTTTTATTTTATTATTATCATTATTATTTTATTTAACATCTACAGATGATTATTTCGAAAGTTAATAGCTCTTTCTAATAGTTGCCAATCCTATAATGTATGATATCCATTGAATAAATAACTATTTATTTATTCAATGATGATATCATAAAACATTTAGAGCTATGGATTGAGATTTAAGGTGACATTGGTTGAAATATCGACAAATAAAGGAACTGGACCCAGCGCATGCAGATATTGTGAACAAGGACTCAATAACCCAGCTTCAGAGATGCAATTAATGTTAAGCCGAATCTCTAAGATATCAATTGGTGACGTAATTCACTTATCCCCTATGCACACAAAAGAGCTTTCTTTGAACAGTTTGTATAAAATGCATTGTGTCTTGCTCTTTATGAGAATTATATTCAACTCTGAGCCTAATGGGGGTCCTACCTACGAGGAAAAAACAAAAGAAGAGACCCATTCCATATAATATGACTACTGTATGGTTGTTCAACACCAACCCAAAAATATACGAACAATTTTTTAGTTTTTTGAGCGCACTCAAGCTATTTTCCTAAATCCTGCTATACATAATTAGTGAATTTCTTTTAAAATCATTTAATTATTTTAAAAGAAATTCACTAATTATGTATAGCATAATTTTTTGTTTTACATTGCTTATGTCGTTTTCGTTTGAACATCAGTTTCGCTCTGGAGGCAACCTAAGTGCTGTCAAAGCGTTCGTTTGAAGCAAAAGTGACGTCATGGGTTGCCTCTGGTGGCAACCCAAAAAGCATCAGTTTCACTCTGAAAATTTACTCGGGTACACTATGGCTTCACTCACACAAACAAAATCTAGTTGTGATTTGATATAATTTAATTAATTTTAAAGTCAACAATTATTATTAAGACCTCTTATTATTATATTATCCTCAAAATTTTTCTGCAAACAAATTACAAACTAGTTTTCGCAAAATGTTCATAGCTACTTTGACGTTAGTATACATACAAGCGAACTTTTTCAGGTGCACTCTGAAACCGTTCGATTGAACGGGGTTGCCTCCAGAGCGAACCTGGATGTTCAAACGAAAACGACATTAGTTTCAAATCAATTATTGACGAATGCAATGAATATGAGATTAAAAGTAATTTTATGCAAATTTCCTTTCCATGCGCACGACTACTAGACGGTCTGAATCTCTAAAAAAAAAATGTGAACAGAAAATTGCAAACATAAATTTGCAAGAAAAATATGCAATTTTTATGGAACTTAACTAAATTACCACAAATCTACACAATTAATGTAAATGCACTTCAGTTTACTTGTAAGGAGTGAAAAAAAGTTTTAAATGTGTCGTCTGGATGTTAAAAAATCTGACAGCGAATGGTTAAATTTAGAGAAGTACATTTGAAAAAAAAGAGGTAAGAAAATCTTTTCTACAAAAGTTTTTGAAATAGTTAAAAAAATTAATATTGCTGGAAATTTTAATACTAAGATAGAAGACAATATTGGGATTAGGTTATTATAGTTGAGGAAGTAAAGCATGTCCATAATAAGCCCTGCTTAACATAAAAGACTATCCAAAGTGGTGACTTATTGTATAATAACTGTATCGAAATACTTGGGGTGCAAGGCCAAGCATAGGTCAGCAAGATAGCAGATTAGGATATATGCCGACGGGGCGCCAGCGCGTTCAAGATTTGACAAGTTGCCATGTGCAAGAAATTAGCGAGAGTCTCTCTTCAGGTTTAATAACATCGAATTTCTGGTGAAGGATCAGAGGGCTCACAACCATGTATTTCTAAGTCACTGTTTCCTAGTCAATATCATAAAAATATTGGATAAAGAGAACGAAACGAGCGAAATGGTACATCTATATATTTTTTTAACTTTTATTAGGTAATATTTTCACTCCCCATGTTTTCTAGGTTTACGATTCAAATACCAAGTATTTCATAGAAATTTCCAAACCACGTGAGCATGGCATTAACAACTGTCAAAGTATTTATATTCTCTAGTTTATACTGATACAATTCTTCAATACTCCTCTTACCTTAAACATAGGAGCTAATACGGCCGATCCTGCATCACCATATTCATAAGCTGTTATTAGTTGCGGAAGTATTTTATGTCTAAAAGTAAACTGGTATATTCGGGATGTACTTGAAGTATTTGTATTTGTATTACTTGCAAACATTTTCAGGAAAATTGTCTAAATGTATAACAAGCTGGCTAAAAAATCTGTTCTTCTCAGCCTTATCTTTGATTTGAATCTCCTCAAGAAAGAGTAGTGAATCGACTAAGTCATTTTTAAAAAATCCACCCGGCTTCCGACATCTTGTTATAATATCTGCTGGATTTGGTCGATTTGTGGGCGATGCTCCCACTAATTCGCAATACAGAGGCGTGAGAGATTTTGGAATTGCATCTAATTCTTTAAGACTAGTTCGTATTTTTAAGGGGCCATTAAACGATTCCCACACTAAACAGCCAAGACCCCACATATCGGTTGAGCTAAAATTGTGACAGAATTAATGCAATGAAATTTTAACGTAGTGGAAAACTACCATTTTGTGGCAAATTTCAACTTCGCTTGGTCGCTTTTTTCTGGGGGGTCATACACTTCTAAGGCGGGCGGTATTTTTATAGGAGGTGCTTGATTTCCATCTATGGATGACACATATTCAAGGCTTCCTAGTTTCCATTCCCCTGATGAATTAACAAATACGGACCATACGCAAACATTGTTGTGCCTTAAATTTCCATCGTTGTTTAAAAAGGAAAGTGCTCTCTGAAATTAATAAAGTACATAAATAACTGGAAAGGTGATAGATAATTCATATTAATTGACACTTACAGTTATCTGAAAAACTCCCCACGCAAGGTACAAATCTTTTTGAGGTCCATCTGTTACTAATTGTGATATATGTATACCAAGAGGTTCAACTGCTTCAGTTGCAACGTAAAGAACTTTATCAGTTTCAAGGCTATCGAGGAATTGTAGTATACTTGGATGCCTTAACGTTTTCAATCGTTTTAAGGCCGCCTTAGCTAGCTCCAATTTAGATTCCGATCCACTTTTTATGTCGTAAACAAACACTGATACCTCATCATTTGTGCCTTTTCGCTTTGCCTTGTGCAAGCTCCAGATTGAGCGATTTTCAAAGCCAGGCACTTGTTCACCAATCTCATACGGAAACTCTTTGGATGAGTCGCGCGAAAAGAACGACCACATAATGTGTTTAGCCCGTCTGGTGAGTATTTTTGAGGTATTTTTTTCAACTTTTCACGTAAACAATTCCTTTAGCTGCAGTATGCTTTTTTTCGTTGGACAAAAAGTTCGCAGATGTAGTCATGAGTTGTGTGAACTAACAACTATATCTTAACTGGCAACAATAACATTACATTAGTTTTGACGAAACTATTAAATTTAACACTTTAAAGTGTTGAAATTGTTTTCAATTGACCACTTTTACATTTGACGTACACTAAGTGAGCAAAAATTCTTGCCAAAAGTGATGTTGACCAAAAACGCGAAAACCGAAATTCAAACGTCATTCGCATTAAAACTGCACGAAATCAAACAGCTGATCGTATTTAATGGAAAGTATCTAGATAATTGAGAAAGATGGAATAGAATAGACTAGAATAAATTTATTATTCGCTACGTTACATCGTACATCGGCGTACACGGTGCTAACATGCATCACTTTTCGTTGATGAGAGACACTCGCGGACGAAAAATTCCTCTTCAGAGAGATAATGATGACAGAAAAGATTATTAATTAATCTTCGCATCGCACTTATATCACGATTTACTGCCAGTAACAAGTATGACTTGCTATGAACCCATTGGCCATTGAACAAATAAATAGTAAGAGTACCCCGTGCGAATACAGTGTCACAGTATATTCTAACAGTGTTGAGTGTAAACAATTCAAATACAGTCGGATTGTACTTGATTTAACTTGCTTTTGACATTTCTGAAATTAATATTTCCGAGCTCCGCGACGCGAGGTAAGTTAAACTTTTTTAAATATAATTGTTTTAACGATTATTAAATATTTGAAATTGCGTTATTAGGAAGCGTGAAGTGTATATTTTTATTTAGTTCAGTGTTTTGTGAAGTTATAGCTGTTAAGATATTAATTTAACGTGATGAATTGTGCTGTGCAATGTTGCAGAAACAATCGCCGAAATTTCAGGCGGAAATTGTCTTTTAGGTAAGTGAATATATATTTTAATCCAAGTAAAAAAGCTAGAATTTCGTAAGGTCACCGATCTATGCAAGTTTGATTTTTGAAGTGGTTTTTGAATATATCTCTAGAACGGCTCGTCGAACAGCAAAAATTATTCTAACCAAATTTGTAGGATTTCATTTCTGAAGAACTTTTTATATGGCAACACCAAGCAGGGGTTGCCCGATTTAGTCCATTTTTGAAATTATATTTACTATTTTTATGAAAACTCTATGTTATGTAACACTCAGTACGTTTACATGAATACTGGAAGTATATTTGAAGTATGCTTGAAGTTATCAAAATATCATGAAAACGCTCATTCAATGCGTAAATTTCAACTCAAGTAATTGGAAAATTAAATTCAAGAAAAATTCAAGTTAAGTAATTGGAATTAATACAATCAACCGCCCTACCTGAGCTCCAAGTGGATTTCAAGTCAAGCACTCAAATATTCATGTAAACGTACTGTATGATGAGTGAATGAACTTGGACGTGAGGTCCGGACTGCAAGCTTACGCTGACAGATCACTCGGTGATCGACGATAAAGCAGGGCGGTACGCTAGCACCTCGACTAGTGCGGGAGTGTTATTGGGGGAGTTAACCCAAAGCCTGCCGCCGCTCACGATTCATATACAAAAAAAACATCGTGCCTATCAAACACCAACGACACCATATTCAGCCCTGAAGGGGCCCTTATATTACTTACCACTTTGCTTCATGAAGGCGCAGATGTTGAACCTTCCTGCTACTTGCACCATTCTCCCAATTGACACTGAGGGCAGAGTATATTCCAGTGTCCCAATTGATCTGAAATTCTAGAAGTAGTGGAACGGAACAATGAACCTTACATGACTCCTACAGTGAGAGGGCTCCAGGAGAGTGAGGGAAGAGATATCAAAAGAATTATTGCATATTTACGTTACAATCATATTTATTTAATCTGCACTCCATCACGCATATAAGTGAAAAGCCAAAGCTTAGTTCTTAGTAAATAATCGACTGAATTTAAATCTGCGGGTACATGATGAAACGAATCTTTTTACGTTAAAAATAGAGCTAATATAAGAAACACCCGAACATATTGTTGCGAGCGTGGCCTTTGGTTCGTTATTTAAAACACAATATTAAATACTTATTATACAAGTTCTTTATTCCACTCTAATCATACAAAATTAATAAACTTTCTATTAATCAACTCAACTCTAATTATCGCTAGTACTGTACTTTCAATTATCGCAATCTAATTACAACACTTTCGCACGTTTATTACTTTCACTTGTTAACACTGCAACGTCTAAGACAAGACTCTTATTCTGGTTATGACAACTGTTATATTTATACCCTAGAAACTCTCCAGATTATTCTCGAGTGTTCTATTTTCCAGAAGCTTCTTGACTGTTCTATTCATTCTATTCCTGAACCTTCCTGTAGATACCATAATCAATTCTCCGAACCTAAAATCGTTTACTTCTCCATTGCCAGTAGATGTCACCAGTTGTCTCTTTCTATTGCACGTAACACTGCCCCCTTCTTAAATTTGTTCGTCCCGAACAACAGGTGGTCCACGGTCTTAATTCTCGTAGTATTGACACAAGCGGTCCAAGTGAACAATTTTATGCTTGCCTCTTGTGCCACGCTGAATCCTGTATACCACGTCATTAATTCTAGTTACTACTGAATACGGTCCTTCCCAGTGTTGTTGCAATTTTGGAGAACGTCCCTTACGTCGTCTCGGATTGTAGAGCCAAACAAGATCACCTTCATTAAATCCTGCGGAATTAGCACGTAGGTCATAGCGGGTCTTCATCCGATCAGTATTTGTTGCTAATTTCGTCCTCGTGGCCTCGTGCACATCAGCTAATTGTTGTTTGAGCTCCGATACGTAGTCTTCTGGTAACTTTTGTTCGCCTCTGGGGGTACCGAATTTGAGGTCGCTAGGTAAACGCATCTCTCTTCCGAATATGACTTTAGCTGGGGTTTGTCCGGTAGTACTATGAATAGCTGATCTATAAGCCATTAGGAATATAGGAATGTGTCGATCCCAATCGCGTTGATGATAGTCAACTACTTTCTTTAGATGCTCGATCAATGTTCTGTTGAAGCGCTCTACCATGCCATCAGATTGTGAATGTAGAGGAGTTGTTCTAGTTTTTCTTATTCCCAACATTTTACACATCTCCTGGAAAGTCCGCGATTCGAAGTTCCGTCCTTGGTCCGAATGAAGTTCGTGAGGCACACCAAACCTACTGACCCAATTCGTTATTATTTGTTCCGCAACTGTGGCTGCCTCTTGATTAGGGATTGCATAAGCTTCAGGCCATTTACTGAAATAGTCAATGGCAACTAAAATATAACGGTTACCGCCATCCGTTTCAGGAAAAGGTCCAGCGATGTCTACAGCTATCCTTTCAAAGGGGGCTCCGACATTATACTTATGCATTTCACCTCTGCTTCTGTGTTGCGGCCCTTTGCAAGCAGCGCAGACAGTGCATCTGCGGCATCACTCCTCCACATCTTCTCGCATATGTAGCCAATAAAACCTTTCCCGTATTTTGGAAATTGTTTTGTTCACTCCCAAATGTCCTCCAGAGGTTCCACCGTGCATTTCTTGTAGAACATCTTTGACGTTTGATGCTGGCACGACTATCTGCATTCGGAAATATTCGCCGTTAGGTGCTTCCCATTTGCGTTTTAATATACCACATTCAACATGAAGAGAGTTCCATTGAGCCCAGTAACTTTTCAGCTTCTCACTCCGTTCCGAAATATCCTTCCAGTCTGGTCTTTCCATATCTTCTTTCCAAGCGAGAATAGGAGAAATGTCCGGATCTTCTCGTTGTGCTGTTCTCAGGTCCTCGTTGTCCCAACCTGTAAATGGTTCCACGGTTACCAACTGTATAGTTGCTGTTGTTTCTTTTTCTTCCACCCGTGCGCAATGTTTGCATTCAAGTTTGCATGGACGTCGTGAAAGGGCGTCTGCATTTCCATGGATACGACCTCTTCGGTGTTGGATCTCAAGATCATAAGCCTGGAGTCGCTCTATCCATCTCGCGACTTGTCCCTCAGGGTTCTTAAACTGCAGAAGCCATTTAAGCGCTGCATGGTCGGTGCGAAGGATGAATTTCTGCCCGTAGAGATATTTATGAAAATGTTTTGTTGAACTTACAATAGCAAGTAGCTCTTTTCTTGTAGCACAATAATTTTTCTCTGGCTTTGAAAGTGCTTTGCTATAGTAAGCTACTGGAACTTCTTGACCATTCTCCTCCTGCGAAAGCACTGCACCAATACCTTCATTGCTGGCATCCGTATCTAATATAAATGTTTTTCCCAGCTTTGGATAGTGAAGTACTGGAGCTTCACAGAGCTGTTGCTTCAAATTTTCAAAACCTTCGTTACATTTATCCGACCATATGAACGGCCTTCCCTTTTCTGTAAGTTGATGTAGGCTTCTTGCTATATCTGCAAAACCTTTCACGAATCGCCTGTAGTAGGTAGCTAAACCAAGAAAACTCCGTAATTGATGTTTGTCCTTTGGAACTGGCCAATTTTTGACGGCTTCTATCTTCTCTGGATCGGTTCTTACTCCTTGTGATGAAACTATGTGCCCTAAATATTTAACTTCATATTTGAATAGAGCACATTTACTCGCACTGAGCTTCAATTTTGCATCTTTGAGTCTTTGAAGTACGTCTCGTAAGTTGTTTTTATGTTTCTTGAATGTCCTTCCGATAACTATTATTTCATCCAAGTAGACAAGACATGTTTTCCAGGTTAAACCACGTAGAACACATTCCATTAGTCGTTCGAATGTGGCTGGAGCATTACATAACCCAAATGGCATTACTTTGAATTGCCATAAGCCACTGCCAACTGAGAAAGCAGTTTTATCTCGGTCCTCGGGATGTATTTCCACTTGCCAGTAACCACTCTTCAAATCCAATGTGGAAAACCATTGCGCTCCGGAAAGGGTATCCAACGTGTCATCAATCCTTGGTAATGGATAGCTATCTTTTCTTGTCACGTTATTTAGTTGGCGGTAGTCTACGCAGAATCGGGTGCTGCCATCCTTTTTCCTAACCAGAACAACCGGCGATGTCCAAGGGCTGTTAGATTCCTCTATTATGCCTTGTTTCTTCATAGAGTTCATCATGTCTGCAACTTCTGGTTGTTTGGCTAATGGCAATCTTCGTGGTGTCTGTCGAATGAGCCTGGAATCTCCTGTATCGATCCGATGCTGGACAAGATTTGTTTTACCATAGTCATCATCATTCATTGCAAGTAATTCCGAAAATTCATCGATCACCTCTTTGGCATCGTTGTGTTGTTGTTCACTTAAGGCACTGGACGAAAGAAGTTTCTGAACCTGTTCGGTAGTAGCTGGTATAGGTTTTGTCTCCCTGATATTACTACCATTATCGAAATTGACGATTTGGTAAACGGGTTCACAATTTCCAATTATAGCACCTTCTTTTAGTTGTACCTCATTTTCGGATGTGTTGAGCACTCTGACTGGTATTAATGTTGCACCTTCTGCCTTCACTAAAGTCTTGCCAACAATGATGCTCGATGTAACTTTTGTGGGGTTAGGCTCCACCAGATAGAATCTGCAGGTCCCGATGTCATCAGTAAGCTTTGTCCATATTAGTATCTCGGAGCATGGCGAAAGAGTTATATTTTCGCAGACCATCGTCCTTACTTTCACAGGATGATCTGCTCCTTCTCCTAGTTTCATAGGAATTTCTATGTTCCCATATTTGAGAGTCCGCTCTCCAACATCCAGATTTATTTTGTATGTGGTCATGAAATCTATTCCAAGAATGCATTCATCCATTATGTCTGAAACCAGGAAAGTGTGAGGAAATAGTAGTTCGCCTAGTTGAACATCTAAAGTTATTTCTCCAAACACCCGTGCCGCTGCTCCAGTTGCTGTTCTTAGTAGATATTTGGTGGTATTATGAAGCCATTTTTTCTTAACAAGATCTGTTCTAATAATTGATCTTGCAGCTTCAGTATCGATAGTGACTGCGCAGTCATATTTTCCTACACTTCCATATATAACAAGACTGCTTTTATTTCTCTGCAACTGGCCTACTTGAATGATGACTTCGGGGCTGCCGATTCCACCAACCAACTTCTGCCCCACAAAGTTGGTTTTTACTAGTTCTCCGACTGCTCAACAGGAGAGCTGATGCGACTAGTCGCTGCTTGATATCTAGTCTCTCCACGAATAGCTTGTTCCCTGGCTTGACATCTTTGGCATTCGTCTTTCCCTTCTTCAGGTGATTCCACTCGTCGACATTTTCTGCAGTCTCTTTGAAGGTGCCCTGATCTATTACAATTCCAGCATCGAAGGACACTACGTGAGGGCGAGCTCTGTGATGATTGCACTCTGTTACAAGTACATTCTTCCACTGAAATTTCTCTTACTCGTACTGCACTCCGTGAAGCTTGTCTGGCGGATTCATACGCTAATGCATAGGCTAGTGCTTCTGCTGTTGATTTCTTTCCTGTTAGCCTTAACGCTTGTTGTAAATTTTGATCTGCAATAGCGTTCACAAATGCCTCCGTCACTACTTCATTGAGAAAATCCGCATTCACGCTGGAGTATGAAAGATGAGCTAATCTTTCTACATCTGCCTGCAGTTGTTGTAGTGATTCGCCATGTTTTGAATCCTGTTGCGTAACTGTAGGCGATATACTTGCTGCATGTGTTCATCTCCGTAACGTAATTCTATCGCCTGTACTAATGAAGTGTATTCACGTTGCTTTTCAATCGGTACCGTTTGTAAGAGCTTTGACGCAGGAGCTCGAAGTGCTAACACCAGAGCTATAGCTTTGTCTTCATCATTCCATCCATTTACCTCTGAAGCTGCCTCGAATTGTCTCTTGAAGATATGCTACGAATTTTGTCCATCAAATATTGGGGGTTTCATTCTACCTGTGTTGGATACTTCAGCTGCTACGTTTAGAGGCTTACGATGCTTTATTCTTTCTAGATCTGCTTTAAAACTGTCAAGCTGCTCGGTGACTTTTTGTTGAGCTTCCGCCACTTCCTGCTCGATTCCTTCAATTTTTAAATTTTGTTCGTCTAACGAGTTTTTCATGAAAGTCTTCTGTTCCTCCAAACGAGTTTCTAGACAATTCTCCAGAGAACTCTTTTGTTCGTCCAAGCGGGTTTCCATAGATTTCTTCTGCTCATCTAACCGGGATTCTAGAGAATTCGTTTGCTCATCTAAGCGGGATTCCAGAGAAATCTTTTGTTGCTCGAGAGAACTCTTTTGTTCCTCGAGAGAATTCTTTTCTTCCTCAAAAGCATTCTTTTGTTCATCAAAACGGGCTTCCATTTTGCTCATTAAAGTACTCAAAAGCTGTTCCATTTTCATCACAGGCTCTTCTTCAACTTCGGTTTCTTCCAAGTTATCTTCGAAAACAAATGTTTTAGGATTCTTTCCTTCCTCTATCAAAGCTTGTCTGAGTCGCTCGACTAGGACTTTCTTTGCACCTGTCGTTTGTAATGACCGGTTCCCTAACTCCACTTTCAAATCCTGCGTTCGAGGCTCCTCGAATTTTCGCCCCATTACTTTAGTAATTCACTTTAAGTTGAATATATTTCCAGAACTTTTAAAATTTAACACAATTTCACAAAATTAATCACACTTTGAATTTTAAAGTCAATTGCCACCACTTTATTTCGCGAATTTATTTCACTTCTGACACCAGTTGTTGCGAGCGTGGCCTTTGGTTCGTTATTTAAAACACAATATTAAATACTTATTATACAAGTTCTTTATTTCACTCTAATCATACAAAATTCATAAACTTTCTATTAATCAACTCAACTCTAATTATCGCTAGTACTGTACTTTCAATTATCGCAATCTAATTACAACACTTTCGCACGTTTATTACTTTCACTTGTTAACACTGCAACGTCTAAGACAAGACTCTTATTCTGGCTATGACAACTGTTATATTTATACCCTAGAAACTCTCCAGATTATTCTCGAGTGTTCTATTTTCCAGAAGCTTCTTGACTGTTCTATTCATTCTATTCCTGAACCTTCCTGTAGATACCATAATCAATTCTCCGAACCTAAAGTCGTTTACTTCTCCATTGCCAGTAGATGTCACCAGTTGTCTCTTTCTATTGCACGTAACACTGCCCCCTTCTTAAATTTGTTCGTCCGGAACAACAGGTGGTCCACGGTCTTGATGCTCGTAGTATTGACACAAGCGGTCCAAGTGAACAATTTTATGCTTGCCTCTTGTGCCACGCTGAATCCTGTTTACCACGTCATTAATTCTAGTTACTACTGAATACGGTCCTTCCCAGTGTTGCAATTTTGGAGAACGTCCCTTACGTCGTCTCGGATTGTAGAGCCAAACAAGATCACCTTCATTAAATCCTGCGGAATTAGCACGTAGGTCATAGCGGGTCTTCATCCGATCAGTATTTGTTGCTAATTTCGTCCTCGTGGCCTCGTGCACATCAGCTAATTGTTGTTTGAGCTCCGATACGTAGTCTTCTGGTAACTTTTGTTCGCCTCTGGGGGTACCGAATTTCAGGTCGCTAGGTAAACGCATCTCTCTTCCGAATATGACTTTAGCTGGGGTTTGTCCGGTAGTACTATGAATAGCTGATCTATAAGCCATTAGGAATATAGGAATGTGTCGATCCCAATCGCGTTGATGATAGTCAACTACTTTCTTTAGATGCTCGATCAATGTTCTGTTGAGGCGCTCTACCATGCCATCAGATTGTGAATGTAGAGGAGTTGTTCTAGTTTTTCTTATTCCCAACATTTTACACATCTCCTGGAAAGTCCGCGATTCGAAGTTCCGTCCTTGGTCCGCATGAAGTTCGTGAGGCACACCAAACCTACTGACCCAATTCGTTATTATTTGTTCCGCAACTGTAGCTGCCTCTTGATTAGGGATTGCATAAGCTTCAGGCCATTTACTGAAATAGTCAATGGCAACTAAAATATAACGGTTACCGCCATCCTTTTCAGGAAAAGGTCCAGCGATGTCTACAGCTATCCTTTCAAAGGTGGCTCCGACATTATTCTTATACATTTCACCTCTGCTTCTGTGTTGCGGCCCTTTGCAAGCAGCGCAGACAGTGCATCTGCGGCACCACTCCTCCACATCTTCTCGCATATGTAGCCAATAAAACCTTTCCCGTATTTTGGAAATTGTTTTGTTCACTCCCAAATGTCCTCCAGAGGTTCCACCGTGCATTTCTTGTAGAACATCTTTGACGTTTGATGCTGGCACGACTATCTGCATTCGGAGATATTCGCCGTTAGGTGCTTCCCATTTGCGTTTTAATATACCACATTCAACATGAAGAGAGTTCCATTGAGCCCAGTAACTTTTCAGCTTCTCACTCCGTTGCGAATTATCCTTCCAGTCTGGTCTTTCCATATCTTCTTTCCAAGCGAGAATAGGTGAAATGTCCGGATCTTCTCGTTGTGCTGTTCTCAGGTCCTCGTTGTCCCAACCTGTAAATGGTTCCACGGTTACCAACTGTATAGTTGCTGTTGTTTCTTTTTCTTCCACCCGTGCGCAATGTTTGCATTTCCATGGATACGACCTCTTCGGTGTTGGATCTCAAGATCATAAGCCTGGAGTCGCTCTATCCATCTCGCGACTTGTCCCTCAGGGTTCTTAAACTGCAGAAGCCATTTAAGCGCTGCATGGTCGGTGCGAAGGATGAATTTCTGCCCGTAGAGATATTTATGAAAATGTTTTGTTGAACTTACAATAGCAAGTAGCTCTTTTCTTGTAGCACAATAATTTTTCTCTGGCTTTGAAAGTGCTTTGCTATAGTAAGCTACTGGAACTTCTTGACCATTCTCCTCCTGCGAAAGCACTGCACCAATACCTTCATTGCTGGCATCCGTATCTAATATAAATGTTTTTCCCAGCTTTGGATAGTGAAGTACTGGAGCTTCACAGAGCTGTTGCTTCAAATTTTCAAAACCTTCGTTACATTTATCCGACCATATGAACGGCCTTCCCTTTTCTGTAAGTTGATGTAGGCTTCTTGCTATATCTGCAAAACCTTTCACGAATCGCCTGTAGTAGGTAGCTAAACCAAGAAAACTCCGTAATTGATGTTTGTCCTTTGGAACTGGCCAATTTTTGACGGCTTCTATCTTCTATTCCTGAACCTTCCTGTAGATACCATAATCAATTCTCCGAACCTAAAGTCGTTTACTTCTCCATTGCCAGTAGATGTCACCAGTTGTCTCTTTCTATTGCACGTAACAATATTTACAGTAAAATGTATGCTATCAGCATAATTAAATCTAAGCCAAATATGTACCTGTACCTAGTTCAATATCTCTGATCTCGATTAGTAAAACCGCAGTCGTATGTCACTTCAAACAAAATCCTCTCAACAAATATATACCTTAGTAATTTAATTAACTTAGCTCTAAAATTATTTGATATTTCTGCACAACAAACTGTCAGGCTGTAACACGTTTATGCATGAGACAAATGTATACGCAAACAAATTCTTATCAAATTATTGAATATTCAAGCTATTTCCCGAAAATAATTGTACTATCCGTACACAGAACGATTCTTTATATATAATGAAAATTTCGTAAAAATTATACAAAAACAACGACTTACATATTTTTTGGTGCTGAGGAATCGCATCGCCGAGGCACCTCTGTGATGTTCCACTGCTACTGTCAAATTAGTAAAGGAAATTACTTCTTATCTCTATTATACTTCGGAAATCTGATTTTAATTGTGAAATTTGACTGACACGTACTGCTAAATGTAGTACTTGGGCTACAATATTGTACAAAGATCTGACTTATACTCTAATTTGTGGGCTTATTGTCTCTCGTATGGGTACAGCTACAGGCTGATGCTCCTTATGTGACTGAGTCTAAATATATGTCCCAAGGAGCTTGCTTAAGCCAGTACAGAGCCCTGGCGCTATTGTGACGACATTTCTGACTATAGTATAATTAAAATATAAAAACAAAATGTAAGATTATCCCCTAACGAGATAATATACCTACAATAAACGTTGTTCCCGACTTTTCTTGATTTTTCTTCATCTTCTTTTCTTGATTTTCTTTTCTTAAACACTTTTCCTCAACCAATACAGCACCAAAAAAACAATATGACAGCCCGGAAAAAGTCTTCTTCTTCCCCTTTTTTCCGACACTCCCGCTCGAGGTTGTGCCTCCGCCAGGGTAACCTCGTGTAGTTTTTCACAAATGGCAGCACCTTCGCTATGTCATCGCCTTCGGGGTGAAGCCACATGATGCAGCACGCTGCTCCGCGTTTCTTCGACCATAACAGGGCAGGATGGTATGGTTCAGTCAGGTAGCAGACGATTCTGAAAAATGGTCGACTGAGCTAGCTGGTATTAAACATCATCTCAGCTTGCGGGCGCCCACGTTGGACTCGACCCACGACCCATAAAAATTCTTTCCACAGGAATACTGTGATGGTGTTGAGAAATGTTACAAGGCTTGTTCAAACTCGTTCCGCGCGTGACGAGTCAGAGACACTTCCCCGAAGTCCAGCCAGTCCTTAGCCAGAGTTCGACATCAGTCTGGATATTGAAAGCCAGAGGTGTACTCACGGGCTAGCAACCCAAAAAATCCAGTCGGCCAGCACCCCTCTGCCTTCCTCCGTCGAGACGAGTCGGAGAAGCCCGTACAATTAGGAACCTACCTAACTGATTGCAAATCTTCAACCGCTCTTGGTATCTCCCTCTGACCTCAGATCAGCACTCGTTCAAGGGTGTGTCTCCACATCAACACACACAGATCGAGAGTGTAGACTACATGCTAAGATGCTAAGAATACAGGTGTATACAATTTTCAAAGGTATTGTACAAGTGTGATTCCTACGGCGAATAGCCTCCGTAGAGTTACCATGTGGGAGGGGCTCTGACGCATTCTCAGGCAAGGGAGTGGGACAAAAATGAAGTGACTAACGAGGCAATAAGAGGGCTGCACGATATCCTATAGTCTGCAAGTGAAGCGTGCCGGATGCTTTCTTAGGGCTACCGGGATGAAAAATGTACATCAGGTGAGTATAACAGATATTTTAGTTAAATCAGTCACGATCAGGGTTTAATATCTTTAGCGTGGTAAACTCAAGCTCATCAAGGGAGTTTCCTTTCTTTGCTCTAATCCGACACTTTACAAATTTTCGTCCTAATTTCGCACTAATCTGTTTCTGGAAATTGCTTGGTGTAAAATTCCGTCTATATACTTCTTGACCAATTCCAAAACTGACAGGATTCGCTCTAACATTTTAAGCTTCTGAGCCCTGTTCGAACGCATAGTTGAAGTTTTCCTGCGCTCTCGCACGGATCAATCTTAGTTTGTCTTCAGCACCCACTCTTAAACGTTCACTCAATGTTCCTAAGCTTTTAAGGATGGGATACGAGCTCGCGTGGTCAATCATCTATTGACCGAACAATGTTCTGTAGGGTGAGGAACCAGTCGCTTGGTGGACAGAGCTCCTGAGGGAGCTAGCGATATGGCTCAGTGTCTCATCCCACTTAGTGTGTTCGTTCTGGATGTAGGCTCTAATCCCCGAAAATAGAGATCGGTTCAATCTCTCTGATGCATTAACCTGCAGCGAATAAACTGGTGTTCGCATGTGCTTCACACCATATTTATTGTCCGAGACTATCGTCTCCGGAGCTCCGAATGTGTGAATCACTTCCGTTTCAATGAATTTACATACAGTAGATGGCTTCCTCTTGGGTTGAGAATCGGGAATTTGGAGAAGTGGTCAAGGACTATTAATATACAGACATTCCCATTCATTGTTCTAGGATATAGACCTAAAAAATCTATGTACAACTTTTGCCACGGTCTCTCTGTTACAGACTGGACTCCCATTGGTGGTCTAAGAATAGTATTAGTGGCTTTAGTTTCTTTAGACACATCACAGGCGCCTACGTAGTTGCTAATATCGATTGTCATTCGAGGCCAGTACCTAGAAATGACGTCGGAGATAAGCTCTCGTGGAATCTAAAGCTTCCAAGCTTCTTCTTCCTGAATCGGATCGCCTGTTCTCATAACAGTGCAAATATATACGTAGTCATCCCTGACGCAGAGATCTGGTAGTTTATCAGAAGTTGATTTAACCTTTTGCCTCAGCTCCTCATATTCCACAGAGTTGAAATATGGAGAACTAAGGTCAACTTCTGGACTAGGATCTTCAGCAGGTATCAGGCTGTCACAGTGTGTCCGTGACAACGCATCAGGAACAACATTCAGGCTTCCTTTCCGGTGTTCGATAGTAAAGTCGAAGCCTTGAAGCTTCAGACTCCACCAGCCATTTCTAGCTCGCATGATCGGTCACTATCTTGAACGCCATAAGTTCAATGAAGGGCTGGAACTTTTGCATACGTAAAATTGCTGCTAAGCATTCTTACTCTGTGACTGTATAATTTCGCTGTGCAGAGTTCAACTTTTTCGAGACGTAGGCTATCGGCTTCTTGTGGCCATCGTCATCTAGTTGTAACAACACTCCCCCAATACCTTGTTGATCGCACTGTATAACGAATGGCTTGTTGAAATCTGAACTCACTAACAACGGAGCAGAGGTGAGTTTCTGCTTCAATAACTCCAGAGACGTCTGGGCTTCAGGTGTCCATTTTGGAAATGACTGTGATTTATCAAGGTGTCAGTTATGGAGGCCATTAGATCAGCATAGTTCGGAATAAACCGACGATACCATCCCGCCATACTCAGTAGGCGTCGGACTTGCCGAACATTTTTAGGTGACGGGTAGTCGACTATGGCCGAAATCTTATGCGGGTCTGCTTTCATTCCTCCTTTCCCAACAATAAAACCCAAGTATTTTGTCTCTGTAAAGCAGAACTTGCTCTTCTCTACATTGATAGTGAGGCCAGCTTTCCTCAAACAATCAGCTACATGGGATATTAGAATGAGATGAGAGTCAAAATCTGATGACAGTATTAATAAATCGTCTAAATAGACGAGAACGTTCTCACGAAGATCGAATGGAATGACCTTATTCATAAGGCGACACATCGTTTGTGGAGCATTGCAGAGGCCGAATGGCATCACGGTGTACTGATAGAGAGGATGACCAGGTACTTTGAACGCGGTCTTCTCCCTGGAATTAGCGACTAGTTGTTTAGTGGCCTCAAGACGTTGATTTTCTCAAACGGAAAGAACATGGCAGTCAGTGTCTGAGGCAGCTACTAGGCTTGTCATCATTTCAGCAACTATACCCAGAGCATCTGGACCCAACTCAAATAGACGCCAGAAGTCTATTCCCAGATATAGTTTTCGGTCTCACCACTGAAAGTGACGTCCAAGTCCACATGACCATGAACATTCGTCATGGCACCATTCGCTGAATGCACTTTAATGTGATACCTCCTCCATTTGACGTTTACTTCCGCCAGTCTCTCTAAAGCTCCTTGGCCTAGGATACTGACAGTAGCACCACTATCAAGTAGCCCAGTCACAGTTCGCCCGAGCAGCTTAACTTCGGCATACGGTCGAATGTCTTCTGGCATCGACACTGAAATGTGGGCTAGTTTATTTAGTTCTGTCTTGATTCGTCGACAACAGAACATTAGATCGTTTCTTTTTCTTATTAGGGTCCAAATCCGGGTGCATGATTCCTACGAGCTCCGCCACTGATGAGAAGATACGGTCTCGCACTGCATTGTAATTTCATAGACGCGTGTGGTAGGGCGCCAGTGGATATAAAACAGGCTCACGCCCACTCGTCATACCAGAGCTTGGTGGCCGTTTCAAAATCGAAATAATAGGAGACCGAACTTCCTGCTCAGCAACATCACTCGAAGAAAGTACTGTTGGTTCTATCGGGGTGTCAAAAATTAAGGACTCTTCTAGAAAAATGTCTATCAGAAGTGTCGTGGGCTCCCTACTGATGGAAACGGGAGCTTGAAAATCTGCAGAGAAGACAATCAAGTTCTCTGCTTCTATTAACGAACGATTCTCAGCGTTGGGACTGTCAGGTGGGCTGTCAATATCACTAGAATTACTGAATGATATTAACGGACAGTTTATTGTTTCGCCGAGGTCTGCTGATTGGGCAGACTGTCTTCCCTGTTCAATGATTGAATTTGCGTTGTCGAGGCTGTTGCCATTCGAGGCGTCGCAATTGGTCGAGAAAAGATATTGAGATTCCCGACCCGTTTCTCGTTTTCTGTAGGCAGTTTCGATAGTTGAAGATGTTCTTGTGTCCGCATCCAGAGCAGAACACTTGCTGCCTTTCTTGCAAACAATCTTGATAATAGTGGCCTTGCTGATCGCAATTCAAACAAATTGCTGCTGGTCGGTTCGTGACAGCTGCTAGGTATATCATATTATCGTCACGTCCGGGTAATCTGGGTACTTCAGGATGAAAATTTGATGTGTCTTCCACATCACTCAGTCGATGATATCGATAGGGGTTCAGGCTACTAGCAGTCGCAATCCGCAATTGCTTGGATTGAATCTGAGTGACGAGTGATCTCAGCTGACCAATAGTGTTGGTGGGGTGCAGACAAATCCTTGTTTTGAATCTCTGGCAATAAGTTAGACTTAACTATTTCCAGAAATTCACTATCTGCCATTGAAGTCTGCAGCTGATCACGCAACTGCGCTAGGTTTTGATGGTAAGCTGCGAGCATTAGTTGTACTCGCACCTTCAGATCATCTTTGGGAACACCCCATTCAGATAGAAGAGTGATCTTTTTATATTCCCACGTTGGTGTAGAAAATAGACGGAGCAATGACCAGCGCCAATCCATGGCTGGACTTGCGAGCAACGAGCTCATATAGATTAAAATCCCCTTCGAGAGCAGAGTAGGTGAGTGCTTCAACTCGGAAGACAAACTCATCCACTGACAGCTTTGAACTGTATACTGATCGTCGTAACCATGAATTACGTTGAGGTCTATCATTCTGTGCCGTATCATTAGCATTATGAACTTATTAATATTATATTTACGAGCGCACTCCTCACATTCACTCTTTATAGTATTTATAGCAGCACAGTACTAGTGGTAAGATTGTACTTGGTGTACGTTTGGATAAGATAATGACGGAGTCGGACATCAGAGCTGAACTTGTGGAGTTTGCGCCTCACGCACCAAAACTTTAAATTTACATTAAAATATTAAATAAATATCCTGAAGTATTGAAATCATGTGCGGTGGTTTTAATCATTTACATGACCAGGTTGGCACATAAATGGTGACCCCGATCGTTGAAGTAACGCAGAAGTTATTCGCAAGTGCGTAATTAAACAAGTTTACATTTTCGGCTCAAAATTAAAGTAATAAAATCAACACGTAATTGGCATTATTGGTAGGAGCATTATTGGTAGGAGATAATTTATATCACATTCCAAATAGCGGAACATTTTCAACATAGCGGTATCTTGCCAGCACCCTACTAGACAACAGTACACAATTCTCACCACTCAACCAACATCGCATTGAAGGAGAATACCAAACATGTACACACTGACACACACACAAGAGAAACTATATCATCGCCAATTGCCGCGCTTAACAAAGTCAGCAAGCATCCAAACTAAAACTTTCGCAGAGTCACAAACCATCCATCGACAACGAGTACGAAAGTATCGAAAGGCAAATTCAAGTTGTGGATGTCATATGTCATAATTTTCAAGAACATTCAATTGCCGCAGTGAAACCTTATAATCAGCTCATCAAATCAGAAAATTAAGTAGCAAACGTAATTTAATTGAAATCGATAATCAATCGCGATTAACAGTTTTGTTGATACTTTTAAAATATGCCGACACAAAAAATATGGCGACACAAAAAGAGACCCACAGAACACAAACATCACTACAGAGACCAGCGGTACCGAACCAAGAAGTAAGGACCTTCTGCGCAAACAGGCCCGATTTAAGGTTCCTACAGATAGAAACACAATTCTGCGTAAAAGGAATTACGTCTCCGAATACCAAATACGACTATCTAATATCATCACTATCTGCCGAAACTATGGAAATTGTAGCCGACATCCTACTAAACCCCCCAACGCAGAATAAGTATAACAATTTAAAAACTGCCTTGCTCACGCGTAGCCAAGATACTGATGAACGCCGTTTAGACGCGTAACTTCACAAAGTTGAACTAGGCGACTTAAAACCATCCGAGTTATATACACAAATGGAATCCCTAGCGGGTTCTAACAGTCTAATAAACAAGTCACTTTTAAACAAATTGTGATTGAAGAAACTGCCAGCATTCATACAAGCGTGCATAATCTCAATAGAGGGCAAACAGTCCCAGGACGAAACTTTCGCGATAGCAGGTAGAATTCATGACTCTGCATCGAAACCATCTGTTGCAACTGTACAAAGCAACGCTCTTCTAATAACAGAAACCAGTTATTGGAACGAATTCACAACCTTGCAGAAAGAATCAATAACTTAGAATCTTTCAGCAATATACGTAATCGACCCCCACCAATCTATTTAGATCAAGATCTAGGTCAACCAGCCGAAAAAGGATTGCAGATATCTGCTGGTATCACAAGCGTTTTAGTAGCAAGGCCAAGAAGTGCACATCAGAATGTTGGCTATATCCTCAAGCAAATACACAGTCAAAAAACTAATCTCGCCTACCACGCCAGCGGCAGCAATGATAGGTCAATTACCACGCCGCTTTTACATTTATAATGGCTCCAATAAAATTCTCTTTGTATTGGACACGGGAGCCGAAGTCTCAATAGTCCCAAGGAAGCTTTATCCAAAACACCGCAATAAAACCGAATTACTCCTAACAGCTGCAAACGGTGCTCATATTAATACTTATGGGTTCAAACAGTTGTCATCTCAACTTGAGACGCAAATTTGACCACACTTTCATTACTGCAGTCGAACACGCAATTATCGGTGCTGATTTCCTATACAAGTGCAACTTACTTGTAGATCTATGCGAAAGGAAGGTAGTTGATAAACAAACTTTCATCATGTACCCCCAAATTATTTTCTTTACAAGGCGAATACGGAACAATGCTTGACCAATTCCCTTCGCTCAAGGCACCACCAAATTTTCATCTGCCACTAAAACATAATGCCGTAAACCGCATCACCACACCATTTGGCCTCTACGAATTTCTCCGTATGCCATTCGGCGTTAAAAATGGGGCTCAGACATTTTAACGTTTCATAAATGAGATACTCCAAGGTCTTGTTTTCATATTCGCTTACGTAGACGACATTCTCATCGGTATCAATTCACCTGAAGAACATAAAAATCATCTACGTACAGCTTTTACAAGACTAGAGTAATAAGGAATTAACGTATACCCCACGAAATGCGTTTTAGGAGTTACAGAACTAGACTTCCTGGGCTTTGATATAAACAAAGACGGAATTACTCCATCAAACACAAGAGTTCAAGCCATTGCAAACTTCACCTGTCCCAAATCAATGAAAGAGCTCCAAAGATTTTTAGGGATGGCATACTTTTATAATCACTTCATCCCTATATCTGCATCCACAGCAAAACCTTTATACGATCTCCCAAATTTCTTTCAGAAGAAAGAAAATAAAAAGCCCAAGCTCGCATGGCCCGAAGAATGCGATAAGTCATTTAAACAGTTGAAAGCTGACTTACAAAAACGCACCTTATTGGTCCACCCAAACCCTCAGTCAGTAGATGCGTCAAACATCGCCGTCGAAGCAGTTTTAAAACAAATCAACATAGACTCACGGGAGCCCCTTGGTTTTGTCTCGCAAAAGCTAACTCCCGCAGAGCAAAAATATTCAACTTTTGACAGGGAGCTACTAGCTATTTACAAGTCTATAAAACACTTTCGACAAAATTTCACAGTTTTTACTGATCATAAACCCCTCACCAAAGCCCTCAGACAAAGTCGTCAACTAGATTTCATAGCTCAGTTCACTAACGATATCCGCTATATCAGGGGCACACAAAACATCGTCGCAGATGCGTTATCAAGAACAGAAATCAACCTTATAAACTTCGCGAAATTTAACATAACGACATTAAAATTGAACCTACTCATCGTTCACCTTAAAGAAACTACATGTACCTATACACGATTGTGAAATCTTGTGCGAAACAACCACTTCCACCAACCGTCCGTACATACCAGAAATTCTTCGAAGAACGGTTTTTGACACAGTCTACGGTTTATCACACCTCAGCATTCGGGTCACGAGAAAACTCATTACTTCAAAATACTTCTGGCCCAACATTAATAAGGATATTAACCTATGGTCAAAAAGCTGTATTCCTTGCCAAAAGGCAAAGATCGCACGGTATACGAAATCACAACATGAAACTTTTAATACCCCACGGGGAAGATTCTGTCACATACATATGGATCTCGTTGGCCCTTTACCACAATCAAATGGCCATAGCTATATCCTTACGATAAAGGACAGATTTTCCTTCTGGCGTGAAGTAATACCATTGAAATATATCAACGCGTCTACTATTGTTCATGCTTTCCTATATAGTTGGATCGCTAGATATAGAGTTCCCGAAACCATTACCGCCGAACGAGGAACTCAATTCGAGTCGCGCCTTTCACAGAACTCTCAAGTATACTAAGCTCCCAAAAAATACGACCAACAACATACCACCCATAGTCAAACGGCATGGTGGAAAGATTTCATAGACAAATGAAAACAGCGATAAGAGCCACTGAGGATCCAAAGAACTGGTAGAAGAATTTACCATGGATCTTATTAGGAATCAGGACAGCAATGAGAGAAAATCTTAACATATCTCTGGCCCAATTACTATACGGAGAATCGATAAGACTCCCTGAAGAACTAATTGCTCATGAGACACACTTCAAATTAGATATAACCGCGGCATTGGCAACGAAGATTCAAGAAAACGTAGGAAAGATAACACCCAGAAGTGTTACTACTCGAAAACAATTAGAAATATTGGTTCCCCAAGAACTTTAAACATGCTCACACGTTTTCATTAGAGAAGAGAAATACAAAGGTACACTTAGCATGCCTTATAAAGGACCCTACCACTGACATATATATAAATGGACTGCTTCATCTCCTGTTTCATGTGGCACCAGTTTTGATTTCAGAAAGTATGCTCTCACTGTCAATGCTACCAACTGTCGTAAACTGCCGCTATATTTAAATTATTTGGGAATTTACGTATATGCATGTTTTTGGGATTTACCGAATTTACCACAAAAGTATTTGGGACTATTTGTATCGTTAAATTTTAATTATGA
Source organism: Dioctria rufipes (assembly GCA_963924295.1). Classification (NCBI taxonomy): domain Eukaryota; kingdom Metazoa; phylum Arthropoda; class Insecta; order Diptera; family Asilidae; genus Dioctria; species Dioctria rufipes. The sequence continues at coordinate 168,240,107 of OZ002741.1, read as the reverse complement.
GTCGAAGGAAGTGTTTTTTACAAGGATTTTTACAAGCAATTTCTCATTCGTAATCGTTACAGTTCAGTGGAAAGTATGCCCTCTCGGAAAGAGACAGGAATATGAAAGTGGTGCCATTTGCTTTCATGCATTTTTGTTCAACAAGCAGTCCATTTATATACATGTCAGTGGACCCTACAAAGTAACTGAAAAATAAGACAAATTTTTCAAGGTGTTAATCGATGAAGCAATAAAAATCGTATCAATAGATCGATTAAAACCAGCTTTCATTTTAAATACTAACATTTTTAACAATGATCGCATAACAAGAACCGAACGAAATTCTAAAGTAACATTCACTTTATAAGATAGATATAAATATCTCTCTAAATATGGGGGAGTGATGTACCGTATCATTAGCATTATGAACTTATTATTATGTATTATATTTTCGAGCGTACTCCTCACATTCACGAGCGCACTCTTTATAGTATTTATAGCAGCACAATTGTACTATTGGTAAGATTATACTAGGTGTAAGTTTGGATAAGATAATGACGGAGTCGGACATCAGACCTGAACTTGTGAACTTTAAATTTAATCATTGATACCATCAGGTTGGCACACATTCTGATATGCCTGTGCCTGAGGGGTGTTATCAATCATTGACCCCTGTGAAGTATCGGGTTTTTGTGGCATTACAGGTACACCAATGGGTGGTGGTGGTCGAGTGGGGTCTACCGGAGGAATGGGTCCAAGAGGAGCTGACTGATTAAGATGGTTAAAAGTTTCATCCCTCAGAGCACCTATACTCTGTGTAGTACCTTCTTGTATAAGGTCTTGCATCTGGACTCTAAGGCTAGCCATTAATGCTTCTGAAGCTACTAGGCCTTGACCATGGATGGTATAGGTGCTGGACTATTCATCCTCGAATTCGGAAGTGAAAAGGTTGCTGAATCCAGGTTTTGTAAGCCTGGTAACAAAGATCCACGATTCACTGGTGGAATCGTTAATGGGGGCAGATTGAATGCTGGCACAGACTATCGAAGCTCTTGATTTCCAGGCTTCCTAAGAGTCCTTTTCATAACGGCGCCTGTATAGATCGTGAAGTCATACTGTGTGAGACGACACCTACAATTCGAACAATTTGACTGTTCACCTATCCACGTATGTAAACACGCCTTGTGGAACACATGTCCGCAGATGGCCTCAACTGGTTTTCTCTTGGCTGACCAGTCTCCATCCTGACAGATGGTGCACTTTTCGGGCAACTTTGTTAGAATATCGGTTGCGGGAGGTGGTGTTCTCACGGTAGTCATTGTAGCTAATTTGCAAAAATCAAAAGAAAGTCCGGGGTTGTCAGAATCAAGATACTCAAATCTTATTGAATCCGAACTCAAAGGATTTCGCCAGCGGAAGGCTGATGTCACAACAAGAAAATAATGTGCAACTTCCGCGTTACCACTTAATTAACTCAAATGTCAAATGGAGCAAAACTCACACAATTTCTAACGATTTGATTAAAAAAGAAAATCTAAGAATTCCAACGAGCTAAACTCGAAATTTTCCATTGTCAAGAAAAAGAATCCGTGAAACTATCCTGAGCTAAACTCAAGGTATCGTGGTATCGCAATAGCAAAATCAAAAATTTAGAAAGAAAAGGAAAATCTCTCTCTTCATCTCCAAGACGAAGGTCTCCCAGGTCCACTCTCTCAAAAGTTCGTCAAAAACTAAAGCAAAGTTTACCTAATAATTATTAGGTAAACTTTGACTAAAGCAAGGGCAAGTGATGTGGATGTGTGCATGAGAAAGTTTGAAACTTTCACAGAAATCTCAGAAAAGTCGGGTTGGATGAAGATTTCAAAGACTGAAAATGCTACTAGACACTCTTCAGCCAGGCAGTTGGCAATATGCCAGCTCCTGATTACTGAAGGTCTCCCGCATTACTTCCATCCTCCAACAAATCTTTCCTTCCCCCTCTTTTGATCTCAATGTCTGGCTGTGGTTGTATTTCATCATTCGCCTTCTGAGTGGATTTGGCTTGTGTGTTCGCGCCTTCTAATATTTATGGAGGTCTTGCTTCTTCTGCCTGCAGCCACTGCATTTTAGTTACCATCTCGTTTTTGATTTCATCATAGTCACTTCGAATTCCTTCGTAATACCTTAGAATAATAAATTACAAGAAGCGACAAGAAGAACACAAAATGTGCAACCAATTCTGTTCGCACCCTGTGCCACATCACCTCCAGTTGAAAAATATTTAAGCTGTAGGTCATCAAAGTTGAAAACCCGAAAGCTTGACACGAACTTTTTTATACTGCCGTGAGATGTGTTTTGTGATTTTAGGAGCTTGGAGAGGAAACTGCAATCATAATAAATTAAAAACAAAAAATTCTGATGAAAATATTCTCGCATTATATCTCTTTTCCCTTTGCCAAGCGGTAGGCAGGCAGACCAAGCAATCCAGCTTCCAAGAATAATGTCTCAGAAAACAGTGCCCATCGCTAGAAGCAAATATACATGAAATGAATGCAGAACATTACCACACCCTTACGTCTCTACTCCTCTCCAAGCTCCTAAAATCACAAAACACATCTCACGGCAGTATAAAAAAGTTCGTGTCAAGCTTTCGGGTTTTCAACTTTGATAACCTACAGCTTAAATATTTTTCAACTGGAGGTGATGTGGCACAGGGTGCGAACAGAATTGGTTGCACATTTTGTGTTCTTCTTGTCGCTTCTTGTAATTTTATTATTCTAAGGTAATACTCATTTATGAAGTATGGCTGAGATAGCTCAGAGCCATGCTTAACGCGTATCTCGTTGTCCACCCTTTCAAAGTCATCCCATAGTTGGTTGAGGGCTTTAATACGCGTGGTTAGATACTGTAATGTCTTGCGGGCTACCTAATCCTTTCCGTAGTTCACCGCCATCCACTTTATTTCATCTCCCGTTGTCTGTTGACATGCAGTGAGTTCTTCTTGGCTCATCTTGATTTACTTGTACTTGTATGAGCGAAGATACAACTCTTTTGAAAAACACGTGAATGTGATCACATCGGGGTCACCCACTGCCATATATAATATGGACTGCTTAACTTTCTATTTCATGCGGGCTCAATTGCTTATGTCAAAAAAGTTCTTAGACCGGTGCCAACATTGAAAAAATCATTGGCGGGAAGTTGAAAAAATTAGCACGTACCTCGAAAAGCGATTATAATAAAACGTTTCAAATTTAGGTTGCACATCTTATCAATATATTACCTTTGGTGAAACAATTATATCAGTAAAAACCCTAAATAATTAATTTTAAAACATTTATTTCGACGGATCCACTTATTTATTTATTGTTTACAGTTCTCCTCAGTTGGTACTTAGACCGAAAGAGTCAGCAATATAGCAGTGAGCCCACTTTTTGCAGTGCATTTCTATTAACGTAATCAGTTCATATTATACATGTCAGTGGGGTCACCAAAATGTACAGAATTCCTTTATTCTGCCTTGTAGTGTCAAAGGCACATAAACTTTGACCTATATAAATTGTAATATAAGACAATGGCACAAAAACTTGACTTCTATTCTAAGATTTCAACAAAAACAATTACCTTAAAATTAGGTATCTCAACATACGTATACACATAATTTATTATTCAGTAAATATACATAATGTGAATAAAAAATAAGTATTGTACTAAATTAATATGTCTTAATTCTCAAAACAGTATTTTTAGAAGGTAGATTATAAAGATGAACTGGTGGGCCTTCATAAAATGTTATATTACGTAACTGATAATTTGTGAGATCTTCTCCTTTGTAAATGTATGTTGTATCTTAAAATACGAATTTCATTATCAATTTCTATGATTTCTTTTATTTTATAAGCAGTCTTTGGGAAAGAAAGGTTCTTACCAATAAATATCCAAAGTGTTGTCCAAAAAGTGGCCATTCATTTAAAATCTGACAGATATCTTTTTGATTTTTAAAAGAAGATATCCGGTAATTTGCTGTTGCTTTCCATTTCTACTTAACGGTGTCCAAGTGTTCTACATTAAATTTTAACCAATTTTTATCTAGTTGATCATCATCTAAATAACAAATTCATTATATTTTTTATTTTGTTTAAAAAGAAACCAGACAAGAGTATCTTACCAGGTGCATTATTTTCAGAACGTGATTCAGTACTGGATGCAATTGAATATATTTATTTATCTGTTTTCCTGCTCTTACTGGACTTGCTTCAACTAAACCGTCTAATCTTAATTTAGATAATACATTGTGGTATCTTGCATACAGAATACTCCCAGGACTGTTTTTTTGTATTTGTATGTAATAGGTTTCCTGTAAATACATTTATTAATACTTTAATTGGCTCTTTTAATAAATCTTTTACTCGCTTTGCTTTCCGAGGGGAAGATTTCAGTAATTTCATCTGCAATCAGTTTAAATGTTTTGGGAGTTACATGTAGTTTTTTTTTAATTAAATATTCAATAATAATTTCGCCCAACGTTCTCCTGTATTTGTCATTAACAGTATTGGTGTTTTTTTATAGAAATCCAAAACTAATGCTACTTTTTTAGACACTTTCAAAATTGCTTTTGTATTGATCTGAAATACTGCTTATAATCTATATGACGCGAATTATTAGGAAGGCTTATAACACTCGATTATAATTATTAGATGCTTCGACGATGTCCTCAGAGACTGGGGGGAAATTCGCACCCCATTGTGCGAATTTGCCTTGCACGCCTAGTAAAAGTGAAATTCGCACCCGAGCGAATTTCACCCTATAGGGGGGAAACTCGCACCGTCATTTTTATTAACTGAAAAAGCACATACAGTATGAAAACATCGAAAAAATGATCGTGCGAATTTCCCCCCTATAGGGGGAAATTCGCACCGATGTAATTTTTTTTACAGAAATCACAAATTTATAAAATTTATAACATAGCGTAAAGGAATATACAGAATACGATTTTAGAGATCCGACGGGAATTCTACACCTTAAACAATGTTCACAAAAACAAAACGTTATCTTGTAAGTAGCTTTAGCTTCAAGTTCAAGCAGTTCAGCTTATAATCGAGAAGATTAACCTGTGTGCGAACTTTACCAGAGCAATTAATATGGTGTGATTTATGGCTTTGCATTTAAAACAGGGTACGAAAGTTACTGGTGCAATATTTGAAAATTCGAGCGATAGCATTTTACTTTAAACAAGGTGCGAATCTTATACATGCAGTTTTTGGCAGTTCGAGTAATAACCTTCTATTTTAAACAGGGTACGAATATTGCAGGTACAACTTTTGGCAGTTCGAGTAATAACCTTCTATTTTAAACAGGGTGCGAATATTGCAGGTACAGTTTTTGGCAGTTTGAGTGATAGCCTTCTATTTTAAATAGGGTGCGAATTTTACAGGTACAATTTTTGAACATTCGAGCGATAGCCTTTTACCTTAAACTGGGTGCGAATCTTACACATGCAATTTTTGGCAGTTCAAGTAATAGCCATCTGCTTTAAACAGGGAGCGAATGTTGCAGGTACAATTTTTGCCAGTTCGCATGATATCCTTCTACTATAAATGTATAAGATTCGCAACCTGTTTAAAGTAAAAGGCTATCGCTCGAATTTTCAAAAATTGCACCTGTAACATTCGCACCCTATTTATAGTAGAAGGCTATCATTCGAACTGGCAAAAATTGCATGTATAAGATTCGCACCCTGTTTAAAGCAGACGGCTATTACTTGAACTGCCAAAAATTGCATGTGTAAAATTCTCATCCTGTTTAAGGTACAAGGCTACCCCTCGAACTGCCAAAAATTGTATCTGTAAAATTCGCACCGTATTTAAAATAGAAGGAACTGCCAAAAATTGCATGTATAAGATTCCGACCCTGTTTAAATTAAAAGGCTATCGATAGAATTTTCAAAAATTGCACCTGTAACATTCGCACCCTATTTAAAATAGAAGGCTATCACTCGAACTTCGAGAAATTGCATGTATAAGATTCGCACCCTGTTTAAGGTAGAATGCTGTCATTCGAACTACCGAAAATTGCACGTGTAAAATTCGCACCCTATTTAAAATACAAGGCTATCATTCAAACTGCCAAAACTTGTACCTGCAATATTCGCACCCGGTTTAAAGTAGAAGGCTATTACCCGAACTACCAAAAATTCCATGTATAAGATTCCCACCCTGTTTAAATTAAAAGGCTATCGATAGAATTTTCAAAAATTGCACATGTAACATTCGCACCCTATTTAAAATAGAAGGCTATCACTCCAACTGCCAAAAATTGTGTGTATAAGATTCGCACCCTGTTTAAAATAAATGGCTATCGCTGAAATTTTCAAAATTTGCACCTGTAATATCCGCACCCTATTTATAGTAGAATGTTATCATTCGAACTGGCAAAAATTGTACCTGCAACATTCCCACTCTATTTATAGTAGAAGGCTATCACTCGAACTGGCAAAAATTGTACCTGTAACATTCGCTCCCTGTTTAAAACAGATGGCTATTACTTGAACTGCCAAAAATTGCATGTGTAAGATTCGAACCCAGTTTAAGATAGAAGGCTACCTCTCGAACTGTCAAAAATTGTATCTGTTAAATTCGCACCGTATTTAAAATAGAAGGCTATCACTGGAACTGCCAAAAATTGGATGTATAAGATTCCCACCCTGTTTAAAGTGAAAGGCTATCGCTCGAATTTTCAAAATTGCATCTGTGACATTCGTACCCTGTTTAATTTTTAATTCTCGTATTTGTTCTTCTAATAATTCCACCAGTGATATTCGCACCCTGTTTTAAATGCAAAGCCATAACTTACACCATAATAATTGCTCTTGTAAAATGCGCACACATGTTAATCTTCTCGATTATAAATTGAACTGCTTGAACTGAAGGTATATTTGCTTACAAGATAACATTCTGTTAATGTGAGCATTCTTTAAGGTATGTAATTCCCGTCGGATCTCTAAAATCGTATTTTGTATATTCCTTTACGCTATGTTATAAATTTTATAAATTTGTGATTTCTGTAAAAAAAATTACATCGGTGCGAATTTGCCCCCTATAGGGGGGAAATTCGCACGATCATTTTTTCGATGTTTTTATACTCTACGTGCTTTTTTAGTTAATAAAAATGACGGTGCGAATTTCCCCCCTATAGGGTGAAATTCGCTCGGGTGCGAATTTCCCCTACACGGTCCTCAGAACTAGATGTGCACGATAAAGTTGAAGAATCTGATGAGCTCGATGCTTCAAATTCATTATTTATGACCTGCACAATTTGTTTTTTTATTATGAGATTTAAATTGTTCAAGTTTTTAAAAAAAATGCACTGAATATTCCATTTTATACTTGTATGGATGCTTTATCAAATGAACCTTGATTACAAAGATTTATAACTGTTTGATGGTCGACATTTTCTTTAAATCATATATTTTTACTGTAGTAAGTAATAGGTCCTCATGCGATCAGAGTAAGGTTTTTTTTTTATAATGTTCAGCATAATAAAATTATTCACTTTAAAAAGCGCCTTTACAATTTTTTATTAATTTATCAAGGAAAAAACGTTGTTAAAAAAACAAAAATCGCATATAACAATACTTGCTGGGCTTGCCGCGAAATCAAATTATACTCAAATATAACACTTGGCCCATACAAATGCGTTGGAAGAATTTCACTTAGGTGGCTCCATGGTACAAGGAATGTAAGATATGCTGGTATCTGAACGTGTTTTCGCCATCTTGAAAGCTTTCAGCTTTTTATGACCTCAAAACGAGCCATTTCTCTTGTCGATGGCATGGGGTTAAAACGTGCACATTGAATGAATGCATGAAAGGTATCCTTGAAGAACAAATATAGAATTAAGAAGGAAGGCTAAATTATGTACTTTCGTATTAAGCATTTAAATAGAATGGAAGAATGAAGTAAACGTGCAAGGAAAAGAAGTTAAATAAAATAATCATTTGAACAGAAAATGGTATTTAGTTCATTTATTCCTATGTTCATTTTAAAAAGTGGCTCGTTATGACGCCACCGAAAGTATACCGTGTATTCTTTGTACCATGGGTGGCTCGATTTAATGTATTTGATACTGTCTGTATTAAATCCGTGCTCTGTATTATGATGAAGATAATAAATATATACACTTGGCATCAATATAAACATAATTTTTATACTTTACCTATTAATACTTGTAAAAAATGTCACCTTTTAATTTTCTTAGAAGTTCTAAAAGATCATTATCTTGAATCCCTTCGTTTTCCAGTAAATTTTCTGATAGGTATACCACACTTACTTCAGAGTTAGTTGTATTTAAAGTATTAATGTTTTCAATGTTCTGAATATTTCCCAAGTCTAACAGGAAGTCTTCCATATTAACATCACTTTTTTCACTTTAAAACGCCCAGGAATGTAATTTTATGAATAAAAATAAATCATCGAATTAATTCTACCGAGTACCTATTTACTAAAAAAACACTATTAATTTTACACCCACGCTCAACCCACAACTGTTAAAAACGTTTTGACTGCCTGACACAATGAGCCATACAAGAATGAACTTGTTCCTAAATTGTGCAATATTGCTGGACCAACGTTAATCGAAGATGATGTTAATTTACCTCTCTAGGCTTAGAATTAATGAAAATTTCATTGTTCGATTAAAGATATTTATACTGTGGAAGTGATTATATGATATTAAGCTTTATCTTATTGAAATTTACATTGTTCCAAGGATGAATATATTCTTTGAGGGGAATTTTTTGATTGTTCGAAAATATTGTTTTCTTGAAATGAGTAATGAAACAAATTTTTAGCATTAGCATTATTTGAATTCAATAGAAGGAGATTCATGGTTTTGTTTTAATGCTAGTTCTTTAGTTTGATAATAGAGTTACTTCATTATATTGTGAAAAACATTGTTAAAGTTAAGTGAATTTTGTTTTTACAAGATAAATTACATTAAAACAAGGCAAATTTAATAAAACCATGAAATAAAGACACGTTTTCATTAACATAAGCACGCCGATTTCTCTGAGTGCATGTTGCCAATCCATCTGACGATGCGGGTTCCTATGCCTATATTTTCGGATACCCACTTGACCTCCTTTACCTGTGAGACTTTCTCGATAGTCTCACCAGACTGCTGAGAGCATCCTCAGTAGATTTTCCGGATTGGTAGGCATATTGATTAGCATTGAGTGGACAGCTTTTGAGGGACGTCGTCCGAATATGGTGGTCTATTATCTACTAATATATATACATTTCTGTTGAAACGACAGAGACAGCAGAGAGAGTATTGCGTTTTCTGTACCGTGCTTTTCTATACATTTTACAACATTTCGTCCACTAATGGTGGAACGTGGTTCGTAATGGGCCGTCCTACATCATATCGCATACTGAACGCACATTTCAGTTTTTGCCGATGAGAGACAGGAGGATATCATATATTCTCTGTACCGTGCCCTTTAACTAAAGAAAGAGGGCGCTAACGATTTGTTTATTTTACATAGCAATTTTGATTATAAAAAATGCCCCCCATAAAAATATCACGATTTCATTACTGATGTGACGAAACTAATACAGTGGCTAAGATTTTTATTCGATATTTATTCAATGTGTGAAACAAGGCCGGCCATGTTGAGTAACACGTGGTACGGCATTATACGATTGTACTAAAAATGTTTTTATATTACATAATTTTTTATTTTTTATTTATATTAATTCCAGCAATCATTAGCAAAATATAACACTTTAATACACAAATTAAGATTTCTGTAATTGTAATTGCAAATGATCACCAAAAAATATTACTTAAAATAAAAATTAAACTGTCAGGTAATTATAATTTTCATTAAATACTGTAATTTTTATTTACTATGATATCCATTGTAATTTGTCAAGGCTGTTACCATATAATTTATATTAAAACTTTTTCTGAATTTTTCATAAATTGTGATACTGTGACGTCACAGCTTAAGTATCAAAATAACTACTAGGCATACCTTGTTACTCTGTATACCGTGCCCTTAGATTATATATCAAATCCTAATTGTCCTAATTGTATGCAACTCTGTAATTAATGTCTTAATACCCTATTCGCTGTACCCAACGCTTATGTGCGTCGCGCTCATGCCGGGGTTTGTAATGTCAAGCCAACCATACCCAGAAAATATCTTTTTCGAAGTACTCTCTTAATATATAATATATAAGGATTTTTTGCGGAAGCAGATCTCTTCACTGATTTAATACATCAGCTAAATACATGAGAAAATATGACTTTATGCATCTGAAAGCAGAAGAAGAATTTTCATTCTTGAATACTTAGTCAGTTGAAATGTGTAGTTTCGTTTAATTAATAAATTGTTGAAATAAAGGGTTTTCCAATAAGAGGTGTTATTTTGATATTCAAAGAAAAATGCCATTTTTTGAGATAAATGATCGGATCTTTATTTCATTATAAAGAGGAAGGTATGCCGTTAATAATGGACAATAATATCAGCCAAATGACCACCACGACCACGCCTACAGGACCATATCCTTTTCATGAAATTTTCCATAACCAAATCGCAGTGGCTGCCCTATGTCCTCGTTAGCCTCACGAATTCCATCTTTGAGGTCTTGAATCGATGCTGGGCTGTTGGCGTAGACCTTCTCTTTTAAGTGGCCCCATAGGAAGAAGTCGCAAGGTGTTAAGTCACAAGATCTCGGTGGCCAATTGTGATCACCTCTTCGAGAGATAACACGGTCCGGAAACTTTTCCCGTAAAAGATCAATGGTTTCGTTGCTTGTATGGCACGTAGCGCAGTCTTGTTGAAAGTAAACGTTGTCCAGATCAATACCATCCAATTCCGGGCATAAAAAATCATTAATCATCTGTCGATAGCGCAATCCATTCACCGTAACTGTTGCTCCAGCCTCGTTTTCGAAAAAGTAAGGTCCAATGACCCCGTGGGACCATAAACCGCACCAAACAGTCACACGTTGAGGATAGAGAGGCTTTTCAACAATAACCCTTGGGTTTTCCGAGCCCCAGATGTGGAAATGGGCCTCATCACTCAAAATGAGTTTTCGATGGAATTCCGGATCATTTTCATGCATTTCAAGGACCCAATCAGCAAAGACTCGACGTTGTTGATGATCGGCCGGCTTGAGTTCTTGTGTTAACTGAACTTTATAAGCCTTAAGACCCAAATCTTTATGCAAAATACGGTGTAATGACGTTTGTGGAATGCCTAATTCCAAAGAACGACCAGGAATGGACAAACCTGGGTTTTCTTCAACACTTTCGGCTACAGCAGCAATATTCTCGGCTGTTCTTGAGCGACGTGCACGGGTTTTATTCTTCACATCACTAACTTGTCCCGACAGCTCGAATTTTTCTACCAATTTCTGTATTGCGGTCCGACAAGGTGCTTCACGACGACCCAAAAATGTTCGAGTTTTATTTTTTTATTATTTTTGTCTTTTTCTTTAGCAACATGCCCTTACAAGTTTATACAATCAAATAGAGCGCATTCAGAACCAAAAAAAGGAATCTTGTGAATCATTCCCTCTGCATTCTCTGTAAACCCGCCAAGTTGCTTCACTGGAATCTCCAACTGAGCGCTTCCTTTTGCGGACATGCATGACTGGCTGCATCAATATGGTTGTCTCTGAAAATGCTTACTCTTTCTACGTTTCGTGCGATACAAAAATTTATCGCAGCAATGCTCTTAGCAAAGAATAAATAACTAAAAGAAGGGACACAGAAACGGAATGGCAAATGATTTATTTTCGTAAATAAGAGAGAATGGGCGGAGTTTTCTGACTTTCGCTCATAAAATGTCCCCGCGCTTTTGTGAAAACAGGCTTTTCTGAAATATTAAGAGAATTGTCCCAATGTTTTTCGCAGGAATTCTAATGTTTGTTGGTGTAATCCCATGATATTTGAACAGCACGTTTTTCTGTTTACATTTGTTTTGCTCCAAAGAGATTAAGTGGGGGAATCTCATGCTGGATTCGGGGAATTTTATTTGACAGAAATTTTATATCTCCTTTTCGTGCGTTGTTCAATGCGAAACTTATCTTTTTCTTGCCAAATGGAGGTATGGTTACCCAATGTATATTATTATGAATAGTTTGGAAGGATTTTAAAGGTATTCAAAAAGTGAAGTTATTTCAGAAAATTATTCTGAATTTTACTTTAAAAAAATTAATTGTGATAGATGTTTGATTCTTTTTTATAAAAACAATATGTAGCGTGGTTTTATTTTTTAAAAAAGAAAATAAATAAAGAAACACACGGGTGGTGTTTAACAAAATGAAACTTTATTTATTCTAAGAAAAAAACAAACAATACTAATGCTACTCTACACTTTAATCTTTGTTATAATTCACAAGGTAGACCATTGGACCCAGTTGGGTGCTCTTAGTGCAACCGTTGTGAGTATAATTAGATGAATGAATTATCCGTCGATGGTGCTGGCTTTTTATAGGGATGTGGTGAGCTTCCATGCAGTGTGGTGAAAGCTTCCATGCAGTGTGGTGAATTTATGCGGTCTTCTATAAGTTGATGGTGAATATATTGTGAGTGTGCTGCCAATTGCGATGGAATATATATATATATAGGGGCTGCCAATAATAAAGTAATGTTACAGTCTCCCCTTTTGTATCTGAAAGTACAGCGTACTGAGGATATAATAAATTGAAGTAACATTACTGCGGTTGCTGATGTTTCCGTGGTCGTCCTCTCTTTCGAATTGGAAGAACGGGTTTGGGTTGGTTTACTGCTTCATCGAAATTACACTTGGTTAGTAAAGAGGTATGATAGGTCCCGATTATGTTTTGTGGACTGCTGGGACTGGCGATCTCATAACTAGTTGGTCCCTTCGTGTTGACAATTACATAAGGTCCATCTCTTTTTGGTACAAACTTCGAAGTATGTCTGGTGCTTGTCTTACTTTGGCTATGGGTGGAAACCCAAACGTGGTCGCCTAACATATAAACGGGATCTGGTCGTCTCTTCTTATCAGCATATTGTTTCTGTCGATCTTGGGTATGCTCGTGTACTTCTTGAGCGTTCTTTAGAGTTGACGCCATCCTTAGTAAGTATGGGGTAATTCCAGGCACAAAATTCTCCGACTGTATTATTTGTCGAAGGTCATGGTCCACATCATCAGGTGTTCGTAACTCCCTACCAAAGGTTAAGTAAGCCGGGCTGTATCCAGTATTCTGACATTTGGCACTGTTCATAGCGAAGCGTATCGAGGGAAGTTTGTCAGGCCATGTATGGTGATCATTGCCAACTAGAATAAATAGCTGGGTCTTCAGGTCACGGTTCTTCCTCTCCACTTGGCTTGTGGATGGTAAACTGGGGTGAATGTCTGCTTAATCCTCAAGCAATGTATAACATGTTGTGTGACAGCTGAGATGAACTGGGTACCATTATCACTCAAAATCCTTCTTGGAACTCCATACCTAAGGAAAATTTCTTCGATTAGTATCTTACCACAGGCAACAGCTGTTGCATCCACTAGAGCGAATAGTTCAACCCATCTGGAAGCGGTGTCTTCTATGATCAATATCCATTTATATCCTTCATCGGATGTAGGTAGAGGTCCAAACAGGTCAATAGCAATAACTTCAAAACGCTGATTGCAAACTGGGGTTTGGATGAGGCCTGCAGGCTTCTGATTGGATATTTTGTTGCGTTGACACTCGATGCATTGTTTTACATACTTTATGATATCTTGTCGTATCCCTGGCCAATGATAACGGGAGACGATTCTCCGAATGGTTCGTTCATATCCATAATGTCCTGCTGTTGGATCGTTGTGGTAATTGAAAATGATATGTTGTCGATTCTGGCTGGGTATTACCAGTTGTGCCTCTTCCAAATCATCGTCTTGCGAATAGTGGTACAAAACACCATTATTTAGAATATAACCCCGAGAAGTCCACTGAGAGTATTCTTCTGGTGCCTTTGACTCTAAACAGTTGATTATAGTTTCAATCTCGGTGTCTCGCATTTGGTTTTCTCGTACTTCATTAGCATTTTGATGAGCAAAGTCGACCGCAACCATACAAACACTTCCTTCAATAATTTCTTCCTCGATTGGTGGCCTGGATAAGGTATCTGCAACTAGGTTAACTTTCCCAGGAGTATATAATATCTTCAAATTATAAGGTTGTAACTGTAGACTCCAACGTGATAAACGGCCACTAGGAGATTTTAGCGACATTAACCATCGAAGAGGTTGATGGTCTGATGATATGTTGACTTCACTGTTCTCTATATATCCTCTAAATTTGGCCACTGCCCATACGACTGCGAGAGCCTCTCTTTCAGTCGTACTGTAATTCCTTTCGGCGGTTGTTAATAGACGGCTGATATATTCCACTGGGCGTTCATCAGTGCCCTCCCCTTGGAGTAGAACTGCTCCAATAGCGTAACTACTAGCATCCGTCCGGAGGTTGTATGGCTTACTTTCATCTGCTTGTCTTAATACTGGCGCTGTGGTTAATTTTATTTTAAGATTATCGAAAGCTTCCTGCTGATCCGGTCCCCATATCCACCTCGCACTTTTCTTTGTAAGATTTGTTAGAGGACGTGCGATATCTGCAAATTCCGGGATAAACTTCCTGAACCAAGAGCATGTTTGTAAAAAAGAAATCAGCTGCTTCAAATTTGTAGGTATTGCTCGGTTGCTAATAGCTGTGACTTTCAGTGGGTCAGGTTGAATACCGTCCTTGGTAAGTATATGTCCAAGATATTTTATTTCGTTGCAACAGAAATTACATTGTTTTCGGTTGATTCTGAGCCGGAAATAGTGGAGAACTTCGAAGACGTTTTTCAGGTCTTTTAGATGTTCATCAAATGAAGATGATAGGATTAATAGATCGTCTAAATATGCAAGCATCCTCACAGTTGGTAATTTAGTTTTTACTCGATCGATGAGTCGTTGGAACGTGGCAGGTGCGTTGCGAAGGCCAAAAGGCATTCTGTTGAAACGGTATATCCCAAAGGGTGTTATAAATGCCGTTTTGTCTCTGTCTTCGTTGCTCATCTTAATTTGCCAATATCCAGCCAGTAAGTCAATTGTGGACATAAAATTTGTACTTCTCGCAGAATGTAGTAAATCATCTAACCGTGGTAGTGGATATCTATCTGGGCGAGTGATAGAGTTTAACTTACGAAAGTCCACGCAAACTCGTACGCCACCATCCTTTTTTGCCACCATTACTACAGGCGCTGCCCAAGGTGATTCACATTCTTCTATTATTTTTTGTGCCAACATCTCTTTTATTTCTTTTTGCAGGATAATCTTCTTGCCTTCAGACATCCTGTATGGCGGTGAGGCAATTGGTTTGTGGTTATCAGTATTTATTCGATGTTCTACTTGTGCTGCGGCTTCTCCTGTTTGTTGAAAAACTACTTTTGATTGAACAAGTGTTTCATTCAATTCCTTCTTTTGCTGCAAATTTAGTTGAGAAGCTTCATCTTCTCTTAAAATGATTTCTTCTGCAGAAAGAGATCCCAAGAATATAAAGTCCATATCTTCCTTTTCAAGTATTGTTCTTGAAACTGTTGATGGATGTGGGATGCTATCTTCGAAAATTCGGTTGATTGATCCAGGTGAATAGTTCGCTATGTTGGTAGCTTCGGAGAATTCGCGGCTCTTGTTAGCTCTTACCGGTGTAATTGGAATCGGGCTAAGTCCTGTTGGAATATTGTAACCTCCTGTCAATTCTTTAGGTGTCATCATAAATGGTTCAGGTCCATAATTTTCTGACTTCTCTGGAGGCGTTGCCACTAAACTAGCCTCTATATTGACTGTAGATATGTGTTGAATGGCTGGCTTATTTTCTTGTTGAAAGAGATCATACTGTATTGAAGGTGCATCTGCAAAGTGCCATGTACGCTGCGCAAGATTTAATACTATATTGGCATCTTCGATAAAATCTACTCCCAGAAGTGTACGGTTCTCAACTGAATTTGTAAAAACAATCAACTGAGTTGGTATAACCTTCCTTCCCAGTCTAATGTTTACGTTGGTCAACAATACCTCTTGTGGTCGTTTAATGCCATCAGCAAGAACAATATACGCATAATGCTTCCTGAACGGATATCCATTATCCATAAGTTGTGTATAGAGCTGGTAACTGGCAACACTCATCCTAGCACCAGTGTCAAGAAATGCAACACCAATGTTTCCGTCAATTTGAATTTTGATGGAAGGTCTTTGTCGCACTGGGATTAAAGTACTTTGTTGATTAACGTCAAATGTACAGAAATTTACGCTGTCTGCCTCCTTGGGTATGTTACATTTTGGGCACTTGCTTCTGACATAACCAGGATTTCCACATCCATAGCAAGTGAGTTTATACTTAGTTGAGCTATCTTCACTTTTAACAATTGTTGCATAGTTCTGCTGGTTCATTTTCACATCTTTTGCTTGCTTCTTCCTACATACTTGGATACTGTGTCCGTAGTTTTTACAGAACTCGCATCTTACTCGTTTTTTACAAGTGTCTTCTTGAAATGTCTTCTTCTTCTCTACAACATATTGAGCAGATTTTTCTATAGCTGTTTCTTCTATTGCTCGTGCTTGCGTCAATAATTCGTGAAATGTAGATATCTTATCTCTGTTTATCCGTGAACGAATGTTGATATGCAGCAGTCCAAATAACAAGTCTATTTGCTGTGCTTCGGTGTGAGTTTTGTCCGGGAGTTCCGCTAAAAGAGCTCGTTTTTCACATACGAATATATCAGTGGGAACACTAGCATCTTGTTTGGTGTTAAATAGATCACAATAAATTATATGTGCCGGTTTTGTAGGAGCAAAAGCATTCCTTATCAACGTCACAGTTTCGTCCCATGTGTTAACTTGTGACTTTACACCTTGCCACCAAGTAGCAGCAATATCTTGCAAAAGTAGTGGCAAACTGAGAAGGGCCTCCTTGTCACTAATGTTGCTCACACTTTTAAAAATTGTTGTTGCAGTTATAAATTCGTCAACTTTATTCCTGGATCTAGTGCCGTCAAAACGTGCTGTACAATTCGCAAAACTTCCCACTGCTGGCCGACCAAGAGATGTGATGAGTTCCTGGAACTGTTCTTTCGTTAGTTGCACAGGATCAGACATGATGACTGATGTTGGTTTCAGACGAGGGCTGCAGCGAATGGGCTTGCTAGACAATAGCGAGCGTTTCTTCTTTGCCACGGTCGTGGTGATGGCTTCAAGTTGGGCGTCAAATGTAGCGTGGTTTTATTTTTTAAAAAAGAAAATAAATAAAGAAACACACGGGTGGTGTTTAACAAAATGAAACTTTATTTATTCTAAGAAAAAAACAAACAATACTAATGCTACTCTACACTTTAATCTTTGTTATAATTCACAAGGTAGACCATTGGACCCAGTTGGGTGCTCTTAGTGCAACCGTTGTGAGTATAATTAGATGAATGAATTATCCGTCGATGGTGCTGGCTTTTTATAGGGATGTGGTGAGCTTCCATGCAGTGTGGTGAAAGCTTCCATGCAGTGTGGTGAATTTATGCGGTCTTCTATAAGTTGATGGTGAATATATTGTGAGTGTGCTGCCAATTGCGATGGAATATATATATATATATAGGGGCTGCCAATAATAAAGTAATGTTACAAATATGAATAAAGGAAATCGTAAGTGGAAGTTTAAGGTACCAAAGGACAAACAAGGGTATGTAAATGGAGAGAATTCTTTCGTATAAATATACCTACATATGGATAGTAACTATGCAATATTTTTTAAAAAACACCTTTTTACAAGTGTACAATTTATTAAGAATTATCTTTCACGTGCATACCCGCCGTATGAGTTACACTGATATTTTATGGCTTAATATTATTGTACACTCTTTAGGCAATTGATTTGGCTTCGCGCTCTACAGAGGTTGGATTTAATAGGTAATATCAAAGAATACCACAAGCTGTGTCGACAACATTTCAATGATGATATGTTTGGTCCGTCAAAGGAAAAATTGTTAAAAAATGCTGTGCCGCACATTATAGATAAGCCTATTCAAACAGGTAAAGTAGACATCTTTTGGCACTTTGTGCAATCGATGAATGTATGTAGCAATTTAGTTTTATTTGAACAAATTGTCAAATTTTTCCCAATTTCTTTTCTTTTTTCCCTGAATATTAGAATGAAAGCAACATTTTCAATTCGAAAAATTCGGTATTAATTGAAAGTGATTCAGAAGAAATACTGATTAGTTCACAACACGAAATTTCTTGTGGAACACAAACAGTACCATTTTTAAGTGCCCGCACTTTTTGTTCATTTTGTAAATCTGGTAACCCTAGTGATTTTGTTTTTAACTCGTTGTCTCAGTCGTACTACAATAATGCATAGCCAAGTTCTTTTCCCCCATTCATGCAAAAGACAAAAGTGTATGACATTTACTTGTTTCTTTCTAGAAAACACGAAAAATTTCCTATTTTGATCGCCTCTGTCTCTACTTATCCTTATTTATACTTTACTCTTAGTTCGGTGTGACCACTGACTTATAACAATGGACTGAGCGTATTGCCATTTTCCTATAGGAAAGAATGGCACAAGTTTTACAGTTCTCTCTTTCGCCCTATGGCAGAATTGGAGCTACCAACACAAAATATTGTTTACCGAACGTTTACTTATGCCATTTGAAGTTTTTATGTTGGCTGCAGATGCAATCACCGCAGAAAGAATAAGGTAAAGATAGTGTTTACCATGTTCTGTCTCTCTTGCCCATACGCAGGATTCAGTTAAGAATAACTTTTGAAAATTAAAGTCGGAATTAGTTTAATTTCTTATAATAGTGCTTATAAGCGATTGAAATATCACTTGGACACAAGAAAATATTTTTTTTTAATTTAATTCGATTTACGGGTGTAAAATTTCATCTGATTTGTTGAGTTTTACATATTTTTATGTAGTAAACGTTTTAAAGTGTGCTCTAACGGTGATATACAGAAACACAATATTTTTTGTGCCACATGAAATAGCAAATCGCTCAGTCCATTGTTATAAGTCAGTGGGTGTGACCTTCACAGTTAACATCCATTCCCATATATGGGCTGGGGCTGGCCCAGTGCGGATAAAGTGTCCCCATAGGGAAGGGACAAAATCTCACTTTTCCACTTTTTTTGCGATAAATGTCCCTGAAACAAAATTTGTGTTAATCTGGCAATGACAATTTTCATTCGAAATGACAATTGTTTCATTACAATAAGAAATCCATTTCCATTCCATGGAGCAGCAAACCAAATTGGAGGTAAAATTAAAATTCACAGAAAATTAAGGCAAGAATGGAGACAAAAATATTCGTGGTTCCAATTTATTGAAAATAATGTACGGTGCAATATTTGCGGTACGACACTGTCAAAAACAAATTATCACATAAGTAGGCATGAAAAGTCAGAATTTCATAAGAAAAATGTTGAGAAAGGAAGGGATACAATTGAATTAAATGACGTATTTAATAAAATCGCTTTAAAGTCTCAGCAAAAAGGTATTGTTGAGTTAAAGTGCTTAGCTTTCTTGGTAGAGCACAATATATTACTTCGGGTATTAGATCACTTAATCGGTGTAGGGCCATGTAGGGCCATTTGTGAAAGAGGAAATATCTTCCTGCCCACGTGAAAACTTTTTTTCTATAATAATTGACGAGTGCACTGATGTTTCCACTGTTAAATGTGTCGTAATATTAGCTAGATATTACGATAAAGATTTGATAAAAGTTTGTGACAGATTTTTACAATTCGTAGAAGTTCATTCTTTGACTTCAGAAGGTATTTTTACAGCCATCAAAACGTTTTTCGATAGCAAAAATATACCAATGATGAATATAATTGGATTTGCATCAGACAATGCCAATGTAATTATGGGGAAGAAAAATGGCGTACGTGTACATTTTAGTAAACTAATTCCAGACATTTACGTTTTCAGATGTTTGGCGCATTCATTGTACATATGTGCTTCCCAAGCTTGTAAACATTTACCTTCGGATGTGGAAGACCTAGCGCGAAATACCCACATGTTCCTTAAACACAGCAGTAAACGCCAAAACGAATTAAAAGAATTTCAAGAATATTTGGATATTCAACCTCTTAAAATATTAAATTTTGCTCAAACAAGGTGGCTGCCGTTACGTCAAGTTATTACGTACCTTCTGAAAAGTTGGGATGCTTTAATATTATATTTTATATCTTGTGTATAAACGGTATAAAAAAAGCAGAACCACTTTTTAATTCTTATACGAATAAGGTAATTAAAGGTTATTTTTTATATCTGGACTACATCTTAAATATTATAATTCAAATGAATTTGAATTTCCAAGCAGAAGATTCTAAAATTCATACAGTTATAGAAAATGTTTCAACTGAACTCAGAATTATTCTGAAAAATTTTGTTAATGAATCTTATTTGGTAAGACACCTTTATCAGAAATTGATTTGTCGGATGCTACTATATTTAAAGAAGGTAAATATATATGCCCAGGATCAAAAGCTATACAGTTCGTCCAGTGCCTTAAGTGAACAACAATATAACGATGCCAAAGATGTGATCGATGAATTTGAGGAATTATTTGCAATAACTGATGATGACCATGGTAAAACAAATCTTGTTCAGCATCGGATCGATACAGGAGATTCCAGGCCCATTCGACAGACACCACGAAGATTGCCATTAGGCAAACAACCAGAAGTTGCAGATATGATGAACTCTATGAAGAAACAAGGCATCATAGAGGAATCTAACAGCCCTTGGACATCGCCGGTTATTCTGGTCAAGAAAAAGGATGGCAGCACCCGATTCTGTGTAGACTACCGCCAACTAAATAACGTGACGCGAAAGGATAGCTATCCATTACCAAGGATTGATGACACGTTGGATACCCATTCCGGAGCGGAATGGTTTTCCACACTGGATTTGAAGAGTGGTTACTGGCAAGTGGAAATACATCCCGAGGACCGAGAGAAAGCTGCTTTCTCAGTTGGCTTGTGGCAATTCAAAGTAATGCCATTTTGGCTATGTAAAGATCCAGCTACATTCGAAAAATTAATGGAATGTGTTCTACCTGGTTTAACCTGGAAAACATGTCTTTTCTACTTGGATGACATAATAGTAATTGGAAGGACATTCAAGGAACATAAAAACAACAATTTCGGAACGGAGTGAGAAGCTGAAAAGTTACTGGGCTCAATGGAACTCTCTTCATGTTGAAACGCAAGTGGGAAGCACCTAACGGCGAATCATTCCGAATGCAGATAGTCGTGCCAGCATCAAACCTCAACGATGTTCTAGAAGAAATGCACAGTGGAACCTCTGGAGGACATTTGGGAGTGAACAAAACAATTTCCAAAATTTATTGTCTTCATATGCGAGAAGATGTGGAGGAGTGGTGCCGCAAATGCATTGTCTGTGCTGCTTGCAAAGGGCCGCAAACAGAAGCTGAGGAGGAATGCATAAGTATAATATCGGAGCCCCCTTTGAAAGGGTAGCTGTAGGCATCGCCGTACCTTTTCCAGAAACGGATGGCGGTAATCGATATATATTAGTTGCCATTGACTATTTCAGTAAATGGCTTGAAGCTTATGCAATCCCTAATCAAGAGGCAACCACAGTTGCGGAACAAATAATAACGAATTGGGTCAGTAGGTTTGGTGTGCCTCACGAGCTTCATTCGGACCAAGGACGGAACTTCGAATCGCGGACTTACCAGGAAATGTGTAAAGTGTTGGGAATAAGAAAAACCAGAACAACTCCTCTACACCCACAATCTGATGGCATGGTATACCATGCCGCTCTATAGAGCGCTAAAGAGAGGAGTTGACTATCATCAACGCGATTGGGATCAACATATTCCTATATTCCTAATGGCTTATAGATCGGCCGTTCATAACACTACCGGACAAACCCCGGCTAAGGTCATATTCGGAAGGGAGATGCGTTTACCTAGCGACCTCAAATTTGGTACCCTCAGAGGTGAACAAAAGTTACCAGAAGACTACGTATCGGAGCTCAAACAACAATTAGCTGATGTGCACGAGGCTGCGAGAACGAAATTAGCAGAAATACTGATCGGATGAAGACCCGCTATAACTTACGTGCTAATTCCACAGGATTTAACGAAGGTGATCTTGTTTGGCTGTACAACCCGAAACGACATAAGGGACGTTCTCCAAAACTACAACAACACTGGGAGGGACCGTATTCAGTAGTAGCTAGAATTAATGACGTGGCACAAGAAGCAAGCGTAAAATTGTTCATTTGGACCGCTTGTATCAATACCACGAGCATCAAGACCGTCGACCACCTGTTGTTCGGGACGAACAATTTTTAGATGGGAAAGTGTTACGTGCAACAGAAAGAGACAAGTGATGCCTTCTACTGGGAATGGAGAGTAAGCAACTTCAGGTTCGGAGAATCGATGATGGAATCTTCGGTAAGGTTCATGAATAGAATAGTCAAGAAGATTCTGTAATAGAACACTCCAGAAGAATCTGGAGAGTTTCTAGGGTATAAATATAACAGTTGTCACCGCCAGAGTCTTGTCTTAGACATTGCAGTGTTAACAAGTGAAAGTAATAAAGAAGCGAAAGTGTGCTAATTGGATTAAGATAATTGAAAGTACAGTATTAGCGATAATTAAAGATTAGTCGATTGTTTGTGAATTTTCTAAGTGTAAAGCGAAAATAAAGAACTTGTGAATTAAATCTGTAATATTGTGTTTTAAATAACGAACCAAAGTCCACGCTCACAACAATATTTTGAGAAGTCCATGTTATGTAAGTATATCAGTGATATCATAGATGGCACAAGAACTAGATATTGCATTGTATACCAGAACACAGTATACAGATTGTGAAATGGGTAGGGCATTCCGGAATGGACCGCAATATGCCTTAGAGCGTGCTTAGAGTAAATGTTTGTTTAACAGCACTTTTGTATTTATTTTATCGACCTCCTCAACACGGCAAATGCGAGAAACACTCGACGTATCCATCATTTCAAATTTTCTGGTCAGCCATATAAAATTTATATATATTCTGTTCTAGTATTGCATGCGACATCCTAGTTCTTGGTGATATGTATTAGAAAGTTAATGTTCACAAATCGTATTCATTTAAAGCTTTTTTGAGTTTTTGCTAAAGTGGAACTAAAAGGGATATATGTAATATGTATAAGCTGGTTTAGACGGTATAGGTTTTACACGCAGCGCATGAAACTGGAGGTGTTGCTCCGCGCACCCGTCTTTGCAATCCAATTACGTGCGCGGCGTGCAAAATCTATACCGTCTAGACGAGCTCTATGTATGCATATCGAGTAGACCAGTTGACAATAATTTGAGAAATAACAATAGTTTTCTACTAATTTGTTTAAATTGATAATATTCAAATTGTCCATATTTTCATTATAAGTACGTAAACCACAGATTACTAATTGATACAAGCATGAAACTTTCAGCGTTCCCAATTAGCTAGCGATAAGTCAGTTCAATTCTTTCCATATGCATATGTACTTACAGTACAGTGAAGTAGCAATTAAATTCAAATACCAAATCAATGGGAAACCGGAAGTTGCTCTAAATTCTTTCAAAATGTGTTCTAACACTTCTATACTCATATACTCATATACTACACACGGCAAAGATTTTAAGCCAACTTAAAAATCAACTTTATGTCATGGTTTACCTATCCGAGCCTGCGTAAATATATAAAAAATGCCGGTCTTCGCCCAGAGCAACTGTACCACGCTGTGTTTCATATTTTAGCATATTAAATTTTTTTACAATGAATAGCGCAGTAAAGCTTAAGCACAGTGTAGCGTACTACATAGCTTAAATCGAGCAATGTTGTTTTGACAACAGCACAAATTGAGACTCCTCCCTCATTTTCAATCTCATTCACCGACTCTGACCGTGAATCAAAACTAGAATACGTCACGAATCCAACGCGATGTCTTACTACAAAGTTGTCAGGAATCTCGGTCGGTAGCGAAGATGACTCACTTTGAATTTGTAACAAAAGGCCGCAAGTAGGAGATGAGGAATTCCAATAATTTCCGGATATATTCGCAAAAGCAAAGCAAGTGTTTGCTGAAACTCGTTTGACTTCGACTTTGTGAAGTTTTTTCATTTAATTAATCCATTTTCAACGGTGGTCGTGCGTGATAAGTGATTAAACGTGAAGCTGTTGCTTTTTTTTATGGTGGTAAATTTTAATACTCTACTCATTAGGTCAGTTAAGTGCATGGAAATGGATCATATTCATAACCATTATTATGCTTATAATGTTGGACGCAGCATTGTGTTTCATGAGTCTAACTCTAACTCCCTGGATTTATTTCAAATACAGCATTGTCAGAAAAATAAGGTAAGTGAAAAAAAAAATTTTTTTTTGTTCAGTTGTGTACAAGGAATTTTACAATAAAGGATGTTCCAGTTTCTGTACAATTACTATTTTTTTCCGACTTTGAACACATATACATAGGTATGTAGGTATTTCTTTTTTCAATATTATTTGTAATTTTCTGTGATGCTCACTGATAATGAAGTGTTCTGCTCTTTTTATACCCTAATTAAAATCAAGGGACACCTACGTACTAAGTTTGTGTCTGACTGCCTGTTTGAAAACTGATGGCAGCATTTTTATAAAAATGTTTGACCCGAGTTCAAAAATGACTAAATCGGGCAACTTACTCGTCAATCGTTCTTTTTCTACCCTAGAGATGAAATCGTGGGGTATGTATACTAATGTCGATTTCCATTGATATTTTAAGAAAAGTGCACGTCAATCAATGAAAAACGAGTTCAATGGAACAACTTTTGACGCGATGAGAACGAACGTAATAGTAGCTCATATCCGTGTAATTTGTCAGATTGCAGCTTCCTGGGAAAAATAACATCACGAATAACGTAAAATTTATAAAAATTGTAATTTAAAAGATTTTGACGTAATTGCGGATGTTGAAGTTTGTTATATGATGCTCAATGCCATTCAGTTGTGAAATTTCTCATGTAAATGTGTGCATATTCCGGTGTAACACCGCAAATTTTTCCAGTGTAGCACCACGAGCGTTTTGACGTACACTTTTTCTAGAAGTGCAGGTCAATGGAACGATTTTGGTGTAACACTACAAGCAAAGTGTACCACTTCTGATAGAAAACGTGATCAATGGAAATCGGTATAAGAGTGTGCTCAACTTTTGGCTGTAACTGGTTGTTATTGTCTGTTAATAAATAAGTCGCCCTTTGGTATCCCAAATAATAAACTTCCGACATTTTTTAGGTTACTTGCATTGACATATATAAAGTGGACTGTTGATACTACTGAAATTGCTTACATTATTTGACATTATTATGGGATCACTTTTCTATAGTTGTCTCTTTTTGGTTTAACTACTTTATTTCGCGGAACTACAAATAATAAGTTCTATGCAAAATAGATAGTCCAGTTTCAGTTCAGTGGTTTTCCAAATGAACATATAGAATAGAATAGACAAAAATTACTTAAAAATCAAGTTTAAAAAATATTTGATGTTGTAGGAGATAAGTTTTCAAGAATAGAAATAATTTCGAATGCTTCTGTAATTTGTTGAACTTTTAATATGAATATTAAAATAAGACTTGAAATTAAGATAATTGTCGCATCCTGCCAAAAAAATTTGACCCATATGAAATAGAAAATCAGGCAGTCCATGTTATATATGTCAGTGGTTACTTGATGGCAAAAATTAAACAAACAAACGTCAAGCTATCTTTGCTTCATCTATAGAGCACAAACCAATTTGGCTATAGCCGAAAGTTGAGCTTACTGCAAATTTTCCATTCCTTTTGTAACGCATAGAAATAATGATGGTAGAGCAAAATGGATTGGAGACCCATACATAATATGAAAAGTTATTTTGCATGTCCGTCTGACCATCTGAGTCTGTTCATCCTCTGGATAACTTGAAGACGCGCTTACTTAAAGAGCTGAAATTTTGCACACGACCTTTTTAACAAAAAAAATGTAGATTTAAAAAGTTCGAAAATGGTGAAAATCGGGTAACTGCTTCGTACGATTACCATACAAAAATTTCGTTTTTCATTATACTATATTTGGACATTGTCTGAGAACGCGTCACGTAGAAAAATGAAATTTAGTACATGCGTTTTCAAATCGGGCAACCCGTTCATGGTGTTGCTATACAAAAACTGAGGTTTTTTTACGTATATTATGAAAACAATCAGTCCTCGATGTTTTTATTGTACAGAGAAATTCTTCAGAATATAAAATCCTATGAAATTTACTGTCCGACGAACCGTTCTAGAAATAGATCCGGAAAACCACTTAACAATAAAAATTACACAGAAGGGTGGGTGGCCATGCGAAATTACATGCAATTAATCTAGAGGGTATCGTAGGAATTTGTCTTATTGTTTGACCAAGTAGTAGATTTGCTACCTGTTTCTTGCCATGTATCATGCATTCCGGAGTATACAAAATCTATTCATATGCTTCTGTCATGTCAAGGAATCTGAATGGCGTGAAAACTATACTGGCAATGTGTAAACAATAACTTATTTTACCATGAGTGAGAAATCTGTAACGAATATACATATTTGGTTTTTTCGCTCTTCGTGCCAAAAGAAGAGTTTCAATATTTTTAAATGCAATTCAAAGTAAAAACGCATAAAATTTTAAAACACTTTACGCTGTGTAATTAACCACATTTTGTAACAATGGCAGCCGCTACTTCACATTGTATTATTTTGAAAATTCAGAAACAGCAAATACAAATTTTTAACTATTCAGTATAATAAAGTATATTTCTAATTTCTATCGTATGTACTAAAAAAACAGCAATTCATTTCTTGCAAAAATCAATTTAACACCTCTTTTAATTTTGGTGTTGATTTTGGAAGGAAGGAGTATCATTTGCCGTGCCGATTGATTTAATGTTCTTTGGAATTAAATTTGAGGAATATATTGATTCAAGTATGTAATCTGGAACGTAATTTATATCAGTCTATGTAATAAAACAAAATATTTTGAATATTAAAAAAAAAAGAAAGACTGCCTCCAAATTAAAAAAACAAGATTTAATTTTTTAAATCCAAAAACATCATTATTGAAATATTTAGATCCATTTGAATTTTTTAACAGAGAATTACCTTCAATAAAAACCCTTGTAAACGCTTTTTCGCATAGTGAATAGATATTGAAATCTTAAATGCCCAATGGCGTTCACTTTTCGGAGAAAAGGTTATTATTTCGAAATACTATAATGACGATATTGTCTTGTCAATATTGTCAAGTGTTAGAGGAAAATGAGTATAATTATCTCATTGATTTTACGTTAAGATTATGTACATTGTGACAAAACGAATCGTTTGAACATTAATACTATTATCTTGTTAGCTAAACAGTTTAATAAACAAAATAATAGCAAATAGGAGCCTTGCGATAAACTTATAAATTATTCTAATGATTTTGCTTTTCTTAGAGGTGTTATAGTAGTTTATTTGAGAGTGAGGAATATGACGGACGTGAAGTCGCAACTCACTTCGCTGTACCCTTCGGCCAAGGCCGCACGCTATTTTGTCTCAGCTAAAGGTGGAGAGGGTGGGTAGAAAGCAAAACCCTGACACTACCACGTACCATAAACCAAAATTTCATATTTTAAAAAAAGCTGCCAGCTCCAATACATCGGGTCCTGAAGGGACTTTACATCACTTATCTTTTGAGAAGGTGGTGAGGATCCGATGGTGATGACCTCACCGTTTCCTGTCCCAACTTACCTTGGCATCAGTAGACACTATTCTGATGCTCATTAAACCTGAAAGATAGCAGAGTAGTGGAGCGAGTCAACCATCATCATCCAAATGGAAGGATTCCGGGGGAGAGAATACGCTATAATGCACCGTTTATTTAATAAGATATCCTCTTGTAATTATGGGGGTGAGCTCAAACCTTAAAGTTGAGTCAACTACTGGCCAGTATAGCATACCTACTCAATATTAATAACGTTCAGGATACGGCAATAATGAAAACTTCAACTTCAACTAGAAGCGCAAATATGTCTATAGAAGTATGAGTTTGAGTACGTAGGTTGCGAAATAAAATGGTATTTTAATGATTAGTAAACTCATAGCTAATGTGACACATTTGATGTTAATTAAACTCAAGATTTCGCAACAGTGGAAAATCGATTCAAAATATAAGCGCAAATATTGCCTATAGAAGTAGGGATATTTTGAAGATTAATATAATTCAAAATAATATAACAGTATATACCTACACATATAATATAGCGTATTCAATAGTAACGAAAATATATAGATAATATAGCGCATCATAACAATATATATATATATATATATATGTAATATAGCATTTTCAATGTTAATAAAATCCAAGACAATCGTAAATAAATATTGTTTATAGAAGTAGGTATATAAATGTGTAAATTGCGAAATAAACTGATGCATTTATTACCGTTACAAATACAGTAGATCTACTGAATTTTTCCTAACAAAATTATGTACTACACTAAATCTATTCTATTGCTCTTCTTTTAAAAAATATAAAAATTTCTGGAAGCTCTCAATTTGATACGTTTAAGAACGCATCCCTTACAGGGGCGCACCGAGAGGGGGGACGAACGGGACCGGTCCCCCTCCAGAATGTCAGTTTTTTGAACATAATTTACAAATTACGTATAAAATGTGGTCTGTATATTATTACAAAGTCCGATAAAATAAAATAAAACCTTTTAATCTACAATAGCAGTCCTTAAGTGCTCAGATGTGTGCAGGACGCGACTTTAAAGCCCTATTTTTCTGACTTGTTAGGACTTGGGACATCTATGGCCCCCCCCCCCAAGCCAAGTCATGGGTGCGTTACTTCCCTTATGGCCAGCGGCTTGGCCTTCGTTTAGGTCGTGGCTGTTGAAGCTTACAGAGAAAACAGGAAGTGCTGAAACCTGTATAATTCGTGTATATGACCCTGGCTTTTCTTGGGACAGAGCCTAGTCAAAACAAACATTTAAAGAAACAATTTTAACTCGTAATTGGAGAAATTCAGCAAAACTACGAAACGACAAATAAATCGTTGTATATCGTTGTAGTGAGTTATTATATTTAAAGCAGGAGATTTATTTTGGATTTTTTTTTTATTATTTCGTTAATTGCAATAGTTTTACTAGAATACTTAGCTCAAACTTCAAATAAAAACAAAATAAATCTGCTGATTGAGAAAGTCTCAATCAGTATGTTATAGAAATTGATGAATGCACATAAGAGCTTAGTAAAATTCTTCCTATGCGTGAATGCTCTCCGTATTCATAGAGAAGATCTCAACAACAGCAAAATTGCTCTTGGTTTAACGAAAAAGTGCAACCAAGTAATAAAAGCTGCTTTTCACAACTTATCAATTACATCCAGCACTGAACAAGTCTTCCAGACTGCAAAGAACACCTGCGAGTTCATTATCCAGGGAAAAATTTCTTTTTGCCAGATGTTAGACAAAAAATCTTGGCAAGCCGCAAAGACAGAAAACATTTCTAGTCCCTGGTCAAAACCATCAGAAACAACTTCAGCAGTTTCTCTACTTTAACAATGATGAGCTGGTTCCTGACTCCTTGGATAAAGCTTACATTTTGGCTGCTAGATTCATTTCAATTTCCCGTCTTCCACCCACTTCACGGACAATTGTTTTGCATCTCCCATGCCGATGTGTACAACAGCCAATACACATCAAAACGAGAGATGTATTCAAGGTTCTTAAGGAGATCAACGTGGTTTTTAGCCCGGTTAATTAAAAGCTGTACCTCATCCTTAGCTAAACCCCTGTGCAAACTGTTCTACTTGTATTATTCGACAGGAATATTTCCAATTGCTTGAAGACTTGCTGACGTTCAACCTATTTTCAAGAAAGAAGAGGGTAGCGATCCCTCAAACTAGCGACCAATCAATTGCAATCACTTCGATTGTGTCAAATGTGTCAAAAGTTTTTGAATCTATCATTTACTTCAAATTAATGAAGTTCTTAAACCAGTGTTGGCCCCCCCCCCCCCCCCCCACCTCACAAGATTGTTTTCGCCCCTGTTGCAAAATACACAATGCGTGTGTGTGTAGAGTTCAGGAGGTGCACTGTATAAAATGATATATGTATGTAGTCTCTATCATTTTGCATAATTCACGTTGAGTGCAATTAAAGGTGAAGTGCAGAAAGAAAATTTTCAAAACAATCTACGAAACGAGCTGTAGATTACCTTACCGAATTTCAAGTTGTTCGAATGAAATTTATAAAAATACAATGATACCATCGCGAATTATAATCTCTGCAGAAAATTGTATGACACGATCCTGGGCCAACACCCGTGAATCGAAACTTCACTTATGCAGCTGTCACGCAAGGTAAGAATTCATAAATCTCGAATGATATCAGGCTGATTATGCCGCCTTACCGGTGGAATGTCGGTGTATTTTCCGATTACGCAATGTTTTTTTCATATAGTATAGATAAGGCGTCTATAGCTTCAAAATAAAAATAGAAAAAAAAAACTTCTGGAAGTCCTCAATAGTCAATATTACTATTCTTTTAACAACAATTTTATTTCGTTCGATGTTGCTATATTTTTTTATGAAAATTATAAAGCATTATTTGTCATTTGAATAAGAAAAATCGGTTGCTCCGTTTTCGAGATATGATTTTTTGTCTTATCTATCCTCCTAGCAGGGGGTAGCGAGTTGAAGGGAAAACTAAAATATATGTGTGAGTTATTTTGCTATTCCATACAAACTGTAAAAGTTTCATCCAATTCGGAGATGGTCGGGTTCCAAGGTGATCGGTTAGGTACATGTGGAATGGCTACATATATTTTAAATAAACAGCATTTTTTCCAATAAAATTTTATAAATAAGAATTTTAAATAAAATGAGAAAAGTAAAATCACAAATTATTTTTCAACAAAGTTTTGGAATAATAAAATTGTCCATGGAAAACATTTTCTTGTGTACAAGCAATTTATTTCCATTAATTAGGTACTGACGACTAAATCACAGTACATCAGACGTTATGCAAAAAACAACTCGACATTCTCGTAGACTTTTTAAAATTTATTAGCACTTAGCATTTTATCATGTGCTTCCCCACCCTCAGCCAAACAGAGATGATTTCTTTTCCTCTACTAAAATCAAGTTTTAGCGTGGACAAGATTAGATTGGCTTCAGTTCAGTTTTATTAAGCAGCTCATGACTCATTCAAGTGATAACAATGTTTGTATGATGTAGGTAGGTATCAAACGGCTTGGTAGCATCGCTAAACGACTGCTGTGCCGTGCCTTCTTGGAAAAGCAATGTGTATGTACATATGTATTTATATCTGGGTTTTTTTTGCAGCGTCATAACTGATTAAAATAGAACTACAACGGCTTTTTAACGGCAAAATGATTTTTTTTTTGTATTTTACACTAAATGTGAAATATATAGGTAATGCAATTTTTTACTAAGCCAAAATGCAGAGCAACTTAAATGAGGTATACATTATTATGATCGAAGTACACAGTATAGCCTCAACATTTCCTGAAGAAAATTTGATTTTCGGCTTTAAGCCAACAATTGACGATGTCTCAGTGCGGTAGGTACCTACTTGTCTTTTAATTTCCTTGCTTATATGCAGTAGATTGAAAATTGTCCGTAAACTTGTATATTGCACGCGCCTCGAAAGAGTAATGCCCTAGACACACAGCGCTCTTAATGAAGAAATAACTAACCACTCATTAGTCTATAATGATTCATTATAAACTGTAGACACACAGCCATTTCTTTAATTAAATTGTACTGTCAAACTGGTTTTGATTTACTTACGACATTAAAGAAGCGATATGGATGGAATCAACGCGATAAACTTTTTATACCCTAGATGAAATCTATAGGGTATACTAAGTTTGTCATTCCGTTTGTAACACCTCGAAATAATGATGGTAGAGCAAAATGGATTGGACACCCATTCATAATATTAAAAGTTAGTGAGATACGATAAGGCAACATTAACACATAGTGCAAGTGACTGGTTTAATTATAAACTTATTCGCAACATCTATTAAGGTCAGCTAAGAAAGACTATATTACAAGTAAAATCATTGGAGCGGAGAATTCTAAAGAGATGTGGAAAGCCATTAAAAGATATGTAATGGAGAAGGATAGAAACGATATAAAAAAAGTGAAGATTGGAGATAAAGTTTATACTACAGATACAGATATAGCAGAATATTTAAACAGATTTTTTATTGAAAGTATAAATGACATTAGCAATTCAATCCCCCATGTGCAATATAGTTATAGATTACTTCAAGCTGATAGTGAGTTTAAGTTTAATTTAATAGGGCTAAATCAGCTAAAGAAAATAGTTCTGTTCTTCATAGGTAAGCATGTTTCCCCACCCCACCTTACCCCTCCTTTTTTTCATCCTACCATATGTTACCAATTTAATTTTTAAACCCCATGGTGACTTTTGGCCCACCCTGTACAAATATATTTATTGAAAATTGGGAAGAAATAGGACCACCAATGCTGAAAATCATTAGCCAATCTTTGGAAGAAGGGGTATTTCCAAATGCATGGAAGGAGTCGATAGTAATACCCGTAGAAAAAGTAAAAAATGCATTAAAGGCTGAAGAATTTAGACCAATAAATATGTTGGCAATACATGAAAAAATTTTAGAGAAAGTGGTTCATATACAAATTGAAGATTTCTTTGACAAGAGCATACTTTTCGCGGAACAACAGTCCGGCTTTCGCAAAGGTCATTCCTGTGAGACAGCATTTAATTGGGTGTTAATCCAATGGAAGGAAGAAATGGAAAATAAAAATAAAGTATTTCTCGATTTTCAACGAGCATTTGAAACTGTTGACAACAGAATATTAATGGATAAGTTATATAGGCATGGTGTAAAAAATAAAGAGTATGAATGGTTCAACTCATACTTATCTCAAAGGTACCAAAGAACTCGAGTATGTGACGCTATTTCCGACTGGGAACTTTTCTTTTCTTAGTTTATATAAACGACATAGTGACGGTTATGAAGCACTCAAAAATTATACTGTTTGCGGATGATACATTGGTTTATATAGAGTGTAAGGAAATTAATGCGGGAATTAAACTATTAGAGGAGGATTTATCCGCCTTGGACACGTTGCTGAAAATGAATAAACTTAAACTAAATGTGAAGAAGTCAAAATGTATGGCAATTAATGGTGAATTTTGTGGTAAAATTAGAATGGGTTGTGATGAAATCGAGCAAGTCAAGGAAATTAAATATTTAGGAATAGTATTGGATAGTAAATTAAATTTTAAGAGTCATGTAAATTATATTTGTAAGAAAATTGGTAAAAAAATAGGATTTTTAAAGAGAATTAGGAATAAGGTAACACTGTTAACTGCAACACAAATTTATAATTCAATTATTAGACCTCATTTTGAATATTGTTCATTTATACTGTTTTTAAGTAACAAAGAAATGATGAGTAGGATGCAAAAATTGCAAAATAAAGCTATGAGAATTATATTGCTGTGTAACAGATATACTTCTATAAAGCTAATGTTAAGTGGATTGAAATGGATGAATGTTGAAGAAAGAATAATTTTTAATGTGCTGTTATTTATTTTTAAGATTAGGAATAAGGTACTACCTGATTATTTATACAGAAATTTGAGCTATGTAGGGGACATTCACTCAATAAATTTAAGGAATGCCAATGAATTTAGACTTGATTTTTGCAGTACAAGTAGATCTCAAAATTCACTTTTATATAAGGGATTAAAAATGTACAATAAGTTAAAATGTGATAGAGCTGAAAGAAATATATTTAGATTTAAGAAATTATGTATTGAATTTATCAAAACGAAGTTAGATATATTACTATCGTAATGTATTATTATGGTTATAAATGGGTATTGTAAAGCTAAATAGAGCTAATAAAGTATTATTATAATGCCGTAGACGCTCTTAATGAAGAAATAACTAACGACTTATTAGTCTATAATGATTCATTATAAACTGCAGACACACAGCCACTTCTTTAATTAAATACTACTGTCAAACTGATTTTGATAAACTTAAGTCATTAAAGAAGCGATATGGATCGAATTAATGCGATAAACTTTGTTTTTATTTATTTTGTTTTTCAATTTAACAATTTACAAATGAGAAACACATTATATTAAAAAGAATATTAACAAAATAGTATGTGATTTGCATTTCTTTGCATTTCTTCTTCCTATTTTACAAATCCGCAGATGCACAGCGGAGCTCCACATTTATATTATATGCCAAATCTAGCACATTTTTCCTAGGAAGACAACACTTCATTTGTGTACTTAATTATGATCTGATTTTCGAGCTATAATGACGTATACTATGTGACACACGGCATTTTAATGAATAGTTAGTACTAATGATTCATTAGAGCGTGCTGTGTGTGGGTATAAGACTCATTCCCGCTGACTATTTAATTATTAAAAATGAAATTGACATTTGCTCAAGAATTGACGGTACCAGCATTGAATGTTTTTTTATACCATAGGGCCTAGATGAAATCTATGGGTTATACTAAGTTTGTCATTTCGTTTCTAATAATGATGGGAGAGCAAAATGGATTAGCCACCCACGCATAATATTATATAGAGAGCTGAAATTTTGCACATGGCATTTTTAAACAAACTTTAGATTTAAGTTCGAAAATGGGACAAATTGGGTAACTCATTTGCAGGGTTGCCATATAAAACGTTTGTTTGTTTTTATACCCTAAGATGAAATCATAGGGTATACTAAGCTTGTCATTCCTTTTGTAACGCACAGAAATAATTCTGATAGAGAAAAAATGAGTTAGACACCCACGCATAATATTCAAAGCTATTTTTATTTTTGCATATCCGTCTGTCCGTCCGTCCGTCCATCTGTTCGTTCGTCTGTCTGTCCGTTCGTCCGTCCGTCTGGTTGTTCGTCCGTCCGTCGGGTAACTCCTTCTTGCGGTTTCCATAGAAAAATTTCGTGTTTCACTATACATATATGTATATATTTGGACACTGCCTGAAACAAGGGCCCCGTTCCACAAAACTACAAGTGTACAAGTCTAACAACACTTGTACTAATATTCTTGTTTTATTAGTCCTTGTAGATTCTGTTCCACAAAAATTATTAATCTTCTTGCAGGAAATTTTGAATTTCCCTAGACTTGTAGAATCAATGTACAAGTCTAAAATATTTTCTGTACAAATCAGTATGTATTTTAAACTTATTCATCTTAAATACTTCCATGTATGATTTTAAAATGATAATATAGTTTATTAGACACGAAATAATTTCAAGTTTGAGATCTAATCTTGGAAGTAGCGTAGACTTTCTACGCCTCGAACACGTAAATTCTTAGGAATCCAAGGAAAAGAAGCATAGAAGTATATAGGTTGAAATTAATAGAAAACCGAGAATTTTGTGCATTTCAGTTAAATCTAATTGCTGCACTAAAGTTTTAGAGAAACGAAATTTTTCAATAAATGTTTTATTGTCTAATAAAAATAAAATTGATTCTCTCTATATATACTTTTGTTATTTCACGGAATACAAAATCATCATTTTCATCTGAGCTTTACTTGAACTACTACACAATATAATTATCGTTTTATTATAAATAATTGTTTTCCCAAAACACTATTATAAGTCAGAGCTATTGTGTGACATTCTTCGCGAACTAAATAATTTAGCTGGTTTAAGCTATGGTCGGGCACAGGAGTTAAACAATAACTATAGAAAAACTTGTGTAAAAGATGGAAAAGTGCAATACAACTATTGCTTTGCATTGGAATTTATTACTTTAAATAAGCTCCCACTGTACTTTTTCTTCACAATTAAATTTATTGTTTATGCATTTTGTTAAAGTATTGTAGAAGCTAATTTGCTCATTCAAGATTATTTCATGCAGATATTAGCTTATATTGGCATAAGCTCCAGCCTGCACAAATAGCTTAAGCTCCAGAGTATAAATTTTGAACGTGGCCATGGAATCTAAATTTTCGCTATTATGCTAATTTTAACAAATTTTTTGCCCCCCCCCCCCCCCCCCCCCCACTAAATATTATATTATATTTAAAACACTTCTAATGATGGAAAAAATTATTATTTCAAGTTAATTTTCTGTTAAAATGTGGGGTAGTTAGAAAAACTATAGAATACACAGAAAAATTGTGATAACTGCTGTTTATAACCATGTCATTAAATTCCGAAATTTTACTATATTTAATTCAACTATTAAATGGAGCAAATTGACTTTCCGACAGCATATTATAAGTATCAAAAATAATTTTCGAGGCTGAAGAAAGCTTAGAAATATACAATTGATTCCGGGGAAATATTTAATTCCTTTTTTAGTGGGATAAAAATTCAGTGTTTTGTTGCTAACACTGGCAAATGCTTAGTTTTTGGTGACAAAAAATAATAAAACTGAATACTTTTTCAAACACATTTCTTCTAACGCATGTTATTTTTATTCCTTACAACTGAAGGCCTCTTTTAGCAGGTATATTAATAAAATAATACATAATGTATGGATATTGTTACGAGATATATTTGCATTAAATAATAAGCGGCAAGATAAATACCTACTTTCCACAATTCTGTGGTGCTATATTGCAACTTGGAACATTAAGCGGGAAACATTATTCGACTGTCATCAGTTCTGCTAAATATTGAAACGATTTGACGGAAAACGGGGTAAAGTTTGAAAAAAAAATAGGAGTGAAGTATTCCTTGGAAAGCTTAGTCAGTTGGTCATAATTTCGCTTTTTCCTTTCTATTTTTATATGTGGATTTAGAAGCAGTCATTTTTTAAAAGTTTTTTTTTTATATTTTCTATTTCATTTGATTAGAGTATAAATTTGAAGAGCATAAATTTTGATTCATTAGAGTTCTCCCTCCGCTGTATCCAGCCTTGGCCTTAGAACGCGTCAATGTAATATCAAAAATGTTCTAAATCGGACAACCCCTTCTTGATGTTGCATACAAAAAGTGATGTTTTTTTACGTATACCGTGAAAACGATCAGTCCTAGATGTTTTTATTGTACTGAAAAGCTCTTCAGAATATAAAATCCTATAAAAATTGATTAAAATCATTTTTACCGTCCGACGAACCGTTCTAGAATTATAAACGAAAAAGCACTTGAACAATCAAATTTGCATCGTACGAAATTACATACGGGCATTCATCTAGGATATCGTAAGAATTGGTCTTAGGTATATCTTCTATCAATTCTAGATTTTTTTCTTGTTAATATATTATTAAGCCAAGCTCAGGGCACAGACAATTAATAACAAATATAGACGAAAGTCGATACTCTTAAGGGTCGGTACATATTCTTTATAATTTGTAAAAAAAGCTTCGCCTTCGAAAATCGCATTTTGAAAACAGTTCATCCACTATACAAGTTATAGTCGTTAGAAAGATAAACGATTGTACCTCACGTTATAGTAGAAAAAGTGTTCCCACGCGCCACTTTTCTTTACAAAATTGGCGCGAAGCCAAAAAATTGAGTTGCAGCTCCGAATTTTCGTTTTAAAAAATTTATAAAAAATAGAAAAGCCTAATATTCTAAAACCCCTTTCATTGCAATAAACTTATAACTGACGTTGCTTAAATTAGAAAAAATAATCAAGAAAAATATTGTCAAATTGAAAAAATTTGAAAGAAAATGTTGAAACATTTATCGAGCCAAAAAATTACTATTTTCGATTTGAGCAACCTCTAAACATTAATGAATTTTCCTAAAATTTTGCAAAGAATTTTAAAATTACAATAGCTAACAAACTCTGAATGAGCATTTAGATATTTAACCACTTTTGCAAATCCATAAATTTTTGGTCCACTCTAATGTACATACATATTTTCATTCTGTGATGAAGAGTCAATAAAAATTCTGCCGAAACATTTTCTGTAAATATCTCAAAAAAAAAAACAAGAGAATAGTTATAATTGGTCTAAGACCAACAACATTATACCCTAGATGAAAATAGAACTTAAATAAAGTGAAAACCAAAGTTTTGTATAGCAACACCAAGAAGGGGTTGCCCGATTTAGCCCATTTTTGATATTATATTTACCATTTTTATGAAAAGTTCGTATACAACATTGCAGTTGTCTACGCTGACGAGTTCTCAGGTAGCATCCAAATATGTAGTGAAAAAAGAAATTTATGTATGGCAACCTCACGAAGAAGTTACCCGATTTGTCGAATTTTTGAACTTAAATTTACTTTTGTTTTTAAAAGGCCGTGTGCAAGATTTCAGCTCTTTATGTAGGCACCCGCGCTCTCCAGGTATATCGTGCGGATGGATAGGCCGACGAATAGACGGACAGGCAAAAATCAAAATAACTTTTAACATTATATGAGGAAGATTTCTCGTTTAAAAAACTGAAATTTATTGAAAATAATTTCGATAAATTTGCAAATTGCATTTGAGTGCAAAAAAAATGATTGAACTTTTCCACACAGCAATCAGAGATAACTATACTGATGAGACCTCTCTGATTGCTGCGTCGAAACGTTCAATCATTTATTTAATATTATATACGTGGGTGTCCAATCCATTTTGCTCTACCATCAGTATTTCTGGTATATTAACAAGTCTAAGACCAATTTTTAGGATTGATACCCTAGATGAATGTTCGTATGGTCACCTATCTGTGCAAGTTTGATTTTTGAAGTGGTTTTTCGCATATATTTCTAGAACGGTTCGTTTCGTCGGACAGTAAAAATCATTGTAACCAATTTCATAGGATTTCACATTCTGAAGAACTTTTCAGTATAATAAAAACGTACAGTATACGTAAAAAACCTAAATTTTTATATGGCAACACCAAGAAGGGGTTGCCCAATTTTGTCTATTTTTGAAGCTTTAGTTACTATTATACCGTGTACAAAATTTCAGCCCTCTACGTCGACGCGTTGTCAGGCACTGTCCATACATACAAGGAGTTCCGTATGTGCTCTGGCATCCAAAGGCTACCGTACAGTCGAATGTATTTTAAAAGATGAAAGGATGTGCGGCGG
Source organism: Dioctria rufipes (assembly GCA_963924295.1). Classification (NCBI taxonomy): domain Eukaryota; kingdom Metazoa; phylum Arthropoda; class Insecta; order Diptera; family Asilidae; genus Dioctria; species Dioctria rufipes. The sequence continues at coordinate 168,201,021 of OZ002741.1, read as the reverse complement.
CTTACAGCGAGAGTATAGCGTGCAAGAATTAGACTAAATAAATCATCGGAGCATTGGCAATGCATGTAGCCATAAATGTGCGAAAAGCATCTAACATTATGGCGGCGCGGTGGACAAACAAGTCGACACTAATGAATCTAAGACTGTGCGACAAGCCCTGGACCAGATATGGGATTTGTATTACATTCTACTAGGTCTGATATAGGACTTGTAGAACAGCTTTAGATTCGACGAATTTGAATATACGAGTACATATAAACCAAACACATCTTGCGAATTTCAAATTTAAAATCAGATTTTGAACTATGCAATTACCTTTATGTCGACGTTAATGCAGGTAGATAATAGGGAGAAGAAGAAGACTTGTATTGAAGGATTCGTGCCACAAACTTTCTGCTCACCTACTTTTGCGTATAAGCTTTTGAAGAGGTATCGTTTTATCACACAAGGTAAGGAATGTGAATGTGATGTGCGAGTTTTCTATACGACTCGTGTTTTTTCCCCAAGGAAATTTTACCTTCAGAAAAATTAAATTGACCTTATTGGAAATGCTTTGATTACTTATAAGATTTATCTTTAATTTGTTCTATTTTGATTTTTAATTCATTTTATAGAATTTCCAGTTTTGAGTCGGGTATGTGCCTTGTGGAAAATAATGGTCCAAGTTCCTTTTAAACGTTTCTACGGAAGCATAAAGTGCTTCGATTATGTTTCAGTTTAAGAGCGCTTCCTTTAAGTTTCGTTATACTTGCTTTTAAAGCACCTTGGAGGCCCTGGGGCAACGAAGAAGTCGAGGCCCCGAATAATTATTAAATCAGATGCAAAAATTACTTTTTCACAGTTTTTCAATCATTTATTTCAAGAAAAAAGAAAATGCTTTTATGAATTATATGATGGTATTGTAAAATACAAGAAATATATAGACAAAAGTAAATAATATTACTTTTGCGAGCTAGTAACGTGCGAATTATTAATTTTTTCTCATGTTTCTTTCAACTATTCAGATATGCGAGTAATTTAATCTGTTAGAATGTTATTTACGCTGATTTATAAAAAATTCAAAAAAGGGCGTAATATTTCGCTTATATAATAATTGACTTTTTTTAATAATAGTAATGGAAAAACTATATTCTTGTTTATGGAACTCATTTTTATTACAATAGACACGTTCACGCAGTCGCTATTTTAGCATAAACGTTAACGCAAATAGCAACTCCCAGAACGCAGCCCATGTTATGAAATTTAAGAACGAGAACTTCGGAAGGGTTTTCTTTCAACTCTTCCCATATCTTACTCTATGTAAGAATTATGAAAATAATAAAAATTGATGACCTTTCTATTTTCGTGACAAGAGATGAAGCTTTTCCGGTCGCTCGTGCTGTTTTCGAACAGTACGAACGTATAGCGGGCGCTACAATTAACCTTAGCAAGAGTCAAGGCTTGTGGTGTGGAAGGTGGAGAGATCGTACAGATACTCCACTGAACATCCAATGGACTCATACTTGCCTGAAGTATTTAGGTGTGTATATCGGACGCGAGAGTAAATCAAATAATAGCCGCATCGCTCTTGAGAAACTCTCTAGAGCTGTTAACTCATGGCGTAGTCGACTGTTTCCATTATCCTTAATGGGTAGGTCAATCGTGATAAATTATTTGATTACCTCGTCCATCGTTCATCTGCTAAAGCTGAGACGTTTGATGAAGGCTTTGTAGGTCTTCTTCAAGCAAAAACGATAGACGCCTTTTGGTGAGGAAGACGATGGGTTGCTGAAAGCACGCTCTGTCTGCCAGTCAGGATAGGTGGATTAGGTCTCACTAACTTGGTTGTGAAATCAAGGTGCGTGCATTCCAACGAGTGTTTTTCCAGAGAGATATCTTGATTTCTCAGCTGTGGGTGAATGTACTGGGAGGGATCGGCATAGGGGAGTATTACTACCTGCTCTCTGTTCGACCACCCTATCCTCGTGACTGGCGACAGGATCTAATCTCAACGATTCAGACCTGGGGCAGAATCAGGCCAGCATTTCACCTTAAGTGGAATGCTCTATGGTACACGCAATTCAGGTTTAATCCTGAATTAATAGATTCAGTGTTCAGTAATGCTCGAGGTTTTGAAGCTGACACGCATACACTGACAGTTCTCGGAGATATTATTGATATCTCTGGAGACTGCCGAATAAACACACTAACACTCCACAACTAAACGACCTGGCTGCTTCTGCGCGGGAGAGATTTCGCCAACTTGGGACCAGTGACCCTGGCACTAAGTTGGAAGATGCTTTCGTTCTGAGCAAACAACCTCACACACCTTTCAGCACACTTACAACACGTGTGCTCCGTGACGTGCTTATTTCAATAAGACCTCCGGAGTACACAGGATACAACAGATGGCGAACACACCTCGGGGTGAATATGGGCTTGATGGGAGGGATAACTTGCAGAGTAGTCTACAGTTATCCTTCTAGTTACAAAGATGCCGATGTAGCATTCAAATTGCTGTATCACAGTCTTATGCATCCTAATCAGTTGTCACATATTGACCGCCGGGTTCAGAAGATCTGTACAGTTTGTTCTGGTGAAGGCACCTTGTTTCACAGGTTCTTCACTTGTCCAGCTTTGCAGAGTCTAATGGAACTGGTGCGCGATATGTGTCAGTTGATCCACCCGAATTTCGGCATTACTAGGACATCGTTTCTATGGGGACCAAAGGTTTGTAGTCGGGTGAATTGTTTGATTATCTTTGTGTTGATACTGGCCAAATCTACAATTCACTTATACTACATGAGAGTCGTAGATGGGAATCAGAGCACTGACCCACAACACCACGCACAAGCTCTTAAGCGCCACTTGTTGACAGATTGAAGAGACGTTTACGTCTTGAATATCTAGCAACGAACGCAGCCACATTCAACTGCATATGGCAGCCACTATCGTCAGTGCAGGACGGAGCTCTTGTCTTTCGCTGGTGATAGCAGGCCACAGCATTTGCAACACTAGTTCACGGGGCTTCTCCCCGCTTAGGAACCGTTGCACGTGCTGTGGGAAGGACAAGTACTCTGTTAGAGATGCTAAGCTGGAGGGATGATGAGGGCAGTTTTTAAAGGTCTATGATACTACAGGCTGCCCTCGCGGGACTCTGTAACGGTATCGCGCAAATTTTTCGTTCTTTCGGCTATTAAGTTTTTAATTCGGTTTCGGTTTCGGTGCTAAATTGCAAAATTTCTTGTTTAAATTCACTAGTTTAGGGACATTTTTATTAGTTTATTTTGGAAATTTGGAACTCATTGGAACTGCCACTTACCTAATTGTCAAAATTGGGACTGGTTCTAAATTTTTGGTTAAACTTTAGATCTTTTTCAAAATTCTTGTGACCGTTTTTAGACTCTTTTGAGCATTTTGTTTGAATTTGTTTTACTTTTTGTGTCATTTTGTTTTAGTTTTGTGTCATTTGTTTAGTTTAATTGTTTTACTTGTCCCTATTGACTTTATAACTTTAGTTTAGCTAGTGCCTTCTTTACCATTTGTAGAGCCTTTTGCCAACTATTTTTAAGACATTTTTAAAAGAGCCAATGAGCCACTAAATAAAGAGCATATACAAATAAAAAAAAAATATTATTATTCAATAACAGGTACTGTGATGTAATTACGCATAAAAATATAAGCTATAAACAAGCCAATTAAAAACGTAAGAATGCACATTCAGCATAATTACAATAATCGATTGATCTGAAATCATAAATAAATCATTCCTCAATAAAGTTAATTACAATAAATGTGACACAATAATGTTAATGCATTATAATCAAAACATTCACCCAAATGACCGTCACACTCGAACAGTGCCCCAGATCACGGGTATGTGTACCTATGATAATTATACAAATCATAATTAAGATTAGGCTAGCAAATTTAGTCGTGTATAAATAAGCTAGGATAGTTCAATAAAATACTGTTGAATTCGTTAGTCTAACACAGTTGAGACTTTCATTTTGGTGTCTGCTAGACTTAGCTGGACTCTCCTTCATAGGCATCTGCTAGTTCTAGCTGCCCCTAATTTACTCTCTGAGCTACTGTTAAGGATATCTGCTTTTATAGCTGCCTCCTCAGGAACGCTGCTTAACGGTTGACTCCGATCATCCTTAAGGCAGTAGTCTGGTTTAGAGTGAGATTTTTGACGTCATTTTTGGGTTGGAATAAATTTTAAACTGTTGAAGTTGCTTGATCGAATTTTACATATATGTATTTAATGTTCCTTTGAGAATGTATTGACATAAAAAAAGAAATTATTTTAATTATTTTCATGTAGTTTTTTATTTTTTTACAACATGGTCCGCCGAAAACCGCCTCAATCGGCGCCCACTCTGGGCGATGTTGTATGCATCTGAAAAAAAAATATATATATTCTCAATCTGTATGAGCGTTCTGAGCACTGGTAGCAGAATTGTACTTAAAAAAAATTTGTTACAAAATGGGTATTCGGGTATTCGACGAGTTATAAAATGTGTGCAAAATTATTGTTCGTCTCATTCTGCTACCAGTCCTCAGAAAGAGGCTACCGAAGGTACATATGTACAAAATTTGAGCCCGATCGGTCAATTACCATAGTTATCAAGATATCGTGGGCGCCGATTTGAAAAACATTGTTCTGAGATAAATGCGTTCAAAGTTTTGATACCGTTAGGTGAGTATTAAATTGAGTTATCGATACTTACTAGTTAATCTGCCAACCCGGCAAGAGCGGTTACAGCGGCAGCTACAGCTCTAATAAAACAAAATTTATACTCTAATCAAATCAAATGGAAAATACAAAAAAAAATATTTTCAAATCTTCTAAATCCGCATTAAAAATATAGAAAATAATTTCTCCCTTCACCTAATGAATACATCACAAAAGTTCTCTAGAGTTTCCCTTCATTTTGCAATTATATTACATTTGTGTATAAATTTTAAAACTTTCAAGGTATACAAAGAAAGCGAAATCTGGGGCTGGATTCCGCAACTATAATGGAGCGTTTACAATGGCAGAGTAGAGTGTAGTCACCAGATTGCATTTTCTCTCATTATCGCACCAACGTGAGATTAGGAATTTTTCAAATCTGACGCTACTCTGTGAAATCCACTCTGGTAGGAAGAGCGAAGAACTTATATTAGAGCGCAAGCTGGAGAAAAGGAGAGAAAATGCAATCTGGTGACTTCACTCTACTCTGTCATTGTAAACGCTCCTTTAGTTTACGCGTGCACACAAAATTTTGTGTACACTAGTGAATTCATGTAACTCATTTCGTATAACTTAACTTCTTCAAAAAGACTATTTTCGCACTCAACAACATTCAGCACAGAAAAGTTTTCATTCAGCATTTAAGTGTACACTTTTCCTCACGGTGAGTTTTTTAAATCGTGTGCACAGTTGCGGAATCTAGGCCCTGGGCAGTTTTATTTTCAACAATACAGTGAATAACAATGAAATTTGAAACTCCTAATGTTTATCAAAATAATTAATTAAATTACTTTGCTTTGACTTTGCTTTCTTTGTGTACCATGAAAATTTTAAAATTTATACACAAATGTAATATAATTTTAAAATTTAATTAAATGAAAAACTCTAGCTATCTAAAAAGTTATTTTTTATATTTATTATTTTTTCTTTTTTAGTCATAAATTATTCTCAAAAAAGCTAAAATTATACCACTAAGGAATTTTCAGTATAAGCAAAATTTTTGCACTTTTTTGTGGAAAGCTCACAAAAGCCGAATATTTTGATGAAAAGTAGTATGTTGGAAAAATTATCATAGCCGGGATAATTAATCTCAGATTCAGTTTTCCTGCAAATATTTAATTTAATTTTATACATATATTAACCCTACCTAATTAGCATTCCCCGAAAATTTCTTTAACAATTTAATTTGCAAGAAATTGCTGTCCAGCCCAGGAAATTATGGGATTTGAACGAAATGCAAGCGACTTTTATATGAAAAACACCATCAGTAAGACAAGCTAGAAGTGTATAATGTCTATTTTATGTGAGACTAAATTATACTATGCTTACGGGATCAAAAACTTATATTATATCAATAAAAGAACTCCGGCGATATCTGAATGCTAATGAAATTTTCATGCAAAAACGAAAGAGAAAGCTATACAGAGCGGCTCACAACTGATGGCTAGTACGGTTATAGGGACGATGGGGGCGATCGTTCCCTCTAGAGCAAATGTCTGGATCCACCCTTGCAACACGGGTCGATAGATTACTCCTTCTTCCCTTTCAAATACGTTAAAACAAAATGGAGAAGTATTAGAAGTAATTCTGAGAACCAGTTTACCGTTATACTGTTTGGAGCCCTAGGGGCTGACCCTTCTCGGAACGAGCGCGCAGCTACTTGTTGATCGCGCTACCTGAGCGCGCGGCTTGCTTATAATTTCTATTACTCTGCTAATTCTTGAAATATCAATTTGGCGATCTATCTTTCATTACTTGACGACCATATCATATTATTACATGGCGACCCCTGTGAATTGATTACCACATGGCGACCATCATAAATCATGTTACTAAAATATAAATCACAAATTTGTCTACTACAGTATTTAATGTTTTTCAATAATCGACGAAAAATAATTACTCGCATAATTTTATGTATTCATATTTGTTTTAATATTAAATAAAAAAAAGGTCTGAAAGATTGAATCGAACCTAAGACCAATCAACCCCAACCAGCGGTGAAAAATTACACTTCGGTATAAAGATGCGTCCACACATAATAAACATTCCCCAAATGTTTGACAAACATTTGTCAAATATTTGCGAAACATTTTCAAACATTTGTGAAATGTTTGATGAGTGTGCACGCAAATTTTACAGTTTTGGATTCTTAAAAATGTTTCAATTTAATCCAAATGATGAAATGGTAAATATTAGATGTTTGTTAAAGTTTGTACAGTACTTTCAGTTAGTGCTCAACAGCTTATGAAAACAGTTGTGAGAATTCATTTTGGAATTTTGGAATTTTTTAATAATAAAGTAATTTTTAAGTAAAATTTGAAGGACCCTGAACACTGATGTAATACATACACATTGTGGTTGATTAGTAGTAGTATATATTTGATTTGTACAAGTTATACATGTACATATATGTAGAAGTATGAGAGTTTCATTGCCGGCTACTAATCAGTCCTATTTAAACGCTTAACTAGAACCGTTCTTGTTTTATATAAATAATTCTTTGTTTGTGAGTAATTTTATGATTTTTATAATATAAAAAAAAAAGGTTTTGTGGAATAAGATTAATATATTTTTTAATACAACAAAACACTGTAGTATTATTTTTTCGCTATTTGACTTGGGTGGTCCTTCATTTTGACGACGAGGTTTTTAAGTATAACAGCAATCATAAGTGAGAAAAGGAAGTAGATAAATATTATAAAATTAATAGAATTATATTCTACACACCGAAATTTGTGGGAGAAATCTAGTGAAGAGTACAAGGGCAAATTAAAACTTAATGTCAACTTCATATCAATTGGAAGTGAGTAATCAGTGGCTTGGGGGGGGGGGGGGAGAAGCAAGCAAAAATATAAACTCATTGCTTACTCAGTACCGGCGTGAAAAACAGCACAAAGGGGCAGTAAAAATGATTGCTTGCTATGTTAATACTTACCGGCATAATTATATCATTGCAATACAACTATTAATGCCTGAACTACTTCAGAAACAATTTTGAAATCAACTGTTTTGAAACTTTAAAATTAGTACATTAAAGACTCATAAGAATCACCCGTTGCAAAAAATCTCAGAGTGATGGCCAGCTGTTCATCTACACTTAAACTATGTTTTTCGCCAGTTTGTATATCGTTTTCTGATTTTTGGCGCGATTATATTAACTAGAATTTCGAAGTCATTTGAAGGGATTCTCACGAAATTTCGAAAACCGAAAAGATCGTCAATTTTTAAATCATTTAAGAAATCACGACTGCTATACTCTAATCTTCTGTCTAAAAATTTTCTATACCACCATCTCCTTTTCCGCAAATTTTCCTCAAACGTTGAGGCAAGTACGACGAAAGACGCTGCAATACACGTTACTTCACTCAGAGAATATAAGATTAAAACTAAATATTTGGAAAACATTTTTCAGGCAAATATCCTATCAATTGTTTGACAAATGTTTCACAAACATTCCACAAACATTTGTCAAACATTTATCTAACATTTATAAACTGCCTAAAAATTGTTTGTCACATGTTTAACAAATGTTTTTTTGCCAATCTTTGTTATGTGTGGGTGCACCTAAGGCAGGACTGCTTGTCATAGTAAAGTTTGAGGAAGAAGAGAGCTTTGGTTAATATTTTTTTCGGGTACATTCATACTGGCCGATGTAAAAGCCTATACTGTCAGCATAACGCACAACACTACACTATCAATACACACTAAATGTGTGATATGGTATACATACATATTCCGAGAATAATATCCTATTCTTTCATAGAGAATTCATCATGCTCAAATTGTTTCGCGTATTCTGTTAATTTTTACAGGAATATGGTTTAAAATGTTTTTAAAAAAAGTGCTCATGAATGTAAACTTTATTTTTTTTTGTCAAAACGGGTGTTTCTTTTTTTATCTAAGAAAATTCAAAAACCCATAATGGATGCCCCTCTCTTAAATCCGGCCTTAGGAAGCAAATTGGAAGCTAATTGGAAGCTCTGTACGATTGCTGGAGCTACAGCGTCGGCCACAAATATCTACCAGTGTTGCTTTCAAATACAGAAAATTAAATTTTGACGAAACAGCCGCACTCTGCAACAGCACACTTTATAATTTAATTTGCAGCGTTAAAACTTTTCTACTTTTCTATGAACAAATTTTTCAATGATCTAAAAAAGCAAAACATCTGCTTTGAAACCCTTCGAACCTAGGTAATGGTAGGTACGGCGTCTACTCGAGAAAACTTGCATGATCATGGTAGAATTCAATTTCCTAGAATTTTAACAATAAATTCAAAACAAAATTGCCTCAAATTGCTTGCATAGAAACACTTTTCTGGAAGCATATCAGTAACCTGCTAAGAGGACTGCGAATCTGATTTTTTCGAAGCACTTTGAATTTTTCCTGCTGGTTAAGTAGGTACCTACATGTTCTGTTTAATAATCTCCTTTCTCCAGACGTTGAATGGCAGCGCAAAAACGCCCACACTCCACAATTGGGTGCTGAGTATTTACATCATATAAACTGCATAAAGGTATAAATTTCATTGAGTATCAAATCTAGCTTAACACAAGCTCGCTGTAATGACATGTCCCAGCAAACATTGCGATTCAAGATCGAATCGCAAGCGATTCGCTTTAGCGGAGTTTGACTTCGATCTCGATGTCGATTTCTATTCGATTTCCATCCGGCCACGACTAAAAGGAACATTCTATATCGAATCGTAGTAACGATTCGTAATAACGATTCGATAACTATTCGTTATAACGATTCGAAACTGATTCGTTTTCTCAAATTAGAATTAGCGGATATTTGTAAGGGATTTTAAACATTTCAGTAAACTCACAATTAAAGAACTCATATTGGCCAAATAAGGAACAGGAGTAAATGGAAACTCTGCTCATATGTTGCAGAAAATTCTTTTCAAATCCGATAAATTTAATACTTTTCTATGGGATTGAAAAATAAATATTGTATAACAAATTTATCAAATTTGGAAGGAATTTTCTGCAATATATTGAAAGTATTATAACTGACTGATAATGTGATTTATTAAAAATTAATAAAAATAAAAATATTTCTTTAAACAAAAATAAAATAAAGCCTCTTTAGAAAATAATTCACAGAAGAAAAAAAAATGGAAAAGAGTTTACACTTTAGGCTTATAATTTGCTTTTTTTGTCAGCCCGTCCTTCGCATAATAAAAATGACTCATTGCCTTTTTCTCGAAGAAATCTTTAGCAAGGCCAGGAAACTTTTCGTGAAATGCATCTATAGAAAATGAGCAATTATAAACGCAATCTATTAGTGCATTGTGTACACTTACTTTTTATAGCCGTAACTATCCTGAGTTTCTTCGCTGATTATTTGTCCCGTTTCAAGGCCAACAGAACTCCTGAGGAATGTCGTCTGTGAATATCCGCAAGAGAAGTAAAATCAGGCAACTCACTACTTCCTTTTAAAACCGAATTGACAATGTCTTCAATCTATTAAACTTCTTTTTTTTTATTTTATTTTATTTGAACAAAGCTTTTACAGAAATTATAAATACAATGTTGAATACACGGACTGCTAACCCCTTTTATTAAATGACAGCACTTTTACACCACAAATGAAATTTTTCAACAAATCTCCAGTAAAATTTCAAGAAATCTACTGTAATTGCTTTTCAGAATGGAGCAGGGGTGAAAAAAAAAAGAAATGATCGTACAGACGACAGATACATCGCTTAACGAAGAATTCTCGAAAAATATTCCCGACAGATACACAACACATCGCTAAAATGTTTGCTGGGGTTTAATAAATAAACGGTCAACAATACATGCGTTTCGACACTTAGTCGGTGATCGAACCAAATCGATTCGAATATATTTTTATTAACAGAAAACATTCTGAAAACAAAGCATCAAAACTTTTAGTAAAATTAAAGCTAATCAGATTACTCTTAATCAAAAAACAGGTATAACAAAGCGATGTATTTATCATCTATATGTCGTAGAGATTTGACGTAACTCAGCACTTCACGAAAAGTCTAGACACTGCATGAAAAGTAGGCAGATAGTGTACCGGTTTTGACTTAGCTACTTTTTACATTATTACTATGTTTCCATGAGCCAGAATTGAGTTAGGATTGAGTTAGTGTTAAGTTTTGCTGGCTGAGTTAACTCGATGCTGTTTCCATGAACGGATTGAATTGAGTTGACATGTAATATATTTCATACAAACTTTCTGCATTTGTATTGAATGAGCCACACATCCGCACTACTCTAACTAATACTTACACAAAACCCAACTGAACCCGACTGGTTTCGTGGAGTTAATATGGATTGAACGAAACTCAACTCAATTCTCGTTTCCATGAGCGCTAATTCGGATCCAATTCGGATTGAACTCTGCATGGAAACATAGTATATGTGTCTGAAATTTTTAGTTAATTCGTGAAATGCTAAAAGCCTTTACGCCGATAGTGTAATACCACCCGATATAACGAAATACTAGGAGAGGGAGATGAGTGGTGAAGGGGGAGGTCGCACTCAGCCTGCGACACACACACCCACACCCACCCACACATAAACACACCCACATACACACACATATACACATACACGCACCGCGCGGCTGGGTGCGACCTCCCCCTTCACCACTCATCTCCCTCTCCTAGTATTTTGGTATTACACTATCGGCGTAAAGGCTTTTAGCATTTCACGAATTGACTAAAGATTTCAGACACATAATGTAAAAAGTAGCTAAGTCTGCCTACTTTTCATGAAGTGTCTAGACTTCTCGTGAAATGCTGAGTTACGTCAAATGTCTACGACATATATAACACATTGCACCAATACAATACAAAAGTATAGCCTCATCGAGCAGATCAAATTAAAATCATTATCATCATTACAAGTGCCATCGAATGGGAATTTCTCACTGACTTATAACAATGGACAGTTCTCTCTTTCGCCCTATGGCAGAGTTGGAGCTACCAACACAAAATATTGTTTACTGAACGTTTACTTATGCCATTTGAAGTTTTTATGTTGGCTGCAGATTCAATCACCGCAGAAAGAATAAGGTAAAGATAGTGTTTACCATGTTCTGTCTCTCTTGCCCATACGCAGGATTCAGTTAAGAATAACTTTTGAAAATTAAAGTCGGAATTAGTTTAATTTCTTATAAGAGCGATTGAAATATCATTTGAACACAAGAAAATAATTTTTTTTAATTTAATTCGATTTACGGGTGTAAAATTTCATCTGATTTGTTGAGTTTTACATATTTTTATGTAGTAAACGTTTTAAAGGGTGCTCTAACGGTGATATACAGAAACACAATATTTTTTGTGCCACATAAAATAGCAAATCGCTCAGTCCATTGTTATAAGTCAGTGGAATTTCTTCTCTACGTGATAAGCTGGCCATACACGAGTGGAATTTTGTACGGGTTTGATTCACGGAACAGGTCCTATGTCGCCCCTTAACGTACTGATGATTGGACCCAGTCCACGTGTCTATCCGCTTTTCAATATATCAGGCCCGTGGTAAAATTAACTGCATGTTTTTTTTTTTTTTTTGACGGATCTGATCCGCGACCTAAGCGGGAAACACAATGCTACGGTCATCAGAGTTCATCAGTTCAAATTTCAATTTATTCCTATATCTGATAATAGAACAGAATGAAATCTGAGCTGATGAACACTGATGACCGTAGCATTGTGTTTCCAGCTTTAGCCTTTCTTGCTTGTTTGAAAGATCTGGGGGCTTTCATGCCGGATCAGTCATATAAAATTGTATCGAAAAGTTGGTTTAAATTATGATGCAGTTATAAAAAAGAAGGAAAGATCGAAATGGGTTAAAAAATGGTTAAGTGAAAAAAATGCTTTTGGACATATGAAATTAATAAAAGAGCTCCGGACAAATGAACCAGACGATTTCAAAAATTATCTCCGCATGAGTGAGACAGATTTTGACCTTTTTTTAGGTAAATAAAACATATTAAAACAAATAGGAAAATTTTATCAACATTTTTATAAACCATATTTAAGTAAAACTGACACTATATAGGCTTAAACACAATTGTGACGATAGAGCGACCGACGGATTCGTATGCAATATACGCTCCATAAAATGTTCCTACAGAAAATTGTTCCTATGACTGCAATAGTCGGCGCCCGTCGGACTCTCTGGTCGTCGCAATTGAATTAATTCAATGAAGTGGTCGACGACAACGAAAACTGCAGATTCCTCTGTAATAAACGCTCCATAAAACGTTCCTGGAGGAAAATTGTTCCTATTATTGCAATAGTCGTCGGACGTCGCAATTGTGTTTAAGCCTTAATGCGACAATGCATACGTCCCGAAGAATGTTTAATTGCCACTCTGAGATTTCTCGCAACTGGCACATCGTATGAAGATTTAAAATTTTCGACTGGAAGAAAGAATAATAATATTATACAGTAGGTAATATGTAGAAATATTATTAGAATATAGTATTTATTACTCTTTTGAGTTAAATGAAAAGACCGCAGAACCCTTGCTACAACAACTGCACTGTTAATGGCCGATGACGGACTTGAATCAACGGAACTGTTCCACGAAGGAACTGTTCCACGGAACCGATTCATTCGTTTTGCTCCTTAGAATATATAGCAAACAGGAATGGTTGAATCGTGTAAAATTCGTGTACATGAGCGTAATTTGTCAAGAGCAGGAGACTATACATAGGAGTAAGTGAGATGCTGGATAGAGAAATTGTCAAAGCTGTAGATTAATTGTCAAATGTGCTTTTGTTTTGTGAGCAGATTTGGTCAACTTAAAGTTCTTTTGTGAAATTTAACAAAAATACCGAATCAATTCTTTTCAAAACTATTTATCTTTGAACTTTATTTAGTGCAAAGTTTTATAGTGCCACTAGTGCCTGTAAAAATCTTCATATCAATTAAAATAACAGAAATGAAGTGTTCGGTTAGTGCTTGCAAATATAAATTGGATTATAAACTAGGGAATCCTGTTTGAGGCAACTACACTACCTAAATTATCTTTTTTGTTAATAGAAGCAAAGATTTATATAAATTAATTATGTGAATTGTTTCAGAATAAAGTAGAAAAAGAACATTTTTTACCACAGATGCTCCGCACAAAACCTTTGTTTACTTTTTGAAAATTGACAAGTTGTTTAGAATAGGGATGGCGTGTAAATACATGCAAAAATGGACTACCAACACAACCAGGAATTCATTACGCAAAATCTGGCTTATCACCATTCCTGTTTGCTCTATATTCTAAGTTTTGCTCACTAACATGCGGAAAGGGTCCGCGGAACAGGGTCTCGGCGGATCTATTCCGCCGAAAATTCCTCTCGTGTATGGTCAGCTATAGGGAGAACATTTTTTGCAAATATAATTCAATTTAACATAGCAGCATGTGTTGCCCTAAATTTCTTGTTGCTACGCATTTTTGTGCGTTGCTATGCAAATCTTATCGCTAGTTCCGTAAAATCACAGATGGAATGTCAATTCTTGTTATCATGCGCCTCTGCTACTCTATCATTGGTGTCGTGTGCAAGCAAAGGCTATCGCTATATAAACTACAAGCTGACTTGTCTCTTTTTGTGCTTGGCATCGCTTGAGATAGGTTGCCTAGTTATGGACTAATATTTATATCGGGCATCGACTGATATATTAATTATTAATAAACACGTTATTTCTGGTCTCGACAGAAATAAAGAATCTTATTTCAGGTCTCGATTGAAATTAAGATAACACTTTAAGTCGGGTCTCGACTGACTTAAAGAATATTATCTTGGGTCTCGACTGCGATAAAATTTTACTAACATTAACACTTTATTTCTGGTCTCGACGGAAATGAAGAATTGTTCTAACCAAGAATAAAGGGCTTAATATTAGCTAACAGCCAATTCCTCAAATGCCAAGTATTAGATCGGTGAGTACTAGCAAAGAAACATAAAGACATACAGAGTTTGCATGAGGAGTGTGAAATTTTATCGGAAAATGTTTCTTCTTGGGTTCTCGGCCGGAGACCCCCTAGGCCCAGTACCAGGGTAGTACAAGCATAACATGAGATCGCGATGGCTGGCCGAGGCAAATGTAGCTTACTATAATGGCGCGGCAGTGTTTTGTTCTCTCCTTTGTGCTTCGATTTTCTACAAGCGGGCATAATACGGAGTGTTTGGGCACTGGCTGTAGATGGTGCAATTATTTTTTTACACAATATTTCACTTACCTGGTCGTTCCTAAATGCGACTTTTTCCTGTTCTCTCATTCTTTGTTTTCTGTATTTTTTTCTGTATTATGTTTCTTTGGTACTAGCCACTTGTACAATTTATTTTTATTCATTGACCTATTTTAGCCTATTTTTGCCTATTTTCCCGTAAGTCGACGTCAAGCCGGAACCGGGTGATAGACCAAATCGTAACAGTTACCAGAAAAATATAAAAAAATCTAAGTCATGTATTTTTCAAATTATAGGCATTTTTTTTGTTTTCGAGAAAATGTACACCTTGTGATGGTTTTTTTCGCTCCTGTTGCTACAAATCTTTACTTTTTTTTCAATTTTATTTGTCTTATATAATCCCGAATAGTGCATATGTAACCTGTTGCTTTAAATTCTAAGCCAACTGCTCCAGCTTTGAAGAAAATGTCACATTTTGCCGAACCAAGAATAGAAAATTAATATTTCACCCAACTTTAACTGACTGTACTGAAAAAAAATGTACTACGCCAGTTTGGCAAGTAACGTGAAAAGTTGACGCATTTAATAAGGATTCTAAAATGGTACAATACTTGCTACATTATTTCTTAGATTACGGAAAAAAAAAATTCTTTTCTTCAAGAAACCCAGTTTCGAAAAATTTCTTTTCACCTACTAAAATTGATTCTAGTGTACCCAAAGCTTGCCTTAAGAGCGTAACTTTAAGATTCTAGGTTGAGTGAGACGGAGAGTCATTCCATGAAGTGTGAGTGAGACAGATAGTGACTTATAGTGCTTATGTAACCTGTTGCTTTAAATTCTAAGCCAACTGCTCCAACTTTGAAGAAAATGTCACATTTTGATTGTACTGAAAATGTACTACGCCAGTTTGGCAAGTAACTTTAAAAGTATTTTGTATTCGTTCGTGTTATTTCGTACTTTCGACTTTTTGCTTCGTTTATTGGACTTGTTTTCTTGTAATTGTATTTGGACATTTTCGATCTCTTTACGACAAGGTTTGATTTTTTCTGGACTATAGTGTGATTGAGTAGTGCCACCATGTCTTTATACACCACACAGGAATATGCCAACATGCACTTCTTGTATGGGGAATGCAGAGGCAATGCTAGTGCTGCGGCTAGACTGTATCGCGAGAGATACCCAAATGCTGATCGTTCTCCAGATCATAGAGTTTTTACAAATGTGCCCCGTCTACTCTCCACAGAGGGCCGACTGCCAAATCAAGTACATTGTGAAGGAAGAAGTTCCTTATCTTACGAGGACGTAATACTTCAAGCAATTGAAGAAGATCCAGGTAGTTCGGTACGTGCAATCCAGGAATGCACAGGAGTGCCCAAAAGTATAGCTCACCGAATATTACAAAAACATGAGCTCCACCCATACCATGAAAAAATGAAAAAATTTCCCGTAAATTTCAAAGAAAAAATTGCGAACTTCCCTACATCAGGTCCAGCCATCGTGGATTTTATATTCTATCGAGGCGGTTGTCTATTTCCCAGCCTTTGTATGAAATCTATATGGTATACTAAGTTTGTCATTCCGTTTGTAACGCACAGAAATAATGATAGTAGAGCAAAATGTATTATTTCGATTTTTGCATATCCGTCCGTCCGTCCGTGCGCACGATAACTGGAGTGGAGACCGCGTTCACTTAGAAAGCTGAAATTTTGTACACGGACTTTTAAAAAAAAGTAAAATTAAGTTCGAAAATGAGACAAATCGGGCAACTCTTTCGTGCAGTTGCCATACAAACATCGGTTTCCAGTATATATTTGTACACTGCCTGAGAACGCGTGGACATAGAGAGCTCAAATTTAGTACATGGTGTTTTTATAGTAATAACAAATAAAATTTCAAAAATGGAATAAATCGGGCAACCCCTTCTTGGTGTTGCCATATAAAAATTTAGGTTTTTTACATATATCGTGAAAACGATCAGTCCTAGACATTTTTATTGTACTAAAAACTTCTTCACAATACGAAATCCTATAAAATTGGTTATACTTATTTTTTCTGTCCGACGAACCGTTCTAGAAATATATGCGAAGACCACTTCAAAAATCAAACTTGCATATATCGGCGATCACACGAAATTTTATACGGGCATTCATCTAGGCTAGGTTATCATAAGAATTGGTCTTAGACCAATTCTACCTATTACTTGTTTTAATTTGGCTATGCTCTTACGGCTTATCCCTTGAACCCCTTGTCCATACTTCAATTGTACAGCTTTGCTTTTAGCGAAGCGTGAGCAAAACTGTTCAAAATGTGGGTATTAAAGTCTTTGATATAAACAATAAAACCAAGAGTATTTAAATAACACCACTATAAATATTTATTAATATTAATTTAACAAAAAGGGTTTAAGAGCTACAATGTTTTTAGACGCTATGTTCGGTCCAAGGTGAAAGCGATAGAATGAAGAGGTGCGAACATCAGCTAAAACGTCAAATATGATTAATTCATGTTTTTACGATGGTGCTGCTACAAGTAGAATTATCGGAAAATAACGATGGCGTCATAACCACCCCCTCCTCAGTGACGAGGTCAGGTATTGAAGAGTTAATACAATTTAACTCGTTACGAATCCTGGAGTAAGTGCGTAAAGGCTGAGTCCAATATCCCTTGATTGCTGTTCGGATGATTGTTGATTTTGCTTGTTACGAATCCTGGAGTAAGTGCGTAAAGGTTGACTCAAATTACTCCTTGATTGCTGGTCTGATGATTGCTGATTCAGCAAATTGTCATCTCTGTTAATGAACGCGTAGAGCTCCTTGAGGATGAAGACATTTGATTTAATATGATGACTCATATGTTCTGGGAATTTTTCGATGAAAACTTGGGGATCAGGTTTCATTTCCTAACTGAAGAAAAGTTCTCCACAGCTGCTGAAGCTTGAAGATCCTCTTTGTAGCTAGTTCTTAAACCTAGCAGTACTGTAGGCAATATGTCTAACCAAGAAGCACTGTGACACATTAAAGCTGCCTTAAGTGTGCGGTGCAATCGCTCCACTAAACCATTAGATGCCGGGTGATAGGGTGTCGTGTATACATGTTTTGCTCCTATAACTGATACTAAAGCTTTGAAGAGCGCAGACTCAAACTGTGAACCCTGGTCAGTGGTGATTGTTCTTGAAGTCCCGTAGCGTGCGATCCAATTTTCGATCGGCTATTTCTGCCAACTTTGTTAATTCAACTTGGAGTTAGGATTGAGTTAGTGTTAAGTTTTGCTGGCTGAGTTAACTCGATGCTGTTTCCATGAACGGATTGAATTGAGTTGACATGTAATATATTTCATACAAACTTTCTGCATTTGTATTGAATGAGCCACACATCCGCACTATTCTAACTAATACTTACACAAAACCCAACTGAACCCGACTGGTTTCGTGGAGTTAATATGGATTGAACGAAACTCAACTCAATTCTCGTTTCCATGAGCGCTAATTCGGATCCAATTCGGATTGAACTCTGCATGGAAACATAGTATATGTGTCTGAAATTTTTAGTTAATTCGTGAAATGCTAAAAGCCTTTACGCCGATAGTGTAATACCACCCGATATAACGAAATACTAGGAGAGGGAGATGAGTGGTGAAGGGGGAGGTCGCACTCAGCCTGCGACACAC
This sequence comes from Dioctria rufipes, assembly GCA_963924295.1. Taxonomy (NCBI): domain Eukaryota; kingdom Metazoa; phylum Arthropoda; class Insecta; order Diptera; family Asilidae; genus Dioctria; species Dioctria rufipes. Next base: position 168,182,469 of record OZ002741.1, on the reverse strand, counting down.
ACACCCACACCCACCCACACATAAACACACCCACATACACACACATATACACATACACGCACCGCGCGGCTGGGTGCGACCTCCCCCTTCACCACTCATCTCCCTCTCCTAGTATTTTGGTATTACACTATCGGCGTAAAGGCTTTTAGCATTTCACGAATTGACTAAAGATTTCAGACACATAATGTAAAAAGTAGCTAAGTCTGCCTACTTTTCATGAAGTGTCTAGACTTCTCGTGAAATGCTGAGTTACGTCAAATGTCTACGACATATATAACACATTGCACCAATACAATACAAAAGTATAGCCTCATCGAGCAGATCAAATTAAAATCATTATCATCATTACAAGTGCCATCGAATGGGAATTTCTCACTGACTTATAACAATGGACAGTTCTCTCTTTCGCCCTATGGCAGAGTTGGAGCTACCAACACAAAATATTGTTTACTGAACGTTTACTTATGCCATTTGAAGTTTTTATGTTGGCTGCAGATTCAATCACCGCAGAAAGAATAAGGTAAAGATAGTGTTTACCATGTTCTGTCTCTCTTGCCCATACGCAGGATTCAGTTAAGAATAACTTTTGAAAATTAAAGTCGGAATTAGTTTAATTTCTTATAAGAGCGATTGAAATATCATTTGAACACAAGAAAATAATTTTTTTTAATTTAATTCGATTTACGGGTGTAAAATTTCATCTGATTTGTTGAGTTTTACATATTTTTATGTAGTAAACGTTTTAAAGGGTGCTCTAACGGTGATATACAGAAACACAATATTTTTTGTGCCACATAAAATAGCAAATCGCTCAGTCCATTGTTATAAGTCAGTGGAATTTCTTCTCTACGTGATAAGCTGGCCATACACGAGTGGAATTTTGTACGGGTTTGATTCACGGAACAGGTCCTATGTCGCCCCTTAACGTACTGATGATTGGACCCAGTCCACGTGTCTATCCGCTTTTCAATATATCAGGCCCGTGGTAAAATTAACTGCATGTTTTTTTTTTTTTTTGACGGATCTGATCCGCGACCTAAGCGGGAAACACAATGCTACGGTCATCAGAGTTCATCAGTTCAAATTTCAATTTATTCCTATATCTGATAATAGAACAGAATGAAATCTGAGCTGATGAACACTGATGACCGTAGCATTGTGTTTCCAGCTTTAGCCTTTCTTGCTTGTTTGAAAGATCTGGGGGCTTTCATGCCGGATCAGTCATATAAAATTGTATCGAAAAGTTGGTTTAAATTATGATGCAGTTATAAAAAAGAAGGAAAGATCGAAATGGGTTAAAAAATGGTTAAGTGAAAAAAATGCTTTTGGACATATGAAATTAATAAAAGAGCTCCGGACAAATGAACCAGACGATTTCAAAAATTATCTCCGCATGAGTGAGACAGATTTTGACCTTTTTTTAGGTAAATAAAACATATTAAAACAAATAGGAAAATTTTATCAACATTTTTATAAACCATATTTAAGTAAAACTGACACTATATAGGCTTAAACACAATTGTGACGATAGAGCGACCGACGGATTCGTATGCAATATACGCTCCATAAAATGTTCCTACAGAAAATTGTTCCTATGACTGCAATAGTCGGCGCCCGTCGGACTCTCTGGTCGTCGCAATTGAATTAATTCAATGAAGTGGTCGACGACAACGAAAACTGCAGATTCCTCTGTAATAAACGCTCCATAAAACGTTCCTGGAGGAAAATTGTTCCTATTATTGCAATAGTCGTCGGACGTCGCAATTGTGTTTAAGCCTTAATGCGACAATGCATACGTCCCGAAGAATGTTTAATTGCCACTCTGAGATTTCTCGCAACTGGCACATCGTATGAAGATTTAAAATTTTCGACTGGAAGAAAGAATAATAATATTATACAGTAGGTAATATGTAGAAATATTATTAGAATATAGTATTTATTACTCTTCTGAGTTAAATGAAAAGACCGCAGAACCCTTGCTACAACAACTGCACTGTTAATGGCCGATGACGGACTTGAATCAACGGAACTGTTCCACGAAGGAACTGTTCCACGGAACCGATTCATTCGTTTTGCTCCTTAGAATATATAGCAAACAGGAATGGTTGAATCGTGTAAAATTCGTGTACATGAGCGTAATTTGTCAAGAGCAGGAGACTATACATAGGAGTAAGTGAGATGCTGGATAGAGAAATTGTCAAAGCTGTAGATTAATTGTCAAATGTGCTTTTGTTTTGTGAGCAGATTTGGTCAACTTAAAGTTCTTTTGTGAAATTTAACAAAAATACCGAATCAATTCTTTTCAAAACTATTTATCTTTGAACTTTATTTAGTGCAAAGTTTTATAGTGCCACTAGTGCCTGTAAAAATCTTCATATCAATTAAAATAACAGAAATGAAGTGTTCGGTTAGTGCTTGCAAATATAAATTGGATTATAAACTAGGGAATCCTGTTTGAGGCAACTACACTACCTAAATTATCTTTTTTGTTAATAGAAGCAAAGATTTATATAAATTAATTATGTGAATTGTTTCAGAATAAAGTAGAAAAAGAACATTTTTTACCACAGATGCTCCGCACAAAACCTTTGTTTACTTTTTGAAAATTGACAAGTTGTTTAGAATAGGGATGGCGTGTAAATACATGCAAAAATGGACTACCAACACAACCAGGAATTCATTACGCAAAATCTGGCTTATCACCATTCCTGTTTGCTCTATATTCTAAGTTTTGCTCACTAACATGCGGAAAGGGTCCGCGGAACAGGGTCTCGGCGGATCTATTCCGCCGAAAATTCCTCTCGTGTATGGTCAGCTATAGGGAGAACATTTTTTGCAAATATAATTCAATTTAACATAGCAGCATGTGTTGCCCTAAATTTCTTGTTGCTACGCATTTTTGTGCGTTGCTATGCAAATCTTATCGCTAGTTCCGTAAAATCACAGATGGAATGTCAATTCTTGTTATCATGCGCCTCTGCTACTCTATCATTGGTGTCGTGTGCAAGCAAAGGCTATCGCTATATAAACTACAAGCTGACTTGTCTCTTTTTGTGCTTGGCATCGCTTGAGATAGGTTGACTAGTTATGGACTAATATTTATATCGGGCATCGACTGATATATTAATTATTAATAAACGCGTTATTTCTGGTCTCGACAGAAATAAAGAATCTTATTTCAGGTCTCGATTGAAATTAAGATAACACTTTAAGTCGGGTCTCGACTGACTTAAAGAATATTATGTTGGGTCTCGACTGCGATAAAATTTTACTAACATTAACACTTTATTTCTGGTCTCGACGGAAATGAAGAATTGTTCTAACCAAGAATAAAGGGCTTAATATTAGCTAACAGCCAATTCCTCAAATGCCAAGTATTAGATCGGTGAGTACTAGCAAAGAAACATAAAGACATACAGAGTTTGCATGAGGAGTGTGAAATTTTATCGGAAAATGTTTCTTCTTGGGTTCTCGGCCGGAGACCCCCTAGGCCCAGTACCAGGGTAGTACAAGCATAACATGAGATCGCGATGGCTGGCCGAGGCAAATGTAGCTTACTATAATGGCGCGGCAGTGTTTTGTTCTCTCCTTTGTGCTTCGATTTTCTACAAGCGGGCATAATACGGAGTGTTTGGGCACTGGCTGTAGATGGTGCAATTATTTTTTTACACAATATTTCACTTACCTGGTCGTTCCTAAATGCGACTTTTTCCTGTTCTCTCATTCTTTGTTTTCTGTATTTTTTTCTGTATTATGTTTCTTTGGTACTAGCCACTTGTACAATTTATTTTTATTCATTGACCTATTTTAGCCTATTTTTGCCTATTTTCCCGTAAGTCGACGTCAAGCCGGAACCGGGTGATAGACCAAATCGTAACAGTTACCAGAAAAATATAAAAAAATCTAAGTCATGTATTTTTCAAATTATAGGCATTTTTTTTGTTTTCGAGAAAATGTACACCTTGTGATGGTTTTTTCGCTCCTGTTGCTACAAATCTTTACTTTTTTTTCAATTTTATTTGTCTTATATAATCCCGAATAGTGCATATGTAACCTGTTGCTTTAAATTCTAAGCCAACTGCTCCAGCTTTGAAGAAAATGTCACATTTTGCCGAACCAAGAATAGAAAATTAATATTTCACCCAACTTTAACTGACTGTACTGAAAAAAAATGTACTACGCCAGTTTGGCAAGTAACGTGAAAAGTTGACGCATTTAATAAGGATTCTAAAATGGTACAATACTTGCTACATTATTTCTTAGATTACGGAAAAAAAAATTCTTTTCTTCAAGAAACCCAGTTTCGAAAAATTTCTTTTCACCTACTAAAATTGATTCTAGTGTACCCAAAGCTTGCCTTAAGAGCGTAACTTTAAGATTCTAGGTTGAGTGAGACGGAGAGTCATTCCATGAAGTGTGAGTGAGACAGATAGTGACTTATAGTGCTTATGTAACCTGTTGCTTTAAATTCTAAGCCAACTGCTCCAACTTTGAAGAAAATGTCACATTTTGATTGTACTGAAAATGTACTACGCCAGTTTGGCAAGTAACTTTAAAAGTATTTTGTATTCGTTCGTGTTATTTCGTACTTTCGACTTTTTGCTTCGTTTATTGGACTTGTTTTCTTGTAATTGTATTTGGACATTTTCGATCTCTTTACGACAAGGTTTGATTTTTTCTGGACTATAGTGTGATTGAGTAGTGCCACCATGTCTTTATACACCACACAGGAATATGCCAACATGCACTTCTTGTATGGGGAATGCAGAGGCAATGCTAGTGCTGCGGCTAGACTGTATCGCGAGAGATACCCAAATGCTGATCGTTCTCCAGATCATAGAGTTTTTACAAATGTGCCCCGTCTACTCTCCACAGAGGGCCGACTGCCAAATCAAGTACATTGTGAAGGAAGAAGTTCCTTATCTTACGAGGACGTAATACTTCAAGCAATTGAAGAAGATCCAGGTAGTTCGGTACGTGCAATCCAGGAATGCACAGGAGTGCCCAAAAGTATAGCTCACCGAATATTACAAAAACATGAGCTCCACCCATACCATGAAAAAATGAAAAAATTTCCCGTAAATTTCTAAGAAAAAATTGCGAACTTCCCTACATCAGGTCCAGCCATCGTGGATTTTATATTCTATCGAGGCGGTTGTCTATTTCCCAGCCTTTGTATGAAATCTATATGGTATACTAAGTTTGTCATTCCGTTTGTAACGCACAGAAATAATGATAGTAGAGCAAAATGTATTATTTCGATTTTTGCATATCCGTCCGTCCGTCCGTGCGCACGATAACTGGAGTGGAGACCGCGTTCACTTAGAAAGCTGAAATTTTGTACACGGACTTTTAAAAAAAAGTAAATTTAAGTTCGAAAATGAGACAAATCGGGCAACTCTTTCGTGCAGTTGCCATACAAACATCGGTTTCCAGTATATATTTGTACACTGCCTGAGAACGCGTGGACATAGAGAGCTCAAATTTAGTACATGGTGTTTTTATAGTAATAACAAATAAAATTTCAAAAATGGAATAAATCGGGCAACCCCTTCTTGGTGTTGCCATATAAAAATTTAGGTTTTTTACATATATCGTGAAAACGATCAGTCCTAGACATTTTTATTGTACTAAAAACTTCTTCAGAATACGAAATCCTATAAAATTGGTTATACTTATTTTTTCTGTCCGACGAACCGTTCTAGAAATATATGCGAAGACCACTTCAAAAATCAAACTTGCATATATCGGCGATCACACGAAATTTTATACGGGCATTCATCTAGGCTAGGTTATCATAAGAATTGGTCTTAGACCAATTCTACCTATTACTTGTTTTAATTTGGCTATGCTCTTACGGCTTATCCCTTGAACCCCTTGTCCATACTTCAATTGTACAGCTTTGCTTTTAGCGAAGCGTGAGCAAAACTGTTCAAAATGTGGGTATTAAAGTCTTTGATATAAACAATAAAACCAAGAGTATTTAAATAACACCACTATAAATATTTATTAATATTAATTTAACAAAAAGGGTTTAAGAGCTACAATGTTTTTAGACGCTATGTTCGGTCCAAGGTGAAAGCGATAGAATGAAGAGGTGCGAACATCAGCTAAAACGTCAAATATGATTAATTCATGTTTTTACGATGGTGCTGCTACAAGTAGAATTATCGGAAAATAACGATGGCGTCATAACCACCCCCTCCTCAGTGACGAGGTCAGGTATTGAAGAGTTAATACAATTTAACTCGTTACGAATCCTGGAGTAAGTGCGTAAAGGCTGAGTCCAATATCCCTTGATTGCTGTTCGGATGATTGTTGATTTTGCTTGTTACGAATCCTGGAGTAAGTGCGTAAAGGTTGACTCAAATTACTCCTTGATTGCTGGTCTGATGATTGCTGATTCAGCAAATTGTCATCTCTGTTAATGAACGCGTAGAGCTCCTTGAGGATGAAGACATTTGATTTAATATGATGACTCATATGTTCTGGGAATTTTTCGATGAAAACTTGGGGATCAGGTTTCATTTCCTAACTGAAGAAAAGTTCTCCACAGCTGCTGAAGCTTGAAGGTCCTCTTTGTAGCTAGTTCTTAAACCTAGCAGTACTGTAGGCAATATGTCTAACCAAGAAGCACTGTGACACATTAAAGCTGCCTTAAGTGTGCGGTGCAATCGCTCCACTAAACCATTAGATGCCGGGTGATAGGGTGTCGTGTATACATGTTTTGCTCCTATAACTGATACTAAAGCTTTGAAGAGCGCAGACTCAAACTGTGAACCCTGGTCAGTGGTGATTGTTCTTGAAGTCCCGTAGCGTGCGATCCAATTTTCGATCGGCTATTTCTGCCAACTTTGTTAATTCAACTTCTTTGCTTGCTGATAAAATACACCTTACACTGGTTGTCAAACGCTGAATCCATAATGAATGGATGAAAGACTCGGGTGTATCTGGTGGTGAATGTAATTAACCTTTTCTCTCTAGAAACTGAAAAACGAGATATAAGCTGAATTTTGAATACTTGATACTTATCCTCCTTTGGTGGGGAGCGTATGACATCAGTCACTTGACTCAACACTTCTGGTTCCTGAAGTGCAGCAAGTACTGTGAAATAGCGTTCTACATCAGAATGAATGCCGTACGTATAGAAAAGCGCTTCAATGTGAATAAACCAGAGCTCTGGTTCATGTTTCCAGAAATTTGGTAACCTTGGTCGGCCTGGCATGCCTGCTGAGTGAAATTTTAATGGAGCTCCCAGTGCATCAGAGGATGGCGAAGCGTTTTGCGTAGAATTTAGAGTTGAGTTTTCCTCCTGCTTAACTTGTGTTTGCATTTGAATTTCCGAATTCTGTTCAATGCCGCTTGCATTTTCGTCATGCATTGTAATGGCGGCGAACTGTACACTGCCCAAATTTTACTGCGTGTTTTTATTTTTGGGGTCACCAATTGTGGGTATTAAAGTCTTTGATATAAACAATAAAACCAAGAGTATTTAAATAACACCACTATAAATATTCATTAAAATTAATTTAATAAAAAGCGTTTAAGAGCTATAATGTTTTTAGACGCTATGTTCGGTCCAAGGTGAAAGCGATAGAATGAAGAAGTGCTAACATCAGCTGAAACGTCAAAGATGATTAATTCATTTTTTTCGACGGTACTGCCACAAGTAGAATTATCGGCAAATAACGATGGCGCCACAAAAATGGTACAATTGGAGCATTTTCGCAATCACTAGATACTTCTATACACAAGGGAAGTATCTAGTATGATTGCGAAAATGCTTCCATGTTTGTCAGATGATACCATTTTGAACAGTTTTGCTACGCTTCGTTAAAAGCAAAGCTGTGCAACTGAAGTATGGACAAGGGCTGACGTGGGGAAGGCCGCAATTATTTCTTAGAAATTTACTGGAAATTTTTTCCTTAAGCTGGCTTCCCACGACGCGTGGTTTCACATGCCGCGCCGCGCGAGCACAAGCCAACGCGCCGTGGGAAGGGTCCGGCTCGTGGTGGCGCGAGCTCGCCTGTGCTGGCGCGCCCGATCCATTTCGAGTCGGTAACTTCAAAGGCGCGAGATGGCTCGAGGCGGCGCGTGCGTGCGCGAGATGGCTCGAGGCGGCGCGTGACATTTACTCTTCATTTCGGCGACACCGCCCGCAAATCAACTCGAGCCAACACACTCCATGGGAAGTGTATAGGCGCGGCGCGAGCTGACGAGCGCTCGTAGCAGGCTTCCCACGGCGTGTGATTTCACGGGCCACGCCGCGCGAGCACGAGCTGGCTTGGCTCGTGAAATCACGCGCCGTGGGAAGCCACAATTCTTATGCATTCTTGGAGGCCGACAACGGTTGCTTGGGCCACTAACAATTTTTATGAGCATAGCCATAGACTCGTAGAGTCGGAGATGAGCAAATAGCATTCATTTCTTCTTAGAAATTTATAGAATTCATAACAATTCTGAGGAAAAAATTTCCAGTAAATTACATCAGGTCCAGACATAGCTGATTTTATTGGAGCGAGGCATTGCTCGCTTACCCTTTGCTACTGCTACTACTGCTCTGCAGTAGTAGCGCCTTTACAACACAACAAGGTACTAAGTCAAATTGCGTTTCGAAATCACTATATACAGTTCTATGCATAAGGGTATTAGTATGTTACATTAAACATAAACCAAACACCGGATGAAATTTGCAATGCAACATAGAGCAAAATCATTAAAAAGGAAAATGAAATAAAACAAAAAAAAAAAGGTTAAATATTATATGTAGACATTTTTTTTAAAATATGCTTAGAAACGTTAACATCAAAATGCTCCGACATATTATAAACAGTAATACACATGTGATTAATAGGTTTATACATGCTAAAGTTAACCTTGAGGAGTTAATATGCAACAGAGGTAGCCTTCTCAAATTGTGCCTACTATCACAGAAAGAAATTTTTTAACAATGGAGAATCAATATTCGCGTTTAAGAGTTGATGCACAAAAGTTACATCGGCAATCATGCGACGACACAGTGGGCCAAAAATCGATTTTCGTCATGTCATAGATTTTAAAAATTTTCATGCCTGCCATTCGATAGTAACCTAAATATATTACCTTATAGCAAAAATGCAAAAATATTTTTTTTAATATTTACCCCCCCCCCCCCCCCTTTGTGTTTGGAATGGCTAAAGTTAGAGAAAAATTTTACCAGCTCATTTTTTAAAAAAATGTTCGATTTATTTCAATGTGTGGCGGGACTAGCTCAATAAATCACTACTTTGGACTTTATCTCTATATTTTATTATAAGTTTAAGTTTACATAGATATTCCTTAATGCTAAGACCAGTAAAGACCCTTGGGGTGCGTGTCCAGTGCAAGGCATTGAAAGAATGACTTGCTACTGGCGATGAATTCCCTTTTATACTTTTGGATGATACAGTTCTTGGTATCTGAAAATTTACTGAGTTGAGTTGTGATGCGGCGTTGCCAAGCATAAAGTTTTGGCTGTTACAAATGCATATTATTGTATGCATGTGATGTATGTGACAGGTTTTTCTCAGATTTTGAGTTTGGAACCCCAACTTTGGGTGATCCAAAACCCTCGAGAAATGCTTCTCAAGCCACGAAATAGATTCCCTCACTACCACATCGGGGCCCTAGTCCTAACTCCAAACATTCTATAATATTTGCAGCTTTCTTATGTATAACAGCTGACATGACTACGTCCATAGAAAAACACTGCAGAAGGTGGGCTAACTTCTATATAGAGTTCTCTTTCGGTCTAAGTACCAAGTACCAACAGAGAGAACTGTAAACAACAAATAAATAAGTGGGTTCGTCGAAATAAATGTTTTTAAATTAATTATTTGGGTTAATTAGTACTATAAAGCGTTTTACCAAGGGTAATATATTCATAGATACTCAACATAAATTCGAAAGGTTTTATTAAAATCAGTATCCAACTTTCCGCCAATGGTTTTTTCAATATTGGCATCAAACTGAGAAAAGTGTGGTTTGAATAATTCCTGCAATTTGCACCCTAAACTACTATTCTATTAAAAAATAATTTTTGTAAAAAAATTGTATTAAAAAATGACACATCAACCACCAACACCGCTTAATGCGGAAATCTTCCTAGTACCCACTACAGTATTGTGGTGGCTAAACTAAGCGACTTACGGCGCTGGACAAGAGGTGCCCCATTTGATGTTTTTTTTTTTTTGCTAAATAATTGCAGTAAGATGACCCGCCCCGCTTCCTAATCACAATGCTAGATCCCCCCAGTCATAAACAATCATTTATGAAAGCAGAATTCTTTAATAGCTTTCGACACACTTGGCTATTGAAAGTGTAAAATATGACAACCCCCAACTGGAGTTGGGGGCAGTGCTGTCGTTTGGAAAATTTCAAGAGTAGTACAATTTGCTGCCAAAGCGGAGTACTTTCGGAAAAAACGGAGTACACGACTAACACAATTTAATAAATTCACATTAATTAGAATGGGATGTCCAGAAATCATATTAAAGTGAATAAAACTCATTTTCATTACAATGATTCATATTTAGAATTGTAAATAATTCTTTATATGTCCCCTATTATTACATTATTTATATTTTTTTATATAGAAACAACTGGTTAGAATTTCTTAAGTTTAGTTGACAGCTGTTGATTTAAAAGATTCATTAATTAATAGCTTTGATTCAGATCATACTTACATGAAGTAAAAAGTTTCTGTTATGAAAAGCTATTCTTGAGAAAAGCATACCTGCATAAAGCAAATACATAAATTCGATCATTAGTTTAATTATTTAATGATTGAAAACTTTTGAATTTTCAAAATATTTGTAAGGATTTTAATACACAGTCATTATGCAAAATTGTATTGATGACTTCAGTCACTTTAGTTTTTCTGCATTTCAACGTAAGAATGGGTCTTAGACCAATTCGAGTTTTTTACTTGTTTGCAAAACTTTAAAGCATATTTTACAAAACCGCCTGTTATTTATAAGGCTGCGTGCATACAAATCAACATTTTTGAACACGCTTAGTTTGTTTATTATAAGTATTACATTTTGTTGGCGACAAAACAGATTCTATAGAGTTTCCAAGAATGATTTCTTGACATTACCGGTCATCGTGTTCTAAATCTGTCGTTATACTAGAAATTATTTATGTTTGTTTGAATTTCCAGGAATTGTTCTAGATTGCCTTTGATCTTCGGATACATTTGTGATATTCATATTGCTTGCACCACAACCACTACATTTAGAAACTTTAATACTGTGTCTGCAATATTGCCAAGAATTGACTTTAGTACTTTACCTATAGACATACATTTTGGATGCTTTGACACTTACTTCTCCATTAGCGAAAGTGATTTTGATCACATTAGATTTTTACTCTGCACTTCACAGTTCTGTAAGAAGTTGCTATTTCCCCGATAAATATGGAATGTAGTTAGTAAACTATATATCTGAAAGAACTTTGAGGTCTAACGACCATTATTTATAATGTCGCTACTCATTAGAATCATTCCACAGGAAATCTATAAAAATTCGCACTTTCCTACACTATACAAAATGTGCACAATTGTTGCCACAAAGCTCAGGTATTTTACTCTAAAATGTAAGGAATATTCCCTAAAATGTAGTGAATATTTCCTACATTTTTGAAAATATTCCCCACATTTTAAGGAATATTCCCTACATTTTAGGGAAAAATAACTAAGCTTTCTGGCAACAATTGGGCACATTTTTTACAGTTTTCGTTTTTGTTTTGCTGAAAGTTAAGTAGTTATGAGATAAGAATACAGCGATTTATTTTTGTGCTGCGCCGCATACTGGTTGAATTAAAGGATTTTGAAACCCTTAAAACTATCCGATTTTTGGTCTGCTGAGTTATATTAAAAAATCATAACTTTAATTCTGATTATCATAGCCTTTAAATTATTTTAAAGATGAAAGTACAATCCTTGAGGGAAAATTATAAATAGATATGCCTTTTAGAAGAAAAAGTTAAGGATAATAAATATATCCTTCATCCTTGAATATCTTCAAATGCATTCCCTTAATTTTTCCTTGCTTTATTTTTAAATTAATGCTCATAATGTTGTTAGTAAATGGTTAAATTTTTAAATTAGGATATCAATGGGTTTGGAGTTTTTTTTTCGTTTGAGGTCTGCTTTTTTATGAAAAAATATCATACAAATCTAATTTGTTCTCCTTGATCCCATAAGAATTTTTCACTAGGGACATATTTTTTGTCTTCTCAAATGTAACCCATTAACAGTCCATTAAACAAAAAAAATATGATCTCGCCTCGAAACCCATTGAGATCCCAACTTGAAAATTTAATCTCTTACTAACAACATTGAGCATTAATTAAAAAAATATGGTGTTAGCTGTAAGTTCCTTGAAATTCGTAATTTGCAAAATTTGTGCTCTTGAATCAAATACCACTGTTTCTGTGGAATTGTCCACAAGAAGTCAAAACCCCTATCTCAATCAGATCATGCAAACTATATTAAATTAAATTAAAAAAAAAAAACTTATGCAAACAATCAGCTTTACTGACGAAATATTTCCTTAGTTTTTCCACAAAAGAAGAAAATCGTTCCTAAAATTTTACACAGTGAAGATGTAAGATGTAAGTTCCTTGAATTTCGTATTTTGAAAATTGGTAACTACTCTCAAGTTTTTTCCTTTGTGTCACAGTTCACAAATTTTATTATTGTTTTATTACAAAAAATCAACGTTTTTACAATACTTGAATTAAAGTAAACAAATGATATAGTTAAATTAAATCACTAAATACCTTCGCCGAATCATAAACAAAAACCCAACTTTCCATGAAAAATTTACTGTTAATTGGACTTAACGTTTGTGAGAAGGAAAATGAAGAAAATAGGAAAGACCTAGGAAAAGGCAAAGAGCGATAAAAAAAAAACGTTTTCTGAACTAGAATAGAATTTTCTGGAGTTCTTCAGTAGAGAGCGTTCATTTTTCACTTAATAAACATCAATCACAGCATTTAACAAACGAATCATATTGGGTGTGTTCAGCTCAGCTCAACTGTTGAGTTGCTGACTAAGCGGTGGCGTTCAATCGAATCGCTGTCCTTCCGCTGACTCTCAACTGTTGAGTATAGTAGGCAGCGGCGATTATTTACGCTTAATTTGTAAGCTCTGTCAAATCTTTCAAATAAATATCATACGATGGAAATGTTATTAAATATAGAGAACGGGTCCGTGCTTACAGATAAAGAAGGTCGTGTACTGTTACAAAGTCGACGGGGTAATAATAATATCTATAACAACAATATCTATTGCATCCTCTTCCAATAATTCTGCTATTATAGCATTATTTAATGACATTTTACTAACAAAAAGCTCAAAACAATATAGCCAAACTTGACAGCAACAAAACGTTTGCTGTTTTTGGTTATTTTGTCTTTGGTTATGTTATGATTACAGTCAGCAAAACGTTCAGATGAAACTCAACGATTGATTTCCAGCATACTCAACATGTTTTGTGATTAGTGTCAACAGTTGAGATGAGCTGAACACACCCAATGACATGACTAGATAGGTGTAATAGGCTAAAACAAATCAGATTACACTTTAGTGCGCTGGACGCCAACGCTAAAAAAAATTATAAAACATGAATGTGTTAGCTCGTAATTGCTGTTTGGTATATTTCATCAAGTACAACGTAGTACCAAACCAACTTTTCAATCGGAGTCGTTAATAAATTTTATTACTAAAATGTACTACGAATGTATAGTTTTAAATGAAGGCGGCGAATAAAGCCTTTTAAATTATACACATATATAGGAGTTTTAAGTATGAAGAAAAGAAAAACGGAGTACTTTTATAAAAGGAGTAGTACCGGAGTACGCTATCAGTTTTCGGAGTACAAATACTCCGATCGGAGTACAAACGACAGCACTGGTTGGGGGTCCGTACAACATACAAATACAAGGCACTTAAGAATCTCAAAGTGAACGGAATGGATGTTTTTCTGGCATGAGGCTCTAGCATACATTAGATATATGCATATAATCTGTGGCTCGTTTCTCGATAAGTATTTTAACTCCAACCTTATCCAGCCGAAACAAATTTTGAAGCCTATAGTTGGGCAACTCACATTGATCATAGGAAGCAAAGATATTACGGATTTATTCTATGATATCTTCTGCATAAAATTAAAACTTTAAACAAATTTTTATTTATTTATATTTTACCATATAACGAGTGCGAATTTCCACATTTTCTGACAAACAAAATTGTAATTCATGTTTGACGGTGGACATTTTAGTTTTTAATTAAAACTTTTCATTAACAAATTTCAATTGACGAATGTCATTTTAATAAAATGCGTCAAAATGTACTGCTTAGGTTATTTTATGTTATGCTCCATAACAGGAAATATTTCATGTTACGATACATAAAAAGAAATAAAATTTCTGATACAGAATAGGAAAATAATAAAATTGTATTAACAGAATACCGCCCGTCGTCAACAGACAGGATATTTTGGGACTTCCTAGATAATAATATCGCTCGTTTAAAAAATCTGTGTGCAAGATTTCAGCTAGCTCTGTGAAATCAAAATTATCAAAGTTTTGTATCGACGGAAGGCAAACTGCATGCCATTCATGAAATTACATATTCTTGATCTTGATTCTTTCCCTTGAAATTTTTCTGTATGGTTCAGTGTAGTGAATTTGATTTGCTCAATAATATAACAGAGCTTCTTGTAAAGTTCACTGCCTGCATTGCATTGCACTGCACTGTCACTTGACCAGTGTACACTTTGACCGAGAGACTGAAAACGGGAAGATTTCCGGCCCTTCCTATATCCTATTACTGCGTTTCTTAATGCACTTTCTTGCTTAAGAAATCAGCCTTACCTCTCTCTCCCTGTCTGTTATATATTTTACCGTCGAAGGGGAAATTTGCGATTTGGAAAAACAAGTACCCAACGCTTATATTCAACTTAATTATTAAAGTATGGTTGTATACGTATATACACGTAAATTTCACTTGAATTGAAATGAAATTTCTTGGAAATCGTTATGAAATCATCGGAATACCTGAGGCTGTGACGTCGGAAAACGTTTGTAACTATATACATACATATTTGCGCCGATGTCACATAAAATACATGTCAGTCCGTCCCGTGTAAGCTTTTATCACAGAGAAGCAATAAATGCTTTTATTTAACACACGAAAATGAGAAAGCTCTGGCTTGTGTGTTGTACCACAAAGGCGATTGAAGTTCAGGGGAAACTGCTAAAGTTCTGTTTTATAAAATAAAAAGAGATCATATGGATTGGATAATTAACAAATTTAAAAAAGTACATTTCTGCCTTATTTTTACCGCAAATAAATAAGCAAGTGCAGAAAAAAGAATACTTTCTTATACCTACGACCTCCAAAAAACCATAAGTAACCAAATGGTGGCATTTTTAACGCATTTAGTTAGGCATTAATTGTCGGCCTTAATAAATTGTACAGAAAACCACCGACTATATAAAAATGTATATATATGCCTGCAAGTCAGTGACAGAAAACACATGCGTACGTACATTCAGTATCAAAATTCCAATCGCTTCTATACTAATGCAACAAAACACATACCACTGAACTCCCATAATGAACTTCGCAACGCACGGGGGTTTAAAGTAAAATCAGATGAGTCATCGACAAAATTGTATCGTGCATGTCACTTGCATCTTTTCTCGTATATGTAGTGTCAATTTTTTGTTAAAACGCGAATTTGTTGTGAAATTGTGTAAATGATTTTAATTAATAGGCAAAAACAAAAGAAAAAGCGACCAAATAAATTAAAATCAGAACGTCTAAAGCTTTGTTGATTGGACGCAAGGGTGTGGTTACGTCTTATTATTCTTATTGGCTGATTATCTTATAAAGGCCTTCCCTGTTAAATATAGTGCAATTAGTGTAAAACATGAAAATTGAAATTCCTGACACAACATCTGATGCGTCTTACAACAGTGAAAATAGCCAAAATTCCACTGACATGGGACAAAGGAGCATCATCGTAAGTTTGTTTTATTTTGTAATGTTGCTTTAATATTAATTAATTATGTGTATACAGCCTGAAAGTAGTGTGGATTTTACTGATTAACTTTCAAATTTATGGAAATTTATAAATAATTGAAGCAAGCGATTTTGCAAACATGAAAAATTTCCAGGCAGCACTTTGACAGATAACAATTAACAAGATTCGTGTGGTGTGTGTGGCTGCGGCTAGTATGGCATTGTTGGTATATATCGGAAGACAGTAGCTTACAAAAATGCACGTGCGAATAATTACAAAATATTTTGATATTTATTTATTTTCGTTTTTTTTTATATAATTAATAAATGATAATTAAGAGATACACTCCACGGCACTTATGTTTGTGAAGTTGCTGCGTAATTTCCCAATTACCTATACCTACATATTATAAAAAAACATTTCTTGAAAAATGCTGCACTGTAAAGGTTATAAGCAATATATTAATATTTTTTTAATATTTTCCCTACACCTCTTTGGGATTTCCACTAGAATATGTACTTCGTTTCCTTAAAATTCCCTTGGAGGGCACACTCGCAGGCTATTGCATATAAAGATCGAGAAACGGACAAGAAATTTTTCATAAAGCAAATCCACAGTTAAGTTCTTCGCTGCAGCGATCCATACGAGTGGATCGATATCCCATATCTATTGCTTCTGGGTGGTGGCAGTGAAGCAATTTGCGGATGAGCTTTTATGAACCGAGAAGAAATTTGAGACAGAGTTTGAGCGCCAATTCCCTGTTTGAGGTGGGGGCAATACATACATCTAAATCTAACTATTTTGGAGCTTCCATACTTTAAGAACATTTTTGAATATATTGCATGGTTTTAGGAAAAACAACTCCAATTTTCAAAGGTCTACCTTTAGTCATCCTTTTAATGCAACTCCAGCAATCATTAAAATTAAAATCAACCTCATAATGTTATTGCTGATCAAAAAAATATAAATGATTTAAAAAAAAATATCTCTGATCAAAACAAAACCTAAAGGGCTGATTACATAGCGCCCGTTCCGCTACATTCCGTTTCGGCTCAACTATCAAGTGATTACAACACCACGGGCCGTCACGTTTTGACTGTTATCTTGACTTTGTTTTTAAACAAGTTTGTGAAAAGCTATAAACTAAATGAAGGATTTATTTGAAATATTTGACATGTTTATAAATCTTTAATCTCTACATTGAATATAAATAGTTTCGGAGTGGCAGGAGGAGCTGTTGGTAAAACCCCTGAATATGGACAGGGATATTTCTGGGTATTTCGTAGCAACATACCAAAGGAAATATCATACTAGATACATATGATATTATCCATTTTATATATATAATTTATTTTATACATAAATAAATCACTCACTTTTAAATTATAAGTTATTTAATTTAAATTCGATTAAGTAGCACCGCAGTTCGCAATTGTAAAAAAACAAATGCCGAATTTTGGAGGTTATGTCTTCCGTTGAAATTTGCTCAACTCTGTCCCGGTTCGATCCGTTTCTTGCAATGCGAGCAAGTACACAGCATTAGGTAAGCTCAAATTTAACAGTTTAACGTGACGGAATGGAACGGGCACGATGTAATCCGCACTTAAGCCTCAGCCAACGTCTTCAAAAAATACTCTTTTTCCATACTTTTTTTTTTAACATAAAGCAGGATCATTATGATAGCATGCAATTTTTACAGAAATTGTGAGGGAGATAGTTAATTGAAATTTTCCTCTAGTTTTTATGGTAAAAATCGCAAACTGTCAAATTGTCCAATTGGAAATTGTCAAGTTTTTAATCGTTTTTTCGTAAATATTCAAAGACGGATCATGGAAAGAAGTATAATTTTACAATTTCTAAAATATTGAATGAAAGCACGAATGAGCTCGAAGCAAAGGATGAGATTATATCGAAAAAATGTCTCGCAAAATATCAGGTGGTACTGTAATTCAGTATCACAATTTTGTACGATAACGAAATTTTTATTTATTTCGTAGTAAAGAAAAAATTCAGTAATTAATCTGCTAATATGCAAACGTCAATCCACTTCATCCTATCAAGTCTTCACATGAAAATAATTCCACTCCACTATCGAACTAACGCCGGTGAAGATAGTTCCAGTCCGGTTCGTGTTCATATGACGAATTATCTCAAAGCGGAAAAATTCTAGCAAATTATAAAGGAAAAGGACCACTGCAGTGAATGTGTGGACGCACTGCTCCATGCTTGTGGACAGAAAACTACCTCAGAAACAACTTCAATATTTTCTATAAAGAAATATTTAATAACTTTCAATTTCGCAATATTTAATTACAAACTCAAAACTTACTTTTATTTATTTCGACAAATAATTTGACTTGACCACTGACTTATAACAATGGACTGAGCGATTTGCTATTTCATGTGGCACAAAAAATTTTGTGTTTCTGTATATCACCCTTAGAGCACCCTTTAAAACATTTACTACACAAAAATATGTAAAACTCAACCAATCAGATGAAATTTTACACCCGTAAATCGAGTTAAATTAAAAAAATATATTTTCTTGTGTCCAAGTGATATTTTAACCGCTTATAAGCACTCTTCTAAGAAATTAAACTAATTCTGACTTTAATTTTCAAAAGTTGTTCTTAACTGAATCCTGCGTATGGACAAGAGAGACGGCGCATGGTAAACACTATCTTTACCTTATTCTTTCTGCGGTGATGAATCTGCAGCCAACATAAATACATCAAATGGCATAAGTAAACGTTCAGTAAGCAATATTTTGTGTTGGTAGGTAGCTCCAACTCTGCCATAGGGCGAAAGAGAGAACTGTAAAATTTGTGCCATTCTTTCCTATAGGAAAATGGCAATACGCTCAGTCCATTGTTATAAGTCAGTGGACTTGACAGATATGTATATGCCACAGTACAGAGTCTTATATATAGAAAGAGTCTTCTATATACCTTGTGTATATGCCATTAAATTATAGTAACAACATCAATATGGCAGCAGGAGTAGTCGAAATTGACAAATTAGGGTTGCCAATAAAAATGTTTTAGTTTCAGTAACTATAAATACTTCCTATGCTTGAGGTCTTTTTAAGGCCAGCCATTCCCTTTAACTTGTACACGAATTTGTCTATAAATTTCTTTACTATTTTCGACACTCTCGTAGACCCACTTTCGTCATCACAGCGAGCTGAAATTTGGTACACAGGTTCATGTCGGGTGACAATTGAAACTGTCAAAATTTGAACCGGAAATTTCCATGGAAACCCGGAAAATTGGGAAAAATCATTTGAAAATTTGGTACAAATTTGATTAGTGATAAATCCGTTTCAGGAAAAATGCAGAGTTTTCCGATTTTTCCGAAAATTTTTCCAGAATTTTCCGACTTTTCCGGAAAATTTTCCGGTAAAAAAGTTTTCTAAATTATGCAGGATCAAGTTCCCTATCAACTGGCATCATTACTTTCTCTCCGACAATGGTGAAAACTTGCAGAAAAAATCGAGGAAAATTCATGTAAAACGCTTTTCCGGAGTTTTTCCGACCAAGGAAGCGTTTGAGCGTTTTGCAACCTAAGAAAAAGTTGTAGAGCGAAATAAGTTGCATAAAGTTGCTTTTCATCGATATGATTAGTGATAAATCTGTTTCAGGAAAAATGCAGAATTTTCCAATTTAGTTAACGTGAAAAAGGCAGAAAATAAAATAAGTAAAAAACGAGTTTTCAAACAAAACTGTTTGAGCAGTCGTTGGAAAGGCCATGAAGTTCTGCATACCAGCAGCAAGACGGTGACTGTTCACCCTGCACTTTTTAATATACAGGGCGTTTTGTGAAAACCTAACAATCCCCCCCCCCCATACGATTTTTTGCTTGCCTAGATGAGTACTATAACTTCCTGCTTTATGGACCACCATGGAGGAAACACCCTGTAGATTTAAATGACAATGAAAAATAAAATTTATAAAGAATGTTATATATTAGTTTATAAATTAAAAGAAGAAATATATCATAAAGACAATAGACATTCTTTATTCTTTATATTATACTCATGACTTTCACTTTCGAAAACAGCAGCTCACGACTGAGTAACGTGTGAAATGACTGAATAGTGAGGAGGCAAGCAAAAGGCACTCTCTTGCTAAAATGAACTAATTCTTATGAGCGTGAGGGGAAAAAATTGGTCGCGAGCGACCATTTCCGTCGTACGACGCCTTGCCTTTAAGCTTTGAGAAATATGCATCGCGAACTCTTGTACTACAGTCAAGTGGAAGAACTACTACTAAAACTTACTGAAGTAGAGGTTGGTAATATCGGAAAAGCTTTATCCAAAATAAACCATTAGAACTATGTGGACAAAAGCCCACCTCGTACCTATTTCTTTAAGTCGCATGCGTTTTTTACTTAATTCTTTTTTTATTTTTCCATTCTTACATTAAACTAACAAAATCATCTAGAGGGATAAATAAATAAAATAAATATTTATTATGAAAAAACTAGCAATTAACAATCTAGAATTGGTCTAAGACCAATTCTAATGGTGCTGTAGATGCATACCCGTATGAAATTTCATTTGTCCAAGTTTGATTTTTTGCTGGGCAGTAAAAATGATTATAACCAATTTTATAGGATTTCATATTCTGAAGAACTTTTCAGTACAATAGAAATGTCTAGGACTGGTCGTTTTGACAGTGTACGTAAAAAGCCCAGTGTACAAAATTTCAGCTGTCTACGTCCCCGCGTTCTCAGGCAGTGCTTAAATAGGTATATAGTGAAAAACGAAATTTTTGTATTTCAGCCCTACGAAGGAGTTGCCCGATTCATCCCGTTTTCGAACCAAAATTTACTTTTTTTTTTTAAAAAAGCCCGTGTGCAAAATTTCAACTCCGCAAGTGAACGTGTTCTTAAATTATCGTGAGGACGGACAGATGGAGAGACGGACATGCAACAATCAAAATAACTTTTAATATTATGCGTGGGTGTCCAACCCATTTTTCTCTACTTGAATTTATCTGTACGTTACAAATTGTATGATAAACTTAGTATACCCTATGATTTCATCTAGTGTATAAAAATAAAGAAATAAATAAAGATCATCGAATTTTCTAACCACTCCCGTTCTTGGAAACCCCCTCTTACAGTATAGTAAATATTAAATTCATATATTGAAATGTATCCACTCCCATATTATATATCAATTTTTTTCCGTGAAAATAATCAGATGGGCTTTTTAGAACCTCCTACAATCTTCACTTAAAAACGGGTCGGCAAAATACTTGGACAGCCCAGAGTGCCTTTTTTTTACTTTGTTGCATTTAATTTCTGCAGTACTTATCAGGCCAATAACTAATATTTTTTCAGTTTTCCTGTTAGATTAAAAAAAACCTACTATTGAAATCAGTCACAATAAGCCCCAGCACAACAATAAGTTTAAATAAAGCATGTGTCTGTCAACAAAATTAACAGCGTAAAAGACAATAGGCTGTTTCAACGTAAGCATGTTCTCTTGACTATGCTCGGATCGGAAGTAAAGAAGTTTAAAACAAACGACTGTTTACCAATAAGCATGTACATAGTTGCTTAGATGATATTAGTTTATCATACATATATTGCAATATTTTAAATTACCTGCGGCAATACTTAATCTAGGAATGTTTACTTTATATTATATTTTATGGGGACTACGGACTTACCAACCCCTTCTTCGTTTATAAAGTCCCACTCATGTCTTATAATGCAAAATACGTAATTATTCTAAAAAATAAATTCCAAACAAAAGTCTTGACCGATGACATACATAAATATCTCGTAGGCGAAATTATGTTTTTTGCAAATCTCATTAATTCGGTTTTTAGTTATATATTTATTCAAATGTGTGAGTCATTGTAGCTGACCACATTTTTCTCAGAATTGGAGAAATGTCTTTGGAGGAAAAGGGTAATAATCTACGTTGATTTATTTTAGTTTATGTGCGTCGTCAGTTACAAGCTCGGAAGATTTTAATTTGTAAATTAAAAAAAAAAAAAATTAAGCATTTATCTCAATATCGATAACATTTATTCATTTCCGGGATCCAGAGAATCAAAGCATCATGACTTTTTTTGATCTGTCAGGAATGTTCCTTTACTTCTACTGTCGTAGATAACTATAAATTTTCCACGTTTGGAGATATAGTACGTTTGTGAAACTCATTCGAATCAGTTTTCAAAATTTGTATGCCCTAGATGATGAAATCATATGCTGCGTTCCTTTTCTCGTTCTGAATGAATCTGTATGAATCGACAGAACGATGTCATATTATTAGTTCTGCGTTCATAGAAAAGGAACGAAACAGAACCATTTCTTTCATTTCATTTCTTTCATTTGATAAAAACAAGTATAATTTCGTAAAAATTGTTGTTTATGAAAAACAAAACCATTTTCCAACAAAGGCAACTTAAACTCAACTATTACCACTTCGTCCAAATTTTAAACAACAGTTTCACGAATACAAATTAAAATCGTTCTGATTAAATCCGGGAAAAACGCAGGTGCATTGAGATCCATTCGGTGTCCGAAAGCAGCGATTACAGATTGAAATTAAAACGTTCGGCAGGAGAAAAAGAAGGGCTTGGATTGAAAAAAATCATTCTGAACGAGAAACGGAACGCAGCATTTGGGTATACTAAGTTTGTCATTGCGTTTGTAACACCTAGAGATAATGATGGTATAGTAAAATGGATTGGACATGCAAGCATATTAAAGCATATATTAAAAGTTATTTTGTTTTCTCATGATAACTTGAGAACGTGTGTACTTAGAGAGCTGATATTTTTCAAGCGGCCTTTTAAAATAAAGTAAAATTTAGTTCAAAAATGTGACAAATCGGGTAAGGAGCACCCGGGACTTGCCATACAAAAAATTCGTTTTTCATTATATATTTAAATACTGCTTGAGAAGCGTCAACGTAGAGAGCTGAAATTTTGTACACGGAGTTTTCATAAAAATAGTAAATATAATTTCAAAAATGGGCTAAATCAGGCAACCGCTTTTTGGTGTTGCCATTTAAAATTTTTGGCTTTTTACGTATACTATAAAAGCGATCAGTCCTAGGCGTTTTTATTGCACCGAAAAGTTCTTCAAAATATGAAATTCTATGAAATTGGTCATAACCATTTTTAATGTTCGACGAACCGTTCTAGAAATATATGCGAAAAACCACTTCAACGATCAAACTTGCACTGATGGGTCCATACGAAATTACGGGTATTTATCTACGTTATCATAAGAACTAGTTTTACACCAATTCCAGCTTTTTTACTTTTTAAAAAAAGCATTATATTATGTTACATTATTTATTATAGATTTTGATAAGCAAATTTTTTCGCACTTTTGAATATTTTTAATTTTTTGAAGCTTGGAATTGGTTGAATATACGAAACTGCGGAACTTTAGAATATTCGATTAATTTAATACGAATTTTCAGAAGCACTACTGGACTTAAAGATATTTTATTTCATTTAACGGAGTGTTCTTCGAAACGAAGACCTCCATTCTTCTTTTATACAGAAAAGATGACCCTTGTATGTAAGTTCAATTTAAAAGTATGCACCTTCCATACCTTATTAATCATTTGACCATAATATACCTGGAACTTGGAACTTAAAATCTATAAATTAAAATAAAATATAAATATAAATATAAATAAAATATATATTATAAAGTTAAATATCCTCTATTCATCAATATATAAAGATAATGTCGTACTCACCTTGCAAATAGAACGAAGGGAAAAGTGGGATTAATGTGACTGCATGGAAAAGGACTGTTGTCCGCCACCAGAAAAAAAAGTGCTGAAGAAAAGTTTCCGAAAACTATAATTAAAAATATCTTTCCGATTAGAAACTGTCGATTACTTTTTCACGAAATCCATACAATCTTTAGGAGAGCCAAAATGAAAGTGGCTATCTTTGGTTATTTTATGCTATAAACTCAAAATTAATTTTCAAAATATTATAGACATGCGATTTGGCTATATTTGCGGCCATTTATGTTATTGTTTATCGCCAAAAATTTTGTCTTGGACTAATATTATAAATTCTTTCCAAGTTTCTAACTATTTTTCGTAATGTCTTAAATCTAAAACTAAGCAAAAGCAAGTTTATTGGTTTAATTGGGTATCCAGTTTTCAAAATTTTTATTTTATTTTTTCATTCGGAATCTTTCATCTATTCAAGCTCTTTCTAGACTCGTTTCTTTAGAATTGTTATGGTACTTATGTTGTGAGTGTGGACTGTTGGACATTAACACCTTGGCAAAGTGCAGAGAGTGGGG
The DNA here is from genome assembly GCA_963924295.1 of Dioctria rufipes. Taxonomy (NCBI): domain Eukaryota; kingdom Metazoa; phylum Arthropoda; class Insecta; order Diptera; family Asilidae; genus Dioctria; species Dioctria rufipes. The sequence continues at coordinate 168,158,119 of OZ002741.1, read as the reverse complement.
TGGGTTAAGAAGCTGTGCTACCACGAACCATATACAAAAAATATGCATGCCGAAAAAAATCTTGGTGTCTTTCCCCACCCGTTCATGCCATCTCCGGCACATAATTCGATGTCTTTAAAAGAATTTGAAACAGGACAGTGAACCTATTCAACCCTCATGATAAGAGAGAGCGCTCCGAGAGGTAGAAAACAAAAAACTTATAACGCCTATAAACAACTTAAATCAAAAGAAATATGACCTAGCTGAACAGCTATAATCTGTACAGGATTGAATTAGACAAAAAGAACTTTCTACAAATCTAAAATGTCCGAGATGTAGCAGCTTAGGTTTTCGTTGTGCTAAGTTCTAGGAATAATCCAAAATATGACGCGACTAATATTCTATACAAATTTTTGCAAAGTCACTATATTTTATAAATTATGTAGGTACTAAGCTTTTTCAAAAGATTCCTTCGAATCCAGAAATATGCACTTTTCACTGGAAAAAAATCTGAGACCCTTTCAAACGAGGCAGACTTTTAGGATTGTAAGTCTGATACCTTTAATGTTTGATGCTTATAATAGCTGTGCTCTTTTGTGTCCACAGAACAGAACAGAGCAAAAGATACACAAAAGAAGCCGTATACGTTTTCATAGGAAGATTTAAATGAAGTGAACAGTACAAATAGTTCGCTTCAATTGACAGAACAATTTGTTCTCTCCAGTATATGGGAGTTCTAGAACAAGGTAAACAAAAGAACACAGCTTATATAGAGCTTAAAATAGAAGTGAACCCAACTCGTGAAATTATATCACTCATATGGCTAACACCGACAAGTTTAATTTAAACTCGATTTTTAAGAAAATAAAATTAAGCAATTTTTGTTTGCCTAACCCTAAAAATAGGTATGAGAGGCAGAGGAAGGTTATAAATGTTGTATTATCATCTATTTCTATTGTATATATAGGGTGTTTCCACCTAGGTGGTTCATAGAGCAGGGGTTGATAGTACTCACCTAGAAAAACAAAAAAATGTATGGTAGGGGGGTCCATATCAACCATTTCGGAGTTACAGTGTGATTAATGTAGAATGGCTCTTCCAACGACTCCTCTCAAGCAGTCCCATACTCCTCTCCTCTCAGTTATGATGGTGTAAGCTGAAAAATTTGGATTTTCTTACCTTTTTGTTTTTTTAATTTGACCACTTTTTTTTTATAAGAAGGTGGTTTACATAACTTTTTTTTATAAAAACTGTAAACTGTGCAGTCCTCTATAATTTGACTTTTTACTTCTATGTCCTAACTGTAGCCGTTAAACAGTTATTAGCTCTTATCCTATTTCAAACCTATTCTCAAAGATTATTTGTTCCTTAATGACTGCAAACACGTCATTTAAAAAACTTTTTTGTCTAATTTCGGTATGACCTGAATAGGTTAAGACCAAATAACTCTTTAAAGGCTACGGGTAGCACATAGGTGTACTAGGTCAAAGTAGAGATAAGAGTCCACAGTTTATAGTTCTGATAAAAAAGGTTGTAATAACCTTTTTGTAAAGAGAGAAGAAGTCAAACTTAAAAAAAGGTAAGAAAATCAGATATTTATAGTTTAGACCTCCAGAACTGTTGAGAGGAGAGGAGGGGGCTGGTTGAGGAGTCATTGGAAGAGCCATGAAGTTCTGCATACAATGAGTTATTGTCGGTGACCGTACACCTTGTACTTTTTAAGATATAGGGTGTTTTGTAAAAACCTAGCATATTTTTTTTAATCACCCTGTAACCCCTTCCCTGCCATACAATTTTATGTTTGACTAATGGTGAATTCTTTTCACCAAAACCGAGCAGGAACTGAACTGAACCAGAACCTGTCAGATCTACACCGAACTTAGCCCTGTCCTGAGCGGGTACAAGGTGAAAAGAATGCAAGAACGTAAAATACCTGAACCAGCCCGGTTTTGTGGTGAAAAGAACAGGTAGAGACTTAGAACCTGTTTTATTTGTGTTTCGCGTCGCAGTAACAAATAATTTTGATTTGACGTTTAGTTCGGAACCGTAACCACAAATTTTCATGGAACAAGAAAGTTCAAAACCGGAGCAGAAACCGAACATGAACCGCTGTGAAAAGAACATACGTTCTGAACCAGTTCTGTGTCAGTGCGGTGAAGAAAACACCTTGGGTGTAGGAACCGAACGAGTTATGGTTCAGTTCAGGTGAAAAGAATTCACCATAAGTGAGTATTATCACCTGCTCTATGTGCCACCTAGGTGAAAACACCCTGTATATTCATTTGGAAAATCCACTGACTAAAACTAGACTATGTGCATTTCGTATAGAGCTTATTATTTGAAGTTCAGCGGAATAAAGTAGTTAAACCAACAAAAGAAAACTATTGAAAGGTGATCTCAGGTTAATGAAAGCAATTGCAGTAGTGTCAGTGGTCTATGTTATGCATATCAGTGAGGCTATCTAATGGCTTTCTATAATTTTTAGTTAGTTTGCTTATTTTTTTTCGAAAGGTGCTCGAACCTTCATATATTAAAACTCTGTATGTACTCTGCGTTCTGGGCCCACACCGCATTCACTACAAAATTAACTTTTATTAATATTTAGTAGCCTTGATTTCTATCCCACTTGTAGGTACATCTAACATGGAAATAATATTGGCCATAAATTTTTGTATATTCTGTCCACTTTAATCTAATTTCATGTAATAATAACAATTCTCTTGATCGAAAGCATAAAACTTTAAATATTACCTTCAGTTTCGACTTTTTGAAATAATATTTGCGACAAAGGAAAGGAAGCGATAAGAAACGAGAAATTGATAAGATAACTAAGTGATTGTGGAGCTGAAGCATTATACGCCCATAAAGGATTGATAACAATGCACACATAAAAAAAAATAACATAAAAAATTCGTTCAAAGAGGGTGGTAAGTGCTACAGCGTTCTGGTTCTACGAAATAATTGAAATAGTAAATATCATACTTGTGCCAAAACTTGCAATCGTTATGCATTTAAGTGTTAAAGGTCAACTTTAAAAAGCTCACAAAGAATTACAAAGTTTACGTGCTGACAAAAATATATGCTAAATATTTAGCTGCCAACGCCACTGAGCTGAGTGGGGGACTGTGGCTTGCTTTGATAGCTTCTGCTTGAGACCCATATAGTAGTATAGTACATACAGTGTTAGCAAAGGCAGGCTGGACTGGAGCACAGACATCACACGGGCTTTGGTTTGGATTAAGTGCTTAAATAATACTTTCCTCGAATCTCGACGTATAAAACCACTCAAGTGATGACGCATTAATTCAGTGTACCAGAACGGTTCGTGACGAAAAGATCTCAAATCTGGGGATAGTTTAGAGTGCATACCTACATATTTCGCGAGTTATTGAGTGAGAAAGTTGTGCTAAAGTTATTTTTCTCTTTTATGTTTTCCTTGCTGATTTTGCAGTTTTAAGTGACCTATGGTTTTGACACTGAAAATTGTTTTCTGTATTCTCCTTCTATACCTCAGTTAGTGAATTAAGTATAATTGAGGACGGGTTGATCAACAAGTGGTTACATTTCGTATACACTCGTACTATTGTGCTACAGTGGAGTTATATAACTCGAATTAAAATTGTTGGAGTCGCATGACTCATAGGTTATTTTTTGTGATTTCGTTTATTGCCTTTGCACTGTGGAATAAGTTTCAATTATCGTATATCAATGACGCTGGATAATAATATCTTCAACGACGTATTCCTGACTAGTTCGTGGAGTGGTAATAATATTATGCCTTTAACGCCAGTATCTAAAATGGTAAGCATTTCGATGACTGTATGAATGGCCGTTCATATATGTAGTAATTTTGTATGTAATTAGAGTACATAGCCATGCACCTACCTAATACTTGCGTTTTAAAATTTATCATTTATAAAATAGAAAAAACTTACGCCGTGATTTCCGACATGCTATTACGATTTTGAGGAAGTTCTAGTATTATTATTTTAGTCAATAACAATGCACTCAAGCCATATACAAAATTTGTTAACTTTCATCGCGTTAATTTATATATAAGAATAAAATCATGCTTTCAGGGAAATGCCAAATTTATCTGACATAATTAGGTACTGTAATATTTCTCTTTCACCGATTTCTTGGAAATCCATAGGTTTCTTCGAATAATAAAAAAAAAAAATGGTTTTGGCAGCGCATATAGCATGCTGTATTTTTTGCTATTGCAATCTGTTTTTCTTCCAAAGCGATAGCGCAAACTTAATTATTGATTCTTAGAAATTTAAAAAATATCTGGCGCCAGTTCAAGGGTTTGTGGCATTTTCAAGGAAATTTGTTAATAAATTGGTTGCTTAAATGTGCTTAACATATACATATATGTACCTAAATATAATATATATTTAGCATTTCTAATTATTTTACAATAGGTAGGTAGGTAATTGATGTTTGAAATTTTTATTTAATCAACATTTTAAATTTTTTATTGACAATTTCTGTACCCAGGTAATATTATCCAGATTTGTGATTAAAATAATTTTTCATGGATGCCCACTGCTTTCAATTATAAAGATTTTTGGGAATTATTATAAGTATAGGTATAGGTAGGTACTTACCTACGATAAAAATAATGTAAAAGAGTAGGCGGTACAATATTTTGGTCACAACTTGTAAATGGCATGCAAAACACAAATTTTAGACGCACATCATTAGGCTTCAAAAGCCTGTTGGTCCTGTTCTTAGAACAACTAAAGGAAGTGTAATAAGCCCGAAAAATTACGGCATCTCCCACTATACCTATTTCTCTGAAGCTTTGAAAATTTTACATCTTTCTATACATGCATTTATCCAATTATTTTGATAGTACTGTCCACGGTGTTGTTATTTCTATGCAGTGACTCTAAATAACGTTCTTCTACTTATCGAATTTGCTAAATAAATTTTCTGATAGTGAACAAATTTAATTTATGTATACATTCTTTGCGCGTTTTTTAAATTATCTAATTTGTTTCACTTCGGTAGTTTAGTTCTGGGCATTCTCACGTCAATTTCAAACTCAAGATATTGTAGCCGATGTATCATCAGGCAAAAGCCCTGCCTGGCGTAATTTAAGACAAAATCTGGTCTTCCCATGGCTATGGATAAAGTATAGGCACTCATGATATTCACAGAATTATTGTTGGAACTGTACAGTGCGAATATTTTGTATATAATATATATTTTATAAAATCATTTATTTTCAGAAAAACAAATATCGTTTCATTTTGTCATGCTTTTTCATATTAGAATTAGACTTTGTATATTGGCATATTGCTATATTGGCCGGCATTAAAATAAGATTAGAGATGGATCGACGTCGAAGTGAACAATGTAATGCAATCCACACGTGTAGTACCTACTGTCCCTAAAAACTTTTGACATAAGGCCTGAATTACAATTACGACTGAGCAGTCGACTTTGATTTTGCCCAAATGGTAAATGCATGTGGTAACCTGGGGATTACACGAGGAAGAAGTACCTCTTGCATGCAAGCCTCCCTTCCAACGCGTTAATAAATTTGACAGCAGAAGGCGCTAGCTTGATGTCTTATCACCTGGCATGCAAGTTCATTTAAAAAGAAAATGGCATTGAGACCTATGTACAGTCTTGTGTATATCGGCAATTATATCAATAAAGAAGGTAGCAGAATCGGAAAAAAGCTAGAATTGGTCTAAGACCAAATCTTATGATACCCTAGATGAATGCTCGTGTGAAATTGCGTATGGCCACCGATCTATGCAAGTTTGATTTTTGAAGTGGTTTTTCGCATATATTTCTAGACGGTTCGTCGGACAGAAAAAATGATTTTAACCAATTTTATAGGATTTCATATTCTGAAGAAGTTTTTAGTACAATAAAGATGTCTAGGACTGATCGTTTTCACAGTACATGTAAAAAAACTAAATTTTATATGGCAAGACCAAGAGGGGTTGCCCAAATTAGTTCATTTTTTAAAAATTTTATTTGCTATTATACTATAAAAACACCATGTACCAAATTTCAGCTCTCCATGTCGACGCGTTCTCAGGCAGTGTCCAAATATATAGTGGAAAACGAAATTTTTGTATGGCGACCCCACGAAGGAGTTGCCCGGTTTGTCTCATTTTCGAACTTATTCTACTTTTTTTAAAAGTTCGTGTACAAAATTTTAGCTCTCTATATATACGCGTTCTCGAGTTATCTTGCGCACAAACAGACGGACATGCAAAAATCAAAATAACTTTTAATATTATGCGTGGGTGTCCAATCCATTTTGCTCTACCATCATTATTTCTGTGCGTTACAAACGGAATGATAAACTTAGTATACCCTATAGATTTCATGAAGGGTTTAAAAATGGCATTGAAATGTTTAGTCTTGCGTATATTGGAAAATTATAGCAATAAAGGAAGTAGCAGAATGATAAAAACCCAAGAAAAAATAAAGCGGAAGGTGTTGGTAAATGAAGCAATGCAAATGATCCCAGAAAATCTCATTTTCCCAGTATAAATTTATCAATTTCTCTCAAGTATTTCTTTTCCGCTATCTTGAAAATGTTAAATGTGCAGACCACATCATATTAGCTCTACGTAAACGGCACGATCTAAAGTTTTTTTTTTTTTTTGTTTTAGCCCAATATTTTGCGATTGGCGTTAGCTAGGGACAATTTGGAGGATTCGCTTCCTTCAGTACTACAGGTATGCATTGAGTATCGTAAAATCTCTCGCTTTTCTGCTTTAGTGACAAGTTGCTAAGTCCCGCCAAAAGAAAGCTGATGCATCGTGCTTTCTAAAGAATGGATGAAGACGTTTCTGAAGACACTCCAACGTATAAATCCGTGTTGATTGTGCCTGTTGTCACGAAAGCTAATGATTTCTGCTTGCCAAATTAAGTATTTACTGGGAAATTTGGTACACCGACGATTTGCAAACTTGGGATCTGCATCGGGTATACGCATAGATGAACAATAAGTATTCATTTCTTCCTAGAAATTTACAGAAATTGTTTCGGAAGAATTTTTATTCACTTTGGTGGCCGACTGGAGTTATTTTCAGATATACATTCAATACGTTCATGTGTGCCGTTGCCGGCCTCCAAAAATGCATAAAAATTCTAAAGAAAAAATTTAGGCCTTTCCTACATCAGACCAAGGCACCGTTGATTTCATATTGGAGCGAGGCATTGCAGGCTTACCCTTTGCTTACGTTATCACGTCGAGGGATATCGAACTTATATTCGAGCGAGGGGTTGGAGATTTTTGTTCTAATTGCCCAATCTTTGCACGATATTAGTTTATATATGGTACTCCTTTGTAGGTATGCTACAATACTATTGGCTCCAATTCTGGCAGAAGTCAATTAAAAATGTTGCAGAATTCAAGCAAAAGTTAGTAGAAAGCTTTCAAATGAGACAAGACGATGCAAAAACTCTCATCAAAATAATTGAAAGCAAGACTACCAGGGGAATTTATAGAAGATTATTTGTACTAAATTGTAGCGCTGGAAAAGAAGATCAACTTCAATTAAGTTTCCATACATATTATCATATCGGGATTCGCTGGTAAAAATTTAATAACGTTCTCACAGCGTTATCCTGTATACATAATTAATAAAAGACAAGTATCGAAGTAGGTACTGTGTCAGTTACTGGCTTTGTAGCGGAAAATCAGAATTTCTTAAAGAAATTTTGAGAGCGTAGGTACTATATGTTTCGATCTACACTACACTGAGCTCAGATGTCCAAAAGTTGGTGGTGGATATACAAAGATTTATTTAAAGGGTTTCATTGCTGTCCTGATGAGATCGCCCTGCACTGCTGATCGAAACACACAGTATGCTATCAAAATTTCTTTATAAAAATTTGATTTTCGGCTACAAAGCCAGTAACCGACACAGTTCCTTGGTACTTGTCTTATAAAAATTCTCGCAGTAGGCTGAAAATTGCCTGTAGACTCGTATATTGTACGGGTCTCGAAAGATTAATATCTACATTATGTATATATGTATGTACATCTAATGTAGGTATCGTGTGAATAATTTTTGAGTCGTATAAACCTGTTGGCAATGATAATTCATTTGGGTTAGTCGTTTTTTCCGCAAATGTGCTGTACAGCAATACAATAGGAGTAGGCATTACTTACCTGAATTAAAAGTATCATCGGCCAATAAAAATCTCGCTAGAGTACCTACCTACTATAGTAGCTATTATATTAAATAGCCTTCAAGAAGTTCCAAATTGAATCTATAAATTTTAGCAGGACATGTCTTCCAATCAGCACACAAAACAATTTCATCAGGATGGCAAACAAAAATGAAGATCATGAGTGTCTGCAGTACATGGAGAGAATCCAAGTTGCTAATTATTAAATACATATATATTTTTTTATATTATCGAATATAAAACAAAAATATATCCGTGTTGTGCAATTATAAAGTGAAATCTTCTTATAAAAATACCCATAAACCGCTGACAGTTAATTAGGGCTACGGTAACAGTCTGAATTTCTTGACTCGCCAGGATCAGTTAGATCTGAAACTCAACTCTTCATTTGGTGTCTTTCTCTCACCTCACACGCAAAACTCAATGAACGACTACTGTAAGAATTATATTTCTAGCAATCCATTATAGGTTTGCTTCATGCAGGACTTTACTGTAATCACATATTCTGTTAAAACATAAGTTACCGAGGAAAAAACTATATTTAAAATGCATCGCAACATATTTTGGTTAACCATATTTCATATGAAAGAAAGGTATACTCAAACAAAATCTCGCATTTCAATAAAATGACACTATCAAAGGCGTTCGCCGATGTCAATTTAGAAAAATGTATATAAAGAAAACGAACTAATCACTTTCCGGGTGCCATTGACACAAACATATGTATTACTTTTAAAATAAACAATAATATTTTCACCCAAAAGGAAATAAAAGTCGTCAAATAGTTCGCTCCATGTCTAAACAGTCTTTGTCGGTTAAAATCGTAAAACTTATTGCAAATATGTATACCTACCTACCTACAATTTGAAAATTTGTAGATATTTATTTAGTTGTTTGGCATATTCCCCTTTGGTATTCTTTTATTAGAACAAATCAAAAACGTAACAAACCAGTTTCAAGCAAGTTATAGTGTAGCTGGGCACAATCTATTACGCACGTGTTCAGTTCTATTTTCATGGTTTTACCAATTTCTTTGTTCGTATGGTCAAATCCGCATAGTATAAAATACTACTGATCGAAATGAAATCATTTGTTTTTGTTTTATTCTATATGGGTGTTTAGTCTTAACTACATACTTTTATCGTTACCAAGCCACAAAACTACAAATTTCGAGGCTAACCTCCACCGTTATACGCAATAAAATTCGCCTTATTGCTTTGAAAGGAAAAAAATCTGTATATTCTATTAATTGCTGTAACTTCTTATTAATAAGTAAATATCAACAATATTACATATGTATGTATATATTTTACACATCATGAGGGAAAAAAATTTCACTGCTACAATTATTGCGCCGCAGCGCAAGAAGGTTTCTTATTAAAATAGCTTACCGCACATCAAACACAGGAATGTGCAAATTACAAAGGTTCCATATTTGGATAATAAAAGTTATACTTGTCAAAAAGCAACAAAAACAACAAATGACGAGAACAATCGAGCAGGCATGATGACTCATATATAGCAAGAAAAAAAATATATATACATATATTATTATTTTTTACGATCACTTTTCGTATATGTATATGTATATATTTTATACATATGTGTTTGGGAAATTTCCGAATGTGTTAAAACTACTCGTATCTTACGAGCACGCGTAGCCTACCTGACTCAGGTGCGGCTTCGATACTTTTTGCGCGATTTGGACACAGCAAAATAACCTAGAAACCTTTGTCTGGCAAGTCAACGTGTTTAACTGTAAATGTTGTTGACTTTCTCACAAGATGCGGATGATAATTAAATATGCAATTACTTAAAAAAAGTTGTCTAAAAGATTTTGACAAAATCTCCGAATAAGATGCACCTGCGATTTGAAAACAGTAAATATATTGTATCCTATGTGGTAAAGTAGCGAGTAACGAGCACGCTTAAGAGAATTTTAGCTTTGCGGTGTATACCCATATTCTCATTAAATGATTATATTATTTTCTTTTAGCAGCTAACCGCTTCACACTCTCTGTAAGGTTACAATTTATAATTTGAAATTAATATTTGGATTTTATTAAAGTTTAAAAAGTTAAAAAAAAAAAAAAAACAATATAAAAGGTTGTATGCACCACTATGTACCAGTAGATTAGATTATATTAAGGATTAAGCTGGACGAGTGGCCTTTGTATTGCAGCCATTCACTGGGTGCGTTCACTGACACGATAACGTCTTGTAGCGTAGTGTTAGCGTAGCGTAGTAAACTATGTCAATAGAATAATTTGACAGTTAATTACTACGCTACCCACTTTGCCACGGTGAACGAAAGAAAGCATAGCGTAGTGTAGTAAAAACTTTGAAATTTTAGAATTCGAGTTTTTTAACATAAAATAATAAAAATGTTCGAAAATGTATGAAGAAATATTTAAAACGAATAAATACAATACAATGATCCTAGAAGATTTAATATTGCTATTTTCTTATAATCTCCCAATCTGGAAAACTGTCTCCTAACCTAACAAAGATTTTATTTATCGAATCCATTCCTTTATACTTAAAGGCTTTAAATATAGTCACTCTCAGTAGACTCATGTCGTTTTCGTTTGAACATCAGTTTCGCTCTGGAGGCAACCTAATTACCTAAGTGCTGTCAAAACGTTCGTTTGAAGCAAAAGTGACATCATGGGTTGCTTCTGGTAGCAACCCAAAAAGCATCAGTTTCACTCTGAAAATTTACTCGGGTACACTATGGGTTCACTCACACAAACAAAGTCTAGTTGTGATTTGATATAATTTAATTAATTTTAAAGTCAACAATTATTATTAAGACCTCTACTATTATTATATTATCCTCAAGATTTTTCTGCAAACAAATTACCAACGAGTTTTCGCAAAAAGTTCATAGCTACTTTGACGTTAGTATACATACAAGCGAACTTTTTCAGGTGCACTCTGAAACCGTTCGATTGCATGGGGTTGCCTCCAGAGCGAACCTGGATGTTCAAACGAAAACGACATCAGTGAACGCAGAAGAAAGTAAAAGGAAGTGTTTCGGTAGCGTTTATCTGTCATTTTTCATACTCAGTGAACGCACGAGAGCGTTTGGTAGTGTCAAAAAGTCACTTTTTGCACACTTTTTTCTGTCGGTGAACGCACCCACTGGCTTAGGCCGTGTTCACCCTGGAGAGGTTTGAAGCGATGCGGTTCCGCGCGCAACCGCCTGAAAAAGTCACCGATATGGCAAACAATGCGAGTGTTCATGTTGTCGCAGTTAAAGACGGTGCGTTACGACTCGATCCAGAGCGTTTAGCTGCGGTTAAATGAGACATCAAAATTTTTGATTTCAATCGCGTCAAAACGCTTGTGCAGTGTGGTGAGTGACATTTTGAAAGTTGTTAGTTGAGGAAATATTTGACGAATGGTAAGCTTATTGAGGCTATTCGTAATGGCGGATACTGTAATGGTGAATGCTTTTCTTTTTTTACTATATAAAAAGTACTAAAAGTAACAATTGTCATATGAAAATATGCATAAAATCTCTCAGAATGTTGTTCGAGTTCACTGAACAGATGATGAAATTCACTGGAAATTGTCTTTTTTTTTTTTAAGGATGCACTGCAATTTTCATTTTCTTTTTTTGAATTTCAAATATGAATTTTTATATAGAAAAACCAGCATTGACCTTGACATGGACATGTTTTACGCTCAAATATCAACCGTTCGAAACAACATCGAATTGACCAGAAATCAGCGTATTAGCGCTTCTAGAGTTTTGAAGCGGTTACGCGCGCAACCGCATTCTCCAGGGTGAACACAGTCTTGCGCATCGCTTTCTTTATAGTTCATCCAACAATTCCACAGCATTGAAGTCCATCTCTGGTCCATTCGGTTCTGAATCCAGATTTGGATGGTATGCTTCATGTTTTGTAAGATGGTTCCGACCATATGAAAGGCGTGGAAGCTAATTTTTTGGCCAGTAAATCTGCCTTGTAATTCCCATCAATTCCTGAATGTCCCGGCACCCATTGAAGTGTTGGGTGGTTCCTTGTGCCGAGGTTTGCTAATGCTTTAATATTTCCACATTTACTTCGTTTTGACCTCGGTTGATGAGATAGATTTCAATGCCGCTTGGACATCTGTGTAGGTATATGTTTTCCTGTTAGTGTAGGATCGACTGAGGTTTTCGTATGCACATGTAGTGATGGCATAAAATTCTGCTTGGAACATCGAGGCGTATTTTCCTAGTCTTTGATAGATATGCGCTCTTGGTTTTACACCATATATTCCTGCTCGTACTCTTTTCTCGGTTTTAGAACCGTCGGTGTACCAGATTAGGGCTTCGTTTTCTAGATTTGTGTCTATTTCCTCCTTATTTGATATCTTAATCTGGAGAGGCTGACAGAAGTTGTGTTTAACCACAATCCTGTCTGATATCATGTACAGTATTGGATTTGCTTCTATTCGTTCTGTTATAGTGTTTAGGCTCTTGGAGTCCTGCCTCTTTTTGAACAACTTTGCTGAGTGCTGGGAGATTCAATAGTGCCTCTAGACCGCCGGTAGATGTTGTGCGCATGGCACCAGTTATATTTAGACAGGCCATCTTTTGGAGCTTTGTTAGCTTTCTGATGGTTGTCTTTGTGTACATTTGTTCCACCATACTGCTGCGGCATAGGTGATCATGGGCCTGACTACTGCTTTATATAGCCAACTCATTATGTTTAGCTTGAGTCCCCATGTTGAGCCAGCCAGTTTCTGCCGTTCCACAGTTTATCATCGAGAGTTATCCCAAAGTATTTAGTATCTTTGGACTTTGAGACCTCCTTACCAAAGAGGGTAGGGCTAGTTATATTCCGTCTTCTGGTAAAGGGTATAATAGTTACTTTGCTGGGGTTGCGTGATAGTTTGTGAACAGCACACCAGTCTTAAAGCACTCATATATACCTTTGATAATGATAACAAGGTCATCAGCATAACCTTGCGATTCAATACCTTGGTCGCTTATTTGAACTAATAGGTCGTCAGCTACCATGGATCACAGCAGCGAAGACAGTATTCCTCCTTGGGGACAACCTCTTCTGGTGTGAACCTCCAGTGTCTGAACAAACAGTTGCAACCTGATTTTCCTGTTGGCAAGTATTGCCTAAATCCATATGTTGTATTCACTCCATGTTTGACCAATGCATGCATTATTGACTTAACAGAGGTGTGATCAAACGCGCCTTCAATATCTGAAAAAAGAGCAAAGAACTATTTCTGTGTTGTCAATATGTTTTTCTATACCATTTATCAAGTTTAGTAAAGCGAGTTCTGTTGAGTTTCCTTTTTGGTAGGCAAACTGATTTGAACTTAGTGGATGCTCCTTGAGCGCTCCGTCTCTAATATGCCTTACCGCTATTTTCTATATTAGTTTAAGAACAAAAGAAGTCAGGCGATACCACCTGGACTTCTAAATTGCCTCCTGCCTTAGGTATATATTAATTACTCCATGTTTTGGGAATTCATCCCCATGCAAAACTTGCTCTAATGGTCTTAATTAGGATTGGTAAAAGTTATTCCAATTCTTTTTGTACGAAAGCGAGTAAATGAGTTTATGGCCCATTTAAGTGATTGTGTTGTGAAGAGCTTGGCAGCGGCTCGCCAATTCTTTCTTTTGGGACGATAATCGTCTGCCAGGGAAGGGTCGTTATACTCCGCTCCACCCCCACTTACTACAGATCCTGGAAAATGTTTCTGTGCAAAATGCCCCAGAGTTTCTTTTCCTGTTCTTGTGTAGCTACCATCATCATTTTCTAATAATCCGAGTATATTAGGGGATCATTTTGACAAGACCTTGTGGATTCTAGCAAAGATACAGGTGTCTCATTGATACCTTCTGAGAATTTTCGCCATGATCGCGTTTTGGATTTCATTATTTTCCGGTTATACTCAGTTAGGCCTTCTTTGTATTCTTCCCAGTCCGATATTCTTTTCGCTTTATTGCATAGCCTGCGTACCTTCGCCCTGAGTTTGGTAAACTGGTTATTCCACTAGGGTTTTTGTATCAGTAACGAGCATGCTGTAACCACTGATAAGCATTCTGGTGTTCAAACAACGAACATCCAAATTTTTACGTTGAAAACATATTTTTAAAGAGTGTTTATATCCTTTTCAATTCCACGAAAACACACATTTATTGGGAAAATTGAAAAAAATGACTTTCACTATATTTATTTTTTTATTATCCAACATTAATATACATATACATACATACTATACTATACTTCTTAATATTTATTTTTTTGTCTGGGGATGCTTCATTTTCTTTGTTTTCAGTTCATTTTCTTTTTAATGCGATTCGGTTTTTATTTTATTTTCGATGTCCTTTGGTTACTTTCCTCCAACATGGTGGTGTTGCTTCTACATTCTCTATTTCGTCAACTTTCTCCTGTAAATCCTGAAATATTTTTTCGATATTTAACAGCGAATAAATGCTTTGTTCTGCTGGAGAAAAGTATAAAACACTTCTTCTACAAAGTGCTCAAAAATTTCCGACACCATCCAGCCAGATTCTAATTTTTGCCATTTAAAATCATCTGGTATCGATTCAAGTATATCCATTCGCATCCTTTTATGTAGATATATTATCATGGGTGGAACTGTTAGATCAGAAGCAGAGAAACTGAACATCACAGTCAAATTATCCATGGCTTGCCTTTAATCTGTCTCGTAGACATTTTTGGTTCCTAGAAAACTGTAACTTACATTTAAAATAAATATTTTATAATTAAGTCCTAGAATGTATTATTTTATCTTTTAGTACCAAGATCTTCCCAATTCATTTAGAAATTAGTTTCGTCGCCCTTGAAAATCCTTTTTGGATCACTGAAAATATTGAACGTGTTTTTTTCTTTCATATAACATTTTATTTGAGAAAACCATCCCCGGATATCATTTTCAGATACATTTGAACTCGAACTGGTGACAGCTTCCGATGTTCTTGCAGATAATTCGTGATGTCTCGATAAAAAGGATGTTTTCCATTTTTTCAGATATATTTTCTTTAAAAGGATTGTCTCGAGGTACATTATCAAGGAACTCTTTCACAGCTATGTATCTGGACATCTTCCTTTCTTCTTGAAAATCCTTTTTTATGGTTATCTAGAAACCATTCTACTAGTGCTTTATCTTAATTCTCTGTACGAAATACTGAGGGACCAAAAAAAGACTTATGTGCGGCCGTAAAGTCTATTTTGTACAGTTTCTTCTCGAATATATATTTTTTATCGACAGTGTGGATTAAGTTCCATCCTTAATTACCTGCAACGTCCATTTCAACTTTTCTTCCGTATAATTTCTTGTTACTAATTGTTACTAATTTGTGAAGATGGTTTCATGAAATTTCACGAGTTTATCCAATAACGAGCATTTCAGTATCCAATACTGAGCACTGTTATGGCATCAAAACTATAAAATTTTTGTTAAAAACTATTTTTAAAACAATTTCTTTCTTTTCACAATACAGGTTTCATATTATTAATTTAGTTAGACATTTTAGTTATATTAAAAGCTTTCTTGACACACCTTATATCCTTGGTAAATTCTTTAAGAAAATACACTTTTTCACAACCTTTCACTTTGAACTCAAACAACTGAACTACACTGTTCTCTCAATACAAAAGATTCTGAGAATATCAAGAATGGTCACAAATTCACTGAAATAACTAATTAATGCGACTAAAAGAGAGAGAGTGCTCGTTACAAGGGATAGTACTCGTTACTAGGTACTTTAACCTATTTGCGTAATGGTACTTTAGGATATCATAGGAAAGTAAACGAAAATAATTTTTGTCGGGAATTCAGCAAACATTGGCAACTCATAAAGATATTTTTTTTCTTTACTCTCCTTGAGAGCATATCGTCATAATCTGAATGTGTTCAGGCTATTTTGACCAGGGTTATGTATGCACTTTCCACTATTTCTTTGTTTCTACTCTTTTCGAATAGTTGCTTGTTCTAGTCGGTCTTCTAAGTATGTGGCCTATTTATTTCCATTCTTTATTTAGTGGTGAATTTTTTTCCCCTGAACTGAACCGTCACTCGTTCGGTTCCTAAGCTTACTACACTGACCCAGAGCCTAGTTCTGCAAATTTTTTTTTCACATCGGTTCTATGTTCAGTTTCTGCACGTTTTGAACTTTCTTACTCCATGAAAATTTGTGGTTACGGAACGGAATTATACGTCAAATCGAAATTATTTATAATTAAAGTGTGGATGTGTGGACATATTGTTTAAGTGCATTATTTTATTAAAATGATTTATTTTATTTTTGTTTTTTTATATAGAAATCATACTGGATGAACCGGTTACTCTACTTTCTTGCATTCTTTTCAGCTTGTACCCGTTCGGAACAGGGCCAAGTTCGGTCAAGATATGACAGCTTTTGGTTCAGTTCTGTGTCTGCTCGAATTTGTTGAAAAGAATTTACCATAAGTCATTTTTGTTTATGTTTTGCGCATGATTTGTTATAGTTTTGTGTTCGACTTTAAGGCCGAAATACAATGAGGTCGACATGGAATTTACGGCGACAATTAGAGCGTCATTCTTAAGTTTGTTGACATCAATATTGGTTCTAAAATGTATGTTTACAAAATGGGAAAGATATAAAAAAAGCTATTAAAAATATTGAAAGCAACTGCTCGGCACATGATGCTTACAAAAAATTAAATAAGAAAAAAGAAGGACATGGCATGGTACAAAGATTAACAAGCTTTGGCCGATTCGAGAGTAACTATATTGCCTGAAACGGTTTGAATTGTACAGTGTAAAGCTTCAAAAGCAAGACATGGTTAAATATTTAATGAAAACATTAGTTTCTTCGTGTAAATCACTTCGCGGAAAGTAAGTAAGTAAATTCAAACTACGAAACAAAGTTTAATTATTCTAAACTGTGGTTACGGCAACAAATTCGGACGGTGCCATTGAGTACGGTATTGTCAAAGGTCAAAATTTAATTTGTCGTCCTAAATGTTGTGTCGACATCATTGTATTTCCGCCTTTAAGTTGGTAGACATATTTATTATACCGGAAACATTACATTTGTTCAGAAGCACTTACATCGGAAAATTCTATTCGTTCGATGTTGGGACGACATCTAGAGTCCGAAGATATATGCATTTTATGACGCTATACCTATAACAGAACAATGATTTTTACGTCAAAAAATTATGCTTTGATTCTCTGTCTCTGAAAGAATGAACCGTTGAAAAACTGCTACTAAAAAAGCAAGGAAATTCCATTTTAATTTAACAACTTTTAACAATGGCTATAAAGAAAAAGGCAAAGATTTGTTTGTGTTTTTCTTAAAAGAAAAAATTATATGTACATTCAATTTTATACAGGGTGTCCCGTAAGTGGTGTAATATCCGAAAGCTACGGATAGGTCATGCTTAGACGAGCATAAAATTGTATGTGGGGGGGGGGGGGAATCCTAACGGTTTCCGAGTTAACGGGATTTTAAGATATTTGAGTATGTTTTCATAGATCACACTGTAACTTCTGAACGTTATACCCTGCGATGATTGAATATCTATCTTCTATTTATTTTCTATTGATAATCGTTTGACCTTTCCAGTAGTCTATAAATTTTTCCTCTCCTCCCCTCCGTTTTAAAGTTATGACTCCACAAAGTTGAAATTTCGGAATTTTAACTTTTTTTTATTTTTTTATTTAACTATTATTGTTATAAAAAAACACGTCATCAATACTAATTTTTCATATTGGATTTAATAATCCCAAAAGCTTGCCTTTAAAATACCTATCACACCTTGTACCCAAAACGTAACCCTTTCTGCAGGAGGAGGGAAAGGTCCAACGATTATCAATCGAAGAAATTTTAAATCATCATCACGGTGTAACGTTCAGAAGTGACAGGGTGATATATAAAAAGGTACCGATATATGTTAATAATAATGCCTACTATAGTTGAAATATTCAGCAAAAGACAATAGGAAGGAACGATCTAAAAAATAGCAAGTATCATTATCGGCCACCATATGGCTTATATTTTAAGTATATATGTATGTAGTTAAAATAATTTGACGATTTAATGTATACAGGGTGCTCCAGACTAATATGACTATATTTTGCCAAATAATTCCTCTTGTCCAGAAAAGTAAAAAAATGTATGACAGGAGGGGGCAAAATCTCACCCTACCGAGTTACAGGGTGATTAATAAAATATGCTCTTTTTTCATTAAGCACCCTAGTATAGGGTGTACGGTCTACTTCAAGATGGTACTGTATGCAGAACCTTAGCGCTTTCCTATGCAGGTTAAATCCTCCCCGTACCGCTCCCCCTCCAGAGTTTTGATGCTTAAAATCCAAAATTTATGTTTTTAAATTTTTTTATTTTTCCGTTATTTTTTAAAAATACTCCCACTAACATACATTTCCGTTACAAAATCTCGAAAGCCCAGAGTCTCCTCTTTAATTTAACCTATTACACTTATGTTCTATCTGTGACAAAGGAGTTATTAGCTCTTAAAGAGCCTATTCAGATCATATGGAAATTAGACGATTATCTGTCCCCTTATTAAATAATTTACAAATTGACGATCTTTCTGATTTCAAAAGTTCGCAAGAATCTCTTCAACTAACTTCAAAATTCTAGTTAATAGAATCAGGCGAAAAATAAGAAGACGAAATACAAACTGGATGAACGGCTGGCCGTTGCTCTGAGGTCTTTTACCACTGGCAATTCTTATCATTCCTTTATGTTCTTTTTTAAAGTCTCAAAACAGTTTATTTCAAAAATTGTTCCCAAAGTATCTAAGGCATTAATATGGAAGTAGTTGTATTGCAATCATATATGTACATATGTATGTCGGTAAGTAGTAACATCACAAAAAATCACTTGCACTGGTCCTTAAATGTATGTGCGGACATCATCACTGGCTGGATCTAACCTTGCAGAGTCTGTCCGTTATTAAAAAATTCCAAAAATGAAATTTCACTACTGTCTTCCCCAGCTGTTGAAAACTGACTGAAATCACTGTACAAACTTTAATAAACATCTAATGTTTTCCATTTTATTGGAATTAAATTGGAATTTTTTTAAAAATTCATAATTGTAAAATTTGCGTCCACATCCATCAAATGTTTGTCAAACATTTGGGAAATGTTTGTTATGTGTGGACGCGCTTTATTATACAAGAACGCCAAGAGCACACAAATTTATACTGAAAATCAAAGCTATTATATGATAACACTATTCCAATTTGACTTTATAATTTTTATAAAGTTACTGTGTACAATATTCCCTCTTAACAGTCAATGAATTTACAAGCTATCGGACAGTCGGACGAAAGATGAACTGACATGCTAAAATTGTAATTTGGTATTATTTTATGCACGTGTTAAGTTCATTATTATGCGTTAAAAATGCATGAAAAAACTTAGTACGTCCACTCTATGTTAGAGTAGCATTGAAAACTCTTAAAATGCCTATGTAGGGGTATTAGTTCCTGTAGAAATCCAAACCAAAAAACTAAAAATAAAACTGCAAAGGTTGGTATTTTTTATAGTATAGTAGCTCCACTTTCATAAATAATATTTAACAATAAATACAAGTGGATTATAATACGCTAGAATCGCACCACTTTTGGAAAAGTTACAAGTAAACTTTCAAATAAATGGCATCAATTTTAACACCAAATTAAAAAATGTTTAGAAGGAATTCTTGCACTTTACACCGAGAACCTTTATTGTATTTTTTTTAACTATTATGTAATATGTACTGCTTGCTGTTAGGTACCTGACCTGAAGTTCAGTTACCAGCTTTGTAGTTGCTAAAATATGCGTTCAATTATTGTTTTGTCTTCATTAATTTTATATAAGAAACTTTAAAACTGTACTGTTAATAGAGATATGCAATTCACGGTTAGTAGAGTTATTCAAAGGTCTTTAGAAAATGGTGCAGAGAAAAATGTGAGAATTGTTTTGTTGCGGAAATGTTATTTTATGTTACAGCCCTCATAATTTTTTAAAATTTGTCAGAAATATGGAGTTTTATGACAGATTGTGTTCATTGAATTTTCGGAGATATTTTTCTTTACTTAATGTCGCTCTATATGTGATTTTGTGCACTAAAAACGAACGGGCATAACCAATCTTATTCTTTCTCTCATTAAGAAAGCAAGTGGCGTCACCATTTAGTGGTCTTTAATATAGCAACGAAATTGAGTATCGTCCGAATACGATGAAATCCTTAATGTTAACGTGGATTTGAAAAGAATTCCAATATGAAGACAATGAAAACGACAATTAGACCGTAAGGAAATAATTATGTTTACATGCTGATTGTCCGTAAAACCTATTCAATATTAGACTCCTTCCTTAAACAAGTCTAATGACTTAAATGTTATGCAAACTTACTTTTTTAAGTAAGATGGGTGGCATTGGACTCGAACGAACACTCATATTAATATAAACATGAGCCTGTGTTATCAATTTCATGGCTGACAGAACGGTTTGAGTAGTTCTACTTTGAACAAACAAAATTTTATGGAAAATTTTTTTTGCTTACTGGTACTAAATCATCCACTCCAGGCTTAAAGAAACAAATTTGTATATTTATAAAGTTATAACTATAAACCATATTTCTATCAGTTGTGAATTGTGACCATGTTTACATTTCAATTTCTTTTATACATAGACACTACAGATCAGGGTAGTAAAGGTCTATAAAAATTGCTAAGTAGACAAACATTTTTGTTCATCTGATATCAGTCGTTTCTTTCATGATCAGAGGCAAGAGAAACGCAAATAGTTATTCTTTTCAAACTGCATACCTACAAAGTCTGTGTTTATTGGTTATTTTTATACGATACACTTTTCTAAAAACAGATCTCATAAATACATATACATATATTTAATAAACTTCTTATCGTAAAATTTTACAGTTTATTTAGTTTTTGTTGGTATATTAGTTCATTGAATTTTATCTTTGTCGCTGAAGTCTAACATACTTCCGTTTATTTATTTTTTTTTCTTCTTTTTATCGCCCAAACCAAGTCTCTTCAAAAAATCGCTATTCTCTGTACTTTCTAATAAGCTGTTTATACCTTTTCAAAATAATTGCTCCCGTTTAAATATGTAATTTTTTTTCGATGAGCTTTTATTTGCAAGACACCACTCGTGGATCTGTATACTTACTATATACATATGCACTCATTTAGTGTTTTCATTATACTAAGTATATTTACATAGTAAATACAATTTATATGGTGAGAGTAGCGACATGTATTAGTTTCGCGTATAAAAAAAAACTATGCAGAAAAATGTAACTTTTTTGGACCTCGTATTGAAGATTTTGTTATCTTTAATTCTATTTACAAATAATTTTTTTAAAAAACTGTTTGAGGGATATAGTGTTTCTTTTTATAAATATTTGGTTCTAGGGTGTGGCTAATATCAAGAGTGTTATATACATTTGAATAGCATTCAGTACAAGATAAAGAGTTACTTCAAGTGATCAATTATCACCACTATGGGCTCTTACGAATATTTTATCACATTGTTTATACGGTAGATGAAATATCGTTGGGTATATAAAGTTTGTCATTCTGTGTGTCTGTCCTCACGATAACTCAAGAACTTATTTATTTGGAGAGCTGAAGTTTTGCATACGACCTTTTAAAAAAAAAAAAATAATTTAATTTAAGTTCGAAAATGGGACAAATCAGGTCCTTCGTAGGGCTGCCATATGAAAATTTCATTTTTCACTATACAGGATGTTTCGTCTGTGGTGTTAGATGCGAAGGCTATGGATATACATAGGTCATCCTTACGCTTCGGGACTTAAAGGTATTTGCGTGTGTTCTTATAGATCACCCTGTAAATTCTGAACGTTACAGCCTATGATGATGATTTAAAATTGGTAAGCTAGATAATATCGTTGGACCTTTCTAATGGTCCGCTCCGTTTTAAAGTTATATTTCGGAATTTTAACTCAGCGTTTCTTTAATTAAATACTATTTTTATCAAAAAACGCGTCATAACACAAATTTTTCATATTTGATTTAAGAAGCCGAAAAGCTTTAAAATGATCTGTTACACTCTGTACCCAAAATGTATCCTTTCTGCGTTTTTTGCACTTTTATTGAGCATATCCAGCGAAAATGGATTAAAAAAATCATTCCCAAAAGATAATTGTCTACTCTCTGGCAGTTATTGAACTTTTCCGCTGGATATGCTTAAGAAAAAGTAAAAAATCCAGAAAGGGTGATACATATTTTGGGTACAGATACAGGTACAGTGTGATAGGTCAATTTAAAGCGAAGCTTTTGGACTTCTTAAATGAAAAAAAAAAATGGTGTTGAAGTTCAAATTCCGAAATTTTAGCTTCGTTGAACCATAATTTCAAAACGGAAAGGAAGGAAAAATGTATAGATCATTAAAAACTTCCAGCGATTATCTATCTAACAAATTTTAAGCTGTCATCATTAGGGTATAACGTTCAGAAGTTACAGGGTGATCTATAAAAACGTACCCAAATAGCCTTAAGTTGCATTATCTAGGAAATAGTTACGATTCCCCTCCCACACCCATTCAATTTTTTGCTTGTCAAAGTATGGCATAGCCATAGCCTCCGGGTGTAACATCCAAGACTGGACAGCCTGTATGTGTAATATTGTATACTCTCATAAAAATTTAAAAATTTGATGAAAATTGTTACTTTAGCTTAATACGAGTATACTGGCATCTGCTCATGTTCCCTAATCACCATTCTTTCCTACCCCGCTCTGCTTTTCACCATACAGTATCTCCTGAGCTTTGTGCTTAATAATAAAAAAAAATTAGCAGTAAATACATTTGCTCGAAATACGTGAGCCATAAAACTTGAAAGCTATCTGGCAGTATTTCCCTTTGGCAAAGAATAAGAAAAGACGATTTTATGTCTGCGTTGGTGCACAATCATTTTAGTTTGTGTGTCTCCTAATTTTATAATTACACTTAACGAAATTGCTTTTATAGAAATTGTAAAATAATAAGATTAGCATTTGCAATTATGTACTTTATTTGATTCAGAAAATTGTACTTTACCTGTGTTTTATTAGAGAGAATAATCTCGTGCTCTCAAAAGATATTTTTAGACAAAATAGTTCAGAGTTCAACAACATTTTTGTTAGGTATAATGCAATTCTTTGATTTAACATATTTTATTGGACATATTTGTAATTTCCAAAATGCCCATCCTGGAAATCATACACCCGATTTAAACATGGCGCATAATATATTTAAGCTATGACCTATGGAAAATTGGTGCATGCGCCCTAAAAATAAGTTTAAGTTATTCCAAATCTGCTGAGAGCTACTATAAGCTATGCTAAAGCTAACTGAGCGTATATATCTGGCCTGATGAACACATTGATTGCACAATCTTGCTGCAACTATACATATCATTATTATTTGTATTTTCCAGACGCTCGTGATTTGATCTAGAAAAGTAAAATACAAGTGTTTCTGGCTTATGTACAATTATACAAAACCCTTTGTGGTTGGTGCTCTGATCATGCCTTATAATATATTTCTTGATATGGAAATAACCACAAAGGGGAAAGTATTGACATGGACAAGAATTCGTAAATTAACACGTGCAAGCAGTCCAGAAAATTGAAAGATTGAGTTTGAGTTTGGATAGTACTATAGGTTGTCTAAATAAAAAGTTTCCATTCCTGTAAGTAAGAAGAATTACTTTTGGTATTAACAGTTCTTATACCTACATACATATAGTATGTTATGTATAGTATATCTTTTGAATAGCAATACTTTAATATTTCAAGTAATACTAACAGTATGCAAAAAAAATTTTAGAAATCTAGTAATCAAAAAATAATGGGTAATAAATAACCTAAATAACCTGGAAACCTGGACTTCGAACACGGGACATAACCGTATTTTATATTTTTAATAATGTTACATTATGTCGACATTTAAACACGTTACTTTTATTATTTATACAAGTTATTGTAATGTCAATATGTCAGTCCCAGATAGTTTTACTATATTGTATAGTTAGTTCTTCGGAATGTAAAAAGCTTTGACATTTATAGTGCCCATTTCACCGTTCAAAACGGAGAACAATGTTAACGATCTAACTTGGACATTTCTAAAATAGTAGATGTCTCCAGAATCCTTTCTGTGTTGTACAGAAGATGTCTCTATTCGCCTTTCGCTTGTTACTTCCAGCTTTCAAACTTTTAACAAAAGAATTTTCCATGACTGAATATTACATTTGATTTGGTTTTTTAACCATTTTTACTATACTGTATGCTGGAAAAATTTGATTTTTAGCCTCAAATAAAAGCTCCTATCACATTAACTACAAGTAACGACATCTCCTATACATACACCACAAAAATTATTCTGGAGACATATATTACAGTCTCTAATCGAGGCCTTTATCAATTAAATTTTTTTTCTTAGCTTCTTTTCGTATTCGTTTTTTTTTCTTTTAAATAAGTTTCAAACTTTTATGTTGAAAATTTCACATTTCACTAAACATTTTGTGCGATGCGATAATTTTGTATGCACCACATCAAACAATATCTAATGCATCTTTCATATCACATTAGGAAGCCACTCTGATGTGAAGAAGTAAAAAAATGTTTTCATCCCCTGATTTTTTTTTATTTGGCAAAAATAATTGCAGAATAACACTACAAAACTGTTTTCGTTTTAGTCGAATACGAGCCTCTGCAGCTTAAAAGCGCGAACAGGCAGAGGCGCTCGAACGAACGAATACTATTTTGCAGTAAATCATCATTGAACATAAAATAATAGTAACTAAGAAGGAATCCGGGTTTTTAAACGTAACGTGTCCAGCTTCAGTGAAAAAATAAATATTAAAAACGAAAAAAAGCAAGAGAGCATTCGTGATATAACACAAAAGAGCGAAAAAGTAAACCAATTAAGCGCGATTATGTACTTACTAATTAACCATAAAACTCAACAAATTTTAAATAATTTAAAAAAAGTCGAAATCAAAAGTTTCCGAGTAGAGTACGCTTATTTTAATAAAGTTTTATGGAAATTTGATTTTGCCCGATTTCAGCCACCGGAAATATCATAAAAAAACGTGCAGTTCTCGAATTGTTTAAACAAATATACGACTTTTAGAAAATTATTAAATTTCTGAAGAAGATCAAAACGAATTATTTTTACTAAATATAAATTGTGATATTCCAATAAAAGCGAGCTTAGAAACTCTTAAGTCTTATAAAATATTTTGCTCTACACGAAAGACTCGACATAAATACCTATTTTAAGCACGTGTATGAGAGAACACTCGAAGAGCCGACAGAATGGATGCTTGTGAAATCGCAAATTTTCTAGCCACCGAGCTTTTTATGCAACAGGTACAGTACATTTCGCGTAGATAAAATTATTTTGGCTTTCTTAAGTACTCCGACCGAAGCAGATATTTTATCGGCACACGATTGGTTTATTTTTAAATTTATCGGGTAAAGCTTGTTAGTGAGCGCAAGAATTAATACAGCATATGAAATACAAATACAAACGTTTGGTTCGGTCATCGCGCCGAGTATCTAATAAATTTGTTACACAAGTATTTGTATTTTTTTTAGAATACCCTTTTTACATGCATATGTACATACATATATTAATTCTCCCTCAGGTTGAGTGGATATGCAATTCAAATCGAAACTAATAAAATTTTTATAAAACAAGCTGGAATTTGTCTAAGACTATTTCTTATGATACCCTAGATGAATGTAATTTCGTATGGTCACCAATATGTGTTTGATTTTTTAAGTGGTTGTTCGCATATACATATTTCTAGAACGGTTCATCGGACAGAAAAAATGATTATAAGCAATTTCATAGGATTTTATATTCTGAAGAACTCTTCAGTACAATAGAAATGTCTAGGACTGATGTTTTTACAGTATACGTAAAAAACCTAAATTTTTATATGGCAACACCAAAAAGCCTTGCCTATTTTTGAAATTATATTTACTATTTCTATGAAAACACCATATATAAAATTTCAACTCTCTTGCAGTGCTCAAATATAGTGAAAACGAATTTGTACGGCAACCACACGATTTGTCCCATTTTCGAACCTAGATTTAATTTTTTATTAAAAAGTTAGTGTACAAAATTTCAGCTCTCTAAGTATACCCGTTCTCAAATTATCGTGCGGACAGACGGACGAACGAACATGCAAAAACCAAAATAACTTTTAATATTATGTTTGGGTGTCCAATGCATTTTGCTCTACCATCATTATTTCTATGTATTACAAATGGAATGACAAACTTAGTATACCCTATGATTATGATTTCATCATTCTAGGGTATAAAAATTATTTGGAAAAGGCTACAGAATTATCATGCCCGCCCTGTAAGATACGCAGTAGTTAAAAGAAGTTAAATCACGATAAATAGAAATTTCCGTGCCGAACAGAGGTGAAGATGGTTTTTATCAGATTGTGTCATATGTAATCTTGGATTTGTGTAAAATTATTTATCAGTATACAGGGTGCTTCGGATTAAACTATAATAAAGTATACTACGTTATTCATCCTTAAGAGCTGTTAAAAAAAAAAAAATATTAGCACTTTCCTAGATGACCCTTACTTACGTGATTACAAATTTGGCGAAACCAATCAAATTAGGAATTCTTTTCCCTGGGTCAAATTAAGAAAAAAGTAATTTTTTTCATGAAAAATATTTTCACTACCCACTCATACAATTCTTTTATCTCATAACCTTATAAATACGTGGTATACCTACCTTAAGATATTTTGATCGCGGAACACCCTGTATTTATAATGCAGTAACATTTTATTAATTATATATTATCATATACTATAATACTTTTTTTTTTAATATTCTTGCAAAATCTGCGCTTTTTACTGAAATTAAATCTTCAAATTCTGAATTGTCTCCCTGTATTAAATCGCAAGGCAGCCGTTCAGCTTACAAACCTTCTGGTTCATCTATCGTTCTCGGTACCGAAAGATACCTGGGTACTATTGATATTCACAAAAGATCCACGTGTAAGAATTTTAAAATAAAGAAATTACCCAATAGGCAAAAATAAGGATCAAATAAGAGCTTAGAAGTAGTTATGTATATAACTAATTCTCAAGGAAGTAGTAGAAAAAGTTCTTCCAAATCGATTGTTGATCTTCTTCTTTTTTACTCACAACGGGATTGGATCTGTCCTTTACTTAGAAGTAGATATAGAAGTAGTTGTTCACAACATCTGCATTAAGTGATTATATGCATTGGAGTGATTATGTAAGCAGGCAAATAGAATTTAGAATTACCTGGAAGCACGGATAAAAGTTACTGTTCGCAACAATTACAGTAGCAGTTAGGTTTTAGAGGAAGTAACTTTCTATAATGAAATTAATGTGTTAATATACTTTAAACAATTAACTGCTTTATAAAAATTGTACACCTTTATTTTCAACCGTTATTCTCCTTACTGATTAGGATTTTTTTTATAATCGTCGATATTTTAATAATTAAATATAAATCGACCGCTACGTAAGGTATCAAAACATAAGCTGCATATTGATATATCAGTGAAGCTGACCGGACGTTTTCTTATGGTTTACCTTACTGTAGATTATTGTCGTAACTCTTATGGCTAACAAGTATGGCTGATTCGAGAGGAATTTTTTTGTGTTGCTACGTCCCGGGGTGCCAATGTCATTTCCAGCGAATTTGTTTTGAGTTTCTCGTATTTTATTGACTGAAATACGTTTTGAATACATACATATATTAAAATATTTAACAAAACATTAGTTTCTTCGTTTAAATCACTTCAGGAAAAGTAATTATGTGCTAGTGGGAAAGCAAAGAAATTTCCAAGAAGAAAATTATTTCACTTTGATAAGGACGCTTGAAATTGAGACGAACAAATTTGTGACATTTTGTCGCCAAATGAGGCAAGCAACCAATTGACAGATAGTTCGGCCATACTTGTTAATCTTTGTATCATGAAATACGTTCGTTTAATAACAGAAATTATAATATTCAAGCAAAACGTAAATTTACAAATAATCTCCATATGTGTTTCACAGCAACATCTAAGGCTTAAGCCTTCGAGATGACAAGTTACCCGAGATAGAACCTTAAGTAACCTTAAGACTGTTCACATGACGACCACATGTTTTATTCGTATCATTACAGGCTCTCATTGGGTGTAACTCGGCTTTGAAAACCTTTACACATAATGGAAAAATTGGCGATTTGTTGCCGAAAAATTTTTTTCCTCAGAAATTCATCTGTTTTCATAGTCAGAAATCTCGAAAAGTAGCCATACTAACAGATGATCCGGTTCTCATAAAAAGCATCCCTCATTAATTACCTTTTATAAAAGTTCAACCCGATTGATCTACCTTAAGGGTTGTCAGAGTTACAGTCATAGTCATAGATAAATTTATTAAAAGCCCCGGCCACAGCCACGTCAGACAACGGTGGGCGAAACAAAAAGTTACAGGAATAAGCGATTGGCGATTGGGTATATAAAATTAACAGGACAAAAGTGTATAAAAGAATAAGAAGTATATAGAAGAATTATAAGGATAGAGCTAGAGTACATAGTTAGAGAGTTAAGGTAACTGAAGTGAAAGTTAATGCTGGCGTAAATGAAGATTAAGAGCCAGATTTTTGTATACATCAACTATTATAATAGTTAATACAACATATAAGTAGTATATGAGCATGAAGTATCAGGCACACAAAAACTTGCCTGCAACATACCTCTCATAACTTGAGCAAAATTAATTCGAATTGCAAGAAATCTTTTAAGGATAGAAGAAACAATGTTCCTGTGGCAAAAACTCTCACGATTCTTTAATTGCAATAAATAAAATTTATTTCTGTGACTGTTGGCCACTTATTGTCCATCATAAACCCTAAACGGTACTTACCAAACTGACACCTCTAGTGAAGGTGAAATATGATGAAGAACATTTGAAAAGGTAAAGAAAGTGAATTTCTTTTAAATTTAAGAAATCCAGGTA
Source organism: Dioctria rufipes (assembly GCA_963924295.1). NCBI lineage: Eukaryota > Metazoa > Arthropoda > Insecta > Diptera > Asilidae > Dioctria > Dioctria rufipes. Next base: position 168,128,943 of record OZ002741.1, on the reverse strand, counting down.
ATACATTGATAGTAAAAAGTCAACCATAGGGCACAGAGCCAAAATAAATTAAGTTTTTTCATTCGAATTTATTTTAAATGCTGTTCAAAATTTTCTCCATTTTTATTGATACACATTTGTGCTCTCTGTATTAAAGATTTTTTAATTTGAGTTATCCTCAGTTCTCTTCTAACAATTTCCGCAGTCTGGTAAATTTTTTCCAGTAGCAGTTCCCGTAATGTTATTTCATTTTCATACACTAATGCCTTTATGCGTCCCCAAAAATAAAAGTCCAAAGGTATAAGATCCGGTGATTTGGCATTCCAAGGAATAGGACCACCGCGATCTATCCACCGATTGGGAAAAATTTCATTAAAGTAATCTTTTACTTGTCTTGAATGAGCGGGAGCGCTGTCATGTTGAAACAATATTCTTCTTCTCACTGAGATGGGTACCTCATCTAAAAGATCTGGTTTATTTTCCTACAGAAATAGTAAATAATTTTTTGAGGATAATCTTGTTGGTAGCTCAAAAGGTCCAATCAATAGATTTCCTATTATACCGGCCCAGATGTTCAAACTTTTTCTCTGAAAATGGGTCGTTCTGGTTGCATGTGGATTAGATGATGATCAGTGATGAATGTGGTAAATGTGGCCTCGTCTGTCTATATAATTGTGGCTATTGAAGCCCTGTGCTGGAATACCCACCGCGAAAATACCATTCGAGGCTCAAAGAGCTTGCACACGCTGCGGGTGCAAGCGTTCTTTCTGAAGTTCTCGATGAAACTAATGAATAAGATAAGTTACAAGAGTAAGCACTACTGCTTATTTATAAAATTATTTATGTAGATATTACCTTTGTATGAGGGATTCCAGTTCTTCTAGATATTTGCCTGACGCTGACACCCGGCTCATTCTCTACAATGTCAAGTATTTCCGGTGTCTGAATGAATAGTCCTTCGACCCGACCTTGAAAACTCCCTGTTTCGCTTAAGCGCTCGTGCAAATTGGAAAAAAATCTTGTCGAAGGAATTCTCCGCGACGGATACCTACTACGGTATTCTGCAACAGCTTGAGAAGCATTACCATTACAAAATCCATACACGAAGTGCATTTCCGCTAACTCCCTATTTGAATATCTCAAACTCGTCATCTTTAAGTACCTACTAAGCAAATCTTTCACCTTTTAATATTCTGATAAAAAAAATATTGACCTTCCTGAAATAGGCTATTTATACCAACATTTCATCACGTTATAAAAATTTCGTTACTTCCAATTGGAACCAAATATTTTATTGCACATAGTGCAAACAGGACTTGAATTACTGCTCCGTCCTTGTCTTTTCGTTATTCCTTTTTAAACTATTTAAATACAGGAAATGTCAGCCGTGTCGCTGTGACAAGTTTTAGATTTTGCAAGACTATTATTGTCGACGAACTAACGTGTCTCTGTCATTCTGTTAACTGATATGGGATTGCCACACAAATAAATCATTTGTTAGTCGTCGATATTGAGATGCGATGTGATGTCCTTCTCATTGTGTTTTGATGACCCTAAGTCGCTCTTCGGAGAAATTCAGCAACTTTCAATAATGTCTTGTTTACCTTGTTTTGACACTACGGTCATGTGAATTTTCCTAATATCTGTCCTAGCGACAATAACACTTACAAAAAGTAGAAATTCGCGCAATATTTGCATTGCGAATTGAAAATTTGTATGACAGCGGCAGCGGCAGTAACAAATAGTTTTTCTGTGGATTGTATCCGATATTCAGATTGCACTACATCAGCACAAGGCAGCAAGCAAAAGAAGATGTTATTTCCTATGGGAATGAAAGATATCCACGCTGTTTATGAAAACAGCGGCAGCAAATTTAGAATTTCAGGTGACGGGGGATACGCTTAAGATTTATTCTTTTAACTTATTTAATCTATTTTGTGCAGGCTGGATCTGATTTGTTTGCAGGCAAAATAAGCTAATATATGCATGAAATCTTGAACGAATAAATTAGCTTCTGGAATACTTCAACAATTTGTTTAAACAACAAATTTAATTGTGAAGAAAGGTACAGCAACAACGGGAACTTATTATTTAAGTAATAAATTGCAACAAAGCCTGCATTCTAATTTTCCATCGTTTTAAAAATTTATTGTCAATTCATAAATAAAAACCCGAATAAAAATTTGACAAGTCACACATAAACAAGTTTTCCTATAGCTACTTTTTAGCTCCAGTGCCCGACCGACCGTAGCTTAAAATATATTAAATTATGCTCTCGAGAGCTGTCAAATAATAGCTCTGACTTTGCAGAAATAGCTTATTTGAGAAATCTTAAACGATTAACAGTATTATTTAATTCAAACTCGACTTTGGTCAACCTCTTGTACCAGTTTCCCGTAGACGTGCCTTCAACTTTCTTGGACAGCATTGGTTTTATCAAACGGCTTATCCTTTCAACTTGTCTATTTGCCTGAGATGAATGCGGAGCTAGTTTAATGTGAGCAATATTGTTATTCGCCCCATATTAGCTGGATGTATATCGGGTGCCATAATCAGAAATTACTTTACATGGTTTGCTGTATGTACTAAAATATGACTCAAAGTTTTGCAAATTTAATAAAACCATCCATTACTACAAGGATGTAATACTAGTTTATGTTTTTTGTGGACGGCAAAGGTCCATAGTAATCAGTGTGAACAACCTCGAATGAAAGGTCACCTTTTGGTATGTTGTGTACATTGTACCCTCTACTCTACTTTCTCGCATAATACATATCGGATAAACATTTCATATTACTTAAATCCATTGGTTGTGCTCGTAAAGTGCTCCTAAATATATTTGTTGAATCTTCATATTAATGAAGTAAAGGGAATGGTTTCAAAAATTTAATACTATTTTTAGAAAAAGTAGGATTAATTGATATAAACTTTCAATGTAAGTTTTTCCCAGTAATATTAGATTTGATTTTTTGAAGTTATTCCATTCTTATATGAAATATAAATTGTACACATTTGAATTTACTTTAATTTGCCACTAACTCCACTTGTTTACACTTCGCTATGATGCATTGCAAATTTGCCTTCTATTTCAGGAAATTTCAATTGTCACCAACTACTTTCAGTATTGAAATATTAAAAGGATTTCAAATAACCAATTAAGAGTGCAAATTATAGGTATTTCAAAACTTCTAAAAGAGATTTAAACTGGAAGGAAGATTCGATTTCTCATTATGTTAAGAAATTAAAATTGCACTTATTTCAGTTTAAAGTAAACAGATCCAGTGGAATAAATTTACGTGTTAATATTAAGCCTGAAGCTCTCGTTCCCAAGCTTCAAAAAATTTAACTAGCTATTAGCAATAGCACAATAGCAATGCCTAGCAGTAATACTTATAAAGTACTATTCAAAATTATGCACAAGACCTAGTATTTGCTCGGACTACTGGATCCTGTCGTCACCACGAAAAACTTTTTTGAGAATTAAAATGAATAAATCATTAATTTTTTATCAAGATAGAGGCTTACAAATTGATTTTTATAAAATAAACTACTTACGGGATTTATCGGCTTTTTGGGCTACTGAATAAAATTACCTCAATCTTCATTCCCGTGTTCAAATAAACGTGTTAAGTAATAAATGTTATTCAAGTTGCAGTGGTCTCAATTTTAATATTTACAGAGAATCACTTGAACAGTGACAAAATTTTGAAGGCATTGGATGTAATCGTTGGAAGCTAAGCAATGCAGCAATTTTACAAAGAGAGCATCTGTTAACAATCAAATCAAATTTTGATTATCTAGTTTTGCGCCTACAAGAGCTTTAATGTTGAACGCGCCCTCGGCAGCACGGACGACTGTGTTGCTTTCTCTCAATCAGCTGACTGCTCTTGACCAATAAAAACAATTTGCTGCCGTGTCAATTTAATTCAGGCTAGACACTCGCATGGATACAAACATTCCATATTAGCTGTCAATGAACGCATCGCCTGCTATGCGTTTAAAGTTTGTAATCTGAGTTCCCCTTAAGTGTATATGTACGATAATTAAATTTTGTTGCTTCCTGCACGGATAGATAAAATGTTCACTTTCCTGTTTTGTCATTCTTATTGAAATCAATGTTCATAAACATAACTAAGTAAGATTTAACCTGTTTGAGAATATCAGTCAACTTTGCGACTCAACTTAAATGAACTGAGTCTGAGGCATTTTGCTATAGAAAATAATGACACAAACCTTCAAAAATATTTAGTTTCTGTGGCGTGCGACGGCGCAGTTGTGATGTTAGGTTGTAAAAGTGGCATTTCGCTAATCACAGACTAGAATTATCAGTAAGTGATGCCATCAAGGAAACTTCAGGAATAAATAGATTCGAATCATTTCTTGATAAACTTTACGTCATATACAATGCTTCGGCAAAGATTAGTAGAGAGTTCCACTCATGTGCAGAATTACTGGGAAACTGCTGAAAATTGGAAGAATTTTAAGTACCCGATGGCTGTCATCTAGATGGCTAGTCATCTGCGTACAGTTTTGGCTGCATGGAATAATTTTGAATCCCTTGTGTATCATTTTGACGAAGCAATACATGATCCTACAAGAGAAAAAAATTATAAATACACATATGATGGCTTAAAAAGGAGAACACATCTACACAGTTTTTATTGGACCAAGATTGATGTGTGACGCTCTCCAAGAATTATCAGAATTATGTTTGAAGCTACAGGACCGCAATATGGACCTATATACATACAAGGCAAATAAGAAAATAAAAATTCTGGTAAAAGTTTTTGAAGAAAGTAGACAGCACTTTGGGCCCTATTAAAAATGTGCTGCGTAGAGTTTCAATGCACGAAACAAATTCAAGAAAGGATCCTCCCATTGACCCAAGTACATTTTATACAAAATTGAAAGAGTCAATCGAAATAAGACTGCTTGGTAGAAAAAAGCGATGAGTTGGCGTATTGGTCTCGTGTACTTGATCAAAAGCATTGGTCTAAATTTATTAATAATCAGCTGATATTCGGAAAAGTGGAGATTAGAAACTTGTCATCAGACTGCAACTAAATGAAAGGGAAAGGATTCGTGGATTCCGTGAATACATTCTCGAAAAGACAGATCCAGAAAAACTATTGCATTTGATACGTACTTTGAATATCATTCCAATATTGTCAAGTGAAAGTGAATGCGGGTTTTCGCAGATGAACCTAATTGCCAATAAGGGCTTCGTAGAAGACTAATAAAACAATTTCAGCTCTTTTGTTCATCAAACTTGTCGGACCGCCTCTGAACACAATTTGCCAGTGTGCACGAATTGAAAAACTCACCGTGAGCGCAAGTGTACACTTTTGCATTTCAAGCGATTCCTTAAGTATCTGTGTACATTTAAGTGCTGAATGAAAATTTTTCTGTGCTGAATGTTGGTTGGAAACTATCAGTGAGAAAATGGTCTTTTTGAAAAAATTACGTTTAGTTATAAGAAATGAGTTACATGTATTCGCTAGTATTCGCGGCCAATACGGCTTAGAGAAAGGTAAAAATTTGTAATTTAAAAAATAAAAAAAAAAATTTCTATTAAATCATTAAAATGCTAATAACAAGAAAAAGATAAAAAAAAACACATATCGTTGGAAAATTTTAGGTTAATTTCCATAAAATTAACCAAAAATTCTTTTTGCTCCTCACTTGCCTTCTTCGCTTTAATTGCAGTCATTTTATCTACAAATTTTGAAATATTAATAATAAGTAACATAAAACATAATTTTGAGAATATCGCTCGACAAAAACTCGCAGGTTCGATGTACTTACTACTGCAAAATTCACGAATAAATGCCCGTAAGAAAATATCGGTTACCGTGTACACAGTTTTATAGATTTCGGAACATGGTGGTTTACACAAAATTTTGTGACGAAGTGTAATCTCATAGTTGCTGAGTTCGGCCCCTGGAGTCTACTTGGGCCAGTGCGAAAATGAGTTCCACGCAATTCTACTATTTTGCAAATTTTGATATGAATTGAGCGACCAGTGTACATCAAATTCTCCGGTTTTTTTTTCCATTTTTCTCTTGTCACCTTGACATTTGTTACACAAGCTACTCCGTTTTTTTCCTTGAGTGGGCTTGAACCAAGGTATATAGAAGACAAGTTATTCCCATTAAAATTGTGACACATTGCAGCTGATAGCCTGTGACGTATTTTGTTGACTAACGTATATACATTTTTATAGGAAAGACAGAGAGAGGAGAGAGAGTATTGTGTTCTCTGTGGCTTACTTTCCTATACAATGACGATAGTACGTCACGTAATGGTGGCGAACATGGTTCGTAATGGGAATAACTTGTATTCTATATGCCTTGGGCTTGGACTAAAAATTTACAAAAGGGGAAGTGTGGTATCAGCATGTTTTTTCCCATTCTTGAGTTTACGTCAACAGCTTTCGGATGAAAATGTTATAATGTGTTCACCCAAAACAGAATACGTGAACATACCTACCAACTCTGAACAATATTACGTTTTCCTTAGGTACAAACAAAATGACATGTACTTATAAGGAAGTCTAGCGTAGAGAGTTATATATCATAGAAATATTTTCAGGAAAAAACAAAACGTTTATAATACGTTTTAATGTGAACGCCCAACTTTATCTAGAGATAATTAAAGATTATTTGCGATGTAATACAACTTAGGTTGAGATTTACATGGACTTTAGCCGTTATGACACGATCCAATCATTAAGTTTTTTTTTTCGTAAATGGAAATGTAGCATTTGGGGCTAGATCTCCTCATATGTATGTTATTGATTGCTGGACAACTATGACTCCGAATAGTACTTCGTAATTTGTTTTTTCAAAAACTTTAAAGTGGGTCGAATAACTATCGGCATAAATAAGAAAAAATCAGGAATTATAATTTCGTAAAATTAAGGAGCACAAATTCTTAATTTCCCTTAAGGACGGGGAGCTCCAACGACATACTTTCGAGAGGATCAGCAAGATCATTTTTTAATTTTTTCAGCTGTTTTTTTTTTGTTGAGTTTTAAATCGAACGTTTGAAGAAAAGGGTGTAAATATATGTATGCATGTATGCAAAATATTTAAATAAGTATTTAGTCCAGTTGCACAAGAAAATTTTTTCTTGTTTTTGACTGTGAAATTTTTACATAAAATATATGCAATTCTCTCTACATACTTTCAAAAGCAACGCCTTATGTTGTCTATCTTGCAATCATATCGTAAATTACCTAAAATAGGCAATGCCAGGTAAATTATACTTGCAAAGAAATTTGTAATTATTTACACATACAGGGATCAGTAACAACAGTTTCCAAGATTTTCCTTAGTAAGAATCAAAGCGTAATCACAACAAATTTTCTTTAGAAAAGTACATAAAGCGTAAATGTTTATAATTTTTTTCCTATATCCATACATATGTGAATATGAACCCTCAAGAGAACATCCCAGGCTTTGGCATGCTTCCGTTTTTACAAATCCATCCACTACGTATACATATTTTTGTTAATTTTGTTGTTTCAATAATAATACTATTCTCTATTTCCAGCTCGTATCACTGGATGGTATCCAAAGTGGGGTGCCAACACTTACGACATCAACTCTCACACCAACGACACTACGCAATATCGAACAGACATTTATCGAACTTACAAGTGATCCCCCAGTTTCAGCACCTTATCAAGCTGGCTTTGTGCCGCCATTAGCTCCATTCAATTTTGTTGATAGCAACGACAATAATAGCATGGGCTCATCAGAGTCTGGCTCACAAAGTTCTTGGCATACACCAATTATACATGAGGAGAACTCAATGGCAACGACTGATACTTGTAAGTAGCAAAATAGATTTATGAGTGATCAATATTTCTTTATCGCATCTATATTTCAGCTAGCATTGCCACAACAATAAACCCTAATGGTAGTCCATCGTTGCCTATTGCAACCAGTACTGCAACTGTATCTGCTACAACAACAGCAGTAGGTACAACAACTACCTCAAGACGAAATTTGGGTGGCAGACGTCCAGCAAAGCCGACAAATTTATCACCTGAGGAGGAAGAAAAACGAAAAGTTCGAAGAGAACGCAATAAATTGGCAGCTGCACGATGTAGAAAACGTCGAGTAGATCAAACAAATGAACTCGTCGAAAGAGTAGATCAATTAGAAAAGGAGAAAGAAGGACTCAAAAAGAAAATTGAAGAGCTCAATATGTTAAAGGAAGATCTTCAAATGTGTCTGGAAGCACACAGATCTCATTGTCGCTTAAATTCAGATGGGCGTGTTTCACCCTTAGATATGAAGCCGCCAGCCATTCTAGCAGAGGAATTTGATAGCAAGTCTATTAAAAGTGAACCTCTTGATCCAATAGTTGACTCACTCGATGGTCCACCATCTCCTAAACGTATTATGCTCACATCAAATAATCCAATTATTCCTCCTCTACCAAATGTTTCAACAATTTCTTCAACTATAGCTTCAGCTACCTCTCTTCTCCACACTCCTACCTTAACAACAACTTCTCCGCCAAATACAGCAAAACCGAGTCGACCAAGGACCCTCAATGTACCATTGACCATCACGCCATCACAAGTTCTTGGACTTAGTAAAAGCGTTTTAGATATAGCAGGTGTACCAATAACAACCCCATCCAGCGGTGTGATGTTTAACTTTGATAGTTTAATGGACGGCGGTACCGGACTGACTCCAGTTACCGCCCCTTTGATGCCAAATTGCTCATCACAAAACAAACATCCACTTGAACTTACGACGCCCACTAGCGAACCATCCAAACTAGTTAGTTTATAATAGTTTATTTCTTAAAGCTATTGTTCTCCCTCCCTTTTTTGTATTATTTTAATTGTTTCTAGTTATGAGCAAATGCAATTCTTTATTTATAAATAAGTCAGTGGAAAATACACCAACAAAAAGAAGGCGTTGTGATATTTAAAGTAGACAAGTGGAAACTTTCTTCTTTTTATGTAGTTTTAAGCATTATTTGAGTAAACATTTTTTACTTGTCACTGTTTTGTACGAAATATTTTTCGTTATGTATTTTTTTATGATTATTTAATTACACAAAATCAAATTGTAAGTAATTATGTTTCAATTAAAAGTTATAAAGTAAAACTTACCTCTTGTTTAGTATACTCTCGTACTATTAATATAGAAAACCCTTTCAAAAAGCCAAGCTGCTTAACTGCTCATATTAAATTGAATTCAATATTGTAGTTTTAGTCTTTTTTGTGAAATCCGAACGAAATCGATTGATTCAACCTATTTTGTTGGCTTTCAATCTAACACCATTTATCTGTAAGTTGGAGATGATAATATTAGTTCGGTTACCTCAAATTTACAGCCTCTGAAGTTCTTCGTTTGGAACTTGATTACTTTCTGTATTCTGGTGTGTTTTGAATTGAGTGCTCTTGCAGGTCATGCAACCATCCAGTGAAATTGCTTTTTGCTTTTGATCTCATCCAGTCACCAACATATTCTGAAGAGGTTATTTCACATTATAAATGCAATTAGATTTAAGTGTTTTATATGAAAAAAATCAATGCCCTCCTCAACTGTGTGTCTGAAGCAGATATTATAATAAAATTAATATAATAATATCAAGTTTCTGTGATTGTATTTTTCACAGCAAAATACCCGGTCTTCAAAAATCTTTGGAAGCTCCCATGATAGCTCATCGTTCTCTTACAGAAAAAGGCATATAAACTTAAAAGACATAGAAAATCTATCTGCAAAAAGTCTGGGGATTGCAATGCATGCTATTTAATAGCCCAACCGATAATTTCTTCGAATGTATTTTACTCGATTCATATGGTTTTACAGGATTGTAGAATATCTTTATACTGACGTAGACTATTTTTAACACATTGTTTTTGTAATATTTCAATTTCCTATAGGTACGTATGACTGGTTATATTTGTTTGATCTGACACCAGACAGAAATAATGAATAGCTTTGCTGTCCACTATACTGTGACCATAATATAACCTTCTTGGGAAGCTTTAACAAAATATCCATTTTTTATCGGAAGATACTAAATTAGTATTAACTTAATTAAAATTTTAAGTGCGGCTAAATGAATTTCGCTCACTATATACTATACACAGGGAGGAGTGGAAAGTGGAGAGGTACTCAGTACTTATCTTTTCCTCCAAGCACCTGACAGTTTTTGATTGTTTAAAGCCTTTAAACGCTCCTCATTAATAATGCTAGCTGATATCATATGAGTTTGAGTGGACTCGGTATTGATGGTCCTCCTTTGTGGCAATGATCCAACCTCCCATTGCTATCAGTGGGCCAAGACAATCCTGTGTCCGATGACCTTTTTTTCTATAAAGTAAAAGTGGAGTAGCGGACCTAGGTGTACTTCCTTGTCGAACTGGATTTCAGGAAAGAGAGCGGAGATATAGATAACCGTGTTTATTAATGATTGAAAATTACTCCTTTATTTCTGAATAAAGATTATTGTAACAGGAATGTTTGATGTTCTTAAATTCACTTCCGAAGCTCTAGATGCGTGATATTAATTAAAGATGTCCAAAATTATATGCACCCATTCCAAAGGATACTTCAATACTCTTAGGTTAAGGCTAGTATATAAACATTTATTTGAATATACCAGCGAAACTTCAACATTGTAATGTGCTTATATATTATAGTATATGTCATGTCCCCACAAGATTCACCCTTTTTTCCCCATAACCAAAAGCTTTATTAAAAATCTCTGATGCAGATTCAGCTAATTTATTCCTCCACCGGAAAGTACTTTTCATGAATTTCTGACAAACAAAAGTATCATATTCACGTTTTGCAGAAGTAAGAATTTTAACTAAAGAAGAAAAAAGCTAATGAAAAGTTCAAAGTAACTAGAACAGTAATTTGTTTTTAAATTTCACCTAAGTCCGTCACAGTTGCGGAAGTTCTATTTTTATAAACGTACAAAAAAAAATAGAATAGAAATAAATTTCTTATTCAGCGCAAATCCTATTAAAATAATTCTATGCGAAACAAATTTTTGGAAAACAACAGTTTTCATTTCCGAAGTAAAGGAAACTTCTGGAAATTGTTAATAAAATTTGTTAATGCTTATTTAAGTGCCATCCTTTCGGAGTACGTGTAAAGTGGAAGTGAAAATTCCAAAAATAAAACACGGTTAATTTTAATTATTTAATTCCACGAACCTGAAAGAAAAGAAAGAAAAGCGTTGTATAATAAAATAAAATAAATTAATTAAATAAATCTATTAATCAATTAAACAAATAAATGAAATAAACTAATTGATTGCGAAATTCTGAAATCAAAAGTTAATTGTCAAAAATTTACAAAAGTGGAGAATTCACATCACCAAATAAAACCAGAAGAAGTACAATCAGGCGACAACTGTAACCATCATCGGTCGATAATCAACGACGAAGAATCAATTCCCTAATCAGCAGTAACCTTCTAAACCACGGTCCATTACCTCCAAACACATATTGTCTACTTTCAATGGTGATAGAGATCTTCTTTATAATTTTATAAGTTTAGTAGATGGGATTTTTCCTTTATTAGCTTAGTATGATGATCTGGGCCAAAACTCTTTTTGTTCAACATTTCGCTGATAGGTTAAGTGTTCATAAACTTCTCGATGAATTTAGATTCATAACATTCAAAACGAATTGCGTCGATTTTATAATGAAATAAATACCATGCTACGCAGGTTAAATAATAAAACAAAATTTGAAAATGGTGCAGAAACTGAAACAAAAAATAATTGAAAAAGCTCTTAGAATTTTTTAAAACAAATTACTAGAACCAATGAGGGTTCTGTTATATTGCAGACAATCAGATAGATTAGAAACCGCTATGCAAATTTTATACGAAACTGGCTATGCTTTCATGTTAGGGTTAATGTAGGTCGAAATAGTAACTACAATAAAAATAATCGAAATAATTATAATAACAATCGAAACGATAACTCAAAATACGACAGAAATAAAAATAATCCAAATACAAATAATAAATATAGTTACTGGAGGTATCAGAACCAATCAAATCAAGGATTTGAACTTCCTAGATCTGACAGGTACAGACAAAATTATCAAAACCAAACCAACAACAATACGACTAATAACAGAAACGATACCGGAGAACCAATTAACGTTAACACCTCGACACTCAACAGACGTAACTATAACTTCGAAAAACATCAACACGATAGAAACGAAAATTTCTAATTAGTGGCCTCCAATATCCGGTCCTACCCTATATAATAATTGACACGAACTGTTCGAAAGTTACGATTTTTATTAGACACCGGCTCTACATCTACCATCGTGAACCTTGACGTGTGCAATCCTAAATGGCAAATCTTCATCCAAAAAACCATTGAGCTAAAATCGGTAAATCAAAATGTAAAAATAATTAGTAAAATTAAAATACCATTATTCAAAGAGTACAATAGAAGAACTAACGCAATGGCAGAACTTTTAGAATATAACTTTCACTCTGAATAGGACGGTCCAATAGGAAACAATATTTTAAAACCCTTGAACATTAATTTAACTTATAAACCTTAGAAACAGAAGACGCTAAAATAAAAATCTATTTTGATAAATCTGCAGAGGATTATGAAACTTTGATAAGCTCTCTAGATACAGAAATAATATAATATTGTTCTTCAGAAAACTATTTGCCTATTATAAAACTAGTAAAAGAATTTGCATCCATATTTTTCCAAGAAGGAACTGATTTGTCTTTCACGCGTGCGATAAAACATTCCAATAAGACGCGAAACGAAACACCAATCTTATAACAAAAGTTACAGTTACCCTGAGGTACATAAAACAGAAGTATGGGAACAAATAAAAGAAATGCAAAAACCAAACATTATACGCCCTAGTAATTCACCATATTCGGCATCAATATAGGTGGTACCATTGCCGTCTTTATGTTCCAGGCCATGACATAAAGCAATTTTGCTACTTGGAAAAGTATTAAAGTACCTACTTATTTTAGGATTTTTTTCTTATGGAAAAATGCATTACTTTCAGCTTTAACTTTCTGAATAATGTAAACAATTCTCCGTACTAAAAGGTTGTTTCAGGAATTTTGTTGTTTAATTCTTTGTGCATTTAACAGTATAAAAGTCTAAGTACTTTGTTTAATAAAATTGTTTATTTTTTTTTTATCATCACACATAACACTTTACATAACAAGTAAAAAAGCTTATGATACCCTAGCTAGATGAATGCCCGTATTAAATTTCGTATGGTCACCGATCTATTCAAGTATTGATTTTGAAGTTGTTTTTCGCATATATTTCTAGAACAGTTTGTCGCACAGAAAAAATGGTAATAACCAATTTTATAGGATCTCGTATTCTGCAGAAGTTTTTAGTACAATAAAAATGTCTTGGACTGATCGTTTTCAAAGTATACGTAAAAAACCGAAATTTTTATATGGCAACACCAAGAAGGAGTTGCCCGATTTAGTCCATTTTTGACATTTTATTTGCTAATGTAGTAAAAACATCATGTACGAAATTTCAGCTCTCTACGTCGAAATATACGTCCAGATATATAGCGGAAAACGAAATTTTTATATGGCAACCCTACGAAGGAGTTGCCCGATTTGTCTCATTTTCGAACTTAATTTTACTTTTTTTTTTTAAATCCGTGTACAAAATTTCAGCTCTTTAAGTATACGCGTTCTCGAGTTATCGTGCGCACAGACGGACGGACGGACATGCAAAAATCGAAATAACTTTTAATATTATGAATGGGTGTCCAATCCATTTTGCTCTACCATCATTATTTCGAGGTGTTACAAACGGAATGACAAACTTAGTATACCCCTATGATTTCATCTAGGGTATAAAAATGAGAAAATGTGCTGGATTCTATTGCTTTCATACCTTCATTTTTTTTAACTGAAAATGCACATACAGTATAAAAAAGTCGAAAAAATGATCGTACGAAAAGTAAGATCCATTATAGATCTTAAATGTCGTTTGAATCTCAAACTGTTTTAAAATAAAATGAAAGTAAAAAATCGTATTATTACAAATACAGTTTATTTTATACCAGAGACAGACTTGCAATTTTCATATTTATATATTGATAATGCAATTATGTGAATTGCAATATAAAATTTCAGATACACACTTGCATTTGACGATACTAAGAATTTAATTAGAGAGCTTACACTTGATTTATCACTTGAGTTGTCATTTGACTTAAGAAAGTTCCGCGCACTTACAAAACGCGAGAAAATATTGTGAAATTACTTGTCTATATGAAAAATAAAAACGAAATAGTCACTTCAATTTTACAAGTGTCAAATATTAAATTTCAGAAAAAGTTGTATTAAGTATTAAATTCGGTTCTAAAAGGTTCGTGTATTAAATGATTATGGTTTATAACTATGGTCATATTGCAATAAGCTCGTATACCGAGCTGCTTCTCAGTATATAGAGACAGACTTCGCAAAATACAATATTGAAATTGCAAGTCTGTCTCCGCTATTATTAACATAAGGATAACAAATTAAAAATTTAAATTATGTTAGATATTAGTTTTTTATTTTTGCCGCTTTTCAATATGAATCCTCCCGACTAAAATTACTAAAATTTGAGAAAGTTTAAAAAAAAACTCTGTGTAGGAATTCTGGCAAACTGCCGTTTAGGTTGAATGGATTTATCCGATTTTTTACTCAGATTCAAAGGGTTAACTCCGGCTAAAATCGTTAAATTTAGCTGGCATAATAATAATTTTCTGGTAACTTTGTGCTTGTGCCTACTGTCTTATAATCTGTCTACATTCGAGGTAGGATTGATGGATGATGAGGAACATAGGGTTGCCAGTCACATTTGTACAATTTTTGAATTCATATCATATGAGACAAAGGTACAATTAGAGAATTTAGCGGGATTTTTAGTTTAATAAGCTTACAGAGGCTTACAGACTTAATTTTAATAGACAGTAAGCTGCTTGATTGTATAAGTATAAACACAATTGAAAGTATGATATCAGCAAAGCAGCTTTTAGATTCCGGAAAGAAGACTGAAATGTTACGTATGGTCTGAAAAAATTTTCCAATTCTTGTAATTAGATTTTTTCTCGTTTAGCTATGGGTTCAGAAATCCGTCGTATTGCCGCCCCCTTAATTTTAGCGCCCGGAGCAAGTGCACCCGAGTGCCCTCCCATAGATCCGGCCCTGCCTTAAAGAATCTTCATATAAACAGAATTTTTTTTTGTAAGTAGCTACAACTTCAAGTTCAAGCAGTTTAAGTTATAATCGAGAAGATTAACCTGTGTGCGAATTTTACAAGAGCAACTTTTTATGGTGTAAGTAATGGCTTTGCAATACTGCGAATACTGCAGGAGCAATTATTAGAAGAACGAATAAGAGCATTATAAATTAACTAGGGTATGAATGTCACAGATGCAATTCTTTCAAATTCGAATGAGAGTGGTCTTCTTTCAACAGGGTGCGAATGTTATACCTGCAATTTCTTGCAGTCCTTGAGCTAACCTTGTATTTTAAATAGGCTGCGAATGTTACAGGGGCAATTAGCGGTAGTTCGAGTGATGGATATCTATTTTAAATAGGGTGCGAATGTTATAAGTGCAATATTTGAAAGTTCGAGTAATAGCCTTCGACTTTGAAAGGCGTGCGAATCTAACCTTATACTAAAAATAACGTGCGAATGTTACAGGTGCAATTTTCGGTAGTTCCAGTGATGGCCTTCTACTTTAAACAAAGTGCGAATGTTGCAGATAAAATTTTTAGAAGTTTGAGTGATAGACTTTTACTTTAAATAGGGTGCGAATGTTACAGGTAAATTTTTCGGAAGTTCAAGTGATACACTTCTACTATAACAAGGTACGAGTCTTATATATGCAATTTCTAGCAGTCCGACAGATAACCTTATACTTTAAATAGGGTACGAATGTTACAGGTGTAATTTTCTGTAGTTCGAGTGATGGTTTTCTACTTTCTTTTCTTTTCTTTTCTTTTTGACAAATTAAGCAAACTTAGTTATAAACTTATTGCAGTGAAAGCCGTGTTAGAAAGTCGTATTTTTCTATTTTTTATAAATTTTTAAAACGAAAATTTGGATCTGGAATTCCAATTTTTTTACTTCGCGACAATTTTTTTTAAAGAAAAGTTGCGTGTGGGTAAACTTTTTCTACTACGTAATCTAGAATCGATTATCTTTCTAGCGAATATAACTTAAGGGACTCATATAGTGTATGAACTGTTCTCAAAATGCGAATATCGAAGGTTATAATATTGCCTACAGAAGATGAGGAGTTTAACGAGTTGCTAAAATGTGACGATGGAATGTTCTGGAAAACCAACAGCCCAGCAGGGATGGACCCAGCTAAGGCGCGCGGGGGGGGGCCCCCCTGAAGACCACTGAAAAAAATTACAGTAGATCTTCTGAATTTTTCCTAATAAAATGATTCACATCTATTCTACTGCACTTTTTGTAAAAATGTAACAATTTCTGGAAGCGTTCAATATGATGCATTTAGGAATGCAGGCCCTAGCTAGCACCTTGGCCTTCGGATACCTATACATGAGCGTCGCTTTGCTCGGGGTGTTTGAAGCAAGATAGAGTCTATTCATGTTAACGCGATGGAAGGTTTGTTTTAATTGAAAACAGCTGCTGTCTTTGATAAGCCTTCTATGTAAAGACTGCTTCTTAAAACATTATCGGCGCGGCGTGGCAAAACAAGCATTTAAAGAAGCAATTATAACTGTAATTGGAGAAATTCAGCGAAACTACAGAACGGCGAAGAAGTCATAGTGCATTGTTGTAGTGAGTGTTATTACATTTAAAGCAAGATATTAATTTTTAAATATTTTTTTTTTTTTATTATTTCGTAAAATATCATAGTTTTTATAGAATACTTAGCCCAAATGTTACATAAAAACAAAATGAATCTGCAGATTGGGAAAGTCTCAATGAGTATCCTAGAGAATTTGATTAGTAGGTCTGTTTTTCTTCAAGGGATGTTGATGAATGCACATTTGGACTTAGTACAATTCTAAGTCTTGTGCTTGCGTGAATACATTCGGTTTTTACACAGCAGATCTGAACAACAGAAAAATCGCTTTTGGTTTAACGATAAGTACAACTAAGCAATAAAAGCGAAATATTTAGCTTTCGCACCTATCAATTGCATCCATGTCCAGAACTGAAACACTATCCAAGGAGAAAAATTTCTTTTTGACCAGAACGTTAGAATATTGGCAAGACACAAAGGCAGCAAAGGTTTCTGCTCCCAGGTCAAAACTATCAAGAGCAATTTCAGCAGTTCCTCTATTCCGTCACTACTTTACAATGAAGTGATTGTTGACTTCCTGAATAAAACTAATATTTAGACTGTTAGATTCATTTCAAATTCTCCTTTTCCACCCACTTTACATCTCCCTTGTAGATGTGTACAAGAGCCATACGCGAGATATGTTCAAGGTCCTTAAGGGGATCAACGTCTCCATGGCTGCAGGTCCTGATAGTTTCAAGCCCCCTTTAAATAAAACCTATGCCTCATTCTTGGCTAAAGCTCTGCGAAAACTATTCTACTTGTCTTATTCGACAATAAAATTTCCAATTGCTTGGAAACTATCTCACGTTCAGCCTATTCCCAAGAAAGGAAAGGGTAGTGATCCCTCAAATTATCGACTAATTACAATCACTTCGATTCTTTAAAAGGTTTTTGAATCTATCATTAACTCACTCCAAATTAATGAAGTATCTAGAAACTAATCAAACCCACAACGATCGCCAATATGGCTTTTCTTTTTCTGACTTTTCTTATGGAACGTTGAAGTTTTAGTCTTCTCAATTTTGGTGAGTCCAAAATCGTTGCCCTAGATATTTCAAAGGCTTATCATAGTGTCTGGAGTTCAGCCTTTTCAGCCAAACTTAAAGCACTTGGCCTCTCTCATCCTCGTCTATTATGAATGTAAAGTGTTTTATCTGGTCGCTTAATATGGATTATATTAGATGGCATTACATCTCAATCTCAGCCAATAAATGTCGGGGTGCCTCAGGGCGATGCTATCTCTCCATCTCGCTTCTCAATATTCATTAGTGATCTGCTTTTCCCTACTTTCAATCCCATCCATTGTTTTGCCGATGACAGTACCTTTGGTTTCGCTTACTCCCTTGACACCTTTGGGGACTACAGAGGAAATGTCACATCTGTCAAACTAGATTGCATGATTAGATCCTTGAACCATCTGGATAATATCATCGTTTGGAGCAAACCGAATCGCATCAAATTCAATACATCTAAGTTCCAAAGCTGTCCCATCTCTTTAAAAAGAGATCATAATTTTTCCACTCCCATTTCTTTTGTGGAGCACTTCTTGACGATACACCGTCTTTATGCATTCTTGGCATTCTTGACATTAATATTTGCAGTATGTTAAGCTGAACAGATCACAACTTCTCTCTTGCCAAATAAGCAACGAAATATCTTGAATTTCTGAAAAGGTGTAATAAATATTTCAGCCCATCGATTCTAGCGTTCCTCTACAAGTCCTACATCAGACCTAGAATGGAATACAATTCCCATATGTAGGCCGGAGCTGGTAGCAGAGCCGTAGCTTCGTTGGATATTGTCAAAAAGAGAGCCTTCAGCTCATTGGCGATGTAGCAAAACTTGTCATATGGACTTACATGAGCACTGCCGCAATGTTGGTTGCCTTTCGCTCCTATATTGCTACATGCATGATCAATATTCTGATGAAATGTCAAGTCTGATCTCGGATTCCTCCATGTAATACTCGCACTGCTAGCCGCGCACATCCTTTTACTCTTCAAAGTACTTTCGGTCATGTGCGAATGTGGAACAGTCTCCAATCTTCTGTCCTTTCTCCGGCATTCAATCCGCGAAAGTTTAAGGGTGACATACATCAGCACCTTCCTTAATTCCGTACTTTATCACCTTCTTGCCATGCTGTGCTTCGCATCATAGTTCATAGGATATCTCCTGAGCTTGGCTTAATAATATAAAAATCAAAAGAAGTCACACTTTCTTAGCTTGTCGACGAAATTGTATACTGCTAGTTTAAATAAATGTATATTTTTAATTCCTGTATTTTACTAGTTTTACTAGTTTTACTAACTAAAATGCGAATGTTACAGGTGCAATTTTCGGTAGTTCCAGTGATGGCCTTCTACTTTAAACAAAGTGCGAATGTTGCAGATAAAATTTTTAGAAGTTTGAGTGATAGACTTTTACTTTAAATAGGGTGCGAATGTTACAGGTAAATTTTTCGGAAGTTCAAGTGATACACTTCTACTATAACAAGGTACGAGTCTTATATATGCAATTTCTAGCAGTCCGACAGATAACCTTATACTTTAAATAGGGTACGAATGTTACAGGTGTAATTTTCTGTAGTTCGAGTGATGGTTTTCTACTTTAAGCAGGGTGCAAATTTCACAGGTATAATTTTTGGAAGTTTGAGTTATAGCCTGCTTTAAACAAGGTGCGAATATTACACGTAAAATTGTGGAAGTTTGAGTGATAGGCTTTTCCTTGAAACAGGGTTCGAATGTTGCAGGTACATTTTTTGGAAATTCAGGTGATAGGTTTCTAATTTTAACAGCGTGCAGTACATGCAGTTTTTGGAAGTGCGAGCCATAGCCTTTTCTTTAAACAGAGTGCGAATATTACAAGTACAATTTTTGGAAGTTCGAGGGATAGCCTTTTACTTTAAATAGGGTGCAAATGATACAGGCACAATTTTTGAAAATTCAAGTGATAGCCTTCTACTTTGAACAGGGTGCGAATGTTACAGGAGTTTGAGTACGTGGAGCCAAATTGATCGGTCGTTGCCCCGTGTAGTTTGGCTCAGACCCAGTGCAATGCAGTGGTTGTTTTTGTTATTGTTGTGCTAAAAAACTAACCCAAACAACCTAATTAAATAAATACAATCTAGCGTGCTTTACATATTTAATTAATTGTTTATAGCCAAGTCAGCGGCTTTTCTATGCCCTATCATCATCACAGAAACCAGTTGTACAGTACGGTAACGTTCTGTCCGCCCGTGATCAGTGCAAGTGCATTTCCTGTTACTGATCTGTACTACGAGTGCTCCCAACAGTGGCATAGTCAGAGTTATTGAAAGCAACACATAGGCATAACACTATTGTTGTTTTTTACCTGGCTGTTTTGTTGCTGCTGCTGGTGGCGTCCAAATGTTTGTGTTGTTGTGTGTCATTTTTTTTTGCCTTTTTGTTTCTTGCTCTGAGCAGGCAGAACTAAAAATCCGGCAATTCTTGCACTAAGTAAATCAAAGTCGTTTCTGATGCTGATATTAGTCAATATCACGTCCATTGTTACAGCTTGGTGCCTCTTATTTCTCCATATAGGGGATCGCATTATATATACGGAATGATGTGGTCTTTATCGTCCTTAGGGATATTCTTTCCGCCAATCCAGAGTTTTATTACACCTGGAGCAAGTTCAAGTTCCACAGGCACATCATCTACTTTTGTTTCCTTAATCGCTGCCCAAATATGTCTGACGACGACAACGTATCCGTATTTGACAATATCTCCAACAATATTGATCATATTGTCCGTCCCCCTCTTCCGAAATCGTCCTGGCAAGCGATTTCAATGTCCTTAACATACCGTGACTCAGACATTTTTTGACCAGAAGCTCTGCGGGCCGCTCTTTTGAGCTGGAGATAGAGCTAATTTACTAGATTTGTTTCCAACATCTCACCCCGACAAATATTCTATCTCAAGTCTGTGCCACCCTACTTCTCTACCTACAGGTAAGCATCTCTGGTACTATAAAAATGTTGATTCGGAAAGTCTCAATCAGTATCTTAGAGAAATTGATTGGTCGGTCTATTTTGCTTCAAGGAATGTTGATGAATGCACATCAGATCTTAGCAACATTCTAAGTACCATGTGTGAATACATTCCGTATTCTTACAGCAGATCCCAATAACAGCATAATCGCTCTTGGTTTAACGATAAGTGCAACCAAGCAATAAAAGCGACGGAATTTGCTTTTTACGCAAAAAACTGATCGAAGCACTTGCAAGTCTATTATCCATAGAGAAAAATTTCTTTTTGACCAGAATGTTAGAGAAAGAATCTTGGCAAACCGCAAAGGCAGCAAAGTTTTCTGAGCCCTGGTCAAAACAAACAACTTCAGCAGTTCCTCTATACTTTCACTAATAAATAATGGTGCAATGGTTGTTGAATCCCTGGATAAAGCTAATATTCTGGCTGCTAGATTCGCTTCGAATTCCCGTCTTCCACCCACCTCACAGACACCTGTTTTGCATCCCCCGTGTGGATGTGTTCAAGAGCCAATCTTTACATCCGTACGGCAGATGTATTCAAGGAGATCAACGTCTCTAAAGCCGCAGGTCCTGATGGTTTTTCGCACCTGTTAATTAAAAGCTGCGTCTCATCTTTGTGCAGAGCCAGAGCCGGACTGGCAGTACGGGCGATCGGGCACTAACCCGATGGGCCGGTGGTCTCCACATTAACGCGACCGCACGTATTTAACACCTCTGGACGAATGTTGCGGCTGCAGTAGGAGGAGAGCTATTGAAATTGAAAAAGTACTTTATTGCATAACCTAAAAGCCTAATACAATAAAGTTGATTGGCACACTGCAACGAGGCCATCTGGGCAGAAAAGAGTTATGAGTTAAACATACTCAGAAATGTCCCAAAACTTATAAACACTGACAGGGCGTGGAGCTAAGTGGGTGTTGCCGAGATATCATTATATGGCATATTTAGCATTCTCATGGCTTTAAAAGCATTCACTTTTTTTATAAAGCAGTTAACATTATTGTTTGCATCATATCATTTTATTTCGAAAAACGCATGGAAAATGTGTTTTTTAACAGAAGGGTTCAACAAGGTTTTCAAAAGTTTGGTATAGCTGTATGTCTACTTTTAAAACAAATTCGAAATTGAAGAGCAAATATGAAAACAGTCTATAAATTTTATTTTTATTTTTTAATTGTAAAAAAACAAGTAATTTTATTTCATGTAAAATCAAATTTGAAGTAGAGTATATAAATGGTCATGGTATATTACAGTCACGTTTTACTTATGACAAATTTCTAGTGTTAGGTAGTACCCAAATATTGAAATACTGTGAATTTTTCCACATTTGGTCAAGCAGTGGTATTGTCTTTGTTCCTATATTGTGCCATTAAGTTAGTGAAGGAGTGATTGAATTTCTAAGCGGTTACAAAAAGATTCCAAAAACAAAGAGTTGTTCCTTCACGCAGATCCGCAACAACTGATTTTAGCGCCTGAGGCAAACGTATAAATTTGCGCCCCTGATCCATGAAATTCTCAACATAACCTTATATAATTTTAACAATACTATTTTGACGTGGTCTATCAACTGACTATACAAAGTTGAGCAACATTTGATCATGAAAAGAATAGTAAATAAAATTTATTGCTCATAAAATTATTAATTGATATTAATTTTTTGCGAATAAAGTACATTTAAAAACATTGGAGCGAATCAATAGAAATATTTGCAAGATTTTATAGATGGACTTTTCTACCTTGTTTTTGCTACGAATTAGTTTATAATATTGTTAAAATCAGAAGCATTCCTGTCATTTCTTTGTCGGTTTACAAAACAGCCACATTTGACAATCCTTCTTGACCCAATGTAGATCACAGGTAATTTTTATTAACTTCAATTTTTTGAAACTTCGTTCACATGAAGCTATCGTCATTGGCAATGTTGCAAAAACTCTGAACGCGATTTCGACATTTATTTAGATAGGAGCCGATTTTTCTCAGACAATCAGCGTACATTTTTCTAATAAGATCGCTAGAAAGGAATCCAAAATCTTGTTAGAATATTTCGTACCTCCTCATCAGTAGAATAAAAGGACATCAATCGATTCAAAAATTGGTGTACGAAGCTCTTGTTTTGTGGCAATATTGGCATCACTCATCATTTTGTGATTCAAAAAGCTCGAGTTGCTTTTTTTTTGTTTCTTTAAGGTTTGCTGGAATAACTATATCTTCAGCAAATTTTATAGCCCTGGCAAAAATGTCTTCCAATCAGGATCACGAGCCAACCTCAGCCTTGTCAAACGGGTAAATTCAAATCAAATCAAAGGCAAATGTTATTAATATTATTTTTTTCACCCGCAATAATTATTTTTTAAACGGGCGGCGCCCCTCCGGTTCAACGTCTGCCTGACTTGCCTTACTCTTGTTACAGCTGTGTAAGTGAAATTGTTGGCCTCTCGAATACTGCTTCCACAGAGAAACCCTGTTTTAGTTTTAATTTTAAGTGTTAAACGGCCAACCGCTCTTACACATATTTCCTGTATAAATTTCTTCTTACTTTCTTCTTAGCATCGAATTCAATATTTATAGAAAACGTTTTTTTGCTCTCCTTGTGCTCGGTTCAGTAGGAAATCAGCTTAATAATTTGGGTTGTTTGCCTCTTATAAAAAAGTTTTTTTTGAAGACCCTTGCTTATTAAAAAGTCATTTTTGAAGACCCTTGGGGGCTGGTTTGTCATTATTTGCCCGGGCCGATTTGAAGACCCAGTCCGGCCCTGTGCAGAGCTATTCTACCTGTCTTATTCGACAGGAAAATTTCCAACTGCTTGGAAACTAGCTCACGTTCAGCCTATTCCCAAGAAAGAAGAGGGTAGCAATCCCTCAAATTATCGTCCAATTGCAATAACTTCAATTCTTTCAAAGGGTATTGAATCTATCATTAACTCAAAATTAATGAAGTACCTAGAAACACAATCAACTCATCAACGATCGCCAATATGACTTCCGGAAGGGACGCTCATCTAGAGACTTGCTGACTTTTCTTAAGGAATGTTGGAACTGAAGTTTTCATAATATTGGTGAGTACAAAATCGTTGCCTTAGATATTTCAAAGGCCTTTGATGGAGTCTGGCATCTATTCCTTTTAGCCAAATTTAATGAAGTTGGTCTCTATTCTCCTAATTTAATTATAGATTGAATGCTTTTATCTGGTCGCCTAATATGGGTTGTATTAGATGGCGTTAGATTTGAACCTTATCCTCTAAGCGCCGGTGTGCTGCCGGGCTTTGTTATCTCTCCATTTCTCTTCCTAATTCTTAATAATGATCTGCTTTCCTTAATTTCCGAAGACAGTACCCTTGATTTCGGTTACTTCTTTGACACTCTTGCGGACTCCAGAGCGAATGCCACATCTGTCAAACGAGATTGCATGATTAGATCATTGAATAACGACTTTGCCAATATCCTCGCTAGGGTCAAAGTGAATCGCGTCGAATCCAATGCATCTAAAACCCATCAATTTAAAACGAGATCATAATTTTTCAATTCCCATTTCTTTTGATGGAGCACAGAGTTACGATACACCGTCATTATGCATTCTTTAATATTTTCAGTAAGTTAAGCTGAACAGATGAAATCTTCTTTTTTGCCATAGAAGCATCGAAATGTCTTGGATTTCTGAAAAAGTATAAGAAATATTTCAACTAATCGAATCTACCTCTTCTCTATAAGTCCTGCATACATCAGACCTAGAATGGAATATAATTCCGGGCGGGGGCTGGTCGCACACAGCGTTAAGCTTCGTTGGGTACAGTCCAAAAGAGAGCCTTCCAGCTCATTGGAGATTTGGCAAGAACTCGTCATATCGACTCACTCGAGCACCGTCGCAATGTTGGATGCCTTTCGCTCCTCTATCGCTACATGAATGGTCAACGTTCCGATCAAATATCTAGTTGGATTCCTTGTACAATGATTCCTGCACGTAATACTCGCACTACAAACCGCGCACAACCTTTTACCGGCATACAACCTGCGAAGATTTAAGAGTGGCATACATCAGCACCTCCGCTACTCTTCTCACGTTCCTTAATCCCTTTCCATATATTTTCCACTTGCCATGCTGTGCTTTGCATCATAGAGTATCTCCTGAGTTTGGCTCAACAATATATATACTCGTAAAAAAAGGTACAATTTTTGGAATTTCGAGCGAATGTCGTCCCTGTTTAAAGTAGAATACTATCACTCGAATTTCCAAAAATTTTACCTGTACCATTCGCATCCTATTTAAAGTGAAAGTCTATCACTTAAACTTCCAAAAATTATATCTGTGACATTCACTTCCTGTTTAAATTAGAAGACTATCACTCGAAGTTGCAAAAATTGTACCTGTATTATTGGTAAGAAGGCTAATAGTCAACTTCACAAAATTGTACATGTAACATTAGCGCCCTATTTAAAGTACAAGATTATCTTTCGGACTACGAAGAATTGCATGTATAAGATTCGCAACCTCTAAAAATTCGAGGGCTGTCACTCGAATTTTAAAAATTGTACGTGTAATATTCGCCCCTTGTTTAAAGTACAAGGCTATAACTCGCGCTGCCATAAACTGCATGTATAAGATTCGCACCCTGAATAAATTAGAAGAGTATCACTCAAACTTCCAAAAATTGTACCTGTAACATTCGCACCCTGTTTAAAGTAGAAGTTATCACTCAAACTACCGAAAATTGCATCGTAACATTCGCAGCCTATTTAAAGTTCAAGGTTAGCTCTCGGACTGCAAGAAGTTGCAGGTATAACATTCGCACACTGTTTAAAGTAGAAGCCTATCACGTGAACTTCCAAAAATTGTAACTGTGAAATTCGCACCCTGTTTAAATAGAGGGCTATCACTCGAAAAATTGCATGTGTGACATTCGTACCCTGTTTAAGTTATAATGCTCCTATTCGTTCCTGTTTTAAATGCAAATCCATTACTTACAAAAAAAAAAAAAAAAAATTGCTCTTGTAAAATTCGCAATCTTCTCGATTATAACTTGAACTGCTTGAACTTAAAGTTGTAGCTACTTACAAGATAAAATTCTGTTTATATGAAGATTCTTTAAGGTACAGAATTCCCGTCGGATCTCTGAAATAAGATTTTGTAACATTTCTTTAGTTATAAATTTTATACATTTGTGATTTCTGTTAAAAAATTAATATCGGTGCGAATTTCCTCCGATAGGGGGCACTTTTTTATACTGTCTGTGTATTTCAGTTAAAAAAAAAGAAGGTGCGAATTTTCCCTACACGCTAGTGTACCTACTTAGATGACATTATTATATTTTCCACTAGCCTAGAAGAACATGTTTGATTCTATAAGGAACATATTTTCAAAATTAAAAGAAGTCAATTTAAAAGTACAACTAGATAAGAGCGAATTTTTAAGAAAAGAAACGGAGTTTTTAGGTCACGTAATATCCACTGAAGGTATAAAGCCAAATCCGTAAAAGATAGAAACAATTAAATACGAAATCCCAAAAACCACCAAGCAAATAAGATCATTTTTAGGAATTACAGGCTATTACCGGAAATTTATAAAAGACTATTTCAAGATAAAGGGTTTTCCAATAAGAGGTGTTATTTTAATTAGCCCGCTATTTGAGTAGATGTCACTTTTGGAGGCGTCATTTTTTGACATTTGACAAGTAGAAACTACGCCATTAATAAAAATGGAACGATACACGATTCAACAACGCATTGAAATTATTAAAATTCACTATAAAAATGGTGAAAATGTGGCAGAGACGGTTCGTAAAACTCGAACATTTTTGGGTCGTCGTGAAGCACCTTGTCGGACCGCAATACAGAAATTGGTAGAAAAATTCGAGCTGTCGGGACAAGTGAAGAATAAAACCCGTGCACGTAGCTCAAGAACAGCCGAGAATATTGCTGCTGTAGCCGAAAGTGTTGAAGAAAACCCAGGTTTGTCCATTCCTCGTCGTTCTTTGGAATTAGGCATTCCACAAAAAAGATTTGGGTCTTAAGACTTATAAAGTTCAGTTAACACAAGAACTCAAACCGGCCGATCATCAACAACGTCGAGTCTTTGCTGATTGGGTCCTTGAAATGCATGAAAATGATCCGGAATACCATCGAAAACTCATCTTGAGTGATGAGGCCCATTTCCACCTCGATGGCTTTGTCAACAAGCAAAATTGTCGCATCTGGGGCTCGGAAAACCCAAGAGTTATTGTTGAAAAGCCTCTCTATACTCAACGTGTACTTTTTCGAAAATGAGGCTGGAGCAACTGTTACGGTGAATGGATTGCGCTATCGACAGGTGATTAATGATATTTTATGGCCGGAATTGGATGGTATTGATCTGGACAACGTTTACTTTCAACAAGACGGCGCTACGTGCCATACAAGCAACGAAACCATTGATCTTTTACGGGAAAAGTTTCCGGACCGTGTTATCTCTCGAAGAGGTGATCACAATTGGCCACCGAGATTTTGTGACTTAACACCTTGCGACTTCTTCCTTTGGGGCCACGTGAAATAAAAGGTCTACGCCAACAGCCCAGCGTCGATTCAAGACCTCATAGATGGAATTCGTGAGGCTATCGAGGACATAGGGCAGCCACTTTGCGATTTGGTTATGGAAAATTTCATGAAAAGGATATGGTCCTGTAGGCGTGGTCGTGGTGGTCATTTGGCTGATGTTATTTTCCATTATTAACGGCATACCTTCCTCTTTATAATGAAATAAAGATCCAATCATTTATTTCAAAAAATGGCATTTTTCTTTGAATATCAAAATAATACCTCTTATTGGAAAACCCGTTAGCAAAACTGACGATTTATTTAAAAAAGGGTAAGAAAATTAATAGAAGTATCAAGTTTCGAAACTTTAAAGACCCTAATTACATCTGAACCTATACTCAGGCTCCCAGATTTCAATATAAAATGACCACGAAATCAACTATTCGACAATAGAAAAAGAATTACTTGCCATCATATGGGCAGTCAAATATTTCAGACCCTACCTTTACGGCTGGAAGTTTTCTATTCATACTGACCACAGACCTTTGGTATGGTTAAGTTTGCTCAAAGAACTAAACAAGCTACAAAGGCGGAAAATTAAATTAGAAGAATATAATTACGATATTGAATATGTTAAAGGTAAGGATAACAATGTAGCAGGCGGTCTTTCTAGAATAGAAATCCATAATAATGAAATAAACGACGACGAGAATGAAAATAACGAAATAGAAAATAACAGTAATTCTTCGACGGGAGAAACAATTCACAGTACGAGAGAAGAATGCTCGATCCCAATCGTTTTTAATCCCGTGAATATCTTCAAAACCCAAGTTAGATTAAACAAAGCCGATACAATTAGCTGTCAAAAATTACGTAAACCATTCGATAGACTTCTCATCGAATTAATAATACTCAATGAAGAAAATGTAACTATGAAAAAATACTTGCCATTCAAGCGTACCGTGGTAATATACTCAAACGATGACTATTTATTTGCACAGTTTCAAGAAACATTTGAAATTGTAACAAAACCGCTTTCGCAAAAACGTAGTCAAAGACAAGTATGGCGCGCCTTGCATTTAAACGTGGCCTTAAGCCTTGAGTTCGAAATTACGTGCGGCTAAAGGCCGGAACACAATGGGCGCGTTCACTGCCACCGAAATAGTGACTTTTTGTCGACTACGAGTCACTACCGAGCGTTCACTCCGCCAATTTTGACAGTAAACGACTACGCTTGACTACGACTATCGTTCACTCCGCACATTGAGTGTACCAAATAGTCGACTACATTCGACTACGCTCAGGAGGATAGTCGATCGTAGTCGGTTTGACAGAACTACGCTACGACAACGACTACGCTACCGAAGTGGCAGTGAACGCGCCCAATGTGGCGCGGTAGCTCGTAGCTGGTGCGGTAGCCAGACCTGTCAAAATTTGAAAGCACGGAAAGTCTATGATGGCGTTCCAATGTGTAGCTGGCGCTGGCGCTGTAGCTCATTTTTGCCAAATTTTAATTTTTGGCGCGCGCCAAATCTGACAGTCGTTGGAAATTTATATTTTTATTGAAAAGTTCGTCCTCATTCTCGTTTAATATATTTAAATGTTTTTTCGTAGAATCCTGAACTCATCCTCTGTTGATACAGAGGTCTAACCCACCACTTTCTGCGTTTTTTGTCTTTAAATATTTATAAATGAAAAAGCACAATTGGACTACACATTCTAAAAAGGCCATTTCTTGTAATTCTTCCATATTAAATAATATTTTCAAATTCCATAGATCAAAGTAAAAGTAAATAGTAAGGTATTTCATCGTCCGTACCATTGGCTACAAGCTGCATCATTGGGCAGGTTTAGGCGGAGACCAAACCAGTTTGGAATAATTGGAAGCCTTTGGTCACAGCCATTTAAAATTACCAACCACTTCGATATGGTTTGTAATTACGCGGAGGAAAAACCAGAAATTTTGACCGGTTTGGTCCCCGCCTAAACGCGCCCATTGTAACCAATGTTAGCTACATGGCGCGCGCCGGTGCAAGCTATAGCACCAGCTACCGCGCCAGCTATGAGCTAGCGCGCCACCACAGTATATATCATACAGTAGAATAGCTTAGAACTAACTACTGAAAAGTGAATTTTAGAATTTCAATTAAAAAAACATAACCTTAAAATTTCTCCCACAAGAGGGAACTATTAAGTATGATACGGACATAAATGGGCGAACAGTAGCTAGCTGCACGACCGTTGACGGAAGTATTAGTTTTATGTATGTACACATATCGGCAATCGGCGACAAATGTATTGTTCCATTACTAAACAGCTGTTTGACGGTAAAGTGGTGTCATTTTGCCTCTTTCCCTCTAGTAAAAGTTTAAGAATGCCATCAGTTCTCTTTCTTCCACTTTAGATTTACATAGGAATCCATGTATTAAAAATTGACTAGTGTGTTAGTTTAAACTGTTGAAAGAGAAAGTATAGTCTCTTTATAGAAGCATCCTACTCACTTGACAGTTTTGACAGAGCTGGGCTACTGTATGATATATACTGTGGCGCCACATTGTGTTCCGGCCTTAATGATGGCTCTAGCCGTGATGAAATAAGCTATATATTAGGTTTGTTCGATGAAAACACCGTGTAAATTTTCCCCTACAATTTTCCCGGGGTTTTGTGCACTCCTCGAACAAGTTTTTAAAGGCAATTTTGTTGCAAGTGACGCAATACTGCTTGGATCTACGGCCAATTGTATTCGGGCATATGTAACAACGTTTCTTTTTTCGTTAATCTTCCAAAGTGGACGTCGTTTCTCCTCAGTTTTCGTTAGTGTTTTGTAATACTTCATTTATAACAGACAAATGAGCAGCACTAATACCTTTTTTGCTTCTTAATAGAATCTGAGGCCTTACTAAATCGTATGCGATTTCTCTAATAAACGCTTTTTTTTTAGAATCACACTTTTTCTCGTTGTAAAAATTTCTCCAAATTACAAGCGCAGCTACGCCGCTAACACCAATCAAATTCTGAAAAAATGCAGAAGGCCACCTATTAGTTTTTCGTCTGACAGTAAAAGCATGACATAATTTGTCCATTGTATCTACTCCTCCTTTTGTAGCGTTATAAATCAACATTTGATCAGGTTTTCTTTTATTTTCAGTATCAAGATTCATTGTGTGATGTCTCGTAGATAACAATAAGACGCATATATTTTTTTGTGGTACGTACGAAATTATTGACATTGTGTTTCTAAATCCGAAACTTGTGCTTTCAACTTCTCTAGATGGATGTGACAAAAATGATTGAGATATACATGTCTTATTTTTGCGAAGTATTCCAACAGTAGTTAAGTCTTTAGACAACAAAGAGTTGGCTAGTTCGTAGTTTGTGAAATAGTTATCGAATGTTATGTTTTGATTTGAACGATGAAACGGTAGGTATGCATAGTTCTTCAACAACATTTTGGGCTAAATTTAATGCTCTCATGTTACCCTCTTTGTCCAAATATGGAATTCCTTTCAAAGGATAAGCCGTTTCATTTTCAACAATCCACCAAATTTTTATTCCATATTTATCTGGTTTACTGGGTACGTATTGCTTGAAACTTACTCGTCCACGGAAAGGAACCAACTGCTCATCAATTATTAAGTTTTGGCCTGGAATATAATATTTTGAGAAATTTTTATTTATGATTTCCCAAACATACCTAATTGGAGCCAATTTATCATTGGATCTGCGCACTGACCGAGTCTCCTTGTCATCAAATCGGTGAAATCTTAAAATTGACTTGAAACGCCCATAGTAGCGCGAAATATAGGGCTTCCAAAAAGAGGATCCCAAAAATCTTCATAATTCACATTTCCTTGCTTATTACCACCTGCGGTAAGTAGGAGTCCAATGAATGCGCCGATTTCTATTGGGGTAGTATTTTTCCATTTACCACCAATTTTTCTTGTAGTTTCAATATTTGTATGTTTCACAATTATTTCAATTACTTCGTCGTTGAAAAATAACGAAAAACAATCAACAGGTCTGTCGATTTTATAACCAGTAGGGAGCTTCACTTTTTTGCGTGGGTTTTTGAATGGAGGTGGCCGTCTGTGATTTAGTGTTGGTCTCGATTCCCATTGAGTCCCATCCTTTCCCATAAAGGTTTCACTTTCATTTTGTTCTCCATTCATCGATTCATCTTCGTAATATAACGTGTCATCTTCCTCGGAATCTGTTTCCGTATAGTTAGATTCGCTATCTGATACCGAATCCACACCAGAATTTTCTTCTGCAATAGTATCTTCATTTTCTAAATCTGATTCTACTTCAATTGCACGACGAATTTGTTCCTCATTCAAACCTCTATCCATATTTATAGCAACACTTTCTTCTGTAATGGCTGATTTACATTACTCGATCATACGATTTTACTGACAAAGTGAGTGAGAGGGGCTTATTACTTTTTACTATTAGATAAAAAGGAAGAGGTGGTCGACTGTCAAAACATTATTTCCCACTCTTTTATAGCGAAGTATCACTTTTGACAATTCATCAAATTGTCAATTGCAAAAATTAGACGTCAAAAATGAAGGAAATTTATGAATTGAGGAAATTTCTTAGGTAATATAGTAGATAATTTCACATATATGTACATATTTAGTTTTATTTAAAAAAAAATATATAAAAGCAGAAAAAGTTACGTTTTCAAATTCAGTTTTAAATAAATATAAATTTTATTTCTTTGTTTACAATTTGCTAAAAATTACACACCAATTTTCTTGATCATAATAACAGTTAACAATTTAATTCCATTCACTTTTTCACACAACTTATAACTCATTTTTTTGAGAAACATTATACATAATAACGCAGAAAGTGCAATCATTCACCTCGCTGCTACATTTTCATGTCATTTTCCAAGGCACAAATACATCCTGTTCTTGAAATTGTGTTGTATTCATAAGAATTGGCAAAACAACCTCTGCTTTAGGTAAATTTGGTTGAATTTCCTTTACCACTGAGAATAACCTCCAAAAGTATCATATCTTCATGGCTTACAAAATTTTCAAGAACAGTTTATCCTGGAATCGCTAATTTTAATTTTAATTCCCCTCAGAATATAGAACATTGCACGGTACACAGAGAATACAAAATGTTCTCATTAAAATTTTGATACATTCCAGCTTGCTTCAAATATTTTTAATTTGTGTGGGTGTAAACAATATATTCGTACACGCTAGTAGTTATATATATTGAGTTTACTGCCATAATAGCAAATTTACTGCCATAAAATATACTTCTGGCTAGAACTTTTTATGGCTAATTATGGCAGTAAAACTTTCTCCTTCGTCGGGGAATTTGACATTTTGCTCAGTAAAATTTTGCTGGATTATCTTTTGTCTTTATCGTTCTAAAGTATTTTCAGATAAGGCGAAACTCTTTACTCTGTTTTTTAGCAATGTTCGAGTAATGTAAATCAGCCATAATGGCTGATTTACATTACTCGAACATGCGATTTTACTGACAAAGTGAGTGAGAGGGGCATATTAATTTGCACTATTAGAAGAAAAGAAAGAGGTGATCGACTGTCAAAATATTATTTCCCACTCTTTTATAGCGAAGTGTCGCTTGTAACATTTCATCAAATTGTCAATTGCAAACATAGTCAGACGTCAAAAATAGTTCACTATTCAAATTCAAGGTTTATTTATTACAAACGCCGGAATATGCGCCACGCAAACAAGCGTTGGGTATAGCGACTATTTATGGTGAAGTTCCGCTTAACAATATGTTTGGATATGCAGGGGAATTAAGGTAATTACTGTACATAGCCATACACAGTATTTCAGATTTTATTGTTATTATATATGTTTTTATTTTGCAATTGGGTCTAGTACACAAGGTACAGGTGAATTTACCATGGAAAACAGTCGTTACTCACCGTGTCTTCCTAATGTTCAAAATCAAATTATTGGTGGACACCTAGAATTATAAGGAATAACTACAGAGAAAAAAAAGAAGAAAAATTAATGGATGAAGAAATTTCTAGTTAATATGTTTGACAATTTCACATGTATTTAGTTGTATTTAAAAAACAATAACTAATAAAAGCAGATAGTTTTCGTTTTCGAATTCAGTCTTAAATAAATATAAATTTTGTTTCTTTATTTACAGCTTTCTAAAAATTACACACCAATTTCCTTGATCGTAATAAGAGTTAATAATTTTAGTTCCAAAATATTTTATGGAATTTAAATACATAATCTCTTCGAATTAAAGAAATAAACATAAATTTTATAGGAGCAGGATGCTCCAGAAAGCATCCAGATAGTTGAATTCAGTAGTATAATATCTTGGTTAGTTTTACTTATTTGTATTTCCACTTTCGATTGTGTTCTTGGAGTATGAGATCGCCTCCGTTGCCAATTGATCCAACTAAAAATTGCTGTCCAAGTACTATTTAAGGCTAGTACACCAGCCAGTAGGATATACAAGAAGTACGTTTCTCAAATAAGGCCATTATCTATTTCACTATCTGCACGGTTTCACTGAAAATATATTTGGAAAATTGAACACTTTATAAGATGTCTATAATTTAATGCAATATTTATTTGAATAAAGTACTTACATCCATCAGGATAACTTTGACACATTCCAGCTGATGTGCTGTGACTTTCTTCAAATATTTTTAATTTTTGTGCGTGTAAACAATTATATTCGTACACGCTTGTAGTTATATGTATGAGTTTGCTGCCATAATAGCAAAATTTACTGCCATAAAATATACTTCTGGCTAGAACTTTTTATGGCTAATTATGGCAGTAAAAATTTCCCCTTCGTCGGGGAATTTGACATTTAACTCAGTAAAATTTTGCTGCATTATGTTTTGTCCTTATCGTTCTAAAGTATTTTCAGATAAGGGGAAACTACTTACTCTGTTTTCAAGCAATGTTCGAGTAATGTAAATCAGCCATAAGAGTATCTTCATTTCCTTCATTTGTTTCTACTTCAAATGCACGACGAATATCTGAATCATTTAAACCTCTATTTATATTTTGTCTTGAGCCCATTTTGCTATTTTATAATAATTATTTTAGGATTAAATTAATATTTAATCGTTATATTTATTACCGTAATTCAAGTATGCTTTTTACAAAACCACTGTACTCGACAAATTACTCACATAAAATGAGAAATTAAAAGCTACTTTACAAGTTTTTCGCATTATTGGGGAATACCCTTTTTAAATTTTTACATAAAATGACAAATCAAAAGTCACTTCACCTTTTTTTTCGTATTATCGGAGAATACCCTTTTAAATTTCACTTGTGAAATTTAATTGATTCTATATAATTTTATTTGATGAGTCTTTCGGACTCTTCTGTCCGTTTATGTTATTTTTTTATTTTTCGAAAATACGTTATTTTAAAAACATCGAAAAAATTCGAACATTGTTTTAAGAAAATTTATGATTCGTTAAAAAAATGTGCAAAAAAAATAAATTTGAATTAGAATTTTAATTTTGGTTTTACGTATGGTTAAAAAAAAATAGTCCAAAAGACTCTTCTGTCCAGTTAAAGGTTAAGATGATGAAGTCCGATTAGAATATAAAGGAGAGTTGGTCTGAGAGTTCATGAGGGTGGTTAGAGAAAAAATTCAGAAAAAGGTTGTTTGTGAAATTTCAATTCCAAAAGGAAAAGTAACTGTTTGATTCCTAAAGGATTGTGAAATTGAGTTTTGTGCTTTTATAAATACAAGAATTAACGTAAAGATGGAAAAATTTTAACATTATTATAGTAATAGAAAAGTGATAAAAAAGAAAAAAAAAAGAAAAAAAATCATGCAGACTGATTATAACCAGAACGAACAAGTTTATTACTTAACAAGTAAAAAGCTAGAATTGGTCTAATTAGATCATAAAACGAAAGGATAGGCTACCTTATATAAAATTCGTGTACGTGTGATAAGCAATTTTTTTGTGGACACGGGAGGGAAATGACAAGAGGGCTGGGTTTTTAGTTTTTGTCAGTTCGATATTTCTGACATTTCTCATTTGTCATTTCTTAGGTCGGGTGTTGTTTTAGTGATTTGAGAGTTAAAACATTAATAAAAGTGTTTTATAATTTTGTGATATTGAAAAACTGGTAGAAATAATTTTTCTGTGCAAGAGATTTATTATAATCGAGACTCCGGAGTCTATAATTATGGTGGTGAAGTGCGCTGTGTTGTGCTGCAGAAACAAGCGGAGTTTGTGTCGTGGCAAAGGATTTTTCAAGCAAGTTTAAAAGTTTTACTAATAAATTATAGTGTTTTAAGTAAAATAAAACTGAAACGTTTTCCAATGCCGGTTTGTTTGCTTACAATTGAATTGTCTTTGGGGCTCTTGTTTGATGTCAGTCAAGCAAAGGCAATGACAAGAAATATTATCAGCAAATAAATGGGGCACTAGGAAAATTCTTAAAAATAGAAATAATTTTATAAAAAGATATAAAATTATAAAAATGATACGAATCGCGGTGACATGAAATTATAAAACTTGTTCAATACTTGACAAAGTTTCAACCACTAAATTATGTACCCGCTCATAAAATATCGTAGTTTACGACTTCCATAACTAAACAAACACATCGATGCGATTCTTCTACATGAAGAAAAATGCTTAAGTTTTTCTTCATCATAGCCTATCCTTTCGTTATTTGATCTAAGGGTTCAGTTGACAGCTGCCTGACATCAAGGTATATGAAATACATTGTATTCCCATTACGAACCACGTTCCACCATTAGTGACAAAATATCATGAAAATGTATAATAGGGTGTTATGGAACTATGTTGAGTGATATGGCTTGGACGTGAACTCCCGACTGCCAGAATGAGCTGACAGATCACTCGGCGGACAGCGTTGACTGCAGGGCGACACGCTAGCTCGCCTCGGCTATTGGCGGAGAGTGTGGGGAGGTTCCACGAAAACCTGCCTCTGCCGCCTGCCACATACAAAAAAATTCGTGCCTACATACAAAAACAATGACGGCACACATTCGGTCCTGAAGGGAGCCTTACATCACTTACCTTCATCCCGTGGGAAGGCGCAGATGTTCTGCCTTCCATCGCCGTTGCCACAACCACCCTGGGATACTGCGGGCGATATTGAACAGTATCCCTTTTAGACCTAAGAACTGAGAGCGTAGTGGACCTAGACGACCTTCATGCGAGAGGGTTCCAGGAAAGTGAAAGGAGAAATAAAAGCGTTCATCACCTAGACTACCATTCTTACTCACGACATTTTCGATAAAAAATATACACATAATTATGGGTTCATTCTAAACAAATAAATGTTAAATTAAAGTTAATTCTAATGAAATTATTATGAATTGTATGTATATTCTAATAATGAAAGAAAATCTTAAAAGTATATTTGAAATATCCCTAAGGCGGAGATACACCAGCTAAAAACAAAATTAATAAAGAATTATTCGTTAATTCAATGAAATTTTTCCATTTCTTTCTTTGTTTTCGAAGAGTTTGATGATTTTTGTAACTTTTCTGCTAAATACTCTTTGGGCAATAAAATAAAATCTAGATTTCTAAAACTGTAACTAGTAATATCTTGATAACTATTAGTATTAGTTGCAAATGCTTTGTTCGCAATATAATATATAAATTTTTATAATCTCCGTGTATTTTCATTGTACATATTTTCATGCGGTGATGACGATTTTCTTAAAATTATGTAAAGAGCGGAGAATGTCTACATTGACTGAAGCTTAAAACGAGCTTATAGGAAGCAGAAATGTCATGTTTTCCTTTTTATGTAAATCTTAAATAATTAAAATTGTTTGTTGAAAAATGCTTGTTGCGTTGGAAGTTGGAACACTGTTCTTTAAATTACGACCATTTTGATGCCTACTAACAAATATTGATGTTATTGTCCGAAGGTAAGGGACAATAAAATGTCATGTACACGCACTATCACTGGAATTCTATAAAGTATATACATGCTATTTATAATGTCAATTCAAGAATCGTGCAATAACTGATTACCATAACTTCCTCTCATTTCCGCATTCTGTTATGCCGCTATAACATTACACTTAACTTATATACGAAGATACCTAATTCATGGAATATTTTATTTTATCATAATATAATTTAGATTT
Source organism: Dioctria rufipes (assembly GCA_963924295.1). Classification (NCBI taxonomy): domain Eukaryota; kingdom Metazoa; phylum Arthropoda; class Insecta; order Diptera; family Asilidae; genus Dioctria; species Dioctria rufipes. The sequence goes on along the minus strand of OZ002741.1, from coordinate 168,091,484 downwards.
TATTATTACATCCACTCAGTAATGAGCTTACTGTATTCGCTATCACTGGGTCCTAGATCTTTTTTTTTTTCTTCTAACCTAAAGGGTTTTCCAATAAGAGGTGTTATTTTGATATTCAAAGAAAAATGACATTTTTTAAGATAAATGATCGGATCTTTATTTCATTATAAAGAGGAAGGTATGCCGTTAATAATAGAAAACAACATCAGCCAAATGACTACCACGACCACGCCTACAGGACCATATCCTTCTCATGAAATTTTCCATAACCAAATCGCAAAGTGGCTGCCCTATGTCCTCGATAGCCTCACGAATTCCATCTTTGAGGTCTTGAATCGACGCTGGGCTATTGGCGTAGACCTTCTCTTTCACGTGGCGAAGAAGTCGCAAGGTGTTAAGTCACAAAATCTCGGTGGCGAATTGTGATCACCTCTTCGAGAGATAACACGGTCCGGAAACTTTTCCCATAAAAGATCAATGGTTTCGTTGCTTGTATGGCACGTAGCGCCGTCTTGTTGAAAGTAAACGTTGTCCAGATCAATACCATTCAATTCCGGCCATAAAAAATCATTAATCATCTGTCGATAGCGCAATCCATTCACCGTAACTGTTGCTCCAGCCTCATTTTCGAAAAAGTAAGGTCCAATGACCCCGCGGGACCATAAACCGCACCAAACAGTCACACGTTGAGGATAGAGAGGCTTTTCAACAATAGCTCTTGGGTTTTCCGAGCCCCAGATGCGACAATTTTGCTTGTTGACGAAGCCATCGAGGTGGAAATGGGCCTCATCACTAAAGATGAGTTTTCGATGGAATTCCGGATCATTTTCATGCATTTCAAGGACCCAATCAGCAAAGACTCGACGTTGTTGATGATCGGCCGGCTTGAGTTCTTGTGTTAACTGAACTAATTCCAAAAAACGACGAGGAATGGACAAACCTGAGTTTTCTTCAACACTTTCGGCTACAGCAGCAATATTATCGGCTGTTCTTGAGCGACGTGCACGGGTTTTATTCTTCACATCACTAACAAGGTGCTTCACGACGACCCAAAAATATTCGAGTTTTACGAACCGTCTCTGCCACATTTTCACCATTTTTATAGTGAATTTTAATAATTTCAATGCGTTGTTGAATCGTGTATCGTTCCATTTTTATTAATGGCGTAGTTTCTACTTGTCAAACGTCAAAAAATGACAGCTCCAAAACTGACATCTACCGAAATAGCTGGCTAATTAAAATAACACCTCTTATTGGAAAACCCATTAGTGGCTAATAGTTGCAGTCAATAAAAAAATAGACTATATTATGGACGAGAAAGGAAAATGTTCAGTACTCACCATGTTACTTTGCTACTGCAATCTCGAAAAGGCCTCCTAGAGTTGCTGGTGCCACAGTTTTCAATCTGGCAAAAATTATTCAAATTAGTTTTCCCTAATTCGTCCAGAACTCATCTCCCTGTTACAATTCCTGGCTAATCATTTTACCTCCTTAATGACTATTCTTGTTCTAGCTAAAAGTGTACACTATAAATAATTCAAGAAAGAATTTTTTGGGATTCTCCGTTATATAGCAAAAGCTAAAAAATATTCTGATTTGTTATTTCATCACACAACCCATTAATTTTTGGTGACAAGTTTCAAGTCTTGGTTTGGTTTGGTCCCAAATAGCGAAATTGGGTGATTTGAAAAACAAATGAAAAAATGAAAAAAGAAGAAAGAAATGAAAAGTTTGAGAAAAATAGAAAAAAAAAACAATTTTTTTATTTATTAAAAAAAATTTTAATTTTTTTTTAAAGAAACAGATTCATTCGAAGCGATTCGAACCTGTATACGCCACGCAGTGGGCTGAAAAATAAAGAAGAAGAAGCGTTTCGTGTCAGCAGAAAACCTTACACTCATCGGTGCAGCTTGGTTTTCTGCCTGCTCCAGACGCTTGATAATAGATCAAACTGATCTCTTCTCATATAAACTCAGAATAACTTCTGGGTGTGAATTATATAAGGAAAAAATACTCCTATACAAGCCCAGGAGGAAAAATAAATAAAAGGATTACTCTTTTGGAGTTTTTACCGGGTTAAACTTAATTTTGTTCAAGAAAGAATTTTTTGGGATTCTCCGGTATATAGCAAAAGGTAAAAAATGTACTAATTTGTTATTTCATCACACAACCCATTAATTTTTTGGTGACAAGTTTCAAGTCATGGTTTGACTCATAAACAGGTCCCAAATAGCGAAATTGGGTGATATGAAAAACAAATGAAAAAATGAAAAAAGAAGAAAGAAATGAAAAGTTTGAGAAAAATAGAAAAAAAATTTCGCAATTTCGCTATTTAGGACCTGTTCATGAGTCAAACCAAGACTTGAAACTTGTCACCATAAATTAATGGGTTGTGTGATGAAATAACAAATTAGAACATTTTTTAGCTTTTGCTATATACCGGAGAATCCCAAAAAATTCTTTAAGTTTAACCCGATAAAAAGTCCTAAAGAGTAATCTTTTTATTTACTATAAATAATATTTTCCGCTTCCTTTTGCAAGTAGATAATAAAAAGACGTGATCAATGTAAATACTGTTGCCCGTCACTCTGATGCAGGTTACGATAAAACGTGACTCGCTCTCTATTGCTGGTAATGATAAAAAAAACGAGGCTCGCTCCCTTTTGCAGGTAATGGGCCTCCGTAGGGGTATAGTTGTAATGAGTGGGCTTCTTGGGTCTGTGCAGTGCTTGAAATATTGCACGCGCACAGTATAACCTGTAAGTTTTGTGCGCACTTTTTCTTTCGGTCCGCCGCCTAGTAGACTCTGTTGTCTTGTTTAGGCTCAGGTTCCATTGTGGGAGACTCAGGGTATGCTACGTGGGGGAAACCACGATTCTTGAAATTGTCGTTTTTCCTCACTTTAGGTATAGATAGAATAAATTTCTTCACTAGGTCACTGTTCCTATTATTTTTCTTTACCGCTGCTGGAATTTCGATGTTTTTCTTTTTCTCCGGATTTTCTCGTGCTAATGAGGAGAATATTTTTACTAATTGAAAATATGCTATTAGCAGGGATAAATATTCTTTTGAACTTACGTGAGGGGTTGATTTGCTCGCCGATGTCGATGGAATATATTTGATTTTGTTCGGGCTCAAATTTTCACGTCTTTTCGTTGCAAAGTTTGACAAGACAGCTGTCGATTGTCTTCTTCCTTCTTCTCAATCGCCAAGTAAGAGCTCGTCGATTGTGGGGTGCGTTCGGGCTGTCGGTTTGACCGCAGGCCGGCATAGATGCTGCAATACGTCTCAGTGTAGCATTCTGATATATGCATTCCGCTACGACCATAACAAGGGCGTTTTCACTACATCGAAATCACGTAACTTTGATGAAGTGTTTTCGAAATCACTGTAGGTGTTTTCACTACCGCTAAGATGATTTCGTTTGAAAGGTGCTACACTTAAATACCAAATTGGCATGTAAAATAATTAATTACTTAAACAAGGCTTTTGTAATTAAATGGATATATTGTCATATAAATGTCAGCAACTATTAATGTAATATTTAATTTAATTTTAAATTTCTTCCTTACAATTTTATTGACAAATGTATACAACAAATGTCGAATGATACAGTTTGAGAAAAAGTGGAAACCTAAAATAGGCGCGTTCGGAAAATTTTCGTGATTTCCAATGTGATTTCATTGAAATTACGCAAAAATGAGATGATTTGAGTAGGCCACACACGATACAATGGTTGGTCCAAATGTTGTACCAATCTGTGTTGGCATACAACCGTTGTATGGTGTGAGGGCCAATTGGTACGAAGCATCCAACAATCAAGCTCGGTTGGATGTGCATGCAGGTAAACCGCTGTTGTATATCCAACCGTTGTATGGTGTGTGGGCTTGTTGTACAACCGTTGATCCGATTTCATTAACTGACATGCACAAATGCACATTTTCTTCTTTTTGACAACCGATGACATTATTTCGTAAGAGATATACTCAGTATGAAAATTACACTAGACTGACAGCTGAAGAAATCGGTCCAACCGTTGGACCAACCGTTGTATCGTGTGTGGGCCGCTTTAGATTTAGTTTTTTGTACTGGAAATTACGTGATTTCATCGAAATCATGCTGAAACAGCGAAATTACGTGATTTCGATGTAGTGAAAACGCCTTATAAGAAAGCACGATAAAGAGAACACACTACTCTCTGCGCTTTCTGTGTATTTCCTATGGAAATGTATATACATTAGTCACGAAATTACGTCAGAGAACATGTGCCAAAATTTTAATGGGAATACCGTATATTCTATATTCCTTGCCTGACATGCAGAAAAACTCTTAACACGCTCCAATGTATAAAGAAGACAAGGTATTCCCATTAAAATTTTAGCACATTGCAGCTGATAGCCTGTGACTAATATATATTCATTTTTATAGGAAAGACAGAGAGAGGAGAGAGTATTGTTTTCTCTGTACCGTACTTTCTTATATATTTCACGATATTACGTCACCTAATGGTGGAACATGGTTCGTAATGGGATTATTTTGTTATATACTTTGAACACGCCCAATATTGTTGTGATGATACGTCTTGGCCCAAGCGAATCAAAATGCTCGTGCTTCGTGGTGCTATGTGTTGGCCGGGCCCTTTGAACAGTGTAGAAAAAGAAGAAGAAAAGTGTTGATAAAATGCCAGCAGCAACTTTTTGAGTTTAGTTTATGTACATTAATGTGATAAAATATTAAAGAAGAAAACAGCAGATCCGTAACCAATGTTCTCGACGCGATAACAATCTAAAATTATTAAACTTGAAGCATCATTTGTGTTACTTGTACTGTAGCAGTTTCCTGGTCCGTCTCTTCAGCCTTGATTTAAGCTACAATGTTTCTTGAGCGCTTTATACCACATTTTTATTATATTTTACAAATGACAACCGTAGTATGTCCTGACTGTGGTTGCGATTCACTAAGAAGAGAAGTGACCATCAGCACAAAAATGAACGATTGTAACGTTCCATTTTTACAAAATCCAATTCAGCCAGATTCTTTAAGCGATATGTCCTTAATACCTGGTGGGACGTACCTTGTCGGTACTAATGAGCCAGTCTTTCAGAGTGATGGGGAAAGTCCAGAACGGCCTGTTACAATTAATGGTTTTTATATGGACAAATATGAAGTTTCAAATAGCAAATTTAAAGATTTTACTGATTATACAAAGTACGTAACGGACGCTGAGAAATTCAATGATAGCTTTATTTTTCAAACTTTTTTGTCAGATGAAGAAAAAGTTTTATTTAACGATTATCGGTTTGTTAGTGCTCCATGGTGGTATAAAGTTGCTGGTGTTTCTTGGAAACATCCGCATGGACCGAAATCAAATTTAGATGGTAAGTTAAATGTCTGATATAATGCAAAAATAAACTTTAGATATTAAAAGATCCTTCCTAAAAACGCGTCCATAAGTAGGTACATAGATCGACAAGAGATGAAGCAGGAGCTTTGGAGTTCTTAGTACTAAGTTTTCACCAATTTGGTATTGGATTGCTCACTAGTACACTTTTCTGTTTCACTTGCCTTAATTGATTTCTTTGTTATAATATATATTTTTTGCACTGCTTCTACTTATATTTCGAGATGTCCAACCTCGTATAAACATAGCATCAACATTTATTTATTAGAGTAACCGTGCCAAAGGCACGCAAAGCGTGGGCGCATCATAGGAAGTTACATAGTAGATACACGTTATAGCAAAACAAATCAGAAAAGAAAAGAAAACATAATAGCCTAGTTATAGTAATAGAATATCAAGCATAGTATTGTGAGGTAAAGGAATTTACACTATGTATAGTAAAACATGAAAAAAGAAACTTAGCAGCTACACAGCTACAGTTAAACTAGATAAGCATATTGGCAGACAAATAGAACAGGTATAATATGGATATATAGGTATAACACATAGCAAGGACCTTAATGAGATCAAATTAACACTAACACAGAAAGTAATATAGATATGAATAGATAGTAATGGATCTTAATGAAATTAGTACTACTAGCATTAATTAGACAAATATTAATATATACACAGTAAAATGTGGTATGAAATTCTTTTGATATAACTTAACATCAAAACAAACAATGAATGAAAGCAGATTGAATTGACAACTAATCAAACAGGAAGTAACAAATGAAGTGTGGAATAATATATATGCTGTATAACGTAATGAATAATCCATTATAACAAACAAGAACATAGGTAAAGGACAAATAACATGTGATTGACACCCCCTTTAACACGCGGGTAGCAAGAAGAAATAGTGGCAGTTAATATAAACTTGGCATAGTGCTCACCCAAGACCCGTGTCAGAGCAGTGTAACAGACTGTTGGTGCTGTCAACCAAATTGCAATAGTTAGATAGACTGAGCAACAACAGGCTGGATTGAAATAATCAATTGCGGGGCAGACCAATGGACGCATTAAAGTGCGCGGTATCGAAACGATTATTTTAGTTGAATTTAAGAAACAATTTTTATAATTTATTTGAAATTTAATATATACTACCGCAACCATAATTACTGCCGGGTAGAATGATACGAGTAGACGGTTGGTTGTAGGATGAAATAAGGGAAGTCATATTAGACAATGAAGCGAAACTTATAGGGGGAAAGGCAATCCAATAACTTGATAACCAAAGTAACCCCGCTCAGAAAGCCAAGAGCTGCTGACTTAAAAGAGTTCAGCGAAGCGCTGCGCCTAGCATCATCAAACATCTGATTTCAGATAGTGGCCCCACACAGAAAAATGCTTTTTCCACTGTACTGCGAGCAAACCCTAGAAAAAACAATATTCTAAACATGTTCAAAACATCCAGTTGAAACGACTCACTAAGTAGCTGGGCAGTAGGCCATTTCGAGCCTTGAAAATCATCATCAGAAGAAGCATTTCGAGGAGACAGGTGGGCACATGTGATCCACGTTTAAGACCAAAGATATATCTGGCGCAGGCCTTAAAAGCACGAAATAGTTTATCCAAATTACCGCAGGAAATAGGGAACAGTACCACGTGAGCATAGGAGAAATGTAGTAGGATCAGAACGTAGAAAAGTCTTGTGCGAGTGATCACATCAAAATGCTGAGATGCGGTATATAGAGAGCGCAGGCCATAATATACTCGAGCAGATATTGTTAATCTGAGGCTCCCAGATGAGGCCAGGATCCATAAGAAGCCCAAGGTTTCGAAGAAAGCTCTAGGCTATGACCCAAAAGGTGCAGTTCAGGGAAGTCAGACGAAGAGTTATCGGTGTGAACGAGTCAGTCAATCATGGAGGAGTAAGCGCCATTACAATTCACAATGAAATGTCGATGACTTAAATAGCCGTCAATCAATCTGCATACGGAAGAGGAGAACCCAAAACGCAGGCAATAACGAGTGTGGGACAGAGTCAAAGGCTTTATTGCACTTCTGTAGCACATTAATAACGCAGGTGCCACTGTCACAAAGATCACGGATGTCTGCAGTTACATCGAGAAGAGCCGTACTAGTTGAGTGAAGCCTCCTAAAACCAGATTTTAGTTTTGAAAGCAGTTTGCAAGAGCTAACATTCATGGTGATTTGATCCATAATGATGATCTCAAGAACCTTAGATATCGCCGACAATACAGTAATCGGAATAGAATAAAAATTCATTTCAGATTTACGTAGATCAAGCATTAATAAATGCTTTTGGTTTAGGTTTAAAATGGTAGATTAATTAAAGAAAATATGATGTTCAGAATATTTATCTTATCAGTAATTTTTAGAGTTGTGATTATTTTGTTTCTTACGAACTTTCGGAAAAATTTTTCTTAAAAAACATTCTATTCACTATTGCTGGCAGATGTGTTTCATACATACTAAGTAGAAATGTATGTTTTTGCTGGTACACAACTGCGTTGGAATATTATTGTTTCTTATGGAAATGAAAGACTGATTAAAATATAAATCGTTTTAGTACCTAAACTAAGGTAAGGCTTGTGTTTGAGCAATTTGATTTAATTTATACATTTCGAAAGGGAGAGCACTACATACCTTAACTAACAAAACTATTAAAAGTATTAGTTCAAACGAAGAAACTTACGTATTCTAAGTAAAACCCAAATAACCCTGCAGAGCTGTGTGACTGGTCTTAAACCCATACCACGCAGTAAACTTTGGGCTTTAAATATAACCAAAAAATTTAGTGATAGTATAATCTTTATATGTAACTTTTTAAAGAGAATTCTGTGTCCTAGTTGTACTACAAAATCCAATTCTAACGTTGTTTACATTTCTAAAATGAAATTAATTTTTTACATAGTTTAAATGTCTACTTAAATAAATCCGGGAAAATATTGTTTTTAATTTTGAAAATAAATAATAAATTCAAAGTCAGCCCTTCTTTAATATTCATCCACTTCAGAATCTCCAACATACATGTGGGATCTCTTTAGTCTTTGAAAAAAAAAAAGAATCCGATCATCAACAGACATTATAATTTATTGAAGATTCAATAAAAATATAGGTAGATATGCAATTCAATAATTTTAAACGTTAAAATAAAATTTACCGTGACAATAGACTCGACTGCATTTAATTTTTGCTTCACCGACTTGTTCGCTTATCTTAGGCCGGGCGCCCACTGGAGTGGTGTGTGAGCAATGTGGCAGTGGCGTGGTTTTGGCGTGCGATGTGGCAACAAAGTGGTGTGGCAGTAGAATGGTGGCGGATTGGTATTAATATTATTAAGCGCGCATCAAAATGGCAAGCAGCGTATCGATTAAGTAATTCAACATCAACAGTAATAACTAAGGGGAAGTGGCATCCACTGCCACTTACCACTCGAAAATTAAACTTGTTCGAGACTAGTGGCAATCAAGTGGTGCCACGCCACTTGTCAAATGCCACGCCATCGCCACTCTATTTCAATGTGCGCTATTCTATTTGTTTTTACGGGACTACATTTTTTCACTTACCATTTAATCGCCACGCCACTGCCACATTGCTCACACACCACTCCAGTGATCGCCCGGCCTTACATCTACTGTCATCAGCTACTTCTTCAACTCTCGGCTTGATCCCGATGCTGTTATCAAGCTCAGTACAGTTAATGCTTGAATAATGCCTTAAAGTTGTATTGTTATGACTGTTTAGTATTTTCGGGTATGTTTTACTAAACATACTCTACATACAAAATTCCATCAAGTTGGCAGTCATTGGGCTTGAAATTTGCAATTTGATCAAATCTCAAGTCAGCTTGAAGCTGGCAAAAAAGTTAAAGCTCCAATTATGTTCTTCTACATTGATTTACATTGTTATGGAAGTATGTTGAGAGTGAATGGTCAGGACGTGAAGTCCAAACTGCCAGCCTAAGCTGACAGATCACTCGATGACAGCGATAGCACAGGGCGGCATGCTAGCACCTCGGCTAAGGGTGGCGGAGAGTGTGGGGAGGTTCCCGAAAATACCTGCCGCTGTCACCACCCATAATCAAAAACAATTTTCATGCCTACTTGAACGAGCCAGCACACACTCGGTCCTGAAGGGACCCTTACGTCACTTACCTATGCTCCATTGAAGGCGCAGATGACATGCCTTCCTGCCAAGCCCCATCCTCCCATCGACTTTGGGTGGCACAATCGTCCAAAGTCCCTTTGTTGACCTATAGAAAGAGAGAGACTAGGCAAGCCTAGACGACCCCAGTCTCATGCGATAGAGAGCTCCGGGATGTGAAGGAAAAAGTAAAAAACTCAGCCAATCATGTTCACGTTATAATCGCAAGTGTTTCCTTCTTACAAAAAATGCTATTGATTCCTATAATTAGTTTAATTTTAAATCGCCGCAACGTCCATGGCAAGACTCATTGCATATGTTTAATTTTGCTTTTCACATTAAAACAAATAGAGCTAAGATTATTGAATTTCCTAGGATAATAATAGAGTAAAGATAAATACCATTTAAAGAAAATGATTCCATATAAAAATATTTCGATTTTGCCCTGCAGCCATAATTCATAAATTTCGGCTTATAATTTTCAGACTAACTTATCGTAAGAAATGTTTCAAAATGTATGTACATAAATGTTTGGATGATAATGCATTTTTTTTCTCATCTACCCTTAACTAAACGAGAGAAATTAAATATTAAAATTCTTTTATATAAATGTGTATGCCAGTTTCATAGTCTCAAAAAATATGCCGCGATGTAAGGTGATAATCTAACTTATACGTACGATGCGAGACGGAAAATGAATGAGAATATATTGTTAGCTGTTAAGAGATTCGAAGTAAGTAAAGAAGAAGTAACTTGTGCGCACAAATCCCCAACCTTAGCTTGCTTTGTATATATGGGTGTAGAATCACTCTTAAATATTAAAATTTAGTTAATTTTAATTGAGTGTAAGATGACATAACTTTGAGGTAAGTATCTAATTTAACAAGAACGTATGAACGTATTTCATGTGAGCATTACTGTATTCAATGATTCAAGATAATACCTAATATGCCGATATAAATGAAGAAAAATCTTTAAAGCTTTTCATTATTTTCTCGATTTTGAGACAATGAATGCATGTATGTATATTTTCCTTTATAATAACAGGTGCAGCCTGGGTACGCAGAGTGATAATTTGAACTCCCGAAAATGCTATCTGTATATTTGCTATGATTTACCAAAAAAAAAAAAAATCTTAAGTTATATTTATTTAAAATGATCTTTGCTGCACATTTAATAATTGGTTCCGTGCTTTTGTGCTTTTTTTTCTTTATTATTCTATTATTAAATTACTTGCTAATGGTACTTAGCTGTATTGCCGCTGCAATTTACCCTTCTGTAAAGAGATGTTCTGAAGTTTCAATACTATTTCGGTGTTTACTTCCTAACATTTTTTGTTGCTTGTTCTAGAGATTCTTGGTAGAAGAGATTATTTGATTCTCCAGGTAGAGATTCTTTTGTTTTATCTACATGCTATGTTAGTCCGAGTACTATTTTAAATGCTGATTTTGCTCCCAGTTTTATTTGTTGCAGCTGTTGCTGGTGAATATACTGTACTAAATGGTGTAGAATCATGGAAGAATTTTGAACAGGTAATCCAGTTCGCACTACGGCTGCCAACTCTTCGAGCGGTAGAAACTTGTGCATGAATCGCCATAAAACAGGCATGCATGAGTTCAACAAGGTTTTGCAGTGTACTTACTGTCGAGATTTTTCGGAATATGTCGGCTGGAAGTGTAGGAAAAATTTTCTCATGAGGGATGGATTTCCACCGATGCGGTTGAAATTTTATGATTTGGTTGTCTTCAACTTTTCACGTCCTTTCACTTTCACGTTTTTGACAAGACAAAACGATTGTCTTCTTCTTACTTGTCTTCAACAACATGTCACTTGAGCTTGAGTAAAGCACTTCTCCCAGTCAAGGTGCGTTCGCTTTCCGCTATGGACAGCAGCCGACATACACGCTACAGTACGTGTGGCATATTGCTATATACAATACGCTACGTCCATAACAACATTGTCAACAAATCTCCAGCTGGCTGAAAAGCTCCGATTGTGTTTCGGGCCTGAGTGTCTTATCGAATCGATGTAAATTTGCTACACATCGTTCTCATCGCCTTGCTCCCTAATTTCTGCATTCTCTCCATCGTTGGTTACTTAAAAATAATATTAATGATCAATACAGTGAGGTTTTATTATCGTGATGTGGATTGATGTTAACAAACTCGCTTGTCCTTTAATTCGTTTCGAAAATTCTTTTTTTCAATCTTTCCGCAAATGTAATCATTCCACATCTTAAGAATCAGAGTTCTTACTTGAGCATAAAAATGCAGTCCAAGATGTTTTGCACACGAGTAACCCCTTGCCAGACAAAGTTATATTACTGAAAAGTTTGAAATATCCAATTATCTATATAATCAAATGAAATTCGTCTCAGAAACTATCGAATCTTTTAACGGAGTCAATAATGAAAAATTTAAGTAATATTCATATAGGGAATTTCTGTAAACTGCCGATAATATGTACATAATATAACATCCGCTAATTGCATCTATGAAATTCGGAAGATTGATATCACTGAGCTTGTATTTATTTACAGTTTGAATTTTAAGTACATCAATAAATTTGAGTAAGGTGTTTCAGTAACTTGATTTTACTATACTCACAAAAACCGAGAACGAAATTTGCTATATGGAGGAAGAAAACAAGCTTTCTAATACATATATACATTGTACTGTTAGGATGTGGAGTGTAGGAAAACGTAGCACTAACTATTTGTACTCGATGCCTTCCCACAGAATATTCAGAATATTTTCAGTATATCACTTAAGAAGAAAAACTGTCAATGTTGTCAAATATATAGGAAGATTGACTGAGGAGGGACATACTGGGTAAGTCCGTATGGAATAATTTTTAATGAGAAAAATATGTTTTGTGGGCATTAGATTCCTTTTAGATATGGAGTGTATGGGGTTATACAACCCGGTTATCCAGTTTATTTTAAGAAAAAATCATATTGTTGTTTAAGCCATTGTTTATTTTCCAGAAAATATTCCGATATTTCGGTCTTTGGGTTAGACCATTATCAAGGCTAACAAAGATACAAATCAAAAAAGCTAATTATGCACACAAATTCTTATTAATGTAAGTGATTTACCTAAAAATTGGTATGCCAAGTTTACTTAATAGATTTCTAAAAATTGAGATAGACATTTGTAACAGACTACTACGAAACCTACGCACAGAGAAGAGAACACTAACACATACACTTCAAGCACTTCTGCCACAAAACATTTACACACTTTATATACATTCACAAGATAATAAATATAATGGTATAATCCAGACCACGAAAGCAAAACTCAATAATAAATTTACAAGAGACAATAATTTGCACATTAAAAACAGAAACTTTATATTGAACACTGACAAATGTATAAATCTTACACAATTCACAATTCCTCCCATGCTTTTTATACTGGGATTGGGACCACAATTTGCCACAAAATTGAGAACAGACACAAACAAATTATAAACATCATAGCGGATGTTGAAGACATCATAGACTGCAACGATGATGAGAACTGGAAGCTTAATGCGAGAAATTGCATAACACGGACCCTGGAAAAACAAATCAAGACCGACGAATAAATAAGGTTTTAAGTGCAACGCGCAATTTCCTACGAAACATCAAAGATGTGCTTATTATTAATAGTGACAAGGGTAACCGCACAATAATAATAAATAGACAACAATACGAGCAAAGGATGAGTGACCACTTAAGTGACAGAAACACATATGAAGTTATGCACCATCATAACACTAAACTGATAAAATAATTCATACAGATAAACAATGCAATAGTATCTGAATTGTACACTAAAAAATATATAACAAAACCTGACCTCACTAAATTGACAATATCGCATGCTATTCCACCTAGAATTTATGGAACAATTAAAGCACACAAGAAAAACCACCCAATCCGACCTATTGTTACCACACGTGATACACCAGCTTATGCATTAGCAGTATTTATGAATACCATACTAGCACAAGTCCGTGACACTACTAAATATAATGTGCCCAACTCCTACACTTTCAAGGACTTCATTAATAACACACAGATCTCGCCTAACGATCGCTTAATCTCGTTTGATGTTACACAATTATACACTAACATCCCGCATGACTAGGTGGCCCAAGATTAAACAAGTCACCCGAATCTCCAAATGCATGTTCACCAAGGCTTTGCAATTCTGCATTTTGGAAAACAATTTTTTCATGTACCAGGGAGCTTTTTATAAACAAAAGCATGGATTGGCTACGTGTAGCAGCCTATCAGGCATTCTGGCGGAATTTGTGTTGGATGATCTACTTGATGATATCATCTCTGACCTACCTGCCTATAATTTATTAAAAAATATGTGGATGACACCATAACAGTGTTACCAACTCATGCCATAGACGAGACATTAAGAATTTTCAACAATAAACATACCCGTATAAAATTCGCCATTGAAAAGGAGGATGCTACCACACAAAGCATTCCTTTTTTTGGATATGAGGCTATACAGAGAAAGTAACAAAATCTCAACAGAGTGGTACAGCAAACCTATGGCATCGAGGAGACTATTAAATTTCTTATCAGCTCACCCCCACAACCTGAAATTCAATGTAGCCCTTTCATTTGCAAAAAGGGTGATAGCCTTGAGTGACACAAGGTTTCACAACACAAACTACAGCAAAATTCATCAAATCTTGGCCTCAAACAACTACCCCATCAGCATCATAAACAAAATAATAAAACAGGTCAAACATGCTCCAGGTAGTAATAAAAAAACAACAGACAATACATGTAGCCAAAACATACAAAAACCGATTTACAAAAAACTCACATACACGCCACATATATTCATTTTAAAAACTACTTTTTTCAACTGTGTAACGGAAAGGGCACAGGTAAACGCAACCCCTCTAATCACACAGCGTAACTGAAGGGTATAGGCTGTATGAATTCCATTTCGGATCCATTCCTGGCTAGTTGGCCCCCTATCCCGTTGTCTGTGATATTGCTGTGTAAAGGCACCCATATTACATTAACAATTACAATTAACCATGTAATCTGTAATCAGATTACTTTGTAACAGATTACTAATGTAATCCATTTCCATAATTACATAATGTAATCGATTAACGTGTAATGTGATTTCAAGTTAATCTGATTACACATCAATCGATTACAAGTTAATCCCACTACATGTTAATCTAATTAATGTGATTACATTTAAGATATTTGTATTCTAATTCTTCATAAAACTCCCAAAACTAATTTCGTACGAGAACAATACTATTTTCTTTCAATTCATTAATTATTTTTAAGTAATCTACAAAGTCATCTCTTACAATGTAATTAGATTACAAAATAATCTAATTATATTGTAACAGATTACACATTTGATAGATTACATATTCTCTCATAAGTAATCTGATTGATATGTAATCGAATACAATTTAATTAGATTACTTTGTAATTTGACTAAACTGTAATGGAATTATTAATTAAATTACACTGCAAACAGATTACGCCCAACAGTGTCCAGCAGGCAGAGTTGAATCTATTTTATTGAAGAGCCAGTAATGCAACTCTGCAGTCAGAAAAAATATTACATATATTTTTGTTCCTGTCGGGTTCTCTTGATATTTTTCCTAATTTATAGCTCAATTACATATATGTCGATCCGGGGTCTTGAACCATATGATCCTGCCCCAACTCCCTCATTTGTTTTGGAGCCATCCGTAAATCAATAGAATATTCTATCTAGGCTCAGGTGGCGGATACAGCGGGGGGCGATCGCCCCCCCTAGAGCTCTAATAATAATAAATCAAAATTTATATTCTAATCCAATGAAATAGAAAATACAAAAAAAAAAAATTTTAAAAAGACCGTTTCTAAACCGGCGTTAAAAAAATAAAAAATAATTTCTCCCTTCATTTCTCCAGAGTTTCCCTTCATTTTCCATTTAATTAAATTTTTAAATTATATTACATTTGTATATAAATTTTTAAATTTTCAAGGTATACAGAGAAAACAAGATCTGGACAGCTCAAATTACACTACAGTGAATAACAATTTCCCGAAATTTACATTTGGAACTCCTAATGTTTATCAAAATACTTAATTAAATTACTTTCCTTTGAATATGCTTTCTTTGTGCACCATGAAAATTTAAAATTTTTTATACAAATGTAATTTGATTAAATGGAAAACTCTAGATAGTTATTTGATATATTTATTGTTTTTTTCCTTTTTAGTCATGAAATATTCTCAAAAAATGTAAAATTATATCACTAATGAATTTTCAGTACAAGCATTGTTGCACTTTTTTGTGATCGAAAGCTCACAAAAGTCGGGTATTTTGATGAAAAGTAGTATGTTGGGAAAATTATCATAGCCGAGGTAATTAATCTCAGATTCAGTTGTCCTGCAAATATTTAATTTAAGCAAATAGGATAATACCTATATATATTAACCCTACCTAATTAGCATTTCTCGAAAATTTCTTCCACCATTTAAGTTGCAAGAAATTGCAGTCCAGCCCAAGAAATTATGGTGTTTGAGCGAAATGCAAGCGACCTATGTATGAAAAACACCAGTAGCGCAAGCAAATTTTACTATGCTTACGGGATCAAAAACTTATATTATATAGATAAAAGAACTCTGGCGATATCTGAATGCTAATGTAATTTTCATGCCAAAACGAATTGAGAAATCTATACAGAGCAGTCCACAGCTGATGGCAAGTGTGGTTATAGGGGGCGATCGCCCCCCCTAGAGCAAACGTCTGGATCCGCCCTTCAGGCGCTGCAACCACCCGAATCAATTCAACTTTATTAGATCGCTCTCGGCAACCAATAATGCATAAGAATTCTGAAGAAAAATGTCCAATAATTTATAAGAAACAAGTAAAAAAGCTAGAATGGGTCTAAGACCAATTCTTATGATACCCTAGATGAATGCTCGTTTGTAATTTCGTATAGTCACCCATCTGCGCAAGTTTGAGTTTTGAAGTGGTTTTTGAATATATCTCTAGAACGGTTCGTCGAACAGAAAATATGATTATAACCAACTTTATAGGATTTCATATTCTGAAGAACTTTCCAGTACATTAAAACATGATCGTTTTCACAGGATACGTAAAAATCCTAAATTTTTATATGGCAACACCAAGAAGTGGTTGCCCGATTTGGTCCATTTTTGAAATTATATTTACTGTTTTTATGGAAACACTTCGTACAAAATTTCAGTGCTCTACGTTGACGCGTTCTCAGGCAATGTCCAAATATGTAGTGAAAAATGAAATTTTTGTATGTCAACCCTACGAAGTAGTTACCGGATTTGCCCCATTTTCAAACCTAATTCTGCTTTTTTTTTTAAAAAAAAGCCCATGTGCAAAATTTCAGCTCTCTAAGTACACGCGTTCTCGAGTTATCGTGAGGACGGAACGACGGACGTGCAAAAATTAAAATAACTTTTAATTTTATGCATGGGTCAAATCCATTTTGCTCTAGCATCATCATTTCTATGTGTTACAAACGGAATGACAATCTTAGTATACCCTTTAGATTTCATCTAGGGTATAAAAAAAATTTTTTGTTACGCTCATAAGTATTTCTGTATTTCTGTATACCACGGTCCGAACCCAAAAATTCTAAGAAATTTCATCAAGCGAAACAAATTGCTTGGGGAAAATATTTCAAATTATTCACAAAAAATCAATGTACCAGTCAACAACCAGTACTATGTTTCCATGAACCAGAATTGAGTTAGGATTGAGTTAGCGTTAAGTTTTGCTGTCTGAGTTAACTCGATGCTGTTTCCATGAACGGCTTGAGTTGAGTTGACAGCAACGAGGTAATAACTAAAGGAGATGCAATCATATGTACGATCCGTGTACATGAGCGTACCCAAAATTGCCCTGCATTTGTGTATGTTTCACTCCGCCATTTTTGGTCTTCGCTGTCAAATCCATACTTATGTTTGGATGGTTTTGGGCTTGGTGCATTGACGCAGGAAAACCCGTGAAATAACCGTAGGGGCCACGAAGCAAATATTACTCACAAACTTTTTACCACTGAACTTTTCTTCTTAATTATTAACTTTTTTACGTTCACGTTTGCAAATTCAGTAAATACTTTTGAGTATATGAAAATAAAAGCGATTAAAATTGCGCATAGGTTGTACAATTGTGTACAGGTGTAAAAATTTTACGGCGCTTATGTACAAACAATATCAGTGTCAATGTATTAGAATTGGGTACGCGATATTTTATCATTTGCATCTCCTTTAGTTCTTACCTCGTTGGTTGACAGATAAAATATTTCATACAAAGTAGCCGGATTTGTGTTGGATAAAACACCCATTCCGCACTATTCTAACTAATACATACAGAAAAACTCAACTCGACTGGTTTCGTGGAGTTGAAATGGATTGAACGAAACAATTATCGTTTCCATGAGCATTAATTCGGATCCAATTCGAATTGAACTCTGCATGGAAACATAGTACAGATGTGAAAAGGCCGATCGCAGAGATTCTATCGAAAATCCGACCAAAAAATTTCTTAGAAGCCCGCAGTGCCTAGATAAGAGTTTTGTCTGTTCTGCAAGTCTCTGCTGCGAAAGCGAAGTATGAAATTCTTTTCACTTAAATCACGTATCATACACATTTACCAAATCCTTCAAATCATCTTGATACAAGACATGCCTTTAAATTTCTTTATTACAGATTTTTCCACATTTCTACACATCATTAGATAAAGAAAGACGGAAAAAACAAAATTAGATTAGATTCTTTGCTGTGATATAGCGCTATTTATTATCGAAGACAACTTATTATCCTCATATTCGCCAAGTTTATCTAACAGATGGCGGAGCTTTTAAAGTGTTTCGGGTTTATATGGAGTTTTGCACAACTAGTTGTAAGTTGTCTCAGCCTAAGTATAACATATCCATAACCGTCGGGCTTAAAACCACTTAGGGGACATCCTGCATAACATATTTAGAGAACAAGTACTCATCAGCCATTAATATTTGCCAGTAAGAAGCACTATAAAATTGTTCACAATAAGCACCATTTTGACGGCTGGACGGCTCCAGTGTGAGACTGACTGAAATAATTAATCCAATTGTAACGTTTTACTTCGCGGTTCCACTATTCTCTTTTTTTTTTGTAAATATACTTACAGTACCTTCTTTTTTCTTATATTTTTTAGAATAATTTATTTTTTTAGATTACTGGGATCATCCTGTTGTACATGTGTCTTGGAACGATGCCGTGGCATTTTGTAAATGGGAGGGAAAACGTTTGCCAACTGAAGCTGAATGGGAAGTGGCCTGTCGCGGAGGAAAGAAAAAGAGGCTATTTCCTTGGGGCAATAAGCTTCTACCCAATAATAAGCACAGGTAAAAGTAATAAGATATTTAAAAAAATGCTTAAACTCATTTTTAGAATGAACATTTGGCAAGGGGAATTCCCAGTAAATAATATTAAAGATGATGGATTTGAGGTAACATGTCCTATCCAAGAGTTTCGGCAAAATGACTATGATATGTTTAATATTGTTGGAAATGTATGGGAGTGGACTGGAGATTTCTGGGACAGAAATGCAAACATAGATAATCCAAATAGAGTTAAAAAAGGCGGATCCTATCTTTGTCATGAATCATACTGTTATCGGTATAGGTGTGCTGCGCGATCTCAAGTCTCTATAGATAGCTCTGCCAGTAATCTGGGTTTTCGTTGTGCAAAGGATGTCAAAAGGTAACTTAATGCAAATTTGTGTTTAAATATGTTATTTCTAAGTAATAGTAATAATGAAAGAAAAATCTATTATATTTGCACAATGTTAACTATAATAAATAAAAGAAAATATAATTCGATGTATATATAACGGACAACCCGAAAAAGTTATACCTATTACAGGGTGCATACTGCTGCGAAATCTTCCAGACCTATGATGCGATCACATCAGTACGGCACCAGTCTACGCAACCTGAAAATATATAAATGCAATTGTTATGGTCGTAGCATATTGCATATAGCAATATGTCACCACGGACTGAAGCGTGTAGGCCCGGCTTGTTGTCGACTACAGCATGAAACCAAAACGCGCCCCGACCGAGAGAAATGCTTCCTCAAGCTCGGTGTCATGTTCAGTGAGAGAAGAAAAAGAAGAAGACTTTTTCCGGCGGTCATTTTTCTTGTCTTTGGGAAGAGTCTGGCTTGTGAAAAGTGTGTGAAATGTGGAGACAAAAATTGTCCTAAATTTTTTTAAATAAAAAATTAAATGAATCGGGAAAAGTAACTAACTAAAAACCATATTGAGGTGACCAGTAGAAACCAGCGAAATTAAATAAAACGAGAAAAAGTAAAACAACTAAATTCGACAATATCCCAGTGGATAAGGAAAATAGACGGCGTGGGCGGTTTGTTTAAGGCGCCTAAGGAGATCGAGGCAATTCCATGAAACCAGCGCTAATTGTGAAGGAAATGAAAGAACCGAAAAGTAAAAGATAGGGCAACTGTGGAGCGACAGCAGGGATAAGGTCAGAGAATTCTTTTTCTAGGTTAGAATTGCATTTTGTCCAGCTAGGGCACGTTGTGCCCAGTACCCAGCTTATACAATTACGAAAATAAGGAGAATCCGACCCCTCCTAGTCCATTAACAAAACAAAAAAAAACAAAAATTTAGCATACATATTGTCGTTTACTGCTTATCATTCGAATAGTCTGGCTGAAATCACTGAAGCATATTGATGATAAAGTCAGGGCACGTAAACTTCCACTACCGTCATTGACAGCGGAAAGCCTAAGGACTTCGAGTTTATTGCAAATCATAAAGTTTCATTCCACTTTGAATTCTGACTGGAACACTGCAAGGAGGCAGTCACCTGGTGCACTAATCATTATTAATACATAGACGGGAATTTGTTTGAACCAACGTCTGCAGGTGGGTGCATATCGCTGCTCCGTTTAACCGAGGTCAGACTCTAGAGATGATTAAGCGACTCATCAAGGATTTAATACAAAGGGTTGTTATGGTTAGTTCGTCCAATATAGCCAAATTCCAGCACAAGTTCTTTTTGGTTTTCACTAGTATGTAGGCTTTTGACCGTAAGATTTCATTAATACAGTATGGTACATATATACTTAGCTGGACATTAGGTTTTGGATACTTGAATTTTGCATGCACATATATATATATTTACGCTGAATTCTGTGCACATATGTATACATAACATTACCTGATATAAGATTTTTTTTTATATTCGAATTTTGCTGGTACATATATATATTTACGTTAATTTTTTTTGCACCTATATATGTACTTACCTGACATAAGATTTTGATACTTGAATTTTGCATGCACATATATATATATTTACGCTGAATTCTGTGCACATATGTATACATAACATTACCTGATATAAGATTTTTTTTATATTCGAATTTTGCTGGTACATATATATATTTACGTTAATTTTTTTGCACCTATATATGTACTTACCTGACATAAGATTTTGATACTTGAATTTTGCATGCACATATATATATATTTACGCTGAATTCTGTGCACCTATGTATACATAACATTACCTGATATAAGATTTTTTTATATTCGAATTTTGCTGGTACATATATATATTTACGTTAATTTTTTTGCACCTATATATGTACTTACCTGACATAAGATTTTGATACTTGAATTTTGCTCATATATATTATATACTTACCTGACATAAACTTTAATATTTGAATTTTTGCTCACCTATATTCACTGTAACATAGGACTCTTTTAGTCGAATTTTGCCAATGTCAGGTGCGATAGCTCGGACCCAATACTATCCTTGAGTCAAGGCACCCAGGGCAACGATCCCGGAAAACTTGTACTATTTATTTCTTCCATACAGGCATTCACAGCGGCTGAAGCGCTTCAATCGTTGGAGAAGGAGTACTGTAAGTACGTTTGAATTTTAAGTATAGCTCGAGTTATCTGAGAAAAAAAAAACAGGAAGATTTTCACTTTCTTTAAATCGACCCTGAGTCCCAATTCAAGTATGGGGTGGGTTTGAAATGATCGCCAAGCACATTTAATTAGATATAATTGTGTAACAATAGAGAGATGTACCTTTCAAGTACCTTTAAGTACCTATAGGCCTATCTAATAAGTGCTACGGGGGTGAAATTAAGAAAAATTTTTTAAAGAAAGGAATAAATGTAAATTTTGATTATAACGTAATGAAGTCTTAAAGTTTATCACTTCTCCCTCTCACTATCCTGGAGCCCTCTCGTATGAAGGTCGCTCGTTTATTCTCGTCTACAGGTCAGCCAAAGGGACTTGGAAATAGTGCCCCCCAAGTCAAAGGGAGGATGGGGCAAGGCCAAGAAGGCATAACATCTGCGCCTTCAATTCAGCAGTAAGCAGGTAAGTGACGTAAAGGTCCCTTCAGGACCGAGTGTGTGCCGTTTTTTTGTAGTGCAGGCACGAAAATTTTTTTGTCTATGGATGATGACATGCGGCAGGTATTTCGGGAACTCCCCCACACTCTCCGCCATCCTTAGCCGAGGTGCTAGCGTGCCGCCCTGTGCTATCGCTGTCATCAGGCGATCTGTCAGCTCATGCTGGCAGTTTGGACTTAACGTCCTGGTCAAGTCGCCTTCAACATACTTCCATAACAAAATGGCGCCCAACGTGGGGCCACCTCAGTTAGACTTCGGTGGTCTAAATATAAATTTTACTGGGGACTGAGACTTTGAGAGAGATGATCATCTGGTATCTGCCAGTTGATTGACCTCAAGTCTCACATCCAGTAGAAGATATAGGTGGACCTGAGTCTAATTGGTTTTGTGAAAATTTTTTTGTAAAGTAACGTAATATTTTGGAAGTTTTATTGGAAGTCTTTGATATTTTGAATTTTTGGATTAAAGTAAAGTAACGTTTTTGAATTTAATGAAAGTTTTTTGGAAGTTGAAATCCGGCTTTAGGTTTGACTTCGGTCAAGCCTCAAGCCTGAACAGTTGTTGAATTTTTTTGAAAGTTTTTTGAAATGTTTTTGGATGATCTTTCCCGCTGGCCTTCTGCCATGGAAATGGTAGGTGGCCTCACGAAATCTTTCGTTTGAGCTCTTGTGGGGACATGTCTCTGTTGGCCAACTGGCTGGACAGAGTTATGAATCTGCGAGACAACTTCTTGGCTTCCAGCTAATTAGTTGACCAGACTCATGACTCTGCCCGGCTAGCGAACTAGCTGGACACGACGATTCGGTGAGGAGAAGAGAACGAGTTCTCGGAGGATGGGATTGATGCTGGAGATCTTCAGTGATCAGGAGTTGGCATACTGCTAACTGCCTGGCTGAAGAATCTCTGGCAGCATTCTCAGCCTTTGATACCTCCGACTTTACTCTTCCCAGATTTCTGCAAGAGCTCCGACTTTTTCAATGCACACACTCACGTCACTTGCTTATATCTGTATTATGACCTTGGAAGAGAGAGAGCGACCTGACCTCTTATGTGAGAGTTAGCTTCGGGAGGTGAGGGAGAAATTGTCTGATCTTTGAAAATTGTTGAAACGTTTGACCTGTCTTTGCGATTTTTTTTGGATTCTTCGTAGTTTGCAGAATTTATGAGAATTTAGTCGACGAAGTTATTGACGCTTCCTGACATCGGTTTTTGTTCTGGGGATTCAATCCTCATATTATCTCGATTTAAGAAGCTTAAATTAACTCTTCGAGTCCTTGTTTTGCAAAATTTATTTTTAAAAAAAAAAAAAAAATTTCTTCGGACGCTTGGGAAGATATTTCCTTGGATCATAGTATCTCATCCCAACTTTCAAATTTAGTAGCTCGTTAGCTTCGATCCTGTTTGAGCCTGTGATCTCGATTTTTGACCTTTTTTTTAATTTCTCTGATATTCTTCTTCGAACCTTTGGTTTGCAAAACGTTTTCAATTTTGACTCACTATGGGTACAGTGAGAACGCCACCACCTGCGACAAACGGTATGTCAATGTTACCTGAACCATGCTCCATCTGTCGTGATGCAAGCTGGTCAGTCGAAAGGAAGCCTGTAATAACCAAATGTGAACACATTTTTCACCAGGCATGCCTGCAGCATTGGATAGGTGAACATGCTAGTTGTCCTAACTGTCGGTGCCATATTACACAACAAGACTTTATCGAATATACAGGTGCAATCCCAAAGAGACCGAAGAAGGTGAAGCCTGTGAAGTCTACTAAGCACGATGTGCCGAGCTTCAATCTGCCTACTTTCGACCTACCACCACCTAATAGACGCTCTTTGTCTCCAGGAATGTTCAATTTGCATTCCCGGACGTTCACTAATCCCAACTCACGGCAAGACAGTCCATTACCACCAGCCCAAGGCCACACCTCAGCTGCTACGGATGCGTTGCTGGCAGGCCTGCGCATTCAAATGAAAGACTTGGTACGTGAAGGTCTCGAACACAGCCTCAGTACATTACGGTCTGAGTTAGTAGATAGTGTCCGTCAGCAAGTAGCAGCCATGGTGCCACCAATAGATTTTTCACGTCCACCCCCGTCTATGGGTAATCCAAGAACGTCGAACGATTTTCCCAATACAAGGAGACAATCATTCCATAGACCGCCTTCAGCCTTTGGTCAGCCTATGCCAAACCTCGCTCCACCTCAACCAACACCGCCTATTCGTGTTCCTGCACATGTAGGACAGCGACGATCCGGAAGTCCCATCCGTAGATGGAACCTGACGTACAATGGAAATAACGCAGAGCTCCCGGTAGACGAATTCATTTTTAGAGTCGAAGCGCTCACGCACTCCGCTCTGGAAGGAGATTTCGATCTGCTGGTAAGGAACATGCTTACGTTATTAACAGGACCAGCTAAAGATTGGTACTGGTCAATATTGAGGAATAACCCTTTCCCAACTTGGGAATTCATCAAAATGGGATTGTCCATGGAATGGGGAGTGCCCAAGGATGATTTAAAAATACGATTACAGCTGATGTCTCGAAAGCAAAAACCTGGCGAAATATTCGCTATGTATCACCACCATTTAGTATTGCTGCGTGACCAGCTACAGACCGCCATGCCAGACCAAGAGTTTCTAGAGATTGTTAAATCCAATTTGTTGCCTGAGATCCAGGAAAAAATATGTTTGCACCCCACTTATACTATAGGACAGCTGAGATCGCTGGTTACTCGTATCCAAGCTACGCAGACACGCATTGCTACAGCTGGTAGTTGGAATCCGTACCGGAACCAACGAGTGCACGCAGTTGACAATTTTCAGAACTTGGACCCTGAACTGGCAGCAGCGACAGGCAGTGACCACGGCCTAGGTGAGCTATCGAGTATTTCAAACAAAAATGCTATTGTCTGCTGGAATTGTGATCAGTCTGGTCATTATTATCAAGATTGTAGACAGACGAGTCGAGTTGTGTTCTGCTATGGATGCGGACGCAAGAATGTTTTCAAGCCTGATTGCCGCTACTGCAGACAGAAAAACGAGAGACGGGTCGGGAATACCAACACCTCTTCCCGACCAGCGTCAACGTCGCAAGCAGCAACTGTAACGAACAAGGAGGAAAGCCCGCTCCATTAGTAGACACTCGTGATAACTCCCTAACGTGTCCTCTGATATCATTCAGTGACTCTGGTGATATCAGAAAAGCACCGGATTGTACAATTACTTCACTGGAAGAGGCGGAGAACTTGATGGATTTCTCTGCAGATCTTCAAGCTCCCATTTCCACTTCTGGGGAGCCCATGACAATACTAGACACTTCCTTAGAAGAGTCTTTACTCTTCGATGTCCCGTTGACACCTATAGCACGTGTAGCTGACAAGGTTACTGAGCAGGAGATTTGGCCTCCTGCCATTTCTATCTTAAAACGGCCACCAAGCTCTGATATGACGAGTGGGCGTGAGCCAGTTTTACATCCGCTGACGCCGTATCATACGCGTCTGCAGAGATACAGAGCAGCAAGAGACCGAATTTTCTCCTCAGTAGCAGAGTTAGCTGAGATTATGTTTCCCGACCGGGATATGAGACCGAAAAGGAAAAGATCAACCGTTCGTTGGCGAGAATACTGTCGACGAATGAAACTGGAAAGGAAAAAACTAGCACAGATTTCCGTGTCGATGCCAGACGACATTCGACCGTACGCAGAAGTAAAGCTGCTCGGGCGAACTGAGACTGGATTACTTGATAGTGGTGCCACTGTCAGTATTCTAGGCCAGGGAGCTCTCGAGAAGCTTGCTGAAGCAGAGGTTGAATGGAAGAAGTATCGGACACAGGTCCAAGTAGCTAATGGTGCCATGACGACTGTTCATGGTCATGTGAACTTGGACGTCACTTTCCGTGATAAGACCCAAAACGTGCGTTTTTACGTGGTTCCTGGGCTCACACAGGCACTATATCTGGGAATAGACTTCTGGCGCCTCTTTGGGTTAGCTCCGGATGTCCTAGGTATAGTCGCAGAAGTGAATCCAAGTGGGATAGCTACCTCTGACACCGATGGGCATATCCTGTCTAGTTTAGAACACCAACGCTTAGAGAGCACAAAACAGCTTTTCCCCTCTTTCGCCTCTTTAGGCCTGGGAAAAACATCATTGGTCACTCACAAGATTGATACGAATGACGCCGCCCCGATAAAACAGCGCTTTTATCCGATTTCCCCGGCAGTGCAAAGTTTGATGGATGCAGAATTAGAGCGAATGCTATCACTGGGTGTGATAGAGGAGAGCCAGAGTCCTTGGAGCTCTCCAGTTGTTCTGGTAAGGAAGCCTGGAAAGGTCCGGCTTTGTTTTGACGCCAGGAAGGTCAACTCGGTTACAAAGAAGGACGCCTATCCGCTACCGCAGATAGACGCACTTCTGAGTCGACTTCCTCCGGCAAACTACATAACGAGCCTGGACCTGAAAGATGCATTCTGGCAGATCCCACTGGACACTGATTCCAGAGAGAAGACCGCTTTCACAGTACCTGGTCACCCTCTCTATCAGTACACAGTGATGCCATTCGGCCTATGCAACGCTCCCCAAACGATGTGCCGCCTCATGGATAAAGTCATTCCTTTCGATCTTCGTGAGAACGTTCTCGTCTATTTAGACGATTTATTAATTCTATCATCTGACTTTGACACTCATCTTATGCTGCTAGCCAGGGTAGCGGATTGTTTGAGGAAAGCTGGCCTTACTATAAACGTCGAGAAGAGCAAGTTTTGTATCAAGGAGACTAAATACCTGGGATTCATTGTAGGAAGGGGAGGTATGAGAACTGACCCTGACAAAATATCAGCCATAGTTGACTATCCGTCACCTAAAACTGTTCGGCAAGCCCGACGCCTACTAGGCATGGCAGGATGGTACAGACGGTTTATTCCGAACTATGCTGATTTGACTGCATCCATTACAGACACTTTGAAAAACCCGAGTCAGTTCAAATGGTCATCTGAAGCCCAGACGTCTCTTGATCTACTCAAACAAAAACTTACTTCTGCTCCGTTGCTAGTGAGTCCAGACTTCACCAAACCGTTCGTCATCCAGTGCGATGCGAGCCAACAAGGTATTGGAGGAGTGTTGCTTCAGCTAGATGACGATGGCCACGAGAAGCCAATAGCCTACGTCTCGAAAAAGTTGAACTCCGCTCAACGAAATTACACCGTCACAGAGCAAGAATGCCTAGCTGCAGTCTTGAGCGTACAGAAGTTCCGGCCCTTCATAGAGCTTATGCCGTTCAAGATAGTGACGGATCACGCGAGCTTGAAATGGCTGATGTCTCAAAAGGACCTCAGCGGAAGACTTGCTCGGTGGAGTTTGAAGCTTCAGGGCTTCGACTTCACTATTGAACACAGGAAAGGAAGCCTGAACGTAGTCCCTGATGCGCTGTCACGCATTCATTGTGACAGCATGAACACAAACGAAGATCCTGGCCCGGAAGTTGACCTTAGTTCGCCATATTTCAATTCGTTGGAATATGAAGAACTGAGGCATAAGGTTAAAACGACTTCTGGCAAACTACCAGATCTTTGCGTCAGGGATGGCTTCGTTTATATTCGGACTGTTCCGAGAACAGGCGATCCGATCCAGGAGGAAGAAGCGTGGAAGCTTTGGATTCCACGTGGGCTTGTCACCGACGTCATTTCGAGAGCGCATGATCCGCCGCTAGCTTCACACGGAGGAATAGGGAAAACCCTAGAACGTCTGCGAAGACATCTGTACTGGCCACGAATGACAGTTGATGTCAGAAATTACGTAGCCGCCTGTGACGTGTGTAAAGAAACGAAGGCTCCTAATACTATTTTGCGACCACCGATGAAAGTCCAGTCTGTGATAGAACGACCATGGCAAAAGCTGTACGTCGATTTCTTAGGTCCATATCCTCGGTCAGTTAAAGGAAACGTCTGCATTCTGATAGTTCTTGACCACTTTTCTAAATTCCCACTTCTCAAACCTATGAGAAAAGCGTCTACGCTCAATGTATGCCAATTCATTGAGACTGAAGTGTTTCACGTGTTCGGAGTTCCGGAGACCATAGTCTCTGACAATGGAGTCCAGTTTTGCTCGGCTCAGTTCGCCAGACTACTGGAAAAGTATGGGGTAAAGCATATGCGAACGGCAGTTTACTCGCCGCAAGCAAACGCCTCAGAGCGAGTAAACCGGTCTCTGTTGTCAGGGATTAGGGCCTATATCCAGAAGGAACACACCAGATGGGATGAGAAACTGAGCCAAATAGCTAGTTCCCTCCGGAGCTCTTTCCATCAAGCTACTGGTTTCTCTCCCTATCGAACACTCTTCGGTCAACAAATGATAGAACATGGCAGCTCCTATTCCATCTTGAGGAGCATTGGAACTCTTAATGAGCCACTGAGAGTAGACGCAGAAGATAAAATGAGATTGATCCGTGCGAGAGTGCAGGAAAATTTACAACACGCATTCGAACAGGGTTCAAAAGCCTACAATCTCAGGGCAAAACCCGTCGAGTTCAAAGTTGGTCAGGAGGTATTTAGAAGGACTTTTGCCCAAAGCAATTTCCAACAGCAGACTAGTGCTAAACTGGGACGAAAATTTGTTAAATGTCGGGTTAGAGCCAAGAAAGGAAACTCACTATACGAACTTGAAGATCTGCGGGGAAAACGGTTAGGTGTCTATCACGCTAAAGACATCAAGCAGTGATCATCAGTATGAAAACATCGTCGATACTTATTGTCGTTTATTCCTGGTAGCCCTAAGAAGGCATCCAGCCAGCTTAACTGGTAAACTATAGGATATCACGAAGCCCTCCTATTGCCCCGTCAATGGTGGGTGATATACCTGTTGAAAGTCAATCTCATTATAGCACCCCTATCGCTTGTGAGTAGATAACCTTTTATAGTCCCTTCCGGATCGGCCTCATTAGGAGGAAAATTTTTCCTTGTCTGTCCAGCTGCAACATTTCGTTAATCGTCGGACATAGTAGTACTAGATCTATACCTGGTAGCCCTAAGAAGGCATCCAGCCAGCTTAACTGGTAAACTATAGGATATCACGAAGCCCTCCTATTGCCCCGTCAATGGTGGGTGATATACCTGTTGGAATCCATTCCCATATTCGGCTGTCAACATGTCACTACTTCGACGACGCCTTGGAGACACACCCTTGAACAATCGCAGCCTGAGATCAGGGTGAGAGGTTGCGCCGGGAAAGCTTAGCGATCAGTTCTTTAGGTTACTGATCGCGGGGCTTCCTCAGCATCTCGGTGAAGGAAGGCAGAGAGGCATCGACCGGCTGGATTTTTTGGGTTACCAGCTTGTCGATGTAGCTTTGGCTTCCCCACACGGAGAAGGATGTCGAAGTCTGATCGAAGACTGACGAGACTTCAAGGATGTGTCCTCGACGTGTCATCGGAAGTAGAGTCTGAGGATGAGGAAAGCATAGGGTCGTGGGACGTGACACACATTGAGCGCCCGCAGTGATGAGGCCTATGTGTAAGACCGGCTAGCTCAGTCGACCATTTTTCAGCGTCGTCTGAACCACGGGTGGCGCAGACCACTCTGCCCTGTTATGGTCGTAGCATATTGCATATAGCAATATGTCACCACGGACTGAAGCGTGTAGGCCCGGCTTGTTGTCGACTACAGCATGAAACCAAAACGCGCCCCGACCGAGAGAAATGCTTCCTCAAGCTCGGTGTCATGTTCAGTGAGAGAAGAAAAAGAAGAAGACTTTTTCCGGCGGTCATTTTTCTTGTCTTTGGGAAGAGTCTGGCTTGTGAAAAGTGTGTGAAATGTGGAGACAAAAATTGTCCTAAATTTTTTTAAATAAAAAATTAAATGAATCGGGAAAAGTAACTAACTAAAAACCATATTGAGGTGACCAGTAGAAACCAGCGAAATTAAATAAAACGAGAAAAAGTAAAACAACTAAATTCGACAATATCCCAGTGGATAAGGAAAATAGACGGCGTGGGCGGTTTGTTTAAGGCGCCTAAGGAGATCGAGGCAATTCCATGAAACCAGCGCTAATTGTGAAGGAAATGAAAGAACCGAAAAGTAAAAGATAGGGCAACTGTGGAGCGACAGCAGGGATAAGGTCAGAGAATTCTTTTTCTAGGTTAGAATTGCATTTTGTCCAGCTAGGGCACGTTGTGCCCAGTACCCAGCTTATACAATTACGAAAATAAGGAGAATCCGACCCCTCCTAGTCCATTAACAAAACAAAAAAAAACAAAAATTTAGCATACATATTGTCGTTTACTGCTTATCATTCGAATAGTCTGGCTGAAATCACTGAAGCATATTGATGATAAAGTCAGGGCACGTAAACTTCCACTACCGTCATTGACAGCGGAAAGCCTAAGGACTTCGAGTTTATTGCAAATCATAAAGTTTCATTCCACTTTGAATTCTGACTGGAACACTGCAAGGAGGCAGTCACCTGGTGCACTAATCATTATTAATACATAGACGGGAATTTGTTTGAACCAACGTCTGCAGGTGGGTGCATATCGCTGCTCCGTTTAACCGAGGTCAGACTCTAGAGATGATTAAGCGACTCATCAAGGATTTAATACAAAGGGTTGTTATGGTTAGTTCGTCCAATATAGCCAAATTCCAGCACAAGTTCTTTTTGGTTTTCACTAGTATGTAGGCTTTTGACCGTAAGATTTCATTAATACAGTATGGTACATATATACTTAGCTGGACATTAGGTTTTGGATACTTGAATTTTGCATGCACATATATATATATTTACGCTGAATTCTGTGCACATATGTATACATAACATTACCTGATATAAGATTTTTTTTTATATTCGAATTTTGCTGGTACATATATATATTTACGTTAATTTTTTTTGCACCTATATATGTACTTACCTGACATAAGATTTTGATACTTGAATTTTGCATGCACATATATATATATTTACGCTGAATTCTGTGCACATATGTATACATAACATTACCTGATATAAGATTTTTTTTATATTCGAATTTTGCTGGTACATATATATATTTACGTTAATTTTTTTGCACCTATATATGTACTTACCTGACATAAGATTTTGATACTTGAATTTTGCATGCACATATATATATATTTACGCTGAATTCTGTGCACCTATGTATACATAACATTACCTGATATAAGATTTTTTTATATTCGAATTTTGCTGGTACATATATATATTTACGTTAATTTTTTTGCACCTATATATGTACTTACCTGACATAAGATTTTGATACTTGAATTTTGCTCATATATATTATATACTTACCTGACATAAACTTTAATATTTGAATTTTTGCTCACCTATATTCACTGTAACATAGGACTCTTTTAGTCGAATTTTGCCAATGTCAGGTGCGATAGCTCGGACCCAATACTATCCTTGAGTCAAGGCACCCAGGGCAACGATCCCGGAAAACTTGTACTATTTATTTCTTCCATACAGGCATTCACAGCGGCTGAAGCGCTTCAATCGTTGGAGAAGGAGTACTGTAAGTACGTTTGAATTTTAAGTATAGCTCGAGTTATCTGAGAAAAAAAAAACAGGAAGATTTTCACTTTCTTTAAATCGACCCTGAGTCCCAATTCAAGTATGGGGTGGGTTTGAAATGATCGCCAAGCACATTTAATTAGATATAATTGTGTAACAATAGAGAGATGTACCTTTCAAGTACCTTTAAGTACCTATAGGCCTATCTAATAAGTGCTACGGGGGTGAAATTAAGAAAAATTTTTTAAAGAAAGGAATAAATGTAAATTTTGATTATAACGTAATGAAGTCTTAAAGTTTATCACTTCTCCCTCTCACTATCCTGGAGCCCTCTCGTATGAAGGTCGCTCGTTTATTCTCGTCTACAGGTCAGCCAAAGGGACTTGGAAATAGTGCCCCCCAAGTCAAAGGGAGGATGGGGCAAGGCCAAGAAGGCATAACATCTGCGCCTTCAATTCAGCAGTAAGCAGGTAAGTGACGTAAAGGTCCCTTCAGGACCGAGTGTGTGCCGTTTTTTTGTAGTGCAGGCACGAAAATTTTTTTGTCTATGGATGATGACATGCGGCAGGTATTTCGGGAACTCCCCCACACTCTCCGCCATCCTTAGCCGAGGTGCTAGCGTGCCGCCCTGTGCTATCGCTGTCATCAGGCGATCTGTCAGCTCATGCTGGCAGTTTGGACTTAACGTCCTGGTCAAGTCGCCTTCAACATACTTCCATAACAAAATGGCGCCCAACGTGGGGCCACCTCAGTTAGACTTCGGTGGTCTAAATATAAATTTTACTGGGGACTGAGACTTTGAGAGAGATGATCATCTGGTATCTGCCAGTTGATTGACCTCAAGTCTCACATCCAGTAGAAGATATAGGTGGACCTGAGTCTAATTGGTTTTGTGAAAATTTTTTTGTAAAGTAACGTAATATTTTGGAAGTTTTATTGGAAGTCTTTGATATTTTGAATTTTTGGATTAAAGTAAAGTAACGTTTTTGAATTTAATGAAAGTTTTTTGGAAGTTGAAATCCGGCTTTAGGTTTGACTTCGGTCAAGCCTCAAGCCTGAACAGTTGTTGAATTTTTTTGAAAGTTTTTTGAAATGTTTTTGGATGATCTTTCCCGCTGGCCTTCTGCCATGGAAATGGTAGGTGGCCTCACGAAATCTTTCGTTTGAGCTCTTGTGGGGACATGTCTCTGTTGGCCAACTGGCTGGACAGAGTTATGAATCTGCGAGACAACTTCTTGGCTTCCAGCTAATTAGTTGACCAGACTCATGACTCTGCCCGGCTAGCGAACTAGCTGGACACGACGATTCGGTGAGGAGAAGAGAACGAGTTCTCGGAGGATGGGATTGATGCTGGAGATCTTCAGTGATCAGGAGTTGGCATACTGCTAACTGCCTGGCTGAAGAATCTCTGGCAGCATTCTCAGCCTTTGATACCTCCGACTTTACTCTTCCCAGATTTCTGCAAGAGCTCCGACTTTTTCAATGCACACACTCACGTCAC
The DNA here is from genome assembly GCA_963924295.1 of Dioctria rufipes. Classification (NCBI taxonomy): domain Eukaryota; kingdom Metazoa; phylum Arthropoda; class Insecta; order Diptera; family Asilidae; genus Dioctria; species Dioctria rufipes. The sequence continues at coordinate 168,058,448 of OZ002741.1, read as the reverse complement.
TTGCTTATATCTGTATTATGACCTTGGAAGAGAGAGAGCGACCTGACCTCTTATGTGAGAGTTAGCTTCGGGAGGTGAGGGAGAAATTGTCTGATCTTTGAAAATTGTTGAAACGTTTGACCTGTCTTTGCGATTTTTTTTGGATTCTTCGTAGTTTGCAGAATTTATGAGAATTTAGTCGACGAAGTTATTGACGCTTCCTGACATCGGTTTTTGTTCTGGGGATTCAATCCTCATATTATCTCGATTTAAGAAGCTTAAATTAACTCTTCGAGTCCTTGTTTTGCAAAATTTATTTTTAAAAAAAAAAAAAAAATTTCTTCGGACGCTTGGGAAGATATTTCCTTGGATCATAGTATCTCATCCCAACTTTCAAATTTAGTAGCTCGTTAGCTTCGATCCTGTTTGAGCCTGTGATCTCGATTTTTGACCTTTTTTTTAATTTCTCTGATATTCTTCTTCGAACCTTTGGTTTGCAAAACGTTTTCAATTTTGACTCACTATGGGTACAGTGAGAACGCCACCACCTGCGACAAACGGTATGTCAATGTTACCTGAACCATGCTCCATCTGTCGTGATGCAAGCTGGTCAGTCGAAAGGAAGCCTGTAATAACCAAATGTGAACACATTTTTCACCAGGCATGCCTGCAGCATTGGATAGGTGAACATGCTAGTTGTCCTAACTGTCGGTGCCATATTACACAACAAGACTTTATCGAATATACAGGTGCAATCCCAAAGAGACCGAAGAAGGTGAAGCCTGTGAAGTCTACTAAGCACGATGTGCCGAGCTTCAATCTGCCTACTTTCGACCTACCACCACCTAATAGACGCTCTTTGTCTCCAGGAATGTTCAATTTGCATTCCCGGACGTTCACTAATCCCAACTCACGGCAAGACAGTCCATTACCACCAGCCCAAGGCCACACCTCAGCTGCTACGGATGCGTTGCTGGCAGGCCTGCGCATTCAAATGAAAGACTTGGTACGTGAAGGTCTCGAACACAGCCTCAGTACATTACGGTCTGAGTTAGTAGATAGTGTCCGTCAGCAAGTAGCAGCCATGGTGCCACCAATAGATTTTTCACGTCCACCCCCGTCTATGGGTAATCCAAGAACGTCGAACGATTTTCCCAATACAAGGAGACAATCATTCCATAGACCGCCTTCAGCCTTTGGTCAGCCTATGCCAAACCTCGCTCCACCTCAACCAACACCGCCTATTCGTGTTCCTGCACATGTAGGACAGCGACGATCCGGAAGTCCCATCCGTAGATGGAACCTGACGTACAATGGAAATAACGCAGAGCTCCCGGTAGACGAATTCATTTTTAGAGTCGAAGCGCTCACGCACTCCGCTCTGGAAGGAGATTTCGATCTGCTGGTAAGGAACATGCTTACGTTATTAACAGGACCAGCTAAAGATTGGTACTGGTCAATATTGAGGAATAACCCTTTCCCAACTTGGGAATTCATCAAAATGGGATTGTCCATGGAATGGGGAGTGCCCAAGGATGATTTAAAAATACGATTACAGCTGATGTCTCGAAAGCAAAAACCTGGCGAAATATTCGCTATGTATCACCACCATTTAGTATTGCTGCGTGACCAGCTACAGACCGCCATGCCAGACCAAGAGTTTCTAGAGATTGTTAAATCCAATTTGTTGCCTGAGATCCAGGAAAAAATATGTTTGCACCCCACTTATACTATAGGACAGCTGAGATCGCTGGTTACTCGTATCCAAGCTACGCAGACACGCATTGCTACAGCTGGTAGTTGGAATCCGTACCGGAACCAACGAGTGCACGCAGTTGACAATTTTCAGAACTTGGACCCTGAACTGGCAGCAGCGACAGGCAGTGACCACGGCCTAGGTGAGCTATCGAGTATTTCAAACAAAAATGCTATTGTCTGCTGGAATTGTGATCAGTCTGGTCATTATTATCAAGATTGTAGACAGACGAGTCGAGTTGTGTTCTGCTATGGATGCGGACGCAAGAATGTTTTCAAGCCTGATTGCCGCTACTGCAGACAGAAAAACGAGAGACGGGTCGGGAATACCAACACCTCTTCCCGACCAGCGTCAACGTCGCAAGCAGCAACTGTAACGAACAAGGAGGAAAGCCCGCTCCATTAGTAGACACTCGTGATAACTCCCTAACGTGTCCTCTGATATCATTCAGTGACTCTGGTGATATCAGAAAAGCACCGGATTGTACAATTACTTCACTGGAAGAGGCGGAGAACTTGATGGATTTCTCTGCAGATCTTCAAGCTCCCATTTCCACTTCTGGGGAGCCCATGACAATACTAGACACTTCCTTAGAAGAGTCTTTACTCTTCGATGTCCCGTTGACACCTATAGCACGTGTAGCTGACAAGGTTACTGAGCAGGAGATTTGGCCTCCTGCCATTTCTATCTTAAAACGGCCACCAAGCTCTGATATGACGAGTGGGCGTGAGCCAGTTTTACATCCGCTGACGCCGTATCATACGCGTCTGCAGAGATACAGAGCAGCAAGAGACCGAATTTTCTCCTCAGTAGCAGAGTTAGCTGAGATTATGTTTCCCGACCGGGATATGAGACCGAAAAGGAAAAGATCAACCGTTCGTTGGCGAGAATACTGTCGACGAATGAAACTGGAAAGGAAAAAACTAGCACAGATTTCCGTGTCGATGCCAGACGACATTCGACCGTACGCAGAAGTAAAGCTGCTCGGGCGAACTGAGACTGGATTACTTGATAGTGGTGCCACTGTCAGTATTCTAGGCCAGGGAGCTCTCGAGAAGCTTGCTGAAGCAGAGGTTGAATGGAAGAAGTATCGGACACAGGTCCAAGTAGCTAATGGTGCCATGACGACTGTTCATGGTCATGTGAACTTGGACGTCACTTTCCGTGATAAGACCCAAAACGTGCGTTTTTACGTGGTTCCTGGGCTCACACAGGCACTATATCTGGGAATAGACTTCTGGCGCCTCTTTGGGTTAGCTCCGGATGTCCTAGGTATAGTCGCAGAAGTGAATCCAAGTGGGATAGCTACCTCTGACACCGATGGGCATATCCTGTCTAGTTTAGAACACCAACGCTTAGAGAGCACAAAACAGCTTTTCCCCTCTTTCGCCTCTTTAGGCCTGGGAAAAACATCATTGGTCACTCACAAGATTGATACGAATGACGCCGCCCCGATAAAACAGCGCTTTTATCCGATTTCCCCGGCAGTGCAAAGTTTGATGGATGCAGAATTAGAGCGAATGCTATCACTGGGTGTGATAGAGGAGAGCCAGAGTCCTTGGAGCTCTCCAGTTGTTCTGGTAAGGAAGCCTGGAAAGGTCCGGCTTTGTTTTGACGCCAGGAAGGTCAACTCGGTTACAAAGAAGGACGCCTATCCGCTACCGCAGATAGACGCACTTCTGAGTCGACTTCCTCCGGCAAACTACATAACGAGCCTGGACCTGAAAGATGCATTCTGGCAGATCCCACTGGACACTGATTCCAGAGAGAAGACCGCTTTCACAGTACCTGGTCACCCTCTCTATCAGTACACAGTGATGCCATTCGGCCTATGCAACGCTCCCCAAACGATGTGCCGCCTCATGGATAAAGTCATTCCTTTCGATCTTCGTGAGAACGTTCTCGTCTATTTAGACGATTTATTAATTCTATCATCTGACTTTGACACTCATCTTATGCTGCTAGCCAGGGTAGCGGATTGTTTGAGGAAAGCTGGCCTTACTATAAACGTCGAGAAGAGCAAGTTTTGTATCAAGGAGACTAAATACCTGGGATTCATTGTAGGAAGGGGAGGTATGAGAACTGACCCTGACAAAATATCAGCCATAGTTGACTATCCGTCACCTAAAACTGTTCGGCAAGCCCGACGCCTACTAGGCATGGCAGGATGGTACAGACGGTTTATTCCGAACTATGCTGATTTGACTGCATCCATTACAGACACTTTGAAAAACCCGAGTCAGTTCAAATGGTCATCTGAAGCCCAGACGTCTCTTGATCTACTCAAACAAAAACTTACTTCTGCTCCGTTGCTAGTGAGTCCAGACTTCACCAAACCGTTCGTCATCCAGTGCGATGCGAGCCAACAAGGTATTGGAGGAGTGTTGCTTCAGCTAGATGACGATGGCCACGAGAAGCCAATAGCCTACGTCTCGAAAAAGTTGAACTCCGCTCAACGAAATTACACCGTCACAGAGCAAGAATGCCTAGCTGCAGTCTTGAGCGTACAGAAGTTCCGGCCCTTCATAGAGCTTATGCCGTTCAAGATAGTGACGGATCACGCGAGCTTGAAATGGCTGATGTCTCAAAAGGACCTCAGCGGAAGACTTGCTCGGTGGAGTTTGAAGCTTCAGGGCTTCGACTTCACTATTGAACACAGGAAAGGAAGCCTGAACGTAGTCCCTGATGCGCTGTCACGCATTCATTGTGACAGCATGAACACAAACGAAGATCCTGGCCCGGAAGTTGACCTTAGTTCGCCATATTTCAATTCGTTGGAATATGAAGAACTGAGGCATAAGGTTAAAACGACTTCTGGCAAACTACCAGATCTTTGCGTCAGGGATGGCTTCGTTTATATTCGGACTGTTCCGAGAACAGGCGATCCGATCCAGGAGGAAGAAGCGTGGAAGCTTTGGATTCCACGTGGGCTTGTCACCGACGTCATTTCGAGAGCGCATGATCCGCCGCTAGCTTCACACGGAGGAATAGGGAAAACCCTAGAACGTCTGCGAAGACATCTGTACTGGCCACGAATGACAGTTGATGTCAGAAATTACGTAGCCGCCTGTGACGTGTGTAAAGAAACGAAGGCTCCTAATACTATTTTGCGACCACCGATGAAAGTCCAGTCTGTGATAGAACGACCATGGCAAAAGCTGTACGTCGATTTCTTAGGTCCATATCCTCGGTCAGTTAAAGGAAACGTCTGCATTCTGATAGTTCTTGACCACTTTTCTAAATTCCCACTTCTCAAACCTATGAGAAAAGCGTCTACGCTCAATGTATGCCAATTCATTGAGACTGAAGTGTTTCACGTGTTCGGAGTTCCGGAGACCATAGTCTCTGACAATGGAGTCCAGTTTTGCTCGGCTCAGTTCGCCAGACTACTGGAAAAGTATGGGGTAAAGCATATGCGAACGGCAGTTTACTCGCCGCAAGCAAACGCCTCAGAGCGAGTAAACCGGTCTCTGTTGTCAGGGATTAGGGCCTATATCCAGAAGGAACACACCAGATGGGATGAGAAACTGAGCCAAATAGCTAGTTCCCTCCGGAGCTCTTTCCATCAAGCTACTGGTTTCTCTCCCTATCGAACACTCTTCGGTCAACAAATGATAGAACATGGCAGCTCCTATTCCATCTTGAGGAGCATTGGAACTCTTAATGAGCCACTGAGAGTAGACGCAGAAGATAAAATGAGATTGATCCGTGCGAGAGTGCAGGAAAATTTACAACACGCATTCGAACAGGGTTCAAAAGCCTACAATCTCAGGGCAAAACCCGTCGAGTTCAAAGTTGGTCAGGAGGTATTTAGAAGGACTTTTGCCCAAAGCAATTTCCAACAGCAGACTAGTGCTAAACTGGGACGAAAATTTGTTAAATGTCGGGTTAGAGCCAAGAAAGGAAACTCACTATACGAACTTGAAGATCTGCGGGGAAAACGGTTAGGTGTCTATCACGCTAAAGACATCAAGCAGTGATCATCAGTATGAAAACATCGTCGATACTTATTGTCGTTTATTCCTGGTAGCCCTAAGAAGGCATCCAGCCAGCTTAACTGGTAAACTATAGGATATCACGAAGCCCTCCTATTGCCCCGTCAATGGTGGGTGATATACCTGTTGAAAGTCAATCTCATTATAGCACCCCTATCGCTTGTGAGTAGATAACCTTTTATAGTCCCTTCCGGATCGGCCTCATTAGGAGGAAAATTTTTCCTTGTCTGTCCAGCTGCAACATTTCGTTAATCGTCGGACATAGTAGTACTAGATCTATACCTGGTAGCCCTAAGAAGGCATCCAGCCAGCTTAACTGGTAAACTATAGGATATCACGAAGCCCTCCTATTGCCCCGTCAATGGTGGGTGATATACCTGTTGGAATCCATTCCCATATTCGGCTGTCAACATGTCACTACTTCGACGACGCCTTGGAGACACACCCTTGAACAATCGCAGCCTGAGATCAGGGTGAGAGGTTGCGCCGGGAAAGCTTAGCGATCAGTTCTTTAGGTTACTGATCGCGGGGCTTCCTCAGCATCTCGGTGAAGGAAGGCAGAGAGGCATCGACCGGCTGGATTTTTTGGGTTACCAGCTTGTCGATGTAGCTTTGGCTTCCCCACACGGAGAAGGATGTCGAAGTCTGATCGAAGACTGACGAGACTTCAAGGATGTGTCCTCGACGTGTCATCGGAAGTAGAGTCTGAGGATGAGGAAAGCATAGGGTCGTGGGACGTGACACACATTGAGCGCCCGCAGTGATGAGGCCTATGTGTAAGACCGGCTAGCTCAGTCGACCATTTTTCAGCGTCGTCTGAACCACGGGTGGCGCAGACCACTCTGCCCTGTTATGGTCGTAGCATATTGCATATAGCAATATGTCACCACGGACTGAAGCGTGTAGGCCCGGCTTGTTGTCGACTACAGCATGAAACCAAAACGCGCCCCGACCGAGAGAAATGCTTCCTCAAGCTCGGTGTCATGTTCAGTGAGAGAAGAAAAAGAAGAAGACTTTTTCCGGCGGTCATTTTTCTTGTCTTTGGGAAGAGTCTGGCTTGTGAAAAGTGTGTGAAATGTGGAGACAAAAATTGTCCTAAATTTTTTTAAATAAAAAATTAAATGAATCGGGAAAAGTAACTAACTAAAAACCATATTGAGGTGACCAGTAGAAACCAGCGAAATTAAATAAAACGAGAAAAAGTAAAACAACTAAATTCGACAATATCCCAGTGGATAAGGAAAATAGACGGCGTGGGCGGTTTGTTTAAGGCGCCTAAGGAGATCGAGGCAATTCCATGAAACCAGCGCTAATTGTGAAGGAAATGAAAGAACCGAAAAGTAAAAGATAGGGCAACTGTGGAGCGACAGCAGGGATAAGGTCAGAGAATTCTTTTTCTAGGTTAGAATTGCATTTTGTCCAGCTAGGGCACGTTGTGCCCAGTACCCAGCTTATACAATTACGAAAATAAGGAGAATCCGACCCCTCCTAGTCCATTAACAAAACAAAAAAAAACAAAAATTTAGCATACATATTGTCGTTTACTGCTTATCATTCGAATAGTCTGGCTGAAATCACTGAAGCATATTGATGATAAAGTCAGGGCACGTAAACTTCCACTACCGTCATTGACAGCGGAAAGCCTAAGGACTTCGAGTTTATTGCAAATCATAAAGTTTCATTCCACTTTGAATTCTGACTGGAACACTGCAAGGAGGCAGTCACCTGGTGCACTAATCATTATTAATACATAGACGGGAATTTGTTTGAACCAACGTCTGCAGGTGGGTGCATATCGCTGCTCCGTTTAACCGAGGTCAGACTCTAGAGATGATTAAGCGACTCATCAAGGATTTAATACAAAGGGTTGTTATGGTTAGTTCGTCCAATATAGCCAAATTCCAGCACAAGTTCTTTTTGGTTTTCACTAGTATGTAGGCTTTTGACCGTAAGATTTCATTAATACAGTATGGTACATATATACTTAGCTGGACATTAGGTTTTGGATACTTGAATTTTGCATGCACATATATATATATTTACGCTGAATTCTGTGCACATATGTATACATAACATTACCTGATATAAGATTTTTTTTTATATTCGAATTTTGCTGGTACATATATATATTTACGTTAATTTTTTTTGCACCTATATATGTACTTACCTGACATAAGATTTTGATACTTGAATTTTGCATGCACATATATATATATTTACGCTGAATTCTGTGCACATATGTATACATAACATTACCTGATATAAGATTTTTTTTATATTCGAATTTTGCTGGTACATATATATATTTACGTTAATTTTTTTGCACCTATATATGTACTTACCTGACATAAGATTTTGATACTTGAATTTTGCATGCACATATATATATATTTACGCTGAATTCTGTGCACCTATGTATACATAACATTACCTGATATAAGATTTTTTTATATTCGAATTTTGCTGGTACATATATATATTTACGTTAATTTTTTTGCACCTATATATGTACTTACCTGACATAAGATTTTGATACTTGAATTTTGCTCATATATATTATATACTTACCTGACATAAACTTTAATATTTGAATTTTTGCTCACCTATATTCACTGTAACATAGGACTCTTTTAGTCGAATTTTGCCAATGTCAGGTGCGATAGCTCGGACCCAATACTATCCTTGAGTCAAGGCACCCAGGGCAACGATCCCGGAAAACTTGTACTATTTATTTCTTCCATACAGGCATTCACAGCGGCTGAAGCGCTTCAATCGTTGGAGAAGGAGTACTGTAAGTACGTTTGAATTTTAAGTATAGCTCGAGTTATCTGAGAAAAAAAAAACAGGAAGATTTTCACTTTCTTTAAATCGACCCTGAGTCCCAATTCAAGTATGGGGTGGGTTTGAAATGATCGCCAAGCACATTTAATTAGATATAATTGTGTAACAATAGAGAGATGTACCTTTCAAGTACCTTTAAGTACCTATAGGCCTATCTAATAAGTGCTACGGGGGTGAAATTAAGAAAAATTTTTTAAAGAAAGGAATAAATGTAAATTTTGATTATAACGTAATGAAGTCTTAAAGTTTATCACTTCTCCCTCTCACTATCCTGGAGCCCTCTCGTATGAAGGTCGCTCGTTTATTCTCGTCTACAGGTCAGCCAAAGGGACTTGGAAATAGTGCCCCCCAAGTCAAAGGGAGGATGGGGCAAGGCCAAGAAGGCATAACATCTGCGCCTTCAATTCAGCAGTAAGCAGGTAAGTGACGTAAAGGTCCCTTCAGGACCGAGTGTGTGCCGTTTTTTTGTAGTGCAGGCACGAAAATTTTTTTGTCTATGGATGATGACATGCGGCAGGTATTTCGGGAACTCCCCCACACTCTCCGCCATCCTTAGCCGAGGTGCTAGCGTGCCGCCCTGTGCTATCGCTGTCATCAGGCGATCTGTCAGCTCATGCTGGCAGTTTGGACTTAACGTCCTGGTCAAGTCGCCTTCAACATACTTCCATAACACAATATTGTGCAAGAAAATAACGTAAGTGGTTTAGACGGTGAAGTTTTTGCGTTGCGTGATCGCCCATTCTCTTTTGTTTTTCCACGGCACGCACGAAAATAAGAGCAGTCCCTTAATCGCTTATTTTGTCGTCTAGGACATTCTTTTCTGGGTGTCGTTCACGCACTGGCTTATAACAATGGACTGAGCGATTTGCTATTTTATGTGGCACAAAAAATATTGAACTTCTGAATATCAGAGTTTGAGCATCCTTTAAAACGTTTACTACATAAAAACATGTAAAATTCAGCCAATCAGATGAAATTTTATACTCGAAAACCGAATTGAGTTAAAAATATATATATTTTCTTGTGTCCAAGTGATATTTTAATCGCTTATAAGTACTCTTATAAGAAATTAAACTCTTTCCGACTCTAATTTTCAAAAGGTTGAATCCTGCGTATGGGCAAGAGAAACGGAGCATGGTAAACACAAAAGTACATAGAAGACGAGGTATTTCGATTAAAATTTTGACACATTGCAGCTGATAGCATGTGAAGTATTCTGGGATTTTTATAGGAAAGAGAGAGAGGAGAGAGAGTATTGTGTTCTCTGTACTGTGCTTTCTTATACATTTTCACGATATTTCGTCACTAATGGCGGAACGTGGTTCGTAATGGATATACCTTGGGAAACTCTTGAACAAGTTGGACGTGAATGCTGTTCCTCGATCTGAAATAATTCTTCTTGGGTTTCCGAAAACCGCAGCTTGTTTCCTTAACCGGTTCACAATTTCTTCGCTGGATGTGCTTCTCGTTGGATATGTCGTGCCCCCTGAGCAATCGAATAAATAAATCCAATAATTAACAGCGATAAACTTTCTTTGAAATAAAACGACACTCGAATTTCTTTTAACACACTATTTCTTTATTACAATAAAACAAACTGACCTATCTTAACAACTCAAACAATCGTAACCCAAACCGAACGGTAACTTGATATCGCGATAACTGATGATAAAAAACGGCACTAGCCAGACCAGTCATTGGTCTTTTATTCCCCAACACTCGGAAGTAATCTTTAATCGCAACGCGGATGTAAACAAACGACAACAACCTTGTCATTTGTTCTACCGGTTGCAGCACCTGAGTCGCTTAGTAGTAAACAATCGCTTTACATAATAATTACCATGCGAGGTTAATTATTATCGTAATCGTCGATTTCTCCAATAAGCGCTCATCGCAGCCAGCTGTTGGGCTAATCAGCAAAACAACCGACAGTTTCAGAACAATACCATATGAGGTTATTGTTTAGCAATTGCTGATTATTTCGCTGCAATGCCTTTGGCTGTTGAAAGAATCTTCCGTATGTTGGGCCATCACAGATATAGCCACGCAAACTTAGAGAAAGCATCCACGACCACCAAAATATGATTATATCTCTCCCTCGTCTCCTCCATGGGACCAATATGATCTATATGATAGGTCTGTAGTGGTCTGTCTTCCTTGTCAATTGACTCTAAAAACCCTTCCTGTTTACCAGGCTTACGCTCGGCCAGTATGCATTGTATACAGCTCATAACCAATCTTATTACCTTTGGTTTTAAGTTGGGTATAAAGTAGTTTTTCTCAACCAACTCTTTGTGTTTTTGCCGATGAAAAGTGTCCTTGTTAATGTGCACATCTGATAATTTCCCATTGAAGCAGGCATAGCAATTAATTGCTTTGTCGAGTCTTTAAACAAAATGTTATTTTTGATATAAAAATCCAGGTATTCGGATCTTTGTAAGATCTTTCTTATTGTCTTCAAACATACATCTTCTAGCTGCGCTTCTCTAATGCGGTTAGTCATAGTATCTATAATTGTCATTGCATTTCTACTTAGGGCGTCTACATGTCTCATCTTTGAACCTGACCTGTGTTCGATTTCGTAGTCGAAATCTTGCAAAAACAGCCCAACTTGCCACTCTCAGGGGACATCTTGTTTTTTCATCGACATCGCGAGTGCATTGCAGTCGGTTACAGTTTTAACCCTTTTGCCCAGCAGGTATATTCTCCATTTCTTAAGAGCTTGTATTATAGCTCATATGAATGATAACGTCGTTCTGGGGGGTTAGTCTTACGACTCATGAATTGCACGGGGCGTAGCTCTTAATCGTCGTTTTCCTTTTGAAACAATATAGCTCCATAGCCATCTTTACTAGCGTTAGCATGAACTTCTGTATAAGCATCTTGTTCACACAGTTAGGACTGGAGATCTAATTAATACTTCCTTCAATATTTGAAATGCGTTTTCTTGCTCACTTCACATCTTAATTGCCACATCTTTTTTTAAAAAATCACTTAATGGTTTCGCTATAGTCGCATAATTTGCAAGAATCTTCGAAAATACGACGTTAATCCGAGAAATATTTGCAAGAATTTCCTATCTCGTGGAATCGCAAACAACTTCAGTCTTATCCAGCAATGGTCGTATAGTACCATCTTCAATATGATACCCTAAGAAGTCTATTTTTTTTCGCATTATTTGGGACTTTTCCCACTTGATCTTCAGTCCACTTTTGCTTGCTACTTCTAACACCCTCTCTAAACTTTCTATCGTAATTTTCAGCTGGAATTACTAAGTCATTCATATATGTGAGCAAAATGTCTTCATTTACCAGTTGTTTAAAGACAACTGCGATCAATCGGGTAAATACTGAAGGCGAATTACAAATACCAAACGGTACCATCAAGAACTCGTATTGTCCGTTATGTACAATAAGCGATGTATATTTCCTAGAGTCAGGTGCTACGGGCACATGGAAAAATCCATTGACAAGATCTAGTGTTGTAAATATCTTGACCGTCTGTAGTTGATCGAGTACGTCATCAATTAACGGTAATGGAAAACGGTCTTTCATGATCTGTGAGTTAATTTTTCTAAATTCAAACCATAATCGCTTTGAACCATCCTTTTTTTTTAACTAGAACGACGGAATCGCTGGGTTGTATTATTCCATCGCGAAGCCATTTTTCTATTTGGCGTTCTATTTCTCTTTTATCCTCGATGGCCATTCGGCGAGGTCTTTTGAAGATTGGTGTCTCGTCCTTCACTATAATTGACATTTCGACAGGAAATTTAGTATTCTGTTGTGGTGTGTAGCTATCGATTAAGTTAAACACTATTTTCGCTTTCAAAGCTTTCTTTTAATTCACCCAAACAGCATATAGTGTCAAATTCAGTCTGGAGCTGACCTATCTCGTCTTGATGAACTTGCTCTGCATTCGCTTGACGCCTATTAGAATTTGTTATGGATCCCATTGACTGTACCTCAAAGTTATTCGAGTTGTGTTGGATTGCAGTATTTTCATCTTGAACAACAACACTTTGCTTACTAAAATGGACGCCCTTTTGATCAATTAATAGCGTATCCTGCTGTAACATATCATTGCCAATTATAACTGAAAACATCATATCTTTTTCAGCGACAACATGACAATTCACGTTATATTGAACTCCATCAACATGTATTTAAGCATTAAAAAAACCCAAAGTTGATATCTTATGATTTCCTAGACTATTCAGCATTGTTAGTAATTCGTTAAAGACGTCGACTCTACAAATTTGTTAAGTCATATCCCGTATCAATGAGGGCGTCGACTCTTTTTCCCTGCATAACATTATTTTTCATCATGTTGTTCCTATTATACGCAAAATTCACTGTTGGTTCTATCTTCCACTTCTCTCCATGTATAATTTGTTTTCCACATTCGAAAAATCGATGACCAAATGTATGACATTTGAAGCATTTATAACCCTTCGATATACTGGGACAGTTGTTTGAAAAAAACGACGGGTTTCCTCAATTGAAACAACGTTTCTGCTTCTCTCGCTTGACCATAGTCGTAGCTTGTCTAAACTGAGGATCGTAAGCTTGAAGGCTACCTCTCATTTTTTCGTATATTTTAAGCCAATTTTAAAATTCTTCGATAGTTGTCGCTTCATACAATACTATCTTGTTAACTTTATCATCTTTTATTCCATCAATGATATATTCAATTAGTGATTCCTCATCTAAATCAATTGGATTCGCTATATCAACCATCTTATACAAATACTCACGTAAAGTTTCATTTGGATGTTTACGACGATTTCGTAACTGCCTATGTATTTCATGAGTTCATCGGAGTGCTAAATTCCCTCAATAATAATGCCTCTTTAAGAGTGATCAAATTTTTAATAGTTTGTGTTCCATTCATGAACAGTTTGGACGTGCTTGTAATTAATCGTTTCGCGTAAATATATTTTTGTAAGCTATTCCACCTCACTAGGGAACTCATATCCTCAAATTCGCCAATCCATATCTTGATGGAATGATTATTATCTCCTGAAAACGGTGAAAGGCTTTCCTCAATGTCTCTAAAGTCAAACGCGGCTGTCATTTCCTGAATTCTTGGCGTTGACGTGCCTGTCGGTAACCTTTGCAACCGACTGGTGATGGGAGTGACACCATCCAAATCTCGTTCGTCTCATTTCCATTATCCTGTGAATGGATTCGATCAGGGAGTTCCCGATATACAACTGTATTATCATAATCGATTTCGTCATTTTGAGGATTAAAATTTAGGAACAGTCTATCTTTTAAATCGTTTTTATTACCCGAAGTTGGCAATCCTAATAGTGTGAGTCTGTTTCTCAATTCTGAAACTTTTAATTTTAATATTTGGTTTCTCTCCATGGCGCGAGTGTTCCTTTACAATACTTGACACCTCCAATTTTATTATTAGAAAATTTATGTACACCCAACTCTTTGTTTACACGATTTTGAAATAACACGGTCCCAAAAAAAGAAAAAAATATTTTTTTTACACGAATTATTTGTTCTAACATGTCCAAAAAGTATACAAAAATTTTTTAGACGTGTTAGAACATTTTAGAGTAAAATTCGTTACACAGTTACAAAAATAAATTATAATTGGGGAAACTCCCGGAATTTTTACGCAGTTACAAAATAAAATATAATGGGAAATTCCCGCAAGTTTTACGCAGTTACAAAAATGAAATATAATGGGAAATTCCCGAAAATTTTTCGCAGTTACAAAAATAAAATATAATTGGGGAAATTTGCGGAGTTCTTATAGTAGCATTTTCTATTTTTCTATTTAAAATTGCGTTAAGACTTCATTAAGCAATTGTATCGAAAAGTGTTAACATTGTGGTGGGTCGAAGAAAAAAATATTTATTTTTAATAGTTTTAGTGCCAATAATTTCTGTTTAGATTTTCTTACAACGGCTTCTGTTTGGATTTACTTACAACGAAAAGGTTCTATTATTGCAAAAATCTAGCTTAGAAAATTGAAGTGATTTTTATTTAAATTTTGTTATAGCTACATAAATAAGATGTCTGAAAAATTAACCGGAAGAGAAGCGATTTCTTTAGAAACTAAAATTAAAATCTTAGACTCTCTTGAGAGAGGTGAAGATTCAACATCTATTGACAAAAATTTTGGTTTGAATGAAGCGACAGTCAGAACAATAAAAAAATGAAGATTCCATTCGTCAATCAGTAATTTCTGGATCGAATGTCAGTTCCAAAACATCATCATACAGTCGAAATACTATCTTAGAGAAAATGGAAAAACTTTTAGTGTTTTGGATAGAGGATCTTCTGCAGAAAAAAATACCTATAGATGGAAAACTTATAAAAGAGAAAAGACTTAGAATATACGAACGACTTCAGGAATCGGAGCCATCAACAAGTCTCCAAACAACAAGGAAATTGATATTTAATGCAAGTGAGGGATTGCTGTCAGGATTCCTAAAAAGACGCATTTCACAATGTAAAAAAAAGGTGAAGTAGCGTCAGGCGACAAAAATGCTGCAAAAAGCTTTCCCAGGAAGCTAGTAAAAATAATTCAAGACGGGCGTTATACGCCAGATCAAGTATTTAATGCCAACGAAACGGGACTATTTTGGAAAAAAATGCCTACCAGAACCTACATATCAAAATCAGAAAAATCTGCTGGTAGTTTCAAAGCGGCTAAGGATCGCATTACGTTCTTATTGTGCAGCAACGCATCTGGTGATAAGATTTTTAAGCCTCTGTTAATCAACCGATCACTCATGCCGCAAGCTTTGAAAGGAAAAAAACATTAAGCAACTTCTAGTTCATTGGATGGCAAATAATGATTCAGCCATTGGATCAGGGTTTAATACATTTAAAATTTATTACATAAAACAAGCATTTAAATTTTAACGGTCGTACAAGCATGGAAAAATTATAGAATTATGAATTGTATTACACATGCTTCTCTTGCCATAAAACAATTGCGGACATCAACTCTAAATGCTTATTGGAGTAAAATTTGGCCAAAATTCGTCAAAAGTGGCAATTCTGTAACAGAAACATCAGTTGTGTGTTCTGAAATTATTAATCTATCACACGCAATTGCTGGTGAAGGCTTTGGATAAACCTTTGGATGAGGAGGATCTAATTGAAGCTACAATGGTTGATGCTATTAATGAGGACCATGATGATGAAGACGAAGTTGAAATTCATCAATTAACAGCTGATTTAATTCGCGAGGGCTTGAAATTTGCTGCAAGTATGGAACATCATTTTCTCACTTATGATCCCAACATGAAACGTGCATTAAAGTTTCAACGTAACCTGCAGATCTGTACGGCTGGGTATGAAGAACTGTATAAGCAACTTGACAAACCAAAAACATAGAAGCTGATAACAGATTTTTCAATTAAAAAAAGCCAAGATCAGAAAACGTTAATAATGAACCAGACTTCACTGGATTCAGACTCATCAGATGTGTTAGACATATCTAGTGATGAAAGCGATTTTTGTCCAGTCGGTAATAAACGCTCGCACTTATAATCAAGGAGCGATGAATAGTCTAAATTGTAAAATTTTTATTTCAATTCTAATTTGGATTTTTTATAATTACATATGGACGACAGTTTCTCTTTATTATGTACTTATTTTAAATATTTTTTTTTATAATAATATGTATGAATTCTATTTCGTTTTTGTTATTTATTTTATATTTTTTTAATAATAATATATATTAATTATAATTTGTTTAGTTGTTGGTTTTTAATATTACATACACTTTTTTTGCACTGTTTTTAGGACAACATATTGCCCTTTTTTCGTCTTACACGGTTCTTTAAAGTTTTGGAACACATCCTCAATTTTAATATGTGCAGCATGTCTCTTTTTACACGGTTTTTTTTTGCACGATTTTTGGTGGAACGTATCTACCGTGTAAAAAAAGAGTTATTTCAGTTGATAAAGGTAATAAAAATTACAGACCGTTAGAAAATTTTGACGTGTACTATATTTATTTTAATTCGCAGTAAAATTCGCTTACAATATCAACAAAAACGGAGTCAACTTGAATAATTGCGATGTGTAGTAGTAACTTCACTAATTTGTTGATGGACATGGAATTACTTTATGATTAATAATTCCTCTTATTACTAGTGAAATTCAGTATAATTTTTTCGCAAAAATATAAGAATTTCAATTTATCAATTTGTCTTGACACAACTGAAAACGTTTCCGCCAATTCAATATATTTTATTTATCTCAAATATAAAATTAAAATTCAATATAATTTTAGTTTGTCAATATGATTTGACACAACTGAAAACTTTTCCACCAATTCAATGTATTTTATTTCAAATAGGAAATAGAAATTCAATATAATTTTAGTTTGTCAATAAAATTTGACACAACTGAAAACTTTTCCACCAGTTCAATGTATTTTATCTCAAATAGAAAATTAAAATTCAATGGGTGAGTTCACCGACAGAAAAATAGTGACATAATGTCACTACCGAGTCACTACACAACGCTATCGTGCGTTCACTGTACACAGCAAATGACAGATAGTCACTTCCTTTTACTTTCTCACGCGTTCACTGAGACGGCCAAGAGTAAAAGGTAGTGGCATTATTTCACTACTCCTATTTAGAATAGTATAGTTGTGGGATAATAAATTTGTGTTGTCAAAGTATCATTGATATGGAAATGGAACCAGAAAATGGTTGATGAGAACAATATGGCCTGTGTGATGGGCCAAAAAGTTTTTTTATTATAAATCAATTTCACTACATTACTTTATTTCCTCGTAATGTCGAAAAAAGTTCATCTCCCAACGATAACGCTATTTGCAATTTGACGCTTATGTTTACTTTTAATTTACTTATTTTTTGCAAACGTCAAAAATATTTGATTTGCTACATTATTCTCTTTTGCGTTCACTGCAATTTGGTTACACAAGAGTCACCACTGCAGTGACTTAACTGTCAAAGTATTCTTTTAACATTTGTTCACAACACAACGCTATCATAACGCTAAGGACGCTATCGTGTCAGTGAACGCACCCAATATAATTTGACACAATTGAAAACTTTTCCACCAATTCAATGTATTTTATCTCAAATAGGAAATTAAAATTCAATATAATTTTAGTTTGTCAATATGATTTGACACAACTGAAAATTTTTTCACCAATTCAATGTATTTTATCTCAAATAGAAAATTAAAATTCAATATAATTTTAGTTTGTCAATATTATTTGACACAACTGAAAACTTTTCCACCAATTCAATGTATTACTTTTTAAATTGTTATGTAACTATGTAGAGTGATTCGCTTGGGACGTAAAGTCCTGACTGTCAGCATGAGCTGACAGATCACGCGACGGGCAGTGTTGACTGCAGGGCGGCACGCTAGTTCGCCTCAGCTATTGGCGGAGAGTGTGGGGAGGTTCCACAAAAACCTGCCGCTGCCGTCAGCCATAACCAAAAAAATGTCGTGCCTGTCAACACAAAAGCCGGCACATATTCGGTCCTGAAGGCACCCTTACGTCACTTACCTGTATACCATCGAAGGCGCAGATGTTCTGCCTTCTTTGCCTGCCCCATCCTCCCATCTGACTCTGAGGGGCATAATTCTTCAGAGTCCCTAGTTGACCTGTAGAGAGAGAGGGAGAGAGACTAGGCGAGCCTAGACGACCTTCATCCTACGTGAGGGGGCTCTGGGATAGTGAAGGAAGAATCAAAACTTTCATATTTACGTTATAATTTCTGATGAAAATAAAAATTTCTTTAAGATACTTTTCTTTTGTGTAATTAGGAATGACACCTCTACGTAACAAAAGCGTTTTTAAATTCTTACAAAAGTTGAAGAATTTAATAATTAAGATAGGAGCTTGTACTTTACAAAACAATATTATTTTATACTTAATCTCTAAATAATTTCCTTCGAAAACTTTACTTTGCAATAATTTAGTGATTGAAGCTGTTATTTCACTCATGCTTCAGGCTTACTATGTATATGCATATCTTCCAGTTCAAAACTATACACTTCTAACTAGAAAAAATGCTTTTGATCTAATTTTCCGTCCGGTACTTTCGGTAATGTGTAGTATTCAACAAATTAACTATAGCTAGTTATATATAAAGCATTAAATAAAAAAAATTCAAAAATGTCCGGATTCCAATATACATGTGTAGGTAAGTATACCACGAAGTCAGACATATATGTTCAAGTATAGCGTTAAATTGAAACTGTAAATATATGAAAAAAATATTAATGACGAAAAAGTTCTACAGTGCAAGTCGCTACAAAAGTCGGAGTAATACATGTCAAAGGAAAAGTGCAATATATCAATAATACTCACAGTTAAAATTCCACGGCCTGGTGAAGCGCTTCAGCATCCGCCATCTAGTTAAAAATTAAATTAGAATTTAATGCTTCGACTTGATGTCTGTAGGCTCTATCACAAACTAATTTGGTGAGTTGAACGAAATTAAATAAGAAAGTGCGGAACGTAATTATAATAAAAATTAAAATTTAAAATAATTTACAAATTCATTTTATAGTTGACGACTGTATCTACTTTGTGCAATCCCGTCGAAAACGCTCTCAACTGAACTGCTTGACTATTTTGTATGAAAACAGCTTCAGTTTCGATCCACGCTTCAGGCACTTCGCAGTCTCGCAATGTGTGGATGAGTATATCCAAAGTACAAATGCAATCTAAAAGTGGCAAATAGCTAACAGTTGCAAAGATTTGATATTGGGTTCTTCGGATCACCAGAACTGTTGTCGCCCTGTTCTGTCTGCACTTTAAAATCCCACCACTCCAGAACTTCTTTGGTGTGAACATGTGTAATAATCATGAATATTTTCTCAAGAAGATTTTTAGACAACCATTCTTGAACTTGAGAGAGTACGTTTTTCGATTTTACTATCCTTTGACATTAAAATTGCTAATCCATATTGCTGCGTGTTCACAAAATTCTCAGGAGGATATATTCCCCTTTGAAAAAGTATTGAGTTTATACCATAATTTAAGTATTCCGCCACTTCTGAATTGAAATTCCCTAGCCGTGGTTTAAATATTCCAGCAAGGTAAACTTTTAACACGATCACGAAACTGTTTAAATGCTGGCAAATAGGAATATGATGCCAATGCGTGCGTATTATAATTGAAGGGAAGATTTCTGTTAATATCTTTGGGTGAACAGTCCGAGAAATCTTTTAATTAAGACCCCTTGATTTCGATTAGAAGATTCTTTGTTGTCGGCTGGAAAAATGCGCGAGTTATAAAAAGATCTTATTTCCACACGGAGGTTTGAAAATTTTTTCGGATACGTTCACCACTTTTGTCGTTGCTTCGATGACTTGGCATTCAGAGAAGAGTGTCTTCTTCTTCCTTTTCCACACCAACATGTCGTCTTGAGCTTGCGGAAATGCATTTCTTTCGGTCGGGGTGCGTTAATTTTTTTTTATGCTTGATTCAGCCGGCCTACACACTTCAGTAATTCTTGTAGCATATTGCTATATGCAATACGCTACGACCATAACAAAATCTATGTATCACATGTGCGCGACATAACCATTAATCTATGTGCATTCCTCTTGTGGATTACTTTCTTCTCTGCTAAACTCTTGATTAAAGAAAGAGATGACTTTCTGCTCTATAAGTTATTTGTGAACTCTGCTGCTTCTCCAATGATATTTTGGTGTGGCTAAAGTAATATTGCCGCTCCAACTACATTGTCGTTTGACGGCAACTTTTTCATATGTCACTTAAATGCGAAAAGCCAATGAACGCGGCAGGCGTCGCGTCGCTTAGACAGTTCTCCGCGGCAGACGCGTGTAGGATTTGAGCATGGCCCAATTTACGCGTCGGGTTGGTAGTCTTAAGACTTATTTCTAAAAAGGAAAAGTTATAGAAAAGCTTGAATAATTGTTTAAAAGTGAAATAATGGATATATCAGAGTTATTAGATGTGGCAGTTCTTGCGTTTGCAGCTTACCAGGCATAAAAACAGTTTAATATCAATCAAAAGAACTGTCAAAGCGTCTGCCGCGCGTTAAAAGTAGAACATTGCTCTACTTTCGCGTCGAATCCGGCAAGCGCGGCAGCCATTTGGCTAGCACGAACTTAAACACGTATATTCTATTGAACTGTCAAAGCGACGCGATGCCGCGTTCATTGGTTTTTCACCTTAAGCCTAGTACGCTGTTTAAGCGAAAATTTTGTTTGCATTCTGGGCATATAATTCTACACGGAAAAAAGTTGTTGAGAAAATGTAAAATCACAAATTAAATAACATTAAACTGACTGAAGTAATACACGTAAAATCACCAATTATATATATGTGCCAAAGCGTCAAACATTAAACATTATAAATAATCAAACTCTCAACTTTACCGAGCGAAATTAAATGTCTGGATATACAGGGTGTCCCGTACGTACCGCATTTCCTGGTATTCCTCACTCAATTTCGAGAAATAAATTGTATGGCAGGAGAGCCTGAAAATGCACGGTGTTGGCGGTAGGGGGGTTTTGTTATTTTGGGTGCTTTTTATCCTAATACCATGTAACTTTCTTGTTATACACCCTATGAAGGTGATTTGCATCTCAGGTGATAGTAAACCCTCTACCGTTTCCAACAAATGCCCAACCACCTCTCTACTCCCTTTCCGTCGGCAGTTATAGGATGTCAAAGTTAAAAAATTGGATAATTTTGCAATTTCTTTTTCAATTTCAACGATTTTCCCGCCAAAATGCATGATAACTATACAGTTTTATGACAAGATTTAAAGACCCCGGAATGTTACCTTTAATTTGACTATGCGCATGTACCTACCTAAATGCTACCGTTTTTATGGTGCATAATTTCATTAATTTTGCTAATAATAATAGAAATCGCGCCTAATTTTATTATTATTATTATTTATAATTACACGCAAATTAACAAAATTCAGCATGAGCTGACAGATTACTCGACGTACAGCGTTGACTGCAGGGCGGCACGCTAGCTCGCCACGGCTCATTGGCGAAGAGTGTGGGGAGGTTCCACGAAAAACCTGCCGCTGCCGTCAGCCATAATAAAAAAAAACTTCGTGCCTATCCAACAAAAAGCCGGCACACATTCAGTCCTGAAGGGACTTTTACTTCACTTACCTATATCCATCGTCGAAGGTGTTATGGTAATATGTTGAGTGATTGGCTTGGACGTGAAGTCCGAACTGCCAGCATGAGCTGACAGATCACTCGATGACAGCGATAGCACAGGGCGGCACGCTAGCACCTCGGCTAAGGGTGGCGGAGAGTGTGGGGGAGTTCCCGAAATAACCTGCCGCTTGTCATCGCCCATAATCAAAAAAAACGTTTCGTGCCTTCAACAAACAAGCCAGCACACACTCGGTCCTGAAGGGACCCTTACGTCACTTACCTGTAGTTTGGGTGGAAGGCGTAGGTGTTATTACCTTCCTTTGCCAGCCCCATCCTCCCAATCAATTGACCTTGGGTGGCACTATTTTCCAAAGTCCCTTGGCTGACCTGTTAAGAGAGACGAGAGCGGACCTAGACGACCCCTATGCTAGAGGAGAGGGCTCCAGGATGTGAAAGGGAAAAAAAATCTTTTTATCTCTTCATTTCGTTATAATAATCCGTTTTAATTCATAAGCCTCTCCGAGCTAGACCGTAAATACATGCACCCATCGGCAAGTAAGTATAAAAAAAACTTATCAGTATAGGAAAAACTTAAAAGTGAAGTCAAGCTATGCATTGATCTACATATATATGTGTTGAGAAAAACCTATCACGAAAGCATCTTAAAAGTTAATTCAATCTATGCCTTGATCTACATATATAGGTATTAAGAAAAACTTATCACAAAAAAATTTCAAAGTGAATTCAATCTATGCCTACATCTACATATATATGTGTTGAGAAAAACTTATCACAAAAAAATTTCAAAGTGAATTCATTCTATGCATTGATCTACATATATATGTATTGAGAAAAAAACTTATCACGGAAATATCTTAAAAGTGAATTCATTCTATGCATTGATCTACATATATATGTATGGGAAAACTTATCACGACTACTTTAACCATATGACTTAAATCTGCAAAAATACTAGTTGTTCAAAATAAATTTTCTGGAATCTAGGATCATTAAGTGCTTGAGTACAAATTATAAGGAAATAACGACTTACATGTCTGTTGGTCTGGTTCCATCGCTGAGGCGCCTCTGGGATGTTTCCAGTAACTACTACACTTGTTAAAAGGAATATAAAAGCTTGCAAAATTTTTCATCTAGCCTAACAGTATTTACGTTATCAAATCTCATTCTACCCGTGGCGTCGCACGATTGCAAAAAAAAATTTTCTTCACGCACTTCTGCGCTCAATCACGTTGAAACAAAAATATACCTTTACGGTAATACTTCCGGAGAGCTTTTAAAAAAAAAATCAAGTAACTTTTGACTGGCATTTTTCGATGGAATCCCTGTCGCATATCATTCAATAATTCTAAATTCGATGCACTACTTGATAAACAAGCATCACTTAAATTTGTAGATTCTCGCGACATGTATTGGAATGCAGTTAAACGAGAAGCCTGCGTTGAGGAATTAAAATTTGAATTCAATGGTGTCGCTTACTTCCAAATATCATACGAAAATCATTTAATTCAACGGATGTAGATTCTGAATTATTATGAAGCAGGCAGCAACTACCATTTACAAACATATTCTTCATCATCCCCGACTGTTGAATCGCCACTAAGGAAATTTAATGATGTTGTCGGTGGCCGTGTTTGACCTTCCAATTCGAAATTATCCCAACTATTATCCTCACTAGATTTGATGCCAAAGTTTTTTTTTTTCTTTTTTTCTTTTTTTAACTGGTTCACTTTGTATACCACTATCCTAAATTACTTAAGCCTAAATCCGACTGATGATGATGATGGTGACCCCATGATGATTTTATAGGTACCTTTCCCCAAGACTGACCTTAGCCAAGCCTCACTTTTTCGCAAGCGATATCACTGATTCGCAACAATCTCTGACCGTTTTCGTTAGGGAAGTCACTGCTATTTTATCTTCTTCTTATGTGTGTGACGTGAATTTTCCTTTCCAGTGGCAATTTGTGTTCAGCCTAAATCAAATGTATATCCCTGTTTCCCAAGCAACACGGTAATTACCGTGGATAGAAATTGTGAGGAGAGTTTATGGAAGTACGATAGGCTGCGCCCGCGAGATGCCAATCTGTCGGGCTCAATATTGGTTTCCCCTTTTTCTTTCCTTTTCTTTGATTTTTTGCCTGCTGGTAAGGGAAATAATCTTATCATATGAAAGTATAATTCTACTAGAGACAAAAAATCTCTTGGACTTACGTGCTGAACAGTTTATCCGTCCGATGTTTAAAGACTTAAAGACTTTTCTCGTTTCTCAATTTTATACACGTACCTATCGTGTGAAGTGGTTGACAGCGGAAAGAGACGAGTTCTTCTTCTTTTCAGTCATAATCTGTCGTCCCCGCATGTCACGCGAGCTTGATGAAGCATTGCTTCGTCGAGGTGCGCTCAGTACGTGGTTCTACTTGAGGGCCGCCGTACATGCTGCAGTATTTCCGTGTAGCATATTGCTATATGCAATACGCTACGACCATAACAATACAGAGTGGTCTACACCACCTGTGGTTCAGACGACGCTGAAAGATGGTCGACTGAGCTAGCCGGTCTTAAACATAGGCCTCATCACTGCGGGCGCTCAATGTGTGTCACGTCCCACGACCCAATGCTTTCCTCATCACTCGCACTCTACTTCCGATGACGCGTCGAGGACACATCCCTGAAGTCTCGTCAGTCTTCGATCAGACTTCGACATCCTTCTCCGTGTGGGAAGTCAAAGGTACATCGACAAGCTGGTAACCTAAAGAATCCAGACCGTCGATGCCTCTCTGCCCTCCTTCACCGAAATGCTGAGGAAGCTTTGCGATCAGCAACCTAAAGAACTGATCACTAGGCTTTCCCGGCGCAATATCTCACCCTGATCTCAGACTGGCGATTGTTCAAGGGTGTGTCTCCAAGGCGTCGTCGAAGTAGTGACATGTTGACAGCCGAATATGGGAATGGATTCCAACAGGTATATCACCCACCATTGACGGGGCAATAGGAGGGCTTCGTGATATCCTATAGTTTACCAGTTAAGCTGGCTGGATGCCTTCTTAGGGCTACCAGGAATAGATCTAGTACTACTATGTCCGACGATTAACGAAATGTTGCAGCTGGACAGACAAGGAAAAATTTTCCTCCTAATGAGGCCGATCCGGAAGGGACTATAAAAGGTTATCTACTCATAAGCGGTAGGGGTGCTATGATGAGATTGACTTTCAACAGGTATATCACCCACCATTGACGGGGTAATAGGAGGGCTTCGTGATATCCTATAGTTTACCAGTTAAGCTGGCTGGATGCCTTCTTAGGGCTACCAGGAATAAAGACAATAGGTATAGGTGACGTTTTCATAATGATGATCACTGCTTGATGTCTTTGGCGTGATAGACACCCAACAGTCTTCCCTGCAGATCTTCAAGCTCGTGTAGTGAGCTTCCTCTCTTGGCCCTGACACGACATTTCACAAATTTCCGTCCCAGTTTAGCACTAGTCTGCTGTTGGAAATTGCTTTGAGCAAAATTTCGTCTAAATACCTCCTGACCCACTTTGAAATCGACAGGTTTCGCCCTGAGATTGTAGGCTCTTGAACCCTGCTCGAATGCGTGTTGTAAATTTTCCTGCACTTTCGCACGGATCAATCTCATTTTATCATCAGCATCTACTCTCAATGGCTCATTAAGAGTTCCAAGGCTCCTCAAGATGGAATAGGAGCTGCCATGTTCAATCATTTGGTGACTGAAGAGTGTTCGATAAGGAGAGAAACCAGTAGCTTGATGGAAAGAGCTCCTGAGGGAACTAGCTACTTGGCTTAGTTTCTCATCCCATCTGGTGTGTTCTTTCTTGATATATGCTCTAATCCCCGACAATAGAGACCTATTTACTCGCTCTGAGGCGTTTGCTTGCGGCGAGTAGACTGCCGTTCGCAAGTGCTTCACCCCATACTTATCCAGTAATCTGGTGAACTGAGTCGAGCAGAACTGGACTCAGAGACGTCAGAGACGATCACTTCAGGAACTCCGAACACGTGGAACACTTCGATCTCAATGAACTGGCACACATTGAGTGTAGACGCTTTTCTCATAGGTTTGAGAACAGGAAATTTTGAGAAGTGGTCAAGAACTATTAAGATGCAGACGTTTCCTTTTACTGACCGAGGATAGGGACCTAGAAAATCAATGTACAGCTTTTGCCATGGTATTTCTATCACAGACTGGACTCTCATAGGTGGTCGTAAAATAGTATTAGGAGCTTTCGTCTCCTTACACACGTCACAGGCGCCTACGTAATTTCTGACATCAACTGTCATTCGTGGCCAGTACAGATGTCTTCGCAGACGTTCCAGGGTTTTCCCTATACCTCCGTGTGAAGCTAGTGGCGGATCATGAGCCCTCGAAATGACGTCGTTGACAAGCCCTCGTGGAATCCAAAGCTTCCAAGCTTCTTCCTCCTGAATAGGATCGCCTGTTCTCGGAACAGTCCGGATATAAACGAAGTCATCCCTGACGCAAAGATCTGGTAGTTTGCCAGAAGTCGTTTTAACTTTATGCCTCAGTTCCTCATATTCCAACGAGTTGAAATATGGCGAACTAAGGTCAACTTCCGGGCCAGGATCTGCGTTTGTGTTCAGGCTGTCACAGTGAATGCGTGACAGCGCATCAGGGACGATGTTCAGGCTTCCTTTTCTGTGCTCAATTGTGAAGTCGAAGACCTGAAGCTTCAAACTCCACCGTGCAAGTCTACCACTGAGGTCCTTTTGGGACATCAGCCATTTCAAGCTCGCATGATCAGTCACTATCTTAAACGGCATAAGTTCTATGAAGGGCCGGAACTTCTGCACGCTCAAGAGTGCAGTAAAACATTCTTGCTCTGTGACGGTGTAATTTCTTTGTGCTGACTTCAACTTTTTCGAGACGTAGGCTATTGGCTTCTCGTGGCCATCGTCATCTAGTTGAAGCAGCACTCCTCCAATACCTTGTTGGCTCGCATCGCACTGGATAACGAACGGTTTGGTGAAGTCTGGACTCACTAGCAACGGAGCAGAAGTAAGTTTTTTCTTTAAAAGATCAAGAGACGTCTGGGCTTCAGGCGTCCATTTGAACTGACTGGGGTTTTTCAAAGTGTCTGTAATGGAGGCAGTCAAATCAGCATAGTTCGGGATGAACCGTCTATACCATCCCGCCATACCTAGTAGGCGTCGAGCTTGCCGAACAGTTTTAGGTGACGGATAGTCAACTATTTGTCAGGGTCAGTTCTCATACCTCCCTTTCCTACAATGAATCCCAAGTATTTAGTCTCTTTAATTCAAAACTTACTCTTCTCGACGTTGATAGTGAGGCCAGCTTTCCTCAAACAATCCGCTACACGGGCTAGCAGCGTGAGATGAGTGTCGAAGTCTTGTGACAGAATTAATAGATCGTCTAGATAGACGAGAACGTTCTCACGAAGATCGAAAGGAATGACTTTATCCATGAGGCGGCACATAGTCTGTGGAGCGTTGCATAGGCCGAATGGCATCACTGTATACTGATAGAGAGGATGACCAGGTACTGTGAAAGCGGTCTTCTCTCTGGAATCAGCGTCCAGTGGGATCTGCCAGAATGCGTCTTTCAGGTCCAGGCTCGTTATGTAATTTGCCGGAGGAAGTCGACTCAGAAGTGCGTCTATCTGCGGCAGCGGATAGGCGTCCTTCTTCGTAACCGAGTTGACCTTCCTGGCGTCAAAACAAAGCCGGACCTTTCCAGGCTTCCTTACCAGAACAACTGGAGAGCTCCAAGGACTCTGGCTCTCCTCTATCACACCCAGCGATAGCATTCGCTCTAATTCAGCATCCATTAAACTTTGTACTGCCGGCGAAATCGGATAAAAGCGCTGTTTTATCGGGGCGGCGTCATTCGTTTCAATCTTGTGAGTGACCAATGATGTTTTCCCAAGGCCTAAAGAGGCGAAAGAGGGGAAAAGCTGTTTTGTGGCTTCCAAGCGTCGCTGATCGAAACTAGAAAGGACGTGGCAGTCGGTGTCAGAGGTAGCTATCCCACTTGGATTCACTTCTGCGACTATACCCAGGACATCTGGAGCCAACCCAAATAGACGCCAGAAGTCTATTCCCAGATATAGTGCCTGTGTGAGCCCAGGAACCACGTAAAAACGCACGTTATGGGTCTTACCACGGAAAGTGACGTCCAAGTTCACATGACCATTCGACATCTGCTTCCACAAGCTTCTCTAGAGCTCCCTAGCCTAGGATACTGACAGTGGCACCACTATCAAGTAATCCATTCTCAGTTCGCCCGAGCAGCTTTACTTCGGCGTACGGTCGAATGTCGTCTGGCATCGACACGGAAATCTGTGCCAATTTTTTCTTTTCTTGTTTCATCCGTCGACAGTATTCCCGCCAACGAACGGTTGATCGTTTCTTTTTCGGTCGCATATCCCGGTCAGGAAACATAATGTCAGACGCGTATGATACGGCGTCAGCGGATATAAAACTGGCTCACGCCCACTCGTCATATCAGAGCTTGGTGGCCGTTTTAAAACAGAAATGACAGGAGGCCAAATCTCCTGCTCAGTAACTTTGTCGGCTACACGTGCGATAGGTGTCAATGGGACATCGAAAATTAAAGACTCTTCTAAAGAAGTGTCTAATAAGGTCATGGGCTCCCCAGAAGTGGAAATGGGAGCTTGAAGGTCTGCGGAGAAATCTATTAAGTTCTCCGCCTCTGCCAATGAAGTAATCGTACAATCCGGTGTTTCTCTGATATCACCAGAGTCACTGAATGATATCAGAGGACAGTTAGGGAGTTATCATGAGTGTCTGCTACTGGAGCGGACTTTCCTCCTTGTTCAGATTTGAACTGGAGAGTTCGTGGTCGTTGCTGCTTCCGACGTCGACGCTGGTCGGAAAGAGGTGTTGGTATTCCCGACCCGTCTCTCGTTTTTCTGTCTGCAGTAGCGGCAATCGGGCTTGAAAACATTCTTGCGCCCGCATCCATAGCAGAACACAATTTGTCTCTCTTGTCTACAATCTTGATAAAAGTGACCGGACTGATCACAGTTCCAGCATGTGATAGGGTTTTTTGCCGAAATACTAGCTATATCACCTAGGCCGTTGTCACTGCCTGTCGCTAATGCCAGTTCAGGGTCTAAAGTTGGAAAATTGTCGACTTCGTGCACCCGTTGGTTCCGGTAAAGGTTCCAACTGCCAGCTGTCGCAATGCGTGTCTGCATAGCTTAGATACGCGTGACCAGCGATCTCAGCTGTCCTATCGTATCAGTAGGATGCAGACAGATTTTTTCTTGAATCTCCGGCAAGAGATTCGATTTGACAATCTCCAGAAATTCTTGGTCTGGCATAGCATTCTGTAGCTGATCGCGCAGCAACCCCAAATGGTGGTGGTACATTGCGAACAGTTCACCAGGCTTTTGTTTTCTAGACATCAGTTGGAATCTAGTCTTCAGATCATCTTTAGGCGTCCCCCATTCGTTATACAATCCCATCTTGATGACGTCCCAAGTTGGAAATGGATTTTGCCTTAGTACTGACCAATACCAGTCCTTCGCTGGTCCTGTCAATAGCGTAAGCATATTTCTGACTAGTAATCCAAAATCTCCTCCAAGAGCGGAGTGCGTGAGCGCTTCGACTCTGAAGATGAACTCGTCGACAGAGAGGTCCGAGTTATTCCCGTTATATGTCAGGTTCCATCTCCTGATTGGACTGCCTGATCGTCGGTATCCTACATTAGCAGGAACACGCATAGGTGGTGGAGGGGGTTGAGGTGGTTGGGGTGGCATGAAGTTCTGTTGGGGCTGATTCGGAGGTTGACCAAACGTTTGACCAAAAGGTGGTGATGGTCTTGGAAATGATTGCCTTCCCCTATTGGGGAAGTCGTTTGACGGCCTCTGGTTACTCCTGGACGAACTAGGTCTCGCAAAGCCTACTGGCGGCATTGCTGCTGCCACTTGCTGTCTGATACTGTCTCCTAACTCAGACCGCAAAACATTTAAACCCTGCTGGAGACCTCGGTTTATTAGGTCTTCCATCTTTACGCTCAAGCCTGCTATCAGCGCATCCGTAGCAGCTGAGGGGTTGTGGTCTTGAGCCTTACGCTCTGGACTATCACGTCGAGGACTCGGGTTAACAAACGTCCTTGAATGTACATAAGTCAGGCATTCCTGGAGACAACGATCGTCGATTAGAGGGAGGTCGGTCAAAGTTAAGGTTTGGCAATTCAAAGGTTGGCAATGAGTCGCGCCTGGCTGACTTCGCGGGCTTCGCTTTCTTTGGCTTTTTTGGAAAAGCACCCGTGTAACTAGTGATGTCCTGTGGCGTGAGGCAGCGTCGACAGTTAGGGCAACTGGAATGTGCGCCTACCCAAGTTTGGATGCATACCTCGTGAAAGACATGTCCACACGTGGTCATGACAGGCTTCTGTTCAGCTGACCAGCTTGTGTCTCGACAGATAGTGCATGGCTCACGTAACCTAGTCACTTCGTTCGGCCCAGGAGGCGGTGTCCTCATTGTAGCCATCGTAAGTCAAAGTTGGGAAAAGTTCTACAAACCAAAGGTTTGAGAAAAAAACAGTCAGAGAAATTAAAAAAAAATCCCAGAAATCGATGCTAACAAGCTACTAACTTTAAAATTTGAACGTTGGGACAAGATACTATAATTTGAAAACGTATTCCCAAACGTCTGAAGAAGTACAAAGAAATTTTTTTCCAAAAAAAGTAAAAGCTTTGAAAAGTTCGCTGAGTATTCTCGAATCGAGACAATACACATGCGAGTGACAATAATCCAATTCGGAAATGTGACGTTCAAAAAAAATTTCACAACAAACAATCCTCCTTCACTTCCCCGAGCCAACTCTCAACACAAGAGGTCAGGCCACTCTCTCTATCCCTCAAGGTCAGAAACGAAATACAGGCAAGCGACGTGAGTGTGTGCATTGAAAAAGTTAGAGCTCTTGCAGAAATCTGGGAAGAGTAAAGTCGGAGGCACCAGAGACTGAGAATGTCACTAGAGATTCTTCAGCCAGGCAGTTAGCAGTATGCCAACTCCTGATTACTGAAGATCTCCAGCATCAATCCCATCCTCGGGTGACTCTTCCTCCTCTTCTTCACCGGCTTATCGTGTCCAGTCAGTTCGCTAGCCAGGCAGAGTCATGAGTCTGGTCAACTAATTAGCGGGAAGCCAAGAAGTTGTCTCTCAGATTCACAACTCTGTCCAGCCAGTTGGCTGGCAGAGTCACGTTTCCACAAGAGTTCACGAAAAATTGGTGAGGCCACCTACCATTTCCATGGCAGAAGGCCAGCGGGAAAGATCATTCAAAAAAGTTCAAAAAAAAAATTCAAAAAATCAACTATTCGGACTTGAGGCTTGACTGAAGTCAAACCAAAAGTCGAACTTACAAAAACTTCCAAAAATTCCAAAAACTTTACTTTACTTTACCAATTCTCAAACACATCAAAGCTAGAAAAACTTTACTTTACTTCCAAAAACTTTACTTTACATAAAAATTTCAATTAATAACAAACAATTAAACCCAGGTCTGCATATTACTTCCACTGGATATGAGACTTGAGGTCAATCAACTAGCAGATACCAGATGATCATATCACTCAGAGTCCCAGTCCCCAGTAAAATTTATACTTAGACCACCGAAGTCTAATTATGGTGGCCCCACGTTGGGCGCCATTTTGTTATGGTAATATGTTGAGTGATTGGCTTGGACGTGAAGTCCGAACTGCCAGCATGAGCTGACAGATCACTCGATGACAGCGATAGCACAGGGCGGCACGCTAGCACCTCGGCTAAGGGTGGCGGAGAGTGTGGGGGAGTTCCCGAAATAACCTGCCGCTTGTCATCGCCCATAATAAAAAAAAACGTTTCGTGCCTTCAACAAACAAGCCAGCACACACTCGGTCCTGAAGGGACCCTTACGTCACTTACCTGTAGTTTGGGTGGAAGGCGTAGGTGTTATTACCTTCCTTTGCCAGCCCCATCCTCCCAATTGACCTTGGGTGGCACTATTTTCCAAAGTCCCTTGGCTGACCTGTTAAGAGAGACGAGAGCGGACCTAGACGACCCCTATGCTAGAGGAGAGGGCTCCAGGATGTGAAAGGGAAAAAAAATCTTTTTATCTCTTCATTTCGTTATAATAATCCGTTTTAATTCATAAGCCTCTCCAAGCTAGACCATAAATACATGCACCCATCGGCAAGTAAGTATAAAAAAAACTTATCAGTATAGGAAAAACTTAAAAGTGAAGTCAAGCTATGCATTGATCTACATATATATGTGTTGAGAAAAACCTATAACGAAAGCATCTTAAAAGTTAATTCAATCTATGCCTTTATCTACATATATAGGTATTAAGAAAAACTTATCACAAAAAAATTTCAAAGTGAATTCAATCTATGCCTACATCTACATATATATGTGTTGAGAAAAACTTATCACAAAAAAATTTCAAAGTGAATTCATTCTATGCATTGATCTACATATATATGTATTGAGAAAAAAACTTATCACGGAAATATCTTAAAAGTGAATTCATTCTATGCATTGATCTACATATATATGTATGGGAAAACTTATCACGACTACTTTAACCATATGACTTAAATCTGCAAAAATACTAGTTGTTCAAAATAAATTTTCTGGAATCTAGGATCATTAAGTGCTTGAGTACAAATTATAAGGAAATAACGACTTACATGTCTGTTGATCTGGTTCCATCGCTGAGGCGCCTCTGGGATGTTTCCAGTAACTACTACACTTGTTAAAAGGAATATAAAAGCTTGCAAAATTTTTCATCTAGCCTAACAGTATTTACGTTATCAAATCTCATTCTACCCGTGGCGTCGCACGATTGCAAAAAAAAATTTTCTTCACGCACTTCTGCGCTCAATCACGTTGAAACAAAAATATACCTTTACGGTAATACTTCCGGAGAGCTTTTCAAAAAAAAATCAAGTAACTTTTGACTGGCATTTTTCGATGGAATCCCTGTCGCATATCATTCAATAATTCTAAATTCGATGCACTACTTGATAAACAAGCATCACTTAAATTTGTAGATTCTCGCGACATGTATTGGAATGCAGTTAAACGAGAAGCCTGCGTTGAGGAATTAAAATTTGAATTCAATGGTATCGCTTACTTCCAAATATCATACGAAAATCATTTAATTCAACGGATGTAGATTCTGAATTACTATGAAGCAGGCAGCAACTACCATTTACAAACATATTCTTCATCATCCCCGACTGTTGAATCGCCACTAAGGAAATTTAATGATGTTGTCGGTGGCCGTGTTTGACCTTCCAATTCGAAATTATCCCAACTATTATCCTCACTAGATTTGATGCCAAAGTTTTTTTTTCTTTTTCTTTTTTTCTTTTTTTAACTGGTTCACTTTGTATACCACTATCCTAAATTACTTAAGCCTAAATCCGACTGATGATGATGATGGTGACCCCATGATGATTTTATAGGTACCTTTCCCCAAGACTGACCTTAGCCAAGCCTCACTTTTTCGCAAGCGATATCACTGATTCGCAACAATCTATGACCGTTTTCGTTAGGGAAGTCACTGCTATTTTATCTCCTTCTTATGTGTGTGACGTGAATTTTCCTTTCCAGTGGCAATTTGTGTTCAGCCTAAATCAAATGTATATCCCTGTTTCCCAAGCAACACGGTAATTACCGTGGATAGAAATTGTGAGGAGAGTTTATGGACGTACGATAGGCTGCGCCCGCGAGATGCCAATCTGTCGGGCTCAATATTGGTTTCCTCTTTTTCTTTCCTTTTCTTTGATTTTTTGCCTGCTGGTAAGGGAAATAATCTTATCATATGAAAGTATAATTCTACTAGAGACAAAAAATCTCTTGGACTTACGTGCTGAACAGTTTATCCGTCCGATGTTTAAAGACTTAAAGACTTTTCTCGTTTCTCAATTTTATACACGTACCTATCGTGTGAAGTGGTTGACAGCGGAAAGAGACGAGTTCTTCTTCTTTTCAGTCATAATCTGTCGTCCCCGCATGTCACGCGAGCTTGATGAAGCATTGCTTCGTCGAGGTGCGCTCAGTACGTGGTTCTACTTGAGGGCCGCCGTACATGCTGCAGTATTTCCGTGTAGCATATTGCTATATGCAATACGCTACGACCATAACAAAGGCGCAGATAATCTGCCTTCTTGCATGCCCCAGCCACCCATCTGACTCTGAGGGCAGGATTTTTCAGAGTCCCTATTTGACCTGTAAAGAGAGAGAGTAGCGGACCTAGACGACCTTCATGCGAGAGGGGCTTCGGGAAAGTGAGAGGAGAAGGAAATGAAAACTGTAGTGGTTCATTTCGTTATAATATATTGGTACTTCCAGCTTCGTGTACACATAAAGCCTTATCTAAACTTACGCGGGCACAAACATCTTTGTCCCGAAAAATTAATACATAATAGGGATTTTATCCTCTTTCTCCAATCGCATAGGACTTATTTAACGTAAGTTATATCAAGGAATTCAAAACATGAGTAGACTAATAACTCAACTACAGATGAACTTTTCCTTGGATCAAAGGATGAAATGTGTGTATTTGATAACAAACATAAATCTGGGTTTGTAAAATATTCGATAGGTGAACGTTGATGAAACAGAAGTTCCCGAAAAGAGAAAAGTTTTACCATCACAACTAAAATATATTTTCTAACATCTATATATTATTTTAGAATCAACAAGTATTAACTAATTTAAATTTAGTTCTGGTCAATTGCGTCAATGTTTATGTTCTGGTAATCAAATAATATTCGTCACTTTCTAACTCTGAAAATTTGGTAAAGTCGAAAAATGCTTTGGCTTTACCTTCCGTTCACCGAGATACTTCTTATCCGAAAATGTTTCTCTATAGGTTATATAATCTAAATAGCTTAATTAATTCTCGTCCAGAGCATGACGGATAATCACTAAAGGAACGTTTTTTTTTCCTTTTTACCTATTTTAGTCTTAGATATAAATTTTATTTGAAAGAAATTCTATGTAGGCAAATTGGCCCTCACTGTTCAACTAGGCATCAGATTTTTTTTTATAATATTCAATATAAAAAGTTCAATATGATACGCCCGGCTTAATCCAGCTCGATTTTAGTTTTGTTTTATATTTTTTTTTCTTTGTAATAGGGTGCCGAAATGAACGACTATACTTAGAGCGCTAAAATGATATAAATGTATAGGCACTGGTCCTGCTGTAGCGTTTATCTAGCGTTCATTTAGACATCCGAAATACTCAACAAAAGATTCATAATAAAAGGAAAACTTGACTTACAGATCAATGCTGGCGTTCCCCCGTAGAGGCGCCTCCTTGGAAGTTCAGCTCCTTCACTGCTAAAAGAATTAATATACCTGGACATATAAACGCTATTGCCTAGTGTTGTCTAACATTTCCACAATTACTCAGAAGCAATTATAACTAGACGTATATCTAATGCTGACTTGGAAGTACTGAAATATTTTTCTTATGAGAATGACCTAAAATTAAAATTTGTCACGTATTGAATGGGATCGTGCGTAGCACCCCTTGTTGTCAAGAAAAAGCTAATGCTGTCCTGAATGTTCATTAACATCTCTCTGGTACTGCCATGATGTACAAGAATGTATATTTTGAGATATGTAATGTGGGTTGTATGCACTTCAATTAAAAAAATTCTGCCACTTGGACAGTGAATGTATCTAGATACTTCTGGATAGCACAAATATTACTCCTCAAGCTTCGATGACTCCGGTAAAATCAGATTCATTTCGTCCTTAACTCCGCAACGCCTTCAAGAAAAATTCAGCAAAATTCACAGTCCTCCTCTCACCAATATTATCACAGACTTTCCTCAAAATAATGTGGCCGGCCGTAACCCCCGGAATATAATACAAGCCATGAAGTCGCCGAACGCACCGACACATTAAAAGGCATTAACGTGTCGGGTATAGCATGCAGAAAGAGATCAATCTCACTGTTTTTTGTATACTAGTCATGAAGGAAAAAATAAAATTTCATCTTAAACAGGTCCTGAAGCCCAAAACTGTCGCTCCCACAGCAAAATGAAGTTAAAACAAATTGCAGACAAATGTTTCCTTTCTAATAATTTAAAAAAAATAGCATGTACATAGAACAAATTTATGGAAATTATAGCGTTTGAACAAAACACAAGCAACTTTTATATGAAAAACTTCTGCAGTAAGACAAGGCAAGAAGACTGTGAATGTCGCCTGCTGACCGGCCCGCTGCTCACTTTTTTCGACTTTGTTCATGGCTTGTATATTCCGGGGGTTACGGGCCGGCAAGCCAGACAAATTTTATAAAAACTTATTAAAATTGGCAAAATTCATTTTCCATCAGCAGAACGCGCAGATAAAAAAACTGGCACGTTCATATCCCACAGCTCAATTCTCGATTTTTTCTTTCCCAGCAATATTTCCTCAGCTTCTATTGCTTTTATCTTCGAATTTTGCAAATATATTTTGGGAGGTACCGTATCGCTACGACTGCGAGATGCAGATGCTGTCGGGGCTCAATATTTTTTTGCTTTCGGCCTGATAGTGAGGGAAATAATTATACCAATTGAAAATAGAAAGGGACGAAAAATCTTGGTTGGTTTCCTGTTCGATGATTTAAAAAAATTCTTGGATTCACTACTGCACTAGTTCGCCGTGTGGAATAATTGACAAGACAGCCACGATTCTTCTTCTTTTTCTTTTCTCTTCAGCATGTCACTCCGAGCTCGAGAAAACTCACTTCTCTCGGTCTGGGTGCATTCGAATATTCTGCTTGACAGCTACCGGCATACACACCGCAGTCTCTCGTGTAGCATATTGCTATATGCAATACGCTACAACAATAACAGTTTCAAATACAGAGTCTATGTCAAAAAATAGGGGAAAAGTGCCACGGAGATTTCGTAAAGCAGTATGCTGTTCGAAAGAAAAAAAATCAATGTTTAGGTTCTGGAATGCAGATGGTGCTAATATGAAGTGGAGACATTTTTCTGCCAGCGTACTAGGCTTAAGCAGGCCATACACCATCAGTTCTGCCGTGGTTTTAACCACGGCAAAACTGATGGTGTATGGCGAAACCCACGTTTTGAGGTTGGGATATCTACTAAAACCAGAATTCAGGTCATGCCAGAAATATCTTTCTCAAAACGTGGGCAAGACGTGGGCAAGGCCATACACCATCAGTTTTGCCGTGGTTTTACTGTTTTGCTCGTTCATAATAAAAGTTAACTTAATAATAAGCTAAGAAGTAGGCGACGTTTCTGAGTGTTTTACATTTAAATGCACACGGCAAGAAAAGGAAGAAATAAAGAAAAATAATAATAAAAAAAAAATCAAACTCTCTTTAAAATTTTTATGAATAAAGATAAAAAATGTGAAAGCGCAAATTGCATGCAACGAAACAGAATGGAAAATATTTCGTTTTCGTAAATAAATGAGAAGTGGCGGAGTTTTCAGGTTTTACTCTCATAAAATGTTCCCGCGCTTCTGTGAAAACCGATTTTCATGAAATAATCACAATGTTTGGTCACATGTTGTTGCTGTAAATGGACACTACAAGATGACGGCAAGACGTGGTCAAGTTGGATGGTGTGTGGGGCTTTTTCTTGACCACGTTTTAGGTTCTTATCTCGACTAAAACGTGGTTTTTAAAACCACGGCAAAACTGATGGTGTATGGCAAGCTTTATGCAGGAAAAAATTGATTGAGTATAATTATCGAATTGTCTCTTATTATTAACTTTGGAATGACATAAATGCACAGGAACAAAGTTGTATAGACTTTTTTCTTCAATATTTGTGTCCTCGCCTATGGCAAGCCTTATGGGACTCAAGCGGCTAGCATACCCAAGACGTTGACGTCACCTGCATGTGGGCAATGAACAAGAGTGAGTATGTAAAGAAAACATCGATCCAGTGATGGAAAAAGGTGTTCCATAAACTGTTATGGAACTATATGTTGAGTGATGTACTTCGGACGTTAAGTCCAGACTGCCAGCATGAGCTGACAGATAACCCGACGGACAGCGTTGACTGCAGGGCGGCACGCTAGTTCGTCGGGTGATCTTTCAGCTCATGCTGGCAGTCTAGACTTAACGTCCGAAGTACATCACTCAACATATAGTTCCATAACAAAACGTGCGGCATCACATTTCGGTGGCACGAGACCGTGAATTCTGGGATAATATTTTGAGCCATTTGAACGATCACAACGGCACGAGAAATAATAGCACGCATCGCGAACGTTAATCTAACGGCTGTTGATAGATCATCGCACCTGCTGGAAAAACTTACATTATTACGCGTCAAATGAGACATCAGGAAGACCGGTTTCTTGTAAAATAGACTGCTATGGAGTACATTTTCGATTATATTCTTAACAACGCTTACGAATGTCAATTTAACCTGAAAGAGCTGGAAGAAAATATTGGAGACCTTACTCCGGATTGAAAGACAACAAAAAAACGTTAAAAAGAGGAGTACGACGACGAAATTGTAATGTTCTGTACATTTATATTCCACCAGTTAATAACAAACAAGATAATTCGATAATTATACTGTAACATTTTTTTCCAGCTTAATTCGAAAAATATCGATCGGACGATAAAAATTGTAAGGAGTATGGTTGTAGAGAATCAAATTTACAACAACTTAAGTCCTTACATTTTTGTTGAATGTCCGAGATATTGAGCATAAACAATTCTCCCTTCAATTCAAGATAGCGGCTAACGCACCGGTGGAATTTGGTCGCCATTTTGAATTTCGAGAACGTGAGCCCCGTGTGGTGAGGATAGCAGTAAAATTGCTGATGGGAGTTTTTGTAAGGTAAAGCCTTTTTGTTTTTGTTTTTACTAATCCGACTGAGCTATTTGTGCACGCTGTTTAGTTCACTGTACTGCTGCTACACAACCAACGAGCTTTATTTTTAAATTTTCTTCCACACACATCTGTCAACATTTTTATTTGGGGTCTACGAAAGGTGGACGATAAACACAGGTAATGATACTAAAACATTAATTAAAAAGAAAATATATTAATTTGAGTAAGTTTCAGAAAAGGAAATCCAGGTTATATAGAGACTAAAAATTTGTTAATGATTTTAGCAACCCCTTTTGACGAATAAAACTGCCGTGCAGTGCAACATTGCTCTATACACTCTACGGTGTTGCTTTTACTCTCAAATATATGATTGTACCAGTGCACCAGACACAAAAGAGCACAGCTTATGTATTTCCAAAATCGAATTTTGAATAAATTTCAATTCGAAAATCTTGACCATCGATATACATATGTCGTTTTCGTTTGAACATTAGTTTCGCCCTGGAGGCAACATAAGTGCTGTCAAAGCGTTTGTTTGAAGCAAAAATGACGTCATGGGGCCTCTGGTGGCAACCCAAAAAGCATCAGTTTCACTCTGAAAATTTACTCGGGTACACTATGAGTTCACTCACACAAACAAAGTCTAGTTGTGATTTGATATTATTTAATTAATTTTAAAGTCAACAATTATTATTAAGACCTCTGCTAATATTATATTATCCTCAAAATTCTTCCGCAAACAAATTACCAACCAGTTTTCGCAAAAAGTTCATAGCTACTTTGACGTTAGTATACATACACAAGCGAACTTTTTCAGGTGCACTCTGAGCGCGTTTAGGCGGAGACCAAACCAGTCAAAATTACCGATTTTTCCTCCGCATAAATACAAACCATACCGGAATGGTTGGTATTTTTACATGGTTGTGACCAAACGCTACCAATTCTTCCAAACTGGTTTGGTCTCCGCCTAAACGCGCCCTCTGAAACCGTTCGATTGAACGGGGTTGCCTCCAGAGCGAACGTAGATGTTCAAACGAAAACGACAATAGTCGGGACACCCTGTATATATATTGGTAAATTTGGCTACTTATCCTGGGTAATACTTCATTGCATTTTCTTCAATAATGAATTTTTATCAAGGTTCTTCAGATATCTTAGACACATATTGGGCCATCCCAGACGAGTATTCTTGATGCAAAATGCAAACCGGTTTAACAACAGAGTACGCGCCTTCACTCTGAAAATTTACTCGGGTACACTATGAGTTCACTCACACAAACAAAGTCTAGTTGTGATTTGATATTATTTAATTAATTTTAAAGTCAACAATTATTATTAAGACCTCTGCTAATATTATATTATCCTCAAAATTCTTCCGCAAACAAATTACCAACCAGTTTTCGCAAAAAGTTCATAGCTACTTTGACGTTGGTATACATACACAAGCGAACTTTTTCAGGTGCACTCTGAAACCGTTCGATTGAACGGGGTTGCCTCTAGAGCGAACCTGGATGTTCAAACGAAAACGACAATAGTCGGGACACCCTGTATATATATTGGTAAATTTGGCTACTTATCCCGGGTAATACTTCATTGCATTTTCTTCAATAATGAATTTTTATCAAGGTTCTTCAGATATCTTAGACACATATTGAGTTACTTTTGACAAATACCTTCAATTCAGGCAGAGATAATTCGCTTACGGGAAATATTTTCAAAATGGGTAAATTGTTCGACCGTGGTGAATCGTGAAATTCAAATTCGAGAAATGGGAAAAACAAATGTAACAATTGCAAGTTAATTCCAAAACAGAAAACAGTGGTGGCTACTGGCTAAACTATGCGCACTCATCTAGGATAGAGTATCCCAAAATTCAACTAACAATTATAACTTTTTCATAGAATTTCGCAGAAAGCAGGCAATGGACGCGAAAATAATTTATCGCAGCATTAAATTAAATGCCGTCGTGTAGAGTACACCGTAAACACAACCGTTTAATTTTATGCTTTAAGATTAAGCGAATCAGATCTACATACGAAATCTTCGTGACAGAACATACTTTTGACCATTAATTGGCTGACGAAAATAAGCATTAGAACACTCCGTAAATGAAATTATTTAATTTAGATAAAATACACCGAAAAATATGTACACTTTGATTCAAAAGGAAAAAAACCTCTTATTTACAACCCCAAGAGAAGTACGTAAATGTATCAGAAAAATCGGTGCAATTTAGGCCGAAGAAATTTGAAAGCTCCATACACTGTTAAACCTATAATACTATACTTTATTGTATATTTGAAAATCCTAGTACTTGTCCTTGCGGGTGGAATCTCTAGGATTTCTGGAATTTTGCTCGGATCTACTCTACCCCAATTTTGAGCAATACCAGCGGCATGTCCAATTCCAACGACACCAACAACTTTGACTGGCCTCGGAATACCATTAGGTTGGGCAGCATGCGGTAAAGCTGCTACTTGAAGTGAATGGCATAAATATAGGTCTCTTTCCTTGACAAACACATCGCTGAAGGCGGGAAACTCTCCAGCCATTTCTTTCAGTAACTTCTCCAGTAAATCTCTTTGTTTACACTCCTCAACTTCTTCTATACTTATGCTTTCTGTAGATGTTAAGCGCCATACCAGTTTAATTGTTTGCCAAAGTGAGAGAGCTCTAAGAGCACGTTGAAGTGTTACATTTATTGGGCGATCGCCCAAATGCAACATACAGCCAGGCAATCGATGTACTTCATCAAAAGCCCGACGAAATTCTCCACCTGGAGCCATACCAAGCTCTTTGGCTAATTGCGCGCTCATATGAAGTAAAAGAATGAAAAAGACACCATTGATAAATCCATTTGTGTTTATGATATTTCTTATCTATAAAAAATACATATTATTTAAATTTTTAATGTTAATATAAGAATTTACCTTTGCTAAATTGAAATTTTTTGCTTCCTCCAATAGAGTTTTTTCATCGTGTTTTAATATATGAATTCTTGATGGACATAGTTCCACCATTACAATATCTGGTTGAACATTACGTATTACCTATAAGGTATCAATAACTTTAAAGCAATTCAGCAAAATATAAAAACAAATTTACGAATGAGACATCATCTTGAGATTCCTCGCTGAAGTGGGCTGTACCAACTAAATATACCTTGCTTCCAAAAGGTGTCGTAAGCATTGTAACGGTCGAAGGCAGATTCTCTTCAAATTCGTCAATGCTGTCGTAAACTTTAATAACTCTAGGCGAACTCTTTTTTTCTTCCTGAAATTCAAATGAACTTCCGCTTTCTGAATTTTTCGTTAAAGTTAAATCCGAGTCGCTCGTGTCAAGCGTATTTTTTGATTGTTTCATGGCATCGTATTTCCTTCTTGGTTCTTCTTCTTCCGATTCAATTAAATAAACCGAATTCACTTCGTCTTTTGTGGAGGTATTATTTATTTCAATAATTGACAAATTTGGATTATCTGTTTTAAATATTGTCTTATTGGCTAGCTGAGACTTGGGGTCCACTTCTAAATTGTCAGAACTTTCAGACTGAAGTAAATTGACTGTGGATTCTTTAAGATCTATACTTTTATCCATGCCAAGAGTTACTTCTAAATCAGCGGAATTGCTTGGACTACCTGCAAGGTTTAGGAAGCATTTTGTAGAAACAGTAAGAGAATCTTAACATATTCTTACCATAAGAAGAAAATGACAAATCTTCAAGAGCACTATTGTAGAAGCTATTTTCTTCTTGTCCCGATGGTGGGCTAGAGATTGATGTCTCCATTTTCAGTTTCGGACGATTTCTTTAGTACAGGAAGGATAAAGATTTCACTTAATTTATTCCTATACTAGTTTAATATAACATCAAACTGTTAAATACTGCTGTTATCGCTTTAAAAAATCATGTAATATATAATATTAAATTTGGGCATTAACGAGACAACACAAGGGGAATGGGAATAAAACAAAAATATCGATAGTTGTCAACGACATTTTTTTAAATGTTAAATCACAGTAGGACTCTTGGGACGCGTTCATGAAGTAGGCTGCAGCCGGCATGGTAGCTGTGCGCAGCTATAAATGTGGGTATTTTCGTTCTGAATGACAGTTCCTGGCGTTCGAAAAATCATAGTAGTCAGCTTTAAGCGGGTACCGACTTGAGAGTACTATCCAGCTTAGATAACGAACACCGCATTACATTTGACATTTTTGTTTGTAGTTTCTTATTAATTATAAGAAAGAAATGTTAATAATAATAATGGCAAATGTAACCATTTATATGAATGAGCGTGGGAGCTATTTATTGATTTAATAGATGAAGCAAGTAATAATTTTTTTGGGTATTTAAATAAAGGTAACTCATAATCCAATGATTTCTAAATTCGTTCATAAGGTCAAAAGCAGCTACACGCAGCTATGCATGACTGCAAGATAGTTGGACTGGGTGCGGCTACAGACTACTTCATGAACGAGCTCTAAATGTTTTTTTTTTATTTTAATAAAACTGCATCAGTAACAGACTTCTTTAGTAGCTGATTACTGTGTATCATTCTAATCAGATTAATATTTTAAAAACGAATATTAGAGGATAATAAACAAATAGGACTAATTCGTATGTATTGAAATAATACTCTTTAGTTTAGAATTCATGAAAGTACATACCTACATTGCAGGTAAAGAGATCCGTTTTTATACGTTGCACTTTAAACAATATACAATTAAACTAATGTTCCATGCTGTTAGTATATTTGAAATAAAAATCTTTTGAGCCTACATAAAGGTAGTAAAGTTGCTAGTGCCTTTACATCAACCGCTATATAATTATACTCGTATCATATTTAGTGAAGTAGGTAGGTACACGCAACTGTATTTTTTCGAAAACTGTAAGTCCCTCAATTATCAGACCAAATTTGTATGGTACATTTTTTAACTGTTATTCAACACGTTAGCTCCTATTTATGTAATATACCTGTAATTATTATTATATCATAATTACGATAAAAA
This sequence comes from Dioctria rufipes, assembly GCA_963924295.1. Classification (NCBI taxonomy): domain Eukaryota; kingdom Metazoa; phylum Arthropoda; class Insecta; order Diptera; family Asilidae; genus Dioctria; species Dioctria rufipes. Next base: position 168,014,879 of record OZ002741.1, on the reverse strand, counting down.
AAAACAGATGATAGATAAGAAAACATCTTCTGTGATTTTTTAACTACAGCTCAATAAACGCAGGAGTAGCTGTATATTTTTCAACAATTTTCTGTACTTTTTAAATACTTACAGAAATAACTAACAATATAACTAAATGAAACTTCGCATTTAGAATTCAGTAGTTCAGATTTTGACAGTGATCCACGCGTACACAATTTTGACATTGCGATTGAATATCTTCTTCTTTCTTTTAGTACAGTGCCTATGGAACAATGCAAGGACCAACCCACACAAAAAGTTTTTAAGGAAGGAAGGAATTTCCTTCCCTTGGCTTAGACGTACAATAACAATAATGTTGCTTCGGGTAGTTCCTTATATTTTGGATATAAACAATGAGCCCGTTTAGACCGTGCCATTTAGAACTAGTTTTGCGAAAGTCGACTCATGATACAAAGATTAACAAGGTATGGCCGAAATATCTGTCAACTGGTTGCTTGCATAATTTGGCGCCAATTATCAAAAATTTGTTCGTCTCAATTTCAATCGTCCTTATCAAAGTGAAAAGCATTTTCTGTTTGGAAATTTCTTTGCTTTCCCACTAGCACATAATTACTTTTCCAGAAGCGATTTAAAGGAAGAAAATAATGTTTTTATTAAACATTTCAATATATTCAAAACTTATTTCAGTAATTGTAATACTAAAAACCGCTGGAAATGACATTTGTGTCCACATGACGTACTAATGTAAAATTTTCTCTCGAATCGGCTATACTTGTTATCTTTGTATCATGCGTAGCACTAATATGAAGTGATGTAAACGTGCCGCATTACGAAAAACCAATCCTACTTTAATCTGTACCGAGATTCAGCTAATTTGTGAGTGATTCACTTCAGTCACTTCTTTCACTCACTTTTGAAAATAAAATGATTCCTTTAAAAAAGTGAAGTGAGTATTTTCGAATATTAACTTCGAATGTCATTTTCACAGCTTTTTGGCTTTTTTATGTGTGAAAATGAACACGGCTGCGAAATTTGTCCTCTAAACATTTTATGCAGATAATAAGAGAAATATAATATAACATATTCTAAGAATTTAATTTTTCAGCTCTTTTCTTCCGTTCATTGGGGTCCCTGTGCACTAACAAGCATACCCTCTAATACAGGCGTGTCCAACCCGCGGCCCGCGGGCCGCATGTGGCCCAGCACGGCTTTGAATGCGGCTCAACAAATCTCATACTTAAATACTTTCTCAATTAATTTTATAAAACATTTTCTTTATCTATATAACATTTTCATGGGAGTAGTTACTTCTCGACATAATAAATGTACAATTGCGCAATATAGCCAAAGAAAGTTTTCAATGTGCAATTGTACTTAGTCAAATTAACACTGAAGACATTGGGGACATTATTTATTTTTCGGAAGTAAGATGGTTAAGTCGGGGTAAAATGTTGAAAAGATTTTATGTTTTGCGAAATGAAATCAAGTCATTTATGGAATCAAGAATAAAATCTGTGCCAGAACTTGGTGATGAAAACAGGCTCACAGATTTTGCCTTGTTTTTAGTAGACTTGACAACTCATTTTAATGAGCTAAATTTGCGTCTTCAAAGTGAAATACAACTATGCCTCAAACTGTAACGGCTTTCGTAATGAAACTGAAACTATGGAAGCACCTACATTTGTGAGCAGCTATTTTCTAAGATGAAGCACACAAAGAATAAAAATAGCAGCAAAATAACTTATGAGCACCTTGAGAACTCACTGAGAGTTGCATCAACTTCGATCGACAAATATCGAAGCATTATTGTCTCAAAAACAATGTCAAATATCACATCAATTTCATGTTGCTATTTCTTAAATTTTATAATAAAAAATTTATGAATTAATGAAGCTTAAATTACTTAAAATGGTTCGATAAGTATGTATGTATATTCCTTGTTTTTGTTCATTAAATATCTTTAGGGTTCGTATAATATTTTATGTGTGGCCCAATATAACTCGTCTGCTTCCAATGCGGCCCAGGGAAGCTGAAAGGTTGGACACCCCTGCTCTAATACATTATAACTTTATTGTAGTCCATCAATTAGAACTTTCTAGTATGCAAATGGCGAGTTACAATTTATTAGTGATAATTAATTACTATACGTACTTACCATTTCTAAAATAAAATCGCTGCTCAATGATTTCACTCCCAACTCACCCCAAAATTGAAGGTGAGTGAAGTGAGTGAGTGAATTTCTTAGCAGAATCAAATTTGCAGAAAAGTGACTCACTTCACTCACTTTTTGCCAATTTCGACGTAGCTGAATCTCGGTACTGGTATTTGATGCGGTATTGGCCCATGATACAAAGATAACAAGTATGGCCGATTCGAGAGGAGTTTTTTGTGTTGCTACGTCATGATGTGCCCACTGTCATTTCTAGCGAATTTGTTTTGAGTTTTTGGTATTTTATTGACTGAAATACGTTTTGAATATATTAAAATATTTAACAAAATATTAGTTTCTTCGTTTAAATCAATTCGGGAAAAGTAATTATGTCCCAGTGGAAAAGCAAAGAAATTTAAAAATAGAAAATTTTTTTCACTGTGAAAGGACGATTGAAATTGAGACGAACAAATTTCTGACATTTGTCGCCAAAGGAGGCAAGCAATCAATTGACAGATTTTCCGGCCATACCTTGTTAAGCTTTGTATCATGGTACTGACCTACAAAATTAGTATTAAAGGTAGACATAAACCTCAGATAAAAGGAATTGTTTACAAACTTGAATGCGTTATATTCATTCATAGAGAGAATTGCTATTTGGTTTTAATGAAAATGAATGGAATTAAGGAAAAAAAAGTGCGACTGATAAGAGGGAGGGCCAAATTCTTTTGTAGACTTTTGTCTTATTGAAGAAAGTATTCCATCTATAATGGATGGTAAAAAAATTAAAAATTTGGAAAATTTAATTAGTTTCTTATGCTAAAGGGTTTTCCAATAAGAGGTGTTATTTTGATATTCAAAGAAAAATGCCATTTTTTGAGATAAATGATCGAATCTTTATTTCATTATAAAGAGGAAGGTATGCCGTTAATAATGGAAAATAACATCAGCCAAATGACCACCACGACCACGCCTACAGGACCATATCCTTTTCATGAAATTTTCCATAACCAAATCGCAAAGTGGCTGCCCTATGTCCTCGATAGCCTCACGAATTCCATCTTTGAGGTCTTGAATCGACGCTGGGCTGTTGGCGTAGACCTTCTCTTTCACGTGGCCCCAAAAGAAGAAGTCGCAAGGTGTTAAGTCACAAGATCTCGGTGGCCAATTGTGATCACCTCTTCGAGAGATAACACGGTCCGGAAACTTTTCCCGTAAAAGATCAATGGTTTCGTTGCTTGTATGGCACGTAGCGCCGTCTTGTTGAAAGTAAACGTTGTCCAGATCAATACCATCCAATTCCGGCCATAAAAAATCATTAATCATCTGTCGATAGTGCAATCCATTCACCGTAACTGTTGCTCCAGCCTCATTTTCGAAAAAGTAAGGTCCAATGACCCCGCGGGACCATAAACCGCACCGCCCCAGATGCGACAATTTTGCTTGTTGACGAAGCCATCGAGGTTGAAATGGGTCTCATCACTCAAGATGAGTTTTCGATGGAATTCCGGATCATTTTCATGCATTTCAAGGACCCAATCAGCAAAGACTCGACGTTGTTGATGATCGGCCGGCTTAAGTTCTTGTGTTAACTGAACTTTATAAGCCTTAAGACCCAAATCTTTATGCAAAATACGGTGTAATGACGTTTGTGGAATGCCTAATTCCAAAGAACGACGAGGAATTGGCAAACCTGGGTTGTCTTCAACACTTTCGGCTACAGCAGCAATATTCTCGGCTGTTCTTGAGCGACGTGCACGGGTTTTATTCTTCACATCACTAACTTGTCACGACAGCTCGAATTTTTCTACCAATTTCTGTATTGCGGTCCGACAAGGTGCTTCACGACGACCCAAAAATGTTAGTTTTACGAACCGTCTCTGCCACATTTTCACCATTTTTATAGTGAATTTTAATAATTTCAATGCGTTGTTGAATCGTGTATTGTTCCTTTTTTATGAATGGCGTAGCTTCTACTTGTCAAATGTCAAAAAATTACAGCTCCAAAAGTATCATCTACCGAAATAGCGGGCTAATTAAAATAACACCTCTTATTGGAAAATCCTTTATAAGATCGGTCATGCGTCCGTCCGTATTTGTGTCAAGACATTTTTCTCGAAAATAACGTAACGAAGGATTTGAAATTTGGCAGAATGCTAGGTCTTTGTATCATGCTTTGAAGAGGTGCTTTCAAGTATTAAAAAACAAAAATTTGGTGAATTGGTTATAAAGATATAGCCCATAATCTGTGAAAAAATACCGCCCCCTTCCATTTTGGATTTTCTTACCTTTTTTTTAGTTTGACTTCTATTTGTTTTTTTTTTTTTTCAAAAAAGGTAGTATACATAACCTTTTTTTTATGAAACACAGTGCGAGCGTGAGCGCAGCCGGCGTTTGAGCTTTCCTGTAGAATACATGAGAAGAAGTTGGGCAAGTTCTAATGGAGAAGTCGGCTGCACCCACTGCTCTGAGCGAACGCTGGGGTAGAAATAGTTTCTACTCCAGCGCAACTTTTAACATTTGATAACATGTTTTTCAGCTGATTTGAATGTAGTGAACTTCAAAAACTGGGAAAATTTCAACACGTTGAACTGATTTAATAAATAAATAAAGTAAAAATGTCGAAAGAAAAGTTGATTAGTTTGGTGCGAGATGCGGAGTTAATTTATAACTTAAAATGCCGGGATTATAGAAATATAGAAAAAATATATGAATTGATTTAAATTGACAACACATAAAAGTCAGAAAATAAAACAATAAAGCACTACACTGTGTTAAAACGAAAGTTCACTACGCCGAAGTTATCATACGCCGACTGAGTCGAAGTTGTGTACGCTCGCACTGTGTTTCAGCCTTCAGATTTATCCGCTCAATACTTTTTCCGCGCTAAAATTTTGACGTTTGAAGTTGAATGAAATTGGAATACAAGAGTGTATTCTTATTTTTTTTTTCTGACAAAAAATTCCGTCTTCTTTTGAGAAGAAATTAAAATAGTAAGTATAAATATAATTTTCCTTACTATTTCGAGATTGGATAGCAATCTAAAAGAAGACGAAATAATATCAAAAATGCACCAAAGCAGCCACCTATAGTTCAAAACAATGAACAATTTTAGCCGTAAAAAAGGTCCCTGTTCGATTGCTGCTAAATATTTATCCGCTAAATGAACACAATACCGGAGAACTTTTCTTCAAGAATTAAGTGGAAAAATTCCTTGACCGAATTCCTTGGCTCTACCATACCGCACTTTATGCTTATGGTATCGATATTTAGATATTCCGAATATCTAGATCTTAGCATAATAGCGTATTTGAAATGATTGGACTTGTAATATTGATTAATTACACGAGACATTTATAACGTAATGATCCGTTAAACGTTTTCTTTCTTCCTTCACTCTTCTGAAGCCCTCTGCATGAAGGTCATCTAGGCTCGCCTAGTCTGCTCTGGTCTCTCTTTACAGGTCAACAAAGGGACTTTGGAAAACAGTACCACCCAAAGTCAATGGGAGGATGGGGCTTGGCAAGGAAGGCATGCCATATGGGCATTCAGTGGATCGTTGGTAAGTGACGTAAAGGTCCCTTCAGGACTGAGTGAGTGCCCATTTTTTTTTGTATGCAGGCATGATACTTTTTTGTTGATCATGGTTGTTGATAGCGGCAGGTTTCTTTTGGGAACCCCCCCACACTCTCCGCCACATAGCCGAGGTGCTAGCATGCCGCCCTGTGTTATCGCTGTCATCGAGTGATCTGTCAGCTCATGCTGGTAGTTTGGACTTCACGTCCTAACCAATCACTTTTACATAACACTACAGCAGCAATATTCTCGGCTGTTCTTGAGCGACGTGCACGGGTTTTATTCTTCACATCACTAACTTGTCCCGACAGCTCGAATTTTTCTACCAATTTCTGTATTGCGGTCCGACAAGGTGCTTCACGGCGACCCAAAAATGTTCGAGTTTTACGAAACGTCTCTGTCACATTTTCACCATTTTTATAGTGAATTTTAATAATTTCAATGCGTTGTTGAATCGTGTATCGTTCCATTCCTATTAATGGCGTAGTTTCTACTTGTCAAATGTCAAAAAATGACACCTCCAAGTGACATCTACTGAAATAGCGGGCTAATTAAAATAATACCTCTTATTGGAAAACCCTTTATTATACACGACACCAACTCCAGAATGCACCCACTCCATTTGACACCTGTTCAGGAGCTCTTACCCACGGATTTTGGGAAGCGATGGGAGTTCTGCAACTGGATCCTTGAGCATGACGTGGAAGACTACACATTTTTGGAATTTTTTCGAACACATTTTCTGTTTTAATAGATTACTGAAAATTGTTGTAGTTATTTCAGAAAAAGGTTTCACTTTGTTTCACTTTGTTCTGGTGAAAACCTTAAATTCATAAAATGGGATTCAGGTAAGACCTGCACATTTTACGTTATGATTCGAGAACGGTCAAATATTTTTGTGTGCTGTGAAGACTGATTTATATAGCACCAATTAGGCTTACTTCCAAGCTGAAAAAAATTCAAAAATAATAAGGCAAAATGTTGAGATAATTTTATTTGAATCCGAAAAAATGAATTTTTTGACTTTGAAGGGCTATAACTTCGAAGACATTAACAACAGGAAAAAGAATTTCAAACTTCCTTAATGGGCAATTGATTAGCCATCGATTAGAAAAAGACGCATTCAAATATATAAAAAAACCTAGGAGATATTGGGAAACATGTTGAAGGACTTACTGGGAAAAAACTTCAAACCCCCGTAGCTCCCAGGACAGGAGGGTGAAGTTAGACCCCCACCTCCCATACATTTTTTTTTTCATTTCTTCCCGAGATCTATCACTTCCTTTCATATGGCCATCCTAATTCGGGACAACCTGTATAACTCCCTCCGCCAAGAACTTAAGCAAGAAATTAATATAACGAGGTACATATTTATAAAAGAAAACTAAGTTTTTTGCTTAAGTAATTCATCGTAGTTACTTAATAAATGAAATGTATTCGAATTAATAGTGCGTACTAAGTTTTAAATTTCTTAGGAAGCTTACGTACAACAAAATATTTTTTCGTTTTAAAATATTGTTATGAATGTCTATAAACTAATAAATAAATAATAATAAATCGAAATTACTTAGCTATTTTATTTGCCATCAAACAATATACATCATTCTTTAGATTATAGCAATTGTTGTCCATGTATATTTCAACTTCGGATCCTACTAGCAAAAATTTATCGGTTTTGCTGTTTGTAGAAATAATTTTAATATCTCTTCCATTAATAGTTACAGTTACAATGGTTCTTCCAAAAGATTTTCTTTTTTCTTTTACTTGAGCAATAGATCCTTTTTCTCTCAAACCTATCTTCCCTTCATGATACCAAAAGGCTTGATCTGACTCAGATCTCCGAAACGCTTTTCTAAAATCCTCCAAAACGCCACCTTTTCTAGCATTTATTTTCTTTTCATAATTTTTTCGCTTTTGGATTTCTAATATAAACAAATCTAGCTCTGCATTCGGCTTTTTAGTTTGTTGAAAATGATTTTGCTCGCTTGTTCTAGTACTGAATATAATGCTGGAATTATCTTCAAAATCTTTACTGATAATTGGACATCGACGTGAATTATCAGAATTGTATTTTATTGTACTTGGTTTTGAATCAAACATAACTTCTTCATTGCCGGTTGTAAATTGTTTTTTTAAAGTCAACGAATTATTATCCTTCTCCGTGCAGATTAATGTAGCTTGCATTGGTATCTGTTGTACTAAATTCTGATTGCATGTATCCTTTAAAAATAGTTCGGGAGTTTGTAAACATTAATATTGTTAATAAGTTATTACCTCAATCACTGTTTTGCTTTTGAATGGCAGTCCATCATATGAATTTTTCTCGTTTTCGCATCCATTATAGAAGAGCGAACTTCTTTTATGAATCACACTTTTATTGTAAGGGGCCCTGAGACACACATTTTGAGTATGGGCAGAAGATATGCGACACTTTTCGTTATAAAGAGCAAGTGGCTTGTTAGCTGCCCTCTGCGCATTCGAAAAACATCCATTGCAGCAATTTGATATATCTGGGTCGTAATAGATCTTTCCTTCCTCTTCAGAGTCATATGAACTTGCGATATTTACATTAGTTCTAATTCTTTTTAATTTATTTCTTGTGTTTTGAAGAGAATCCGAACAGCCGTTATCACTATCGTCTGATATTTTTGCTTCATCGGGAATACTTTTATTCAATTTTGCACGCTTTGAAAATTTGTATTTATTCTTCTTAACCAATTGTTCATCATTTAATAAAGAAAAAGATCTTTTTAACTCTTTCCAAGACATTTCCTATCTGTTATTAGCTCGAGAAACACAGTAAACTTCTCAATCCATATTCTTAAAACAAAGTCTCTATGTAAAAACATTCTTCTTCTTCTTTATTGAAAGACTTGATCCTGTGGGCCTGTGGTACGCTACCCAGTGAAGGAAACGTCTTCATTAGTGTCTCCAACATTGAATAAATAATAAGGAAGCGGGGTATCGTGGGCTCCATCAAGTTGGCCGCTCAACTTTTACTTTTTTAATTTTTTATTGCGCATATCGATTGTTGGTCGTTTGTTGGTGATTGTTGGCTTAATATAAACGTTTGTTGGTTAATTGTTTTTTCGAAAATCTAAAAAGAAAATTCACCATCAAGTTAGCCGGAAATTTCTTATTTTTATTTTAAATTTATTTATAACCAGCTCAATCAATGCGTAGTCGTTTGTTGGACCCGTTTTTATTAATAACATCGTTTGTTGGTCTCTTAATTCTTTGCTATTTGCAAAAATAATTTACCTAATAAACTACACATAAAGTTAGCTACATCTGAAGCTAGCTACACATGAAGTTGTAGCTGATATTAGCCAAATTTTGTAGCTGAAGTAAAAGTCATATATTTCATGTATTGACAATCAACTGTAGCTCCATCAAGTTGGCTGGTCAACTTTTACTTTTTTAATTTTTTATTGCATATATCGATTGTTGGACGTTTGTTCGCTTAATCTAATCGTTTGTTGGATAATAATTTTTTCGAAAATCTAAAAAGAAAATTCACCATCAAGTTAGCCGGAAAATTCTTATTTTTAATTTTATTTTATTTATAGCCCGCTCAATCAATGCGTAATCGTTTGTTGGACTTGTTTTTATTAATAAAATCGTTTGACGGTACCTCAATTCTTTGCTAATTGCAAAAACAATTGACGTAAGCTACTACACATGAAGTTGTAGCTGATATTAGTCAAATTTAATTTGCTGCTGAAACTGCATTAACACCAACATGACAATGAAGTAAAGCCATATATTTCATGCCTGTTGCCACTGGGGCAAGATGTTATAACCTCGAAAGATTCGACGTTCGACGATTTATCGATAGTCGGTATGTTGTAACACTTTCAACAGGCGATAATTTCGATATAATATCACTGAGAGTGATAGTACAAGCGAAGAATAAAAATTGTATGTGAAGTTTAAGAAATTTGATTTAAATGTTACATTTTTTTAATTTATTGAATATAAATGATTTTATATATTAATTATATAGATTCTTCAAACTTGAAGTTATAAAACTTGTAAGAATATTTCTTGAATTCAAAAATCAATAAGGCAGTACATTTTGTTAGGTATATCCATAACATAATACCGCTACATTATAAATTTTCTTTTATCCCAGTAATTAATTATTTCTTCGTCATTTTCATTATCCTCCACAAATAAAGCCATTGCGCTTGAAAAATTCATAAATTCCAATTTTAATTCTTATTAAAATTTATCAGCAACTAGAAAAAGAATCTATAAATGTCATTTGAGCTAGGGGGAAAAATTCGGAAATAATTTCGAAACAAGCAAAATCGCCTGTCGAATGAAAATCTTATTATAACATACCACCAGAGCGAAATCTTCGCTTTGATGATCGCTTTCGATGCGAAGTTATAACATGTCGCCACAGGGTCAAGATGTTATAACTTCGAAAGATTCGACAATTTATCCATAGTCGGTATGTTGTAACACTTTCGACAGGCGATAATTTCGATAGTGCTGAGAGTGATAGGACAAGCGAAGATTAAAAAATGAATGTAAAGTTTAAGAAATTTGATTTAAATGTTACATTTGTTTTTAATTTATTCAATATAAATGATTTTATATATTAATTATAGATTCTTCAAACTTGAAGTTATAAAACTTGTAAGTATATTTCTTGAATTCAAAAATCAGTAAGGCAGTACATTTTGTTGGGCATATCCATAACATAATACCGCTACCTTAAAAATTTTCTTTTGTCCCGGTAATTATTTCTTGGTCATTTTCATTATCCTCCACAAATAAAGCCACCGCACTTGAAAAATTCATAAATTCCAATTTTATTATTATTAAAATTTATCAACAACTAGAAAAAGAATCTATAAATGTCATTTGAGCTAGGGAAAAAAGTTCGGAAATAATTTCGAAACAAGCAAAATCGCCTGTCGAACGAAAATCTTATAACATACCGCCAGAGCGAAATCTTCACTTCGATGATCGCTTTCGGTGCGAAGTTATAACATGTCCCTACAGATCAACAAACAGCTGGTCGATAAGTCATGTACCATGCCGGAACAAGACATACAATAGATGAACTAAGATGTAGAAGTCATTAGATATTAGGTGTTGAGATAAATTATATAAGATTGACCTCCCTAAGAAGTGAGAGCGCCTAAGGCTTTCGTTATAAACTCACCAGGCCAGCTGATCTACCTTAATTCACCCGACAATCCATTCCAGTCCAGCTTTTGCCACCAAACTGCGTATTTATGCTATAATTGTTACTGCACTCTTCAGTGGTATTAAAACAAAACTACTAACCATTGGAGATGTATCAATATATTTACATGATGTTTTACAAATCATTTATCCAAATTAGATCATGGTTACTTTTTTTCTGATTTAAATCGTTTTGTTCCATGGTATTCACTTTCCCTTTTCTTCTCCTTTTTAATCTTTCTCTTTCTAGCTGGATTATCAGATTCAGTGCAAGACTCTTCTTTAATAGCTGTAGGTTCTAACTTAAATCCCTTATTGGAAATAAAGTCAGTTTTCTTACAATGCTTTAACCGTTTCAATACACTTTTCTTCAATGTAAGTTTCTCCTGATATGCGGATCCTAATAAGGGATGCCTTACTTTAAGGCTTTCGGGGAATGAAACATTTCTATGAGTATTTGTATTATCCACATTGTCAATTTGAGTGTTTTTTAACTTGCTTCTCATGATAATACTACCTGCAATTGGTACAACGCGGGCACTTTTTATGTTTAGAGATATTGGTAGTAATTTTTGCGAATTAAATTCTTCAGCTATACATTCAATGCCTTGAACTTCGACTTTTCCTGATAATTTAATTTTGTGACCTCTAATTTCTTCTATATTTATACTGTTAGGATGTTGTACCATCCAAATTTCATCATCAGATGTTATATCAAGATGAGTATTTACTTCTTCTTCAGTATCATCAGTTTCTTGCCATACTTCATTTTCACCGAAATATTCAGATATTGCATTTCTATTTAAGGTTTTATCTCCCATTGAGTTTAAAAACTGCAAAAGAATATTAATTGCTTATCTAGTTTTAACAATATTAGCAAACACCTTACCTTTATTACAACAGAAAAGGAAGCTGAGCCGCGAACTGAAAATTAAAGAAACGTCAAATTGATATATTCTTCTTCTTTCTAAAACATATTTGGTTATGGACACTGACATATATACAATGGACTGCTGACGCTACAAGATTGCTTACATTAGGTCTGTTCACGTACTTCTCGGGTGTTTTCGTTCTTGAGCTTTTTTGTGTGAAAATGTGCAGGAGGGGAAGCTAACAAATCTGGAAAGTACATACATGAACAACTTTGGTGTTCTTGGGCAGAAAGCGAAAGTGACAACTACAAACTGTTAAGCTAACAACTTTAATTTGAAAATAAAATGCCAAACATAACATAACTATTCATTTTACTTACTATTTTGTAGATTTTTATACGACCTGGGCAAACAGTGCACATCATTTGCAATGCCGCCTATTCCATTTTTCTTTTGACAATTTAAACTTCTGACAATTCTCGATTTCAAATTTTAATGTGTTTGACAGTTTTTACATATTTACCCCGAGTTTTTTCTTGGGTGGATTTGGGCTAAAACTTTATTGAAGGGGAAGTGTGACGTCGACATTATTATGGGATCACTTTTCTATGGTTGTCTCTTTTTGGTTTATCGACTGGGTTCCACTGAACTTGAAATTATAAGTTTTATACAAAATCCACCACAGTCAGGTTTCAGTTCAGTCGTTTTCCAAATGAATATATAGAACAGAAATAGACATCAATACAATATTTGTAATCCTTTCTCTGTCCCTCATACCTACTTTTAGGGACAGGCAGACAAAAATTGCGTAAATTTATTTCTTTAAAACTCAAGTTTAAAAAATATTTGGTGTTGTAGAAGATAAGCTTCCAAGAATTGAAATAATAACGAATGCATCTGTAATTTGCTGCACTTTTAATACTGTTGCGAGCGTGGTCTTTGGGTTCGTTATTTAAAACACAATATTAAATATTTAATATACAAGTTCTTTATTTGACTCTAATCTTAACAATTCACAAACTTTCAATTAATCAACTACACTTTAATTATCGCTTAATACTGTACTTTCAATTACCGCAATCTAATTACAACACTTCCGCACGTTATTACTTTCGCTTGTTAACACTGCAACGTCTAAGACAAGACTCTTATTCTGGCTATGACAACTGTTATATTTATACCCTAGAAACTCTCCAGATTATTCTCGAGTGTTCTATTTTCCAGAAGCTTCTTGACTGTTCTATTCATTCTATTCCTGAACCTTCCTGTAGATACCATAATCAATTCTCCGAACCTAAAGTCGTTTACTTCTCCATTGCCACATTGCCAGTAGATGTCACCAGTTGTCTCTTTCTATTGCACGTAACACTGCCCCCTTCTTAAGTTTGTTCGTCCCGAACAACAGGTGGTCCACGTTCTTGATGCTCGTAGTATTGACACAAGCGGTCCAAATGAACAATCTTATGCTTGCCTCTTGTGCCTCGCTGAATCCTGTATACCACGTCATTAATTCTAGTTACTACTGAATACGGTCCTTCCCAGTATTGTTGCAATTTTGGAGAACGTCCCTTACGTCGTCTGGGATTGTAGAGCCAAACAAGATCACCTTCATTAAATCCTGCGGAATTAGCACGTAGGTCATAGCGGGTCTTCATCCGATCAGTATTTGTTGCTAATTTCGTCCTCGTGGCCTCGTGCACATCAGCTAATTGTTGTTTGAGCTCCGATACGTAGTCTTCTGGTAACTTTTGTTCACCTCTGGGGGTACCGAATTTGAGGTCGCTAGGTAAACGCATCTCTCTTCCGAATATGACTTTAGCTGGGGTTTGTCCGGTAGTGCTATGAATAGCTGATCTATAAGCCATTAGGAATATAGGAATGTGTCGATCCCAATCGCGTTGATGATAATCAACTACTTTCTTTAGATGCTCGATCAATGTTCTGTTGAAGCGCTCTACCATGCCATCAGATTGTGGATGTAGAGGAGTTGTTCTAGTTTTTCTTATTCCCAACATTTTACACATCTCCTGGAAAGTCCGCGATTCGAAGTTCCGTCCTTGGTCCGAATGAAGTTCGTGAGGTACTCCAAACCTACTGACCCAATTCGTTATTATTTGTTCCGCAACTGTGGCTGCCTCTTGATTAGGGATTGCATAAGCTTCAGGCCATTTACTGAAATAGTCAATGGCAACTAAAATATAACGGTTACCGCCATCCGTTTCAGGAAAAGGTCCAGCGATGTCTACAGCTATCCTTTCAAAGGGGGCTCCGACATTATACTTATGCATTTCACCTCTGCTTCTGTGTTGCGGTCCTTTGCAAGCAGCGCAGACAGTGCATCTGCGGCACCACTCCTCCACATCTTCTCGCATATGTAGCCAATAAAACCTTTCCCGTATTTTGGAAATTGTTTTGTTCACTCCCAAATGTCCTCCAGAGGTTCCACCGTGCATTTCTTCTAGAACATCTTTGACGTTTGATGCTGGCACGACTATCTGCATTCGGAAATATTCGCCGTTAGGTGCTTCCCATTTGCGTTTTAATATACCACATTCAACATGAAGAGAGTTCCATTGAGCCCAGTAACTTTTCAGCTTCTCACTCCGTTCCGAAATATCCTTCCAGTCTGGTCTTTCCATATCTTCTTTCCAAGCGAGAATAGGTGAAATGTCCGGATCTTCTCGTTGTGCTGTTCTCAGGTCCTCGTTGTCCCAACCTGTAGATGGTTCCACGGTTACCAACTGTATAGTTGCTGTTGTTTCTTTTTCTTCCACCCGTGCGCAATGTTTGCATTCAAGTTTGCATGGACGTCGTGAAAGGGCGTCTGCATTTCCATGGATACGACCTCTTCGGTGTTGGATCTCAAGATCATAAGCCTGGAGTCGCTCTATCCATCTCGCGACTTGTCCCTCAGGGTTCTTAAACTGCAGAAGCCATTTAAGTGCTGCATGGTCGGTGCGAAGGATGAATTTCTGCCCGTAGAGATATTTATGAAAATGTTTTGTTGAACTTACAATAGCAAGTAGCTCTTTTCTTGTAGCACAATAATTTTTCTCTGGCTTTGAAAGTGCTTTGCTATAGTAAGCTACTGGAACTTCTTGACCGTTCTCCTCCTGCGAAAGCACTGCACCAATACCTTCATTGCTGGCATCAGTGTCTACAACTTCTGGTTGTTTGGCTAATGGCAATCTTCGTGGTGTCTGTCGAATGGGCCTGGACTCTCCTGTATCGATCCGATGCTGGACAAGATTTGTTTTACCATAGTCATCATCATTCATTGCAAATACTTCCGAAAATTCATCGATCACCTCTTTGGCATCGTTGTGTTGTTGTTTACTTAAGGCACTGGACGAAAGAAGTTTCTGAACCTGTTGGGTAGTAGCTGGTATAGTTTTTGTCTCCTTGACATTACTACCATTACCCAAATTGACGATTTGGTAAACGGGTTCACAATTTCCAATTATAGCACCTTCTTTTAGTTGTACCTCATTTTCGGATGTGTTAAGCACTCTGACTGGTATTAATGTTGCACCTTCTGCCTTCACTAAAGTCTTCCCCACAATGATGCTCGATGTGACTTTTGTGGGGTTAGGCTCCACCAGATAGAATCTGCAGGTCCCGATGTCATCAGTAAGCTTTGTCCATATTAGTGTCTCGGAGCACGGCGAAAGAGTTATATTTTCGCAGACCATCGTCCTTACTTTCACAGGATGATCTGCTCCTTCTCCTAGTTTCATAGGAATTTCTATGTTCCCATATTTGAGAGTCCGCTCTCCGACATCCAGATTTATTTTGTATGTGGTCATGAAATCTATTCCAAGAATGCATTCATCCATTATGTCTGAAACCAGGAAAGTGTGAGGAAATAGTAGTTCGCCTAGTTGAACATCTAAAGTTATTTCTCCAAACACCCGTGCTGCTGCTCCAGTTGCTGTTCTTAGAAGATATTTGGTGGTATTATGAAGCCATTTGTTCTTAACAAGATCTGTTCTAATAATTGATCTTGCAGCTCCAGTATCGATAGTGACTGCGCAGTCATTTTTTCCTACACTTCCATATATAATAAGACTGCTATTATTTCTCTGCAACTGGCCTACTTGAATGATGACTTCGGGGCTGCCGATTCCACCAACCAACTTCTGCCCCACAAAGTTGGTTTTTACTAGTTTTCCGATTGCTCAACAGGAGAGCTGATGCGACTAGTCGCTGCTTGATATCTAGTCTCTCCATGAATAGCTTGTTCCCTGGCTCGACATCTTTGGCATTCTTCTTTCCCTTCTTCAGGTGATTCCACTCGTCGACGTTTTCTGCAGTCTCTTTGAAGGTGCCCTGGTCTATTACAATTCCAGCATCGAAGGACACCACGTGAGGGCGGGCTCTGTGATGATTGCACTCTGTTACAAGTACATTCTTCCACTGAAATTTCTCTTACTCGTACTGCACTCCGTGAAGCTTGTCTGGCGGATTCATACGCTAATGCATAGGCTAGTGCTTCTGCTGTTGATTTCTTTCCTGCTAGCCTTAACGCTTGTTGTAAATTTTGATCTGCAATAGCGTTCACAAATGCGTCCGTCGCCACTTCATTAAGGAAATCCGCATTTACGCTGGAGTATGAAAGATGCGCTAATCTTTCCACATCAGCCTGCAATTGTTGTAGTGATTCGCCATGCTTTTGAATCCTGTTGCGCAACTGTAGGCGATATACTTGCTGCATGTGCTCATCTCCGTAACGTAATTCTATCGCCTGTACTAATGAAGAGTAATCACGTTGATTTTCAATCGGTACAGTTTGTAAGAGTTCTGACGCAGGAGCTCGAAGTGCTAACACCAGAGCTATAGCTTTGTCTTCATCATTCCATCCATTTACCTCTGAAGCTGCCTCGAATTGTCTCTTGAAGATATGCCATGAATTTTGTCCATCAAATATTGGAGGTTTCATTCTACCTGCGCCAGATATTTCAGCTGCTACGTTTAGAGGCTGACGATGCCTTATTCTTTCCAGATCTGCTTTAAAACTGTCAAGCTGTTCTATAACATTTTGTTGTACTCCCGACACTTGTTGTCGAACTTCCAATACTTCCTGCTGGATTTCCTCAATTTTCACATTTTGTTCGTCTAATGAACCTTTCAGAAAGTTCTTCTGTTCCTCCAAACAAGTTTCTAGACTATTCTGCAGAGAATTCTTTTGTTCCTCAAAAGCATTCTTTTGCTCGTCCAGACGGGTTTCCATAGATTTCTTCTGCTCATCTAAACGGGATTCCAGAGAATTCTTTTGCTCCTCGAGAGAATTCTTTTGTTCCTCGAGAGAATTCTTTTGTTCATCAAAACCAGCTTCCATAGATTTCTTTTGTTCCTCGAGAGAATTCTTTTGTTCCTCGAGAGAATTCTTTTGTTCCTCGAGAGAATTCTTTTGTTCATCAAAACGGGTTTCCATTTTGCTCATTAAAGCACTCAAAAGCTGTTCCATTTTCATTGTAGGCTCTTCTTCAACTTCGGTTTCTTCCAAGTTATCTTCGAAAACAAATGTTTCAGGATTCTTTCCTTCCTCTATCAAAGCTTGTCTGAGTCGCTCGACTAGAACTTTCTTTGCACCTGTCGTTTGTAATGACCGGTTCCCTAACTCCACTTTCAAATCCTGCGTTCGAAGCTCCTCGAATTTTCGCCCCATTACTTTAGTAATTCACTTTAAGTTGAATATAAATTATTTTCAAGAACTTTCAAAATTTAACACAATTTCACAAAATTAATCACACTTTGAATTTTAAAGTCAATTGCCACCACTTTATTTCGCGAATTTATTTCACTTCTGACACCAGTTGTTGCGAGCGTGGTCTTTGGGTTCGTTATTTAAAACACAATATTAAATATTTAATATACAAGTTCTTTATTTAATTTCTGATCATACAAAATTCATAAACTTTCAATTAATCAACTACACTTTAATTATCGCTTAATACTGTACTTTCAATTATCGCAATCTAATTACAACACTTCCGCACGTTATTACTTTCGCTTGTTAACACTGCAACGTCTAAGACAAGACTCTTATTCTGGCTATGACAACTGTTATATTTATACCCTAGAAACTCTCCAGATTATTCTCGAGTGTTCTATTTTCCAGAAGCTTCTTGACTGTTCTATTCATTCTATTCCTATTCTATTCTATTCTATTAATTTTAGTAGAAGTTTTTGTGATGTCAACAAATTTTGAGGACTTGTCGAAAAGACAACAAAGGCGAATTATTTCGCGAACGGCCTACCGAAATCTTTATGAAGGTTTTTCATTGTTTTGTAGAAATAATAATTGCGAAAATAATGTGAACCCACTACCTGTAGCCTCAAATGTATTAAGTTCGGATGAAGATCAATCGGACGGAGATGATCATGAAAGCGCTAGGGACATTTGTGTTGATACTGTTTCCAGTGATATAGATAGAGTTTTACCAACTAGATTAGAAATCCTGAGATTAAATTTATGTGCTTGGGTTTCAGAAAATAAAATATCTGTTGCGGCTACAAACCAATTATTGAATATTTTAAATGAATTTGGTGTAAAAGTTCCCAGAACACGTGATGGTTTATATCCGAAAATGGCAAAGCAACCATTATCTATTCAAAAGGGTGCGAGAAGTACTGTATATAGGAATCGCGAAAGCCATTCAGAATTTGTACTACACTTCCTTGGAAAATTTGGATACGATTACTTGTGATTTTTATGTTGACGGACTTCCTCTTTATAAAAGTTCCAGGAAGTGCGTTTGGCCTATTCTCGGTTCATTTAGTGGCGAAAAAGACATTCCTCCGTTTATAATAAGTGTTTGGACTGGTGAAGGCCATCCTGCATCTAGTGAAGAATTCTTCAAAGACTTTGCAAATGAGCTTAAATTATTAAAAGTCAACGGTATTTGTGTAAAAACATCAGGTAGTAAAAAAAATTTTCGAGTGAGATTTATAACGTGCGATTCTCCCGCAAGAGCTTTTTGTAAAACAGTTAAACATCATAATTCACATAATGGCTGCCACGAATGTGAACAAGTTGGATACACATTTCAACACACTACTGTTTATAATATCGTGTCTGGAAGACTGAGGACGGATTTAAGTTTCTCAGAAAGAAGTGATCCAAGTCACCACAATACCTTATTGCCTACTATTTTAGAAGAGGTTCCACTAAATATGGTCTCACAATTTCCGTTAGATGTGATGCATTTAGTTGACCTTGGAATCACGAAGAGATTATTAACAATAATCGTAAATCAATTTAGTAGAAGTGAATTGCAAATAATGTCAGACAAATACATAAGACTTGGCTTATCCATACCTTCAGAATTTTGTCGTCGCCCGAGAGGCTTTCAAGAAATTGGTAGATGGAAGGCTATTGAATTTAGGTTTTTCTTGCTTTATGGGGTCTTTATTATTTTAAAAGATGTTGTGTCAGATGCAAAATTTTACCATATTTGCTTATTAAGTACCAGCATTAGACTCCTTTCTGATGAAAAAATTTGCTTTCTGAATATAAATTCTGCTCAAACTCTAATAAATGAGTTTGTAAAACTTTTTCCTGAAATACATGGACTAAAATATATCACTTACAACGTACATAGTTTATTACATTTACCTGGTTATGTTTCTCTTTATGGTGCTGTTGATCAATTTTCAAGTTACAAGTATGAAAATTATTTGCAACAATTGAAAAGGAACATAAAGAGTCCTCAAAAAATATTACAACAAATTATTAATAGGTTAAATGAGCAGTCATTGCTAAGAAAGGAGCTTTTACAAAACAGGTGGACACAAACGGCAGAAAATTGTAATAAAGGCGATAGATATGAATATGATTCGTATGTATTTCGTTTAAATAATCGAGACAATTGTTGCATTATTAATATAGATGGCGTGGATATTCCATTTATCATAGATAATTTCCTCCCTTCTAATGGAAAAACAGTAATGCTAGGAAGAAGATACCTGAATTTATCATCATATTTTGACGATCCTGTTGATTCAAGCAGTCTAGGCATATATTTATCAACATCAGATACTTCCGAACAATTTATTTGTCCGCTTTGTGCAATCAAAGGAAAATATTGTCGTTTAGTAATCGATGAAGCAAAATATTTGTTCATACCGATGCTTCATGAATGTCAAAAATTGAATTTAATTTAAAAAATACTGCTATTTGTTAAATTTCAGATTTTAAAATATTTCAACTTATTTTTGCTATACTTTGAAAAACACAAAATGTCTCAAAATTCACCGGAAAAAAACTCTAAGAAAAGGCTTTTTTCGACAGTTAATATGGATTCAGGTGCGTACCAGTAAATATGATCAGTATTGGGTTTACAAATAAATTTATGTACGTATACTTATAGATCACGACGAAAACGAAGAAATTAATATTACTTGGAAGCAACCAAAAAGGACTATACTGCCACAACATTCATTTAAAAAAATTCATATTTCTCCCGTAAAAAACCTTTTGGCAGCTGATACACCATCTACAAGGAATTACGTTAAAGAAAATCTAGAAGAGCTTTTGAATTTCGAAGAACAAAAAGAACAGAAAAATAAATAACTAAATACCAATACAAGTAAATTTAAAAAGAAATTAAGGAATTAATGAATGAGTAATTTGACATTTATTTGCAAAAGTTTGTCGACCAATCACAAATAGTACACCTCTTAAACCGTGCACCACAAGAATTAGTCTAAAGGGAGACATGGATGAATTTTTAAAAGATCCGGGAAGGGCTTCCGAACGTCAAAATCAAGTTAAGCAAAAAGAAATTAGTCATCCTTCACAAAGTTTTTATTGGTTATTTAGCTATACTTTTGAATTTTCTAATTAAATTATTTTTAGTTAATAGCCCAGCACTTCGTTTCATATCGAAACAGTTAGAAAAAATAATAAAATCAAATGAAACGATATTGAAAAACTTAAGAACGGAAACCGATTTGCAGATATCTTTACCTCTAAATAATATTGAGGAAGTCATCAACTTTTGCTTTTGACAATCTGCTGTCGTGCATTTGTGATATTATTTCGTGTTCTTTTAGATTGCTATTGCAATTACCCAATCTCGAAATAGTAAGGAAAATTAAATACAATTATTTAATTGAAGTGGTTTCTTTTTTTATTAAAATCATAAACGTCGAATATTTTTGGATATTCTGCTTTCTTGCATTCTTTTCAGCTTGTCCTTGCGAATAAATGCTTATATATATGTATTTACTAAGATTAGTTATTTACTTAAAATATACACTGCATAGTAGTTGTTTGGCACGTCTGTCGCACTCTACGAGTAAGAAACTAAAAGAGAGGCACATTACCCGGGGGTTACACCGGCAAGTACAGCTTGCATGCAAGCCTCCCTTCCAACACGATTTTTAACTTGACAGCAGAAGGCAGTTCGGTTGATGTCTTATCATCTTGCATGCAAGTTCATTTAAAAAATGGCATTGAGGCGTAAAGGCATGCGTATATTTAAAAATTATAACAATAAAGGAAGTAACAGAATGATAAAAACCCAAGAAAAAGTTAAGAGTAAGGTGTTGGTAAATGACGCAATGCAAATGATCCCAGAAAAACTCATTTTTCCAGAATAAATTTAACAAATTCTCTTAAGCATTTTTTCCGCCATCTTAAAAACTGTATAATATTAAATTACTATCACCTTAGCTGTCATGGTTTTTCATCATACAAGTTCGCTGAAAGCTAAACTGCCAGCATGGCAGTAGAGGTTACACGTGCAAGAAGTATGGCAGTGTAGCTTGCATGCAAGCTGTATAACCCCCGGGTTAACAACAATTTTCATGCCAATCTCAAAAATGAATATGTTTATACACATACTATAAAAAATTCGCATTGCAGGCGGATGGAAAAAAAGTTTATGCAAGGGATTTTGGCGCGGGCTTTGAAAATATTATTAAATTTAGCAAAAAAATGCAAGTGCTGGTTTTTATGTCATCTGTGTCCATGAAGCTTTCATGGAGCAGCATGACGAAACGTTGTACGGCAGGTGGGGCACCACTTGTCCAGCGCCGTAAGTCACTTAGTTTAGCCACCGTAGTGCTTAAGTGAGGTACTAGAGAAAGCTTCCATTAAGTAGTGTAGATGATGTGTTCCGTGTTTTTATGTGTTGCGTTTCATGCAGTAACATGTCCTGTTTAGTTTGATAGTTTTGTTAGAGTCTTGCTGCCATCCTTATGAGGAGTTGCTGGCCTGCGTAGTAGGACAGCTCGTTAGGTCTTAATATAAATTTTTACTATGTTGTAAGATAATATGGTTTAACAAAAAATTTTTGAGTTTAATTACGGGGAAATGGCCGTGTAGGCCCCTATTTGGCTTTACTTAACCAGTTTCGCTCCAGCCACGGAGCTCATCAGAAGTTTTCTACGCTACCAAACGTTCAGTTTGCTTGATTGTGTACATCTTCAGTGTACAATGTTGAAACTATTCTATTACTATACGTCAGAATTTTATTTTCTAGCTGAACCCTATTTCAATTTTTGTATGTTTCTTGATCATATGATTGTTCATTACCCTGTGCAATGTCATCCTTGTCTTTGCACATGATTTTGAACACGCACATATGTGGCTACTTTATACTCTTGGCGTGACTCTCTTCTTCGTGTCGTCGTTCGTCAAGGATGCATCTAAACTATTTCTTATTTAAAGGGTCATTCATGAAATTACCATGAGGTACAAATATCTATTTGTCAAAATAAATATATATACATATAAATAAATACGAAATGAATAAAATAGAGTAAAAATTAACACAAATAAAAATATAAGAATAAAACAAAAATATATGTTTAACATTTTAAATTGATAAAAAACACACTTGTTTTATTTCACAAAAGATCTTATTATTCAATTATTTTCTTAGAATATCCTAACGCGTTTCGACCCTTTAGGTCATCTTCAGAGGTCCTTCAGAGGTCCTCTGAAGATGACCTAAAGGGTCGAAACGCGTTAGGATATTCTAAGAAAATAATTGAATAATAAGATCTTTTGTGAAATAAAACAAGTGTGTTTTTTATCAATTTAAAATGTTAAGAAAAAAGTTTCACCAAGTGCCGTCAGCATATACTATTAATCATATAAAAATATATGTATTATATTATATTACACTATACAAGTCTGTCTACTTTATCCTTTTACTTACCCCTATCCTTGTTTTCACTTTTATTAACTATGCTCTTATTATTATTCTTCCGCTTTCCTTCTATTTTCACCACTTTATTTTACACTTATTTATTTCAATTTAAAAATAAAATTAATGATCAAAATACCGTGACCTGTTTTGCAACTTTACGTGTTGCTTGCTACGCGCGCGATTCCCTAATGTTGGCTTTCGTCAAAGGTCTCTGTTCAAGTTTGCAAGAAATGATTTTCCCACAATTAACTAAATGTACCCACGAATTCCACTGCTAAAAAGTGCAATCTGATATGCAGCTTGTACATAGAATTTGCCTGATATGCATTTGAGCATAGAATTATCGCGACAATTTCAATGGTAAAGAATGAGAAATTGGATATGCAGCTTGTGCATAGCCATGCTTATCAGTAACCGAGAGCAAGCAATAACAAAATTTCTCGGTACTCTGAACGACGGTGGAATTCGTGGGTACGATAAGTACTTACTCGTACATAATGTACAAAAATTACCTACTAAGCAGTTTTAATGTATAAATTTAGTTCAAATATTCAATAAAGTTTCAGTTGATCAAGAGAAGTTTTTAAAGCCACACAGTTAAGCCACTACGAAGTTCTGTTTTGCCCGCTACCCAAGGTAAGGCAACTAGAACAAATCAACAATTAATTGCTCAAGAGTCTTGGTACAAGCACCAACGACTCTCACAACAAAGTCAAGGTACAAGTACCTTTGACTCCATTAAAAGAAAATTGACAAAGGCAAAAGAGCCTTTAACATTTTGGTGACTCCGACGTGATCAAGTGCTTCACTTGATTACGATCTCCTATCACAAGGAACCGCAACCATCATGGAAGAATTGACGCAGCGCCAAAAGACCACCGGAGCTGCCATTCAAAAATTGGTAAAAGGCCTCAAGGATGATTCACCAGACCAGAAGACGCTTTCATATCTGCGGGAGAAACTAAACCAAGTAGATAAGCTATGGGGCCAGTTTTCATCTACAGATGCCCTCATTAAAATCAAACATGCTGACCAGACAGCTCACGCATACTTCACCCAAGCGTACTTCGCTGGGGTCAAGGCAGTCTATCAAATAGGCCGCGATCACACACTAGGATTAATCAAATCCATCCCTCCGGCACCACTCGCAGGAGAACCAAGTACCCCATCGCAAAACCAAGATAAACCTGGTGCCAATTCCACAGAACAAGATTTCATGATTGGCTCAGGAGACACAACCAGACAAGACAAGATGAGTACAACTATGAGCACTTCAGCCAATAACGAAGATTGCTTAACCAGATGTATACGAAAACAGAAGGCTGGCATCCAATCGTTAAGCCACCTTCTGCAAGGTATAGAGTCAGAAGATCAACAGCTCCAAACCAGGCAATATTATCAATGTAAAATAACCAGCATTGAGCGATACTGGTCGCAGGTAGAGAGCTCTAATATGGAGATATGGCAGATGGTGGATGACCCATCAGAAGCTGGCTACAACGCTGAAGAATACTTTCAATTCGAAGACAGGATACAATCCACTATCATTCGACTCTCTGAAAAATTGGCCCAGTATGCCACACCAAGAAGCAACGAGTTGTCAAGTAGTGGTGTGGCGTTGAAGCTACCAAAGTTTGTAATTCCAACATTTGACGGTAACTACTTGAAATGGAGACAGTTTTGTGACTTGTTCACCCAGATGGTGTATATTCAGCCCATGAGCAAGTGCCAGAAAATGTGGTACTTAAAAACCAACTTGAAGGGAGAAGCTGAGAAGCTCATTCGACACTTTACCTTATCAGACGACAATTATACTTCGGCATGGGATACATTGAAGTCTCGGTACGAGAATTCAAGGTTGTTGGTGACAGCACTTATCGATAAATTGCTTTCACAATCTAAACTTTTCTCAGAAGGTGCGTCAGCCATTAAGGCATTACATGACTCAACGAAGGAAGCCCTTATGGGCCTCGAGAATCTCTGTGTTTCCACAATTAATTGGGACCCATTGCTACTACACATTTTAGTGAGAAAATTAGACAAGGCGACACATAATCTGTATGAACAGTCGCTAGAACAACCTCGAGTCCTGCAATCAGTGGAGAAATTCCTCAATTTTCTGGAAACTCGCTTTCAGTCCCTAGAAGCTCTGGGCCAGAAAGATAAGCTAACGAACGAATCACAACGAAAACTAAGCCAAATTCCCAGTAGGGTCAATTCGTTTGTATCCACCAATACACCTCAACCGAAATGCATAATTTGCAAGGAAAACCATCAGCTTTTCAGTTGTCGGAAATTCCTGCAGTATACACCTGTTGAACGCTTAAGATTCCTACGGAAGAACAACTTGTGTATTAACTGCCTCAGGTCTGGACATTATGCAACCAACTGTACATTAAGGGGATGTACTCATTGCTCCAAGAGGCACAATACATTAGTCCATCTACAGGCCACACATCAAGAGAAATCGAGCTCAACACAAGCAATGACATCTCCAGCTCAGCAACCAAAGATAGCTGAATCCACAAGCCAATCCATGACACTAGCAACACAGAAGGTTAACCATCATGAAGGCTATGTATTGCTCAGCACAGTTGCAATAAATCTTACTACACATGATGGCAAGGGCATGATGTGCAGAGCTATTCTCGACTCTGGATCCCAGGTGAACCTCATAAGTGAAAGCATAATCAAGAAACTAGGTTTAAAGGGGGCTCCGGCGCTAATGCATCGGTCAGTCGAAACAACAAGCAAATAAACGAGTAAGTGTGTTGATCCAATCACGCATGAGTGGGTTTTCTGCTAGATTAGAAGCATTCATCCTCAAGCAAATTTTAGCACCATAGCCGACCCGACCAATTGATAGTTCAAAATGGAAAATTCCATCTAATATTAGGCTGGCCGATCCAAATTTCAATAAGCCCGACTATGTAGACTTACTGATCGGAGCAGAATTCTACTACCAGCTTTTATCGGTTGGGCAGATAAGACTAGGAGAAGGACTGCCAACATTACAGAACACTGTGCTCGGCTGGGTGTTAGCTGGTAAGATTGACCGGATACCGCAAGACCAAATGCTCTGTTGTGTATTTAATAGCGGCCAAGAAATGGATCTTCAACTAGAAAGGTTTTGAACCTCGGAAGAAGCTTCTGAAGATAAGAAAACCTTTACACCTTCAGAAAAACGATGTGAAGAACACTTTAACCAAAGTGTCAAAAGAAGTGACACAGGTCGTTTTATTGTTAAACTACCATTCACGGAAAA
The DNA here is from genome assembly GCA_963924295.1 of Dioctria rufipes. Lineage (NCBI taxonomy): Eukaryota > Metazoa > Arthropoda > Insecta > Diptera > Asilidae > Dioctria > Dioctria rufipes. Next base: position 167,988,671 of record OZ002741.1, on the reverse strand, counting down.
TCCACAAAAATTAGGTGAGTCTAAGGACATCGCATTACGGAGGTTCTGGTCAATAGAGCGAAAACTAATGAAGAATAGTGAGCTCCGCTCCCAGTATGTTGAGTTTATGAAAGAATATCAAAACCTAGGCCACATGCAGGAAGTCGACGTTGAAACAATCACGACACCACATTATTTCATTCCACACCATTGTGTGCTCAAGCCAGAGAGCACGACAACGAAACTGAGAGTTGTGTTCGATGCCTCTTGCAAAACATCTTCCAATGTTGCATTGAATGACATACTCGCGGCAGGACCAACAATACAAGACGAACTGTTTTCAATCTTGCTCAGATTTCGATTACCACGGTTCGTCTTCATTGCCGACATCGAGAAGATGTATCGGCAGATAATGGTCAATGACGACGACCGAAAATTCCAACTAATTTTTTGGAGAGCCGGCCCAGATCATCCTCTAAAATGCTTTCAACTGAATACCGTCACGTATGGAACAACCTCTGCTCCATATTTGGCGACAAAATGTCTGCAAAGACTGTCTCAAGAGCAGGCCACATCACATCAACAAAAGGATATCGAGCCACAGCTTACATTTGGCAGCGAAACTGAGGAGAAAATAAAACTTTTGGGTCTCACTTGGCTACCAAACTCGGACTTATTTTGTGTCAAAACCACCAAGGTCGAAAGGAACACAATCACAAAACGAACAGCATGTTCAGACATAGCACGACTATTTGACCCACTTGGCATCATGTCTCCAGTAGTGGTTACTGCCAAGATATTCCTGCAACGACTATGGGCGTTAAAATTAGATTGGGACGCATCTATACCGGTGGAGATGCACACACAATGGGCTAAGTTTCGTAATGATCTACAATCGTTAAACGACATTAAATTTCCAAGACATGTATTGTCTCAAGAATCATTAAAGGTCATACAGATACACACGTTCGCTGATGCCTCCCAAAAGGCCTACGGAGCTGCAGTGTACATCAGATCTATAACCAAGAAGAATCAGATCGTAGTACGACTGCTGTGTGCCAAGCCGAAGGTAGCACCAATTAAGCAAGTTACTTTACCTAGACTTGAACTATGTGCAGCTAAACTAGCAGCTGAGCTCACTACGCGTGTCAAAAGGGATTTAAATCTAAGAAACGAGCCGATTTATTACTGGACGGATTCAGAAATTGTTTTGGCATGGTTGAATTCATCATCTTCATCATTGCATACATTTGTGGCCAATCGAGTGGCGAGCATTCAGGAACTATCCAATCCTGAACAATGGCGTCATGTCGGCTCCAAGGAAAATCCTGCTGATGTTTTAACCCGAGGGTTAAACCCGGATAAGCTGAAATCTTGTAACTTGTGGTTTTATGGGCCTATATTTTTACATGGCAGTGAATCATCATGGCCACAACCATATTCAAGGAATATTGAGTGTGATTTAGAAAAGAAGCAAACTGCACTGCCCATAACCACAAGGCAGGATTCCACACACTTCATTCTCAAGATAAATCATCATAACTCATTCAACAAACTAAACCGCATCACAGCATACATCTTACGCTTCATAAACCGATTGAGACACAGAAGCAAAAAGATAAACACAACTAATCCACAACCACTCATGGTTGAAGAACTCAATGAAGCCCTTGTAGTAATTGTTAAGGTAATGCAGGAAGAGTGTTTTAATAGGGAGATTATTCAACTAAGGCAATTTAAACATCTAGCCAAAGGTAGCCCGTTAATTAGTATGGCACCTTTCTTAGATGAAAGGGACATTATACGCGTCGGAGGACGTCTGCAAGCGGCCGACGTATCCTATGAGGCAAAGCACCCAATGCTACTACCGTATTCCCATCAGTTTACTAAACTTCTGATGATCAAAATTCACGTTGAAAATCTTCACGTTGGTCCACAGACTCTCCTAGCAATCACGAGACAACAATTTTGGCCAGTAAAACCTATGCTATTTCCCTATGCTGGAGAGTGCTGAAAGTGATCTCGTATCTCCAAAGTGATCTCGTATCCCCAAAACTCGAGATGAAAAATAGGCGAACTCCAGAAACAAAATCGAAATCCTATGCTATTTCCCTATGCCGGAGAGTGCTAAAAGTGATCTCGTATCCCCAAAGTGATCTCGTATCTCCAAGCGCGAGATGAACAACATATGTAGTACCGGCTAATGCCACCAGGGGACCTTGCTCAAGAAATGGTGTTTGCACTCGAAAGAGGAACTGTGACTTTTCAATGTACGCACTCCCCAAGACCCAATAATAATAATAATTTGCTAAGAAAACATCAAGTCAAGGTGATATCATGTTGTGAAATTCGAATGATATCTACAACTTCCATATGAAGTACAGGCTAATGCCGCTAGGGAACCTTACTCAAGAAATGGTGTTTGCACTCGAAAGAGCAACTGTGACTTTTCAAAAGTGATCTCGTATCCCCAAGCTCGAGATGAAGAGCATATGTATTACCGGCTAACTTATTTAGGTACAAAACTTGGAAACAGCAAAATCAAGATGACGTCATTCTGATATCTACAACTTCCCCACTAATAAATCGTCAAGCAAGAAAACAGCAAAACCAAGGCATGGTGGTAGTACCTGCTAATGCCGCTAGGGAACCCTACTTTCCTTCGAGGTGAACAACATATGAAGTACTGGCTAATACCACTAGAGAACCGGTGTTTGCACTCGAAAGAGCAACTATGACTTTTCAATATAAGCACCCCCCTAAATCCAATAATATTAATTTGCTGCGAAAACATCAATGTTGCTGATATCTACAACTTCCCCGCTAAGAACACTTATTTAGGTGCAGCATTTGAAAACAAAAAAAACCATGATGACGTCATACGTGATATCTACAACTTCCCCGCTAATAGAAGAAAAAAAAAGCCTAGGTGCAACATTTAATGTTTGACATCTTCTAGAATCTGTTCATGGTGATGTCATGTTGTGAAATTCGAATGATGCTGATATCTACAACTTCCCTGCTAATGAGAATTACGCATCACACCACATTACTAATTGCCAATTAGCTAATGACCAACCAAGCTGTTAATTGCCAATTAGTAATTATATAATTGCCAATTAGCTAATTGTTTGAACAAATGTCGCTAATATCTCGAAAATCAAAGCCCATAGAGGATTTCTGATGAAAATTTCATTACCTCCCCTCCCTATCATTATTATCCCCCCCCCCACCACATACCTCTCCTCTAGAATCCATTGGCATGAACAAAAATGTCCTACTATTAACTTTAATTATTACTAATATTAATTGAAAACCAGGCTAATGTCTCACTGAGATCTTCTAGAATCTGTTCATGGTGATGTCATGTTGTGAAATTCGAATGATGCTGATATCTACAACTTCCCTGCTAAGAAAACTTATTTAGGTGCAAGATTTGAAAACAGAAAAACCATGATGACTTCATGCCGATATCTAGAGCTCTCCCGCTAATAAAAGAAAACAGTAAAACCAAGGCATGCTGGTGGTTCCGGCTAAGGCCGCTAGGGAACCTTACTCAAGAAATGGCGTTTGCTCCCGAACAAATGTCGCTAATATCTCGAAAACCAACGCCCGTAGAGGATTCCTGATGAAAATTTTGTTCCATCTCCCACCCAACACCGCCAAGAATCCATTTCTACAGGCACGCATACTAAAGTAAACAACTAAAACCAAACTCAAGCTGACAAGTATACAGCCCCGATATAAATTCGGTTAGGGTAGTTCACATCATTACTTAATACACATTCTACCCGATCCTTGGTACAGGTAACAGAGCCCAGTTCAAGACACCTCAGGCAGTCCTAGTCAAGAACAGATCAAACTTAACCAGTAACCTCCACCAATAAAGATTCCCACCACTTCACAAATATTTAGAGCTATATCTCAAGCTGACAAGTATACAGCCCCGATATAAATTCGGTTAGGGTAGTTCACATCATTACTTAATACACATTCTACCCGAGCCTTGGTACAGGTAACAGAGCCCAGTTCAAGACACCTCAGGCAGTCCTAGTCAAGAACAGATCAAACTTAACCAGTAACCTCCACCAATAAAGATTCAAACCACCTCACAAATATTTAGAGCTATATCTCCGAGATGAAAAATAAGGGAACTCCAGAAACAAAATCAAAGACCTATGCTATTTTCCTATGCTGGAGAGTGCTAAGAGTGATCTCGTATCCCAAAATTGATCTCGTATCCCCAAAACTTGAGATGAAAAACTTAATGTCAACTAAGAGGCTACGAGTCCGAGATGAAAAATAAGCGAACTCCAGAAAAAAATTGAAAACCTATGCTATTTCCCTATGCTGAAGAGTCGTGATCTCATATCCCCAAAGTGATCTCGTATCCCCAAAGCTCGAGATGAAAAATGAGCGAACTCCAGAAACAAAATCGAAATCCTATGCTATTTCCCTATGTTGGAGAGTGCTGAAAGTGATCTCGTATCACCAACATCCAAGACACAAACCAATACAGCCAGGACACAAACCTAAATTTAGTATGGGTTCAACCCACCTAGCGACGGTGGCGCCATCTGTGGTGAAATCCTGGAAGCTAAAAGGGTGTCGCAGAACTACCATAGAACAACTACTTAGGTATATCAAATCTAGATCTTGCCGACTCAAAATAAGAAAAAATAAGGAATGAGAAAGGGACTAAAGGGTTGTCCCACGGCCCAAAATACAGAGTTGGGGTGGATACTTTTCGGACCAACTGATTGTAACATAAGGTCTGTTCACGTACTCGAATTTGTGTGAATGCATTATAACATTTTCACCCAAAATCACCCAAACTCTGTTCTCGTACTCAGAAAATTGGGGAAAATATGTAGACGTCACACTTCCCCTTCAATAAAGTTTTAGCCCAAAACCACCCAAGAAAATTTGAAATCGAGAATTGTCAGAAGTTTAAATTGTCAAAAAAAAATGGAAAATGCGGCAGAATTTGCAAATGATGCGCACTGTTTGCCCAGGTCGTATAAAAATCTACAAAATAGTAAGTAAAATGAATAGTTATGTTATGTCTGGCATTTGATTTTCAAATTAAAGTTGTTAGCTTGACAGTTTGTAGTTGTCACCTTCGCTTTCTGCCCAAGAACACACAAAAGTTGTTCATATACTTTCCAAATTTGATAGCTTCCCCTCCTGCACATTTTCACACAAAAAAGGCCAAGAATGAAAACACCCGAGAAGTACGTGAACAGAGGATAACTCAGTACACACACATCGAATATCTATTGAATGCGATGATAATGCAAATCTGGATAAGAATCTAAAAAGATTTTGGGAAATTGAAGAAGTGTCAATGACTAGAACATTAGACCCAGAACACGTTTAATGTGAAAACTTCTACAAGGAAACTGTTAAGAGAGATGATTCAGGACGTTATCAAGATAGATTGCCTTTCAAAAATCAGCTACCACCTTTTAGGACACTCAAGACCCGTGGCAATTCGCCAACTTTACCAAATGGAACAGAGATTAAAGCGAGACGAATACATTCATAAACTTTATACTGATTGTTTAAGTGAATACATCACTTTGAACCATATGACTCCTTTAAACAGGAGTATACGAACTACAGAACCAATCAACGAATATTATATACCACACCATGCCGTTCTAAAGGACATCACTACCAATAAACTACGAGTGGTGTTCGATGCTTCTTGTAAGTCGTCGAAAGAAAGCTCGCTAAATCAATTTTTAATACCAGGGCCTGTCCTTCAGCAGGACTTGTTTTCAATAGTAATGAGATTTCGGAAACACCAGTTCGCTATGTCTGCCGATATTGAAAAAATGTATAGGCAGATTAATATACATCCGCAAGATCAACGCTTTCAAAAAATTATTTGGAGACAAGGACATGAGGAAAATGTAACTGACTATGTTCTTACTACGGTAACATTTGGCACAACATCAGCGCCATATTTAGCTGTGAGAACACTCTTACAGCTAGCCAGTGATGAAAACGAAAATTTTCCAACAGCTGCAGCAATTGTTAAAGGAGATTTTTATATGGATGACTGTTTAACAGGTGCAGATACTCTTCAGGAAGCTACGATATTGCAAAAGGAACTAAACCAGTTATTGGCTGCCGGAAAATTCGTCTTGAGAAAATGGACTAGTAATCATCCCGAAATTCTAGAAGGAGTCCCACCAGAACATAGAGAGCTCCTAACTACGCGTTCCTTATCTGAAAATGAATCAATAAAGGCTTTACGCATATACTGGAATCCCACTACGGACTATTTTACGTTTGAATTAAATTTCGGCACTCCCCCAGAAACATGGACAAAAAGAACAATACTATCACACATATCTAAACTTTTTGACCCTTTAGGATGGCTTGCGCCATCTGTTATAATAGGTAAAATCATGATTCAAAGCCTATGGATTTCTGGTTGTTCATGGGACGAACCCTGTCCCAGCAAACTAGCTCAAGAATGGATTATGTTGCGGAAACAATTCTCAGCACTCATCGATTTGAAAATTCCAGGCTGGTTACTAACCTCGAAAAATACATCAGTGCAAATTCATGGTTTTTGTGACGCTTCTACCAAAGCCTATGCTGCATGCGTATATATTCGTATTCTTGATAAAAAGTCCAATGCACAAGTCAACTTAGTCATGTCCAAAACACGAGTAGCTCCTATTAAGCCAACTACATTGCCTCGACTAGAGTTATGTGGTGCTACTCTACTAGCAAGACTAATCACACGTGTGAAAAAGGACATGGGTTTTGAGAATATTCCAACATTCACTTGGTGTGCTTCAAAAATAGTGCTGGCTTGGATTCACAACCACCCAAAAAAATAGAAGTCATTTGTATGCAATTGTGTTGCAGAAATCCAAGAACATAACAACAATAACAACAATAAACTAATAATAAGAATTTTATTTGACAGAAATTTTACATTTCCTTTGAGCATCTTAGCCAGAGCGAAATTAATCTTTTTCTTAAAAAATTGAGGTAGTGTAACTCGATGTACATTATTATGAATAGTTTGAAAGGATTTTGGAGATGTTCAAGAAGATTTTATCGTTTGGGTAATCTTACGTTTTCTCGATTTTTCTTTTTAACTCGTTGTCTCAATCGCAGTATAATAATGCATAGCCGAGTTCTTTTCCCCCATTCATACAAAAGACGAAAGTATATGACATTATTTCTTTCTTTCTAAAAAACACGAAAAATTTCCAATTTTGTTCGGCTGATTCCTATCTTCTTATTAGGTTATCTTTACCAAAAGTCTCTCTCCGTGTTCTTTACTTGTGTAATAAGCCTACAGCCTGATCACCTTCTTCAAAGCCCCAATAGCCTTAAAACGCCAATACTCCATCGATCAAATACCATAATTTCGCGCCAAAGATCGAAATTTCCATCCAAATCTCTAAATCTAAATTTCAGTTCCCACGGGAGAAAATTTCTAAATTCAACTCAAATTTGAACTTCTGGCAGTAGACGTCGTTTTCATAAATCGTCAGTGTCGACTTGTGTAAACTGGTCCCTGAATTAATCAAGCTGAGGTATAAACACAAGTTGAAAAATCAAATTTTTTTTTCTGTCGAGCATAAAAACAAATCATCGTTTAATTTCCACGCATTTATTACTGTATAAACTTAAAATTAGTTTGTGTGCTTTTCTTCAAATTACTTTGAAAATATTTCTTTCCAGAATTAATTTCAATTACATTAATTTTTAAGTGCTTTGGTTCATTACCTTAGTTTGTACATTATTTCCTGAAAACTATTAAGTTTATTAAATTGTTAGCAAGACCAGAAAAGAGCGATTTTTGTAATGAAGTGAACATAGTTATATATCTTATATTCATAGTTGAAACTTAAGAGTATATTTAAGAATTCAGTTTTTGCAGCGTATAGCGGAGTTCATTTTTGCAGCATGATGTGCAGTTCCAAATCAGCTTTTCAGCAAAAAAATACATATTTAGTAGGTGATCAGGGTTTAAATATCTCCTTAAACTAATTTAATTATGACAAGTTTACACCGAAAACGTATGCAGTTAACGAATATTTCTCAGCGCCCTGCGTATATATATGTACTGTGTCATATGAACTATAAGAAGAAACGAAATATAGAAAGTCGGTCGTCTGAATCAGTACTAAAAACGGGCAATTCGAAAAAATCTAACGAAATTTTTAAGCCATATACTTACATAAGGTCTACCAAGTCAAAATGCATAGATTCAAGAAGGCGACTAAAGATAGATTAATCCCAAAAATCTGGAATAATCCAAGGATGGTTTTACCCTATAATTTTCAATAATTATTCTATTCTATGAAAAATTACAAAAACCCTCTGAATGTCTTTACGATAGAAGCTTTGATTCTCTTCAGGAAACCTATTCGTAATTACGTTGACTGATTTTGTTATCTGAATTTCTTCATTATAGGCGAAATGAAACGGAAAATAAGCGAGGTAGAAGCGAAAACAAATGAACGCACAGTTATGTAACCAAATGAAGGATAAAGTCATTTCGGGACGAATTTAATTTTTTACGAATATTTTCTTAAAAATTGCGAATATGGAAAAATTTAAAATAAAGGGATAATTTACAAAGTTACAAAGAAACTGACGCGGACATCAAGGAGAAAGCCACGCCGAGAGTTGTGCTATATATTTCCTCGAATCTGTATACTCACATTCAAGATGTTCCATTAGCGAAGGAGATTTAGGAAAAATTATGAGCCGTTTATTCTGAAAGTGGTATACACTTTGTTTTAAATCGAGATATTTAGGTAAGGGCATTGATTATAAAGTATATAATTTATAATTAATGGTAAGGCTTAAGACGCAAAGAGTTTAAAATATACACCTTATTATGGTCGCACACCTATGCCACTGTGATAGTATCAGTCAATCATATATCCAGTCCGACCCATACCTAAATGCGGAATACCTCATAATGAAAATAAGGGTCTTACCGAGTGTGATCAAGGTAAAAATAAGAGAAATTTAGTTGGTGCTGAGGCCAAATCGAAACAAAACTTGTCTGCGCAACTTAACTCAGATTAAATTCTACAATTAACTCTAATTATTTACAACCAACGATGACTTCCTTCCGCGAATAAATAAGTAAGAAAGGTCAAGTAGGCAGTCCAAATATTGTTGCATCGACAGGCCGGTAATCCACATTTATCTTTAGAACTGTGGCTTTTCAGAAGTGGCTTGGGTACGAAATCCAGAAAGACAAAATCTAAAAGAGACGAAATCCAGAAGTGACAAAATCCAGAAGAGACAAAATCCAGAAGTGACAAAATTCAGAAGAGACAAAATTCAGAAGAAATCCAGAAAATAATCCAGAAGAGATATTCGCGCGCGCGAAAACCTTTTCTGGATTTTTTTCTGCATTTTCTCCTAGTTTGAATTCTTCATGAACTGGGAACTTTTTCGTTTACGTTAAAAACAATCAAACTATATATATTTTTTACATTTCTTCACCCCAGATTACCACTTCAACAGTCACATTCATTTATTTACGCACTCATTAATAGGTGAGTCCTAGGCACAGCCATAGATATGAACATTTCAACGTAAAAATTTTGCTATGAATAGTGATTTCCAAAATTTAGTCTTTTATTTTAATTCGAATTTTCATGTATTTTGAAACTTGACACATCTCAAAATCGCGATCAACACTTCAAAATTTCATATAATGTTTCTTGACTGCCGTTCACAAATCGTGACCCATCTGCAGGCATTGTTGGGTTAGCCTGTTTTGTTCACAAAAATGCTAGGGTTCCATTAGATGAATATGTCATCACAAGACTCCCAACTATACTATTAACACAGATTAATATAACAACAACGACGAGTGTAAATATGAGATTTACGAAGCGAAGTTCATGCCATTTTTAAAATTTTTTAAAAATATTTTTAATTATAACAATTTTTACAATTTCGGTATTTTAACATTTATGTATTTTGTCGTTTCTGAATTTTGTCACTTCTGGATTTTCTCATGAGTTAAGATTCTGAATTTTTTTTTGTTGATCCATAAATGCAAAACGGGAAGGAAGAGGAGAAAAGTTTATAGACGAATAGAAAGGTCCAACGATTGTTAATCTAACAAATTTTAAATCATCATCATAGGGTGTAACGTTTAGAAGTTACAGGATGATCTATAAAAAAACATACCCGAATATCTTTAAGTTCCGTTATTTCCAAAGCCGTTAGGATCCACCCCCCCGCAATGAAATTTTTTGCTTATCTAATTATGACCTATTAATAGCCTTTAGGTATCAGACCGCTCACGGGATACACAGGGCATGTAGTTCTCCCAATTCTTTGCCTCATGAGTAGAAAACATACGGAATCCCACAATCAATTCTGCTACAAATTATATCGCGTAGCTTGCAATAATAAATAGAATTTCTCTAAAGCCTGTTAAAATTATAACCGATTTTGAAAATGCCAGTGCTACAAACAAGTTTTCCCATCAGTTGAATATGAAGGATGCATATTACATTTCGGACAACTTATTTGTAGGCAAGTACAAAAAAAATCAATCGGCAGTCATTGTAACAACGAGTTTTTTTAAATTCAAGTAAGAATGATGATTTTCGTCCCTGCTGAGGAAGTCTCAGACTATCATTCTGACCTGAATAATAGTTTTGTAGCTAATGTGAAAAAAATCAGATCCTGGTTCCGCAAAAAATATAATATCAACGAAAACACCAATAAAGCTATTCTCAAAGATAATTTGTTCCTTAGTGAGTGAAAATAGTCTAATTTCGGTAACCTGAATAGGTTATGAACTAATAACTGTTAAACGGCTACAGTTAGGACATATGGTGTATAGTAAGTTAAATTAAAGAGGAAAGTCCGCAGTTTACAGTTTTTATAAAAAAAAAATTATGTTAACTACCGTTTTGGAAAATAGAGGTCGAAGTCGAAAAATGGTAAGAAAATCCGAAATTTTTACTTTAGACCACAAGAACTTCTACGGGGCTGACTGAACAGTTGTTGGAAAGGCTATGAAGTTCTACATACAATGCGCTCTTTGCAACTACCATACATCATGTACTTTTTAAGATACAGAGTGTTTTGTGAAAAACTAGCCTAATTTCTTAATTACCCAGTGCGGTTGATGTGGACCCCCCCCTTACATTTTTTTGTTGAGCTAGGTCTATCACCTCCTGCTCTATGAACCACCTAGGCGGAAACACCCTACATACAGTGTTTCCAACTCTGAGTTTACCCTTGTAGCTAAATTTAGCTACTTCCCAGCTCTTTGGTAGCTAAATTCATATTTTTTTCGTAGCTAAATGGTAGCTAAAGTTTTATTTATGTCGATTTCGATAGGACTTCAGTGCAACACCAGTATTGCACTTTTTCCAGCAGTGCAACACTGAAAATGTTCGATGGGACAATTTTTATAGCAAAAGTGCAACACGAGGTTTGCACTGACTTCCCCTACTTTACACTGACTTCCCCTACTTTGCACTGAATATTTTGTAGGTGTTACGAATACATAATCCAAGTTGAATTGTGATCTGCTCTGTCAAAATGTTGCGATTATTTGTGAAATTTTGGAGTTAAATGAATTAAAACATTTTATTTGGGTAAAATAAAATTAAGAAGAACTTTGTTTCTATATATCAATAAAGAACATTTATTACGTTTGACAGCTCCGTGTACCCACAAATACAAGGAATATGACAGAAATATGTTCATGGCCTTCAGTGCACCCAGTTTTCCGCTGCCAGAAAAAGTGCAACACTGAAACAGTCCCATCGAAATCGACATAAAATTAATTTTTCGAATTGATTTAAAAAATGAACCACAAACGACAGTGTATGCACATCTATATGTATGTCAACACGTTCAGGGGGAAGAGAAGGAAAATTAATAAACCCACCTACGTGTTATCAATTAATAATCGTTCAATTAAAAAAATAATATTATATTAACCAAAATATTTATTCCTTGTAAAGTCCTGTATTTATGACAATCAAATTAAAAGAGTTTTAAATAACACACAGGGGTTAAATCCAAAGAAGTCAAATTCAAATAAGTAATTCATTAGATAAGATCTTTCAACAGTTCTGTAGCACCTACATATGTACTCACTACTTAAGTCTCTAAAGTGCCAATTTTACTCATCACAGCTTTTACCATAGCTTTGTAACCCAAATCAAATCGAAAGGATTGAACCTAAAGTTTTTAATTTCATTTCGTTCCGAATTTGTTTTTAACAATATTCATGAAGCTAAATATTTTCCTATATCAGCATTGGAATGAGGTAAAGGCAACGATTTTATAACAAACTGACACAATTCTTTAAATAAATTCTTTCCAGTATCTATAAATTTTACAGCTTTACAGTTTCTTGCCCGCATTTCTGTAGCAATGCAACAAGCAAAAAAGTAAATACAATTACAATTTACAGCAGTGCCAATACAATTAGTGCCAGAAGTAAACTTTTTAGCAGCTTAGATTTCGGGTACAGGTAGCATACAATTTTCTTTCACAATTTGGTAAAAATTTTATGGTCAAAATAAATGAAAATTTTAGCCACAGTTCGGTAGCTAAAGGAGCCCACGGTAGCTAAATTGCTACCGGTAGCAAAATGAAAATCTTCGTAGCTAAATTACCTTCTTGGTAGCTAGATTTAGCCACGAAGTAGCTAAATTGGAAACACTGCCTACATATTTGCAATCTGCCTGAGAGTGCGTTGCGTCGACGTGAAAAGCTCGAATTTGGTATACGGCGTTTTCATAAAAATTTAAAACATAAATTCAAAAATGGACCAAATCGGGCAACTCTTTTTTGGTGGTGGCTTTGTGTTTACACTTTATTTAACTTTTATTTTCATCTAGGGTATAATATTATTGGTCTTAGACCAATTATAACTTTTTCTCTTGTTAAAGTTAACTTGAAATTCTATAATTTTTTTTTTGTTTTCCCTAAAATTCAGGGACTATTCCCCAAAAAGCAAGCACCCCATTCCACCTTAGGTGATAGAACATCACTGCCTTTAAAAAACATAAGAATGCTTATTTCTTATAGCCCATACTACTAGTACTAAGTAGTACAGAAGTTATGTTGGTGCGCTGGGCACGCTCAAACAAAATATTGAAAAACAATATAATGACTTGTTTTCAAAAACAATGTGTGAATTATATAAACGCAAATATATTTCCATAAAAAATGACGCATAATACCTAATTTATTGAATGTTCTCTTTCTTATATCCAAAATAGCTAAGATTTCAGGAATTTTACATACTTTACAGGTTTTCTGGTGATAAATACCTAAATTCATTGAATGTTCCATTGATTTGGGGAAATTAAACTGATTTTCTGATTTACATCCACGCCACGCCGTCCTGCAGGTTACATATGCGCGCTATCAGGTTTTATCCGGCGCACTATCTGGTCCCTAGATCAGCGAAAGAGCTCGGACGATAGCTTATTTGTGTGCAAGTAATCAATATTATTAATTTCAAAATCAAACTTTTTCGATAATTTAAATTTTTGTGCAGGAGAAATTGTTTTCCAAAAAGGAAACGCCAGGGAGAAGCTCGCAGAGCAGTTGCACCCAGTGCATGGTAGCTCCTGGTATTCAGCGATGAAACGGCCCCACAATTTCGACTGGAAACAGTCAGCTACCTCCCACATTGGCGACTCCTCCATCGTAAGAACACATCGAGGGATACTCCTGGCATCAACCCGAATTCGAACAGCCGAGTGTACTGACAGCCCAGTGAGGATCCCCAAGATAAGTATCCTAGTCCAAGTGCTTCCACCTCACTGAATCTAGACAGTTTTGGTCTAGGCCAATATCTCCACATAACATCGATGTGCATTTAAAAATAACATTTAAGATTCTAACATCGAGCAGATATGATCCAAACGATGACGCGGAAACTGTGTGAAAGAATTAAATTGAAGCTACTAATCGGTGATTCAAAACGTCTTTAGAATCCTTAGTATACTTATTATCTGTGCTTTGGTGTCCGCTATCGATATTGACTATCTAAAATTTGAGGTTAAGCAAGGATTTAGAGTTTTGTGGACCGATATATAGGACTCAGAGTTTAAGAAAAGATCTGAAACATATATCTCTTTGCTTCTTCTCACCTCTTCCCCAGAAAACCTGTTTGCACACTGCGTCAGGAATACTCGTGTGGGATGGCCCATTGTGTTTTCTTTAAACAAGGCCAGGATACACCATAATATTGAATTAAAAACATATTTCTTGGTCAGGATGGTGCTCGGTAGTATTTAATACCAACAAAAAAGGGAAATTTTTTTATTACATCACCCGAAATCGTTTAGGACACCCACGAAGTGGTTGGCTCGTACCGATCTTAACACACACACACAAGTCTTAGTTTTTCTTGTGATATGGAAAACCAAACATGGATTAAATCCGAGTTACGAAGAAACGGGAACCAACACATTTTCATGTGCCACTTAAAGAAATATCTTCATTTAAAACAATATCTTTCGCCTATACACACAATAGTCTAATATTTGTTAAGAAGGTTGTTTGTTCTTTATATTTTTATATGCATAACTTATTAAGCGTGTTAGGCATTTCTGGGCTTAATTATACCTCAGTTTATAATTACGCGTAAGAGTAACAGTATTTTTGTCGAATATACAGTCTAATCTGATGGGCCGTTATAATTGAAATTGTAAGGCAAGGTAACCAGAGGTGGTACCGCAAAATCTCGAAAATTTGAATTTTTATATACTTTTAACAGATAAGGATTGATACACATTGGATGCTGGAGCGCTTCATCATACCTTGGAGTCTTGATCGTGAGTACTTTTGATTATGGTGATTTCTTTTCCGTCATGATATATTTTTGGATACAATTATTCATATTTTGATAATCTACTGCACAACCTCTCTGTGTTGCGTTCGCCCCGTAAGAATAGACTGATCTGTCAGCTCCTTCCCAAAAGTTCTTGAATTCAAATTCGATTTGTGAACGTACCAGTAGAGTCGCAAGTTATTTAAGATAATGTGGCACCTAAATTTCCTGTAATGCACACGAATTCTGAAGAAATATGGTCGATTTAAATTCTAAGAAAGAAATGAATTTTTGTCTATATTGAAAAACATTTTTGGTTTATACCCATGATATATTTAGCCGAGATCAGTGAGTTATTGAGGTTTGCTATGAGCTCTTCCATACATAACTTTCTTAGTAGGTACTACCGTCGATATCTGGGTATTTCTTGTCTGTGTTAAAAGGTCTGTATTAAAAAGTATAAATTTTATTCCATAAGACCTTTTTCTTTTAATTATAAAAATCATAAAATTACTCGCGAACAAAGAATTATATAAAACAAGGACCGTTCTAGTTAAGCGTTAAAATCGGACTGCTTTAGAAGCCGGCAATGCCACTCTCATCCTACTGCTACTAGTCAAGCACAATGTGTATGTATTACATCTCTGTACAGGGTGCTTCAAATTTTACTTAACATGTATAATAAATAGAAACTTCATAAAAGAAAAAAAAAACACTTTCTATGTTTCACAAAAATTAAAGTAATTTTTGTGAAATATAACAAGTGTTTGAGTTTTTCTTTTATGAAAATGAGGTTGCACCAAGTTCTGTTGATTACATTAAAAATAGAAACTTGCCATGGAGTAGTGAGTTTCGTTGTTTCTCCTCTCACTCTCCCGGAGCCCTCTTGTGCTCCTCCGCACTAATTTTACAGGTTCACTAGCGGCATTTGTTATGGTCGTAGCATACTGCATATAGCATAAAAGAAATTCTAATGAATTAATGCATTATAGTGCTTTAAGGTTATGTCTAATAGCATTTCGTAGACGGTTCTTTTATTTTAAAACATTTTGATGTTACGAATTGCTTAAACGAATTGAATATTGATGAAAAACGATTAAAATAAACTTCAGTTAATTTTTGCCTTGAAAAAAAAAAAAAGAAAAAAAAAATCGTCACCTTACGTCTGCGTCGTGTTCCTTCGAATTCGAATTCCAAAGAACATCACCTTCGTAGAAAGGCGATAAAACGTTTTCTCGTCAAATTGTGTTAAATCGCCATATAATAAAAAGTTAACTAAGCGTAAAAAAAACGATAAGAAAAATACTAACAAAAGGAAAAGAAGACGACTGAAATTACTATTAGGACTTAATTAATCAGGCAAGTCAAACAATATATAGAATATGAAAATGTGTGAAGTCTACGTAAGAACTTATCCCTGCCGTTTAGTCACATTTAGTACCTCCTGTATAAAAGTTTCAGATCGATAGTCGTCCAATTCTGAAAATATTTGTGAGGTAGAATTACGTAAAGAGCAAAGGGCTGTTATAAAATGAAAAATTGTAGAATTTAAAGAAATATGGTGGAATTAAATTAAGACACCAATCAAATTTATACTACTAGATAGATTATTTTACTTATAATTTTTAGAATTTTCATTTCTTTAATGATGATATTTTGTGGTATTGCATATGAGTTTTGGTAACACTAAAGTTAGTAAGGAGCTTCACGTTGGATATCGATAAAGTATTGATTCTGGTTTTAACTAAAACGATGTTCAATTTGACATAAGTAACTATTTCGTAATTTCCGGGCGTTCTTTCCCTTCTTTATAATAGCCCCTCATAGTTATATCGATATTAAGGTGAATAGTGGTATCAGCTAGTATAGTTTACTTATAATTGTCAGTAGATTATCGCGCATACTTTCTGTAAAGTCACTAAGTAGATAACCAATAAGCAAGTATTATTTATATAAACTGAATTTTTATAACGTAATCATGAATTACTAAACACTTTTATTTCTCCTTTCACTTTCCCGGAGCCCTCTCACATGAAGGTCGTCTATGTAGGTCCGCTAGTCTCCCTCTTTACAGGTCTACAAGGGACTCTGAAAATATCTGCCCTCAGAGTCAGTTGGGTGGTTGGGGCATGCAGGAAGGCATACCATCTGCGCCTTCAATGCGGATGTAGGTAAGTGACGTAAGGGTCCCTTCAGGACCGAATGTGTGCCGGCGTTTTGTGAATAGGCACGAAATTTTTTGTTTGTGGTAGGCAACAGCGGCAAGTTTTTCGTGGAACCTCCCCACATTCTCCGCCAATAGCCGAGGCAAGCTAGCGTGCCGCCCTGCAATCAACGCTGTCCGCCGAGTGATCTGTCAGCTCATGCTGGCAGTCGGGACTTAACGACCAGTCGTCAATCACTCAACATAGTTCCATAACACATTGTATAACAAGGTGCCGATAATATTGTTGGGTGGCTGGGGAATGGCACGTTAGGTTCAGACCATCGGATCCTCCTAACAAACTACAAGGTAAGTGATGTGCAGCAGTCCCCTCAGTACTGCAGGATGTGTGTTTCTGTATATGGCGCGTGGTAGCGGCAGGTCCTTCGTATTGACCAACCCCACACTCTCCGCCAATAGCCAAAATGTGCTAGCATGCCGCTCTGCATATTCAACGCTACCACGGAGTGAGCATTCAGCTTCGGCTGATAGTCAGGATTTCACGTCCATTCAGACTCACTCAACCTTGCTACCATAACAATCTATCGTCCAAATGTTTGCTGGAATGGTAAAAGTACGATATCATAGGATAAGGTGGGTAGTGCTGAAGTGTAGCGTAAGCAGACTAGCCAGAACTATCTCGAAACAATACTTTAGCTTAAATCTAGATACAGAAACAAGTAAAAAAGCTAGAATTGGTCTAAGACCAATTCTTATGATATCCTAGATGAATGCTCGTATATAATTACGTATGGTCACCCATCTGTGCAAGCCGATTTCCCAGGAATTCATATTCTGCAGAACTTTTCGCTACAATATAAACGTACAGGACTGATTGTTTTGACATTATACGTAAAAAACCTAAATTCCTAAAGTTTTGTATGGCAACACCAAGAAGGCGTCGTCCGATTTAGTCGAGTTTTAAAAACTCCAGTGTAGCAAATTTCGTCAACGCGGTCTCAGCAGTGTTCAGATATATAGTGAAAAACGAAATTTTTGTATGGTAACCCTACGAAGAAGTTGCCCGATTCGTCCCATTTTCGAACTCAAATTTGTATTTTTTTTAGCCCGTATGCAAAATTTCAGCTATCTACGTCGATACGTTATCAGACACGCGTTCAAAAATTAAAATAACTTTTATATTATGCGTGGATGTCCAACCCTTTTTTATACCCTAGATTAAATGTAAATGGTATATAATAAGCTTGTCATTCTGTTTGTACCACCTCAAAATAATGATGGGAGAACGAAATGGATTGCACACCCACGCATAAAATTAAAAATTATCCGTCCGTCTGTCCTCACGATATCTCGAGAACGCGTTCACCTAGAGAGCTGAGTTTTTATACATGGCAAATTAAGTTCAACAAGTAAAAAAGCTAATATTAGTCTAAGACCAATTCTTATGATACCCTAGATGAATGTCCGTATGAAATTTCGTATTTGAGAAATTTTGATTTTTCCAGTGGTTTTTCGCATATACATATTTCTAGAACGGTTTATCGGACAGAAAAAATGATTATAACCAATTTTATAGGATTTCATATTCTAAAGAAGTTTTTAGTACAATAGAAATGTTTAGAACTGATCGTTTTCACACTATCCGTAAAAAGGCAACATTTTTATATGGCAACACCAAGAAGGAGTTGCCCGATTTAGTATAGTTTTAAAATTTTAATTGCTAGTACAATGAAAACAGAATGTACCAAATTTCAGCTTTCTACGTCGACGCGTTCTCATGCAGTGTCCAAATATATAGTGGAAAACGAAATTTTTGTATGGCAACCCCACGAACGAATTGCCCGATTGGTCTCATTTTCGAACTTAATTTTACTCTTTTTTTTATAGTCCGCGTACAAAATTTCAGCTCTCTAAGTATACGCACTCTCGAGTTATCGTGCGCACAGACGGACGGACGGACAGACAGACGGACATGCAAACATCAAAATAACTTTTAATATTATACGTGGGTGTCCAATACATTTTGCTCTACCATCATTATTTCGAGGTGTTACAAACGGAATGACAAACTTAGTATACCCTATAGATTTCATCTAGGGTATAAAAATGGGATAAGTCGGGTAACTTCTTCGTGGGGTTGCCATACAAAAATTGTAAAATGTAAAGAGCTGAAATTTTATATATGGAATTTTTATAGAAATAGTAAACATAATTTCAAAAATAGGCTAAATCAGGCAACTCCTTCTTAGTGTTGCCATATAAACATTTAGGGTTTTTACGTATACTGACTGTAAAAACGATCAGTCCTAGACTATTGTACTGAAGTTCTTCTGAATATGAAATCCTATGAAATTTGTTATAATCATTTTTACTCTCCGACGAATCGTTCTAGAAATATATGCAGAAAACCACTTCAACGAGCAAACTTGCCCCGATGGGTGACCATACGAAATTACTTACGGGCAAATCATCTAGGGTATCGTAAGAATTGGTCTTAGACCAATTGTAGCTTTTTACTTGTTCTCTACTAGCATTATTTCTGTGCGTTACATCTAGGGTATAAACAGAGGTAGATAAATGAAAAATAAATAATACGTTGCGATTGCGGCCTGCTCCTGCATGCCATCATTTGTTTGTTTTCCACTTCCCTTGGACATATCTACAATACTACTGAGTTGGGCTACTGTAGAGCCCACCTACATGACCTACATGCCGTATCGATAAATGCATATACGAGCACCTCAAGAATAAATAACAATAAAGAAAGAAAATAAAAGCAAACATAATAAGCAAAAGAAATACGATCAGAATAGCCATTCTACGATCCATTCATGAAATATCAAAGTAAGAGTTGTGAAAAGTGATATGATCATCACTGGTCACCGTTGTACCGTGATAAAGCATATTATGTATTACTCAGTGAACTATAGAAAAAAAAGTAATTGTGCAATGACGCAACCGATGACTGTATGTCATTTTTATTTCATTTAATTTAGCACTCTTTCAATAAGAAAGAGAGGTCAATATGCATACATTTATCGATAACATTAATTTTGATCGATATGAGTAAGGCAAGCAATTTTCATAAAGCATTTGTAATATTCTTGGTCTTTCCCATGAGAAAGGAATTTTATTAAGGTTTGGCGAAATAAGCACTTTTGTAGTGCTACTGAAAATAAAGATCCAGGGTGAAAAATACTACGACTATTCAATAAATGATAGTTATTATTTGTAACGTAATGGACTCCTAAAACTGTTTTCTTTTCCCGCCTCTCTAAGATGAAGGTTGAGTAGGTCCGCTCTCCTCCACTTCTCTCTTACAGGTCATCAAATGGAACATTGAAGCTATTTCTGTCCTCAGTGTCGTTGGGTGGTTGGGACGAGCAGCAGAAGGCCGAAAATGTGCGCCTTCGACGTATAAGGGTGGTATAAGGGCCCCTTCAGGGCTGGATAGTGTGCTTCGTTTTTGAATAGACACGAATCCTTTTTTTGATTATGGGTCGTGACAGCGGCAGGGTTGGGTAGCCCCGCCCTCCTCCCTAAAACTCTTCTGCGCTAGTCGAGGTGCTAGCGTGCCGCTCTGTGCTATCGCTGATCACGAGAGTGAGCTGTCAGCTCATGCTCACAGAATGGACTTCACGTCCAATGGTAATCACTCCAAAACATAGTTCCATAACAATCTTACATGGAAGCATCAAGGCCACCGATGGTGCCCAAGCAAGGAAACCAGCGCACCAATACCTACAGTCAGGTCAACATCATTGAATCAATTCAATCTTCGGACGCAACCAGCATCATAGTTGAACTAATCATTCAACGCGGGGGAGGATGTTGAACCGTAGTGAACTCGACGTAAACAAAAATTCATAATCAAGTTCATTGCTCAATACCAATTTAATTTTTTTGCATAGCGAATTAATATAGATCAATTTTTCTTTCATTTAGTTTTAAAAAGTAAATTTAATGCCAACGTAAGCTATATTGCATTCGAAGAAATTTAATGTTAACGCAAGTCTTTGAGCTGTAATTAATGTTAACGTAATAAATTTTAATTTATTAAGGCAATGACACTGTATGAATGATAAAGAGTTTTGTGTATATAAACAGAGGAAGAACAACAAAT
Source organism: Dioctria rufipes (assembly GCA_963924295.1). Lineage (NCBI taxonomy): Eukaryota > Metazoa > Arthropoda > Insecta > Diptera > Asilidae > Dioctria > Dioctria rufipes. The sequence goes on along the minus strand of OZ002741.1, from coordinate 167,967,578 downwards.
AAATAAGTATTGTTTTATAAGTGAAAGAGGACTTTAATTATATACCCGTAGTGAGTTTTCTAAGAGCACTTCTAATTTCAAATATTTGTGCATAGGTTTTGTACCGTTGCACCATTAACACAAGTACAGGTATTTGAACCTGGGCTTCCGAATTATCTGCAAGGTATACGAGCCTACTGCAGTGTACAACAAGGCGGCAAATTAATTCTTTGTCGCGCTAAAAACAGCTGTTTTGCTCTCAATTCCCCTACATGGTTCTAAATTATATTCTGAATACACCTGAGGTATTACAACATCGTTTTTCCTGATTAACTACTACACATTCGTGCTCATTCATTTTTCCAAACACCTGTAAATTGTTCTCAATTTAAGCGAGATTTTCCGCAACATATATATATGCTCGCGTAAATCGAGGGATCACTGTATATGTAGTTTGAATTCCCAAGCAGAGCCGCTTAGAGGAAACACCAGCATTGCGTTGTGATCAAAGCTTGTCGTCAAATGAATGAAAGAGAAGGGGCATTTGTACCGTGAGCAAGATTCACGGTGAAACATAACGTCACCTAGCTGTCAATGGAGTTGAGAAAAGTAATCTTCTTCTTCCTCCGAACAGACTAACCTGACATTTATGCGAACGAACGTTTAGTCTTATGTACCAGTGAAGGCCTATCTTCAACTTTTAGAACTAGTAAAACGTCAATTGTCAAGACCTGTCAAGAGCGGATGAACATGGCACACCATATTTCCGCCTGTTCACATTACAACAAGTGCTCCGTGGCAGTGCAGTAATCCAAGAAGGGCCATTTAAATTAACAACATCGGTTAAGACTACTTGTATATACGTACGGAAAAGTGCCGGTGCGAGTAAGGAAAACCCCAGAAGGTAATAAATTTAGCATTTTCTCGCATTTTTTTTTGTTGGGTTCTTGTTAAACGATTCCTCACAGTCCTTCCAGTGGCATCCATATATATATATATATATATTTTAAATCACCACGCGGCCTGGGAAACATTTAATGCGGCATTAGAGCTGTGTGCACCTTAAGCATCAGGCAATTTAATTAATTACGCAATAAAGGTGTAGGAAATCCGCCACACGAGCACTTGGAGTCAAGATGTCCAGGCTATCATAAAAAAAAAAAAAATACAACAAAGATACGAGGACTGATGGATTGAAACATTACGATTGGGAAATATATAGACAGTAAAATATCACGGAAACGTTAAAGACACATCCTGCACCCGGAACGAATGCTCTCGTCAAAAGGCCACATTAAGCGAAAGTAACTTGAGGGCCACTAGAGTTCAATTCATCAAATGCCGCGGCCAGGGAAACGCTCCCGCCCTATGTAGAATAGCGTCGTAATAATATTTAACCGTTACCTACAGAACCGAGAGACGATTTCTAGCAACAACAGAAAAACAATTTTTTTTTTGCATTCTTAGTTTTCAGCCTGATTCTGCTGACCCAGAGGATGAAGCTTCACCCGACTGGATATGGCAGAGTAAGTAAGGTAATACCTAAATAATAAAAACAAATAATGACAAACTAATAACTATATTTATTTACTCATTTCCTTATATAAGTTACTAATCCCTCACAAATTTGAATTAATTTATGGCGGCAAGCTTTTCCGCATACTACGAAATTGTATGTTTTTAATATAAGTCCCAGCTTAAGGGACATGCTGTACAATTATTAGAGAGTTGGAAATCCTCCACTCTAGGTGCTCGCGAAGTCACTTGGGCTAGGTCCAAGATTTTTTTGTGTACTTTAAAGATTTTATTATGTACTTACCTGAAGAGTTCATGAAGTAGTGCGTCTAAAATTTTTTTATATTTTTTACGTTAGTGAGGAACGTCGGAATGAACCTTTATAGATTAAAACCATACTTGCGTCATATGGAGAAATTACGTTTATCTCGAGACCTTTCTTTTGGTTCAAGTTTAGTATTAGGTGTACCGAAGGGTAGTACTATATTGCATTTTGATTTTTTTTTTTTTGTTTTATTTAAACGCATAGCGATATACTTGTATACATTAATTTAGCACGAGATTGGATTTATTAAAATAATTTCATTTAAACGCATAGCGATATACTTGTATACACTAGTTTAGCGCAACGAGATTGGATCTATGAGAATAATTTGATTTAAATGCATAGCGAGGTGCCGGTATTACATTAGTTTAGTATTATGACAATGGAGCTATTAAAATAATTTTTGTTTTTGTATGAAAGAGAGGGGTAAGGCTATGTACCTACCTCGCATCATAGATAGGATTACTAAGTAGCAATTTTTTTTTATGTTCTCGCTTAGAGTTTTATTTCATTTATATAAGGGACATCAACTAATGAATATACATATATATTTAGTACCACGTGCCAACAAAGTAAGTGTCTTGTTATTTCTTGTTGTCATTCCTTCGGAGGGGTGTTTCCTTCCATCAGGTTGTATCCTTAGATGGCTACTAGTTAGGTGAATGCCCATCCTGCAGCCTCTCGCACTCCACAGGAAGCTATAGATGGGTTAGTCTTCTCACTTCTGTCAACCACATAGCCCCTTCTTACATGGTATGGGATCGATAGCGGCGGGCTATCGATATACTTAGGGTGGGTTAGTTCCCCAAGGGAGGGCACCGCTACACGCACTGCACATCCCCCCGCCCGACTGCTTATAGATGCCAACCGAGTCTCTCCAGTCATCTTGAATATGCCATGGGCATATTCCAGCACCTTCTCCCAGTTCAATCTCAGTTTCATTCCCCCGTGGTTATCTCAAGGAAGTGGACTGCATGTTATTCTATCTCAAGCTTCCTTGACCACATTCTTGCCTGCGGAAATATTAGCCTATTAGAGGTGAAGCCAAGACTCCACACCCCTGACAGCGAGCTAGTCCGTGCCCCCTAACCACCAGCGCAGGCCCCCCTGGCTTCGTAAACCTCCCTCTGTAGGTAGCAATGAGTTTGTGTTAGTTGCCACTCTCCATGACATGGCGCTCTGAGGTGCTGCATTGAGCCACTGTTTTTGGCAACTTGGACAATAAACTCATCATTACACATTTTTGCAAGCATGAATTTTCAAATGCAAAAATGGGAAGCATACACAAAATTTCATGTCGTTTTACCATACATTGTAGATTAGGCATTGTTATGGTCGTAGCGTGCCGCCTACAGCAGCATGCTACATGCATGTTGCCGTCAAGTGTAGCAGTGTGCCTTAGACACACGACGAATATGCTTCCACTGGTGACACGGCGCACGAACAAACTCTGTCTGGGACAGAATACGAAAAAACTTGGAAAATTAAGAAGAAGCATCGGAGATGCCGGATAACAGACAAAAGAAAAGTGTCTAACGTGAGCAACAAGTGTGAAAGCTGAAAAATTTTAATAGTTTGTGGCAACACAAAAAGGCAATAACGTGAAACGTTGGTGTTAGGAAAAAGAAAATCCGGAAAAGGGTACACAAAAAGTGTAAGGTAACAAGATTTTTCTATTTCAAGAATGGATTTTTAGAGATATTTTTGTTTAGCATAGGGCGGCACCGGCGAATGAAATAAAGTTGATAAAGTGCTCCACGCTTCACACTCCCCTGGAGCACCCCGCTTATTAATCCAGCCGGAATTCACAGCAATTCTCAGTCATCAGCTCCGACCACCAATTATCATAAAGAAACCGTAATAACTCTGGAATTTTGCAAAAAGGAATTTAGAGTTTGCACAGGCAGCGGTAATTGATTAAAATTTATTACCTATATAAAGGAAAAATGAAAAAAAAAAACGGAAAAGTAATCAAATAGTAAGATCTTCCTGACATTGTCGTAGGAACTTATAGTAGATTAGAAAAGGAAATGGTTTCTTCCATCTTAGCCTAATTATTTGTCATTGTCTTGTTATAGTCAATAATTACAAAGATACTATGCCATCTCGTCGACTTTATGGCTTAATTATAAAATAACTATCAGTGAGTTAGTTGTAATCATCAGACGATACACCCTAAGCGAAGCTGGCGCTTTATTTTGAAATTGGCATATGCTTTAAATTTTCCATAGTGATCGCCCACACCGAGCAGTTCTCGGCTTGTGACTTTCATTAAGTATTGTTTTGATTGAATTTGTATTCAGTATACCTCTCAATTTTTTTTCTTGATTACCCGGAGTGTGTAAGTTCTTCAACCATTTTCTAAGTGAATTCTCAGAGTGTTTTATTTCGTATTATTAAATCTTAGAATCCATGGATTCTAGTCCAAGGAGGCTGTGAATCGAATGGCATGAATTACTAACGAGTCACAGTAAATATTAGATTAAAATTAAGATAAGGAATTTAATTCGCATATTTGAAGATCTTACACGCACCTGATAACAAGTTACAGTAAAGATTAGATTAAATTAAAGTAAGGAATTCACGTTTTACGTAATACAGTAAATACAGTTTAAGGTTTGCTAATGAAGCAGTGAAGTTTCTCTCTTTCCCTCACTCTCCCGGAGCCACCTTTTGAGATGATGGTCGACTAGGTTCACTCCTCCACTTCTTTTCGATTTACAGGTCATCATAAGGGACACTGGATAGATATAGCCATGTGCGCCTTCACATAAGTAAGGGTAAGTGGTGTAAAGGTCCCTTCTGGACCGGGTGTGGTGCTCCTTTTTTGAGTAGGCAGGAAGATGTTTTTTTTTATTATGGGTCGTGACAGCCGCAGGTGTTGGGTAACCCCCTTATAACTCTTCTGCACTAGTCGAGGTGCTAGCGTGCCGCCCTGTGCTATCGCTGGTCACGAGAGTGATCTGCCAGCTCATGCTGGCAGTCTGGATCCAGTCACTCAACATAGTTCCATAGCAGCATTACTTGCCAAGAACTATTAATATTAAGGTTAGGTCATATGATATAAAACAAAAATGTCTCTCCACGGAAATATATTGTTTTTAATGGGCACGATATGGTGATACATAATATTTCGGTACTGTGACAATAAAAATGCCTGCGAGATTATATGTATGGCGGCCTAAGATAGATAACGACATACGTAAAGAGATGTGAGATATGGGAGCAGTGTCGAAGAATGTACACTTAAGTTCAAATCAGAAATAAGTCATAAAAATAATAATAGTAATAAGTGATTTGATTCATGAAGAGAAAGAATATTCAAGAGAAATGTCCCAATCAAAAAATCCGAGTCCACCTCTGACATTTCTCTTGAATATTCTTTCTCTTCATAAATCAAATCACTTATTACCTCTGAAATATATCGGTGATTGTCAGCGAATAAAATCTAAGTTCACCTCTGTGTGTGAAGAAAAGTTTATTTTCTACTTTTTCATGCGACTTGGCCTCAGTTTTGTTTGAAAACTCGTTTTTTACTTTAACTAAATTGGAAAATTCCGCATTTTTCCTGAAACAGATTTATCACTAATCATATCGATGAAAATTTTTCCGATGATTTGCCCGCTTTTCCGGGTTTTCCATGGAGTTTTCCACAAAAGCAACTTTATGCAACTCATTTCGCTCTACAACTTTGTCTTAGGTTGCAAAACGCTCAAACGCTTCCTTAGTCGGAAAAACTCCGGAAAAGCGTTTTACATGAATTTTCCTCGATTTTTTCTGCAAGTTTTCACCATTGTCGGAGAGAAAGTAATGATGCCAGTTGATAGGGAACTTGATCCTGCATAATTTAGAAAACTTTTTTACCGGAAAAGTAGGAAAATTCCGGAAAATTTTTTCGGAAAAATCGGAAAACTCTGCATTTTTCCTGAAACGGATTTATCACTAATCAAATTTTCAAATGATTTTTCCCGATTTTCCGGTTCAAATTTTGACAGATTCAATTGTCACGCGACATGAACCTGTGTACCAAATTTCAGCTCGCTGTGATGACGAAAAGTGGGTCTACGAGAATGTCGAAAATAGTAAAGAAATATATAGACAAATTCGTGTACGAGTTAAAGGGAATGGCTGGCCTCAAAAAGAAAAGCACACCCAGGAATAAAGATACAAGGAATACAAGGAACTGGGAAAAAGGAAGTCTATTCGAAAAATTAAACCACCACTGGTTCGTAGTGTTATGGTCGAAGATACACGAGGCACCATACTGCCTCCTGTGACGTCAACGAGTGCGGACCCACACGCCGAAGGTGCTGCCACTTCCACTATGCTGCCATATGGGACTTGGCACTTGGCTACGTGAACGCCACTAAATTGACGACAGAGGGCACATTCAACGCAAAGAAAAAAACTGTCTGCTTGGCGCAACATTCACTCGAAGGTCAGGTTGCTGTTAGGTTGAGCTTTAGTCAGTCTCACCGTTATAGGGATATCTGCGTCGACAGCTAAAGACGAATATTCTCATCCAGAGATTTTGCTTATATCTGGATCTCGCAGTTATAATCAGATAAACGGAGGACTCCGAGACGGCAGACATATCGCTGTGAACTTACTATTTCAGCAATTGTTGGAGGTTATATCTCCTACGTCATCTCTGCAGTGCGTATATTCGGAGCATAAGTGTATCTATACTTGAAGCAGTCTTGGAAAATAGAAATCGGTATGGAGTAATATTATATTTTATATATTTTTGTTTGACAAGATATGGATACATAGTTTTTGAGTTTTTGTTTCGTAATATACATACCTATTACATAACCATATTAGATAGTATAATTCCTGCTGTGCTAGCTTACTTTGTGCTGAATATTAACTTTTTAAACACCCGATCTGGTTGTGGTGGCTTAGAGATGCACTCTCGGGTGAGTGTTGGTCTGCGGTCGGAGGGAGACGTTAGGGGCGGAGGAGACTTTGCAATCGGTTGGTTAGGTTACTGGTTGCGAAGGCTTCTCTAAGTCACCCTGGTGGAGAGAGACAGAGTGGCGCTGACCAACTGGCCTTTTAGGTTGGTAGCCTGTGAGTGCTAGTTTGGGTTTCAATACCGAGACGACGTCAAACTCTGGCCAAGGGCTAGTGTGACTTCGGAGATTCGGCTCCGACTCGTCACACTTAGAGGGAGTTAGTGGTCGTGGGTCGAGTCACACGAGTTACGTTAGTAAACCTAAGTAACTCAGAAAATAAAAATGAAAATGCTGATCCAAACAATTATAATTTAGAATGCATAAAGCAAAGCACAGAATTCATGAATAAAATAAATATACGAACATGATTCGTCTAGACAGAATTCCGTTCTCACAAATGAAAAAGTAATACGATATGCAAATTATCTAAAAAGACACAAAGCAGCAGAAATTAACGTAACTTACCTAAAAAGATAAAAAGTAGCAGAAATTAACTGTGAGAACAGTCGAATCACCATTCTTATTTTAAAATATGTAATTCTTAAAAAGCTAGAAAAAATGTCAGAGTTAAGAAAAAGTCAGTCTTAAGACCGGAATCGAAAAGTAGTGGATGTCGGACAAGTATTTTTCTATTGTATTTGAATTAGAGTTAAAGTTCTAAGTGTATTGTGAAATTAGTTCTTTAATGAATTTGTATTAGAACTAAAGTTCTAAGTGTAATCCAAAATTCAGTTTTTTTAATAAAATTTGTGTTCGAACCGAAGTTCTAGTGCGTAATTTTATTTTACTTTGTTTACCTGGTTTTTTTTTCCTAAGAAAGAATAGTAAATAAATAACTCACGTGGGCGCCCGCAATGCAGAATCAAAGTTCTAAGAAATAGCTCAGTCCACCATTTCTTCAGTGTTGTCTTCTCCACAGGGGGACTATACAACCCTGCCCTATTATGGTCGAAGATACACGAGGCAGCATGCTGCCTCCTGTGACTTTACTAGGGCAAACCCACACGGCGAAGATGTTGCCACTTCCACTATGCTGCCATATGGGACTTGGCTACGTGAACGCCACTGAATTGACGATCAACTCAAAGAAAAAACCCGAGAGGAAGGGCGCTACCTTCTACTTTTTTTGATTTTGGCTGTCAAGAAAGAAGGTTGTCATATTCTTGTTGGTCGAAATGTGGTTCCTTGAAAGGAAGGAAGTTGGAAGTTAATAGTTTGTTGAAAGAAAAGAAAATCTAAATATTTTTAAGTCATTGGGGCTGAAGAAAAGTAATACAGCAGAAAAGAGAAGCTCCAAAGTCAGAAAAATTATCTCATCAACGGATTAAGAGGATATAGAGGGCAGGGGGTCTATTATTGAACACGAAACGAAATTTCGAATGGAAATTTTCGTCCATCTGGCACGAAAAAGTCAATTTTTCAAGGGGAACTTTTCGGACATTTTCTCGTTGACATTTCACTTATCGAGTTATTGAAGTGCGGAATAGTTTTTGCAAACAAACAATCATGTAAGTAGTTGTTATTAATTGTATAGAGACTGTTACTTAAAAAAAAATGAGATAATAAATATGCATTATTTTTAGGACCAAGCTTGGAGAGGGTATCCAGAATCACCTAAAATTGTTTATGTATTTATAGTCACATGCCTAAAATGTTATTTTGAAACATCATTTACCTCCAAGCGAGCAATGCATACTTACGATCATAGCATTAAGACTGTGATACCCTTTTCGAAAATAAGTATAAATGCTCATCTTGAGATGGGGCAATTATCTTTATGTGAGTTCCGTCAACACAGCCTATTATTCCAGAAAAACGCGTAACGTTAAAAAAATTAGTTTTGGATGTGGAATGAACACCTCACTATGACAATTTAAAATTAACAGAAAATCTATTACATATGGAGTTTTTGTACTAGATTATTCGTTTTTTATATGGTAATGTTCGTTCGTATTCAATCATAGCTCGAATATAGTTTTTCGTACATAAATTTCGAGAGGTCCGAAATTTCGTTTCGTGTTCAATAATAGACCCCCAGCTGGCTGATAGTAGCTGCTTTCTCTCTATCACATTTTTTGAAATTAGCAATCAGTCTGGGATAAGAAATGTTGTTGCATTTCCCCACAAGGGCGTACTATATGTGAGACCGAACAACCATATCTACCTGCAGCTTGTGTGAAAAGTATAGAAATCGTGACTATATTATTATAGCGCATTAATCGAAAAACACCCCACGCTGTTAAGGAGTCCCAAGGTCAGGTTGCTGTTGGGTTGAGCTTTAGTCAGCCCCACCGTTATAGAGATTTCTGCATCACTGCTAAAAACGATATTCTCATCCAGAGATTTTGCTTTATATCTTGATCTTGCTGTTATAATCAGATAAACGGAGCAGTCCACCACGACAGTAATATTGCTGTGAACTTTCTATTCCAGCTCAAGCAAATTGTTGGGGGTCATCTCTGATCTTGATTAATTAATTTTAAAATGATATTAGAAGAAAATCCACAATACAAAAAATTTATATATGAAATCTTTAAAAAATGATTGTCAAAGCACTGCACTGCTTTCAATGTGCTTTACAGTGCAGTACACTGCTCCAACACTGCACTGCATCGTATTGTGTTTCTGACTTAAGTTCATTTATACTTGAAGCAGTCTTGGGAAATAGAAATCGGTATGGAGTAATATTATATTTTATATATTTTTGTATGACAAGATATGGATACATAGTTTTTGAGTTTTTGTTTCGTAATATACCTACTACATAACCATATTAGATAGTATAGGTTAACAGCCGTATGTATATCTCTAATACGTGGAGCCTAACTGCTTCTCGTTTCTAATTAAATTTTTATTTTATTAATTTTAATCGCCTGTTATTGGCAGGAATAACGTTTAGCTTCATTAGTCATGATAGGGGAATAATTGAAATAAAAATCCCATTGCCGTATTCTAGTAGTTATCACTATTGATTTATGCATTTATATTCTTGGATTCAAATATATACAGTAGTAGTGATGGACACTCATAGGGGTATTGATAAGTTAAAGACATCATCAGTCATTCACGTAATTAATAGGCGAACTTTAACATTCTTGAGGTGGCCTCTGGCTTACCCCCTCTAATCTGAATTTGGATACATTTTTTTTTATTCTCAGTGTACACGAGTATTCTAATTTAAATTTAGGTACATCTTTGCGACGTGCATTGATTCCTTTTAATCTGTTTCACGATATAGAACTATCTATGTTAGAAAATTGGATTGCTGAAGTTAAATACATCTCGAGATTTAGGGAAAGAAGAAATTTAAAGCTTGCGAATGGACATGGAAATTGTAAAACATAAATTAGACAAGCACATTGGACTAAACAGTTATTAAGGTTAAAAGGAACCAAGTTCAACAAAAAATTTTTCTTCTAAACTTTTCAGCTAACAGAACCATTTCCCCTCCAGGGAGCTCCTTTGAGTGTACGAGTGGCATCATGTAAGTCTATGTCGAGCAACATTCCTTTATTTATATTATATTGTTACATCATTGCATATATCATTATATTATTACCTATAAAGGTACATATTATTAGCATATTTTTCGGTTGAAATCACCCAGATCAGTGGGGTGAGAAGATTTAATTATACACGGGCATCCATCAGGTGGTCTGTCGTGCTTGTCGAATTAAAGGTCTTATTAAGGCGTGGAAGTATTGTTGACATGATGTATTTAGGCATGTTATTTTGATCAATCGTAACTGGATAATGGTTAGGTGAGCTCTAGCTCCTTTTGTTAATGTAGTGAATAAAATGAAGTATTATAACATAATGGGGTGCTGAGTTTTGAGATTACTCTCCGGTACTCTCCTATTTACAGGTCGTCAGGTCATGATCAACAGGGATACTGTATGATCTCACCCACAGTATCATCGGGTGGATGGGGCGACGGTGAAAGAGGACAGGCCATCTGTGTCCTCCGTGTAGGTAAGGGTAAGTAGTGTGAGGGTCCGTTCTGGACCGGATGTGTTGCGCTCGGTTGTTTTTTTTTTGCACGAGTTTTTTTGATATGGCAGGTAACAGCGGCAGATTTTTGTGGACCCCCATACTCTCCGTTAATAGCCGAGGCGAACTAGCGTGCCGCCCTCCATTATAACGATGTCCACCGATTGATCTGCCAGCTCATGCTGGCAGTTGGGACTTCACGTCCAAGTTAATCGCTCAGTATAGTTCTATAACAGTAGATCACATTGTCTCTTGATAGAGACCCGGCTCACCTTAAGCCGCCGTTTAAGCCGGTTGAATTATTTTATATTTTATATAAACTATAATTAAGTTTTATTACAAGTGGATTAATGAACAGCTGAACTAATAATACATGTTGTTCGAAGTGATAAATAGACAAATGTTACCCAAATATTCCTGTGTGCATTAGCACGCTGTTAAGCCTGCTTTTATGACGGTATAGAAAAAAATACTTCAAATTTTGCAATACGTAATCATGTTATCTTTTTTCAATTAGAGAGATTATGAATAGTTGAACACAATAGTGAAACATTACATTAGTTCAGAGAATTTTAGGATAAGGAGAAGATCTGATGTTCGGTTCTGAAGGTTTTGCAATGACTAGATTGGCTATTAGCATAGATGGCATAAGAACTAGATGTCGCATACAGTACCAGAGAAAAGTATACAGATTTTAAATCGCTGGTCCATTCCGGAATAGACCACAACATGTTTCAGAAGTGCTGAGAACAAATGTTCCTTTAACATCAGTTTTGTATACATTTGGTAGACTCCATCAACGTGATAGATGCGGGAAAATATGAATCACTCGACGTAACTAAAGGAATGATGCCAAGCCCAGCACAACATATTCGATGCGGTGGGTGGGGCGTAAACGCACTCACAGCGATCGTCATTCAATAGATGCTGGCATCGGTCGCTGTGGTGACTGGAGGAGACGAGCGTAATCTACGAATAGAGAAGTAAAGCAAAGGTATCGCAATGCTTGTGTACGAGATTGAAGCATTTTAGTTGTGTGCAAATGTATACAAACGTCGGTAAAGGACAGGGCCACAGGCAAACTAATAACATGCAGAGTAGTGCCTCGCTTCAATATATAATTAACAATGCCTCGACCTGATGTAGGGAAGCAATTTTTCTTAGAAATTTACTAGAATATTTTTGGCTTATTGCTTTGCTACGCGTCTACGCTCATAGAAATTGTTGTCGCCCTCAAAAAGTGCGTATAAATTCCAGGAAAGAATTTTCCATTAAATTTCTAAGAAAAAATTGCTGCCTTCCTTCCATCAGCTCGAGGCATCATTGATTTTATAAATATTAGAGCTCACGGCCAATGCATGAAAATTCGAAGAAAGAAATTTCCAGTAAATTTCTAAGATAAAATTGTGGCCTTAGGCCGGGCGCCCACTGGAGTGGTGTGTGAGCAATGTGGCAGTGGCGTGGTTTTGGCGTGCGATGTGGCAACAAAGTGGTGTGGCAGTAGAATGGTGGCGGATTGGTATTAATATTATTAAGCGCGCATCAAAATGGCAAGCAGCGTATCGATTACATAAGTAATTCAACATCAACAGTAATAAGTAAGGAGAAGTGGCATCCACTGCCATTTACCACTCGAAAATTAAACTGGCAATCAAGTGGTGCCACGCCACTTGTCAAATGCCACGCCATCGCCACTCTATTTCAATGTGCGCTATTCTATTTGTTTTTACGGGACTAAATTTTTTCACTTACCATTTAATCGCCACGCCACTGCCACATTGCTCACACACCACTCCAGTGGGCGCCGGGCCTTACCTTCATCGGGTCGTGGTAATGGTGATTTTGTATTTAGCGAGGCATTGCTGGCTTACACTTTGTGCACGAAAAGCGTTGCATATTTTTGTTCTAGACTTTGCATGTTTTTAGTTTTTTCAAAACAGGGCCAATTGTAATTTTCTCGGAAAATTGTTAAGTTCGATAGGAGAATATTAGTTGGTGCAAAATCGTCATGCAATACCATTACAAAAAAATTACTCTCAGGGGCAAATGAATTTAATAAAGTTGTTGTTTCTTTTAAATCAAATCAAATCCTAATAACTACAGCAAAATAAAAAGTATTTCCAAAAAACGAGACAAGAAAGAAATAACATTTACGTCCCTCCCACCGCACCGAATATGTAGTGCTGTGCATCATTCCTTACTTTAATCAGTTCAGCAACATGAAAAGAGAAATGATGATAGATACGTCGAGTGATTCATATTTTCCTGCATCTACCATGTTGAGGCAGTCGACCCAATGTATACAAAACTGCTGTTAAAGCAACATTTCTTCTCGGTGCCTCAGAAACATGTTGTGGTCTATTCCGGAATGGACCAGCCATTTAAAATATGTATACTTTTTGCGGTATGCTATGCGACATCTAGTTCTTATGCCATCTATGCTATTAGTCTTCAAGTTCAAGATAGTGGATCTTACTAATGGACGTTAAGTAATGACTTCGGGCCGGAGTATATACCAGTGTCATGAAGAGGTAAGTGAGACCTATGTTTTTAAGGATAAAAGGTGTGAACGAAGTAAATTCCAAAGAATGGATTTATAATAAACATAAACTACCCAGATCTGAGAAAGACATAATTATTTGCATTTATTAATTTTTCGAATTGATTTTTATTTGTTAATTCTCTTAAAACAATAAAAATAGCTTTCGACGCTAGTAAATGCGTCGATAATAAGGTCATAACTTTATCGACGTGCCGGTATTTGTAGTAGATAAGCTGCCACAACTGATGTTTCGGCGGCTGTGTCATGGGATAAATCAATCGTATGTAAAATTTATACAAAGTGGATTTAATGGAAAATTGTATAACGTACACATGCTGAAAGTTTCTAGGTGTATTTAATGTTAGTCCTATAGTTACTGAGTTTCAATTTCATATATTTATTGACGCTAGTTAAGTTGCTTCGCTGTAGTTGGTTACTGGAGATTTGGCGGCCAGTTGATATCTCGTTTGTCGCTTCCAAGATATGATGCGCACCACGTTGCTTTCAGTTGATATTACAACGTCGTCCTGGGCTGTCGCCTTCGCAACATCATTGCAGAAAATTATGAAAATCCCATTAATAACCTTATTCTGTGGAGGGAGTTCAGGATCGTAACTAACTTAATCAGTTCTGAGGCCATCTGACATTCTTAACACTACAGACATATTTGATTGACGTTGGATACGTACCAAATTAAACCCTGCTGATGTTGCAAATGGAGTCAGATGAGACCCAACAGAATTTCAGAGTGCTTAATAAATATTAATTCTTATAGTTTTTTACAAAATCAATATGGAATCCCTTAAACTTTCTAAAAAACAAAAAAATTATCTATTAATTATGGCGCCTTAAAATACGCACATCAATTCTGTTGTGAGCAAAGTTTAAGCAGGACTTCGTTTTCTGTGTCTAGTGCGTGCATTGCTAATACCTATTATGACCTATGGATGTGAAATATTTGGAAAGCTTGATTACAATAATAGAAGAAATTTTGAGATTGCCTTTAATTCTATCATTCAATATGTGCACAGTCTCAGAAGATTTGATCGTGTTTCAATTTTGGGGTGCTATTTTTCTGTTTATCTTGATTATTTCAGTAATTTATTTAATTAAAATTATTAAGTTTCAATGGCTTCGGTATCCTTACGACCTCTTGGTATTCTCTAGGTTCAACAGAACACGCCATTTGTTACTACCACTGTGTAATTTCCTTATCACCCAACGCTTATTTTTCCCCATGCTATTAGAATATGGAATGATTTACCATAATCGATAAAAGACATAATCCAGACTAACACTTTAACTACAATTAGAAGTAGTCTTTATATTTTTTTCAATCCTAGTAGATAGCAATTTTTTATATTTTTGATTTGTTTTCAATTTTTAATCAGGCACTAATTGTTTGAACTTTCTTCCTTTCTTCTATAAGTACATATTATTTAGTAATATTGTTTTGTTTTGATTTTCTGGTACAAATAAAAAATATTTGTGTCTTAATTGTACAATAGTTCTATTAATAAATTTGAATTTCAAAATCAAAATTTTGGAATATTTTCATTCATAATTTGAATTATAATGTTATTTTTTAAAATAGAGACTATTAATATATCTTTTTGTTGCCAAGAGTGGAACGCCTAGGCTCTTCTCTTTAATTTAATCTAAGGGATCACAATAAGTACCAAAAGCTCTTTAAGAGCTTTCTTTATGCGGTATTGTAGATCAAATTACGAACATTTACCAACATTCTACTATTTACGGAGGATACAAAAATCAAGTGTACCTTTGCGTTCAATAGTTAGCCAGATTGATCACTCACTTATAATATTTCAAAAGAATTATCGAAAATATTGTGAACGTTAGTAGGTCGTTTTAATTAATAAAGTTGTCAACAATAAACTAAACGCAGATGAAATGAAGGTGAGTCTTGACGTCGAACTCCTCTTTATTAACATACTCTTTGTTAGGAGAGTTTGACATAACAAGTGATATTTTAGTTCAAAAAAAAAAAAAAAAAAAGTATAAAAGAAGTGTTCGGGAGTTCAACATCAATAGTTTACCATGTAATCACGTTTTAGTCTACATTATACTACTCTTTATAAAGTTAGCATTATATACAAGTAATACCCATATCTTCGTACAATGATCACATTCAATGTAATACTTAGTATAGTTAACATGCATTAGAATTTTAGAATCCCGTTTTTTTTTAACTGAGTTCTCTAACAAGTCAAGGCAAGTTATTAATTCGAGTCACATAGTAGTCTGCAATCACATCTGTTCAAACCAAGTGCTCAATAAAATAACAATTTAAAATTAGAAAAGAAGTTTTTTTTTCCAATTCAAATACCAAATACTTGAATTAAGAACAATATATCTCATAAACAGAAGCATAATATTTCTGAATTGTACTCATATCGGGATACTTTAAATATGACGAAGGACGTAGCTATGGGCTTAAATTATAACCAATTTAAGAAGGAATTATTAAGGACAGAGCTTTATAGTTAGATTTTTTTGGCCTTCAGATGATTCTGAGTGCACCTGAGTTTCCTCGAATGTGTAAGCAGAATTATTTTCTTTTGTTTTCGTATGTGAATGTTCATTGTTTACATTTTGTATTTAATAGTAGTTTGGAGTTAAGTTCTCTAGGTTTATTAAATAAAAAAATATTGGAAAATGACATTGTTTATACTAAACATATTCATATTTACCTATTGGAGTTGTTTTGATGAAGCTAAGGCATTATGTATGGAACAGCTTAATTCAAAAAGTGTAATATGAGAAGCATTACGAATTAAAAAACTTTAATAAGGATGATAAATTTCTCTTATCAAAAAGTTGGATGCATAATAATCAATAACCAATTTCTATAATAATGAACAGAACGAAATGTAGAGACAGTGAGTGTAGTGTATAGAAAATATCAAAATCAAATAACAAGTACATAACAAGAGCAATAAACGCACCAACAAAAATTCCAAGTCAAAGATCAGATGTGAAAGATTTCGAAATATCAGCAAGTAAATTTTCTCATTAAGGAAATAAAATCCCCACACAACTATGAGTATTTGAAAGTTGTTTCCAATATTATTAAAGTAGCACTTTTTTCAATTTTTTCAATTAGTACCTGTACCTAGCTTATACTGAATGATTATAAGATTTTATTGACAATTTAAATGTTTTTATTACCCCAAGCATAACTCAGTTGTTTTCAAATATATGATTTGGATCACTTTGCAGTTCTATAAATTGGTGCATATGGCTTAAACTAAATTTTTTTCTTTATTACGACAGTTTGTTTTACTCACACATACTTAAGCAAAATATAAATTAATCTTCTTTATATCTAAGGACTACTGACTAGCAAATGTTTTTTTACAAACTTGTGTTCACTTCACTTTAAAAAGGGTTATTAACTATGATGACGTATTAAAAATTCTGTTTATGTGGAACGTCATTTCACAATATTAACTTTGTTTTATTCACTTATATTTTAACACATTATTAAAGTAAGGTAATCTTGAATCTACTTATGTTATATTAACACAGATATTTTTCATTTGCATTGAAAACATACAATAAATCAAAGACAAATACATCAAAAGAGAAAGTAGGTTCCAATAAGAATCGAGTTAAATGAAAAACCATTCGGATTTTTTATTCTGAGCGCAATGCTTTAAAACAACATTTGCAATCCAAACAATCTGCTACAGTTCTGATTTCAATGTTAATAATGTGACATATAATAAAATATTTACTAAACGTGGGGCGGCCATTCAAAGCGTGCAGCCACTTACACAAATTTATTCATTTGGAATAAATTGAAGTAACTTTATAGGTCTTGTCGCGTACTAGCTTGAAAGTACTTGTAAAATTTTTTGTAAGTTTTTACTTGAAAATTGAGAGAGAAATTATTGGCGTTACTTTTCCCCTCCATGCAATTTATTACTTGATTTAATTAGAGAAAAATCGTCAAGTAAAAACTTAGAAAGTGTCGGAAGTGATAGCTTGCCGACGGTTTGTAGTTATTTTTCAAAATTTCAGTTTACTTTAAACAAAATGGAAAGCCTGCTACTCCTCCTCCAGTAGGACTAGAATTTACTCCAAAAACATTTCTACGTATTCAAAGTGGTAAATTACGGCATGCATATTTATCTCAAATAGGAGTACAATTACTCAATTATTTAAATAATAAATCAAGTAATCCACTTGAATTATTTGACGTTACACAAGTTTTTAATCGAAATCATTCGCGTACTTTGCAAGTGGTACTCTCAATTTTTCTCCCCTTCATACAATTTGACGTTTTTCATGTTTTTACTTGAAAAAGTACGCGAACAGACCTTGTTTCCATCTCTCTTCCGGCAAGTATATTTAAAAAGAACAAAATTTGAAAAATTATTCAATAGATATAAATTGAAATCTGTGAATTATGTTTCATTTCCAGCAAGCAGGCTCAAGGAAAAGAAAAATTGCTTAGGTAATAGATATATTTCATAAAAAAGATATTTAAGAGTACTTAATAGCCTATGGCAGTTGTTTTGAATGAAAGTAAGAAATTCTCATACACGAGTTATTTAACTTTGCTTGATAGATTAATAATTCAAAGTGAAATTTCAAATATAGTTTTTCACATTATTGGTTAGTTAGTGTTTGATTTAAAACCAAACTAAAAGAAATGAACAAAGGTCGGAGAATGTTAGCGTTTTTTTTGTGCTTGGTGTTTTCTTTACATGAATGTAGTAAAATGTTGATACTTTTAATAAGATACTGCCAGCACATTTTCTCGACTGAAACAAAATATTCGTGGCAAATTTTATTGATATTCACTGGTATATAAAGAGGAATTTAAAAACTGATCAATCTCAAACGTAAAAAAACTAGCACCGTCTCTTCCTAGATTTCCCACAAGTAAAAAATGCTGCTCATTATAGGTATATGACTTCTAAATGATTCTCCAGTTCCTTTAAATATTATATTCTTAGATTTCATCAAAAGAGTACTGCTTTAGGAAATTAAACTAAAAATTAGTTGACCAATTTTCTGTTGAAATATTATTTTGGGCACTGGTGGAGGGAATTGAAGGATGTTTTTTTATTCGCCCGTTTAAGAGTTTTTGGATCGTTTTATGTATCTATGATTTTTTGATCTTTCCTTCCAAGTAAATTCTCAGGGTGGGTTGTGTAAATTTTTACTACATCAAACAATTTTGAGCTTTAACAGTTTTCTTCACAAAATAGCTCATGGCAATTAACTAAAATTTCTTCGACATACTATCTCACTCACTTTTCAGACTTATAGATTGGACATTATACGACAGACAGACAATAACAATGTGTGCATAGATACATGATCGTGGCTTTTGTATGTTTGAAGCAGACCAGAGCTAATTCCAGAAAAAGTTATGAATGATATTACAATGAAATTTAAAATTTTGCGCACCTTTAAATTCACCACAAATCTTGCGAATATCACTCGCGTATAAATTTCTGATAGGTGGACAAAAATTAGCAGTTACAGATAATAATGTCTAATTAAGTCATTAATAATTAAAATTCAATATTTGCATCCATTCGAATAGAAGAACAATATTTTGTATACAATAAGAAGTGTAGAATTGAAACTGAGCTCGAAGTTTAATTTTGATAGTGTTAAAGGGTTATTTAGAGACAACTAGAATATTATCGGTGGACCAAGCAAACAATAAGAAAAAGGTAAATGTAATTATAGGCGATGTCAATACAAATAAAATGTGAATAAGATAAATTTGGGTTGTAACATTTTCTGTTATCTTTATATTATAAGTTCCGAGTGAAGAAGGAGAACGAATGAATTTAGAATTATCTAATCTTATCTTATTTTTTATTGTTTACATCGACAGCAGAATATTTTTACGTCACAGAATATAAAATTTACGTTGAATTTGTTTTCAAACAATTCAATGACGTTGTATTTGTTTTCAAACAATTTTAATGCTTCAAATTGTACAATGCATCATTTCGGAGACATCTAACATAAGTTCTAATAAACACATTCAATCTAAGATCCGGAGTTTGCGATACCACTCACGGTCACAAGTCAGTTTTAAATAATAATAATTTCTTTATAAGCTTCTTGCAGTTCAATGGGGCGTGACACACGTTTAAGTTGGTTTTGGTCACATGGCTGCCATGCTTAATGGATAAGACAGAAAATCATTATGTGTAACGAAATTGGCAAGTGATTCAAGTGTGCCTTTGACAAATTCAATGAATGATTTAAAATATTAGTGAAATCTAGGTGTTAACTCAGTTAAAACAAATGTTTGGTGTCGAATATGAACGGTCTTGGGTGCGAGCATGCGAACATGAACGATAGTTGTAAAGAAAATGAAGTTTGGATCGGTCGCACTCACGATAATTGTCGGAAAGTCGAAAAAATGGAATGGCCACGTAAGTCGAGGAAGATTTTTCGAGAAAAGAAGGTAGGTGGCAGTTAGTGCAGAGAGTTGGCTGAGTTTGCTTTAAAAAGGCAGGATGATGATACGAATGGAGTTTTGTGTCGGAAGTAATGGTGCAGCGAAGTTAAACATATTAAAATTCAAGTAAATTAAAATAGTTTACAAGTTAACAAGTTGAATAGGATATAATAAAAAATTTAAAAAGTGTAAATTAACGTAAATAGACATAGTTCACTGCTTAAAAGTGCGAAATAATTCAATGTTCTTTCGAGAAAAAAAAATTAAAATATCTATATATTTAAATAAAAATAAATCCAAGCAAACAAAAACGAGGTTGCTAGAAAAATTGGATTTAATTAAATAAAAATTAAAAAATTCATCTTTGGAGCAATAATGTGCATCATAAAAAAAATTCTTATTTTTGCATAAGCGTCATCGGATTGTGTACCCGTTGTTGAAGAGAGGGCTCTTGAAGGGCAATAACGTGATAATGGATTATGCATATTTTTTTTTTAACTAACAAAGTTATCGATATTCATAAGAAGAAATTGGAAATTGTGAAAACTAGAGTAATGGTACCTTATCAATAAAATTAAAAGATAATCAATTCAAATGAGTAAGAGCTGTACATAATAAAAAGGTATGTGATATGAAACATATTTTACTGCTGTAACCTTTAAACGAATATATATTTTTATTACTGTAAGTGAAATGTTTTTCCGAATTTTTATATACTAGTATAGTACATTTATATATGTGTGGTCGAATTTCACAAAGTATTTTTGGTTTTCTTGAAATAATTAATTACTCTCACATATTCTCGAAGTAAATAATAATGTGTTCATTAATTTAGTACTGGGTCTGTACAATGTCACAGTGTAGATGATGCTCGAATGGTTGAATGTTATTATTAATCTGACATTTTTTTGAAAGGTTTTAAATTGGACATTAAACTGTAGCATAAAACAAATCACGTTTCATTCCTTCTCCCTTTAGCTGCGATTTGGAGGACTGTGGGAACCTTTTTTTCATTGGTAGACCCTCCAACTGGGTTGATACAATGACATTGAATTTTTGTCAGTAAGTACACGGCGAGTTGGCCAGAGCAATCTCAGCTAGGCGTGCTAGTTGCGGTACACTTTCCTGTTACAATAAAATTTTTTGCATCACACAACAGATGGCATAGTTTGTTTAAAGTATGTCTCTAAATTTCCCAAAATTAATTCGGTCAATTGTTTTGTATTATGGCTTGACCTCACAGGGGTGTTAAATGGAATTTGACACGACCTCTGACAGACAGTTACATATGTTTTACGTTTGACGCGCGGCACACGCTTGAAGGCTTTCCACCCATTCATTAAAATTCATTTTATGTTAATTTAGATCACGAGTATTTATTTAGGACCTGTTCGAATCCAACTTCGTCTTGCTATTACAGTTAGTGACGGAGCATCGAGTCAAGCTATATCCGAATCCATGTCTATGCCACCGATCTTTGCTACTTTGTATAGCAGTTTAGACATCTGGTTACCCGGGGCCTATACCTACAAGTACACCTTGCATGCAACTTGCACGTGTAATCCAACTGCCACGCAACTCAGCGTACTTGCATGATGAAAAATCATGGCAGCTGGGAGATAGTAATTAACATTTATACAGTTTTTAAAATGGCGGAAAAGAGATGCTTGAGAGAAATTCATAAATTTATACCGGGAAAATGAAATTTTCTGGGATCATTTGCATTACATCATTTACCAACACCTTCTTCTTCCTTTTTTCTTTGGTTTTTATAATTCTGATACTTCTTTTATTGCTATAATTTTCCAATATACGCAAGACTTTACGTCTCAATGCCATTTTTATAATGAACTTGCATGCAAGCTGATCAGACATCAACCGAATTGCCTTCTGCTGTCAAATTTAAAATCATGTTGGAAGGGAGGCTTGCGTGCAAGCTGTACTTGTGTAACCCCCGGGTTAGCTTGATCACTGAGTTAAGAGTATTTAAATAGGCAACATATTTTGACGTTATGTTTATTCGCTGGTTGTCGAGATCAAACTAAGCAAACGAATTCGGAAGGTTGGCTTCGTCTTGAGCTTGATGGAAAAATGGCGAACGCTGACAAAATGAAGACTAAATATTGCGCAGGCTCTTTACTGTCTTAATTCCTTTAAAAACAAAATTATTAATTCATTATTCATAAAGCAGTCATAATTTGTGACTAATAAGATTAATCATTATTTTTTCAATTATAGTTTATCGTAGTAAGTAGATACAATATAATTCATGTCGCCAAAAATTTATAATTATTTTGTGAATTTGACTGCATTTATGGAGGTCAAGAAATATATGACTGCCTTGTAAATATAACCTCATCTAATTTAGCATTTCAAAGACAAGAGAGCTTTTTTTCAAGTTGATTAATGCATGGCGGGAGGTATAGGTACAAGTATCAAGTAAAACAGCACGAGCTTTTCACAAAACGTCAAATAT
Organism: Dioctria rufipes; assembly: GCA_963924295.1. NCBI lineage: Eukaryota > Metazoa > Arthropoda > Insecta > Diptera > Asilidae > Dioctria > Dioctria rufipes. The sequence continues at coordinate 167,945,336 of OZ002741.1, read as the reverse complement.
CGAGCTAAGCACACGAATTCGGACGGGTTAGCTTCGTCTTCGTGTAACTATTATAATAACAGAGCTTGTTTTGTTACGTCATCAGATGTAATAAGCAATGGAACGTATGCATTGGTTCATCTCCTTTATTATATCAACAGTTTCGCTAACGAGATAACTTATCTCTTAAAATTACACAATTAAATATATAGTATGTATGAATATTTAATATGAAAATTAGTGCACCATAGAATAGTGAAGCTACACATGGCCATAAATCTTGAATTAAGAGTAATTCTTCAATTTTTATTCATTAGTTCAATTGATAAAGCTTTCTTTACAAGAGAAATAATTCTACTTCGATCAGATTATATAAAATTAGATCAAGGACGGGCTTTCTTGTACGTACAATTCGGTATAAAGATTTTTCTTTATAGTTTCTGTATCACACTATAACCTGACAGAGTGTAAATGACCAGTCAACATAATTGTTGGAGTTTCCCATACATTTTCTTATTCTACCCTTTGCTTCTAAGTTATGGCTCAAAAGAGTCAAAATTTCGGAATTGTATCGTTTTTTTTCACTTTGTTCTTTTTTCTAAACCGGTCATCACCATCAGTTTTTCATAATTGAATCAAAAAAGACCAAACAATTCAGTTTAAAATCAAAAATGCGACCCTTGAATTATAATTTTGAAATTATCACCATTTCGATTTTTAAAGGGTTGGAAGGGATATATACGAGCATATTTATATTTCCTATTTACGGAGTTTACATTTTGTTCGTAAGAATTTGTGAATCTTTATGCTGCATTCACACTGCAGAGTGGAGTAGAGTAGCGTAGAGTGGGAACTGCCAGCCTTTTTTTCGCACGCAGTAGTACATATGACCATCTCTGTTTGGCTCACAGTAGCGCAGAGGGGAGCTGTATGAAAATAGGTTCTAATCTAATTTCACGCTGCAATTTCGGAAAGCTTACAAGCTGGAATTTCGAACTATTAGCATGTAGATGGCGTGGGAAAAGCTGTATACTTCTTTTTTATAATAAATAACATGTTTTAATTTTGTTTTCTGATTTAATATTTTTTATGAATGCTAATAAAAAACAAAAGGTATTTTTTTGCAAACTCTACGATTTAAAAACCAAAAACTTACGTTAATTTTTATCTAGTTTCGAAGCAATCTGTGCAACAGTTGTCTCCTTTTTCGAATTTATTATTTTGACAACGATAAGAATCTTTATTTGGCGTCGCTATGGCATTTTGCTATGTTAATTTCAAAGCTCGTTGTTATGGTGATTTGTTACGTTTAATTTCAAAGTTCGAAATTCACTCTGCGCTATATTGTGAGCACCTTCACTCTGGGATCAAAGCTTACTCTGCTCCACTCTGCATTGTGTTTGCGGTATTAATCAATAAGTTAAATTTTTGTTCTGACGTAAAAGTTAGAAAAGCTATATAGAATGTCTTGGTTTTTTGGAAAAACATCGATTTCATTCAGCGATAATTCTCTTAAACAGAAAGATTGGATAGATGTTAAAAAATAATAAAACATAATTTTCTTTTAGACGGTTTAAGGATTAACCTCTTCTATAATTGCAACATTTGACTGCCTATGGAAGTGCGCTATATCCAAATCAAAATCTCTTGAGCTTTTTGGACTGATGTGGAAAAAATATAAAACAAAAAAACCAATTAAAAAAGCTAGAATTAGTGAGACCAATTCTAATGAATAAACGTATATAAAAAAAAACAAAAACAGTCTAGGACTGATCGTTTTCAGTTTTTACAGTACACGTAAAATTCAAAAATTTTCTATGAACACCAAGGGGTTTAGCGTTTTCGAAATTATATTTACTATTTTTATAAAAACATCTTGTACAAAATTTCAGCTCTCAACGTGGGCAACTTTACAAAGGAGTTACCCGATTTGTTGCATTTTCGAACTTAAAAGTACTCGTTTTTTTAAAGCACAGACGGACGGGAATGCAGAAATCAAAATAACTTTTAATATTATGTGTGGGTTTCCAACCCATTTTGCTGTACCAGCATTATTTATGTGCGTTACAAACGGAATGATAAACTTAGTATACTGTATGATTTCATCTAGGGTCTAAAAAACATTAAGGGACTGATGAAACCGAAGGCGGTTAATTTTTTTTTGCTATCAGCAAGACTTTGATGTAAATTATCAATTTCAGATGCCCGGAGGAGAAAACGGATTTCTTATCTATTTTCCACTAGCAGACGGAGGTTTAGTCGATTTTTGCTCTAGTGTCTGAGAGCTATGAATGGCCTGCTAAGGATGAATAATTATTAGAGCTTGCTTGATTAGTTTTATTTAATTGTGACTAGAATGAGCCTTGTATTGATTGCAATTTTAATTTTAAACGAATAATATATTTAAAATTATGTCCCTTGAAAGATATTCAAAGATTTGATTATGTATCAAGAAATGGATTCTTGATTTATAATATTGAAATATCATTAAATTCGATTTTCAATTGGCTGCTTTGAGTCCAAATTTAATATATTACAATTACATTATATAAAAGAAATTTAAATTGAAAACATTTCATATTAACATTTTGTCTTGCTAATTAAAAAAAAACTGAAAAGGAAGAAATTCAAAAAATATGTAAGCCATGTATGAATGCAAGCTTAGATAAAATAATAACATGAAAAATCTTAAAACAATGTGATACAGAAGAATTACCATTATTATTATATCGAATTGAATAAGCTCTTTTAAAAGACTAAGAAGTAAAGTCACAATTCGGTAATTATTGTACAGAATTTTTTTCTATTTTATGTCTTGGAATGTTAAAGTTCAATGTTTAAGACGTTTAGCATTTGGTTCCACTTTTACATCAAATTCTGTAGGATATACAAACTCAAATTCAGAGTCTTCTTGCTGTGGGAATAAAAATACAACAATATATTGTTAGTATATGATATTCAATCAACAGAATAGACCTAGTGCTCTTACCAATTTATCACTCATTACAGCTATAGCAGTAGTATGCTGTGCTTCGGCTACCTTGTGCTCAATTAGGAAAAACATATATTCATCGTAGAGTAATCGTATTAGATGAAAACTACCAAAACTAGAAGCTGAGCGTAAAGTCAAGTCACGTATAACCATTGAGCTGTAAAAACTCCATTTCAAGAGAAATTGACGTGCGGCTTTAGCATAGTTTGGCTTCCCGCGATAGTCTTCTAATGCTGAATCGACTACTAAACGAAGCCAGGCTGCCCACTGTTCCAAACTATTTTGTTGCTGAAGTGCTGCTTTGAAATCGTTTTCTAATCGCTGAACTGTTGCTGTATCACACTGACATACCCATGCAGCTTGCTCCTAAAGCAAATGATCATTATTGAAGGGAAATATTTTAAGCTTATATTATAACGCCGGAGAGGCGTTTGTATTATAAAAATAGAAAAAATAATAATATACATAAAATAAACACAGCAAACTATAATTTAACAGTTTTCCTATGTGAGAAAAGCATCACTAGTGTGCTTTGTGATATTAAAATAAGAAATCTTAGTTTAGTTAAGCTAAGATTACATCTCTGAATTTTGGAGAATATTGGTCAAATATTGTGGATTTCTTAAATAGTACAGGGAATACACGATCTGTTTTGCGCTCATTCTACTCATTAATATATCAATCAATCATTTCTTTGAGCTTCATTGGCCGTGAGCCTGAATGGAGAAATATGTACTTATTTTGACAAGTGTTATAATGAATCTACAATTATAAGTGGATCTCGAACTACCGATCGAAATATTCTTCATATTACAACATGTTAATGATATGTTGTTAGTCGAATTTTTAAATTTTGATGCGCGCCGATGGAGTTCGAACTATAGACCCACGAGCTAATGTTTGACGTTACACTAAAAAGCATAACTAAGCCAATCACATTCCACAACTCACAACACAACACGAAGTTATGTTATGAAATCAATCTTTGATCTAGTTATTGGGCCAACACATTCTTAGTTGTAAAAGAATACAAAGATAAGGACTAGGCTTGATATAGGACCTCAAAGCTAATTCAAAAATAATTTACAAGCAGTGATTTGACGGACGACGAGCTGAATAAAATTGCCGGATTAATAAATTTTGTTGTATTGTGCAAAATATGAAGAAAGGGTTACATTTTGTGTGATAGATCGTTTTAAGGCGGCGAACCTTTTGGGCTTCTTAAATCCAATATGAACAATTGGTGTTGATGACTTTGTTTTGGATAAAAATAGTAGTTAAATAAAGAAAACTGAGTTGTAATTCCGAAATTTTAACTATGTTGAGCTATAATTTCAAAACAGAAATTTCATCATCACGTTCAGAATTTACAGGTTGATTTATAAAAATATACCAAAATATCTTTTGCCGTTATCTCGGAAACAGTTAGATTCCCTCCCTCCCCATTCATACAATTTTTCGCTTGTTTAAGCATGACATATCCATAGCCTTCGAGTGTAAGGCTGCATTCACACCGGACGTTTTAATCATCCTTTAGTCTTGATTGAATCAGAACGCCACATAAATTTCTATGCATACCTCTCTTTGAATTCACACTGGTAAAGCAAAATGATTCAATCAGCAGCTTTGATAAATCATTAAAGCATGATTAAAACGTCTGGTTTGAATGCAGCCTAGAATCCAACACGGGACACCCTTTATACCTACCTAGTAGTGAAGATGATTCTGATGCTGAATAAAAGACTGTGAATGTTCTAGTTTATATCGTTCTACAAATAAATAATAACAAATGATTTCTTCATAGATTCCAATTACGTAAATGTCCTAAATGTTTCCTGGTACCCTCAAAATATAGAATACTTAATAATTTGCATTTGTTTTTTCAAGAAACGTGGCCAAGACATTATATCTAAATACAACAAGTTGGTATCAATCATACAGCTCATGCGTAATTATTTAAAATTCAAAACAGTACCATATATGTCTAGGGCCTACGATCGTCCGTTCAAATACGTTTAAAGTTAAAAATTATTTTTTAGAATTTCTGCAATATCTGGTCATATTGTGAAACTTTGGTCGATAACAGAGGTAAAATTTAACAACCTGTTATGCACTCTCTAGTAAATACAAATTTACGCTAGCTCTAGAGTTTTAGAATAAATAAGGATTAAAGAGCAGAAATAAGGGCGCTATGGTAGATCACGATGCTAAAAGTAGAGAGCATATCAAAACCGGTTCGTTTTAGGTTTTTTCTTTGTTGTAAATCATAAGATATATATATATATAAGATACCGACGTCAAATATTATGATTGTGTATGTGGTTTTGGAATAGAAACAGCATAAAAACTACATATATATGTATATATATGTGGGATTTTGATTATTTAGGGAAAAAGTGCGAGATATTATTATAAGGAATTTATTTAGTTTAATTTAAACAACAAAAGTCTCTAAAACTAGGTAACTATTATGCAAATATAAAGTTTCGTTTCTGCTTAACAAAATTCGATCTGCTCTCGATGACTACGTAGCGGGAAGTACTTTTCACTATCGCATTGATCTGTTATCAGCGCTGGAATTTGTCGGCATGTATTCTTTTGTGTTTTGTCATCGCATGATCTGTATTCATGATTATAACTGGACGTATTTTGGGTAAGTTGGGTTAGTATTATGCATGGATTAGTTTTATCGTTATTAGTTTCGGTGAGGATCCTACATTCGGCCATCCTGCTCATCATCTGCCTCAGATGATTCATCCTACTCATCGTTGCACCCATAGCTTCATATTGTCAGCAGCGGAGGTCGTCGCGTTTGGTCCATCGGAATTGCCTACCCTTTTAAGGTCGTATCTATCGTTGCCTTTCACTTTTACAATTTCGTACGGGCCCATAAATTTAGGAAATAGCTTAGCCCCTGGGCTAAACTGCGTTTTCTTAATCGCTTCGCATGTCTCGTCTTTGATCCGCGAAGTTTTCGATAATAGCATCTTTTATAAGCTGTGATAACTCCAGATTCTCCGAATTCCTTATAGGAATCCCAATTAACAACTCGAACGATGTTTTATTTGTGGCTCTGGTCTTGGTAGAGTTTAAATACCGCTGTAATTTTGGCACGTGCTTATACCATTTCTCAGGCTCTGGTACAGAAATTTTTTGCTAGTACAGCCAATATAACTCGATTTAGCCTTTCAACCTGCCCCTTGGTACTCCCGTAATCACCAAAACGTGATTTATTCTGTGTTATATGCAGTAGGTACTCTCTAAACGCACCTGATGTGAATGGTGTACCCCGATATGTTACCACCCTCCAGATTATTACAGCTAATTTTACTGATGCAGTTAACATTATCTGTGTAATTTAATCATTTTTCATTTGAAAAGCGTAAAAATATATATTTTATAGATATTCTTCTTTTAATAATCCTTAAGGTTCTTCGTGGCTAATTTACTTTTGTAGCTTTTCTTGCACTTTTCGTAACTTTTCTAAAAATCTTAATTTCTTTTCTTAGTGTTGTCGTATCCATTTCTTACAATTTTCAATGCAGAATGCCTTACTTTGTTGCAATCATGCACACGTGTTTAATCACTTCGTTTTTTTTTTTGCAATTTAGAGCACTTATTTCACAGTTTAATTATTTAATGATCACTAATTATCTCGATTATTATCCCAATTATCGCGAGATATTATTGTAAGGAATTTATTTAGTTTAATTTTAACAACAAAAGTCTCTAAAGCTAGGTAACTATTAAGCAAATATAAAGTTTCGTTTCTGCTTAACTAAGATCTGCTCTCGATGACTACGTAGCGGGAAGTACTCTTCACTATCGCATTGATCTGTTATCAGCGCTGGAATTTGTCGGCATGTATTCTTTTGTGTTTTGTCATCGCATGATCTGTATTCATGATTATAACTGGACGTATTTTGGGTAAGTTGGGTAAGTATTATGCATGGATTAGTTTTTGTGAGGATCCTACAAATATAATGATCTTTTAGGACATGGCATTACATTCTAAAGCCCTCTTGAATAGATCCGGTATATTAATAAAATTGCCATTACATATCTATCGTGTATTAGCAAAGCGCATAACTTTTCGCTAATGGCATATAAACTCAAAAAAGCTCCTTAGATTGTCCAAAGCAATAAAAACAGTGACCAACTCTCAACTTGTTTCACGAATAGTAAACAGTTCAGTCACCGCTCTCAACAGTATGCTTACTTGGAAATTGTTTGCTACATTGCTTTACATCACCTTAATTGGCTGAGGAAATTTGAAACTAGATTAGGTTGAATAATTTAAAATATCATTAGATAGGTAGATACGGGAAGTTTTTAATGCTGTGCTTTCCTACTTCGTGATTTGAAATAAAAAATAAATGCAATATAAAAATTTACACTTACTTGCACGTTATGAAAATCTACTCGGTTGAGATCATTTAGCATTTGTGCTATTTGTGAACTGTTTTGTAATACTGCTCTGGCAGCTTGAGCAAGATGATTAAGAGAAGTATAGCGTCGTAATGTTTGACAGAATGCTGAAACAGCAGAGTTTTTTATTTGGATTATTTTTTCAGGACATCCATTCATTGATTCAGTCAACCAAATTTCAAGATTCTTGGCAAAATTTCGAATTGCTTGTGTTAAGGAATTTGGTATTGATCGAAGGACATCTGGTATAAGAACTTCCACCATGTTTTGATAAAAAAGAAAATCTACCTATAAGAAAACAAATTCAGAGTTAATAGATGCTTTCATTTACACTTAGAATAAGAACAAACCTGTTTTATAAAGTTTTGGATACTTTTACATTGACACATTAAATATAATTTAGATTTACTTAAAAATTTTTCTTCCTCACATTCGTCAATATTATTATTATCGGAAGATCGCCAAAAGTCACGCCACAAAGATTCAATAGTACTAAATTCTAAATTTAAAACTGCATCCAAAAATAATTCGCAATGTTCTCGATACATAGATCGAAAAATTTCGATGTCGTCAATAGTTATCTGCTCAGGTAGCGCCGACTCAATTTCAATATGGGGAAAAATTGGAATTGCACCCGATCCGTCACCTAGATACTAAAAAGTGGAAAAAAAAATTACTTTCATATCGCATTTTAGAGAACTCTATTCATATTACCTGAGAGCAAGCTTCATATGTTTCTGGCTTAGCGCCAAGTTTTTTTATTCCTTTGTTCATATTTGAGTTTCCAGAATTTCCTGGGTAATTACTACTAGGTTTTTCCTCCAAAGCTTGAATAAGAGCTGAGCCTGGTTTCACTCGTATCCCATAGTAATGATATTTAGAGTTTCCTCGGGTTCCTAATCGACGGGTCCGTAGACCAGTGAAAACAGAACGTATGAGCTTTCCAAAACTGGCAGCATTAACAGCTTCAAGTTTGTTTTCATTACAGTGTTGCATGTAGTGATTATAAAGTGTTGATCTAGGAAGGCTGACGCCTTCTGCAGTTTCGTAATTATCCATAAGCCAAGAAACCTAAAGATTCAATAATTGAAAATCATGGAGTGATTAAAATAGTTCTTAGTTTTACCGTTGCTGGAGAGATTCTAGTAGCATGTGTTAAATTTGGAGCGTTATCTGAATCGTTGACATTAGCGGTAGTGGATGAAGGAGTCTGTTGGTTATGATTTTCTTGAATATAAGTCACTTCCTGATTAAAAAAATATATGCATTAAATTTTACGCTTCCGTTATAATAATTTCTTTAACAACTTACTGTTGTTAAACTTTGAGGTGATTCCCTACTTTGAGGAGTTAATAAAAGGCTTTCATCGACAGGAACTATATAAGGCAACCCAGATGAATGAGAACTTGATGTGTTTGATGAATTAGCAGTATAATTTGCTGATGACGAGTAGTATGATTGATTATTTGACTGATAGTCTCCTACAGGGCAAAATGGATATGTCCTACAAATATTTTATATTAACTTTTTAATAAAGTAGTAGAATTAAAAAAAAAATCTTTACATTTGGGATTGATTTTGCGATGAACTGTGATATAATTCTGGATCAACATATTGCACCTGGTATGGACCTGCGGATGTAAGATTATCCTGCGTCGAAACTAAAAGAAAGGAATCACATATATTGGTGTGAACAAAGGGTATATTAATGAATGCCAATATTAAGGATAATAATCTTGTATAATTTTTTGCTTCCATTGTTGTAATGTGAAATTTCATAAAATTGTTGTAGTCTAAATATATGTTGCATTTAAGTCACGCAAAGGAAGTGCTATAAGTGACGATGTTATTACTGCATAACTTTGAAACCTGAAAGTGATTTTATGACAAAATTTGTTAGAAGTTCGCATAGTACGGGTGTGTAAACTAAGTGAAAGCGCTCATATCAATCATCATCGTCCTTGGAACTAATCAAAAACTCATAAGTTTTCTAACTATTACTGCTTTCGAGGTTTTCGTAAAATAATTTAAGCGTTTTCATGATTAATTTGTAGAGATTGATCAATAAAATTACTATTTCTGTGTTCAACTTCAGCTTTCCAAGACAGTGTGGTTACATACATGTGACTATTACAAGTTTCAACATATAAAAAAAAACGAGTGCTCGGTCGTGAATTAGAAAATTCATTCCATATTGATTAAAGTTCTTGTATCGGCCGATGCTTCAAGAGTATGCAAACTTATAAACAAACGGAATTTATGTGTAACAACTTTTGAAAGCAGAATTTTATAACTGATGCGAACATCAATAATGATTTTAAAGTGAGATTGAGCTAACGTATACAACCAAACAAGGTATGACTGTCCCAGACCATAGCATCGCCATTTTGAGGGTCATATGAATTCATGTATAAAATACGAAAAATAAAGATTTAAGGTTTAATAATTTTACTCCACTGAGTACGCTTCAAATCTTGATATACGCGCAATTTCTTAACATAAAAATAAATTGAAGCTTTCTCTAAAGCAGAGTGATCAAATTAAAAATACAGGTTTTTACACTACTGAAAAAAGTTTCTTCTGTTGGATTAAATGCTTAATAAAAATTAAGATCAATACCCTAATCAACTCATTAACGATCGCCAATATGGCTTCCGAGGTGGCATCTGGAGACTTGCTGACTTGTCTTACGGAAACTTGGAACCGTAGTCTTCACAATTTTAGTGAGTCCAAAGTTGTTGCCCTGGATATTTTAAGAGCCTATGATAGAGTCTGGCATCCAGTCCTTTTAGCCAAACTTAAAGCACTTGGTTTTTCCCATCCTCTTTTATTATCGATTGCAAGTTTTTTATTTAGTCGCCAAATACAGGTTGTATTAGATGGCGTTACATCTGAACCTAATCCTATTAATGTCGGTGTGCCTCAGGGCATCTAAGACCCAAAGCTGTTTCATTTCAATAATGCAAGACCATCACTTAACTAATACCGTTTCTTTTAATGTAACATTAATTTCTTATTCTCACCAGCAGAAAACTGCTTAAGAATTTCAGTTTTTTCTTGTATAGTGAGCCTCTTTTGACGAACAGCTCGTATTTTATTTGTGATTTTCGACATTGCTGAATTAACTTTCAATCTTATCAGGTCAAAAACAATTCAAGAAATTTTTGACAACTAACCAAAACCGAAAACAATTTAAAGTTTTAAAACTAAAATACAGTGGGCAAACATGCAACAACGTCGCCAAAGTCGACATCCTACTGTGGGATTATGAGGATGATTCGACCAATGAAAAATCATCTCATGTGGTTGAAGAATCTCCACAATTCGATGAGCATTCCGAGCAGCAAGACTGTGAACCACGAGCGTCGAAACGAAGGAGAGTATAGACATTAAAAACTGACCTCCATTCATTTCCATCTTCTACAACACAAAAACAATTATTTACTAATAAATTTCAGTGCGATTCATAATTTTATTGTTTTAATTATGTATATTGTACTTTATTAATTTCCTCTACAGTTTCTTAATTTTTTACTTTCTTACCACCTCACATTGTAGTTATCCAAGGTTTTATGAGTCAAAATGAAAGTTCTGTCATATTATGAAATTGCCACTTAGATCATAGAACAAAAAGGACAGGCTATGTACGTGTGATAATAATTTTTTTACACGGGGGGGGGGGGGGGGGTTATCGCTTTGTTGTCGTTAGTTCAACATTCTGATGGGTGGGGCGTGTCGCCTTGTTGTTCATCAGTTCAACATTTCTGATTTATTTCTGACATTTCAGATTTTATGAAAACAAGTTCGATTTTGTTTCAGTTTTTTTTGTGTTATAGAAGTGATTAGGAGTGGTTTATATTTAATAGGAGTGAGAAACAATAGTGAAATATTGTTTTGTGAATGACATTTTACTCCGGAGTGTTGAATTATCGTGATGAAGTGCGCTGTGCTCTGCTGCAGAAACAATCGCAGATATTCTCTTAGGAAAACATTTTTCAGGCAGGTTTAATTCTTTCAATAATAAATTATGGTGTTTTAAATAAAATAAGAGTGAAATATTTATAAAAATAACATCCGTGGCAAACAAATTTAATATTTTCCAATGCCAGCTTGTTTGTTTAAAATTGAATTGTCATTGTCGCCTTAGATTACAACAGCCATACAAAGGCAACGCCAAAAAATATAAATATTATAAACTTAAAAATGAATTTAAAAATTTTGCGATATAATGTGATCTCTTGTATTGAATTTTTTCAATACTTAATAAAATTTTAACCACTAAATTATATGCCTGGTGTGAAAATATCTTAGTTGACTACTTCCAGACCTTATCTCTATAAATTAATTATTTTAGAATTGTTTGTATGCATGTAAGCCACTACGATCAGTGTAGCCTTGGATAATGTCCTAGTCAGACGAAACGCGTCGGCCTTTGTAAAAATTTTGTTGAAATTTGTTTAAATTAATTAAACGTTACGTGGAATATGAAACAAGTGTTTTTCTTTCTTTAGTAAAATGGTAAACACAAAATATTTCCACCAAGTGCCAACAGTGCATACAATTAATCACATTAAAACGAATACATCGCTGCGGCTCTAGTGCATGAAGAAAAATGCTTAAATTTCTATCCTTTTTGTTATATGATCTAAAAATTGACAGCACATTTTTAATAATTTTTGAAAGTTTACAAAATCTTGGGTAACTAAATTTTTGAAAAATTTAATGATAATGATAATTGATTTTGGTCGTCTGCCTAGGCTATAGGTGATGCCGTATTTACGTAACTTCATATTACTGAATTTCAGATATTCAGATTAATGAAGTTAAGAAAACCGAAATGTACACAATAAAATAGACCATGTCACAGTTTTTTTTTGGAATTCAGTTTGCTATTTTCGGTAAAGCTTGCGACTTATGAATACAATAACATTTTCCGATTTTCAAGATTTTTGCTGAATTGTTAGAATTTATTTGTGAAAATGTTCTAGACGGAGAAATTCATTTCGGGTATAGAAAAAATGAGTTTTTGTGAAACGTAAGATGTGAAGCTTATACGCGTCTGTTAATCTCTTAAAATTTAAGTCCAGTTTTACTAACAACAAAATATTAAATTTTTCGACTAATAACAGTAAGTAGATCCTTCTGCGCCAATGGACAATTTAAAATTCAGTTTTGAGATTCAATAAAACTGTGTCAGTCATTCTATACTGAAACTGAATTCCAGTTTACTCAAAGATAGTTTCATGGGTGGAATCGCGGGTGGAACTTCTGTGTATGAATGAATATGTACCATACAATTTGCATTCATAAGGGTTATTTTTAAAATTTAACATGAAATTTACAACAAGTTGTAAAAATCGAGATAAAAAAGTTTTTTGTTGCAAAAATCGAATAATAGCGAAACGAATGCGAAGGTTGCAAAATCCAGACTCCACTGTATATCTGAAGCGTAGAGCATTACTCTTCCTAAAAAAAAAATAATACTACGCAGCTCTATTAGAGATTAAAAGCTATTAATTCTACGATTTCAAACGTCTGTATTCCACACTTTATATTGTTCCACTTACTCGAATTTGGAATTCTTTACCATACTATTGTTCCACTTACTCGAATCTGGAATTCTTTACCATACAACATTCAGAAGGTCAACTCGTTAGACACTTTCAGGAGTCTTCCTGTAAGTTTTTTGACATAACTAGCTTTTTGTTTTCGTTATGATGAACCGCACGCGCAGATAATAGCTTTTATTTTTTATACAAAATTTCTATATTTTCCCTTTTGAATTTAATTTATGTTTGTTTATCTAATTTGTTTGTAGTTTTCTTTTTTAATTTAATTTTTTCTGTACATAACATCTTTTATAGATTTCCAGGGTTTTAATTTATTACATTTAATTCAGTTTATTTACGATATTAATTCGAGGCATCTTACATTTTATATTCGGGGAAGGCGTAGTTAGTTTTTGTTTGACATGAGTTAAACATGCAGTTTTGTGGAGTATTGGAAGCAGATTCAAGAGAACAGATTATATTTAGGGAAAACGCATCGGGTCTATGGAAAATTATGAGAAGAAAAAACTTAATAAAAGGGAAAAACGAATTTAATCCACACGTATTGAGGGAATAATGACATAAGTTCATTTATACTGTACTGTAACGGTTTGTACGACAGAAAATTTAACCGCAGTGCGCGCTTTTGGCTTTGTTTCAAGATAAGCCGATTTAGCCCCAAAGGTTGTTTTGATGTCATTGAGTACTTAACCCTTCAAAAAGGCGCTGAATATTACTAAAAACCGAATTTCTTTTGTAAAGTCGCGCAGCCGATTATTTTACTGTGGCTCGTATTGTGTTTTGGTACGATAAGTGATTTAGTGTTCAGAACGGTAAGTGCATAGAAATCATGGACACTAATGGGACTGATTCAAATGACCGAACCTTAACTACTAAGTGCGGCAAACGAAAAGCACTATTACGTCTAACCGAAGTAAAGAAGAAATTGCTTGGCAGTAGTCACGAAATGGGAGAGGACTGTAAGTGTAGCCGCTACCAATATTTTATGCATGTTGGCCTGAACGACAGAAAAAGAATCATTAGGAATTCAATTCCTTAGCTAACTACAATAAGCAAAATAAGTACCTTAGTGGACTCGTAACCATTACTCCGGTGCAACGCCTCCGAAATCCCAAAAATGAAGAATATTATATTATTGAATATTAAATCCGCCGGGTGACGTACAGGCATGTATGAAAGCCTTCGTGGCTATTCATGGAATTACAGAGAGACGTGTAAATACGATTCGCGAAGCAATCATAATAAATGGCTCGCCGCCATCTGGCGGGAGATGAAAACATAGTAACCGGCCGCATAAATTACCAGACAATACAAAACAGACCATTCACGCATTTATAAAGACGATCAAAGGAAGAAAGTCACATTACTCTGCAGACGAAAATTACTGAGCTTGAAGGATTAAAGAATCAAAGAGACGAACCAGAATTGGAAAAGTTACGTAAAGAGAAACAAACGATACAAACCGAATTGACTGTACACGAGCTAGGGGCTCGAAATTTTATGAAATAAAACGAAAATGCAAAATGGAATCGAGTAAGAAAAGCAATGTAGAAAGCATCGCTATGGACTACCAGTAGAATCTTCCGACACCAAACATTACAACGAATGACGTATACTACCGCAGGCAGCTAAATTTCGTATCCTTCAACATTCATGTTCTGGCGACCAATGCCTCATATTTCTACACATATGATGAAAGCGTTGCAAAAAAAGGAAGTGATGATGTATGTTCCATGTTGTACGATTTTGTGGCTAACAAGCTGTCAGTTATACGTTTTTTACATTTCCTGACCACAAAGTTGAAGAGGTTCGATTGCGTTCGTTGCATATTCCCTATTCGCGGTCATTCGTACTTAGAATGCGATAGAGATATGTCTATCGTCAACCAGAAAAGCTATATTGAAGTCCCTTATGAATGGAGAAATGTTATAAGGAGCAGCAGGACGAAACTGGATCCGTATAACGTCATCGACTGCAAATCAAATTTATTCGACAAATGTTCAGAGTTCCTCACACTTATCTATAAAAAGAAATGCCCTATACCGACGAGACCGATCCGTGAAATTAAATTTCAGCATGATCATCCAAAACTGGTCTACCACCGAGACAGGTATTCAGGACCGTTTCAAACGATGGACATCGCCGTAAAAACATCGTTAAAAAAATTGCCGAGTATGAATGCTCCACGAACAAAACTTTGTGCATTGTTCCCCTGCGCCCAACAATTGTAAAAAATTGCAGCTCCCCGATTAATTGTAATCTATATAGTATAGCGGCGATTTTTCTAACTTTTTCTGCAGTTATCAACTGAAAATACAAAATTTAACTAAATTTTTAAATGTAAAATGTCACAATTTTAGCATTTGTATTTGAGCGCCTCGCAATATCCAAAATCAAGACGTTTTTATTCATTTGCCAATGTTTGCCTAATTGGTCTTATAAGTTGTAAATTATTTTGTGCCTTCGCACTTACTTAATCAATTTTTCCTCAACATCTATATTCGCTTTTATTTTAACCCTTATCCTGTACAAATGGGTCTAAATTGCCCAAAGCCCACATCAAGTAGGAATATTTAATATCTAAAACAAATATTTCCAGGCAAAATTTAATAATAATTATTTATTTGTAAATTTTTATTGAAAGCATAAAAAAATGCTTAAAAAATATTTTATATATGGCCGCTATGACAAAAGTAACGCAAGTGGTATTAGTAGATTAATTTTGTCCAGTACCATCGGGTACGGCACGACTTCAGGGGTTACCAGTATAATTATAATTCTTTTATTCTATCGTTGAAACTGCATGTACTCCAGCCCGTAAAATGTACTGAATCACTACGGAAAGCTCCGCGCGCTCCAGATATGTTCCCTCTCATTATTTTATCATCTTTTCAGGGCTGATTCAGTACTCACAGCAGCGGTTTAATTCAGTATTTATAGAAAGATAAAAGTATATTGATAGAAGATTTGTCTCATTCGTATAGGCTTACATCTCAAGGCTTATAAATGAGTTTTGAAGTACATTGCATGGTACGTAAGTTGGGACATTAAAAGAACGCGAGTGAAGTAAGTATGTCGATATTTAAAATTAGTGAATCAATTTTGTGTTAGTGCTGCAGAAAGGGAAGATGCGATAGAGCCGTGGGAAAATCTGGCTACGGTAACCTTGTAATAGTGCGGTAGCCCATCTCTGTAGCAAGAAAGAGAAAAATGTGTGACGACAAAACACATTTTCCTTCTTGTTATCGCTGACACTAACATTTGCCGTTAGAACGGGACTTGTGGAGTAATTCAATTAAAAGTTGCAAAATGAGTGTTGCATTATTATAGACAGACTTAATTTTATTTACTTTAACAATATTGAGATTGCACAAAAATTAATAAATAATTTTTATTAATAATCAGTGGCCCCACTTTTATTCGCCACGGTGTTCAGAAGCCTTTTTGGGATTGATTACACGAAGAATCTAAATTTTCTGGAGTCAAGGTTAGCCAGCAGCTTTAACGATATCGTGACGCTCACTGATGGTGTTAAATGCCAAGGATCTTTATAAACTGTTGGAACTAATCATCCCCCATTGGGTTATTATCAGGAGAACGGGTCGGATAGCCAAGAAGGTTGATATTGTACCTCAAGAACATTTTTTTGTGACTCGTAGCGTTATCCTGTTGATAAATTAAATGGTCGGCACGATAGTGCGCAAGATACGGAGGGAGTTTTTATCAGAGGGCTTTCCGGTACTTCAGACTATTCATACGATAGGAAGAAAAGACCAATTCTACGATTCCATGATCCTTTAAGGCGTCCCATGCGAGCAATAACATGCCCATATTTGAAAATTCCTGGAATGTCTCTGCAGATCCCTGCATAGACCATCTGGAATGTCATTTCCAGTTTAGATAATTTATTCAAATGACAAAGAACTTAGCCTTAATGGTCCAAATAGTCTGTCCGGATATTGGAGGGATCTGCGGAGATATTCCCGGAATTTTGAAATATGAAATTTTTTGCAACTTTTTATCGAATTACTCCAAAAGTACCTACCGTTCAACGGCAAATCTGTTCTTAGTGTCTTTTGTCATCACACATTTTTCTCTTTCTTGCTACAGAGATAAGCTACCGTACTATTACATGGTGCGGTTATAACTTTGCAACGCACTGTATATTAAAAGAAAAGAGATTTTTTCATTTGGGAAAAAATCTATCTCCTGAATTATGCCTGAATGGTGTGCTTCCCTTCATTAGTTCAAAACTATTGAAATATGCCTGAATGGGTGCTTCTCTTCATTGGTTCAATACTACCGAAATATGCCTAAATATGTGCTTCTCTTCATTGGTTTAAAAGTACCGAATACATCCCACAAACACTACAGCATGACAGTAATGTAAAATTGATGCTTCCCTCTTAAAAATCGGGTTTTATATTTTTTGTAGCTCTATCTGTTCTGCTTTTACGTACGCAAATAATGCAATTAAAAACCCGATAGTGGTCATATGTGTTACCCGTGTTTACCCGTGAATTTTTTCCCGATTGACTATAATTTTTTCCTGAAGCTGGAAGGCCTCGCGAAGTACATTTTCAGCACTTTTGTGCTATCAGGGTGGATACAATATTTTTAAATTATAAACATACATGGAAAATGTTTTAGTATTGTATTTATGTAAATAGCATAAATAATAGCGCTACTTCTTGGAAAATTATTTTCCGCATACAATCGAGTGGGGAATATTTTTTTGTATAAATTACGGCATAACTGCATTGTTGATTCATTTTATTTGGTCTATGAAGTTATCGTAAAATATGTAGTAAGTCCACTGTTAGGTGTAATTCAAAGTGCAAAGAAAAAGTGTGTATCGTTTTTTTCCCCATTATTATATAAGATTTGAAGGTAACCTGATTTAATTCCAGTATATGTATGTATATCGATAAATAAAATTACCTTCTTAGATGGCAAAATTGTGTTCTGCAGGAACTGAAGAAAATATGCTGCTCTGACAGCGACTTAGAGGAAGATGAATTGTTACCCAACAACGGATCTGTATACCAACTAAATATTACTGATGGCGAAAGTTAGACCATTCACGCATTAGCTTCCGATATAGAGGAAACTACAGCTAATGAAAGCTGTAGTCAACAAACTACAGCTAACGAAGGTTGTAGTCAACAAACTTATCTTTCGAAATGTAGAAAATATTTCTGGTTGGAGGAACCGGATCGTTCAATTGCGGGTCGTTATTCTACAGAAAATATTATAAGTACTACATCTGGAACAACTCAATACGCCATTTCCAGGGTTGCCAATATAAAGTCTATATTTGAATTGTTTATTCCATCAGCAATTGAAAAAATTATAATTGATATGTCTAAGCTTTGGAAAGTTTATGGGACGATATGAAAGGTAGACCCATATTCAAAGCAACAATTAGTCTCAGAAGTTTCCAAAATATATCTCGAATTTTACGTTTCGATAAAAGAACTGGTAGAAGTGAAAGGCGTGCACGAGACAAACTAGCCCCAATTAGAAATGTTTGGTATAAACATTGAATAAATAACTAATAAGGAAACGGCATATCGGGTTAAAACCTAAGCCACTCGGCGAAATGTATTAGTATGTTGTGTTTGTATTCGTTTCGTCATTGCAGTAGTGAAACCATGAAATTTTGAAGGGGGACATTTTTTATAATCCAAATTGCTATGTAAAATACACAAATTTTTGGCGCCCCCTTATCTTCAGACAATATTCCTGGGCGTTGCCTATGATAATTTAAGTGACTTGTCACCAGAATTTTCAAATAAGTGACCAGCCCTCTTGTCATTTCTCCCCCCGCTCCATGGGTTTGACTGTCATTGAATTGCCTACTCACGTACACTGTATTCGCACGAAACCCCGCTTCCTTATTAGTTATTTATTCAATGGGTATAAATGGGAAATAAACTTGCAAAAGATGTTCAACCCACATGAAAATGTTACCGTTGATAAACAATTGATGAAACAAAGGGAGGAGTTGATACGTTGGGTCAACTTATACGAACATATACTTGTGAGCACAGAACAAATAGTTGGCCTCAATACCCTATTTTACAATATGTTGGATATATCAGCATATAATGTCTTTGTCATCTGCAAAACAGTAAACCCACAATGGAATTATTCGAAGAAATTTAATCGACGCATTTTCCTTGAAGAACTTGGATTATCTCTACTGCAGGAAGAAATCGAAGAAATCGAGAATGCCGAAAGGTAGCAGGCCCAAGCGCGTTGCTTACGACGTCCAAAGGGAGCAACAACAAAAAATGGCACAAAACTTGAAACGATCACGCTGCTTTTTGTGCCCGAATCTTTCCAATAGCACAAAATATTCAACGAAATGTAGCAGATGTATTCGTTCATATGCACAGATAGAAATAATTTGTAATAATTGCAAAAGTTCTGAATAGAAATAGAAAAAAATTGTTGGTCGTTTGTCGTCAACTGTCGCAATTGTTTTTAACGCTTTAAGCCCTGGTCACACCGGAAGCGGCGCGGTGGCATGCGGCAAAATAGAGTTCACACCGGGAGCGGCAGATTTTATCCAAATGTACTCTAGTTTTGATGAAGAAGTTCTGTTTGTAGTAGCTCTAGTTGTAGAAAAACAGAGAAAAGCGATGAGGATCGATTACAAATACTTAAGAACGCAAAAAGCTTCATTTAACAAATTGTGCGGACTTATTTCGAATGAAAAAGAAATTTTGCGGCCAGCGGCAGCGGAAAAATTGTGATTTTTATTAATCTCCAAATTCGCCGCGCGGGACTATTTTACCGTGCCACGCCGCGCCGCTCCCGGTGTGACTTATAAATTTAATTTTGCAAGAACAATTGCGCAGAGGCAACTGAAAAATGCCGCGCCGCTCTCGGTGTGACATCCACTTGATATTGGAAGTTTGTAGACTTAGCTCGCTGCCAAAGTTAATTAAATTGGTGGAATTCCGGAAAACTTGAACCATGTAGTTAACCATCTATAAATTATTTCATAGCTAAAGCCTTACCCCACGTATGTACATGAAGACATGATAGGAAAAATTTCCAAAATCGGAACCTTCAAGCTAACCATGTAAATGTACCTTAATTAAAAGTAGAAATCCTTCTTATTCCGAATATATACATACATCCTATACGGATTTTATATGAAACAACACAAAAACACAAATTCAATAACATTTGACTGACTTTTGTTGTGAGCTGTCTGCCAGACTTCCGCCTTAACCTCTCATGCTTGCGAAAATAACAATAAAACCCGGTTACATTTTTTACCACAAAATTTCTGTTGGCTCTTGGACTGATGTATGAGGATATCAATTTATTCATCTTCATTTCGCGATGATTAATATGTTTTGTTTTGCACCTATACGTATTACATTTGTATATACTTATTATCTTATTGCGTAGGTAAGTTAAAAGAGAGTTAAGTGAATTCATTAATTTCTAATGATGAATCTGAGGTGTATTGGTATTTTGCATTAAAAGTGCATCATGAAGTCTTTTCTCCCACCGTTTCTAATACATTCTACCAATAATTATAAAAAAAAACGAACAGAAAATGTGAATCTTCAAGAGCAAGCATGCAGGGATAACAGTGAAAGGAATGTTTTAAGAAGGAAAATGCACGGCATGCAACAGAAAATAAAATAACTTTTAATCAGTATACTCGAATCATGAGTAACATTAAATCATTATATAATAATAATTAGATTCAATTATGGAAGATTACAATAAAAAAGGTAAGTTGGAAATCCAAATTCTTATTTGAATCTGCTTTTGTCAACTCGAAAATAAAAATAACTGTACAAAATATATGCGCACTGATATTCGTCATATTGATTTACATGCAGCCGAATGTTGCTATCTGTCAGACGATATTGTTTCTAACTTTTGAACATCGAATTAAGTGATTCGGCTTCAGGAAATGCAGAGCTAATTATTTAGAGATCGTGAATATTTCCAAATTGACATTGATTCTAACTTAATTTTTCTTAGAAAGCAATAATGCTTCTTAAATGAATAAGACCATATTGTGATTAAAATCAATCAAATCATAATGTTTGTCTTAAGTTAGCCAAAAGCTGTACGATCTAAACATAATTGAATTAAGCATCATGGGATTGGCTTTTATTGTATTTTGTTTTTGACTTCACCGAAAAGTCATATAGAGCTCAGTTTTTTCAATGTTACGAATTTTTATCAAAACTTGTTTTTTTCATTTCTTCTTCACTTTATTAATTAATCTTAAATGGAACGTCTTGCAACGTTTGATTTATTAAAGAATCGGGCGATTAATATATTAGTTGCTTCCACCTTCCTGTCCTGTCCCTTGCATAATCCTTTACCGACATTATTTTGGAACTGTTTTTATTTTAGCACAGCACAATACTCCATTTTTTCTTGAGTAAGTAGGTACTTGTTTTACTTTTTCACTGAACCCACGTAAAGCAATATTTGCGAACTGTAATACCCATACAATATTTACTAAAATTTCATACTTCATGGTAGTTCATTCACTTCTAAAGTAAAAAAAATTCAACAGTAGTTATATATGTATGACCCAATTAGTAACATTTATAAATTTTTTTCTAGATACATAGATATAGAAGCGATACTGCGCTAAATAGATAATAACCAGCCATGGATGTGCTTCTTTTTCAAAAATTAGTCTCCAGATTTTGAATTTCTACGTACTCTTTTATCTAAATTATATAAAAGGGTGATTATTGTTTGGCAGCTTGATAATATCAACACGTTTATAAGTTCTTACTCATGTAGTCCAGAGATTACATATTTGACAAGAGCGACTATATGATATATGTACTCGGAGTTATGCTGCCACCATTATTTGGAGAAGACAAGCATTATTTGCGAATTTGTATTACTACTTGTTTTTTTAATTCCACTGTAGAAGTACTTTGTGGAATTCGGAACCAATAACTGATTCCACTTCCCAGGCGCAACGCTGCTTAAACGAATATTGTTGTCCCGTCTTAATTATAAACAGTTTTTATCCCTTCTACACAACTTTTTGAATTACTGCCTGTCTGAACTATAATTTGCTCTTGTATCTAAGCAATTATTCTTCATATCAACAAGGATTAATTTATACCGAAATATTATGTCCCGATAATTTGTAGGGAAGCTATGGAGTTACTCCATGGTTAAAAAACTTGTGTAAAAAAAAAATGAAGAGCTTAATCTCAAAACGCCAGTTGCCTTGCCTCAAAGTATTCTGACTCAACTATTTCATGCACTTGCCTAGTACCTACTATTATACTCTAGAGTTAGCCTCCTACATATCTTAGTTTACTTCTTTTTTGAAATGAATCTAATTTCTTTCATGTATGGAAAACGATATCTTCCAACGTATTATATAAAGCACGTATTCTTTTACAAATTGCTGCACCTCAGCCTCCTCCCATTAGTTCTATATGCGGTAACCCGTTTAAACTCATCTCGAACATGCTTTTCCTACACCTAACTACGTACGGAACCTCAATCCCAGAAGGATCCTAGACTTTATTAACAGTCTGAACCTAGAAAGGGAATAAATTCAACGGGGACTCACAATAGATCTTTTAGGTCGCGGTGATTGCGAGGCTGTGCCTACACACCCCTCTACGAATCTAATCTAATCTAACCCGTTTAAACCATCAATCTTATTATGTTGAACTCCGTCCTAAACTATTTCTTGCATTTGATGATTGAAATGTCCATCTAAGAAGAGCTGCGTCTTCATCATACGCAACAGCATCTATTTGCTTTTATGCGCCAAGCTCGCTTCATATCGCATTAAATGTATGCAACAATTTATTAGATAAAACGTAGTTTCAAAAAATTCATTATTGCGAGCTACTCTCTAATGAACTAAGTCTAGCAGTAAACTTTTCGTCATTAAGAACAGTAAACTTTGCGTCTTGCCATTTTTCCTAATATAGAAAGGAGTGCTGGATATTTCCATAAGATTTGGAGGAAGCCCCTGCAGTGTGGAATATTTTCCGGCGTATATACCAAGTACGAAGGATAATTTTTTCCTACGTGCTGGTCGTCTGCGAGCATTAACTGTTTCTAACGGCCATGCCCTTGTTTATTTGAATGTGTTAATTGTTCATTATTATAATAATTATACAATTAATTTACTTTTAAAACTTAGAAACCTAAACTTATAAACATATGGCAATATATTAGTATGAAGAAGAATTGTTAAGGAAATATGAAAAGAAATAAATTATTTACCCCCACAATAGGAAATGCTGCTGTGACGCCTGTACATATTATGATGACGATGAGTGTTTTAACGTAAACCTTTGAAAACAAGTTCTCCGAAAAAGCATGCAAAGCCCGGTAACGTATTTCAAAAGTAAAATATTTCTAAATCACACCAATTGAACTTCATTTAAATACAACAATAAAAAGGTCGTCACTATGGGCGATGAACTAGTTTCAGGATCAGAGAGAAAAGCACACGAAATATGATACCATTCACCTAATATTCATCGCTAGAGTAACAACCGAAAGTGAAAGGAGTTCCGTACTTTGTGCCTAGCAACCGGACTACACGGTGACGGTAAAATTACAACTGAATCTAGAATCAAATTTATCCTAGCAATATGCTCTCTAGTGATGTATCTAAGCAAATTGCGTAAATCTCAACAAGGTGTGCGTGAATTTGTCAAAAGTACGCTCGTACGTAAAATAAGATGAGCCATACTACAAGTTATGTACTGTATCATTTACCCTACTATACATATACTTATATAGAGCGATACATGCAAGTATCCTAATTACTTCTGGTATCCGTGCACACAAAATTAAATATCCAAAATGAAGATGTGAGATGATACACAATCGTGGGTGGATTCTGTGGATCAAAACCACTCAAAATTTCAAATAAAAGGAAAAGAAAAACCATGAAGGATAAAGTGAAGTGAAAGTGATCCACCTACTACGATAAATTTTTCCTCCATTAATATGCTTCTGCTCGGAGAGCAACAGCCAATGGTGGCGAATGTCGATGTCAAAAGCACCTCCTCTTTTCAAATTTAGTATGAACTTTTGGGTGGTACAGCAAAGCTCTCTAACATTTAGTTTTTATATCCCGATTCGATGTGCATACAAACAGATGATAACTCGAAAGAGGGTTGTCCTAAGAATGTCGGAGTGTGAGAAACATTGAAGGGTAGACTAGACTGCGCTGCAGGAGCAAAATTTATTTCTTTTATTAAAAATTATTTTAAATTTTATTTGTTACTGTTATCTTTAAAAGCATGGATTATTGTGTAAATGTGGCAATTATTGTGCAAATTATTAAATTTAACAAACTATTCAGAGTATGGAATTTGGTAAACCTCTCACCAGAAATTCTGCTGTTATTACGAACAAATATAGGTGCAACAGATTTATCGATACGTGAAAAATAATAATATAAATTATATTCATAGATATCTACTATATACTCCACATTAAGTGTTCAATCAAATTTCTATCAAAGCAAAAGTTTGGAGTTGAGACGAAAAAAGTGAATTGAGAAAAATATTTAGTGTTGAAGCTGAAAAAGGTCTGAACGTTTTGTTGTTCCTAAAAAGTATATACATACTACCTACGTGTGTACAGATAAATATAATTTAGTGAGATAAAAAATAAAAACATATTATATTTATGTTCATAAATATATTTTTTGTGTAAAGAATTATATATATCGTCGGTTTGTAAGGACAGTGACATATCTCAAAAAAGGAAATTTTTCAGAATATCAATTTGAAATTTTTTTTTTCCTGAAAATTGTGAATTACTTCCATATTGTGAAATAAAAATGAAATATTCTTTTACACTTAACGAGTATGGTATTTGGGTTCCTTCACATTCTTATAAAATATCGTTACGTGTATTGCTTACTTATAAAAGAGTTAAATCCACCCTTATTTTCTGTCACTGTCAGAAGTAAAAAAAAAATCGTTTTTGGAATAGTTTCCAAGAATAATGCTGTAAGATGAAATTATACATTATTTTACTTCTTTCTGGAACGGTGACGCAACTCAAATTAAATGTTTTTACTAATAGTTAACCAGTATATTATCACCCGTAATACTGGCACAAGTCAAAACGTTACCGTATTTTAGAAAGAGTTTCTGAAAACACTCGTCCAGCGCGAAATGTGCCGTTATTACAGAAACTTTCCGTTATTATGATTCCGTTGCAACTACTTATGTCTTTTTTTTTTTTTTGGAAAGCGTTCGAGACATTCGTCTAATAAGAATAGAGGCAAGTATGAACAGTACAAAAGCGACCCTCTTCCAGATAAGACATTATTGCTTTTTGAGTTAATTTTTACAGATATCTGGAAAATGATTTTTGATATGTTTCACTCTTCTTGCAAACCGACGATATTTATATATTGAATATTTAAGGTGAATTCAGATAGAATTATATTTTGTTTAAAAATGCGTGTATTGTTATATGGAAAAAAGTCAAAAGATTAGATTCATCGACAAAACAGTCATTTAGGAATTTAGGATTACCGAGGCGAGACTTATACTGTATAACTAAACGCCTTTCTTTTTGTTTGTGGAAAAAATATCAAAAATGTCATAACAAAAACCTCCGGGCTATAGTCTCCTGAAAAAGCAAAATGAAACCATGTAATTTCTACAGTTTTCGATCAGTCTCCTATTACAGAAGTATGTAATAGATTAACACTTCTCATACCAACTTTTTCTAGCTTCTTGAAGAGCATAGAGCGGTAATGCTAGTTCTATAACAGGTCCTGCTTCTTGCGACAGTCTTATTTCACTAGGTATCACCAAATTGATGTTCTGGGTTTTATTCAAGGGCTTATTTTGATATTATTATCGCATCGTAGTAAGTGGTGATCACATCCTT
Organism: Dioctria rufipes; assembly: GCA_963924295.1. Classification (NCBI taxonomy): domain Eukaryota; kingdom Metazoa; phylum Arthropoda; class Insecta; order Diptera; family Asilidae; genus Dioctria; species Dioctria rufipes. The sequence continues at coordinate 167,919,464 of OZ002741.1, read as the reverse complement.
CTCTTTATACCCTAGATGAAAACGTAGGGTATACTAAGTTTGTTATTCCATTTGTAACGTATTGCTAGTAGAGCATAGTCTTTCGCATCCATGCATAATATTAAAAGTTATTTTGATGTTTGCATGTCCGTCTGTCCTCTCGATGACTCGAGAACGCGTTCACTTAGAGAGCTGTGATTTTGTACACGGGCTTTTTAAAAAAAGGAAATTTAAATTCGAAATAGGACCAATCAGACAACTCCTTGCCATACAAAAATTTCATTATATATGTATATTATATATATTTGACCCCTGTCTGAGAACTCGTCGTCGTAGGGAGTTGATATTTGGTATATGGTGTTTTCCTAAGATTATTAAAAAAATTCTGGGCTAAATCGGGTGTTGCCATATAAAAATTTAGGTTTTTTACATATACTGTGAAAACGATCAGTCCTAGACGTTCTTCAAAAATCCTGTGAAATTGCTTATAATCATTTTTACTGTCGGACGAACTGTTCGAGAAATATATGCAAAAAACCACTTCAATAATAAAACTTGGACACAGATGGGTGAGCAAACGAAATTACTTAGACCAATTCCTGCTTTTTTATTTTTATTTTTATGTAAATTCATGGACCTACCGCTTCATATTTGTGGTTTACCAGGTTTAATCACTAATCAATTTCCCGTTCCTTTTTGCGACGGTGTGGGTTCGCTTCTAATGCTTGACCTTCTGATGTCTTCTGAATGATTCTCCACATTTAATTGACAGATCTAGTCGAGTTAGCTGATTCGATATCCAACAATAAATACATCATGTATGCGGTTTGATCAAGGCAGGTAGAACCAAAGAAAAGAGGAGCTTGTAGATTGATATGAACCGTTACTATTGATGATTTGATTTATGCCTTGTTTTTGGATACAGTTTTCCACGCACCGGTGGTGAACATTATGTGAATCTCATTTCTATACTACCTAGTCGGGCTTCTCTGTCTCAGAAAATAGAAAATAGATTTTTAGCGAAGTGAGCGGTGTACTTTGCTTTCAATTTTGTCAATAGTCCTATATTTTTCGAGGTAGAGCAGTGTCTTTTAAAGGAAAGTTTCTCAAAATCAGTGCTTAAAAAGTACTTAAAAGCCAAACACATGAAATATACATCTCACATTCGCAAAGAATGTCCGATGTTTCATCTTCTTCGAGACATACGTAGTTTACATATATCTAATATGCCTATCTGCGATGTAGCTGTTTGTGTCCAGTGAAGACTTCTGTAATACTCTAGTTATTCACAGATATTTATTTTTTCCCAGACGGGAATCGAACCTACACTTGTTAGAATCAGTCAATGATGGATAAAGAAGAATTTTAAGAACTTTTATTTTTAACGATTCTAAATCAAATTAATACAAGAAGAAAAAACAACCGCCTCGTCCGGGGTTTGAAACCGGGACCTTCAGCTTGCCGGGCGCCTGCTCTTACCACTGAGCTAACGAGACAGATGATTTTCGCTCTTGCATTTATCAATTTGTCACTTACTAAGCCACGATTTGTTTTCAGCTGGCATTAATCAGTAACGATGAAAGCGCAGAAATAAATTGTAAATTCAATTTTTATTTATTTTGTCCCAGACGGGAATCGAACCTACACTTGTTAGAATCAGTCAATGATGGATAAAGAAGAATTTTAAGAACTTTTATTTTTAACGATTCTAAATCAAATTAATAAATATAGTACAAGAAGAAAAACAAGTGTAGGTTCGATTCCCGTCTGGGAAAAAAAATAAATAAAAATTGAATTTACAATTTATTTGTGCGCTTTCCTCGTTATTGGTTAATGCCAGCTGAAAGCAAATCGTGGCTTAGTAGGCTAGTGACAAATTGATAAATGCAGCAAGAAGGAAAATCATCTGTCTCGTTAGCTCAGTGGTAAGAGCAGTCGCCCGGCAAGCGGAATGTCCCGGTTTCAAACTCCGGACGAGGCGGGTTTTTTTTTTCTTTTTTTCTTCTTCTTCTTCTTCTTGTATTTATTAATTTGATTTAGAATCGTTAAAAATAAAAGTTCTTAAAATTCTTCTTTATCCATTATTCACAGATAGTTTCAAAATCTCCAGAATTCTCTTTTGTGGGGGTCTTTTGATGAATCTTTTCGCTTGGTTGCAACCTACCTTTAAATCCTTATATGATTCTATTTATTATGGATCTAGTTTTTTGTGGTTAGTTTGGCGGTGTTCTTATACATAATCGAAAAAAAAACTTTGGTGTCTCATCATAACTCAAAAATTATAGGAGCAGTTGGTTCACTCGTTGAGCTTCCAGCAATATAGACGTCATCGGAAAAATGTTGCACAGTCGCCATTTTGACGTATATCGCCGGGAAAAAATAATTTTGTAATGCCAATTACATGTATTTTTGTAAATCCAATTTATATCATGGTTTCGCTGAAAAAAAAAGCACGAAATATGCACTTTTTTTGTCTGTAGAGTGGCCTAACCCCTTAATTGAAAACGGCTCCTAAATGTAAGCTCCAATATTATTGACGAGGCGCTTCCAAATAAGCAAAAAACAATTATAATTCATAATAATAAAAATTGAGTCAAATTTAACAACGACATATCATTTCTCTCTTCATGCCCTCCTGAGTAAGTTTTTAACACAACTAGAATTTGACAAATTTTGGTTATTATACTCTCTGTTATATATTCTAAGTGTGTGAAGTGTGTAACTGATATTTCGTTCGTTGGTTCGGTTCGGAGCCCATGTCTTATGAGGGTCTTGAGGAAGTTGAAGAGAGGAGAGAAAGAATATATGCGCAGTTTGAAGGATCAATAATTTGAATGCAAGGGCATCAGATATTGACTCTTTTTTACTACAGAGGCAGACATACGCTGACTTTATCATTTGCGAAATATAAATTATATAATAACTGTGGGTGTGCGATCAAAAGTCAAATGATCTAGGATACTACCTGGAGCGCGTTCATTAAGTACGCTGCAACCTCAGCCGCAACAAATCCTTCTGACTTTATGAACGTATTATATTTAGCCGTTGCCAGCTTCAGAAATGTCATCATTCGAGTATGACCTAAATTTCCTGTAAATGTAAGATTGCATTTACGAAGTCGCTGAGAAAGAAGTTACCTAGTACCTAGTGCCTCACTCTGGAGAGTATCGGACACGTACAGAGGAAGTGTATGAAAATTTTCTTTCCACTCACTTTCTCCAAGCTATGGCGTCAGTGCATATTAAAAAGGGATTCCTAGCTTAGTCGCATGTTTGCATCCCCACTTGGGTGATTTAGTAGTCGATGAAATGTGGATTGGTTGAGTTACAGAAAAAATACCTCTCCACACACCACACTCCATTCCACTATGAAACCGGTGTTGCTATAGATCACATTTTATTATTTGAAAAACTGTATACAAGATATTCATCTTATAAAGTACATTCTTATAAATTAAATTATTAACCTTGTCTGATCGAACTGCGTAATGGCTCATGATTTTTGATGTGGAGGTCATGAGGGAGCAGATGCTGAGGCACTCTGTCGACTATTGTCGAAGTTAAGCGAAGTGTGTCTGTACCATACAAATCTTCGAATCCTTTCAATCTGATTATAGTCTTAAATCTTCAATTTAAAATGGGTATTTTTGTAACAGGAGTAATATGTAATTTTAAATAATTTTTAGCTTAAACAGACCTACTTACATACCCAAGATGAAATCTGGTTTTCCAATGGTTGATATTTTAAAAGATTTCAAGGATAGGCGTACCAACAAATAAAACTTTAATTCGGGAACTCCAGCCAAAACCAAATATGAACTTCATGTATTTTTCGACCTCTTTTAGTTGAGTTAGAGGGGAAAAAATCTATGCAAAATTAACGACAGACGGTACGACGAAGATTATATGCCTTGTAGTGTGTTGTTTTATGGGTAAGAAATCGCAATAATTTACAAATTCGGCTAACTACGGAGTATAGTGGCGACAGATAGAGGTTCGAAAATCAGAAACGAAGCAACACGAGTTGCTTTCAGCTCTTCAATATCCGTTGGAAAAGTAAAACTGAACGTCCAACGTAAACTTACGCAAGCCTTCGCCAATTCATTTCTCCATTGAATTTTCCGGATTGAGTGTAATGATCCTATTGTAAGATGTAGGATTGATCAAATAGTGGGAAAGACAAAACATACATTGTCATTCAGCCAATTACTTGATTGGAAACCACAAGGCCGAATTAGTTTTGAACGTGCATAATATAGATTAAGATGGTGAGATAAGATTGAGTTTCTTATAGATAAAAGCAAAATAAAGTATACATATAAGTTAGAATATACCACTAAATTATTAAAGGATCTTTCCATAAACAATTTCTAAATGAAGAATTGACCCATCATGAATATACTTATTATGTACATACGTATACAGTTGAAAACAATGCTTTGCAAATATGTACATTATATATTTAGTTCCTCCCTTTTTGTATAAATTGACAAAGTTGAGAAAAAAAATTTGGGGGAAAAACAAACTAAAACTCGCCATATTAGTCATACATCTACATATCATCGCAGACATTATAAAGGGGCGTAAGCTCCAAAGTTTCATTCTTTCCAGTAGAACAATTAAAAGAAGACTTAGTACAATTGAACCATTTCGTTTTTATACCGAAAATGGATTCCCAGAAATGACTCATACAATCAGGTAATAGTCATTTTTTCAATAGCTGGTAATGAAATCTTTAAATCAGAAGTCATTACGCGGAAATACGAACTTAAATTTAGATACGCCTCTTTGTCAGATTTTTTTTTTCGACATCCTTATTGATTACGCTACGCCCCATGATCTGTGTGTAATATTACACTAGAGGAAAACTAAGTACGCTTGTATTAAGCTTTCCGAATATCCATGGTGTGTATTTCTTTTTCACATAAAAGTGAGAAAGAGAAACTAGTCGTCTTAAATCCAAATATTCTCTGAACTTGATTTTAACTTAAAGAAACCCATACAGTAGACTTAGTAAAGAGCAACAAATTGGAGGTAACTGGAAATATTTAAAGTATGTCCTGTAAACGATAAATCAATACTATCAGGACAATCCTTCTCAACTAGTTCATGATTCGGATAAAAGAAATATAAACTGATGATGCTGTGCGTTGATATGATTAGAAATTGCTTGTACCGTGAACGATATAATCATAGTTTTTTGTCACAACATCCTTTGGCAAAAAGTTTTATTTCATGTTGCACTCACTAATTTTAAATTTTATGGGAATATTTTTTCCGAAAGAAAAAAGAAAACTCATTCATTCCTATAATTTTTACAGATTTCTTACATTCGGAAGGATGAAAAATCGCTGATTATTATTATTGTGGCAGACTGAAATGAATATCCCAGACAGCGGAAATTGAGAATTAACGTGAACTTAATTATCCAAGTTATTATTAAACTTTAATTGTTACTCCAACCTTTTAAATTTGCAAAATGAATTAACTTTTAAGCCGCTCTATTTATTTTGGCTAGATTATTGAATTGCTAGCTTTAAAAAAATATGTTGCTCTTCATTTTTTGTTTAGACACAAGGTATATATAGAATCCCATTAAAATTTTGGTACTGATAATGTATATACATTTCTATAAGAAAGACAGAGAGCGCAGAGAGTATTGTGTTCTCTGTACGGTGCTTTCCAATACATTTTCACGATATTTCGTCACTAATGGCGGAACGTGGCCCGTAATGTGAACACCCTGTATTCCATATACCTCTTTTATTTATTCAAATATTCCAAAATTTACCTGCAAAAGTGAGGATAGAGATTAATTGGCGATGAAACCTAGAAATGGTGAACAGGAAGAATATCGTAAAAGTATTAATACTAACAACTAAACATAGAACAGCGGTGAATCGCCAGAATTAACTGCCATCTTAAAAAAGATAAGAAAACACTTCTTGTTTTTTCCACAACGTACATATATATTTTTATTTTACATATATTGTAATCGCCAGCGCGTTTCGTCTAATCAGGACATTAGCAGGGCTCTTATTGTACTTAGTAAAAGTGCAAGACGATCCTCGAGAAAAGTAGCAACATCAACAGCAATTCACAATGTCGCGCTTCCAATATCTTTGATTTAAAAGTGGAAAGCGTGGCAAATAGTGGAAATAGTAGAATGCTGTAAAAGTTTCAAAGATTCAGAGGGATCAGAGGGGACCTATCAAAATATAAAACTAGAGAGGAATCTGACTGTTCACTAAAAATCTTGACTGAAGTTATTGTAGAGAAAATAAGGACTACAGTAGAACCTATAATTAAGACGATTATGCTTAGAAAAGGATATTGCTGTTAAGATTTAACCGACACCTATAGGATTATCGTGGTGCAAATCACAGACTATGGTACTTGATTTGATATTTATTCAGGTGGTTACTAATATTGAATAGAAACGTAGAAGAGTATTGGTTATGTCACGTGAAAGAGAGTAGCCAGTTCACTGCAAGAGACAATCATTTTAAAAACCTTACTAGATTATATCTTTACCATAATTCTTATATAATATTATTACATTTAATAAACTATAATTAAAATGCTGATTATTTAAATATGATATCTTCACATGTTCCGTGGACTCAAATTTAAGCAAGCTCCAGGAACCATCCTTAGAAAAATTTGATCCTGCTATGTGTAACAAAAATGAATTCACATTATCTGAAGTTAATCGAATAAGCAAAATAAACTCAGCTCGCTCAAAATTAAATATTTTTGTTTTTTATTTATTTATTGTAAAGATATAGAAATAAAAATGTTTGATATCAACAATAAAGGCAAGCACACACCGACGCGGTGGCGGTAGCGGTAGGGCTAGCGGTGATGATGGCGGTGCGGTGAATATAAGCACACACCGACGCGGTGGCACGGTTGACGAGACATACACAAAATGAAGTTAGTTATGAAAAAATAAATTTTGTATTATCCCGGTATTCTAGACGTGACAAGTCATACAGAATTTTGCTTAATTTTACTACTGAAATCAGTTCTTCACTCATTGCGAGGACTGCATTGTTTCAACTGAAAGGAATTTGGCGATGACGACGGTGAGAATGCAACATGCAGCAACTCACCGCCACCGCGTTTGGTGTGAATGCTCGCAATCATTTCTATGTTGTGCATCCCACCGCCACCACTGTCTCTACCGCTACCGCCACCGCGTCCGTGTGTGCTTGCCTTAACTCGGCTGACATTAAAATGGAAATTAATTGATTGTCTCGACAACTTGAATTATGTTGATGATTTCTGTAAGCTTGCACACAGAAATATAAACCTTAATAAAATAATATTATGTTTCGCAGCCGAAAGTAGTCTAGTAGAGACTTAATCTAGCACTTCAACCATTTGTCAAGAATCAGATTAAGTTATCCATCTATCTGTAGTTTAACGAAGCATATAAAAGAGATGATGTTTAATCAAAGATAAACAATCTGAAATCATTAAAATTCCCAATCAATGCAAAAACAGAGCGAGTCAGACATTTAAAAACATCTTAATCTCATACAATATATTCCAACTTTGCAAGTTGTATGATAAAATAAAAATGTAGAATTCAGATAGGAATAGAGCAACTTTTTTAGTTTCCCCAAAATATTAAAACTGAGACTCGTGCCGTTTTTCTGTAACAAGGTCTCATATCTAAATTACGAAGCTATAATTTCCTTCATTTACAATTTCTAGTATTAATAAAATTGTCCAAGTATAAGCTAACAAACATTGCTGGCTTCTTTTTAATTGTCGAACAATCAACTAAATTTTCTCATTTCATTTATGAAAGGGAGTCACCCTCTGTTTGAAGAAACCTTTCAAGTATTCAACGTAAAAGTAAAAATTAGATCAACTGATATGATAACACAAATCACAAATATTTGTGCGTTAGCAAATCATTGAGGTCATTTGGTAATATTTGCAATCCTACAATTGATAAAGCTGGGAAAAAAAGCAACCTGTGTCTTTTGTGCTCGAAATACAAAGATGTTAGCCTCCAAATATTGGATTCATGGAGTTTTTGTAGTGCAGTTGTATTACTTCTTTCGTGCCATTCCCCGAAAATCTAGGGGAAATACATAAGCTACGTAATGCTTAATAAAATTTAAGCAAAGAAAATCTTGCATTGAAAACTATAAGACTACAACGAATTTATGTTAAGATTTAGTACTTTCATTTAAATAACTTGAAATTTGTATTTCTTAATATTACGAAAATTAAAATTACAGGTACAATTGATTCTTTTTGCTACACTTCGCCGGCTTGAGTGTTGATAGTTTATTTTGAAATTATTAGTAGAAGTTATAATATGTATGTCTTACAAAAAAAAATCATTATTGCGAGGAAGTATACCAAGCACAAGTTGGTGACATCACAACGAGCTTTATCTGAATTCCTATTTTCGTTGTCGCTGTCATTATAATAAATTAATTAGATTGGGCAAATATGTATGGGTTTTGGTCCAAATGTCGAACAGCTATGAAATCATAGGAACAAATAACAATATGGAGTTACAAGCGTTATTGATTTAGTTTAGTTTAGTTAGTTTAGTTAGTGATTTCTGACTGATATAGTTGAAAATATTTGCTTGCCTTTCGTTACTTTCAACATTTCGAAGTTTTTCATAAAAAATATGCCAGCATTGATATGTATTGGATGTTGGATTGAAGATAGTTCAGACACAACAAGGCCCATTGTTCACCCTACAGACTATCGAGCTCATAGGTCCCAACGGGACGTTTTGCGCGTACACCTAAAACAAGCAAGGAAACGATACATATTTTTGGTTATCAGCGGACGAAGCTGAACATTAGTTATCAGCGGACGAAGCTGAACATTAGCGTGCCGGAATCGACTGCAGTACTGAAGGATTAGTTTCTCTAGACATCTATGTATATAAGTAGTGGTCTTTCGCTTTACAATTAACGCCTAAAATGAATTAATCGTGTTGCTGGTCAGAATGAAATATATATAATCTTAGGTATTAGGACGGGGACCTTATCTCGAGAAGAAAGGAAAACAAAAAAATGAAATTCACGGGATAAAATAGTTTTATTTATAGCGTTACAATTCCAAAAGAGAGGGAAGTTCAGTTCATTCTGGTGCAATAATGTTCCTAAATAGTTCATCCTTCCTTCTTCTTGGGTGATGTCGTCGTATTGATTTTTATTCTAGTAGAATATCATTTCGAGTATAATTTATAGAGAAATGATGAACCATAAATTGCTTTAAAGAAATCTTCACCCCACCTTATTGGTGGTGTACTTGTGTATTCTTGAACATATGAATTTCTTGGTAATAAAGCAGAATACCTGTTATTATAACGTGATGAAGCTCTAAAGTTTTTCTTTCCTTTCACTCTCCTGGAACCCTCTTGATTTGAAGGACGTCCAGGTCCGCTACTCTTCTCTTTCCAGGTCAACATAGGGACACTGAAAACTATCTGCCCTCAGTGTCGATTGGGTGGTTGGGGCGAGCAGAGAAGACCAAACATCTGTGCCTTCCCAATGGATGTAGGTAAGGACTGAGTGTGTGGTACGGCCTTTTGAGTTGTAGGCACGAATAATTTTGTATAAGGCTGGTGGCAGCGTCAGGTCTTCGTGGAACCTCTCCACACTCTCCGCCAATAGCCGAGGGGAGCAAGCGTGCCGCCCTGCAGTCAACGCTGTCCACCGAGTGATCTGTTAGCTCATGCTGGCAGTCTGGACTTCACTTCCAAGCAAATCACTCTCAACATAGATCCATAAAAAAGGAGTGTAAGTAATTATCTGTTGATATTATAGTGATAAATTTCTAAGTGATTTTCATGTATTTCCAGAATGAAGTGTTCGGTGAAAAATTGCCACAACAACAACAAGGTACAACGTGGCAAATCATTTTTTAGGCAAGTACAGTTATAAAATATTATTTTGTGTGCTTTACACACCTTTTTATATTAAATTAAATTAAAAATACATAACAAAAACGATGAAATATCGAAAAATTACTTCATCCACTGAGATCTGTTTACGTTTATGACAGCTAAGAAACTCCCCGGGTATGTTGGAGTAGTGACAGCGAATAAGAACATTTTCGATGGGAGCAAACGTAATATTTTCAATCATATATCTTGTTGCCCCGCTCTCTATATTAATTCTACTAGACGGCTGTACTGAGCTTTCACTACAGTGGCAACAGATACAAACACAACCAGGATTTGACTACGCTAAATTTGGCTTATCACACTTCCTGTACTCTATATATTCTAAGGTGTGCACTTCGATTCGAAATTTCATTTTTGAAAGTTCTTTAAAATAATAAAACTACGCTAAATGTCAAAACTACTAAGCGCACCGAGACACTACGCTAACAGACCGTAGCGTAAAAATGTGCACACCGATGTGCTGGGGAAATGACAACGCTTCGGTCGCCTGATCGAAATGGTGTGTAAAAATGTAACATTATGTGACATTCTGCGTGCGGCTGGCCATCAAAAACAAAAATGTGCGCAATCCAGATGTACAATAAAATGATCGTGTAATGTTATAATAACTGTTATATATGCATAAACGCATTATCATGATTTTATTGCTGAAAATAGCAGCAGGGATTTCCATTATTTCATCATGATTTAACTGACAATATATCAGTGAGCATTTTCATTATCTCAACAAGAAAATAATGTAACAACTCATCGAACTGCTTATCGAGTGATCATAGAAAAGTATATAGTAATGAGTTTAATCCCAGCTCCAGAACAAATTTCATCATTACTTCCATCTAAGGGCTCAACTCATTAATTCGTATCTACTAGGGGTTGTTTATGTAACATATTTTAAAGGATATGTTATATCTATTTATTCCAATAATACTACATTTCCAAGGTTCCCCCGTAGTGATAACTGTGGTGATCAATAAAATCTTTCTAATGACATATTTTTAATGTCCGAATGTTGGACCACAACTGCCTATTCTTCTTTGCTTAGCTTGATACAAGATTCGAGTGCATTTATTGAGTTTTGATTGTATTGGTTGTTAAATATCGATCTGTTACAGTTTATTTAGTCTTGATTTTGTTATGGAAACTGGTATATGCAATTGGTCTTCTACAATTTATTTAGTGTCTTTCCAGTTCCTTATATTCCGTCGCCTTTTTACTTTTTTTTTTAATTTTAAAGAACCGTCTTCGAAAAATTTGCTTTTAGTTTTGGTCTGAAATTTCAAATTATAATTACCTGCCATTTGAAAAGATCAATTATGCAACCCTTAGAATGGAATTAAGCCTGTTTGCGTACAATTTTAACCATCTTTTACGCGGGTAGGGATGGGTAGTGGACTGAGAAGGTAAATAAAAAGAGATTACTCTTTTGGACTTTTTACCGGGTTAAACTTAATTTTCTTCAAGAAAGAATTTTTTTTTTTGGGATATCTCCGGTATATAGCAAAAGCTAAAAAATGTTCTAATTTGTTATTTCATCACACAATCCATTAATTTTTGGTGACAAGTTTCAAGTCTTGGTTTGACTCATCAACAGGTCCCAAATAGCGAAATTGGGTGATTAGAAAAACAAATGAAAAAATGAAAAAAGAAGAAAGAAATGAAAAGTTTAAGAAAAATAGAAAAAAACAATTTTTTTATTTATTAAAAAAATTTAAAGAATTTTAAAGAAACAGATTCATTCGAAGCGAATCGAACCTGTATACGCCACGCAGTGGGCTGAAAAATGAAGAAGAAAAAGGAAGAAGAAGAAGCGTTTCGTGTCACAAGAAAACCTTCCACTCATCGGTGCAGCTTGGTTTTCTGCCTGCTGCAGATGCTTGAAAATAGATCAAACCGATCTCTTCTCATATAAACTCAGAATAAATTCTGGGTGTGAATTATATGAGGAAAAAACACTCCTATACAAGCCCAGGAGGAAAAATAAATAAAAAGAGATTACTCTTTTTGGACTTTTTACCGGGTTAAACTTAATTTTCTTCAAGAAAGAATTTTTTTTTTTGGATATCTCCGGTATATAGCAAAAGCTAAAAAATGTTCTAATTTGTTATTTCATCACACAATCCATTAATTTTTGGTGACAAGTTTCAAGTCTTGGTTTGACTCATCAACAGGTCCCAAATAGCGAAATTGGGTGATTAGAAAAACAAATGAAAAAATGAAAAAAGAAGAAAGAAATGAAAAGTTTAAGAAAAATAGAAAAAAACAATTTTTTTATTTATTAAAAAAATTTAAAGAATTTTAAAGAAACAGATTCATTCGAAGCGAATCGAACCTGTATACGCCACGCAGTGGGCTGAAAAATGAAGAAGAAAAAGGACGAAGAAGAAGCGTTTCGTGTCAGCAGAAAACCTTCCACTCATCGGTGCAGCTTGGTTTTCTGCCTGCTGCAGACGCTTGAAAATAGATCAAACCGATCTCTTCTCATATAAACTCAGAATAAATTCTGGGTGTGAATTATATGAGGAAAAAACACTCCTATACAAGCCCAGGAGGAGTCAAACCAAGACTTGAAACTTGTCACCAAAAATTAATGGATTGTGTGATGAAATAACAAATTAGAACATTTTTTAGCTTTTGCTATATACCGGAGATATCCCAAAAAAAAAAATTCTTTCTTGAAGAAAATTAAGTTTAACCCGGTAAAAAGTCCAAAAGAGTAATCTCTTTTTATTTATTTTTCCTCCTGGGCTTGTATAGGAGTGTTTTTTCCTCATATAATTCACACCCAGAATTTATTCTGAGTTTATATGAGAAGAGATCGGTTTGATCTATTTTTAAGCGTCTGCAGCAGGCAGAAAACCAAGCTGCACCGATGAGTGGAAGGTTTTCTGCTGACACGAAACGCTTCTTCTTCTTCCTTTTTCTTCTTCATTTTTCAGCCCACTGCGTGGCGTATACAGGTTCGATTCGCTTCGAATGAATCTGTTTCTTTAAAATTCTTTAAATTTTTTTAATAAATAAAAAAATTGTTTTTTTCTATTTTTCTTAAACTTTTCATTTCTTTCTTCTTCTTTTTTCATTTTTTCATTTGTTTTTCTAATCACCCAATTTCGCTATTTGGGACCTGTTGATGAGTCAAACCAAGACTTGAAACTTGTCACCAAAAATTAATGGATTGTGTGATGAAATAACAAATTAGAACATTTTTTAGCTTTTGCTATATACCGGAGATATCCCAAAAAAAAAAAATTCTTTCTTGAGAAGGTAAGTAAAGTGTCATTGCCACATGTCCTAGTTTCTTGCCGCCTTATAAATTCAAATGTGAGCTACCCATCTACGATGATACATAAGTCGTGTGAAAATAATATTTCACCAAAGATATTTCATTTTATAGATTACAACGTGCAAAAAGAAACATGTAGGATGACACCGCTGTGACAAGGAAGCTTAACGTAGAAGATTTGCAGGATGGTATCAAGCGATTGACATTTACCAAAAATTTGCAATAACATAAATCTGTACCTGTAAACGAAGAGTGGAACATATAAAAGAACTCCTGCTTAGTGAACCAAAATAAAGTCTAGTTCAACTTCAAAGAGGTCGAAAAAAAACTTTTATATCGAACCAGACCTTGCAAACGGAATAATGAAGATACATACATGTACCTCAAAAAATGACATCAACTTCACCAATGGTTTTTAGAGCCACCAAGAAGTGGAAGGAAACTATTGCTGCGTTCATTTTCTCGTCCCGAATGAATGTGTATGAATCGACATATTGATGTCATAATTTAGTTCTGTGCACATAGAAAAGGAACGAAACAGAAGTGGTTGACATTTCTATTTGACAAAACCAAGTATAAATTTATACAACATAGATCATAATTTCTCTACTCCCGTTTCATTTGATGGAGCACTAACTTACGATACACCTTTTTTAGCATTCTTGGCATTAATATTTCCAGTAAGTTACACTGGACTGATCACATCTTATCTGTTGCCAAAGAAGCATCGAAATGTCTTGGATTTCTGAAAAGGTGTAAGAAATACTTAAGCCCATCGAATCTAACGCTCCTCTACAAATCGCACATCAAACCTAGAATGGAATATAATTCCCATATCTGGGCTAGTCGCACAGCCTAAGCTTCATTGCACATTGTCCAGAAGAGAGCCTTCAACCTCAATGGCGATGTGGCAATAACTTGTCATTTCGACTCGGTCGAGCACCGCCGCAATATTGGATGCCTTTCGCTCCGTTATCGCTACATGCATGGGCAATGTTCCTATGAAATATCTAGACTGATTCCTTGTAGAATAATTCCTGCACGCAATACTGGCGTTGCAAACAGCGCACATCTTTTTATCATTAAAATTACTTTCGACCGTACTGTAAAATTCTGTTATGCTTTTTTTATCCAGAACTGTGGAACAGTCTATCATCTTCTGTCTTTCTTCCAGCATACAATTTGCGAATGTTAAAGAGTGACATACATCAGCACCTCCGCCACTCTCCTCATGCTTCCCTTCCGTTTTTCCTTCCTCTGCTAAGCTGTGCTTTGTATCATAGCGTAGTAATTGACTTATATATAAAAAAAACAAAAAAACAAAAAAAAACTCAACTATTACTACCTAGGCTAAATTGTAAACAATTCATTCACGAATACAAGTTTCTGCTTGAATCGGGGAAGAACCCAGGTGCATTCAGAACCATTCGGAGTCCGAAAAAAATGACGACAGGCCCGAGAAAAATCACGGAATGGATTTGACAAAATTCATTCTGAACCTCTGAACAAGAAAAGGAACGCAGCATAAGGCTTCAAAAAGAAAGCACTCGGCAGGATGAAATACGTCATATAGCAGAGTTTTCTAATTAGAAGACGATGTAGGTAAATACTGGAAGCAACATGATGCCTTTCAAATAAATAAAAACTCGGGAAATGTGCTGTAAACAGAAGTAGAAGGCTGCTGGCAAGCAATGAAGAGCATTTGTCTAGATGGACGACGTGAAGTGTTTTAGAACCAATCCTTTCGATTTCAATCCACAACAGAAATATGAAATACAAATGGAGCGCCTGGAAGTCTAAGCCGCAGCCGGAATGGTCATGTCGAGTGCTGACTTGATCAATGTAATTCAGCCTAAAGGTCTGAATTTTAAGGTAACCGAAAAAACTCTACCTAACATGTATCCCCTTTCCCTTTTCTCTATTTTTTAAGCATATTCAGTGAAAATGGCTTAAACATTTCATTCACAGAAGAAAATTACCTACTTTTAAACATTTATTAGCACTTTTCGATGGTTTCATGCAGAAAACGAGTAAAAAATGTTGAATATTAGGTACGCATTGTGATACTTGATTTTAAACTAAAGCTATTGGACTTCTTAAATTCGATATAAAGAACTGGTGTTAATGACGTGTTTTATGGTCAAAATGAGGGTTAACTTGAAAAAAAAAACGGTAAAAATACCGAAATTTCAAATTTGAAGTGGTAACACTCTGGAGTGAGGAGGGATATGCATATGGTGGTTGTGTTAAGTTATACGCAAAGAGCGAAGCGTTTTCTGTATAGTGTCGTACGAAAAATAGTTATGGGTAATCTACATGATACTTTATAAGCAACAAGATGTGTCATAAAATAATGGAAAAAATCACCCTATATAACCGAAACCAATAGAGTTGGCTCCTACCATTACCATACAACAGTTTTTGGTCAATATGAGTACTATCACTTATTCCAATATTACCATTTAAATCCGATATTCCATCAAATGTTTTTTTATCAGGATTTTTAAAAGTTTATCTAATTTAGTGCAACTTCAATGTAGATGTATATTGCTGGAACTATACAGTTTTTTTGTTACAATTCCAGACAGTGTTAAGGTGAATTTCGGAATAAGAGCCAAGTTCATGTCGTCGTTTCTATCCACTCAAAGTAAAATGTAAAATGATCACATTGAAGTCCTTTTCGATTTATAATTCCTGTAGATTGATATACTTGAATACAGGTAACTCCCTCGAATATCAGAAATTCATTCCTGCAGTAGATATTTCTGACACTTGCAAAATTGCGATCGCACTAAACAGACTTCGAAGTCGAAGTGTTTAATAAAAGGAAGTATTTAGAAAATTGCTTATACAGTTAACTATACTCAGGTGGATGCAATAGCACACTGTTCGAATCAAAAGTAAAATATTCTAATAAAGTGTGTTGTATTCGGAACGGCATAATCCAAGGTCAATGGATTTAAGGCCTGTTCAGCCCTGGATAACTGAAAAAAAAACCCCCATGAATAGAAAAATATATTTGAATTTTTTAAAAGCAGAAAAGCTTTTTTGGGAAATTTTAAGAATGCCATAACAGCGAAATTTTCAATTTGTATTTTTGTTTTCACAAACCCTGCAAGTATGTAAAATTTCAAAAAAATTGATGATGGGTCATGTCATACATGTCGCCTATTATTTGATACTGAATGACGCTGCAAATCACTTTTAAATTTAATGATTTATGTATCATTTTAAAGGGTATTATAAACTCAAGATTCCTAGAAATGAAGAAAAACAATCTTTCATTCAACAATTTTTTTTTAGGAATAAGCGTTCAGTCGCTAATCCTTGAACATCCTGCAAGATGTATCTTCGATATTTTTTATTTCATTTTTTTTTATAATTCCTTCATTTGTGGTCATATTGTTCCCAAAGTATAAGAGTGGTATCATGAAATTTGAGTATGCGCATGTACATATGAGTCGTTTATTTTAAAAGTGGCGCATAATTCACTTTGTTTTAAATGGAGATATTTAAGGATTTGCGTATTTAAAAATAATAATGTCAATAGATTTGTATTTGTTCTTTCAATATTTGCAAGTAAATTTCTATGAAAATTTGATTCCATATCTACGTCTACACTCATAACAGATTTAGTTGCTCCAGGTAACTACATAAGCTTTTGAAGTATCCTCGGCCACCAAAATATGTAGTGCAAGAATTCTGAAGAAATTTGGCCGCGTAAATTCGTCGAAAAAACGGCTCGCCTCTTCAGCCATGCAGCAAAGTGAAACATAAAACTATGTGCATGGCTGACATGTGTAGAGCTGTGGAGCGGCGGAGAACAGAGAGAGCAGAGCAATATTCTCTCAGTCTCAAATTATTGCTTCTTCCCATCTGTTACCTCCTGACCGCTTCCAGAATTAAGCATCTTGAGAGGCCAGAAAGAAGTTGTTCGTTGGTTTAAACTACCCGTACATAATAATAGTATGTAGTTTTATATGTCCGTTCAATGAAGCGAAACTACGAAGATTTTGAGCTGGTAATGAAGTTTTACTAAGCCTTGGGCGCAATTAATTCAAATATTCTAATTTGACTAAATGAATTTTCAGGCCGGTTCAAAAAGTGATGAGTGAGATAAAGTAAAGGACCTTATTATTTTCATCATCATTTTCATCCCCTAATAGAGGATTATTATATTCCACCTGTTTAAGCCCCCTGATGAAACATTTCATTTGTTGCACCCTTACTGTATAATTGGTTCTTTCGATTTAATATCAGTGCCTCCCTTGATAGTAACGTGAAATAAATCCGTCGGTGAAATCGAATACAAAAGGTGAACAGAACACCCTTCGTACATGCACCTTTTACGCAGCACGTGCGTACCACAGGTACGAAAATAAAATCCTGCCATTGTACTGTTTAATTTTGCTAAGTTTTTAGGGCCCATAGTTACAAACAGTTGTAAACATGTGTATTACGGAGTCTTATTTGTGATTAGAGATTAATTTTAATTGATACATTTCATCTAGCCATATTAATTGAAATCGACAGTTACAATAGATGTGCTGGAAAAATATCATGAAGATAAATACAGTAACGATGTTTTTAATTTCTACATGGCTGAACTTTTGGATAATTTTCATTATATGGAAACATGCTCTAGCATCATTTCTGTTCTTATATTACCTTTGAGTCAGTTTTCTACTATAAATATCACATACCTGTTACTGTAATGAAGCGGGGACTATTTTCTTCTGTTGGACTTTGAGACTGAACTACAGTGACTTGTGCACCAACTTGTTGAGACAATGACGATGTACTCTCAGAAGGAGATAGATCTGAGTCTATTGTAGTTACTTCAGGAATGGTTGTAGGTGATTCACTGCTAGAGTCTGAAGTATCCAATGGCACAACATCTACTACCGTGACTCCGGAATCATGCGTTTGGAGAATTTTTTTCTGAAATTTTATGTGAAAAAATTATATTTTGTAAATATAAGTGTAAAAATATTATAAAAAATAAAGTAAGGTAAAATATTTTCTAATATTATTTATATTATATTATCCACTTATGAGGCAAAGACTCTCAATCTCTAGCTTTTTCACTACTGCTGAAGATAAAGAAGATTCAGGCTTCCTGCTGAATAACATCGGAAGTAATATTTAGCTCAATTAAAAATATGTATTGCATTTTGTTGTAATAGCTGCATTAAGAGAGCCATAAGGACGAGATAAATCGCAATAGGTTTAATGATGGCCGCGTAGAAATCTACTGTTGAGTTCCTTTTCTTGTTTCAATTCAATACATTTTAATTTATTTTATATTATATTATCTTGGACTTAAATATATACCTGGCACTTTCCAAAGCATCCTCTTCATTTTCTAATGAGCAAACGGTATAAATTTAAATCCGAGCTTGTCTAATATTAAACACACATTAGGTCTGTCTGTTTACTTTTGAGTAAAAATCTTTGTGTAAAAATCAAGTAAAAACTTTTATGTGGTAGAGGGGATAAGTCAAGAAAAGTTACCAGACACTTTTCGAGTAAATTTTGTTTAGCTTGTCATGTGTCAAAAATTTGGCTGCTACCTTTCCGTCTAAAACAGAAAACAATTAATTAATTTGAAATACGTTTTAAAAAACCCACCCTCTTTAATATTTTTTTTTTAATTTCGACTCTTTAGATTATCATTTTACATTCTTTCGATAACCTAACAAACGGCTTAACCTCAAATTTAATACTTTTGACAGTCAGCTGATTGCATATCAAAGTTACACATCCTCTTGATCATGAGTAAAAATGTGCAACTTTGTGCAAGAGGGGAAACGTATAAATTTACTCGATTTTTACTAGTTAAAAGTAAACAGACGGTTTGTGAGTAAAAATGCGTAAAAGTTTTTACACCGAGTAAAAACTTTCGAGTAAACAGACAGACCTATTATTGGTTGGGCATGACTGAGTCCATTCACGCAAATCACCTTAAACGAGGAATGCAATATACAATCTTTTTATTCGTTTTAAAATTTTTGGTTATTATATTTAAAGTTATATAAATATAAGAATGTACCCATCAACAATACTCAGCGATAATAAAATAAATACTCCTGTAATGTATGTTAGTATATAATAGCATGATTTAAAAAATTAAGAACATCGGATATAAATATTAATTAATATTAACAGAAATGTGAGACTTGAACATACAATACATATACTATAATATATTTTCACTCCCCTTCCTCTATTAAGGAACAGAACTGCTACATAAAGTAAGTGCCTGATCCCCTACACTCGGCTTTGTATAAACATTAGTTACCAGGTGTATAAGATAGTTGTATATTCCTGCTCCCTGTTGTGGAACCGACCAATAGCATAATTAGTTGCCAACCAGATAAAGAAGCTATTCACATATGTAAGCAATTATGGGTATATATTTCAATCCCAGCTCCTTTTTACAAACATAGTTTGGTGGATTTGGTACCTGTACGATCCCCTATATCACAATGCTGACTTTATCCATGCAGTCCATGCATGCATGCCCAGACATATAGCCAAATTTAAACAATATAAAAAATTTAATTTTCTAGGTTAATTATTTTAAAGGAAAACTCCGATCTTTGTTATATTAATCTTTATTTCCTTGAAGTTTCGGGCTTTGGTTTAGTACGCTTCTTCAGGAGCTACGTACATATAAGAAATATTAAATAACATAATAAGATTTCTTTTACCTATGTTTTCGATGGTACGAAAGGATTTTTTTAAAAATATGGAAACATTAAACACGTTAACTGGACATATAAGTAAACAAATAATACAGACCGCAGATGAATGATGTTTGAAATTGTTTAGCATGTTACGTTGTAAAGTTTCCGTCTTCTTAGTATGCTATGGTAGTGTTTGTTGATTAGATTTGTGTCTTGTCTTAAATTAGTTAAATTCTTTTTTTCCATGTAGATGTGTTTTGAATTCCTGTGATAGGTAACACAATGCCCTTTCCTCACATGCATATCCTGTTCGGATAACTATCACATTTCCGGAGCAGTAAACTTGAGTATGAAAAATTGATTTTTTTTCTCAAAATTTTCATTTCCCGCCATTTTACGCGGAATATAGTTTATTAACATGTGAATTTTAATGCTTTTCGGAATAACTCATCCTATCCTCTTTATAATGGCATACTATTTATTACTACCACTCGTTAAACAAAGTCATACAAAATTAAATAAATCTTGTCATTCCAATCCATACCTCTTGGCCCTCACCCTGCAATTTTCATAAACTTCCACATGACGTACACGGAATACACATTATTACAACCGTATACATAAAACAAAATTACTAATGGTGTGTAATTAGACAGCTTCGCACAGATTTTACAATAAAGAGCAATAACAAATTGAAGATAAAAATCAATGACCACATAAGTATAGAGAAATAAAATTTTTCATCACTAAGATCTTAAAGATCTTACTCACTCATTTTACTCGAGGCTCTCGCGCTGTTAGATTTTTTTTTTTTTTTTTATTTTTTATTTTTATTTTTTTTGTAAATTTGGCAGCACGAAGTGGTACTGGTAGTGGGGGGGTTCTCCTGAGCACAACGGGCACCGGCGACCCTCATTAGTACGACAACTCAACGCGTAGTATCCATTTCTGTAAAATATGTCAGTAATGAATGCCGCCAAGTACGACGAGCGCAATTTCCGGCAACAAAATCATGGGATCCATGTTTTGGGATATAAAAGGGATCATTAATCAAAGTTTTGCCTCAAAGGGAAACGATTAATTCAGCACGATATTGTGAGCCATGGTGGAACAGCATACGCCAAGGGCTGCGTGGCTGACGGGGTGCTCAGTCGCTAGTATGCGAACTCTGAATACCAGGCGACCTCCAGTTTTAATTAGCGGGTGACAGTCTTTCTCCGCAACTCGTGGGACCCAATATGGTTCTTTTAGATATTAACAAATCCACTTCTATTAAGTGCGTAACAAATCCACGGATGTCTGAGGAACCGGAGAATTTTATCCCTGAGATCTCGACATGTATGGAAAATCTCCTCCTGCAGGGGAGCTCGGCCTATTATGAGGGCGGTGTGACCCCCATGGAGAGCACTCATGCTCTTAATAGGTCAGGGCAACTTAACTTGGGCGGACTAGCTGATGACTGATGTTGTAACCTTAAAAGTCGGAAGGCGCTGGCAGCAGAAGCGGGACTTCCCGAGGTAGGAGTGCTGATAGAGCAGAGAGGAAGAGAAGGGAAGGAGCTAAGGATATGGCTAATGATGTCCCTGGGCATTCTCCTTTTTCCTCTTCGCAGGTGGTCGATGGTCCGGCTAGGCAGGTAGTGGAAAGTGGTAGTGAGCCTCCTGGCGTCGGTAAACTGAGCACTGCGAAGAGGAACGAATCCTTTCTTACGAAGAGAAAGGGCGTAGGGAAGAAGTCCACATGAATGGACTTCTCTTCACCCAGATTAACCTGCAACACAACAAGGCGGCGTCTACTTTGTTATGGCGTTGCCTTGCTAACTTGAGTAGAAAACCCCAAGAACAAAAAGTGGGTCTGGAAGGATCATATCCGCGGAGGCGCAAGGCGTTCAAATCCTGTATGACACCACGTCCTCTATTCCTCGGGCTTGTGTTGTTGCCACAAAAGAAGTTGTGGTGACCTTATTGCCTCATTTGTGCAATAGGGACACTACATCGATCAAGCTCTCCTCCAATAAGGATGAAGTCAATAAGGAAATCCTTGTTGTCTCAGCATATTTCCCGTATGACTCCGCTGCTCTCCCTCCTACTGAGGGAGTAAGGCAAGCGGTTGAGTATGCGAGGTCTAATCGGCTTGGAGTTTGGTTGGTTGTGATGCCAACGCTCTTCACATTGTCTGGGGCAGCTCAGACACTAACTATCGGGGTGGGCAACTGCTGGAGCTCCACGCTCGCCTCTCCGGCGGAAAAAATCAGGAGTATTGCCGTCTTGGAGAAGGCAGTAGGAAGGCTGCAATCAGCTGTGAGTGAGGCATTCGAAGCTTCCTGTCCTATTAGTACGGACATTGGAAGGAAACCTATGCCGTGGTGGAACGGCAGTCTTAGTGAACTCCGTAAGGCTTCCAGAAGGCTTTTTAATAAGACCAGAAGGACTGGCTCGGAGGAAGGCTACCACGAGACTCAGAGTAACTACAGGAGGCTTGTTAGGAAATCAAAAAGACAGGCCTTTGTAGACTTCTGTGAGGAGCTTGACGACTATCGTGAACAGGCTAGGCTGCTTAGGGCTCTGAGGAGTGACCCGTCGGCCAGGCTGAATGTTCTAAGAAGGCCAGATGGCTCCTTGATGGCATCGAAGGAAGAAGCCTGTAGACTTCTTCTTTCGACGCATTTCCCAGACTGTAGGCTTCCAGAAGACCTGCAGTTGTGTGGCGAACATCCCTTACCTCTCTGCACTGGTGGTGATTGGTCCACTGCTGCCAAGATAGTTGACGTCGAGAAGGTGAAATGGTCAATTTCAACCTTCTCGGCTTTTAAAGCCCCGGGTCCAGATGGTATTCTGCCGGTCCTTCATAAGGCAGAGGGCGTTGTGCTGGTTCCATGCATCGATTCCATTTTCAGGGATGTATCGCTTTTGGATATGTCCCTGAGGTGTGGAGGAAGGTGAGAGTTGCCTTCGTTTCGAAGCTTGGTAGTGGACTGGGAACCTTTCTGGACATCGAGGGGGATTTTTACAGGGCCACCCCCGAGTCGCTATGTGAGGCATGTCGACATGATGTTGACCGCACTATAGTGCGATGGATCGAATAAATGTTAAGACGACGATGTGGAGTGGGACGTGGCATTCTCATGTGAAAGTATGAAGATGATATCCCTCTGTTCATTTCCAGGCACAGCATGACTGCTGCGTGCGTAACGAGGCCTCAATATTGTTGAGGACTGGTGCACCCGTCATGATATGACAGTAAACCCAACAAAGACCAGCTTGGTGCTCTTCTCCAGAAGACGTAAGTTTTTTGTACTTTATTTTCCAAAGCCGTTTGGACACACTCTGCACCTCTCTCCTTATATCAAGCAGCTTGGAGTCTTCCTCGACTCGAAGCTGACATGGGGATTGCACGTAGATGAAAAAGTTAATGCGGATACGAGGGTCTTCGCTCAATGCAGGAGAACCTTTGGCTGCACATGAGGAATGAGGCCGAGGGTTGTGCACTGGATGTACACCTCGATCATTAGACCCATGCTTACATATGCCTCCTGTGTATAGTGGCCGAGGACGCTTGTGGGGACTGCGATCCGCAAGCAGACGGGCCTGCAATGGCTTGCCTGCTTGGCCATTACGGGCTCCATGCGATCTACAGCTAATGCTGCTCTTGAGGTCCTACTTAATCTGCCATCCCTGGATCTTGTCATTCAGGTAGATGGCAAAAATTGCTGTGTGCAGATTGCACTCATGGGGATGTTGGGACAACGACTGGACTCGCTCTTCTCATTGCTCTCTGGCGTATGGGCTGGACTTGGAAAACCCTCTGGCCAGTATACCACGTGATGCGATGGTACCTGAGCTTCGTTTCGGGCGTTATTTCTCTGTGAGCTTTCCTGTAAGGTAATCGTGGACTGAGGGTAATGCCTTATCGAGCCTTCCTCGGTTCGCTCTAAAAATTTTCACCGACGGCTCTCTCACTAATGAGGGAGCTGGGGCTGTTGTCTACTTTCCTGAGCCTGATATTGGGATGGAGTACTCACTTCGTAGACATACCACTGTCTTTCAGGCTGAAGTCTTCACCATATCAATGGCAGCTAAGTTAGCCCTTGATATGCAAATCAAGGGGACGGACATTGCTATCCTTTCGGATAGTCAGGCAGCCTTGATGGCTCTGAGTTTCCCTCGGATAACATCTAAGTTACTGGTGGATTGTAGGTCGTCTGTGGATTTGTTGTGGATCCACAACAAGGTGTCCCTTCTGTGAGTTCCTGGTCACATGGGGATCATAGGGAATGAAAAGGCTAACCTTTTAGCTAAGACTGGCTCTGATTCTCCGTCCCTCGGATCGGAACAATTGTTTGATCAGCTTACCTCAAGGAATCGCGTGGTATACCGGAAGGTATCTTGTTCTGAATCACCATGTACATATATATATTTTTTTAAATATTTTTAATTTTTTTGTGCATGATAATGTTTTTTTTATTTTTTATTTTTTTTTTGTGAAGGGTATACATATAGGCGGTACAAGCCACTGTCATTCGCTTTGTGAGCTTACTACTTACTTACTGGTTAAAGAGTAGATCTGTATGCTATGATGTAGTTAAATACTAGCTTCTTTTTTTAGTTCTTAGATTTTTCTCTCTTTTAGTAAGAATACAGATACCTTGTCTGTATCATAAGAAGCTTATGGATGCACGGGTCAGCACCTTTTATACTAGTATATAGTTTTTCTCCGGTATAAGCAAACAGAAAAAAAATAATTTTGCTATACATACATATATAAATGTTTGTATTAATTGATCGAAGTAGAATTAATTAGTAGCTCTGCAGAGCACAGGAAATTGCCAATTGAATTGATTTGTAGGGTGCATATAAGTAGAAAAGTTTTGAAAGTATATATAGAGAAAATAATCAAGGTGCCTTCACTGTAATTCTTCCAAAACACTTAACCTGTCAAACTTTGTCCCAAAATGAATCAAGTTCTAAAAAATTGTTTATTTTCTCTATTCTTTCAAAACCATTTCTATTTCCATGCATCCTACCATTCAATTCAATTTGCAATCTCCTGTGATCTGCAGAACACTGCACAGAACCAAAAGAACACAGATAGTGTAGTGTATACATACAGGTATACTATAGTATGGAATATTCATAATTTTTGTTTAGATCATGAAAGTGAAATATAATAAAGTGAATAATAATAATCTATTTGTCAGTAAATATTTGTATGTATTTAAGTGCAAAGCCATGAGCGGCTAGTTGTAGAGTGTAGTTCGAGTTCTTATAGACACAGAAGATGAGGGGCTCCACCTAGGTTATATGAGGTGTACTGATGCTGACAAGATTCTGGGAAGCATGTCATGGAATATTTTTAATCGCTTCATAGCTTTTTTCGCGCGATTTGTTTACACTCCTTAAGTGATCAACCAGGTACTACTACAACCATCCTAAATTCCTGAACTTTAGCATTCGAAGGATCAACCTGGATCCAAACCTGGTGTAAAACTATGAGTGGCTGGAAATGTGTAGTTGGAGTGCTTGTAGACACAATAGATGAGGGGTTCCACCTAGCTTAGATGGGGTGTACTGAGGCTGGCAAGATTCTGGGAAGTATGTCATGAAATATTTTTAATCGCTTCATTCCTAATTCCTGAACTTTAGCATCCGAAGTTTCAACCTGGATCCCGACTTCTACTCGTCCCCAAAGTGCTTTAAAATCCTTGTATACGACCTTCTTATTTAGTATTGTGATGGCACCCCAGCCGGTAGGTAAGGCCTGAGACGTCGTTACAACATAATTATCGAACAGTATTCAGTACATTGCTTGCACTCAATAAGTCTAGTCTATTTCTAATTATTTTAAAATAACCTTATCTTCTTTGAATTTTTTTAGCAGTGAAGCCAATGTTCCGTTTAAATTTTAATTCAAAATCAACAAATACCTACATATTTAATTTCACTAACCAGTTCAATTTTAGCTTATGCATTAATGACCATTCTGAAGTAGTTCTCGATGTAAACGTCCACTTATATGTAGATGACGCCCTATTGGACTCGTTGAGGATTGTGTTGAGCGAATAAATCGTGATTTGAACAGACTTCATGAATAGTGTGTGGCAAATGGGATGATACTAAACTCTTTAAAATCAAATTGTACATATCTATATGGGAGCGACTTTGATTGGTATATAGTTCGATCAGTATTGTAGAATAATCTTCCCCTACCTGTGCCCAGTAATATTATCTCTCTCGGAACGGCATTTAGTCAGGATATGAATTGCAGTGATAATGTTAGTAGAATAATTGAAAAAGCTTACTGGTACAGGGACCCCAATGCACGGGAGAAAAGAGCTGAAAAATTAAATTCTTAGAATATGTTACATTATATTCCACCTTATTATGTGCATAAAATGTTTAGAGGATAATATTTCGCAGACGTGTTCATTTTCACACATAAAAAAGCCAAAAAGCTGTAAGAATGACATTCGAAGTTAATATTCGAAAATACTCATTCACTTTTTTAAGGAATCATTTTATTTTCAAATTGTGAGTGAAAGAAGTGACTGAAGTGAATCACTCACAAATTAGCTGAATCTCCGTACAGGAGTGACATGAAGAGATGCCGTATCTACTGTATCATTTAGAGCAGAGTTGTTAAAGAATGCAGCTTATTTTCGTTTTAATTCAAAGGAATGAAGAATGCATATTTTGCATGTTTTCATTTGTCTTCAGTATTATGAATTAGGAAATACAACTCCACATTCCTCAAAAAATATTACCCAATGCATTCTTTTTCCTTTTAGAAAAAGAATGTATTACTTTGAACTGCATTACTCTGGAATGCATTGCATTCATTGAAGTCTGTGTGAATTCACTTGCATTCATTTGCATTTACTTGAATTCAGTGAAATTATTCCATGAAATTATTTTGTGAATAAGAATGAAAGAACTAATAAAGCACTTTTAAGTATATGAAAGATTGAGCACAAATAGGTCTGTAATGCCCTTCACTGGGGCTGCACGCGCGCTATAATGAAAAACAAAATTCATAATGCTTTGTAGCTTACTGCAACTGGGACAAGGAAGGAACCATAGAAATAGCTAGAGAATTAATTGTGTATACTATAAAAAATAACAACCCCCGATGGATAGATTATCATATAAACGGTAAAACACAACTCATGGTTTTTGTAACACCTCAGGAAAGGTTTGTGCGGCATTAAAAAACAAGCAGGATTTTAACAAATGTAAGTAGTAGTGCCCAATATAGGTCATCCAGAATCATAATTAATTTCGGTGAAACTGTCTGGACCTACACCATCAGATTTATTAGATTAAGTACATAACCTCGATAATTCCATCAAAGCCAACACAACGAAAAAAGAGCAAATGAGCTTACACGAGAAGTATCGAACAAGTTGAAGTCGGTGATTGTGAATGACGAGTTAAGATCAACCGACATAATATGTTCATCTGTTGAATTTATATTAAGTTCATTGTATTTATAGGAGGTGTTTCTGCACACTGTATGAAGTTTTTCAATAACATCTTAGGAGAAGCTTTGAGTAAAATTCTGAATGGGAATGATGTTAATTATTAAGATGAAAAATAGTCTGATTTCTTTAAGTTCAATATAAATAATTATACACATTCAATTACACTTATATTATGATATAAAATATATTGTAATATGCTCATACTACGAAATTAACTTTCGTTAGGCAATTCAGGAATGAATGTATACTTGTGGACAGCAAAGAAGCCGCTAAGATTTGCAAGACTTTTATAATTACACCAATGTTCAACTAGCGAGCTTAGCGAAACTCAATTGGTAAAAATAAATGGATAAAACTTAGAGCCTATGCTTAGACTGAGCCTAGGCACCAATTACAAAACTTGAAACAGACAAGAAAGCATCTGAATGCGAGCAAAATTTATATGTAATGTAATGTAATGTAATGTAATGTCCAAGTTTTTAATATCATACTGAGGATAAATGTTTAGTATACTTGGACAAATTTTTAAGACTACTGTTTTAAGTATTTTATTATTGTTCAAATCAAATGTAATTAGTCCAGAAACTTTAGGATTTCACTTCGGAAAAAGTCCAACCAAGCTGTCCAAATAAGATGCGAAAAGTACCCGGAATTTGGTTGTCCGCATAACTTGTGACAGCCCTAAAAGGGGGAAAATTGACTTTTTTTCAGTGTTTTGCGAATTTCTTCGTTCCTGTCGGTCTTACGGATATAAGGTATACAGGGTGTTTCCGCCTAGGAGGTCAATAGAGCAGGAGGTGATAGTACTCACCCAGCCAAACAAAAAAATGTACAGGGTGATTAAGAAAAAAAGTTAGTTTTTCACAAAACACCCTGTCTCTTAAAAAGTACAGGGCGTACGGTCACAGTTAAAAGCTCATTGTATGTAGAACTTCATGGCCTTTCCAACGACCGCTCAACCAGTATATAGTTTTTATAAAAAAGTTATGTTAACGACCTTTTTACCAAAATAATAGAGGCCAAAATAAAAAATAAATGTAAGAAAATCCGTAATTTTTAGTTTATACAACCATAACTCTTGAAAGGAGGTGGTATGGGGCTAATTGAGCAGTTATTCGAAAGGCCATGAAGTTCTGCATACAATAAGCTCTTAAGTGTGACCGTACGTCATGTAATTTTTAAGATACAAAATATTTTGTAAAAAAACTAACTTTTTTTCTTAATCACCCTGTAACTTCTAAACGGTTGATATGCCCCCCCCCCCCGACTGCCATACAATTTTTTGTTTGCTTAGGTGAGTACTATCTCCTCCTGCTCTATTGACCTCCTAGGCGGAAACACCCTGTAGGGGAAGATCGGGTAGCCCCGGACACTTAAATGAATTGCAAAAAAGTACGAATAAACAAAATTACTGTCTTTATTTCACTCTTAAAACAAAACTAGGAACTTCTTCAATCACATTAATTAAAAATTATTTATCATATACATTGCTTTTCAAGAAATATTTAAAAAATACTTTGGTCTTGTATTTTTGGCGGCAGAAACAAAGGCGGGTAGCCCCGGACATAGTAATCACTGGTGACCCAATAGTTTTTTGGCCTTACAAACATCACAATAATATTGAACATCTGAAGAATCTATATCAACACAATCTTCATGAGCCCAGTCTTTGCATTCATGACACTGAATCCAGTCCTCTTCAAATGTTTCTCCACATATGATGCATTCGGTTTCTTTTTCTTGATCTTCTTGGAAAAGGCTTTGAATATTTTTCGCTGTTTTCAGCGTCTTTTTAGCGCCTTTACCTTTTTGTTTCTTAGCTTCGTCTTTTTTAGTGTTTTTACTTTTCTGTCTTTCCTCCAGATCTTTTTTATATGGTGAAGATGTTAAAATCTCGCTCCTTTGGGTTCTTCGAGCCCGCGTTACCAAGCGTTTTTTTGATGCATCAGGAAATGGTGACAACTGTTGTAATACACCTATTGAACTTGTTGAAGGCACTGGTTCAGTTGCAAGCAATGCACGACTAGTGGAGGGCATTGGCGATGAAGAATGGGCCGCTGAAGGCTGATTGGGCATATTGTCTCTAGAAAAAGCTTCTTGCGCAACGTCTGTCATCATTGATGGCAAAAAATCAATCTCAGTGAAGATTTCAGGGTTGAAAGGATAAATTCCTGTGCATTTGAAACCGTTTTGTGCTATGTCAAGCCTTGCTGCTCTGCTAAAGGCTTCGTCCACAAGTGCAGCAATATCATAGTCAGTAATTCTACCCCCGGATTTCTTCGCATCCACGCTGAACTTGCAGTTGCAAATGCGGCCTTAAAAGGTTTAAAAAATGTCCTGTCCAACGGCTGTAATTTATGAGTTGTATGAAGAGGTGTGCTAAGCATATGAATGTGATATTTCCGTGCATATTCTATAACTGCCAGCTCTTTATGGCTAGCATGGCCATCTAAGATTAAGAGGATAGGATTTGTTTCTGTAGGCTGAACATGCTGTTTAAAATGCTGCAACCATTGCAAAAACACGTCACCGTTCATCCATCCGCTCTCTTGTGGAATCGCAATACTATCTGGTGGAGCTCCTATCATCAAGCGACCGTTCTTATCCATTTTCTTCCGAGGAAAAATGAAAAGGGGTGGTATAAAATGGCCATTGACATTCATTGCAAAAGTTAATGTAATATTTCGACCTCTTTCTGCAGACGTTAATTTGCCAACCTGCTTTTTACCTTTTATCGAAATGACTTTATCATTTTTATGCACATTTTATACGCCTGTTTCATCGGCGTTGTAAATTCGAGAAGGAGAGAATTTGTATTTCTCTTGAAGGTGAACAAGCTGATCAAAGAAACGGTTAACTTGCGGTTTATTAAACCCAACAGCCCGCGCAATGCTAGTCGATTCGGGAGTTCTTAAAACCATATTCGGATATTTTTTGGTAAAACTGTAAAAGAAGTCTTTTCCTGCCATTCTTTTCTCTTTATTAAATTTATGAGGGATTTTGAGACTTTCTGCTAGATCAAATGCTAATTTAAAAAACTCCTTCCTACTCAATGGCATTAGACGATTGTCCAGTTCTTTAACGTATTCATATAGTTGCATAGAAAAGTTCTCAGAAAATGTGGATTCAAATCGCCCCAACTTCGGGTGAAAAGTAATCTCTTTGCCATTTTTCAAAACTTTCAGACGATCGTGAA
The DNA here is from genome assembly GCA_963924295.1 of Dioctria rufipes. NCBI lineage: Eukaryota > Metazoa > Arthropoda > Insecta > Diptera > Asilidae > Dioctria > Dioctria rufipes. Next base: position 167,888,892 of record OZ002741.1, on the reverse strand, counting down.
GTGAGCTTTTTGGTACATCATACCTGTCTGCCGCTTGTCTTACTGATAACTTGCCATCCATCACACATTTAACTGCTTCTTTCATTTTATTTTCGTCCCATTTACCTCTATTACTAATTCTTCCCATAAATTTTGGCATATTTCTAATCTTTCTGCAACAATAGTAAAAACATTTCAAATTAGTGTCCATAAATAAGCAAACTGACAAGACAATTGTAGTTTGTTACACAATATTGAGGAATACAAAACTTAACACCACGTCCGGAGGTACCCGACATTATCATGTCCGGGGGTACCCGATCGCTATCAGGCAAAATTTTTAAACATAGCTCTTAAATAGTACAGGAAATGTTATAAATATTATTACAACCTTAAAATATATAACATTTCCTACAACATTAAACAAAAGACAAATATGCACACTTACTTACTGAACTTGATAACCTTCAATGAAGTTTGACAGGATTGACGAAAATTGTTTACCAAGAACAAAGACACACTCACGTATAACTTACTCGCCGCCTACGTTGCAACTGAGTTGGATTTATTTTCATTCCAGAGGGCGCACATTTAAAATGAAACATTACCAAACCAACGCAACGTGGTTAGTTTCTTAGAAAATTAAATGTCCGCGGTTACCCGCCGTCCGGGGCTACCCGATCTTCCCCTATATATATAAAAGAAAGAGCTGGAAACTCTCTATGAAAAATTTGGAATAAAGTTCATTGATAACACTAATAGTTTTCCCGTTTTGACATTTTTATAGACATATTTTATAGACATATTTATAAATAATACAATAGTATATTCAAGTATGCAATATTAATATTCCTGTTTTTGATTTTCTTATTCTACCATTATAAAGATGTAATAGTCTACAGTAAAAATATTATGGTTGTCAGGTCAGGTCTTTTCCTTCGTGAATATTTAGGAATACATAACTAAAACAAAATTTCTGGCAGCTCATTCTCTTTCGGTTCTTCCTATTTTTTCTCGAATTGTTCTTGATTTTCTCATGGGACTGATTGGAAAATCCAAGATTGCTCGGAATTAACAGAATCGGCTTCTGGGTCGTCGATATCATTTCGTTTTTCTATGGAATCTTCGATTGGGGCAGTATTCATACAAGATGTGCCTCGACAATTGCCGCAAACTGCTGAAAATTGGAGGCCCCACTTTCGCAAGCCGCAAAATGCGCCACAGGCTTTCGAACAATTACAAAAAATCATGTTCAAAACACGCTCCGGGGCAGAGGCTTGCGATTTTTTTATTGGCTTTAGTATACCGTTTTTGAGTGCCCATCCCCAATCAACTAATTTTCCCACCAATACTGCACCTAGTAGTAAACACGGTGCTCTTTAGCTGCGTCAGTTGTTGGGGTAATAAACTCAAATTTACCGACTTTTTTCTGCCTATAGTTCAGATAACGGTATGCGTTCAAGTCATCTTGTTTAACTGAGGCGCCATACACAGTTAGAAAGATTCTCGAAAAGCATCACTCTGGTTAAAAAATTGTGCTGCAGCACGTAGGTCTTGACGTTTTGCGAAAAATTTCAGAGCCGCAGTTTCCCGTTTATGAAAAACTTTGAGAATATTAAAGCTTTCGCTCGACTTTTCCCTTGCCCGGTTTGAGGAAGAAAATCTTCCCCAACAACAACACTGCAAAGCTGTTTCAATTATTGAAACGTCAACATCATCTTGAGTGTGTTTATAACAACAAAATTATTAGGTTCGAACTTGACAGACAACATCGAAATCAATCTGGGCTTGCTGTTATTTTTGAAAAGGAATATTTCTTGGCTTACTGTGAAAGTCATCGTCTCGTCGAGGTAGGTGTCAACAGATGAAGATTTTGTTGTTCGACGACGTTGCTCCATAGCTTTCACGCTGTTGATGTTATTGTTGCACCCATCAAAACCTATGAAACCGTAATTATAATACCTTTGTTCATAACCAATATATTTTGCACAAATCGAATCGAAAGATTCATTCAGATACCACACAACCTGATGTAAGAGAAATCCTCCGTCGATGATGTATGTAAATTTTTTAAAATCAAGTTCAGCTACCGATACCTTGAAGACGTCAAACAAAGCTGACATAACAACAATATTACAATCAATTTAAAAATTATCTGAGAATTTTACTTTCAAGAGCTAGTGGGATTTTTGTTATCATATTGGAAATATAATCACAGTCTTGTCGTCTTGCTTCAGCTAGCACCTTTCTGACATACATTTTTATTTTTGAAAATACGTTTTCAATAGAGTTCAACATTGGCAAATACGGTGATAAATATTTCAGCTGGTAAGATGATTTCTCTATAATTTTACGAACTTCCCCTGTCTTATGAATTCTAGCAGTGTCCAATATTATCCATTGAGTTTCCATGTCGTCTAAATAATTTGCTGAAGAGTTCACAAAGAAACACACAAAATTTTGAAGAATTACATGTTGAAATTTAGCTCGAGTACCTGCATATGATCTTGTACTTGTATCACTAATGGCGTTAAATTTGCAAGTATGCTGACTGTTGTCTATCTGGAACTTGTCTCACAAGTGCCAATGGAGCTCCTAGATGATCCGAACAGTCCTCCAATTCTAATTCTCTCTCGCATCTGTATAGCCGTATTCCTTTTGATTGAAACGGCATTCATCAATAAATATAAAATTCCTTCAGTTCATATGAATTGAGTTGTTAAATTCTCTCTCATAAATTTTTCTTAGCAGTAAGGTGTTCTATCCACTTCAACCCGAGTCAATTTTAAAGTAATTTTTAATGTTTGCAATTCATTAAAAACGGTGGTTTGTAACAAATGAATATTTTCTCTAGCCAATTTTCCGTTCATTTATAGAAGAGTAATACCGTAGGCAGATGGACAAAATCAATGATCATTCATTCCCAATTGATTTTTTCCAAAATCAAGTTACACAAGATTTTGTGAATTAAAACGAAAGTCCTGTCAATTTTTATATGTAATTGACAGCACATTTTTAATAATTAAAGTTCAAATTCATAGGTAAAGCGATTTTTGAAAAATTCAATTACGAACGAATGATCATTGATTTTGCCCGTCTGCCGTGGGTATAAACGTTTAAGCTCTACAATGTTTTCAATTCGATTTAATTGCTTTTGTGTTAAATTTTACTTTATTTTTACCACCTCCAGATCGAGCATTTATTTCATTTCCATTTTATCGTCGTATAACATTTGTATTGTAACGTATAACAGAATTGATATTTCCATTAGTGGTTTTGTAGTTTGCTTACAGTGACGAAGAGAATTATTTTCTTTTCTGTTACTGTCAGTTTCATTCAAGATTATAGAAATATTAACAAGCAAGGACTAGTACTGAGGTCTGTGGTAAACTAAATTTTCATATAAATTTTAACGACACCAGTACGAAGATAAACATGTTGATTTGGCTTGTTGGTCTTGATTAGAGGGGGCACCAACATTAAGTCTTCAACCAATTTAACTTTAATTTATCGGCCCAGGTCGTTCTTTAGCACGCTAAAAATATTTCTTGATAGATTTCTAAGAAATGTCAACAACGAAAAACAAGAAAATACAGTCAAACCTTAAATCGAAATCGCACCTGCTAGTGAAATCAATTCGAATTAAGGAGGGTGGGGGGAATTTCGAAGTAAGGAGTTTTCATTAAAAATGTTGTGATTTTTTTAATGCTTTGTACTTTTTTTCATATGCATTTTTTTTTACTGTTTCTTCTGTGTATAATCTTATATCTTATTATTGCAAAATCATTCAATGGTGTTTAAGGACATTTGTACCTTATCTGGAACTCCGTTATTATTTCGATTGCAGACTAAAAAATGCATATTCAGAAATGTAGAATAAAAAAAAAATATATAGGAAACGGTATAAAACACAAGAATTTATCTGAATTTATTCTAGCACGTAACGACGACAGCGATACGATACGATTTCTAACGGGAATTCCGACAGCATATTTTGCTGCCATTCGACATTTATGTCGCAGTGTCAAAATTAGTTCGACTTACGAAGATTTTCAAGATAAGGAATTTCGAATAAATAAAAGGGTTTTCCATGAAAGGAAGTGCGAAATTTCGACGTAAAGAGAAATTCAGTAAGAGGAAGTTCGAATTAAAGAGATTTGACTATGTAAAAACATCAACATATTGGATAACAGTGAATAAAATATTAAAAATGCTTCTTCTTCTTCTTCTTTTTAGTATCTCTTAACCTTGAGTGTCCGCTGTCATATTTTAGCTGCTAGCTGATAAGGAGACTCGCTAAAATTTAGTTAAGCGCGGACCTCAGTACTAGCCACGAACTATGATTTATTACCGGATATTTGTTCAAGATGGCTAGTTTTTGGGATTCTACTGTACAACAGCAAAAGTGATTTTTCTTCTTCTTCTTATTTATTATTTCATCACACAACTTATAGATTTAGAGCAGCTAATTTCATTTCTATACCCTAGACATTTATAGGTTTGTCATTCTATTTGTAACGCATAAAAATTATGATGGTTGAGCAAAATGGATGGGCACCCATGCATAATATTAATAGTTATTTTGATTTTTATACCCTAGATTAAATCATAGGGGTATACTAAGTTTGTCATTCCGTTTGTAACACCTCGAAATAATGATGGTAGAGCAAAATGGATTGGACACCCATTCATAATAATAAAAGTTATTTCGATTTTTGCATGTCCGTCCGTCCGTCTGTGCGCACGATAACTCGAGACCGCGTATACTTAGAGAGCTGAAATTTTGTACACGGACTTTAAAAAAAAAAGTAAAATTAAGTTCGAAAATGAGACAAATCGGGCAACTCCTTCGTGGGGTTGCCATATAAAAGTTTCGTTTTCCGCTATATATTTGGACACTGCCTGAGAACGCGTTGACGTAGAGAGCTGAAATTTTGTACATGATGTTTTTACTACATTAGCAAATAAAACGTTAAAAATGGACTAAATCGGGCAACTATTTCTTGGTGTTGCCATATAAAAATTTAGGTTTTTTACGTATACTTTGAAAACGATCAGTCCAAGACATTTTTATTGTACTAAAAACTTCTGCAGAATACGAAATCCTATAAAATTGGTTATAATCATTTTTTCTGTGCGACCAACCGTTCTAGAAATATATGCGAAAAACAACTTCAAAATCAATACTTGAATAGATCGGTGACCATACGAAATTTAATACGGGCATTCATCTAGGGTATCATAAGAATTGGTCTTAGACCAATTCTAGCTTTTTTACTTGTTTCACGACCCTTTGTCTGTTCTCACAATAACTCGAAAACGCGTTTACTTAGAGAACTAAATTTTTTTGCACATACACTTGAAAAAAAAAAAGGAAATTTAAGTTCGACAAGTAAAACTTCTAGAATTGGTCTAAGACCAATTCTTATTATACTCTAGATGAATACCCGTTTGTAATTTCGTATGGTCAACCATCTGTGCAAGTTTGATTTTTGAAGTGGTTTTTCGCATATATTTCTAGAACGGTTCGTCAGTAAAAGTGATTATAACCAGTTTCATAGGATTTCATATTCTGAAGAACTTTCCAGTACAATAAAAACGTCAGGAGTGATTTTTTTTACAGTATACGTAAAAAAATTAAATTTTTATATGGCAACACCAAGGGGTTGCCCGATTTAGTCCATTTTTGAAGCTTTACTTACTATTACCATGAAAACACCGTGTACAAAATTTCAGCTCTCTAGGTCCGCGTGTTCTCAGGTAGTGTTCCAAATATATATCTAGTGAAAAATGAAATTTTTGAATGGCAGCCCTATGAAGGAGTTACCCGATTCGTCCCATTTTCGAACTTAAATTTCCTTGTTTTTTAAAAAACCCGTGTGCAAGATATCAGCCCTCCAAGTGAACGCGTGCTCGCGTTATCGTGCGGACGGACATTAAAAATCAAAATAACTTTAATATTATGCGTGGGTGTCCAATCCATTTTGCTTAACCATCATTATTTCTATGTGTTTCAAACGGAATGACAAACTTAGTATACCCTATAGACAAGGTATATAGAATACAAGGTATTCCCATTACGAACCACGTTTTGACATTACGTGACAAAATATCGTGAAATGTACATGAAAGTACGGTACAGAGAATACAATACTCTCTCTCCTCTCTCTATCTTTCCTATAAAAATGTATATACATTAGTCACAAAATTACGTCAAAGGTTATCAGCTTCAGTGTTTCAAAATTTTAATGGGAATACCTTGTCTTCTATATACCTTGCCCTATAGATTTCATCTAGAGTATAAAAATTGGACAAATCGGGTAACTCCTTCGTGGGGTTACCATAAAAAACTTTCGTTATAAATGGGCTAAATCGGGAAACCTTCTTGGTGTTACCATATAAAAATTAAATTTAAGATGTTTACGTATACTATGAAAACGATCAGTCCTAGACATTTTTATTGTACTGAAAAGTTCTTCAGAATATGAAATCGCATGAAATTGATTATAATCATTTTTACTGTCCGACGAACCGTTTTAGAAATATATGCGAAAAACCACTCCGCAATAAAACTTGCACAGATGGCTGACCATACGAAATTAGATACGCACATTCATCTAGGCCCTAGAGCTGTCCCCGAAGCATTTTCCAATAATACATATGTATATTATTTCATGAAACGTTAAATATTATCAGAAATAAGTACATATACAGATGAAGAAAGCGTATCAGAAAAATGAAAACCTTATCAACATTTCTGGTAACCAAGTTAGTTAGCTACGATGAAAATTTATTGGACTTTCTTCTTAGAACTTATACGCATTTTTGCAGGCCTACAATTTTTATGAGCGTAGTCGCGTAATTATGCAATAAGAAGATTTTTTAAGAAATTTACAGAAAATGTTTCAATAGAGTTTTTATTCACTTTGTTGGCCGATTAGAGTTATTTTCAGATACAATACTTTCATTTGTGCCTTTGTCGGCCTCCAATTGCCAATAAGCATTCATTTCTTTTGCCGTTGTCAACCTTCAATAATGCATAAAACTTCTAACGCCTTGTTTCCACTAATACAAATTCTGCCAACTTGTTCGGTAACATGTTGTGTACTTGCTGGGAGCCGACATGTTAGCTTAAACTTACAAGTGTTTCCATTTAAATAAATTCTCACCAACTCTAGTCCATTCTCTTCCGCTAGTTTAGCCAACACAACAAATGAGCGTTTCCACTGAAATGAAAAACTCACCCAACAAATTCTGCGAGTTTTTACAGCCGACATCGAACAAGATGCCAACATGTGTCTGAATTTTCATATAGCGTTTCCACTTATATAAAATGTTGCCAACTTGTTTCAAAACTTGTCGGGTAAGAAAATTTGTATTAGTGGAAACGGGGCTTTAGGAACACATTTCCAGTAAATTTCTAAGAAAAAATTTCAAGCAAATTTCTAAGAAAGAATTGAGGCCTTCTTCCTACATCAGGTCGAGTCGAGGCATCGCCGATTTTATATTCGAGCGAGACGTTGCAAATTTTTTTAATTGACTCGCAACATGTACATATCTGACTTCTGGTTTTCAATTTTCCTATTCGATTCGTTATCTGTATATTTACTTATTTGTGATATTATTTGCCATCAAATAATACACGCTTACGTCATCTGCTTGTCACGAAGATGCAAGGGAAGACTAGCGTCCAAACTTCAAAATGTTTTTCTCCGAAAACCAATGAACGGTTATAAAATGTTCGCGCCAACGGCTGTGGATTCTAAACTTCAACTGACAGCTTCATTTCACGAGTGATGCAATACGCTAGCGGCTAGCTTAAGAGTAAAAGTTGTTATTTTTTCTTAAAAGACGCATGTTGTGAACTAGTCCAGTCAAATAAGCCGAAAAAATGCTAAAGATCGCATTTAATTTGTTTCAGGCTGCAATTTTGAGGGTTGGTGTAGGGTGGTCCTGGGAGTATTGTGTCAAAAATGCAGCCTCGCAGGGCCAAAAAAAGGGGTGAAAGACAATAAAAACACCCCCGAACACGTGACAATCTATTTGCCGTGCGTTCGGCTTGGAAGAGGTAAAATTTTTGAAAAAATTAAAAATGCTATATTATTCAGAATATGAATCTAAATAAGAAAGTCTATGGTGGCCAACCCCTATCTCGTAAGGGCGCGGCAGGAAAACCGAAAGAAGCTAAGGGTGGACACATCGCTATATCCACTAACATGTGTCCGATTACTTCAATTCTGCAACATTTTCGTTCAAGAGCTCGCAACCAAAAGAAGCGTGAATTTTTCGATGACTGAATGGAATAACGGGGGGAGTGAAGAAAGTTATCGTACTATATGTTGAGCAATATTTGCGCTCATGTTTTGCTGTGGTGACGTACTTGGAACATTTTTGAATTTTTCGTAGAATTTTGGCTGGTTGTGCAAAGCAAGCCGAGATATGATGATTTTTGCTTTGAATTTTTTCTTTCTAGTTCAATATGGCTGCAGTTTTGCGCATTCGATGGTTTTTAGGGTTTTAGATGACTGCCATTGCGTAGGCGTGGGAAGAAAATAATGTTATGTGATTGTATGCATTTGTTGTTTGTTTTTAATTGTTGTAAAGGGTAGGATATGGGATTGCAGGCTACACAGGAAGAATGGGATATAATAAATTAATGGTATAGACTAGATGGGTGTGATCTGGGTTGGTTAGAGGGTTAAAAATAGAAGCGTTACCTTATTTAAAAATTTATTACTGACAAATCATAGTTATATAAAATTTGCAGGTGCTTTCTTTTCTAAATTTAATTAAAAAAAGGTTTACTAATTCCCAATATGATATAGTGCAATAATTGTCTCTTGCAATTTTCAAATCAAAAAATCAAATCAATTTAAAAAGGATTTATTTCATGTAGTACAAGCCATTTTTTAGCTATAGCTATACATACGTACAACGTTGGGAAATATAAGACCAAAGAGCATAATTATAGATTAACAAATCAGAAAAATTAGAAAATAAGATAATAGTAAGAGCAATTCCACCATGCGGATCTTTAGTAATTGACCATTTCAGTATAAAAATAATATAACATTAAATAGTAAATGTCATACTGATATCTTTAAAAAAAATTTATTTTTTCATACTAATAGTTCACATACACATATGATAATATAGTTGAAAACAATTAATTGGTTATTCTAAGAAACATAATTTCTATAGTTATGAAACTCATTTATGTTAACCTAGATTAAGCAATTGATATCTTTATCACGAAGTTGGTATTATTAATCTAGTTACAATTATTTATGTTGCTCTATCGAATTGTGTGCCTTTAAGTTTTCAAATGTCACCCAGTAATTATAAACATAATTTTACTCCTTACATGTTTACTTCAGGTAATTTGCTGTTCTCAGTAATATATGAACCACGGTAGTGTTATTATTAGTAGTAGTGAAATTATAACTTTATCCTTATCTCATTTCACTTTATATCTTTGATTAGTGACTAGTTGCATAGTCTAAGATTGCACTTACTGTTATCTTATTTGCTCTTTACTACCGATATGTATTCTAATATTACTCTTATGATTACTTATAATTAAGTGTCTGGTCTGGTTTTCAACCAGTCAAGATAATGAATCTAATGACTTTATTGTTAATTTTTCTGATTTGTTAATCTATAATTATGCCCTTTAGTCTCATATTGCCCAACGTTGTACAGCTAAAAAATGGCTTGTACATGAAATAAATCCTTTTTGATTTGAAAATTGCAAGAGACAATTATTGCACTATATCATATTGGGAATTAGTAAACCTTTTTTTAATTAAATTTTAAAAAAGAAAGCACGTGCGAATTTTATATAACTATGATTTGTCAGTAATACATTTTTAAATAAGGTAACGCTTCTATTTTTAAACATCTAATCAACCCAGATCGCACCCATCTAGTCTATACCATTAATTTATTATATCCCATTCTTCCTGTGTAGCCTGCAATCCCATATCCTACCCTTTACAACAATTAAAAACAAACAACAAATGCATACAATCACATAACATTATTTTCTTCCCACGCCTACGCAATGGCAGTCATCTAAAACCCTAAAAACCATCGAATGCGCAAAACTGCAGCCATATTGAACTAGAAAGAAAAAATTCAAAGCAAAAATCATCATATCTCGGCTTGCTTTGCACAACCAGCCAAAATTCTACGAAAAATTCAAAAATGTTCCAAGTACGTCACCACAGCAAAACATGAGCGCAAATATTGCTCAACATATAGTACGATAACTTTCTTCACTCCCCCCGTTATTCCATTCAGTCATCGAAAAATTCACGCTTCTTTTGGTTGCGAGCTCTTGAACGAAAATGTTGCAGAATTGAAGTAATCGGACACATGTTAGTGGATATAGCGATGTGTCCACCCTTAGCTTCTTTCGGTTTTCCTGCCGCGCCCTTACGAGATAGGGGTTGGCCACCATAGACTTTCTTATTTAGATTCATATTCTGAATAATATAGCATTTTTAATTTTTTCAAAAATTTTACCTCTTCCAAGCCGAACGCACGGCAAATAGATTGTCACGTGTTCGGGGGTGTTTTTATTGTCTTTCACACCTTTTTTTGGCCCTGCGAGGCTGCATTTTTGACACAATACTCCCAGGACCACCCTACACCAACCCTCAAAATTGCAGCCTGAAACAAATTAAATGCGATCTTTAGCATTTTTTCGGCTTATTTGACTGGACTAAACGTTGCTGTCAACAAATCTCTAGGTAGGTAATTAATTATTGCCTCTTTACTCTATTTATTTACCGATAATACTAAAGTGGTAATTACAGTTCGGACCATGTTATTTATCTGATCTACTATAAAGCATAGCGTAAGTGCACGGTAAATTTTATTTTATTTTTTGCACGGCTGCGGCCACTTTTCTTCACTTACCGGTATCAAATGGCGTCAGTAAGTTCATTTACCGTAGCCCTTTTAATTCAATTATAATTGTGTTTTTTCATTGTGTAAATGTAAATTCAATTGAAGTATTTGTAATTATATTAATATTTGTATAGTAAGAAATTAAATATATAATAATATACTGCCTGCATTTTTAACTAAGAAAAACATTTTTTTTGCAAATTAAATTTCATAAAAAACCATATGTAATATTTTTCATTTTATGGATATTATGAATGCCGCCAATATTTTTTATTATTTATTTTTAGAAAACCATGTCTGAGAAGAGAAGAAAAATTGAAAATGAAAATCGAATGTACCAGATCCGATGGGAATCGGACTATTTGATAATAAGCAATAAGAATAAGATTCAATGCCTAATCTGCATGCAAGTTTTGTCTGTATGTAAGGAATATAATGTGAAAAGGCACACTACACATCACTTCATAGCAAAACATTTGACGTGTATGTTGGAGAATCCAGAACTGCGATTATTGCAGAATATAAAAAAGAAGTTGTTGCACCAGACCAAATTTTTTACAAAACTTAGCACCACAGAAACATTTAGCCTCGCCGCATCGTACTCAGTAGCATTGGAGTTAGCGAAAGCCAAGAAACCATATAGCGATGGCATGATAATAAAGAAATGTACAATTGAAATGGCTAAACAATTTAATGAGCCGAAGATAGCGGAAAAATTCAACACCGTGGCTTTATCTCATCAAACTGTAGCAAGGAGAGTAGATCATATGGACCAATATGTTTCCAAAAAGGTATTGCATTTAATAGAAAAATGTAAATACTTTGCCTTGTGTTTGGATGAGAGCACTGATTCGACTGATATTAGTCAACTTTTAATATTTGTTCGAACTATTCAAGAAGATTTCACTGTAAACGAAGAGCTCCTTAGCCTAGAATCTCTATATGGGACTACAAAAGGTTGCGACATTTTTGAAGCTGTTCATAATTCCGTTGTAAAATATGGAAGATTCGGAAAGTGTTCCTGCATTGTAATAGATGGGGCGAAAGCTATGACGGGAACACAAACCGGCTTTTGTGGACTATTAAAGCAAAACCATATTAACTGCCCAACACTTCATTGCATAATACACCAAGAAGCACTCTGTGGAAAAAATTTACATCAAGCCAATGCTATGAAGGTAGCTGTAAAAATAATCAACATTATAAGAGGTGATAATAGATCTCTGACACATCGTAAATTTCGTGATTTCTTGAATTACATGGATGCTGCATATGGTGACTTAACTCTCCATTCAGATATCCGTTGGTTGAGTGCCGGAAAAAGCTTAACACGGTTTTTTGCTCTTCGGAAAGAAATACCACTATTTCTTCAAAATGAACTGAAGTCTGATACAGAACAACTTGAGGATCAAATGCAAGATCCCATATTTTTATCAGACCTTGCATTTTTAACTGACATGAATAGTCACTTGAACGAGTTCAACTTAAAACTGCAGGGTAAAGGTCAAAATATTGCTAGCTTATATGGTAATTTCAAAGGTTTTAAAAGAAACTTGCAGCTATTCAAATCAACATTTATCAATAGCGACCTTACTTTTTTCCCTAGTTGCAAGGAACATTTTGAGGAAATGAAAAATTTTGAGGGAACATCATTTTCATCTCATGTAGAATATATTGAAAATATAATCAAGGAATTTGAAGAACGATATTTCGATTTTGGAAATTTTGAAGAGGATATTTTACTTTTTAGTCAACCTTTAACTATTAATATTACAAACGTAAAATCCGATTTGCAGTTAGAGTTGTATGATTTGCAAACAGATCCCTTGTTTAGTAACAAATGTGAAACAGGAGAAGATTTTTTAAAATTATTACCAGAAGGAAAGTATCCTAAATTGCGAGACTTTGGTCTTAGAATGGGGTCAATGCTCGGCAGTACTTATCTTTGTGAAAGTACCTTTTCAACAATGGAATTTATAAAATCTAAACATAGAAGTTCCATGACAGACAAATCGTTATCAAATTTACTCCGTCTGGCTACTACAAACATTGAAATTGATATAGCTACATTAGGAATCAGAGTTACAGCAAAATTATCATTGAAATACACAATTTTGTTAATATTGTCTAGTATTTCAATAAAACATAGTTAAACAGTAATAAATGTTTTTTTTATTTTGGGTGCGGCCCGCGGATAATTTTTATTTTCATATTGCGGCCCTCGGGTTCTTAGAGATTGGACAGCCCTAATCTAGGGTATCATAAAAATTGGTCTTAGAAGAATTCTAGCTTTTTTACTTGTTCTATTTACGTTTGTTTTTTGGAGTCACTCCATTCCCTATTTGAACCTGTTGATGAGTCACACTAAAAGACTTGAAACTTGCTGCCCCAAATCAATAAGTTGTGTGACGAAACAAAAAAAAACAAAAAACTTACTGTTGTATCGGGGAATTCCAAAAAGTAGCCATCTTGAACAAATATAAAGTTTACCCAGTAATAAATCATAGTTATCTTGCTTTTCCTCCTAGGGTGTGATATGGAGAGTATGCCGCATATCAGCTCACTGGGAGCTTACACCGTTTTAAATTATTCGAATCAATCTGACTTTTTGAACTCATTCAAAAAAAAAATTAATTTTCTATATTTCTCAATTTTTCCATTTTTTCCCTAAATCAATAAGTGTGATGAAATAACGAAATAAAAAAACTTGTTGTTGTACCGGAGAATCTCAAAAAGTAGCCATCTTAAGAAGAAAAAAATGCAAATAAATTTAGCATAGTAAAATTTGCTGTGTCTATGCAACTGCAAATAACAATTGTCAACCAGTGATATGATTCAATGCACAATAATGTAAACAACGGAGAGAATTAGTACCATATTGATAAATACAGCTTCAATCTCCGTATTCCCAGAACAAAAGTAAGATCACAGTTACACTTCGAACAATAGCAGCCCAAAATATTATATTTACATTAGTTGAAATAAATCTGTTTTTATCGTTAACGGTATTTTTAATTGGAAATTTTGACTTGTTTGAATTAAAAACTTGGACTAGTTTGAGTTAATAATTCCGACTTGTTTGAGTTGAAAATTGGGACCAGTTTGGAATGAAAATAGACTTCTTGGAATTTACACCGATCAGCACAATTTGTTTGCCCACTGTGTGCACAATCTATGCATATGTACATAAAAGTACATAATAATGTACATATTTAAAAATTAATTGGAAACAACCATCTGTAACAAAATAACAGACCTATTAGAAATTTTTTCTTTTCAATATTCATTTGATGTGGGCATTTTGAAATCATAGCATAACCATAATTAATAACTAAGGTTTTAACTAAACTTACCTGGGAAATTATTTGATCGATTGCTGCAAGATCTCTTCCCTGACTAGAATTCCTTTGATCTGAAGAGTCTGTTGGTGTAATGGAGATAACGCTTGAAGAATTATTAGTTGCCTTTCTTTCTTTACTTGATGAACTGGGGGTGATTGTTACAAAATTTCTTTGTGTTGCAAGTCTTGTTGCCATTTTCCTTCATTAAATTACGGATACATACATTTATAAATTAGCAATACAATTTTTACTGTATTGTGACTAGATTTTAATTTGGTACAGCTCTTATAAGTTAGGTATGCACTTATTGCGTTTCATATTTTTTATGTCTTTTGAGAAGCAAGCTGTAACATTATCAGCATTATCTGTAAAACAAACAAAAAATCAACAAATTAATATAAAACAAAGTTTGGTTGCATCAAAACTAATGATGAAATTTTCCCTTATTATGTGCATAGCAAGTTTAAAAATAATCTAAGGAAATAACCATTAAAATTAAATAAGAGGGGTGTTGCTATGAATTCAACCTCAAGCAGCCTTGTTACTATGACAGAATATCAGATATTGGAAATCTGTAGTGTTTTGGTGAGATAGTTTTATTTTTTAAATTTCGGCAATGATATAAAATTGAAAATCTTTCCATTAATTCCTTATTATCGCTCCTCCTAAATTACTGCACAACTCCGTGTTTCTATTAACATTTATTAACTCAGGTTGTGAATAAGTAACCTCTTTGTTGTATCTATTCAGATCTACTAGAAGTGCATTTACCTCAAATACTTGAGATTTAATTGAACCCTAACAAATAATTTAGTACAAAAAGCTTACAGAAAAATAAAACAAAAGGAAATTACATTTGTCAAAATTCGCAGTTCCATGTGGGGTCGGTTAAATTTTTCTAAGGACATAGTTAAGTGTGGATTACTCCAGATAATAGGACCTAAGAAAATATCAACGATTTGACCAGAACAGACAAGCTCATTGTGATTTTCAGCACGTCTGGTTTGATTTTAAGCGTGTGCATGCTAATTTACAAACAGGACATTTATACATATGATACTGAAAAAGGTTTCAGATGAAATTAAATGTGAGTATAGTTTTATCCGGGCCGTTCTATCGTCTTAACAAAACTTGAATGCATTTGCGAAATATTCCTTTCAACATCCATATTGACAAATAGTCTTGAAAACGTAAAATGTTTGAAACTCTTTTCTGAATAAAAGGTATTAATTCTAAACTGTAACTTTTGATACTACCATTACAACAATTAGTAATCATAATATAAAATAATTTGTATGTGTTACTTAACAAATCTGCTTAGTGTTGAAATACAATCTCTGCAATTAATGTGTCAAATGCCATGCAATTTAGACTCTCGTTTTGAAACTAAAAGAAAATTGTTTACCTAATCTATTACAGTAACAGTACTATCAGAAGTCTGTAGTCAGATTAGCTTTTGTATGGACTTCATAACAAAATAAGCTTTTCGGAGGAGGAGGAGGAAGAGGAGGAGGAGGAGGATGGGGGGGGGGGGGGGATGAAGTGAACGAACACATAACAAACATAGTCAAATCGACAGACGTTAAATAAACCTAATAATGCAGCTGCCGCATTTCTGGAGCATATACATATTTTTATCTTGTCCCATACGGGACTCGAGCTCACAATTTTTAAAATCAGTTATAGATGGAGAATAGCAGAATTATAAGAATTTCTAAATTAAATCATAAATACAAGGGAAAAAGGGAAAACAACCGCCTCGTCCGGCCTTTGAACCTGGGACCTTCTGTTTTCACGCACAAATAAATTGTCCATTTTTACAATTGTTATTTATTTTTGTCTCATACGGGATCTAATTCGTAAAAAATTATACATCCGAACACAAATTTCGGCAAAATCTGTCCGTTTAACTGTTTTTTGTTGCTTACCTTTCAGGTTCTAGGACCAGAATCAAAAGATTTTGTACTGCGGCAATACTCTAGAAAAAAAAAAACGCGATTTTTTTTTCGAAACAAAAGAACTTGGACCGAAGCACTTGTTTTGAGAATGTGAGCATACTTCTCGGCTGTAGCTTGTAGCATTTCGCAATATACAGGGTGTTTCCCCTTAGGAGGTCCATAGAGCGGGAGGTGATAGTACTCACCTAGACGAACCAAAAATTGTATGGCAGGGGGGGGGGGGCAATATCAACCGTTTAGCAGTTACAGGGTGATTCATAAAAAAAGCTAGGTTTTTACAAAACACCCTGTATCTTAAAAACTACAGGGCGTATGGTCACAGTTAAGGGCTCACTGTATGCAGAACTTCATGGCCTTTCCAACGACAGCTCAACCAGCCCCGTACCCCTCTCTCCTCAGATGTTATGAAGGTCTAAATTTCGGATTTTCTTTCCTTTTTTTTTACTTTGACCTCTATTATTTTTGCAAAAAGGTCGTTAACATAACTTTTTTTTATAAAAACTGTAAACTGTGGAGCCTCCTCTTTAATTTGACCTAGTATACCCTATGTGCTATCTATATCCGTTAAAGAGTTATTAGCTCAAAACTTATTCTCAAACCTATTTTCAAACCTATCCTCAATGATAATTTGTTCCCTTAGAGAGGGGTACGGGGCTGGTTGAGCTGTCGTTGGAAAGGCCATGAAGTTCTGCATACAGTGAGCCCTTAACTGTGACCATACGCCCTGTAGTTTTTAAGATACAAGGTGTTTTGTAAAAACCTAGCTTTTTTTATGAATCACCCTGTAACTCCTAAACGGTTGATATTGCCCCCCCACCTGCCATACAATTTTTGGTTCGTCTAGGTGAGTACTATCACCTCCCGCTCTATGGACCTCCTAAGGGGAAACACCCTGTATTAGTTTTGCATAGTAACATGCGCAAGTAGCCGGTTTTTGAAAATCTTTTACTTGGTCATAAGTCTAAAACCGAACTGGAATTTATGTTAATATAGGGTTGAATATATCGTCACAGGTCGCACAAGTAATAGTATAATAAAGTTTTCATAAATAAATTTAAATTAACTTATTTACGTCAAAGGTGTATACAAGAAAAAATTCGCGTATTAGTACACTATTAGTTTTAAAATACCGCAGATCAGCAAAGGTAACCTAATGGCCGATCTATAACAGAGATATGGTAAAATAAACTGCTCAAAATGGAGTTAGCAAGCAGAGTAATATGAGGAAGCACAAAGACCCTGATAAAGTGTAGACGAACTTCGAAAGGGGCTACTTCTTAGGCTGTCATCAATCTTCTTCGGGTGATCATAGCATGGAAAAGCAGTATTCAACTTGACACCCAAGTTGCCAATTTGTCCACAAAAGGCAGAGCGACATTATTAAGTGTAATCAAAGGAAGGTTTTCATCATCAGCGATCTGTCCAAGATTAGTGCCATGTTTAAAGCTGCCTTTCTCTGAACAACAAAGACCCAAAGTATATTTCCCTTTCCCTGTTCGTCTCGGAGATGATCTAAATTGTTCTCATGTCTGGAGCTCGGATAGAATGATCAATTGAGAATATTCAGTGGTATGTATAGCTGTCATAGTTGCAAATGCTTAACAATGGAGTTCTTAATTTAATACAAGTACTTCCAGCAGTGGTAAATTATGTATTTAAATTAAATAGCAAAATAAAACGCATAACCTCGAAATTCAAACAGATTGACAGTTTCTCACACTAGTAAAACACGCTCTATTGAATAAGAACAGGACTTTTGTGTTCAGTTTTCTGAGCAGGAATTATTTGCTCCCTTATAGTTTTGCGGATTTTATCAGATTTGCTCTGCTCCGCTCTGGCAAAAAATCTTGAACACACTCTAATTCCACATGGCTAGAGAAATAAAGTTGAAAGGGGGACATATATAAAGTAAACAATAAGGGAACAGCTGTAGAATATAAAACCAGTAGTTCCTCATTTTGACAAGCCGATGACGATTTTTTCAAAAAAGTCCCCAACCAACTCCACACAGCCAAATTACAGAAGCAAAACCTAGAAGGCAACTTATTAGATAGGTTGACATGGTCAAAGGTCTTGGAGAAATCGAACAGGACTAATAAAGCTACCCGAGTCAACAGCTATGCAGATCAGAGGAGAACTTCAATCAAGCAGTTTCGGCCCTATAGTGCAGTCAATAGGGACTAAATAAGGCCTTTGCCCTACAAAAGGTGATTTAGTTCTCATTTTATATATGTTATTAAGTTCCTGACCCCGATGAAAAATCCATTTTTCCATCCTTGGGGGGCTTTATAACGGTTGGTCCTACGACAAAAATGGCTAATACAAGCTTGAAGAAGAGTAAATTTATTTGTAAGTCTGATGTGCCCTATTATGATGTGACCTATTATGCCTATACAGGGTGTTTCCCACTAGAAGGTCATTAGAGCGGGAGGTGATAGTACTCAGATAGTTGAACAAAAAATTGTATGGCAGGGGGGTGGGGCATATCAACCGTTAGGGAGTTACAGGGTCACAAAACACCCTGTATCTTAAAAACTACAGGGTGCATGTTCACAGTTAGGAGCTCATTGTATGCAGAACTCCATGGCCTTTCGAACGACTGCTCAATCAGCCCTCTCTCCTCAAGAATTATGATTGTCTAAACTCAAAATTTCGGATTTTCTTACCTTTTCTTTAAATTTAACTTCTATTATTTTTGCAAAACGGTCGTTAACATAACTTTTTTTTATAAAAACTGTAAACCGTAGGCTCTCCTCTTTAAATTGACCTATTACACCCTTACATCCTAACTGTGACTAGTGATTGCAAAAAGTATTGGAAAAGTACAAACCGATTTTTTCGGTTTTAGTTTTACTAAAATCGATTAATCGGTTTTTAATCGGTTTTAAAAAGAAATTGTGTTGTGGAATTATTTCTTTTCAAAATAGTGCAATTTTTTTCATGTTTATAATTATAGAAAATATAATATTTATTTAAAAAAAATATATAATAATATAATATAATTATTAACAATACGAAAATAAAAAGTTATTTATAAAAATCCTGAAAACATGTTTTTTAAATGTTATTGAAATGAGCACGTAGAAAGCATAAGTTATCAATAGTTTTATGACTTATCGTGATCTCAATTTAGTGCATAAGTTTCCAGATACTGAAAATGCCCTCTCTGATTCCACACTTGTAGGAGGAATTGATTTCAAGTTATTATAACAGAGATCCAACCATTTACTGCGGTTTCCATCATCTTCAAATTGAGAAAGCTCACGTTTCAAAGTTTTTTCGACTATAGAAGAAGTGAAAGATAAAGTGTTACGTTTTTCAGGTACAGCAAAATGCTGATCAATTGCTCGTTGCATTTGTTGCTTGATTGTGTCGGCCTCGTTTTCGGTTTCTTCTACTATCGAAACTTCCATACTAACATCTTCGTCGCTGTGCTGTTGTTGCAGTTCATCGTTTTCATTATCTGACTTAAATAATCAGTGCACCATACCCAATAAGAGTTTCTTGACCGTAATTTTCTTCAAATCAGGAAACAGGTCATTCGTGGAAGCAGAAGTATTAGCATAACCACTGTGCAAGTACTGCAACAAACCTGATAAATCGGTTCGCCTTTCTTTAATTTGGAATTCTAATGCATCCTTCATGTCGTTTGCAAGAGGGCAGTTTATTTTTTCTAGCGTGCGAACCTGGAATTTCAACTTGCACCGAAAACTGGTAGTTTGATTTAATATCGATCAAAGCTTTTTGAATAGGTGATTTTAATTTGAGGAAACGCTCCAACATAGTCAGTAAGCTGTTCCATCGAGTTTTTTTAATCTAAAATCAACATGAGTTCCTTTCCAAATTCGGCTTTCACGTACTTTTGCAAGATGTCATCGTTTCTAGTTGGAGAAAGCCGGAATAATCTGATAACTTTTCGCACTTTTGCTATCAACGGCATCAGCCGGTGTGGTGCGAAATTGAAACGTTATGGTCAATCTCAATACACACATCAAAATTGTAGTTCAAATTGTCATTATTTGTATCAGCTAAATCTTCATCAGCTGAATCTTCATCACTTGAATCTTCTTCGTTTTCGGGCAAATCCGCGAGCACCTCCACTTCAGCAGCATCAGACGTGTCATTACGATACAAAACACTTAAGACTGCTAACTGTATCGCATGCGCGAAACAAAGTTGTTGGGAGGTAGCAACTAGTCTTCCAACCTTTTTCATGATGGCGGCTCCATCTGTGGTTATGCAAACAACATCTTTTTCCATCGAAATGTTGAAAACACTTAGCTTTTGCAAAATAAGATCGACACACTTTTCGGCAGGCAAACTTCCTAATATACGGGCGAGACCTAAATGCCAGAATCGTCCTCCAGAATTTGAGTGAACATTTACATTTAAATATCTGCGATTTCGAGTTGATGTCCACTCATCGAGTGAGAGACTCAATCGTCCACCTTTCTGTTTATAGCACGATATTTCAATTACAACTTCATCTCGGATTTTTTTTGAGTGACCAACAATCATTTGTCTTATGGTGTTGGGAGATTTTGGAATTTGCTGAAACCCTTTTGCAATTAAAAGTCTTCCCAAATCAGACGAAGTACAAAACATCGATAGTGAAATCCCGTCCTTAGCAGTCATTCTTGGCACAACATCATCAATGTCATCAGTTTTACTTCGAAAAAATTTTTTAGCTGTACCTGCAGGGTTTCGCTTTTGCGTAATGATGAACTTTGGGAGCAGAAAGAAGCTTCAACTTCCAAGCATTTTTTTTTCCATTGTCGTTCTTTTTAATGCATTGGTATTGTGTGCAGTTTTTAAATGTGAGTGCAAAAAACTTGTTGATCTACCATAGCACTTTAACACATTCATGCATTTGTTACATTTTGCCGACTGATTGGTTTTGTCATGCTGGAAGAAATGCCATATATTATGTAACTCAGAGCTCGTCTTGTTTTTATCGGTTGGCTGAATGTTTGATTATTAAGCAGGCCAAAAGTTTTTGTATCTAGTCAATATTAAAAAATAACAGTTTAAGTTTATGCCTTAAAACATATTTCGTCTTCGATACAAATATAATGATTGCTTTTTATACATAGAACTTACATTTGCACCCAATAACAAACACTTGAATACTTTTTTTAAATTACTTAAATTATTACGATTGAATAAAAAGTAGAACTGTGTAGTTCAGGAATGAACCGTTCGTTCAGAACGAATGATTTAAAAGAACCAAAAGAGCCGTTCAGTCCTAAGAAAAAGTCCGCTTCTCCAGGTCTGATTCTAACTCCAACTAACAGAAATTGAGCTCGACCGACAGCGCGATAGTATTCACACACAGCACCAGTGCAGTGACACTGTCAGTGCATCAGTTCAGTTCTGATCCGATCCTTTCCTTCCGCTCTGTTTTATCGTGTCAGCAACCCGCAATTTTTTCTTAGAAATTTACTGGAAATTTTTTCTTCAGAAATTTTATGCATTTATTGAGACCGACAGCAGCACACACGAAAGTATTGCATCTAAAAACGTATTTCCAATGTATTTCGTAGTAAATTTTTTTCGTGAAATTACGAAATTACATGAATGTGCAATTTTTTATCCGCTTTTTTAGACAGAATATTTTACGAAACGAAAAATTTTGCTTAATAAAAAATCGATTTTTAGAACACTAAAACCGATTAATTGGTTTCCTGAAATGAGCCCCTTAAGGGTCGATTAATCGATTAATCGGGTAACCGAGTAACCGATTTTGCAATCACTAACTGTGACCATGCACCCTGTAGTTTTTAAGATACAGGGTGTTTTGTGAAAAACTAGCTTTTTTCTTAATCACCCTGTAACTCCCTAACGGTTGATATGTTCCACCCCCTGCCATACAATTTTTTGTTCATCTATCTGAGTACTATGACCTCCCGCTATACTGACCTCCTAGTGGGAAACACCCTGTATACAGTTATTAGCTCATAACCTATTCAAGTCATCCCTGATATCACGATAGGCGATAGACGATATTTTTTTAAAAATTACGTGTTTTCAATCACTAAGGAAACAAATTATCTTTAGTTTAGACCAACATAACTCATGAGTGGAGATGAGTACGGGGCTTGTCGAGCAGTCGTTGGAAAGGCCATGAAGTTCTACATATAATAAGCTCTGTAAGTGACAGTATACCTTGAACTTTTTAAGCTACGAAATACCTTGTATAACGGGTACTATACGTATAGTTTTTTTGGAAGAATGTTCACGTTTCCGCCGCTGTAGCTCGTTACACATCAGACTTTAAAAAAAAGTGTTTATACAAAAAATGTTTGGAATTTAGTCTTCTTCAAACATGTATCAGCCATTTTTGTCGTGAAAGAGCCCCCCCCCCCCCCCACCCCCCCAAGGGTGGCAAGTTGAATTTTTCTTCGGGTCGCAGTACTTAATAACATACATATATAAAAATCAGAGCTACCCTACCTTTTGTACGGTAAAAACCCTTACTGACTGCACTACTATTGCGAGGTCGGAATTTTGAAATTGGGTTGTAATTTTCAAAGCTCTTAGTCGAAAAACATAAAAAGCTGATTGCTTGATAGTAGTCGGTCTGGCTGACGTTAAAAGAATTCTTAGAAGTGTTTACAAAGCATGGACAATTTTGCAGCTGTTGACATATGTACATATACTGGCATAAATATACTATGTAGTTTGTTAGTAAAGCAATACAAAATGATCTTAAATTCTGAACTTTCCTTAAATTCTACACTACTCCTTATTTAACTGCCACTAAGCAATAAGCTAATGTACAGTCAATGTCAATTGATTTGTTTTGGGAAATTGTAGTTCTAGTTGTTTTAAAATGTGGTTGGATTCAAAAGATTTCCAACAAGGTTTCAAATTAAATTAAAAAGCAATTATTTGATAAATCTGTTTTTTTCTAGCTTCATATGATTGAGAATAAAAGAATTAAAAAGACTTTTCAAAATGCTGGAAATTTCTGAACTTAAAATTTGTGTAAATGATTGTGAATGTAGGTATGGCATTTTGTAAACCAACCGTGCAATATTACCTTCCAAGGTGGAAAAAGTCCAATTGAAGGTATTAAACATATCGCCGCAATAAAACAATCGAAAGTACGCCATAATCAATATCGGGTGTGCTTAATAAAACATCACCACATGAATCTCAGGACAAATATGCAGAAATCAATTTAGCAACTGTCTTCGTTGCATATAATCTTCCATTTAACAAGTAAAAAAGCTAGAATTGGTCTAAGACCAATTCTTAGGATACCCTAGATGAATGCCCGTATTAAATTTCGTATGGTCACCGATCTATTCAAGTATTGATTTTGAAGTTGTTTTTCGCATATATTTCTAGAACGGTTTGTCGCACAGACAAAATGATAATAACCAATTTTATAGGATTTCGTATTCTGCAGAAGTTTTTAGTACCATAAAAATGTCTTGGACTGATCGTTTTCAAAGTATACGTAAAAAACCGAAATTTTTATATGGCAACACCAAGAAAGAGTTGCCCGATTTAGTCCATTTTTGACATTTTATTTCCTAATGTAGTAAAAACATCATGTGCGAAATTTCAGCTCTCTACGTCGACGCGTTCTCAGGCAGTGACCAAATATATAGCGGAAAACGAAATTTTTATATGGCAACCCCACGAAGGAGTTGCCCGATTTGGCTCATTTTCGAACTTAATTTTACTTTTTTTTTTTAAAGTCTGTGTACAAAATTTCAGCTCTCTACGTGTTCGCGTTCTCAAGTTATCGTGCGCACAGACGGACGGACGGACGGACAGACGGACGGACGGACGGACATGCAAAAATCGAAATAACTTTTAATATTATGAATGGGTGTGCAATCCATTTTGCTCTACCATCATTATTTCGAGGTGTTACAAACGGAATGACAAACTTAGTATACCCCTATGATTTCATCTAGGGTATAAAAATAGGAGCAAAATGTTACTAACTCCGCTTTATCATGAGTTGCAAATGCCCAGGTCGCATGATCTACCAAAATAAGCACGTTGTTAACGATTTGTTTAGATCCTTAAAATCAAAAGAGCATTGAGAAATGTCATCCTTAAAAACTCAACTTAACTTAAAGTCAAAATTGGTTTAAAATCGAAGTATATACACTTTTGCAGTACAGTGAAACTCAGTAACTACAGCTTTTAGCAGGTGGACTTGCAACATTTGGCAATATACGTAAGATTTAGTTTCTACCCCCTTTTTTTTTCTATTGCAGACCGTCTTATGGTCCATTAAAGAATTAGGCATTTTGTTTATAAAAAAAAACTTAATCAGCATTACGGTAACACAATTATTGAAATATTGCACTAACGGCTATTTTTGTAAAAATCATGTAAATGTACGTAAATTTTTTTAATAGAGTGTAATGCAGGACGACAAAAAATACAGAAGTAAAAGAGAAGGAATGAGATCTAGAGCTTGGTGTGAAACGAAATTTCATTATCATATGTCCCAACAAACATTTTAAGACTTGTCTGATCTATAGAGAAAATAGATTATGAATTCCTTGCTCATTTCGACGTCATTTAGACGTAAGTTTTCTATGAAACTAGGACATGTTGATCAAATTTTCGTTTATTATTGACCTCTTTCCAGCGACGTCCTTTTTACGTCAATATTTGAAATTTTAAGACAATCGAGTTTAGTTTCCGTCAAATATAGACTTCGTTTTGACTGGAACTTTTTTAAGTCGACATATGACGTCTTTCAGTAGTTCAAGTTGGTATAAGTTTAAATAATGTAATCAGAATTTGATCACAAAATGACCGACCATGCATGTATTATACAGAAATATATGAAAGAACGTCATTTAATGACTCAAAATAGACCCTAGATTTAACAGAGTTTTCCGTCTTTTAGACGTAATCCTAGTTGACCCTCTAGAGCCTAATATTAGAAATTTTTCTATTGTTTTTAAGCTCTTTTTGATATCTTACTTTTGCCGTCTTTTTGTCGTCATTTGTGCTATTGTATAGACACGTGCTGTGCTGTCTAGTTCTCGTCAGTTTTTGACTGCATTTGAAAGTGGCGCTGCTTGTCGTTATTTTCACGTAATTTCTCGATTTTTCATAGATTCGTGGAAGGACTAGCATTCAAGACTTGCATTAGTCTTGTTCTAGCAGCAGTACGGGCAACAATTCTATGATATTTAGTCAAAGGTACATATATCTCCAAAAATGTACTATGCGCTACTTACGAAGTTGTGCGATTTTAATCGAAATAATATTCAGTTTTTTTGAAGCTATGCAATTTGGATACATCGTTTTATTTCAATGTTTTTGTGAACGAAAATTCAACGAAAACATTGAAAAATGCTTTTCTCGATAAACAATATAAAAAAGTAATAACTTCTTCCGATTAATAAAAACATAAGAATTTCCCTACCTTTTAGTTTGAGTTCTATTGGAAATATTCGTCGTTCCAGGGTGGAAAAGTGAGTTTTTTCATTAAGCGTTTTTGTTTTTCGATGTGCCAAGTAGCGGTCATTTTGTATTAATAATTGGTGGCTAATATGACGACTTTATTTCCGTCTGAAGACGTGTTTCAGGTGTCATAACGACGTCTTCTGGGCAACCAAAATGTACTCATTCAGTTTAATTTTAGAGGTTATTTTGGTGACTAATATGACGACTTTATTTCTGTCTGAAGTCGTGTTTCAGGTGGTACATTGTCGACAGGTCGACGTCAAAAAGATGTTCGATTTAACCAAATTTTGATTTTGACAACTTTTCAATTTCAGTAGAAAGGACGGCCTATTGACCAGACAATGTTTGTTGGGTGTATGTGTGAGAAGTCAATATCAAAAGTGTTGCCAACGCCTTGAAATAAAACTCTTGTTCTCTGGAAACCTTTTCTTATTCTTCTTGTTTTACTCTGAAAACACAGAAAGCATAGCCTTATATTACTTATAAATATGTATATATTAGAGGCATTTTATGGCAAAATTCTAAATACATTTTAATGCGCACCATATAATTACGCTACGAAAAATTTGGCTTATCCATTCTCTAATGTGAATAGGAATAACATAAAGAATTTCGTAAAATTACATACTTTCTATGTACATATACAGAGTGTTTCCTGATGAGAGCTCTAAAGCAAATGGGTCAAGAGTCGTTTGATGATGTCCAACGGATCGCGAAATATTATGTCAATAAATTTGTAGAACTAAACGCAAGTGTTTCCTTTTTTAAAAAAACCAATATGGAAAAATAAATTGTTGCCATCTCAACCATTTCGGTGTTACAGAGTGATTAAGAAAATATGCTAGTTTCTCACAAAATACCCTGTATCGATCACCGTTAAAACCTCTTTGCATATAGAACCTCATGGCCTTTACTGCTCAACAAAATTTATTCAGGTCAAAGATAATTTGTTCTCTTATTAACTGAAAATACGTAATTTAAAAAAAAATCTTCTAATTTCGATATAACGTGAATACTTTAGAGCTAATAATTCTTTAATGGCTACAGTTAGAACATAGGTGGAATAGGTCAAATTAAAGGGAAGAGATGTGTGTATATATCAGTCATAATAAGCTGCGAGCAATGATTGGTTGACACTGAAACAAAAGTATGTCGGCCTAATATAAAAAAAGAGCAACACCATCTTTTCATGTAAAAATCGTATAAACAAGTGTGGATTTTCTAAAGATGGTTATAACAATACACAATACATTTCAGAAAAAAAAGATGAATGGTTTGTTATCATTGAAAACTGCAAACAGATGCATCATGTAGAGACAGCTTATAATCTCGCCCGGGTTGAAATAATACTAGTACCTAATTGGAAAAAATCAGAGCTATAAAGGTATAAGTAGACCACCAGATCCTCGGGTTTATTACTTCACATCCGGTGGGCTATATTTAATCAAACTGAAGTAGGAAAAGTGTTTAGCTTGTTCTCCTCGATCAGACTGTTGAAAGAACTTATCGAATTTCGAATAAGTAAAAAACGCTAGAATTGGTTAAGACCAATTTGTTATGATACCTTAGTTAGATGAATGCCCTAATTTTGTATAGTCGATCGCCTATCTCTGCAAGTTTGATTTTTGAAGTGGTTTTTGGCATATATTTCTAGAACGGTTCGCCGAACAGTAAAAATGATTATAATCAATTTTATAGGATTTCATATTCTGAAGAACTTTTCATACATTAAAATCGTATAGGACTGATTGTTTTCACAGGATACGTAAAAATCCTAAATTTTTATAAGGTAACACCAAGAAGGTTGCTCGATTTAGCCCATTTTTGAAATTATACTATTTTTATAAAAACGCTGTCTACAAAATTTCAATACTCTACGTTGACGCGGTCTGAGGCAGTATCCAAGTATCCATGTATAGTGAAAAACAAATTTTTTTATGGCAACCCCATGAAAGAGTTATCCGATTTGTCGAACTTAAATTTACTTTTTTTTTTTAAAAAACCCATGTACAAAATTTCAGCTCTCTAAGCACATCATCATTTAGGGTATAAAAAGAGCTGTGCTAAAAACCGGAGACCTCGGAGCTGGATCTACAAATTATGTAATGATGCTTTTGAACCAAACTGTTTCAACGTTTATGACATAACCTCATCGTGCAAGGGTACGATTTGAAAATTGAATGAAGATACAACTATAATTACATATGAAACATAGCAGAACCAATTGATACAACGCAGGAGAATATACATATTTATTAACATGGGGAAAAACTCTCTTTGATTCTACATACTAGGAACAAAATTCAACTGTTAAATATAAAGATGTTTTTGGTTTAATCCTCATCAAACAAATTATGCCGTCTTATATCTGACCTTCAGTTCCAGATAATTACTGCACACCGTTGTATGAGAATAAGAAACATGCCGATTGTCCAATGCTATGCGCCATTTGAAGTAGAAAACGACACTAACGAAAGAACAGCGATGCGATGCAAACCTTTTTATTAATTTTTGTTGTTGGCGCGCATTATTATTTATTGCCAGAAGAAAGCCATCAATGGCAATGCATATTTCTTTATACAATTTTTCATCACTTATTAGCTTTTCGTGAATGGGACTGGATCTATTATATTTAGACTTCCGGACAATGTGGGTTAAGAATTTATGCTTTCGCTTCTCCAATTTCTTACATTTACTAACGAATACACTCCAATGGCGATAGATTGATGGTCTCAGAATTTTAGATTTTACTGATGATGTCATATTTTCAACCGTTCATAGTTTTTTCTGCTTCTAATATTTTCTTCTAAAAACATACCATCAACACCAATTGTTGATATCGAATTTAAAAAGCCCAAAACCTTCCGCATATCCAGCAAAATAGTTTGAAAATTTATTCACAGAAAATATTGCCTACCTTTAGACATTTATTGGTATTTTGACAGAATCTGTATGTAGGGAAGGTGAAAAATACTCTGAAACGTTGAAAGTTCCAGCGATTATCTATCTAAGCCATCATCAAATGGTATGAGGTTCAATTATTATAAGTTGATTCTAAAATATGCATAAAAATGTTTGATGACTCACATCTCTTCAACGGAGGATGCAGAGTGGGCAGAAGGGTATCAGCTGATATCAAGGAACTGCGGTCTACCCTGACATATCAACACAGCATCGCTTTGCCTCATGAGCTAGTGTTTAGTACTATTGCTATATAATGTTTTGAATTTCAAACACTAAAAAAAATTTGTAATACAAATTAGCTTGTAGTTTTCCCGCGTTTAATAAAACGAGACTTATTGACTTCGTCATAACAATACCACAACAAACCACGATTGATACTGGAAGATGACGTCTTTTTTACTTTCCGTCTTAATGCGTTTTAATGGTTTTGATTATTTGGCATTGTAAAAATAAATATGTACATATGTACAGTAACAAATAGCACAAATTAGATCTCTAAAGAAAACACTTATTCGGGCAGACAATGCTTGAATGCGAAGACACACAAATACTTACATTCTGCAATAGATAAGTGCCCTAACAGGGCTGCTAACCAATTTGAAATTAATCGATGGAGGATTTTTTTAAATATACCACTTTTATTAATTTTTCTGAAGATTTTAAAGGTATACAGGTAATTTAATCAAGAAACGAAACAGTCTTTCATTATTTTATCAAGATACTGTTATTAACGAAATTATAGTATAGTTTTCTAAATAACGTTATCCATTATAACAAAATAATTAATTTTTTTTTTTTTTTTTATAACTTTACCAATACGAAATTTTAACGTTCTCTGGTTCTGTTACTACGTTAAATCAATTTTAATCTCCAAAGGTCGAGAGGCTGACACAAGCAGTGTGCTTACTTACCAATTTACTTTTTGTTGATACGCAAATCTCTAGTTGTAAAACATTAAAATGGATAGCATAATTTTAAATAATTAAAGAACTAGAAATAAGCTCATTGATTACTTAAATTATATCAACTTAATGACAGTTTTGTTAAAGCCGCCTCAAACTTTGGCTGTGAGTAGAACCTATTTAATTTACAAAATAACTCTTAACACTACATTGCTAAAGCAACCAAAATTTTTTTAAATGTCGTATATTCACTTACAATCTCAATGAAGTTTGTAAACAATACGAAACTTTGACTGTTCTACAGCAATTATTCCCCAAAGGAGAAATATATTATAACAGCAAAACAATTCGGGTTTATTTTTTAACCGATTACTTGGAATTTGATTATTACATTTCTCACTGGCACTAATTTACGAAAATCTTGACTCTGGGCACATATCTACATAACTCCGTTCCCTGGGATACACAAATGAAAGTACGTTCGGCGTTATCTGAAATTTGTTTCGTAAGCACCGGCTCTAGCTTAGTGATAAAAAGTATTGATCAAATAACTGTAACTCTTGAACTGAGCTGCACTGAACCTTGTACCTACAAAGCGGACTCGAAAAATTACTGAATAATGTGTGGTAACAGGATGGTTTTTCCCGTTTTTTTATGGTAATAGCAACAACAAAAATATTTTGAAATTACAGGGGTGGCAGGGTTCCCGCTCAAAACGTGAAGAGAACTCATTGCCAGTCATGAAAATTATCACATGAGCAGGTGGCATATGCTTTCAAGTGTAGAAACGAGGGTGTCAGGGTAAGTTGCAGTAAAAGCCGCTTTGAATTGAAATAAACCACTTCCCACAAGACTAACTAACTTTGAATTAGTTTTATATAAATATTGAATTTCTAATAGTAGAAGATAGGTTGTATGGGATAGAAAATCTTTCCACACTTATGGGCATACGATTTAAGAAACGTTATTTTTAATTACCAAAAAGAAAAAAGTATCCTAACATATTTTTTTAGTACATACATACATAGACAGCACATTTAATACAGCGAGCGAACAGTCGCTGGGCAACGAACTGGTTATTTATTTGGTTTTCCCAAGATTGAAATCCTTAAAATTCTTCTTACACTGGGTTTGTGTGCAAGTGTAGCTGACTGCATGAAGTGTATCAAGAAAGTAGTCCCTATCGGACCTTGTTTTGTGCGTTAGACTTCAGCTCACTCCAGAGTCTCAAAGTTGATGCGGAATTTATTCGATGGTTTCATTACGGTTTTTATTGGAAGATCTGTTTCGCATTGTTGTTGCTGTCTCGTCGTAGCAATTAGCCAATCTCGTTCCAGTTTCTTCATTTTACCTTATCGTCGAACCAGTCTTGGTCAGTACGTCTCGATAAATCTAAATAGAGGTACATATCAGGAACATCTGACAAGAAGCACTCCTTGATTGGTTTACCCGGGAATTAGCATCCCTTTATGTACCGCCAGACTTGGTAATTATACTACCGAGGTCAAAAGACCTTTTCACCAGGGACCGAAAATAACTGGGATTTGAAAATTTTAAACAAAAAAAGCTGGGATAAATATTGATCGTGGAATTTAGTGGATGTCTCGTGAACCCCATTTCGATTCCTGTAAAGCTTTTGAAAATATAACTTTTTTTTTAAAAAAAAGCTAAAAAAACTAAGCTGGAAAACTTGACTTTTTATTTTTTCCAGCTGGAATGGAAATAACAGGTTTTGAAGCCGGAAGTATAAAAAGCCCTTCTTATTTTCAGGAACATAATCAGTTATGAATTTTTACGAAAAAAGCTTAATTTACTTGTTATTCTTGGCCGGTAATAGTTTTAAGCTAGAAAAGCAAGCCCAACGGCTTGATACTTTTTTTCGGTAAAAATATAAAAAGCGAGCCCGGCCTGCCCGACACATTCTATTGTGGAGAATTTTGCGTTTCGAATTGCTCTGAAGGCTCTTTACCAATTCAGTAATCTTTTCAAAAATTCTGCATCTATATGTAGCATGTTCTTATTAGAATCATATTAACAGAGTTGAAGACCTTTTCGTACTCCATAAAAACAAGGTAATGGAATAACAAAATAAATTTTGTGGATTGTTTCGCAATGGTCTGCAAGAAGTTAATGTGAATTACGCAGTGCTTCTTTCTTAAGCCCGGTATTGTGTTCATTTAGTGGATAAATATTTAGCAGCAATCGAATAGGGACTTTTTTACGGCTAAAATTGTTCATTGTTTTGAAGTATAGGTGGCTGCTTTTGACAATCAGCTGTCGTGAATTTGTGATATTATTTCGTATTCTTTTAGATTGCTTTTGCAATTGAGGACCGTTTTTTCAAAAGCCAACAATCGCCATTCAACCTAAAAATTACTTAGGCATATCAAAGTATTCATGAAAATATTGCGGATCGAATGATGTACAAAGACCTTGCAAAACTTGCAAAAAGGCTTGCTAATCTTCCGCTACATTTGCAGTGTTTTTTCAAACTTCAACAAAAGCTACAATGTTATCTCAAACCGCAACAGTGGCCAATGCTGGGGATTGCGAGAATTTTTTCGATATTTTCCGCTTCTGTTTATTCATGTACGAGCATGTATCGTTCAGATTACAGTATTCTTGAAATTATTATGTTATGTGGTGTATAGTTGCATCTTTTGAGACAGTTGCATTCAAACTTTCTTAGAGTAAACATCTCTTGTGCACGCGGAATCCTTTGGTATGCAATTACTAGATCTTAAAATGGATGGCGAATATAATACTCCAGTTAAACGAATTCCTCAAAAAAGAAAGAGAAGAGTGGTGAAAAAACTTGCTAAAAAATCGGTAAGATCTTTAAAAGCACACGAGCCACGAATTAAGTGCATACATTTGGAAAATAAGGACAGGCAACGCAAAAAGTGCTTCGCAAAGCAACTGGCACAGGATGATATTACAAGTACGTTAAATTTTCACCTATATTTAATTTAATTTAATTTAATGTTTAATTTTTAATAGAATTTTCCCACCACCTTAAATCGCAAAATACAAAAAAGTAAGAAGATATTTTTTTACTTAAATATATGAACGTACGTTATCCGAAGCGTAAACGCAATTCTCTTCATAAAAAGCCTCGTATGACAAGCATATATTATTATATGAGAAACTACACTACGAATAAAAAAGTTCCTGTTTGTGCTGAATTTTTCAAAAATATAACCGGCGCAAAAACTAATCGACTCGCACTAACTGAAAGACGGGGGGGGGGGGGGGGCGATAGATCTACTAATGCAGACAAATTCATTACAGAGGCCATATTGAAGCACATCAGTTCATTTAAATGTCGTGAAAGCCATTATTCTCGCCCCAAAATACAGAAGTTATTTGCCGGCTGAGTTGAATTTGAATAAAATGTTTGAAATGTTCATAAAAGAACAAACTACTAAAGGAGATGGTCTCTGCTCACTTTCAAAATATAAGAACAAATTTTATTCAGAGTTTAATTTGGGATTTTGAAACCCGCACAGTGATACATGTTCTACATGCAAATTCTATGATACTAAGATCAAAGCAGACAGTACGACTTCAGAAAAGATGCAAGAGCTCCGCACAATAAAACGACTGCATTTATTGCGGGCTAAAAAATTTCACTCCATCATGAACAAACCTATGTCTAATACTATAGACATCGTTTTCGATTTACAACAGAATCAACCACTACCTAAATTATCGATCGGGGAAGTATTTTATTCGCGGCAAGTATGGCTATACAATCTGGGAATAGTAGTGCATGGTAAAAAGGAAGAGAAGAAAGATGTTACAATTTACACTTGGCTTGAAACTGAAGCGGGAAGAGGATCAAATGAAATTACTTCAGCTTTAATACATTTTCTAAAAAATATTGAAGAGAGATTTAAAATAAATTCAGATGATCCGACGACAAAAATTCGTCTATTTTCAGACTACTGTGTTGCTCAAAATAAAAACACAATCCTCATGACTGCACTGGTTCACTTTTTAGAAAACAGTGAAATCTTCTCGGAAATAAAACACTATTTTCCAATCAAAGGTCATAGTTATATGCCACCCGATCACGTCTTCGGTCGGATTGAAAAGCTGTACCGGAAAAAGGAAGAAATACTAGCACCTCAAGAATATTATGACTTGTTAGAACAACATGGCACTGCTATTATGATTGGATAATTTTCGATTATAAAGAAGCATCAAAACGGTTACTAAAGGCTAAATTGCCTTTTAAAATAAGCGCATCAAGAGCAATTTGCTATAGTAAACGAGATGCAAGTATATTCATATGTGTAAGCAACACCTACGCTGGGAATCCCATTGAAGTCTCACCTTTTAAATCATCAGTACAATCAGTGAGTAACAGCATCAACGAATTTCAAGTTATACCGAAAAGAAATATGGTATCAACACAAAAGAGGGACGATGTGAAGAAACTTATGCAATTTTTTACTGTACCCGAAAGCGCCAAAGGCTTTTACTTCCAAATTCTGGAAGGAAATGGTGGTGAAATTTCTGAAAGTATTGCAAAAGTTTATGACGAAGTAGAAGATACTCTTTGAATACTTATTTTGAAGCAGAAGATTGAATTGTTACTTTTATTTGTTTGTTTTTATTACTAATTTTAAAAAACTGAATTTATTCTATTGTATTTCAATTAAAAAATATATAATAATCATTGCCTTTTAATTACAAAACATATTTCCATTAATATATTCCAGAATAATACGAGTAGTTTTTGCAAAACGAAACAGCTTCAGTAATTGTTTCAATTTTGAAAAAACCATCATATTTGAAATCGAATAATATTGGTTTTCTTTCATGTTTTATTGAACTTCCTTAGATTTACAGATCTGGTATTATCGACACTTTCAAAAGCCCATTACTGTTTTGAAAATTATGTTTTCCTTCCTGAAATATTTAAAAAAAACTGGCTCCTGAACATTTTTAAAAAATTCTATTGTTGTATTTTGACAAAACGGTCCTCAATTACTCAATCTCGAAATAGCAAGGAAAATTATATTTATACTTACTATTTTAATTTTTTTTCAAAAGAATTGTCTTAATGAAGACGGAATTTTTTTATCAGAAAAAAATAATAAAAATACAATGACACTCTTGCATTCCAATTTCTTTCAACTTCCAACGTCAAAATTTTAGCGTGGAAAAAAGGTATTGGCTAAATTTCCATACAAAATTTATCCGCGAAATGAACACAATACCAGGCTTTACCTGGAAATTACACGAGTCAGTAGAACTGAAGGAAATTAACAGACTCGTGTTTTTCCCTTCAAACAAGTATTTTTAACTGACTAGTCAGTATTGACAAGATTTTAGCCGAGTCATTACCTACTGACTAGTCAATAAACTGTCAAACGTAAAATTAAGATGGCGGAAATTGAAAATAAAAGGTAGATGCTGTGAAAATTTGTGCTTACATTTCTAATCTTCTCTCTTTTTGGTGGAAATGACTAAAAAGAGTTTAATATACATTGTAATCTTTATTTTGTACAGAATAATGACGGAATAAGGAAGAAATAATAGGCAATGAATACAGATGAGGATTGTCTGCACCGCTTGATGACATTTTATAATGAACCAACTAGTCCTACTGCGAACATTCAATAATGACATTAGCCTACATCTAATGAGTATTGCTCGATCTGTTTAACTTACTTCACTGACGGTGTTGCTCTCATTTATGAGTGCGGATAGCAATATTTATACTGATCTGAACAGGGTGCGAATACTACTGAATATTTTATGTAATCGTTCCTCCGGGTAAAATGTTTGTTCGCTGAATGCGCGAAGCATCCGCAATAAAATGGATGAATTTAATTATATGCTTTCCAATATTAACTTGCATGCTATCTTTGTAAGTGAAGCTTGACTAAACGAGGATATTCCATCATCACTTGTGTCAATTCCTGGATTCAATTCATTACGTAACGACCGCAAGGGACAGTTGGGAGGTGGTGTAGCGATTTATATTAGGCACTGGATCAACGCCAAGCAAATCGCTTTTTCAGCTCATCAAGCAATTGAATTTTTATGTGTTGAGGCTAGTACCAGTAATGAAAAGTGCGTTTTTTTCTCCGTATATTGTCCCCCGAATTGCTTTAACTATGATAATGCCCGTGATTTTGAAACTAAAATGTCATAAATAACACAACGCTATGCGGAACGTCATTACTGGTGGTGATTTTAATGTCAATTTGCTAAGGCAAGACATCTTAGCAAATCAATTCACACATCTGTTTCAGTCCCTTCAACTTGATTTTGTTAATTTCTATCCTACCTACTTCAACACATCTAATCCTTCTATTCTTGACCTGATTTTAGTGACAGATAATGGAAAGATTATTGCACATGATCAAATCAGCCCTCCAAGTACACTCGACCATGATATTATTTTTCTCAGCTATGACCTTATGCTAGGCATGAATTGTGAGACAAGAACATGTATGTGTATATGTGATTTAGTGTCGAGTCAGTGAGGAGCCAGTGCGCTTCGATCTGGCAACTAATAAAGACGTAGTATTAATGCTTTGGGTGTTTTCATTACAGTCCCTTTTAAACCAATCCAATTAAGTACTTTTTCCGGGATTATAAAAATATAGATACTGATTCCTTATTTGATGAGTGCATGGTTTTGCCATGGCAGCGGATATATGATTGCATATTAGTTGATGACCAAGTCGACATCTGTACGACATTGATATTTTATGTGTATTATAAATTTGTACCTGCTCGGGTGAAATATACTGATGCGAATTGTTGCCCATGGTTTACTACAAGAGTCCGCACCCTTATTATAGCGCGTGAGTATCTATATCAACGTTATAGACGATTCAAAACCTACGAAGCCAGGTCCTTGTACAAAACTGCTCGAAACAGAACCACCACAACGATGAGACTGAACGTCAGTATTATAATTCCAAAATGAATACTAGCCTTGATTCAGAAAAGTTGTGGAGGAATCTACGGCAAATCGGAGTATATGGTAAAGACAAGAGCTACTGCAGTTTCCAACATGATGAATTTGAATGTCGTTTTTACCTCGATCAGTAACTTTACTGATGAAACGTCTGCTCCACATCAGGCTAGTTTATTATCCAGTCCAGTAAGTAATATCTCGCATGGTTCTAGTGACCTATTTTCTTTCCCGTTAACATGGATGAACTTATATCGGCCCTTAATTCAATAAAATCTGATGCTACTGGCCCTGATGACCTTTCACCGTGCTTTATCAAAATACTACTTCCAGTCATCTGTACATTTATTATTTATGTTAATTCATGCTTGTCTCCATCCTCCTTTCTCTCCAATTGGAAAGTTGCTAATATTCTTCCAATTCAAAAGAAATCTTCTCCAGAATCTCAAGCTGATTTTCGACCAATTAGCATACTATGCTTTCTATCTAAAGTGGTTGAAAAACTAATGTACCGACAAGTTTTTAAACACATAGACAAACATAAATTGTTGAGCTACTGGCAATCCGGATTTAGAACGCACCACAGTTGTGAAACTGCTATCTTAAAGATATCCACTGACATAAGAAGTGCTATGGATCAGGACAAATTTACCACCTTGGCGCTTTTGGATTTTTCAAAAGCCTTTGATACTGTTGATCTTAGCATTGTCTTGCAGAAGCTTTATACCTCTTTTACATTTAGTAGTACAGCAGTATCGATGATCGGTAGTTTTGTATCAGATCGCAGTCCACAAGTCAAGCTCAATGATAGAATATCCACTCCGCTACTGGTGGTACGAGGAGAGCCTCAAGGTTCTAT
The DNA here is from genome assembly GCA_963924295.1 of Dioctria rufipes. Taxonomy (NCBI): domain Eukaryota; kingdom Metazoa; phylum Arthropoda; class Insecta; order Diptera; family Asilidae; genus Dioctria; species Dioctria rufipes. The sequence goes on along the minus strand of OZ002741.1, from coordinate 167,851,585 downwards.
CATGGGAACATTGTTGCTCAAACTATTCATTAATGACTTGCCATTAATGGTTCGCGATGTGAGCATTCACCTCTACGCTGATGATGTACAATTGTACTTGAGCCGTCCTATTGGGCTTATTGAAGATTGCATAGCACGTATTAACTCTGATTTAGACAGAATCCACGCATGGTCTAAGTATAATAAGTTACAATTAAACCCTAGTAAGCCGCAGTGTATAAGCTTCTACAACAATTCATTTGATTTGCTTGGTGTTGCACTAGTAGTGTTAAGTGGTTCCGTCCTACCAATGCTTAGTAAGGTCAGCAATTTAGGGATAACCTTGAACAGAAGTATGAAGTGTTGTGATAATGTCAATATGCAATTGAGGAAAATATATTCTGGTTTACGAAGGCTTTGGCTTTCTGCTAATATCTCACCTTGTAGTATTCGCTTAATGCTAGTGAAATCGTTAATTTTGCCTTATTTCACTTTGAGTAGTATTGTTTTCCCAAGCTGGATAGTGTATGTGGACGTAAATTAGAGATTGCATTTAATGACTGTATTCGATTCATTTTTATACCCTAGATGAAATCTATAGGGGTATACTAAGTTTGTCATTCCGTTTGTAACACCTCGAAATAATGATGGTAGAGCAAAATGAATTGGACACCCACGCATAATATTAAAAGTTATTTTGATTTTTGCATGTCCGTCCGTCCGTCCGTCTGTCTGTCTGTGCGCACGATAACTCGAGAACGCATATACTTAGAGAGCTGAAATTTTGTACACGGACTTTAAAAAAAAAAAAGTAAAATTAAGTTCGAAAATGAGACAAATCGGGCAACTCCTTCGTGGGGTTGCCATACAAAACTTTCGTTTTTCACTATATATTTGGACACTGCCTGAGAACGCATCAATATAGAGAGCTGAAATTTGGTACATGATGTTTTTACTACATTAGCAAATAAAATGTCAAAAATGGACTAAATCGGGCAACTCCTTCTTGGTGTTACCATATAAAAACGATCAGTCAAAGACATTTTTATTGTACTAAAAACTTCTGCAGAATACGAAATCCTATAAAATTGGTTATAATCATTTTTTCTGTGCGACAAACCGTTCTAGAAATATATGCGAAAAACAACTTCAAAATCAAACTTGAATAGATCGGTGACCATACGAAATTTAATACGGGCATTCCTCTATGTTATCATAAGAATTGGTCTTAGAGCAATTCTAGCTTTTTTACTTGTTTTTAGATTACGTAGGTTTGACCATGTATCCTATTTTCGAATGCGTTTACTAGGCTTCTCGTTGAAACTTTTTCTACAACGTAGGTCGCTTATCTTGTTGTAGAGTTATTCTTGTTTGCAACATCCGAACGGAATAGTAATTTAGTGATGCCACTATTTCATAAGATGGAGAACTCGTACCTGGTTCAGATCATCCGGCTATGGAATAGTTTACCTGTAGCTATTCAAATAGCAGGCAACGCTAGTTCGAACCTACTTAAAATCATATTTTTATTTTATTTAACATGTATAATTTATACAATAAATTTTATTTTCGCATTGGAGCTGCACGATTATATAACGTAAAGCTTACTAAATTGATTTAGATCATTTCTTTTTATATTTTAGTTCTTTTTCCTTTAGTTATCTCTAGGACCAATTTACAATATTGTACTTAAACAGATTATAAATCTTGTATGTACTGTCACCGGGAATAAATAAACACATGCCAATGTCGTAGAATTGCGTTAGTTAAGTTTGTCAACATTAGAGGGTGGATTTTGTAAAATGGAAAATTTGTCATACGAAACTAATAATAATATTATTATTACTTGGAGACGATGTAAAAGAAAAACGAGTAAACAAATACAACAATAGACTAAGACCAACAAAATTGAGTAGAAAATGTGTTCAAAACGTGAGCATTTGAAGCTTTTGTTTTAATTTTAAGGCATGGTGGTAAAAGATAATTGATTTAAGTTCGTTATTTTTACGAATTTCACCTGTTTTCTAGATCGTAATACTTAAAAAATTCAATTAAAGAAAAAAATATTTTCCTAAATGTTACTGGAGTGCTATCTCTAAAACCAAAGGCACATAACTGGTAAGATATTAAATCAAAATGTACTTCTTCTTGCGTACATCCCGGTTATATTTCTTCACTTATTTCGTGCAATGTTTTATATTTTTGGCATCCTTTATGCAAGAAATATCCTATATATGTACATCCCCTTTTCTATATTTCAACCATTAAATTATTCGCTCGGTGTGAAAATATCGTAGTTTACTACTTCCATGACTAAAACGCATACATCGATGCGGTTCTACTACATGCAGAAAAATGCTTAAGTTTTTCTTCCTCATAGCCTATGCTTTTTGTTATATGATCTAAGGTACCAATATAAACGATTTAATCTTCTGTGTTCTATTTTGTCAGCGAAAAATCCGACGAACCTGATCATATGTCGACACACTTAGTGTGAACAAATTGCATACAGTGTTGTGATTACGGAAACATTTGCAGCTTTAATTTCTGATGTTTTTCGCTTCATGGAAAATTATCGTTTTTATAATGTTTGCTTTGTTTCTCGCATCATGCGGATGGTCTAAATGATAAAAAAAACTGTAAAATCTATGTACATTCAGCTGAAGGTGTGGAAATCAGCTGATTTCATGGTTAAGGGAGTTTCTTTTTAAGAATCGTTGTCCGTTGCTTGTACATCGCAACAGTACATGCAGACAGTACATTCACTGCAAATCCCGTACATTCACTCACCGTTTAAATATTTCGTTCGTACTGTAAAGTTTTGCCACATGCAGACAGAATATGTTCAGTGAAACATACACTCACATGCTCTTCACTCTCCTCTTAACCCTTCTCTTCTACGAGTCAAAACTATGAATTACATCATAGGGCAACCCCTCAGCCATGATTACGTTATAAAAAAAATTTACTCGGGCATCAACTTAAACATCAGAAGCCATTCAAAGAAAAAGCATAATTTGTTTTCAGCTGCAAATTTCTACTGCTGTCTTGAGCTGTAAATAATAAGGCTCAAAATATATATACATATATATAATATAAAGAAGAATAACACTTACAAAATCATGATTTAGTTAAATGTGATTCAGGAGGTGCTTTTCTCACTTTTTATGTTGGTTTATAAAAAAGTTTGATTGCGTTTTAAATGATTATAATGAATAAAAAGCAACATATTTTTATCAAAGATCAACATCTTTACATCAAATAAGATACCAACCGAAATCTAATTTAAGACAAATTAATAACGGATCATATCATTTCCCATCAAATTTTCAAGAGAGCTAATTTGCGAATTTAGAATAAATGGATAGGGGAGAAAGCCTACTTGAAATCGAAACCAGTTGTAGAAATATAATTAGCCAAGAGACCATATTCGCTCTTCTGGAATGTGTTTAGTTTGCTTATAATTCTGGTAATGCCTCTAAGGTAAGAAAAAATTATTGTTATATTTTTCTGTTATTGAGTAAAGCATATGTGAGCCTGTAGCTCTGTTTGGACCTGTTAATTATTATATTTGCAGTCGGAAATTTTGTTGAATATCTTTCCTTGTGTAATTACCCTGGAATAATTCATTAATTCTTTCACCTTGTTGTTACTTAGTAACCTTAGTAACCAATGATTTCACGGTGACTTTAAAAATTAATATCTTCAAAAAGGGGCCGAACACATCCGCAATTTTTACACATAGATAGAAGAACGGACATCCACGCATTATATTAAAAGGTATTTTAATTATTGCATATCCTTCTGTCCATCCATCGAAAACGTGTTTTTGGAAGCTGAAATTTTGCACGCGGCCTTTTTTAACTCAAATTCGAAAATGGGATAAATCAAGTAACTCCTTCGTAGAGTTGCCATACAAAAACCTCCTTTTTCACTGTCTATTAGGACACTGCCTGAATACTCATCGATGTAAAGAGCTGAAATTTTGTACACGGCGTTTTCATAGAAACAGTAAATACAATATCGAAAATGAACTAAATCTTTGTGTTCCCATACAACAATTTTAACTTTTTTCCGTACACTGTGAAAACGATCAATTTTAGACGTTTTTATTGTACTAAAAAGATCCTATGAATATATAAGTATTTAGCTTCATTTGACATTGAATATATATATATGTTTAGCGGACGAATCCATGGAAAGGCTGTAGAATCAGCTGCTGGGAGAATTAATAATATGTGCGATTTCAACACATGCCCCAAAATATAACCTCGGTGGACAGAAAGTCTGTTAAGGAGGAACACTTCATGTAATGGCTCTCCGTCTCACTCAAACTAAAATCTTAAAGATACGGTCTTACGGCAAGTTTTGGGTACACTAGAATCATTTTTAGTAGGTAAAACGAAATTTTTCGAAACTGGGTTTCTTGAACAAATTTTTTTTCCGTAATCTAAGAAATAATGTAGCAAGTGTTATACAATCTTACAATCCTTATTAAATGTATCAACTTTTAAAGCTACTTGCAAAAACTGGCGTAGTACACTTTTTTTTCAGTACAGTCAGTTAAAGTTGGGTGAAGTATTAATTTTCTATTCGTGATTCGGCAAAATGTGACATTTTCTTCCAATCTGCAGCAGTTGGCTTAGAATTTAAAGCAGCAGGTTACATAAGCACTATTCGGGATTACATAAGAAAAATAAAATTGAAAGTAAAGATTTGTAGCAATAGGAGCTAAAAAACCATCATAGGGTATACATTTTCTCAAAAACAAAAGAAATGTTTATAATTTAAAAAATACATGACTTGGATTTTTTTTATATATTTCTGGTAACACCCGGTTCCGGCTCGACGTCGACTTACAGGACACCCTGCATATTAATACTTTGAATAGGACGACGTACCGCAGAATTAAACTCAAACTGCCTGATCACAAGCCATGAAACGCTTCCTCCTTATTTACTAACTTAAATCAGCTGGCGCAATTAAAGCAATACAACGAGACTTGATAGGGTCAAAGTTAATAAGCATTTAAACCTTTAACCTTAGTCATTAGTGACATCTGCGAACGAAGAGATAAATGAATCTTTGCGCGTTAATAAGATGACCTTTATACGAGTGTGCACTTGGCAATAAATACAAGTAAGAACTGGATAATCACGTAACTCGGAATAATACCAATAACTGTTGATCGTTAGCAAGACAAAGGCCGTATGGCCATAGCCCGGGTAGGAAAAAATACTTGTAATTTGAAGTGCATAGACGGTGTGCGCTTCATCGCAACCTGGCATATAGGAAATTATCAGTTTAAGAAAATAAAAATCATAAAATTAAGTCAAGATAGTGTTAAAGAAACCCTTAGTGCAATTTTAAAAGTGAGTATTAAAGTTAAGTTGTGGATTCAAAAAGTTTCAAAATATTTCTCCCTATTGGAATAGAAAATTAGGGAGCATAAGCAATATTTTTTCGCTTCAGGTCATAACCCGAGTTATCGAATATATCAACAAGACGTGCTGCACTTGGTCAAGTGCAAGTTGTAATTTCACCTTTAAATCTAAACAAATAAGACGTTAATATCAACTCCAAAAAGAAGAAGAAAAAATTATCCATCAGTGAGAAGATAATAATTACAATTGGGATTTCATTTTCTGTTTGCATCCAGTATAATATAGCTACAAGAATGGATAGGGTTCTAATAAATTAGATAATTAAAAAAAACTTAGTTCCACAGCTGCAGCCCGACCGATTTCAAATGCATTTGGATTCCGGAAGGGTGAGTACTTATTAAATCATTATTAGTTTTTTTTTATTAACGAATTTTAAAATTATTATTAAAGGAAATATATATTTTTTTGTTTGTTTCGTAGACATACCTAGGTATGTATAGTGTAGTGCAGAATTGTAGATATGATTAGAGATGGCATATAAAGAAATAATTCGTGGTTTACGGGTATGTAGGAGACTGGTACATATTGCAAAAACAAAAACACAAAATTTTATTTTATTGTTTGAATAATTAGACGGAATGGAATATGTGCATTATATTTGTTGCGTATAAGATTAATGACTTTTTCCTGCATAATTGGACTGATTTAACCATGTGAATTGTATACAAATGTGTATGTATGTATGTACATATATATCGATAATGTGAATTGACGCGCAAAGAAACAACAACCTTTTTTTGTAATTAGATTGATATAACTGATTATATAATTAGCTATACAGTGAAAATGAAGTGCTGCGCATAAAACTGTAAAACTAATTTTTTTTTTTTAATAATTAGATTGATTACCTACGTGCATTGTATTTATACGTTGAAAATATGAATTGTTGCTTCTGACTAATTAGACTGATTTACTTGCATACATTATACCTATGTATATTGCTGATACCAAGAATTATCTTGTTATATATGGAATGTTTTTCGAATTTATCTCTGGAACTTTGTATAGCCCGTTCATATTTTATTGTGGTGGTAGTTTAGAGCATATACGCCTTTTGGGGCGATTGTGAATCACCATTACATTGAGAATCATTTGAAGTCAAATAACAGTACGCAAAACATGTATCGGCATTAAGCTCCTTACGAGAGCACACCTTCAACCTCTCGTCCTCCTTCTCTCATTCGTGTACAAGGTACATTCGTTAGTAGTAATATGAAGAAATTTTCGCATCGTTCTACTGTGCCTGGATCAACAGGCACGCGGATGTGCGGAATTTTACTGCAGTTATAACGGGACACTGTCTTTTTGGATAAACATGCGGAACGCATGCAAGTTTCATAAAATAACCTCTGCAGAAGCTGTATGGACGAAGAGGAAGTCTGCTGTGTAAATTCCTCCGCCTTGGCAAACATAGAAGGAGTACGGTTGGTAGCTACTTTTACCGCGAATTAGGGAAATTGCAGAGAAAAAGTTAAGGGACCTAGTAAGATTCACTCACTTTTGTACTGGTTTTAGCGCACCCCCGCCGAACTAAATTAGGTAATCATCTCCAGGTAGGGTTCCAATGCTGGTCTAACGTAATGTTTATTTGACATATGTATATATCACAAAAATCAAGTTTATTACGTCTGATCCTAAGATTACGATGCCGGCAAGGTCTGGAGGGTGAACAATGGGCCTTGACTTGGCCTAAAATATCAAACTAAGCATTAAGCAAACAAATCCGGACAGGTTAGTCTCGTCTTGAGCTTAATTAATAAATTGTAATCTCTAATAAAGTGAAATATTGCGCAGAATATTACTAATTTAATTTTTTTAAAAACAAATTTATTAGGCTTATAGTCATAAAGCTGTGATGCTTAGTCATAAAATTATAATTTGTTATCATTAAGATAATATGTCAATTTCGTCGGCGATCCGTTGAGCTCCAGATCTGCTGTTTAGACCATTACCCTTCATAAATTGTCGCCCCAGATATGTTGAAAATAAATAAGATACACTTAAGAAAGTATTCTTCACTCCTTCTCATCCAAGACGTTCAAACTAATGGGTCTTAGTAGACAATCGCTCAGGCTGTTTATTAATTTAGTCACTCGACTGGACATGGCTCCTTCTTGCATTTTCTGAAGAACATAGGCAAATTCAACAGCAAATAGTACCGATTATGCGAAGGGGATGACGAAACCTCCAAGCATATAATATGCCAGTGTCTTGCGCTTGTACCTTTAAGACTGCAAGTCACTGGAGAAGCATTTGTCACTCCAAATAAGGTTTACAAGCTAACCTTCTAGGCAATAATCGAGCTCGTAAAGAGGCTATATTTAGCCTAACTGCTTTAGGGGAGGACACAATAGATCAACTCTGATCGCGATGTCCGCAGGGTTCTAGTGGCCTAGTCGCCCCTACTTTTAACTTTAACCTTAAGAAGGTCTAGCCCAAATTCTTGTATATGTTAAAACTATGCATAAAAATTCTGTGTAAACATAATTGTAAGTATGTAGTTTAATTGTTTTAATATACAGTCTTAAAATAAGGAATTCATTACTAGATGGAAAACGAATCCCGGCGGGTATTTTTAATCTAACAAAATAAAACTAGAGTCGAAGCAATATATACATTATCTTTAAGCCAGGCCTTTCCAATATCAATGCTGGTTGTCTTTTTCGAATACCTAATGAAAACAATGCTATGGTTTCATATGTTGAAATAAAAGAAACTCGCTGATTATGTGGAATCTTATTCAAATTCTCTTGATCCGAGCATATGATTTTAAAGAAACTGATATTGCATTATATTACTACTATTGACCTTACTCACTCTGAGGAAATCTTATCAAAATCTGCAAATACTGAAGATCAATAAATAAATAAATAATAAAATAAAAATATTAGCTAATAACTTTTGAACGGAAGTAGATATTGATCTAATTCTCTCTATGATTTAAGGGACTCTTAACAGGTCTCATTTTAGAAAAGAAAAAAATTAGAAAAAAAGATAAGCAGTGAAAAAAAGGAAATAATTTCATTTTTACTTACCAGCGGTAAACTAAATCAACGAGAAATAGCCCATGTAACTAACGTTTCTTGTGCCACGGTGTTTAATATATCAAAAAATATTAGGGAAAATATACCTCTAGGCATGAGCCATCGACCAAATTGCCGCGGTAAAAGAAAAACTATCCCAAGGAGATACCGAAAAATATTTCAACAGCTTTATTATATTGCAGAGCATCACCCAAAGTTCGAAAATAATGCAGTTATGAGCCAGCCGTGCTCGCGAAATATGGGTTCCGTACCAGAATTTATCAACGAACAGTCGCTCCACCGAAGTACATATATTTAAATCTCATCCAAATTTGCTTATGATAACTGAATAATATCATAGATGGCATACGAACTAGATGTCGCATACAGTACCAGAGAAAAGTATACAGATTTTAAATCTCTGGTCCATTCCGGAATAGACCACAACATGTTTCAGAGGTGCTGAGAACAAATGTTCCTTTAAAATCAGTTTTGTATACACTTATCGACTCCCTCAACGTGATAGATGCGGGAAAATATGAATCACTCGACGTATCTATCATCATTTCTCTTTTCATGTTGCTGTACTGATCAAACTAAAGGAATGATGCAAGCACAACATATTCGGTGCGGTGGGTGGGGCGTAAACGCACTCACAGCAATCCTCATTCAATAGATGCTGGCATCGGTCGCTGTGGTGACTGGAGACGAGCGTAATCTACGAATCGAGAAGTAAAGGAAAGGTATCGGAAAATTTATGTACGAGAATGAAGCATTTTATTTGTGTGAAAATGTATACAAGACGTCGGCAAAGGACAGGGCCATAGGAAACTAATAACATGCAGAGTAGTGCCTCGCTTCAATATAAAATTAACAATGCCTCGACCTGATGTAGGGAAGGCCGCAATGTTTTCTTAGAAATTTACTAGAATATTTTTTGCTTATTGCTTGGCTACACGTCTTCGCTCATAGCAATTGTTGTCGCCCTCCAAAAGTGCGTATAAATTCTAGGAAAGAATTCTCCATTAAATATCTAAGAAAAAATTGCGGCCTTCCTTCCATCAGATCGAGGCATCATTGATTAGAGCTCTCGGCCAATGCATGAAAATTCAAAGGAAGAAATTTCCAGTAAATTTCTAAGCAAAAATTGTGGCCTTACCTTCATCGGGTCGTGGTAATGGTGATTTTGTGTGGAGCGAGGCATTGCTAGCTTACCCTTTGTGCACGAAAAGCGTTGCATATTTTTGTTCTACATGCCTAGACTATGTATTTTATTAGTTTGTCATAGACAGGGCGAATTGTAAATTTCTAGGAAAATTGTTAAGTTCGGCAGAACCGTCACCACCGTCATGCAATACCATTACAAAAAATTACTCTCAGGGGGCAAATGAATTTAAGTTGTTGTTTCTTTTAAATCAAATCAAATCCTAATAAATACAGCAAAATAAAGAGTATTTCCAAAAACGAGACAAGAAAGAAGTAACATTTACGTCCCTCCCACCGCACCGTGTTGTGCTGTGCATCATTCCTTACTTTAATCAGTTTAGCGACATGAAAAGAAAAATGATGAGAGTTACGTCGAGTGATTCATATTTTCCAGCATCTCTCACGTTGAGGGAGTCGACCAAATGTATACAAAACTGCTGTTAAAGCAACATTTGTTCTCGGTGCCTCAGAAACATGTTGTGGTCTATTCCGGAATGGACCAGCCATTTAAAATATGTATACTTTTCTACGGTATGGTATGCGACATCTAGCTCTTATGCCATCTATGATAATATTCAAACAGAGAGTTTTCTTGTTATGACCCAACGCCAAAGTTACCTCATAATATCATCTTTAGAGCCCTAGAAGATCAGAAGATCACGAGGGGCGGTATTTTTTCGCACATTTTAGGAAGGGAGCAGTCACAAAATATTAATTATGACGCATCTTGTACGTACATATTATAAGCTTTTAAATATACTAAAGTATTTCTTTTTTAATGTAAAACTACTATTTGAGAATGAACATAAATACATATATTGTCACAATGCAAGACGATCTTTCAAATTTTAATACGCTGTATCTTTAGTAAAACGATGTTGAAACAGTACCAAATAATCTTGTCAAATTTATAACAATGTTCGGAATTCCAAAGACAGGCTTTACGTAAGATTTAATGAAAACTTACCAAATTATTTCAGAACAAAAATCACCTTACTCCGGAATACCATCCACAATCACTCGGAGCCTTAGAGAGATAGATCGCTCTCACTCTACTTTGAAAGATTATTTAAAACATTATATAAATAGTAAACAAAAAGACTATGATAAATACTTTCCGCTGTTGTTTTATAATACCATTGTTTACGCTTCCTCTAAAATCTGTCCTTACGAATTATTATTCAGGTATAAACCTATACAACCTTCTGCAATTATTTCAACCCCGAATGTAAGTATACTCACAAATCCTATCACGACGAATTGAAAAATGTAGATTCAATCATATCCATTAAACAGCGAGAAACTATTTAATCGATTCGAAGCAAAAATCTGAAGATGTTTATCATCGAGAAAAGTTTCGTCGTCTCTTACATATAAGCTAAATGGTCAAGTTTATTTAAAAGATAATCAAAGTTAATTGGTCTTTCTAAAAAGGATAACATAATAAATCAAAATGTTACCATTGAATAAAGTAAAGTAACTCCGAGTTCATTTAAATTGTTTAAAATCCACTCATCTCATTACAGGTTCATCAACACAGAACATTATTAAAATCGAGCCTGCGACTGAGGGCAGCGGATTAAACATTTATGACGAATGGGATTTTATTCTGACTTTTGGCAAATAATCTCATATACTAATGTTATTTTAAAACTTAAATTATACCGTGGTAGTTCATTGCACACAAACTTTGAAGGTCTTATTAATACAAATTATCAAAGTAATTGAAAAGGAGGAAACACTAGCATAGCTTACATATCAACCATAAAATGCGGTATCTTTAACAGCGGTGATTAGACATTAAACTGGCTATCTCGTGCTCTTGATGCTGATAAAATTTAATAGGCTATTAAACAGGACGAAGAAATATCAGTAAATTCAATATGTTTATGAAGAATACAGTCGATAACTAAACAGTAACAGATCATGTAAATAAATTAACTTATTTTGTGAATGAATTAAAAAAAAATTTTGATCAATTGAATCGATCGATGCTCTACAATGATTTAGTTCCTGTCATAATAACATCCAAGTACCTTACCGAAGGTTAAGCATTTCCATTACATTTATTTAGACCATAATAATACTTACAAACCATTTTAGTAGAGTAGAGTAGGTTTTTACATCTCAAGGCTCAGTTATTAGGTACTGGGAGGGTCCGAAGTTGTTGAAAACTGGAAACCTTGCAATATTCCAATTCCGATCTGGTATACTGCAGGGAAGCTCCCAATATATTAAATAAGAAGACCCTAAAGCTGGTCACACACGATTCGCGAATATCACCGAAAATTGATCGTTTATTTCTTTGTTACTCGTGTGAACCATGTAACAAGCAGCATAAGAAAACATTATGTACCTATACATATATATATCCATAAGGTCAATGGCATAAAATAATTAGGTCACTGACATTTCGACCAAAACAAAGCGATGCAGATGTTATCACCCAACATGATAACAATAAATGTTACAAGGAGGAAAAAAAATTTAGTCCCGCTTGAATTCCAAATTGGAATGGTAATTCAACTTGCTCAAGGCCTGCGACTGCAAAAATTTCACAAACCCGGCTTCATCTATGGTCCCACAATAAGAGCCCATTCGATTTGTCAATGTATGGGCACGATAATTACAGGCGTCGTCATCTATGCCCTGTGGTAATATTGCGCCTATCTATCGCAGCGGTCGTGATTGCAGAAAATGATTGCACTGGTGAGTGATCATGGTGACTATTATTTTTTGTGAAAACCCGCTAGGAATTTTTGAAGAACCGATAATTCGGTGAAGTGAGGATCATTTGATCTTGTGATATTACGAGGGGCAGTCAAACAGCCGAGTATTCTTTCTAGTGGAAAAAAAAAGGTTGAATTTAAAGTTTGTCCTTTAAAAGGAAACAAAAAGGTTCTGCATAGTAAGAATAATAATACCTACTTCTTAAAAGAAAAGCAAAAGTAGCAGTGCTGTGAGTGAGAGTGTTCCCTTAAAGAGGAAATTAAGTGGTCCCAAGTGCGTTATCTCGTTAGTTTCATTGTACGCATACGGTGGTGATCTACATCCCCTAAAAGGAGAATCCCTATACAACAGGGTGATTGTATCTTTTCCTCGCCAAAGCGGGACCTCTCGTGATTCCCGGCCAGAGCTTCACAAAGCTCTTGAGCTCCGTAAGAGGTTTAGGAGGATTTAAAAAGAGCAGAGGAGCATAATATATAGCTGTTAAATATTGTACGTGCTGTGCGTGAAGGACTGACAAGTCAGCGCGCTACATCCAATTAACGGTGCAATGTAACTGCAATAATAGCAAGGGTGGAAGTAACTAGGTATCGTTAGTGGATCAAGCAAAGAAAAAAAAAAAACAGAGGAAACAAGTCAGTTTAACTTAATCATTTGTTCTACCGCGTTAAAATCTATTATTTAGTTAGATTAGTTATAGTTATCTTAATTGTGTCCGTAGAGTTTCGCATATTGATTCTTGCGAACTTTTTCCAACCTTCGCGGCTTACTTTTTTTTTATTTTTTTTGCATAACGTTTTTCTTGGTTACTTTGTCTAGCTACAACAGATACCTGCGGCTGAAGCTTCACCCGGAAGGAAAAATATGTAAGTACTCAAGTTCAATTTTGAAAAAGAAAAAGAAATTTAAATTCATTAAAAGCCTTATCAGAAATTTTGTTGGCAAAGTCTGGGTGTACATTTATATGCATTTAATGTATATATATAACTATTTTTATACATAAATATAACTATTGAAGACCTATACATATTTCATATATCTACGTATAGTCATCCATTTAGGTTTTGTTAGGGCTCTCGAAGTGAAGTGTTGGAAAAGGAAAAAAAACCCTATTGATGATCTATAGCCTTCATGATGTAATCTAAAAATTTTCTTTTGTGTTTTCCTGAATTTGGTATAATTAAGTGCTCAGAAATACAAGTAACGCTCTCCCACGAAATCCTGAAATAGTTGTGTAAGTAATTAAGTATTAAGTTTGGCCCTGGGCCTTTGAAAGATATATTCGTTTAGTTACACAGGCTCTATATGGACATTTTGCACGCCGAGGCATGAATATTTCATTGAATTTCTTTTTTTTTTGTCAAAAAAAGAAAAACCTTTGTTTTTCTCTTAACCATAGTCTAATAATTTAGTTATAGAAATCCTCCTTTAGTTATTAGTGCTTTCCATACAATACCGATATTCAATTTCAATTCAATTTATTTATTTATTTACATATACATATAACTAGTATACATATATTAGTGGCAATGCACCAGTACCGATATGTTATGTATTACCGTAGTATTGAATAAACATATAATGTGCACATAATACTTCTCGCGGCTTGGTTGCAGTCTCTGTGGATAATTCGGGCGATGTAAAGTAATGGCGGCGGAGTTTTTTTTTTTTGCCTATTCCTTTTTCATCTTTTCAACATCCCTTTCCATATGTAATTTAGTTTTTTTTTTTTTTTCGGTTCACTAGGAAGGAGAGGGATTCCAATGTTAATCCGTCAGTAATCCCAGTATCAGGAAGCGTTAAACCTTCCCTGTTTTTCAGCACACACCAGAGCTGGCATTCCAGATCCAAGAAAATACCCCACCCCATACCATGAGCTCGAGTCGGCAAATTGTGCTGTGCTTGGATCTAACCAGCTCCTATCTAACTGGACGTAGTCTGACTCTGATTCAGGCTAGCTCAGGTTAGATATGTAGCTTGGCATTCATTGTCAAGTGCCGTCACAACCATATGAAATCATTTAATTTCAACCCCCAAAGTGCCGAGCTCAAAGGCAACTTCAAAGTGTAGACGTCAGTCTGCTCATGGAACAGGATAACTTTGAAGGTCTCGTTATGCTGATGCGATTAGACTACCCTCCCTCTGATGAGTATGCTGACCGCATCTCACAACGGGACAAAGAGGATATTCCGGGAGAGCTGGTCGAAGGCGAATTCCTCAAGTTCGATAAGGCTAAGCTCGACAGTCAAACTAGAATCTAGAACTGCGATGAGAGCTCAAATGGAACCACTAAGAAAAGGATTCCGATAAAATACAAAAGGCTCCAACAAGGACCGATAGGGTAAAAGCCAGAAAATGAACGGAGCGGCCAAGAAACACTTTAAATGACTGGTGAAAGACCACCACAGCTTAATTGAGGCCCATAAGCTCTCCATAGAGGAGACGGCTCCTCTCTCCTGCAAGCAATCTGTAATGGATGTTAAGCTCGGCATTCTTTCGATAAACTTCCTCGAGGAAATGCTCGATCAAATTAGATCTGTTGAGGTGTTCCTGTGTAAATACTGAAGATAAAGAATGGCGAACTTAAACCATCGTTTCTTGGATACAGTGTAAGACAAGATAATTAGTCTTCACCTGCTCTGATAAAGTCACCTCGGAGCGGGTAAGACAGTTCCTAGGTGAGATCGACCCTCGAAAAGAGCAAAGCTAAGGGCAGTAGAGCAATGTGAAATTCTTCGCTCAAAAATCCTGATTGGCTATTTCCCTGATAGCCTGAATATGCTGCCGATGAAATTTTACGATTCGTTGGTGATCAATACCATGGCTTCTAAGTGGCTGAGTGGAAAGTCAAAGTGTCCAAAACTATGGCCTCAAAGTGGCTCTTAGGGAAAGTGGCTCTTAAGGAAAGTGCCTGAGGCTACATAACTTACTCTCTCGTTGAACCACTGCTCAGCTGAAAGCCTCAAGATAACCTTGAAGATAAGTTTCAAATTTGGGCGGATGCAGTTTATACAAAAAGGAGATTTAAAGCTGCAAAAGGAGCAAGACCGAGCATAAGAGGCTGCATACCGACCATCCGGTTCAGCAGCTGTGGTTTCGTCAACTTCGGGAAGTAATTTCGAAAGGACGACAAAGGCTCCAGTAATGATGCAAGTGACTGAGCCAAGGCCAAAGAGGGAGACACCATCCGGCTCAGCGGTGGGGGTAGCTACAACTGTGAAAAAGCTGATTAGCCCAATGGTTGTGCCTTCCTAAACCTCGCACGAAGTTAGCAGATCGATCAGTGATGCTGGGAAGCGCGCAGCGATTAATTTTAAATCGAACAGCAAAACCACAGTATTGCAACGTTTAAAAAAAAAAAAATCCCAGTAAATCCTCAAACAAGGACCAATAAGCTACTGCCAGGAAAGCTCACAAAAAGGGAACGAATAAGGTCCCAAAGAAGACGACCCGTCCAAATGACCCAGAATAGAGCAATATTAAATTACTCCAAGGAAATCTGCATCATGCAGCAAAATATTCATTAAAGGTAGAATCGACATAGCGCAAAGTTGATCCATAGGTAGAACCACGACACCCCACCCGTGACAATTTTGTTTAAACCAAAGATTAACTTCCATCCTCTTCAAGAAATCATCTCCGTAAATTTAGTTACTACTTTGGTAATGGCAGCAACAAACAACGGGCAAACAAGAAGTTGTAATTGTCTCAACCTGCTTCCCTGGGGATTTGGACTTCTACAAAAAGAGGAGCAAATCCGTCATCATTGCTGTGAGCAATTAACACGTTTTGGGGAAGTGGCAATACCAACAGACGGAGTGAGTACCTCTCTGACTATTTAGTTAAAATCATCACCACCTAATATAAGGAATGATCCAACATTCTGCAATGTCTTTCGCTAAAAAGTACTGGATATAAGTAACTGAAAAGATAGAGAAAAGCCAGATATTAGACAGAGGGCTTCAGTTCCCACAATGGACCCATGTCTGGTATACTCAGGGATTCAGGAAAGATAACAAAACAGGCGCAGATGTGGTGAGTCCAGGAGTGGGGCTCTCCATTCCGCTTGATGCCTAACATTCCATTTTTCAGGTGAAAGTCTACACTTCGACATTGGAGATCAGAAAAGGCTAAACAAGAGCTGCAAGAACTCCAAAATCTACATTTGCTCAGAATACCGAGATGCACTCCTGGATGTGCCCTTTCCAGACTTTAAGTCGAAGCTAGCCTGAAGCTGTCTCGCGAAACTCCAGCTGCTGTCTAGGGAAAACAAAGTAGCTTTGATTTGGGTCCCTGAACACAAAGGAGTGGACGGAAATGAAAAAGCAGACTATGTATCCGTCTAAAACCGGAGCCTGCCCAACATTTGGCCTACCAAAACGCCACTTTATGAGGAACTACAAAAATAGGAAGATAAGTAACGGCCTCTCGTCTGGCACAATCGCTCGGGCTGTTTATTAATGCAGTCACTGGACAAGGCCCCTTCAGTTATTTTTCGAAGATAGGCAAATCCAACAGCGAACTGTGTTGACTGTGCGAAAAGGAAGGAAGCTTAAAAGGCGAGGCATATTATATGTGAGAGACCCGCGCTTGCAGCTGCAAAATTGTAAATTACTGTAGAAGCATTTATCTCCACTAATTAGGTTTGCAAGCTAATTCCAAAGGCAATAATAGAGCTCGTATAAAGCCTAGATTTTAGCTTACCACTTTAGAGGAGGACACAATAGAATTACCCTGAGCGCGATGTCCGCGGGGTTCTATAGTCCTAGTCGCCTCTACTCTTAACCTCGCCTTAACCTAATCTAAAACTTATGTATAACTTTCTGCGAAGGATTGATGCCCCGTACACAAGTGAAGACTCAAAAAGGTCCTTGCTACTAACGATAGTGGTCTTATACAGAGAGTCCAAGGCAGCTACATTAGTAGCTGGGAAAAAAGAGTAAGGTTGTTATAACAAACTCATTTTACAGATTCAGTAACAATAGAAGATAATGAGGACTCCGAGAAGCTAGAATGCAGACTTTTACACAGGGTGAAAGGCCTCTCCGGAAGAATACTCACCCCAAGAAAGGTTAAATGGACCATCAGCTCCTTCAAGACGCCAGAGCTGACGGCATCTTTCCAACCTTGCTTCAACAAGGGCAAGAGAAATTACTTCCGAATCTAATCAAAACCTTTAGAGGCAGCTACATTCCTGGTCAAATACCAAGGATGTGGAGAGTCGTGAAAGTAGCATTATACCTAAGGGTGGAGGGCGGTCACGTGTTACACCAAAGTCCTAAAGACCTATAAGTCTAACCTCATTTGTAGCGTAGGCAGATAGTGTAACAGTTTTCGCTTAACTACTTTTACAGTAAGTCTAAATTTTTTAGTCACTTCATAAAGTCATGAAGTGCTAAGTTACATCAAGTGTCTACGACATAATTATATCCGACAGCTCAGCACTCAAGCATTAAATTGAATTGAAGCAAATAATTTGACTATCAGAGCCAACTAAACACAGCTGTAGTGATACGTTTAACAAATAAACAATACATGCGTTTCATAACTTGTCGGTGTCAGTATTAGTATGTTAAAATAGAAACAGAAACAGAAAGCTATGTATTATATTGACGTTTTTTTAAAACATTCTTACAAACTTCAACGACAAAATGTTCAGCCTTAATATTACCAGCAATGCACATGCGATTAATGGGTTCGTACATGCTCAAGTTCGAATTTGCGGAGTTCACATGCAACAGAGGTAACCTCCTCAAACTTTTCCCACTACCACGGAAAGAGATTTTGCTAAGTAGTAACATACGCGTTTAAGAGTTGATGCACAAAAGTTACATCGGCAGCCACGCGAAGTTTTACAAGCGAGTCCATATTTAAAAGCTTGCTTCAAGCAAGGTGGAAGAATCAATGAATTGTTCAGGGTAGGCACCTAACAGCGTAGCGTAGGCAGTTCTGCTGAAAAATGAGTCCAGACCGGGCTTGCGTATTCAAGAAGTGAAATTATAAAGCAAGTGTACAAATGAAATGCTATGCTTGCTAGACAGTAATATGGTAAAATCAATCAAGGTAAGTCTACTCGAAAAGGCAGCCTTTCTAAAATTGAAGATATATTGTGTTTTTAAAGTTTTCGGTTTCATAGCAATATGTAATTAGTAGAAGGGGGGGATATTTGCCAAGAGTAGACATTATAACTGGGCTAATTTCAACTAATTAATGCACAACTCGTCAGTAGAAAAAACCAGGTCTAACTGCTACCCATGTCATTCTTTACCTTACTGATTTGGTTTGGCTGAAATCAAAAGATGAAATAGTGTCCAAAAATAGTGATTCCCTTGTTGACAAGTTATTAAGAGGAAGATATTCATCGGCATCTTCATTTAGTACCCATTGTATATTGGGTAATTTGAAATACCAATATGTAGTAATTCGTCAAGAGGTTGCATTTTACCATTGACAAAATTAGATGTTGATACACACTTTGTAAATATTTTGATCTTTGTCATCACCAATTTTATGGAGTCTGGAGGAATATAACAACATAGTATGTATAAATCGCGCTTTAGGCGAGCCAGCTTAAGAACTATAAGTTCGATGTCAAGAGTGTTGGAAAAGCTGGGAACCTGAATTTGGCTGAAATTAAAATGGTTTTTACATGCGAGGAGTACGCCATCGCCAGGAGCTTCAGAATTTGTATGTCTATCTTTTCTAAAAATTTGGTAAAAATTGTCTAAGATTTCGACTTCACGAAAGATATAATTCAGCCAAGTTTCCGTGAATGCAACGATATCGAAACAAGTTGCAACAGAGGATTTGAAGATATGTTCAGTTTTTGTCCGAATCCCCCTTACATTTTGATAGTAAGGTGAAGGCGACCTCAGATTTTTCGAATAACGTTGCTTATTTTAGCTGTATCTCTAGGTTGGTGTAGTAAAAGCACCGAAGGGCCAAAATATGGGGACAGTTAAAACAAAGGATGCAACCTGTTTAGAGCATTTACTAATTTTACGACAAGAAATAGTTCCAATGTTTTTGGATTTAAGTTACTGTAATATGTCACCCCACCATATTTCTGGAGAGAAACAGGTGACGAAAACACTCGAAGGTTTTGGTACTGTTCTCAAAGAAACATCAATACCATTCTCTAATGTGGACACAGAAGTAGTATTATAAGTTACTGTGGATTCAGATGCAAGAGCTAGATTGATATTATCACACGATTCTGTGGGCTGAATCCTACAGTCGGTTGCAATTAGAGCGGCTGTTTTTAGAACCGTTATACAATGTTGCCTGTCGAGTGCAGTTAGCCACAGTTGAAATGGAACAGTCAACATTTTTTTACTCAATAAACTGAGCCTTAAGGTTAACCTTGTCCGATAGGCCAACCACCATACTCCTAAGGTTGTCCAGGTTACTCCTGTATAACGCGAGCGTGTATGGACCGAGGCTTACTGCAGGAATCGCAGACCCACAATGAATTCCGAGACATTTTTAAAAATGTATGCACTAAAAGATATTTTAAAACGCTTTAAAACTCAACTCCACTAAGCCCGACTGCACACCACACTTGAAGCTGGCCAGGAGCTATCTTACTGTCTTGAAATAATTTGCTGAAACAAAGAAGGTCACGCTGATCAGGGTGACAAGAAATGAAGGTATTAAGGGCAAGGAGATTCCGAATCGCCTAACAAAGGAAGGAACTATATCATTGTTTGTCGGCTCTGAGCCTTTTTTGGGCACCCAAAGGGACACTTCTCGGCACAAGTCAAGCCCTGGGAGGACAGAATTAAATCGGTACATTGAGAAAACACCCCAGAGCTGAGACAAGGGATAAAAATCATACCTTTATCGTAATAGAGGACAAAGATACTCCTCATGCTCAGCAGAAAAGAGCTAGAGCTCATAACGGGCCTACTAACTGCTTATATGTATATCATCTTCGCTTTTTTATGGAGGATGACGAAATTGCTGAGCATTCTCTGTGCTCTTGAAGCTCTTGTCCGCATAAAGTTAGAGTTAGATTGAAATCTTGGACGCGCTAGCTTCGCGTGCGGCGAGTTGGAAAAAATATGCTGTATTTTTTGTTATAAATTAGCTCACATTTATACAAATTACACAATAAACATCATTTCTCAAATTCCTTTTTTGCCTTTAGAAATAAAAAAAAAACTGGATAGCATGTTTTTATTATTCAAATTTCTTTAGTTAAGACTCATTTAATATAATCTGTTCCCTCTACCAATTCCTAAAGATCCTTCCACATACACATATCTATACAGAGCCTATGTATCAATATACCGCAAGTTCAAGTAACAAAATATAGTGCGTGCTGCTAAAGAATTTCCATCATCGTTAACGATTAACCGACGACAGTGTGATATGCAAAGTTCATGATTAATCGAATTTTCTGTAACCGTTTTGTGAAACATGATAATTGAATAAAACTAGTAGCCTTTTGTACATGTACTTTTATTTTCACAAGTTGAAGATTTTTATTAATTCTGACAGCTGTTTCGGTCCAACTGGACCATCATCGGAGAATAGACAAGTGCTACTGGTATACATTTACAAATTCGAGAATCTCTACGTATAGACTTAAAATAAAAATAAAATACAATAAAATGCACACACAAATGTCCATCATATGTTTATGGGGAGAGGATTGCGAATGTAGCTGAATCTGGTTAAATCATTGTCTGTTGATGAACATGTTTAACAAAACTGAACGAATTGGCTCGATATGTTCATTCAATATGTTTTTCCCCCTTGTATTGCTTTCCAAATTTGATAATTTTCTAAAATATTCAGTTTTTCCCCTTATTTTCAACGTGAAGAATTTTTAAGTTTTCTTTCTTACAAGTGTGTGTGAATTCGTTCATATGTTAAGCCATAGCAGAATCATTTCTGTTAAGTTTAAAAGATCTTATATGTTCACTAAATCTTGTATTGAAGCAAAGTTCATTTTATTTATACAACATTAGAGAAGAAATTTTGTGAAACTACACTTTTGTCTTCCGCGTTCAATGTAATTCCAAAAACTACGAAACCCAAATGGTCAGCAGAGTTATCAAAATATGAGATATTCCAAAACGTACTCAATGGATTTTTGCTTAAGTAATTCCCTTAATACAGTATCTACACATTCTATGGCCATTGCCATTTCCATATGGCATGAGCATTGAGTACGTTTACACTGGAACTATTTAGGACTAGGTTTACGTAAGTCGACTTACCGGATGCCATTTATTCCGCTCGTATTAAAGCTTTGACAGTTGTCAAATTTATCAGATCTGCCTACTACCTCACGAGGAAAATGAGAAATAATATTTTGAGTTTGTTTGTACACTTCATGCACAAGAGAAGAGAATGAAGCATAGAAGAAAATTTAAAAATTTAAAAATTTCCAAATTTTTTATTATCCGGAATACTTTCTTCTGACCAGTTCGCATTTTGTTCCTTCTTAATTTCACGTATTTTCGTTAGATCTAAAAAAAGAATCTCTGTATTGTTATTGTCGTAGCGTGCTGCATGAAGCAGTATGCTACACCTGTGCCACTGACAGCTAGCAGTAGTGCTCACATTGTGCTACACTGCGATTGTGCTGCCAATTATACCATGCTGTGTGAGCGAACTCTGGCTGGGACAAAAACGTGCAGCGAGAAAAAGAAGAGGACGATTTTTCCGGGCTGTCATATTAGTTTCGTTTTTGGTGCTGGATGGGCGAGATAAAGTTGACATTGTTATATACGAGAGAAAATCAAATTTTACCCTTATACGGGAAAACCAACGAACAAGTCTATATTTTCATACGAAAGATTAATCACGGTATATTTGTCTATACGTGAAACACGAGAAGTTCGTCAGAATTAAATAATTCCAACTGGTAAAATTTGCGCTCCACATGGGCAATAAGAGTGAAACAATTCAGCAACAGAACGAATTAAATAGCATGATAATTAAATCATCTCCAGGTTGTAAGGACGAATCAAGCTCCTTATGAAGATTTGCATATTTCTCAAAGAAAAGGGTCGCTATTTTCGTCAGAAACTGATAGAAGTCATACATGGTAATAGTAAAATTTTTCATAAAAACAGAAGGGGGAATGACGGAAAATCGGAATACCAAAATGTTGTTCAGAGACAAATACTAGTTCTATCAAAAGGGAATAAGAGAAATCGTAATCAAAATCGCCAAGCTCAGCTTTGTTCTGTGAAGATTTGAATGCTGGTCTGGGTACAACTGAAATTCCTCTTTCCAACGAAAATCGTCACTGACGAAATAGTATTGATATATCGGAATCATCACGACGAAGTGTCGTCATCAATTTTTACAGATAATCTCTTTAATTATGTTTGTAATAAGTATAGTAATATTATTCTACACTCAGGGAAGCGTATTCAATTCAATTCAATTTATTTATTTAATTCAAGTATACACAAGAGTATTTTGATTCTTATTATTAGTACACACAAATAATGGCAGCCAACATCTAAAATAAGACAAATTTAATAACTAAAAGTAAACCTACATATAAATCAAAGAAAATAACGAAAGAATGAAAACGAAATTATAAAAGAATATAAAAATAAAAGTTAAAGAAAAGAAACAACGAACAAAAGAATTAAATGTTCAAATGGAATATAATGTAATGAAAGAAATGAAATTAATTTAGAACCAAATTGTAAAATTGATTTACAGATTTACCCATGAAGGCCCTGTTCTGCCAACTAACGAACCAACCCTAGAAATACTGCTGTTTACATATTTAAATTTTTAATAAGCTCCTTGAATTTAACAATCGAACTAGTGCGCTGAACATTTTCGGCAGACGATTCCACAAACGCGAAGCTCGAATGAAGGAAGAGTCACTTTGAACAGAATAATGGAAAACAGGAGTAAGTAGGTTAAAAAGTCGTGCAGAATTCAAGATTCGCAGTACTCTGGTTTGCCTGTATATATAATTTTATGGAGGTGCTCTTTGAGAGAACAACCAAGCAAGCTGTTACTGAAAGACGAGATGTGATCAAACCGAAGTCCATACACAAATCTTATAGTCATTAAGGGCTACATTCAGCCATCTTAAAGAAGTGAAACGCAAGTATGGAAATATTAAGTTGCCATTTATAAAATAAGGAAGAAGTGATCTGATCAGCAATAACCTGATGCTAATTGGCAGAATACTGGCCGATAGCCATAGCCGGCGAAGGCCACCATAGATTTTACCTAAAATATTACCAATATGGTCACAGCATTTCATATTCGTACCAATTAATACTCCAATTTTTTTTAAACGTCTAGAAAAAGCCAGAGTAAAACCATTTAAAGTGACAGGTGGGAAATCAGAGAGCATAATTCATTCCGATAAAAGGCAATACACTGAAACTTGAGTGGATTCAGTTTTGAATTAATAATTGTAACCCACCGAGAGGCATTTTCCAAGTCGAAATTTATGCGATCTAAGAGGTCGACAGGTTTGCTAATTCGAAGCTGCACGTCATATGCTGATGGCAAATAATTTATTAACATACTGAACAATAACGGACCCAGTATGGACCCTTGTGGCACACCGCAACTTAGCGGACAAGCGCTGGATACAAGATCACCGACTTTCATACGTTGAGATCTTCCTGATAGAAAACGACGGATTTGAGAAATTAAAGTGAAATTAGTTTAGACAGTAATTTGGGATGATTAACTGAGTCAAAAGCTTTAAACAAATCGAGTAAAGCTAAGACACATAAATGATGGGATGATTAACTGAGTCAAAAGATTTAAACAAATCGAGTAAAGTTAAGACACATAGATGATAAATGTCAAGTGATTTTCTGATATTAGACGTGACTTCAATCAGTGCCGTTTCGCAACTATGCAAACGATGGAAACCAGATTGGTAAGGACTGAGCAGGTTACGATAATCCAAATATTCAATTATTTGAAGAGACTATAATTTCTCTAGTACTTTGGCAAAGAAACAAAAAATATTTATAGGACGGTAATCAGCTGGTTCCTTTGCTTTTTGAATCTTAGGAACCAGTAAAACTATTGTAGTTTTCCATATAGCGGGGAACTGAGAGGTGGTTAGACATGTGTTAAAAGTCCGTAGTAATGCCTCAATAATCCATAGGAGAAGAATTTTTATAAATCTGGGGAAAATTCCGTCAGATCCAGTGGCATTGGATCTAATAGCCGAAATAGCATTTATAACTTCAGATTCATCCACACATCTAAAATCATCGTTATTATCATTATCCGATTCCAAAGTACGTCGAGGACTTGAAGATATATTTGGTGTGGAAGACGTTTGCAGAGATGAGAGGTGATGGTTGAATGATTCAGGATCAATATCGTTGACGGAAATATAATTGCCGTATACACCTTATGGAGGTTAGTCCATAGATTTCTGGTAGAGAGATTAGGTGAAAATATTGCTGCATAGTACTGCTTCTTGGCTGCACTAATTTTAATATTGGCTTTATTTCGTATAAGCTTATAGTATAATCGACTTTCAATGGTTCTTACCCGCTGAAATCTGTGAAACAAAAAATCTCGTTCTGCCATTAGAGATCTAATTTCAACTGTGAATCATGGGCAACCAGCATCCATCCTGATACTTCGTGAATGTACAGGAACAAAGCGAGCATGGAGATAATTTATTACTTCATAAAAAAGTTGAATCTGATCATTGACAGAGACGCGAGCATTAATACGAGCCCAGGGCAATGATTGATATCCTTCATCAAGTGCAGCCATATTTATGTTATTATAATTACGAAAGCTAACCATTTTGTAAAGACGACCATTTCTTGTATTAAAGTTGTAAGTAAGGAAGAGAAAATCGTGATCAAATTTGGAAGGAGAAGGAATTTGGTTATGGTACAATACTGCATTCGTATTTGTAGTTAAAAACAGATCTAGTAGAGAAGGGTTACTTGAGTTGAAATATGTCGGTAGATTATTAATAACATTCAATGCAGAGATTGTAATAAAAATAGAAAAGATTGAGTCAAACTGTTTGAAGCATAGAGTAACCGCATTTCATGATCTCATCTAATTACTTTATTAAGTTTAAATTTTTATCTACTAGCAGCGGCACGACGGATCATCACGGAGGCCTCTGCGATGGATTCCTTAGCAATAAAAACCTAAGTTGCCCTCTTTCGTTTTATCATTTTTTGGTTGTCCATGCATGTATATTTTGCTTCCTAAATAAGCACACAAAAAACTAAAAGACAACAAAACTCGCAAAAATAAGGAATGCGCCTGAGTAAAAAGTTTCTTTAGATGCTTAAATTGAGAGTAGTTGTTGAATTTGCGGCCCAAGGCTTAAATCTGAAATTAAATGGCCACAATGCAGTAATCATACATTATAGTATTTCATGATGTTGCGGTTCAGAATAAGAAGTTGAGACGCAAGTTGTTTAAATTAGTTATTTAAATCTAGAATAGTGGGTACAACCAAAACGATAACTAAGAGACATTAACTTTAGACAATAGATATTACTGGCTTCTCACGCGTTAAGTTTCTTTGTGAATAATGAAGTATCTTAACGTATTTACATAGGTATAAGCCAAGTACACATTACATAGCAGACATCAGCATATAGCATACATCAGCATAAGCAACGTACACATTATATAGCATACATAAGTACAAGGTACATATCATAGAGAAATGTATGTAGTATGATATAAGTTTGCTCGAAAAAATCATAACTTACTATTTATATTCAATCTTACAAGCTTGCCACTTTTCAGAATACTTAAATAATAGGATTTGTATAAGATTAATTCGTATTGATACTAGCATATTTCTACAACAAAACAATTATTTTAATAATATTTAATGAAATTCCTTTTGACAAATTGAAAATAAGATAAAATTTTCCGTTCTACGCATAGAGTTCTTGATTTTTAAGAAAATTTTATTAAAAATTTTAAAATAAGTACATAATATACATGCGTAATAAATTCATTTAGTAATATAATATTAGGATACTGAATGCGGAAAACCAGCAGCAGGTAATGACTTGTATTGTATTCTCTACGTAATGGCACCGCTTTGAATTTAAAAGTAAGACCACCCCTCAGGAAATTGTGCTGTTGTACAGATGATAATTTTACGATTAAAAGCGACATTCTAGATTAGATCACTGGGTAGAATTCTATTTTGTGTTAATAAAGGCCAAATTTAAACGTGATGCTGCCTTAACGGTATTTTAATTTTTCTCCTTTCAATGTCCTGGAGCCCCTAACGACGATGGTTGACTAAGGTTCGCTTCTTGCAGATCATCATAGGGATGCTGATAACATGTTGCCCAGTGTAATTAGATGGATGGGGAACGGCAAGGAAAGCATGACATCTGCGCCTTCATCCTAGGTAAAGGTAAGTGGTGTAAGGCTGCTAGACCGGATGTGGTGCTGCGTGTTTTTTTTTTTTTTGCAGGAACGAATTCTTTTTTTTTATATTGTTTGTGACAGCGGCAGGTATTTGGTATACCCCCCCCCCCCCACACCAACTCTCCGCAGTAGCTGAGGTGCTAGCGTGCCGCCCTGTGTCAACGCTGACAGAATGGACTTCACGTCCATAGCATACTCACTCCTATGGTACCATAACACTATTTATTGATAACAAGTTTGAAAACTAATTTTTTAGATCAATACCGCATCAGATACCGGATTAAAGTAGGATTAGTTTTTCGTAATACGGCATGTTTATACCACTGCATATTAGTTCTATGTAAGTCGACTTACATAAAACTAGTCCTAAATAGCACCGTCTCAACAGACTCAGTGTAGATGCTTGAGCCACAGCCATTTCTTATGGCAACATTCATGGCAAAGTACATGCCTTGGCGTACACTCTGCAATTTTTACCAGTGAGAGGCATTCGGGGGAGCAAAATCCCAAAATAACACCTACGTGTACGACGGCCCCATTGCAAGCAATTATGGCCAGCCCACGGTGCAGAGAATACAGATAATATTCTCTGTACCGTGGGCCAGCCAACGAGGTAATAACTAAAGAAGTTGAAAATAAGCAAATATCATGTACCCATTTTTAACACATTGACAATGATATTATTTGTACAAAGCGCCGTAAAATTTGTATACCTATACACAATTGTGCAACCTGTGCACAATTTTAATCGCTTTTATTTTCATATACTCAAAAGAATTTACTGAATTTGCAACCTATGTTCAAGTCCAGCGGTAAAAAGTTTGTGAGTAATATTTGTTTCGCGCCTCTTCGGTTATTTCATGGTTTTTCCTACGTCAATGCGCCAAGCCCAAAACAAACGAAGTAATATGAATTTGACAGTGAAGGCCAAAAAAGGTGGAATGTGTATGTGTATGTTTTGGCTACGCTCATGTACACGGATCTTACGTGTGATTGCATCTCCTTTGTCGTTTTCGTTTGAACATCAGGTTAGCTCTGGGGGCAACCTATGTAAGTGCTGTTCCCGCTGCGCGATTGCTCTTGAAAAATTAAATCTATAAAGCCGCCCATACACGGCGAACATGTTGTCCAACTGGGTGTGTAACACATGAAAGCTTCTTCTCCACACACTATCAAACCTGCTGTTCAACATCGTGACAGAAAAACATATCAGGAGCTGATGGAACTGTTAGCATTTATGTTTCCTTTCAAGATTAAAGAATGAAGATATCGTGACAATCATCGCCCTACACGGTACAATATGTTGTCGAACACGTTTCCCCGCCCTTAAAAATCAAACAAATTTTACTTTCGTTCAACCGCTTGACACACTGCATGTTACACCATCAAACAGGCAGACACATGGTCAAATCTGCGTGACAACATCGTTGTCCTGCTCGAGTTGGCCAACATGCATGACCGTGTATGGGCCCTTAAGTCACACCGGGAGCGGCGCGGCGCGACGCGACAATGCAGTTGTTTGGAGAGATTCAACCAGAGTTACTAATAACAGCTACATCGGAACTAGAGTACAATTGGACAAAATCCGCCGCTCCCGGGGTGTACACTATTTTGCCGCGTGCCATCACGCCATGCCGCTCCCGTTGTGATCAGTGCTTAAAGCGGCGATTCAGAAACAAAGATTTTTGTCTTTTTATTTTATAAACTTTTGACTGTAATTAGAGAAAAAATGTTCTCTCATGATTTTCACTTTCGTCTTGTATTGTTGCACGAATACACAACTTTACTCTCTTCGATGCCATTTCTTCAAATAAAAATCCGCGCCATGAATTTTTAAACGGCTAGCATGTTTTTATTCCGAGGTTTTTTTGAAAACGAAAACCGGTAAGACCCCCAAATTTTATCAAGTTTTATCATTTTCAACCCTATTTGTTTCGAATGAATTGGCAGAGCGCAGACCAAAACACGTAGTGCACGGTTTTGTTTGATGGGTGCTGGAGCCGCCATTTTGGATTTGCTTTTATAAATAAAATTAGAGTTTACTCTCCATTTATAGAAGAATAAAATACGTTAAAACCCATTTCCAAAAGTATTTATTTTATGTAAAAAGAAAATTCCAAAGTTCATGCATTTTTCATGCCTCTCGACGGTAACCTCCCCTTAAAAGGTAGTGGTCCATATTATTATATGTAAAAAAACTTTTTCCCGGCTAATTTAAGAATATTTTTGTTAACAATCCATAAGTGAGGTTTAGTCAGAACGAAAAAATATTTTGCCCCGAAACGTTCCACAGTGTGGAAGCCGAAAATAAATTGACAGATCCAACCAAAACTTCGTTTTTTGGCGAATAAAACATAAAAGTTGTGTTTTTCTTTAAAATCTGAGATAAATAAGCTATTTTCTTATTAAAATTCTTAGTTCCTCCTATTTGCCTTGATTTTATTAATCATTAGAGCAAAACTCTTGCTTTAAATGGGAATAAACAGAATTTTTTTCGGATTTGTTTTTGATGTGCAAGTCCCTTAAGACTGATTTTATCGATATTATATATCCAATAAAAGCAAAAATAATTTATTCCGATCGACTTCACTAATGTTAACCTAGATAACCTAAAACAAGCTACTCTTCGTTTGGATGTGTTGATAGATCATTTCCACGACTTAATTAATCAACACCACCCCCACAGATGATGCGTGATTCCACTGCATATGGTACCGATGCCTGATTATTAGAATATTCTCCTGTATTGAATTATAAACTATATTACTATTTCCAATTGCAATGTATATATTTAGTTCCTAAAAATGGGGATATCTCACATTTCGTTACATGTGAACGTGTCTCGAATCAAGGAATGTCTGACAAATTATCCGTACGCTCTTCTAGAGACTAGATCCGTTTCTATGTCGCCTTCGTCTAACAAAACAAAAGTTATCGTTCGAAGAATAAAATGTTAAAATAAGTATTCTTATTTTAATATTTTGTTCTATACAATTTGAGTTTGCAAGCATAATTGTTATATAAGGTACTATGCAGTCTTAAAATAAGGAATTCATTACTAGTTGAAATTCGAATTGTGACGGTTGTTTTTACTCTCCCAAAGGTCCTTTACAGCAATAATAATTTCAGGCTGTCATAAATTTTTTTTTATCTGTTATTGTAGATACACTATAATTTACGTCGCCAAAAATGTTTTACTTTTGGGTTTGATTTGACTGCATTTATGCCGGTTTTGCATTTTAGCGAGAAAAGAGCTTGTTCGCAAATTGTAATTTATTCTCAAGAAGAACAGAGACATCATGTAAAACAGCAGAGGCTTTTAACGTCAAATTCACGCTAAGAAAACTAGTTGGCTCAGGTTAAGTTTCTAGGTACCTCATCTAATATTAGCGGTTTTTTTCGTAACGTTTGCTGTTATAACAGGACTAGGACTTACATTCGGGCAGGTCCTTAATACTTCGTCACATGTAATCATACCATAGCGTAAAACTATTGAGTTATAATTTTTATGTGTGCCTATATTTTACATGCTTTTTTTGTATTTAATTTGATATGAGAAAACTGCTTTGTAATTTTCCCATTACAGATTTTCAACATCGCAGTTATGCACTACATTACAGATGACAATTTGCTATATATATATATCAGGTAATAGGATGGTTTATCCAACCGACAATGTACGTATTGTATTAGTTTAAGATAAGTAATATGAATAAATTACTACCCGTAATCAATTAACGTCAAGTTATACAACTAGTAATTGATAACACACATCAAAATCACGTAGTCTCTTGGGAAATATTCTTATTTCTATAAATCCTAATTAAAAACGTACACCAAGTTCGTCATTCACATGTTTTGAGCAAATAATATAGAGTAGAATTGTGCACATTAAATACAATAAAGTAAGTTATATTTTTTAAACAACTCTTAAAAACTGTGCAGATTTTACAATTATTTAATTTAACTACTAAATTTACAGTGCAAAACTTTGGTTTGTTAGATATTTCGTTGGGATTACTTACCAAACATTCAGATTAAAGATGTAAATCAACTAATCTCTTTTGAAATCTTCTGGCACAGTAACTACTTTGTAAAACACCACCCTTTTTACAAACCTGAAGTAAATCTTTTCTAAAGAATTAATAAATATAAAGAAATGTCAGCGAATTACCTTTTAGTTGTTGTGCTGGTTGCTAGGGGCTTGTCACCTTGACTACGGATGGTAAGCCAGCCATATTAAACCATGCGCACTAATCACTGTCACATATAAATTATTTTATAAAAATTCATGATGATATTTCTAACCAAAATTATTAATTTTAATATATTTTCCAAAGTAAATTTTTCTTCATCGTCAACAGCTGGTTTGACAGTTCAAAGATTTTGTTTTTTAAACGTGCCCAAGTTAGGTGGTGCTATAAAACGGTTCCGTTCGTTCAATAACCATCTATAAAAATAGATGGTTTGAATCATTGCCACAATTTTAATAGGGCCACCTTAGACGTTACAGCAGTAAGCACGCACATTTTGCTCCATATATGCATCATAACAAAGTACACAGAATACGAGAAATTCGCGGTACGAGCCGCCATTTTACATGTTTCTGTGTTTAAAATAAAAAATCTCTGATATCTTTAAAAATTTGAAAGTTTTGAATATTTTAGATGTTATAAAACTTTTATCAAAATTAAGTTCAATAAGGTAAAAATATTTACTTAAAAGTTCAAGTGAAAATGTAAACAGAAACAAAACAGATTTTTAATGCCATAAATGTTTTAACATAATAATGATTTTGTAGCTGTAAAATATTTAATTAATACATAATTAATCTTTTTGTTTTTTTTTACTGCATTTAAATTAGTCTTCATGCAATAAAGTAAAATTCAGTACGAATAGTAACAACGTTACAAGGATGCTAACTTGTGGCATAAGAACTTTCATAAACTAGTCATAACCCCGATTCTACCTTACCCTAGACACACAGTAAGAACTAATGAATCATTAGTACTAACTATTCATTAAAATACCGTATGTCACATAGTATACGTCTTATGGCTCGAAAAGCAGATGAAGTGTTTTCATCCTTCATTATAAATATAATGAAGAAAAATGTGCTAGATTTAGCATATAATTTAAGTATGGAGCTCCGCTGTGCATCTGCTGATTTGAAAAATAAGAAGAAGAAATAAAAACAAAGTTTATCGCGTTAATTCGATCCATATTGCTTTTTTAATGTGATAAGTTTATCAAAGCCAGTTTGACAGAACAACTTAATTTAAGAAATGACCTGTGTCTGCAGTTTATAATGAATCAATACACTAATGACACGATATACAGAGTAACGAGGTATGATTGTCCGGGCTATCAAGTGCGTGTGACGTCACACGAATCGACTCTTAAAACGGGAAAAATAAAATGCTAATATTTATGTAAATTTATTCCACTGGATCCATTAAAGAGGTTGCAATAAATATAATATGAGTTTCTTACCATAAATATACTTTGAATTTTTTAGTTTAAAGCTCATTTCAGGGAAATCAGTTCGGATCTAAACAAAGTGCCACGAAAGTTTTATCGATAAAAAATTCAAAATAAGACTGAAATACCTATTGGGCCCTATTCTGTCGGTAAAATTTTATCATTTTATGTTATGTTATGCCTTAAAATAAAATATTTCCCTAAAATCCTATTCTGTACCAGAAATTTTATTTTATTTTACGCATCGTAACATAAAATATTTCCTGTTATGGAGCATAACATAAAAGAACCTAAGCAGCACATTTTAAAGGTATTTTGACATATTTTATGAAATGACATTCGTCAATTGACATTTGTGGTGTGAAAGTAGTTTTAATTAAAAACTAAAATGTCCACCGCCATACAAAAGATTACACTTGTCAGAAATTGTAGAAATTTGCACTTGGTGCAGTATGGTAAAATATAAAAAGTTGATTATATTTAAATAGGTTTTAATTTTATGCAGAAAATATCACAGGATACGATATCTTCACGATTTCTACGATCCATGTGAATTGCCCAACCTTAGGCTTCAAAAGTTTTTCCGACTGGATAATTAATAAATTTGTTATATTATGATTGGTAAACTAATTTTGCAAACTTATGAATAATTCTAATTTATACCCAAAACTAACTAACTAACTAACTAACTAACTAGAGCCTCATACTGGAAAGGCATCCATTGCGTTCACTTTGAGTTAGGAATCTGAAAGTGAACAGAATGGATGTCTTTCTGCTGCTTTGCATTTCTACGGACATGGTTCGTATCAAACTCGTCAGGAGTTGTCATATTTTAGAACTTTTACACCCAAAGTATTCAAGAGCTATTAAGAAAGCAGCTGCTTTCATAAATATATTATTTAGTGGGTGATTTGATAGAGTATCACGCAAATGTCAATTGACCAGCTGTTCAAAAAGTAATAGAAAGCATAGCGGAATGTACTAAATATTTTATGTTACGTGTTCATAAAAGAATTCATAAAATAATTTTATGGAACCACGACAGAATACGAATTTTTAAAATATTTTATTTTCATTTTATGAAGAAGGGATTTTTTCGCCATAAAATAACATAAAATATTATTTTATGAAAAATTACAGAATAGGGCCCATTATTTGCTTGCCGGATTCGACACGAAAGTAGAGCAATGTTTTACTTTTAACGCGCGGCAGATGCTTTGACAGTTCTTTTGATTGATTTTAAACTGTTTATATGCTTGGTAAGCTGCAAATGCAAGAACTGCAACATCTAATAACTGATATGTATATCCATTATTTCAGTTTGAATTAATAACTCAAGTTTTTCTATCACTTTATCTTTTTATAAATAAATCTTAAGAGTACCAACGCGACACGTCCGTTTTGTCTTGCCGTAACCCCCAGAATATAATACATGCCATGAAGTCGCCAAAGGCACCGACACATTAAAAGGCGTTACTGTGCCGGGTACAGCATGCAGTAAGAGCTCACTCTCACTGCGTTTTGTATACTCGTCATGGAGGAAAAACCAAAATTTCATCTTAAACAGGTTCTAAAGCCCAAAACTCTCGCTCCCACAGTCAAATGAAGTTAAAACAAATTGGAGCCAAATATGTTTTATTGCTAATATTAGTTAAAAAAAAAATAGTATCTAGAACATATTTCTGGAAATTATAGCGTTTGAACAAAACACAAGCAAGCCGCGGAGAACTGTCAAAGCTTCGCGACGCTTTTCGTGTTCATTGGGTTTTTACCATTCGTATTCTACATAAATTTTTGTGGAGAGATGAAGCCTTTAAGAGGTTAAGATGGTTTAAAGAATCTTTCAGTCAGCCCAGGTATTAAAGAAGGAAGAAGAAGTAATGTCTTTGCCGTGGCGATGATGGCAGTACGGGACTAACCCACACGTACCTATAATTGTGTGCGTCTTTAATCAAGTTACAATTATCGATATAAATAATAATTGTGTGATAAATTAAAAACACGTAATGATAAGTGAATTATTATTTTAATACCTAAATCGCAGTTAAAGAGTTCCACAGCCGTCGTTACGTCCAATAGGATTTTCGTATAAACCTGTAGCAAAAAATTTAATTGCTACCAAAACTTTAAGGAAACGATAATATTGTCAAGTAATGGAGAGTATCGTAAGGCTATGTCATTTCTATCACGTTTAATGCTCAGAATTATCCTCTGTGCATGGCTCAAATTGTATAATTATTTTATATTTCACACACTTGTACATATTTATATAATATATACGAATTATATGAAGGAGATTTCTCGTCTAACAGACTGAAATTTATTGAAAATAATTTCAATAAATTTACAAAATGCATTTTAAGTGCAAAAAAAATTATTGAACTCTTCGACCCAGCGATCAGAGAGGTCTCATCGGTATGGTTATCTCTGATCGCCTACCATAGAAGAATTATATAAATACAGTATTTTCATCCAAAATTTCGGTATTTTAAACAAAACAATTTTTACAACTATCACGATAAGAGATTTAAGCGTACCTCGGTCAGGAGCTCTTAAGTTAAGAGATATTTGACAGATATTTTCATTTGCTAGAAATCGGAATCTCTTTAATAAAAGTCTACAAAAGTTAAGTGATCAGCTGACGTCTCTCATCTCTTTACGTAGAATACCAATGTCTGCTATACTGGGCTTTGACAGGCCAGTTCAGTAGACAAGAGCTCTTATCTCATATGTAGAATTGTGGGGGGGGGGGGCGGGTGTAGGCAGGTAATTGGATGTGAATAGGTATGTAAGGCGAATGTATTCAATTTGAATGTTGAACATTTTCATACCTGTGAATTTTTGTTTAAAAATCGGTTGACATAACTA
This sequence comes from Dioctria rufipes, assembly GCA_963924295.1. Taxonomy (NCBI): domain Eukaryota; kingdom Metazoa; phylum Arthropoda; class Insecta; order Diptera; family Asilidae; genus Dioctria; species Dioctria rufipes. The sequence goes on along the minus strand of OZ002741.1, from coordinate 167,816,466 downwards.
ATGCACTGGTCTCTCCTGAGACAAAACTCCACGCCTTCATGGGAGTACATAAAAGCAGCTTTGTTAGCTGAATGGGGAGTACCGAAGGATGACCTCAAGGTGAAGGTTCAACTGATGATGCGGAAACAGAGAGCAGGGGAGTCATTTGCTATATACCACCAACACCTGGACGTCGAATTTCCGGAGATTCAAAATAAGATCTGTCCTCATCCCACCAATACTATAGGTCAGCTTAGATCACTCCTCACTCAGATTTAAGCCACGCAGCTACGAATTGCTACAGCTTGTAGTTGGAACCCTTATCGGAGCCAAAGAGTGAACGAGATTGACGACTGCCAGTCTTTCAACCCTGACTTGTCATTAATAACAGATCGTGACACCAGCTTAGGAGACGTGTCGGCCGTTTCAACCAGACACATTGTAGTGTGCTGGAATTGTGATCAGCAAGGTCATTTTTACCAGGTATGCATGCAGGAAAGACAACGAGTGTTCTGTTATGGATGCGGACGCAAAAATGACTTTAAACCAAACTGCGAATACTGTTTACAGAAAAACAAGAGACGGGTCGGGAATCCCAACACCCCTTCTCGACCAGTTTCAACGTCCCGAACGGCAGCTGCTATGATCACTCCAGTTCAAGCTTTGAACAAGGAGGAAAGTCCGCTCCATAAGCAGGCCTCGACGACGAAAAATTAACATGTCTGTTGATATCATTCAGTGACTCTGGTGATACCAATCATCCACCTGACCGTTCTACTAATTCACTGATAGAGACGGAGAATCTAATAGACTTCTCCGCAGATCTTCAAACTTCAGTTTCCACCTCTGGGGAGCCCATGACACTATTGGACACCTCTTTGGAAGAGTCTTTGATCTTTGACGTCCAGATAACACCGACAGCACTTTTCTCTGGAAATGTTACCGAGCAGGAGATTCGGCCTCCTGCCGTTTCTGTATTAAAACGACCACCAAGCTCTGTAATGATGAGTGGGCGTGAGCCTGTTTTACATCCGCTGACGCCTTATCATACGCGTCTGCAGAATCACAATGCAGTAAGAGACCGTATCTTCTCCTTGGTAGCGGAGCTAGCTGAAATTATGTATCCTGACCTGGACTTTAGACCAAGAAAGAAACGAACGATCGTTCGATGGTGGGAATACTGTCAACGAATGAAACAGGAAAGAAAAAAACTGACACATATTTCCGTGTCGACGCCAGACGACATTCCACCGTATGCCGAAGTAAGACTACTCGGGCGAACTGAGACTGGGTTACTTGATAGTGGTGCCACTGTCAGTATCCTAGGCCAAGGAGCCCTAGAGAAGTTAGCTGAAGCAGAGGTTGAATGGAAGAGATATCGGCCATAGGTACAAGTAGCTAATGGTGCCATGACGACTGTTCATGGGCATGTGGACGTGGACACCACTTTCCGTGGTATGACCCAAAACGTGCGTCTTTACGTGGTTGCTGGGCTCACACAGGCACTATATCTAGGAATTCCCATGTTCTTTCCGTTATAGATCAACAACGTTTAGAAGCTAGTAAACAGTTTTTCCCTTCTTCGCATCTTTAGGCCTGGGAAAAACACCTTTGGTCGCTCACAAGATCGAGACAAATGACGCAGCTCCGATAAAACATCGTTTTTATCCGATATCACCGGCAGTACAGAGTTTGATTTATGCCGAATTAAGAAGGTTGCTATCGCTGTGTGTGATAGAGGAGAGCCAGAGTCCTTGGAGTTCTCCAGTCGTACTAGTGAGGAAGCCTGGAAAGGTCTGGCTTGGTTTTGAAGCCAGGAAGGTCAACTCCGTTACCAAAAAGGACGCCTATCCGCTAACGCAGATAGACGCGCTTCTCAGTTGACTTCCTCCGGCAAACTACATTTCGAGCCTGGACTTGAAAGACACCTTCTGGCAGATCCCACTAGACGCTGATTCCAAAGAGAAGACCGTTTTTACTGTACCTGGTCACCCTCTCTATCTGTACACAGTGATGCCATTCGGCTTATGCAACGCTCCACAAACGATGTGTCGCCTCATGGATAAGGTCATTCCATTCGATCTTCGTGAGAATGTTCTCGTCTATTTAGACGATTTACCAATTCTGTCATCAGACTTTGACTCTCATCTAACGCTGCTAGCCCGTGAAGCGAATTATTTGAGGAAAGCTGGCCTAACTATCAACGTTGAGAAGAGTAAGTTTTGTTTTTGTTTTGTTTGTTTTCATTGTCGGAAAAGGAGGTATAAGACCTGACCCCGACAAGATTGCAGCCACAGCCATTGAGCTCCTGCAGAATGGACGTAACCTTCTCTTTCTTAACTGCTACAAAAACGTCGTCGAACACAATAGACATATAGTAAACAGTGAAAGTAATAGATCAAGTGTCGCACATCATACTTTGAATAATTTGAACCATTAACTTCACTTAGATGACTTCAAATTAATTAAGGCTGAATCGAATAAACAGAAACTAGACGATTGGGAGTCCCTTTTTATGTATGTGTATGAGGACCGCTTGATGAATTCAGGAGAAGAACCGATAGAGCATGGCTTCTTTTATTTGCTAAATTAAATCTAATACTACTTCAGTCAACATTCATTTTCTGAATAGATTTTATCAGTAACTGGCACTTGATGTTTGAGTTATTTTCAATTTATTGTAGTGACCCTTTATTATATTTTCTGTACTGTCTATTGAAATTGTTTCTCAGTTTATAAAGATTACCGATTATGGTAGCTTAGCTATCGAAACGCGTTTATATATTAAAACAACCTTGTGAAGCAATAAGTAGCCTTTTTCTTACTCTATATTTTATTAAATGTGTTTCACAGTGATAAAAAAAAATTAATTAAAACTCGTCATTTGATGTTTGCTAACTAAGTTTGAAAGATCATGTACGCAACCCTTAAATGATTAAGGCAAGGAAACTTTTTCTTTATAATACCCATGCTATTTTCAAACACCGTGTACGTTTATGTGCCGTATTTAAAATTTTCGCAGCAGGATCTTCTAAATCGTTATTTTTAGGGGTAGTCAACCATTCTTTAAGCGGGTACCAGGAATCGTGTGTGCGCCTGCCATATTCTATTTTTCTATATAGTATACTATTCATTCCATTTAGCACTGCAATATTAAAATTATAGGTCGGGTCCACAAACTAATATACAGTTAATGGAATTATTTCCGTGGCGATCAATGAAATGGTCTTCATTCGTCCATGGTGCATCAATGCCGATAAGGCTACCAGTTACAGTAGACAAATCTATAATATAGTAATTACATATAATGTATACATATATCATAATTACCTTTCCATTTAGTGCATTAATTATCCCACGATCAGACCATGACACCTTATTCCATCATCCGGTATTTTCACAGCACGAAACCGCTTACACCTGAAATTTACAAATATAATATTATCACACAAATAATTCTTGAATGCAATTTATAAAGAATACGAATAATATATTTTTTTTCACACAAAACTTAAAAACCTAAAATTGTCACGTACATATTCTTTCACGCGGGTATCAAACTTAAGTGAAATATAATCCGCCAACTGCAATTTTCCTAAAAGCTCGTAGAGCGAAGAAGGTAATGTAATTATAAATGTAAGTTAGTCTCATTTTTATCTTATTCCGGTACAGCCGCGAAAATTATTAATTGTACTTCTTTACATAAAGAAATTGTTCTTATTAAAAATAAAGTTGGAGAAGTGAAGAAATAAATTTGATTCAAATAAAGTGAAACAGTTTCAATTAAATGTTTTTTTTTTTATTATTATAATTTGTTTTTATCCCAATTGCAAGAGCGATTGGTAAATGCTACCTCAATACAGCCAACAACGCCAGGCATGCGCTTGTTGTGAATCAGGCGATCGCCAACAATACAAATATTCGGTAATAATTTAAATAAAACAATAAATAAATCATTACGTATGCACTTTGGTCACATTTTCCATCCACGTGACTAAAGCTCATATTTCAATTTTTGCCAACACGAATATTTGAATTGCGAACCAGACCGCAACATAAAACTCTTGAGTCACCCATTTTTGCGAATTAAGCATTTTCGTTTTGCGCTGTCACTTCTTAATGAAGACCAGATACGAGTAGAGTTGAATAGAAGTTATCGCGGCGCGCGCACTTTAAAACAAAATAACAGAGAGATTCAAATTAAGTTTGTCATTTAGTTGTTCGAAAATAATTAATTTAAAATTTGGAAGTTGTGTGTGTTATTTAATTCCTTTTTTTGCCTCACAAAATTATAATACGCTACAATAAATAAAATTTTCTAACAACATCGTCGACAGCCACCGGCCATTGTAGTATTAGTGGAAAAACTTTGTCGTTAATTACACTAACCAATTCCTTGATTACGTGGCAAACGGTCGCTTTTGAAATACCGTGCATATATGCTATTCCGTGGCACTGGCCTCCGTTCTCTAATTAGTGAAGGGCTCTTACTAGTCTCTACTTTGATGATAGAGCACATTTTTTGATTTTTTTGGAGTTTTAAAATAGGGTCCAATTCGTCGCAACCAGTATTTAATACTTTCACTACACCAACACGGAATTTTTCATTAAATTCGTAGCTTGTAGTCCATAATTAATCCTCTGCTGTTAGTCAAACTTATCATAACTTTCCGAAAGCATTTACAAACGATTGAAAATAAACAAAAATTAATGCGAAAATGTCACAGTTACGGCTAAAAATATAGTTTTTAATCCTTCACGAATGAACAACTTCGTCTGACTAAACACATATTTTTTATTTAGCTACTTTACTCACGTAATTAGATTAATAACAAAATTGTTATTAGTTATTAGCGCAGCACTAATAATTATTAGTACAAGAGCTTCTATGAAACAGAATCTTCATGCAGTAATAATTTCTCACTAATACTTATTTGCGGTGCAGTAATAACTTATTAATGTACGAAGAATATTTATGAAACTCAATGGACTAATAATTTGAAAATTTGGTACGTTTGATAATAATAATAATAATATTAGCTGCCTCTGATACTGACTCCCATGTTCTTTCTAGTCAGAAAAATCAACGTCTAGAAGCCACTAAGCAGCTTTTTCTTCGCCTCTTTTGGCTTATGACAAACATAATTGATCACTCACAAGATCGAGACGACCGACGCTATTCCGATAAAACAGGGATTTTATCCTATTTCACCGGTAGTGCAGAGTTTGATGGATGCCGAATTAGAACGAATGTTATTGGTGGGTGTGATAGAGGAGAGCCAGAGTCCTTGGAGCTCTCCAGTTCTTCTAGTGAAGAAGCCGCGGAAGGCTAGGCTCGGCTTTGACGCTATGGAAGTCAGTTCGGTTTCTAAGAAGGACGCCTATCCACTGCCGCAGATAGGCTTCTGAGTTGACTTCCTCCGGAAAATTACATAAGAAGCCTGGACTTAAAAGACGCTTTCTAGCAGATCCAACTAGACACTGATTCCATGGAGAAGACCGCTTTCAAAGTACCTGGTCATCCTCTTTATTAGTATACAGTGATGCCATTCGCCCTATGCAACGCTCCACAAACTATGTGCCGTCTTATGGACAAAGTCATCCCGTTCGATCTTCGTGAATATGTTCTTGTCTATTTAGACGACTTGTTAATTCTGTCACAAGACTTTGACACGCACTTTGTTTTACTAGTTCCCGTAGCGAATTGTTTGAGGAAAGCTGGCGTCACTATCAACGTAGAGAAGAAAAAGCTCTGTATTACATAGACTAAATACTTGGGTTTCATTGTTGGAAAAGGAGGAATAAGAACTGACCCAGAAAAGATCTCAGCCATAGTTGACTACTAGTCTCCTAAAACTGTTTGGCGGTATGGTATCGTCGATTTATTCCGAACCAAGGTATATAGAAGACAAGGTACTCCGATTAAAATTTTGATAGCCTGTGATAGCCTGTGACGTAATTCTATGACTAATGTATATACCTTTCTATAGGAAAGACAGAGTGAGCGCAGAGAGTATTGTGTTCTCTTTACCGTGTTTTCCTATATATTTTCACATTAATTCGTCACTAATAGCGGAACGTGGTTCATAATGGGAATACTTATATTCTATATACCTTGATTTCGAACTATGCTGATTTATTGGCCTCTATAACTGACACTCTGACGAATCCCAGCCAGTTTCAATGGACACCTGAGTCCCAAACGTCTCTGGAACAGTTGAAGCAGAAACTTACTTCTGCTCCGTTGCTAGTGAGTCTAAATTCCACCAAACGGTTCGTTATCCAGTGTGATGCGATCCAACAAGGTATTGGTGGAGTGCTGTTACAACTAGATGACGATCCCCATGAGAAGCCGATAGCCAAGTCTCGAACAAGTTGAACTCGGCACAGAAGAATTATACAGTCACAGAGCAGGAATGCTTAGCAGCAAAGTGTACAAAAGTTCCAGATTTTCACTGAACTAATGCCGTTTGAGATAGTTACTGATCATGCAAGCTCAAAAGGACCTCAGCGGTGGACTTCCTCGGTGTAGTCTGAAGCTTCAAAGTCAAAGCCACAGCAGAAACCTGAACATTGCCCCTGATGCTCTGTCATGAATTCACTGTGACAGTTTAACACCGTCTCAAGATCCTGGCTTGGAAGTTGTCCATATTTCAATTCATTGGAATATGAGGTATTGAGGCAGAAAGTTAAATAAGCTTCTGACAAATTATCAGATCTGTGTGTCAGGGATGACTTCGTTATATTCGGAAAGTGCCGAGAATGACATTTGTATTGGCCTCGAATGACAGTGGATGTCAGAAATTATGTAGGTGCTTGTGACATATGTAATAAAGTCAAAGCTCCAACTAGGATTCTTAGACCACCAATAGGAACCCAGTCTATGACAGAACGACCATGGCAACGACTCTTTATAGAATACTTAGGACCATATCCCAGATCGACAAATGGAAATGTCTGCATACTTATTATTCTTGACCACTTCTCAAAATTTCCAATTCTATAGGCACTTTCACATCAAAAACAAGAACCGAAAAACTCAATTTATTCTACTTTAAAACAAGATTCTTGCTTCAATGATTAATAAAATCATGGGAAATAGGAAAAACTAATAATTTTACTGAGAAAATAGTATATTTATCTCAGATTTTTAAGAAAAACACAGCATTTTTTATCGACCGAATTCTTCGACCGAAAAAGACTTTCGGCCGATAAATCATAAAAATTGTGTTTTACTTAAAAATCTGAGATAAATATAGTATTTTATTAGTAAAATTATTAGTTTACCTATTTCCCTGAATTTTACGGATTGGAATATCTTCAATGAGAGCTGAAGAGCTCATTACCTTTGATATCAGCCATGTTAGACCTAAAGAGCTCAATATCTGGCAATTGAATAATACACCGAGAGTTGCAGGTAAAACTCTGAATTTTTATTTCATATCGTACTTAATTTATACTTTTGAAAATTGCTTACATCGCTAAAACCTTAATACAAAATATTTTTTCTCATGAGAACTATTCTATATTACAAAGAGTATTACAAAATTGCTTATCTTGCTCATATTAGCAATATCGATCAAAAATATATGTTATCGATAAATGCATATACATTAAGCCCTACATGAACAAGCATAGCATTGCTTAGATGCTTACTTTGCAATCTTTTTCTTATTGAACAAATGCTAAGTAGATATGACACAGTTATCGATTGTGTCATTGAGCAATTACTTTTTTAAGTTCATTGTATGCATCATCACGGTGCAACGGTGACCAGTGGTGATCATGTTGCATTTTTACAACTTTCTTTCACTTAGCGGAAATTCATGAATGGATCGTAGAATGGCGCATGGCTATTCCGATCATATTTCTTCTTTTTATATTGTTATTTACTTTTGCTTGTTATGTTTGTTTCGTTTATTTTTAGTTTTTATTATTATCTGTTGCTGAGGTACGTGCATATGCCTTTATTATTGTGGTATGTAGGTATGCTCTACATTTCGATATCGAGAAAAATGTCTAAATCTGGCCAATGGCTGCCACGAATTCGGGTGTGCGTCTCTGACTCTTCACGCGCAGAGAGAGTCTGACAAGCCTTCGTGGCTTTTATACAGCTAACACAGCATCCATTTTATTAGGACTAGTGGTCGTAGGTCTTATGTCAAAGAATAAATAACTAAAAGAAGGGACACAGAAGAGTGTTCCGATTGTTTTCCATTTAAATATACACGGCGAGAAAAGGAAGGAAAAAACATAAAAATTAAAAAAAAAAAAAATGAAACCCTCATTGAACATTTTACGAATAAGACAAAAAATATGAAAGCGAATATTACATGCAACGAAACGGAATGGCAAATGTTTCATTTTCGTAAATAAATTAGAAGGGGCGGAGTTTTCGCGTTTTACTCTCAAAAAATGTTCCCGCGCTTTTGTGAAAACCGGTTTTCTATGAAATCTTATGAGAAATATAACCAATGTTTTTTATAGCATAGCCAATGTTTGTTAGTGCAATTTCTATACAATTTGAGCAGCACGTGCTTCTGTTTACATTCGTTTTTGCTGTGAAGAGATTAAGTGGGAGAAATTCTTGCTGGATTCTCTGATATTTTCGGGAAAAATGAGAATTTCTATTGAGAGGAACTTTACATCTCCTTTCAGCATCTTGGCCAAAGCGACATTTATGTTTTTCTTAAAAATGGGAGGTAGTGTGTCCCGAAGTACATTATTATGAATAGTTTGAAAGGATTTTGAGAGATTTAATAAGATTTTGTCGTTCGGGTAATCCTACGTCCTCTCGATTTTTGTTTTTCACTCGTTGTCTTAGTTGCACTACATTCATGCAAAAGACGAAAGTATATGAAATTACTTGTTTCATTCTAAAAAACACGAATAATTTCCTATTTTTTTCGCCTCTGTCTCTACTTATCCTTATTTATACTTTGTCTTATGTTTTAAAGCCTGCTAGCTCAGTCGACCATTTCTCTGTCTGGTCCACAAGTTGAACATACGACTCTGCCCTGTTATGATCGCAGCGTGATGCATGAAGCAGTTTGCTACACCTGTTTAATCGGGCATAGATAAATTTATTTAAAAACAGAAATGTAGGAAGAAAACAAGATTGGGGCGAATCAGCCAAATTCACAAAAAGAGTTTTGCCAAGGATTCTCCAGATAAAAAGAGAATCTAACCAATAATTACAAATTGGAGGAAGTACAGCCACATATAAAATAACATGCGGACGTGAATATGTAATATACGAAAATATTTGGAACAAAATCTAGGGAAGAAATTTCCTGAGGGTTTCTGATGGCAGGAATTCTTCGCTGAACTCAAAATAAAATTGAAGTCATATAGTAGGCTCTCAGAAATTATTGAAAAGTCCCGGTGCCAGAAAGTCGTTGCTGAGAGTATAGTATATAGAAATTAGAATTAGTAACATAAATTGCTGAAATGAATACTTATATATGTATGTATAAATTTTTGTATGAACCCTTCTAGAAAAGTTTTTGGAAATTATTGAGAAATCGTTAAGATAGGCGTTCAAGCATAAAGAAAGGAAGTAATAGTAATTTGCTATATAAGAGATCATAATTCACGAGCAGTTGGTCGGTCAGTCACCCTACACGTAATTACTGTAAATTCATCTTTGTTTTTCGCTTACTAAGCAATTGCACTTGTTGTTCAAATAAATATTTTTGTAGTACGGTGACCCGACTGTTGTTGCATTATTGAATGTAAGTAAAAAATTATTTGTAAGTCAGCAGTTATCGCTGACAATGAATATTGATTATTTGTTTCCGTTTTCTTTTACTAATTTTTTTATATATATATATGTGGAACATTTGTATAAACAAAGGTTCAGTTTTTATTATAATCTAATAGGCTGTAGTTGTCTTCTGCTCAAATCCTCTATCCAATTCTATTCCAGTACTGGAATCAGTGAAATCTCATTTCAGTACGAGAGCATTTTTACATACTTGACTTAGCGTTTTCCAAGTTCAAGTAATCCTAAATACAGAGTTAGTGTTTCCTAATTTCTGAACATTTTTTGGTGACTCCGTGGAAGATAGAGCACTATTCAAAAGAAGACTGTGTTTACCTTGTGCAGTGAATAGAAAAATCAAAATTTGTGTCAAGTTAAGAGTTAATCATGGAAGCGAATCTCCGAACAAGAAGATTCTTCAATATCTTCAAGCTAAACTTCAAGCATTAGAAGATTTGTGGACCAAATTTGCAGCAAACGATGATCAAATTAGAGATCTATACGATGAATCAACTGTCGGTCACCCATATTTTGCTATTGATTAATATAAAATAGGAAAAAAGGGATATGATGACTTCACAACCGAATTAACAACAGTAATTAATCATGCCCATTTTAAATCTAAAAACCCATGAGAATTTCCCAAAATCACGGGCAAATACCAATACTGACTGTACGGACGTAGTAAATGGCGACATCATTATTCGTCTGCTACGAAGACAAAAGAGCGTAATAACTACGCTCACAAATATTATTGCTGACATTAAAATTAATAAAGATCAAATCAAACAATATTACGAATTGAAAAGAAGCACAATAACAAATTATTGGGAACAAATAAAAGACAACAACTCCAAGAGATGAATGAGATATTAATCAAAATTAATGAAGATATAGATGATAACATAAATACAAGTTCGACCGTGCCTACTAATCAATCGGGCTTAAAACTTCCGAAAGTAACTCTACCCAAACTCGATGGGCATTTCTTAAAGTGGCAGCAATTTTTTGATCTGTTTTCACAATTGGTTCAAAATCAAGCAATAGGGAACTCACAGAAAATGTGGTACCTCAAGATGAAGCTCTCAGGTGAAGCTGAAAAATTAATCACACATCTTCCATTCGCAGAAGACAGCTATGAAGTTGCATGGGATATGTTACAGAATAGATATCAAAACAAAAGATTGTTGGTAACAGTGCTATTGGAGAACTTAATGGCACAACCTCAGATTACGACAGACTCTCCGTCAGCTTTAAAAAATTTGCACTATACTACAAACGAATGTCTGCTTACTCTACAAAACATGGGACTTTCAGTAAAGGAGCATTGGGACCCGATCATCATTCACATTCTAGTGAAAAAATTGGATAAAAACACGCATGCATTATTTGAACAATCATTGTCATCGCCACGAGATTTACAGTCAGTAGAAAAATTGCTGAACTTTCTAGAAAAGCGGTTTCAAGCATTAGAAAACTTGGGCCAAAAATCATTGATTTCAAAATATCCACAGAAATCAAGCCCTCTGTCTTCATTCTGCGAATATTTCTTGAGAATGCAAGCATTTGGCGTCAAAAAAAGGCTAAAGAGCTAAATCTTTGCCTAAATTGCCTTAAGAGTGCTCACAATCTCAGTCAATGCAGGTCAAGAGGTTTCCAAAAATGCAACAAAAGGCATAATACGGTGCTCCCCCAATTTAGCAGCTCAAGCTCGGGACGCTTATGCTTGATACGTATTTCTGGGAACAGCTCTTGCAAACGTCATCGACAAGGATGGAAAATCAATACAATGCAGATGGTTATTAGATTCCGGGTCGCAATTGAATTTTATTTCGGAGTTTCGAAAAAAGTTAAGATTATCAGACGACAAGGAGAATTTGAATATATCGGGTATTGGTGATTCAAGAGTTAAAATAAACAATAGACTTAACATAACTCAACTTAACTGGAAGTTTTTGTAATCAAGGATATTTCATTGCACCAGCCGCAGCAACACTTAAATATTGAAAATTGGAATATTCCAAGCAACATGTCTTTAGCAGACCCACAATTTAATTTACCTGAAAAGATTGACATCCTTTTGGGGGGCGGAAATGTATGGGGAAATAATGAGGAATGGTCAACTCAGAATAAATGAGAACCTGCTAACGCTACAAAACAGCACATTTGGTTGGATAATTCTAGGCAAGGTATCAAGTGTTGATTATATAACACTATTTTGTGGAATCACAAATGCTGACCTAGAGACACAGCTGCAACGGTTTTGGGAATTAGAACAGTGCGCAAACAAACCAATGATGTCATCATCTGACAAAAAATGTGAGGAATATTTTGAATCAATAGTGAGTCGAAGTGCTGAAGGACGATTCATTGTAAATCTGCCAATCCCGACCGATCAAAAATTGTTAGGTGAATCAAAGCAGTTGGCCTTCAAACGATTAATAAGCATCGAACGAAAACTGGCACAGGAACCACAATTAAGGCAACAGTATAATGAATTCTTAGACGAATACATTAGGTTGGGACACATGCGAGAATTAGACCCGCAAAGGCTGACAAGGCCTTACTACTTCCTTCCGCACCACTGTGTCTTGATTCTTGAAACCAACAAGTAGTACGACAAAACTAAGAGTAGCTTTCGATGGCTTTGCCAAAACTACAACCAGCTTATCACTCAATCATTTATTGTTAAATGGACCCAAGATTTAAGAAGATATCAGTACAATCATTATGAGGTTCCGTGTCAAAAAAAAATGTCTTCACTGCTGACATTGCCAAAATGTACAGACAAATTTGCAATTAATTATGTGTGGAAAACAATCAACAGATACAGTTAAATATTATCAATTATGTACAATCACGTACGGTACAAAATATGCACCATATTTGGCAGTAAAGTTCATACAAAAATTGGCCGAAGAAGAAGCAGGAAATTATCCGTTGGAAGCAGCTGCTGTGAAGAATTTCTATGTTGACGACGTATTGACAGGAAGTGATGACTTAGATGAAGCAATAGACACTCAGAGACAATTAAAACAACTGTTAAGCTCTGGAGGTTTTCAGTTGAGGAAGTAGTGTGCAAACCACCCTAAATTGGTCCAAAATATACCAAGAGAAGATTTAGAGATCAAATTAAACTTTTCTGAAATGGTAGGTGAACACATAAAAACGTTAGGCCTAGTATGGCATCCTATCATGGACTGGTTTACAATCACGACTAGTCTTAAGAATTATAAGACATGTCACAAATCTTCGACCCTTTGGGAGTGAGTAAGATGTTTATTAAAAAATTATGGAAATTAAAACTAGACTGGGACGATGAAATACCCAGCGAACTTCAATCTTCATGGGTGCAATTCCTACAGAATTACAGAAACTCAATGATATTAAAATTCCAAGATACATGCTTAGCAATGAACCCACAATCAAAATCGAGCTCCATGCCTTTTCAGATGCAAGCGAAAGGGTATACGGAACTGCATTATATATCAGATCCAAGGAAAAAATAGGCAAGGCTTGGTGCTCAATTAGTACATAATGTAAAAAGCATCATGAACATAAAATTCGATAAAATACATTGTAGGACGGACTCACAGATAGTTTTGGCATGGATCAAGTTAGATCCATCATTGCTCAAAACTTTTGTAGCGAATAGAGTAGTACAAGTTGGAGATATATAAACACAAAGGACAACCCTGCTGATATCGTGTCCAGGCGATTGACTCCAGGGAAATTAGTAGTTTATGTTATAGATCATGGCAACTCTTTTCGCAAAGTGCAACGAGTCATGGCATATATCCTTAGAAGTTTAGAAATGTCCAAACAAAGAAGACGTAGGCGACAACTCACATCATTTTTAACCTTAAGAGAACTTGAAGATGCTTTAATGCAGCTCCATTTATTGACACACAAGGAGTCATAAGAGTAGGTGGAAGGTTAGATAATGCAGATATTGAACGATATACGATGATACGAAACATCCAATAATACTTCCAGCTGACCATTCCATTACGAAGTTACTGATGAATCATTTACATACGTTACATTTGCATGCTGGACCGTAAGCACTGCAGGCTATAGCAAGCCAAAGGTTCTGGATTTTACAATGTAGAAATCTAGCACGATCCGTTGTCAACAATTGCGTCCGATGAATGATAATCTGGCCGAAATTATGCCATCAACAAATGGGAAATCTTCCTAAAGATAGGGTTCAAAAGGCACGTCCAAAATTATATCATATGTATTTGAAAGCACAGCTAATTTAGGCTTTCAGTTTTAGAGTGAAGCTCTCTGACATTCTGATAGTAAATATTTAAGGGCATGTAATAGATAAAAATTTAAAAGAAATTTGATCTTTTGTTTACATTTTTTCGTAGCAAAGAATTAAATGTATGTAAAGGCGGATATAACATTGTGCCTGATTATTGCAAGCTTTCTTTTTATTTTACCTGAAGAGTGCAGGTAAGATTTCGGAAACTAAGATGCTGTTAGGTGAATCTGGTGAATGTAAAGGTGAACGAACATCTGATGCAGTAAATTTGCTTACGAGCAGAGAAAATTTATAGAATATCTTTCTGTAATTACGAATGATGGATTAGGAGTTTGTTTTGAAAACATAATCTCTAGATTACTCCAGAATTTTTTGTTCGAGAGAAGATGAGATTAAGATTAACAAGTAAAAAAGCTAGAATTGGTCTAACAAGGATAGGGTCCCTATACTCGTCATCATCGATTTAGTCCAAATTCACAGTATAAGTAGGGCCTGACTAGAAATGAAAGTGATGCAAGTGGGACCTCCAGATGACCAAGCGAAACCAAAATAATGAATTATGTAGGGGACCCTGGGGTTTTGAAAATGCTCAAATTTTCGCGGGAGTTGTGGCGGTTAAATTGCAATGGAATTTGAACGAAAGCGTCAAATTCATTTGAGTAAATTACCAACCATAGACAAGGTATGTAGATTGACGATTCTGTAAGCGGCATTTCCGTGCGTTTGTAAAGATTGCCTGTAGATGGCGAAAAGTGGGTATGCAAATCTTTTATAGATTTAATTTTTTTATAACAGGTAAATGACATACGAATTTTGTAGAGATAATATCTTAATAAAAGCGCATCCATAAAAAAACAAAAAATTGGATTAATCGATAAGTTGCAGAAAAACTTTTCGAAATGAATTTTTCAGACAAAATGTTGGCCGTCAAAAATTAAATTTCGCAACTTAATCAGAAGGGGAGGGAAAATATGCAAAAAAAATCAGAAAGAATCACAAAAAAACTAACAAATGGAAGTTTGCAAATCGGATAATATTTACCCCACTTAGCTAAGAACATAATTCGAGAAATCAGAAACTTTTACCATTGGTATATAGGAATGACCTTTTGACATTGAATTTATTGGAAATTGGAATATAAAATAAATACCCCGACTCCCGGAAAAATATTTTTTTTTTTTTATTTTGTAACCCACTGCTATACAAATTTCGTAATAGTTTCAAAAAATCATAAAAAACTCAAAATGAATTTAGCAAAAATAATTTTGAAAATCGGTTGGAATTTGACCGGGAGATAATGGTAGTAGCTTTACAGTTTGTGCTGCTAATTAATGTAAGCTGAAAGTAATTTAGCAAACCTCGCAATCTTATTTTGGAAAATGCTCCGAAACTAATTGAGATAATGACTTAAGGTTTTTTGTATGTGAAAGATAACAGATTATAGATAATTGCAACGTAAAGAAATGTTGCGATTATACCCACAAGATGATAATTATCACAGTTTTTCTGAAAAGTGTTAATTTTAACCCCGGACTTACGTACATTATGCATTATTTTAGTTTCGCTTGGCCATCTGGAGTTCCCATTTGCGTCACTTTCATTTTGACATATTTGGTGATGACGAGTAGGGACCCTCTACTTGTAAGACTAATTCTTATGATACCCTAGATGAATGCTCATATGAAATTTCGTATGGTCACCCATCTGTGCAATTTTGATTTTTGAAACAAATTTTATAGGAATTCATATTCTAAACAAGTTTTTAGTACAATAAAAATATCTAGGATTGATTGTTTTCACAGTATACGTAAAAAACCTAAATTTTTATATGGCAACATCAGGAAGGGGTTGCCCGATTTAGTTCATTTTTGATTTTTTTTTTTGCTATTACTGTAAAAACACCATGTACCAAATAGTGGAAAACGAAATTTTTGTATGACAACCTCACGAAGGAGTTGCCCGATTTGTCTCTTTTTCGAACTTAACTATTTTTTTTTTAAATTCCGTGTACAAAATTTCAGTTTTCTAAGTGAACGCGCTCTCGAGTTATCGTACGCACAGACGGACGGACAGACGGATAGACGGACAGGACAGACGGACGGACAAACGAACGGACATGCAAAACTCAAAATAACTTTTAATATGATCCGTGGGTGTCCAATCCATTTTGCTCTACCATCATTATTTCGAGGTGTTACAAACGGATTAACAAACTTAGCATAGCCTTTAGATTTCATCTAGGGTATAAAAATATGAAACCAAGATACTTCTCCTTGGAATTATGACAGGGTCTCCAGAATTCAACATTACAGAATAGAAGTTTTTATTAAGTCAAAATCGTTAACAAAGTTATTTGTTAGTTACATTCTTGTTGTAGTCATTACCCAGGACAAGATCTTTGCTAAGTATAGTCATAGAGTAAAGAAATCTATAGAGACCGAAAATGTATGGCAGAAATTCTTATAGATTTTGTCCACAAGAGCCGAATCTAACAGCGCCGCCTTTTTGAAACTATACTAAGGAAAATGTATTTGCTTATCATGATTACCGCCATCTGGCTACCCAGCTCTATATTGGTTCCCTGTGCATTTGCGTGTATTCTGCTATGGAACTTTGAAAGTTCTTTAGTTGATAGAGAAATACTTCATACGAAGCTTGATCATGTGCATGCAAATGTATTTAAATCTGTCTTTCTTATGAAAATATTTGTGCCTTGCTTTACATCGGAGAACTACAACAGCAAGCAATACTAAAAAATTTGGTTGCGATTTTTCACTTCTGAGTATAGACAATGATAGATTTCATATTTTTCATAGCTATCTTTACGATTTCGTTTAAGACTTTATTGATTTGCTACTAATGATGGATAAATTTGATTTCTCGCATATTTTCATTTGATCCTGCGATAAACTGTTTTTACGTAGACCTAAAAAACGGTTGCATATACGTGGGTATACTTGCAGGATCAAATGAAAGGTAAAATTGTGAGTTTCGAAATCTTTCAAGAGAAAGCTATAGTGATCATGCATTTTGGCTGGAAAATGGTTAGAATTTTAAAAAATTTGCAAATTTTTTCAGGCACCGTAACGGTTATGAATGTTTAAAAAAAAATCGTATGTAAAAGATTATTTTCTGATTCTTTTTCTAATAATCAAAAACAATAATTTAAAACTGATTTTTATTTAAAAAATCAAAAATCAAAATCGGGAATTGATTTTTATTTTAAAAGAATAAAATGATTTTCATTTTACAAAATTGTTTTTCGGGTGAGAAATGCTTTGCCGTTTGATATTAAATATGCCGAAGATTGTATGGCATATAAATGTGGTGAATGGTAATTACATACGGGCTTTCGTCTAAAGTATACCATACGAATTGGTACAGATTTTTTCTTGATTTTTATATTTGATTTGCAAAATAAAAATCATTTTCAGATTTCTATTTTTGATTTGTTAAATAAAAATCAGGTTTTGATTATGATTTTTTATTTTTAAAATAAAAATCAATTTGTAATTATTATTTCTGATTTTTAAAATATAAATCCAAAAAGAAAGTTACTTTTATAACTTCGAATAAAAATCATATATTTAAAAAGTATATAAATATATAAAAGTATATAACTGCTAACAAAATGGGAATGGTGACTTGCAGAGATGATTGGACATTTATGGAAAATTTTAGACATGACAGTTATCTTTAGAGAAGGCGGAACAAGAAAGTTACAGGAGGTTAATAAAGAAAGCATCTAAAGTCACAAAACCTCCCTTCTACTGCCCAAGCATCAAACCGAAATTTTCTCCATATCAATTTCCTTACTCTATGATAGAATTTAATTTCACTTAAAAATTTTATTGCAAATGTATTAACAAATGATAGTGGTGTTTGGTACGGGCTATGAAAAGATATATATTTAAGATTAAAAATATCCAAGTATTTCATAACGGGTTTTCGAACTGTGCAGTTGATTCAGCTTTATGAGTAATATTATCATTATGTAATTTTTCAACTTATTTAAAGTACGGATAGCTGATGCTATAGACCAGGGGTGTCCATACTTTTGAAGTACGGGATCTACATTATAATTCAAAATATCGTAGCGGTCTACCGTCAGCAACGGTTTTAAATAAAACGCAAAAGAAATTTTCAAAAAATCTGTAGGTATTTCCGAATGCTCCAGATTTAAAAAATACTTATGTCGCAACAACTATAATTTCTTCTTCGGCCACAACAAATTCAGCATCAATTAATTGGCCGATGTTGATACATACTTTGTCAATGTTAATGCCTTCGATAAAAGGGAACAGCCTGAAACTGATGACTTCTTTCCGAGTTCCAAAAGCTTCTTTCGAACTGCTCGTGTAAATTCTCCAACTGCTCGACGAAACTTTGGAATTCCCGATTTATATAATGTGCCCCAAGTTTTTGGTAATTCTTCAATTATCTGAAAATGACAATTTATTGTAATTTTTGTTCTATTGATTTTACTCTCGCGGGCTACCAAAAACGTCTACGCGATCGACCAGTCGACCGCGGTCGACGTCTTGGCCACCCCTGCTATAGACCAATTTAATATTTGTATCGCGGGTTTTGTTTGAAATTTTTGAAAGTTATGTGGTTCTACTCTTCTCTGTATTCCTTGGTGAATTCTAAGTACATTTTCTCGTAATTTCATTTGAATTAGCATCATACAATATTTTAATAATAGCCCATGACGGGCGATCGACTGTTTGTTCATAAATTTTCTGGTACAGAAACCTGATTGTCAGAGCCCAACTCGCCTTTAACCGATTTTTTTTATGTAGTGCTGCTGATGTTATATGAATTAGTAGAACTTTTAAATGTCGGGTTTATTTGTTGTATTAAATAAGCGTTTAGCGTATCTAGGCACAGTAAATTAAACATTAAACTTCACATGTATAATTTTGAGGACTTATAATAAAATGAATGGACCAGCATGGCCTCTGCTGTTTTCTTAGTAAAATGCTGAGAAAAGCGTTTGGGTTACTTGAAACATGATTTAATTTTTTAACATGCGTTATTATGTCAGTCTTTTAATCTCTTAGTCTGTAATTAGTCTTTCTAGTGTACATTTGTACATATTTGCATTTTCTTTAAAAATCATTCGGGCTTCCTTCATACGGAAATAACGAAGGATACGCTGAAAAAGAAAACCGACTGATACCACAATCAGTTTTATTTAAATGCTTTTCGCCAATAAAATGTCGCCCTCCTTCCAAGGACAGTCTTTTAATTTGACACCATTCATTGAATCTTTTAAAACCCTATAAAGGCTAGCAAATAAATTTCATTTGCAGATCGCATTATGATGATGACTCACAATGCATTAAAGCACATTTTCAATGATATTTTTCTTTCTCCATTACAAAATTAAAAAGTAGTACATACGTACATGTACATATACAATGGTGTTCAGAAAGTAGCATGCAAAGAAAATTGTGGTTTGATGCTTTGTTTGGGCAATAGAGGGAGGTTTTCTGACTTTAGATACTTTCTCAATTAACCTCCTGTAACTTCCTTGTTGCGGATTCTCGGAAGATAACTGTCATGTTTAAAATTTCTAATAAATGTCCAATTATCTCTCCAAGTTTGTTGTAAGTGTGTTGCATTTCGATATATTTCAATGTGCATTATTCTCTCTCATGGACAACTAGATGTTCTAGAGTTAGTTAATCATTAGCATCTATACAAGATAGCAGCAGTCACTTATCAGCAGTCAAGTAATAAACACATTGTTAAGTTACTCGGATTGTGTTTTATTTAAGCATCCCAGCACAACACCACATGGCGCAGCCGGTGAACAAAGAGCAGATTATAGTGATACAGTGGTGAAAAATAAGTGACGGCAAAAAGCAGAAAATAAAAATTTTGTTTTAAAATAAATAAGTGAATTTTGCAATTAATTTGAAAGTAGCATATAATGAGTTCAATGGATTTTAAAAAACCAGGTCCATTAGGCCTAGAAGGAAATTTGAAAGAGAATTTTGCTAAATTTAAACAGTTATACTCGATATATGCCACAGCTACAAAAAGCGACACAGAGGATGAAATAATACAGGTGGCTAGATTTTTAAGTTGTGCTGGGGATGCGGCAATTGAATTATTCAACACTTTCAACCTATCAGAAGATGAAAAGAAGAAAATCACCGCCGTTATGAAAGCATTTGAGGATTATTGCAACCCGCGAGCGAATGAGGTTTACGAAAGGTACGTCTTCTACACACGTTGCCAGCGAGAGGGAGAGCCCTTTGACCATTTCATGGCCGAAATAACTAAATTAGTAGAAAGCTGTAATTTTGGGGACCAGAAAAATTCTATGCTGCGTGACCGAATTGTGATCGGAATAGCGGATCCGAATGTACAGGCTAAGCTCTTAAAATTGGATGGATTAACGCTGACTAAGGCTAAAGAGTATTGCAGAGTAGCGGAGATAACCAACACACAAGCGAAGGATATGCAGGAAAATGGATCTAAAAAAGCTCTAGATTATATCTGCAAAAATAACAATGGAAGTTATATGAGGAATAATAAATATTCTAAAAATAAATTTTGTAATAAAAAGCAAACTAATTATTGTAATTCCAGGTCTTTGGGACAGAATAATGCACAGCGGCAAATATCAAATGCTGAGCCATCAATAAGTACATCTCGATGCAAGTATTGCAGTAAAGATCACCGCTATGGAAATTGTCCAGCGTATGGCAAACGATGTTCAATTTGCAATACAAAAAATCACTTTGCCATTGTGTGTAGGAAAAATAAAAATAAGGTAAGCGACATTGCGTGTTATCAGCTTGAAGAAGATGAGAGTTTGTATATTGATTCCGTACATGATGTAGATAGCAATGAAATTTGTTGGTATGAACACATAACAGTAAACAAGATTAAAATAGAATTTAAATTAGATAGTGGTGCCGAAGTAAATATATTACCATTGCACATATTCGAAAAGATTAATCCGCGTCCCAAATTGAATTTAGCTCTGATGAAGTTGGAAGCTTATGGTGGCCATAATTTAAAACCAAAGGGTTCAGTCATTTTGCCAGTCACACACAAGACTGTTACTACCCAGGTGAATTTTATTGTTATTGACGTGAAAGCTAAGCCTATATTAGGTCTACGTACCTGTGTAGAATTAGGGCTAATAAAACGCGTACATCAAATAGAAAATGAAACAAAGGATGAATTTATATCAAAAAATAAAGATATATTCACGGGCATAGGCAAATATCCAGAAACGTGTTCACTGCAACTGAGGGCAGGTGTAACACCTGTACATAATCCTCCACGTCGTGTTCCGATAAGTATACGGAAAACTCTTGAGGGTACTCTGGATGAAATGGAAAGTCGCGGAATAATTACTAAAAAAGTAGGACCATCGGAATGGTCACACAATTTAGTTATAGTAGAGAAACCAAATGGGTCTCTACGCTTATGTCTAGATCCAAAGGAGTTGAATAGAAACATGAAGCATGAACATTTTTTAATACCTAAATTAGAAGACTTTCGTTTTGCTATGCGCGATAAAAACATTTTCTCGGTATTAGATCTGAAAGACGGGTTTTGGCAATTAGGTCTCGATGAACAGTCTAAAAAACTAACAGTTTTTAGTACACCCTTCGGTACATATCAATTTAATGTGCTACCATTTGGTGTCAGCATAGCACCGGAGAAATTTCAAAAGCTAAATGAGAAATATTTTGGAAGCTTACCTGGATGCTTTGTTTATATTGACGACATCATCGTAGGTGGTAAAACTATAGAAGAACACAACTCGAATTTGCAAAAAATAATAGATCGGGCAAGAGAGATAAACGTTAAATTTAATTCGAAAAAATTTCAGTACAAGGTTACTAAAGTAAAATATTTAGGGCACACATTTTCGAGTGAGGGAATGTCAGCTGATCCAGAAAGAATAAGGGCAATACAAAATATAAAAGACCCGACAAATAGAAAAGATTTGGAAAAAGTGTTAGGAATGTTAAACTATCTACGTGAGTTCATCCCAAAGTTTGCTGAAATAAATGCTCCATTAAGAGCAATGTTAAGAAAAAATGTGGTATTTCAGTGGACATCAACTCATTCCAAAGTGTTGAACTCCATTAAGGAAATCTTAGGACAAACAACAATCTTGCACTCTTTCACCCCTGATAAGGAAATTGTAATCCAAACCGATGCTTCTAGCAATGGCTTAGGATGTTGTTTAATGCAAGAAAATAAGCCTATTTCTTTTGCTTCAAAAAGTCTTACTGACACAGAATTAAATTACGCCCAAATCGAGAAGGAGTTTCTGGCAATTTGTTATGCGTGCCAAAAATTTCATGATTACATTTACGGGCATAGAATTATAGTGCATACAGACCATAAGCCTTTGCTTGCAATTATGAGAAAGGCGGTTAATCAGATACCCTCAAATAGATTGCAACGGATGAGGATCAAACTATTAAAATATGATATTGAAATGAAGTATATACCCGGAAAAGATTTGCATGTGCCAGATGTGTTGTCTAGAAATGCTAGTAATGATCCAGATATTAAAATGCCTGAAGTTTTGAAAGATGTAGTTCATAGTGTAAATATGAGTGACTCGAAGAGAAAATTACTAGAGAGGAGAACACAAGAAGATGAAACAATGCAAAGCATAATTCGGCTGTATGAAAAGGGATGGCCAAATAGTAGAAATAAATTGCCTGAAAATCTTAGGTTTTTCTGGAACATAAAAGATAAAATATTTTTTGAAGATAATTTAGTATTTGTTGAAAATCGAATATTTGTGCCGAGTTCGTTAATTAAACACATGTTGGAATTGTTACATGAGGCGCATTTAGGGGTAACAAAAACGATATTGAGGGCAAAATCATTGTTTTACTGGCCGTTCATGAACAGGGACATCGAAAATATGATTCGGAAATGCCCAGTATGTGAAAAATTTCAACACCGTAATGAAAGACATTCTATGATACCTCATCAAATTCCCCAACTACCTTTTCAAAAGATTGGTGCAGATATTTGCGAATTTGAAGCAAAAAATTACCTTATTGTAGTGGACTACATCTCGAAATGGCTGGAAATTCAACCAATTAAAGGGAAAAAGTCGGAAGATGTAATTTTGGCTTTTAAAAAGATATTTTCAGTCCATGGAGTACCGCAAGAAGTTGTCGCGGATAACCAACCATTTAATTCGTATTCTTTAAAGCAATTTGCTGAGGAATGGAATTTTATTTTCAAATACTCTAGTCCTAGGTATCCTAAATCTAATGGAATGGCCGAAAAGGCAGTTCATATATCAAAAATGATATTGCGTAAGTCAAAAGAACAGGGCAAGGATTTTTATGCAGCTTTGTTAGAACAAAGGAGTACGATAGTACCAAGACTAGGCTTCTCGCCATCTGAAATGCTAATGTGTAGGAAACTGAGAACGAAGCTACCCATACTTGATAGTCAACTAACACCAACAATTCCTACTAAGTTAAATGACAAACATATTTTAGCACAGCAGATACAGAAACAAGACTATGATAATAGGCGCTTACGTAAAGAGATCAGTTTTAATCCTAGTGATAACGTAGTATACCAAGATGGGAAAATATGGAAACCGGCAAAAGTAATCAAAAAGCACGGGGCCCCAAGGTCATATATTATCAGAAATGAAGAAAATAATTTACTCCGTCGTAACACATATCATTTAAGAAAGTCGATGAACGAACCTAGATTTAAAGATCCTTCTGATGTTGAAGGCGACCAAAACCCTTCAACTTCTCAGAGTGAAATTCAAAAACAATCACAAAATCAGTTAAATAGTTCTTCCATGGCTTTAAATCAAGATACCACCACATCTAATTCAAATTCTGATATTACCGGTGGAAATGAAAAGCCATCTATTGTAACATCTTCAAGCTATATAACACGTTATGGACGCGAAATTAAAGAGCCTACACGCTATCAAGCTCATGCGGGCAGATGAAGAAAAAAAAAAAAAAACAAAAAAAAAATTGGATTTAAAATATGAACTCTGAATTATTATGTACATAAAATTTACACGAAAATGAATTAAACTAAAATAAGGAGGGAGATGTTGTAAGTGTGTTGCATTTCGATATATTTCAATGTGCATTATTCTCTCTCATGGACAACTAGATGTTCTAGAGTTAGTTAATCATTAGCATCTACACAAGATAGCAGCAGTCACTTATCAGCAGTCAAGTAATAAACACATTGTTAAGTTACTCGGATTGTGTTTTATTTAAGCATCCCAGCACAACACCACAAGTTTCCATCCCCATTTTGTAAACAGTTATAAGAAAATCAAATAATAATTATTTTCAATTTTTCTAACCAAAAAATCATTTCGAAAAAGTTATAGGAGGATTGCTTGGAATGTAGCATTATGATTCTTATTACCGAATCCTTACAAATTTTCTATACTATTTAAATTTATGACTATTATTCGAATGTACAAAACGCAACTTTCTTTTTGGATTTATATTTTAAAAATCAGAAATAATAATTAAAAAAATAAAATAAATTAAATAAAAAATAAAAATCAAAACCTGATTTTTCATTTAAAAAATCAAAAATAGAAACCTGAAAATGATTTTTATTTTGAAAATCAAATATAAAAATTAAGAAAAAATCTGTACCAATTCTTATGGTACCTTAGACGAAAGCCCGTATGTTATTACCATTCACCACAGTTATATGCCAAACAATCTTCGGCATATTTAATATCAAACGGCAAAGCATTTCTCACCCGAAAAACAATTTTGTGAAATGAAAATCATTTTATGCTTTTAATTTTTGATTTTTAACATAAAAATCAATTCCCGATTTTTGATTTTTTAAATAAAAATCAGTTTTAAATTATTGTTTTTGATTATTAGAAAAAGAATCAGAAAATAATCTTTTACATACGATTTTTTTTTAAACATTCATAACCATTACGGTCCCTGAAAAAATTTGCAAATTTTTTAAAATTCTAACCATTTTCCGGCCAAAATCACTATAGCTTTCTCTTGAAAGATTTCGAAACCTACAATTTTACCTTTCATTTGATGCTGCAAGTATACCCACGTAACCGTTTTTTAGATCCTCCTAAAAACAGTTTATCGCAGGATCAAATGAAAATATGCGAGAAATCAAATTTATCGTCTTAAACGAAATCGTACACATAGCTATGAAAAATATGAAATCTATCCTTGTCTATACTCAGAAGTGAAAAATCGCAACAAAATTTTTTAGTATTGCTTGCAGTTGTAGTTCTCCGATGTAAAGCAAGGCACAAATATTTTCATAAGAAAGACAGATTTAAATACATTTGCATGCACATGATCAAGCTTCGTATGAAGTATTTCTCTATAAACTAAAGAACTTTCAAAGTTCCATAGCAGAATACACGCAAATGCACAGGGAACCAATATAGAGCTGGGTAGCCAGATGGCGGTAATCATGATAAGCAAATACATTTTCCTTAGTATAGTTTCAAAAAGGCGGCGCTGTTAGATTCGGCTCTTGTGGACAAAATCTATAAGAATTTCTGCCATACATTTTCGGTCTCTATAGATTTCTTTACTCTATGGTATAGTCTACTTAAAACAATATTTTTATTTGTATAAATTGTTAGAGAGATGAATGCAATAATGTCCAAGGGTAAATAAAGTTTTTTTTTTGGGTAGAATATACACCGTTCTAAATTTATTATTCTTGTAAATAAATGGTTCATATCAATCGTCGAAGGCGGGGGCAGGGGGCATCAGCTTTGAAAATTCTATAAATTAAAAAAATGCTATATCATGGCAGAAATGGTTACATTACATCTGGACTACCGAAAAGTGATTAAAAACCAATAGTCTGCCAAGCCAAATCGGTCAATTGTGGCAGTTTTGACAGAATTAAAAAACAGGCGGCTTTATTATTTTTGAAATGATTCTAACTTGTACATAGCAACAATAGTACAGTTGTCTATCAACTGTATATGACAACAAAAATTACCAGCATTAAGTGTGTGCCGTGCGTTATTCAGTTTAGCTTCTTTCTATGTTAATATTGAAATAATAAATTTTGAAATATTTTACTATTTACAAATTTGTTAGTTACAGGTTTGGTTTAAGTATTCGAAATAATTCGATTGAGTCTTATACCGTAAAAATGTCATTGTATGCAGAACTTCATTCCCAACGACTGCTTAATCAGCCCCGTACTCCCATTGGCGTAACTAGGACTTTTTTCCGAGGTGGGCCAGGTCCCATAACTTTCTTACATAGGTTTTAACAAATATTTTGTTTGCGAAGTCTACCAGCTCATGAGTAATACCAGCTTTTGACCGAAATTTTTAAGGCATTGCTCTGAGCACTTACAAGATGTTTTTATAAAGCCTAGAGCCAATGAAATTGCATAGATTGGAAAAACCATAAAGTTTATAAGTTACAGAGTACCGAGAGTCGACAAAACCCACAAGAAACATAATGTAAATTCTAGAACATAATTTCCACTAAAATGGCTTTGCTCACAAAATATAAAATAATTCTCATAAAAATAAAAAAATAAAATAATTCTCATAAAAATAAAAAAATAAAATAATTCTCATTTTACAAGTCGCAGACATCGCGTCACTATTTTTGTAATAAGTAGTCTTCCTTCGTGAAACCTTGACTCGGCTCCCAAGAAAGCAATGAGATCAACACTTTTAATCTACTGCAAATGCAGGTACGTGTGCACATTCGGGACGATTTTAATAAGAAAAGCTTTTGAGATATGGCAGTGTTTGTCGAGGTTACGATGTTAAGGTCAGAAGAACAACGAACAGTTTTCAATTGTTTCCCATTCTTTATTATAATTCTCGTTAAATGTTATTGGGCACCCGGAGAGAGAAAAGCATTGTACATCGCTTATCAGTTAATATAAAGGCTGAACTACAATAGAAGTGTACGTAAGTACATTTACTTACGTAAAGCGAACGCGCCTTTTAATTTAACAGGCGTACACAAATTAACTTTAACTCGTGTGAGGGGAACTTTTCCGGAAGTATAGTGCGCTAAAAATCGCTCATTCCATAAGAACGCGATGTGTTCAAACAATTAAATTATTACTAAAATGATTAAAAGTGCAATGGAAAAAATTAAAATGGAATAAAAATAGTACTGCGAATTAATGGAAAGCACAAATCTTCAATTACATCAACTCCCATTTGTCAATTTTTTCACTTTTACTACTCTTTAAAATTGAAAACATTAAATATCAAGATAATAACAATTACGGAATGTGATATATATTTACGCTAAAAATATCAATTTTTCGTAAGTAAACCTCAGTCTCGTTTAATTTCGTAAAGTTATTTACTTCTATTATAGTTCAGCCTTAAGTCATCAGCATTCAATCAATTTTTGGATAACTAGTCAGTCAACATTCGGCGATCGGGCGATATTTATTGCTTATCGAGACCCATGGCGACGAAAAAGTTTTAGTTTTAGTCGGACATTCAAATTATTTTGAAAATAGCTTAGTACATAATGTAATTGGTGAATTGAGTGAAAGTACATTCTTTTCTTTAATCCCAATGAACCCAAGAGACACTCATCTATTCCCTACAGTCCACTCCAAACATAGAACGCGATTAAATTTTTCTTAAATCATAGGAAGTAGTGTTTATTTGAAAAATAAAATAAAATTTTCACGATAAATAAAGGAAAGTGCTGTCGTTTAATTAACAAAGATTTTTGCTGCCCACATCCCCTCCTTTGCTTTGATATGATAGTGACGCCTTCCATAATGCGCAGTATTTATTCGAAGTACCAGTACCAGAACACATATACTTCAAATTCAAATCTTTTAAGTACAAGCTCCGCTCTTGAAGTTCAGCTACTGGTACTGGTACTTATAGGGCTTAAGAGCTTCCGAATACTCAAATCAGAAATTTTGAAAAATCTATAGCCAGTCAAAGAACTGGATGAGGTTTCCATTTACGAAATATCATAAAGTATCGTATATTGCTGTTGTAATTTCTACATAATTTTGGAAGTTGTTCATATAGTATTTGAGTTTGCCTTAACAAAACAAATGTCACATCAGATAATGATTGTATTTGTGTAGCATTTGCAAAACCTGCAAATGAAAAGCAACGCTCCACATGTGCGGAGAAAGAAAGGGATTGCCAACCTTCTCAACAAAGCATTTCGATTTAGTATGTCAATTTCTGTGATACAGTTATTCATATATTGAGGCACTGTCGAGATGCAGATATCCTCTATTATTAGAAGGCGTATTTAAATAATTTACAAGAGCTGAAGTACAAACAATTTAAGTCAGGTCCTGGTACTGGTCCTGGTACTTACGTACCAATGTACTTAAGTATTTTACAGGTTTGAAGTTAAATACACAATTTGGATCAATTATTTACGTTTTTTAAGCACTTATAAAGAGATAGTTAAAGTCTGTAGATGCTTTAATTTAAGGTTTTTTTTCTGCAAACTTATTTAGCACCTGTTAATTTGTTTTTAGTTATCTCATTTTCAATGCTTATTAGTGCCATATTTGAAAACCCTATGATATAAGCAGTTACTCTTAACAAAGTTTTAAGTCGATGGAAGACGCACAGCTGCTGCACCTACTTGTATAAATTTAGGCAGAAATCTTTATTAATTTCTGTTTTCAGTCTTTCCAAATTTACTACAATGCTCTTGTTTTGGAACATATTATTTATTATTTTTGTTTCAGCCTGTAAGGTGGAAATGTCTGAAATTGTGATAATTTTCTACGAATGCCTCTCCATCTGTGTCAGAGGTAGATTTTCAAACCTATTTTTGCAGTTAGTGATAATGTTGTTTATCACTTAGTTGTAAATATGTATCTTCCAATATTCGGATGGCCTTGGTCAAGTATTTGATGGAAAATCTACTAAATTACCTATAGTGGACTTTATCAGAAAGTCGTTTACTCTCTCCGGTTGCATTCTCGATTTCCCAAAGTACTATTTATTGTGTAGAGTGCTAATATAGTTTTATTCAATAATGTAACGTAATAAGAATATTATTGAAGTTTTTAATTGCCTTCCTCGTAAAGATAATCAGCCTCATTACTGAATCCGTTGGGATTAGAATCGAAAAAGCTTAAAAAAGACTTTTTCTGGAAAATTAATCTAAGTTTTACGAAATTTTCAAAATTACATTGATATCAAAAGTTATTAATTAAAATCTCCGCACAAACTGTCAAAATTGTTCTGCATGATCTCTCTTACGGATCACGCCTTTGTCAAAATTCAGTTTAATCAGAGCAATCTCAGAATAGTTTTTAGAAATTTTAAATAGATTTTAATAGGTTTTCTTGAAGAATAGCGCTCGTTAAAGTCTTTTCGATTCCGATTCGAACGGATTCAATTTAATTATGCCTAATATTGTACGAACTAACGACTTTTTTCGGAAATTTTCATAATTTCCGGGGTTGGGCAGTCCGCATTCGGGGAGGGGGGGGGGGACTCTGGTCCCCTACTTAGTTACACCAATGCGTATTCCTGTCTTCTAAGTAGTTATTGTGGTCTAAACTAAAAATTTCGGATTTTTTTAAATTTGACCTCTATTTTGTTTTGCAAAAAGGTCGTTTACATAACTTTTTTTTATAAAACTATAAACTGAGGGCTCTCCTCTTTAATTGGACTTATAACACCATATGGGCCTATAATTTATAGTGCTGTACTCCTATAACTATAATCATTTTAGTGACAGCGTTATATTATGGAATTTTTCGCTGTAACTGTAAGTAGGTAACAAAACCTGTTAAAAATTATAAACTAAGCCATACATATATTGTATAATATCACAAATATCTTAGTGTGTGCTGCTATATATAAGGTTGTGGACTTTCCAAAAATATATGGGAATTTTACTAGTTTTTAATCTTCATATTAGCATTATAATAGCACAATGTCCTAAAAGTTCTTGATATATTGCTATGCGAAATATTCACGTGTCTCATCAATAATGTAAGATATGAAAAAATAAATGCGACTAACTTTTGTGAAAATACAAATATAAAATATATTCGAAATCATCTCTCAAGAGATGTATTTTGAACGGTTAAATAATGGAAGAATTTTATGCGAAACTCTAGTATCTTCATTTTTGGTAAGTAAAAGAAAATAGAAAAAAAGTTATATAAAATTTCTCTATACCCTCGTTTCTTTACTTGGATGTTTCATTTTGTCATCACATCAAATAAAATTCGTACCTTCTTTCTCTGATATGATGCGGTGTAATTAAAAAGGTCAAGTAATTTTCCTGTTAGAGCCAGAGAACACAGACACTTTGTACAACATTAAGAGTGCTCTTCAAGCGATATTTATTTGCTAAGTATTTTAATTTACAAAAAATAAGGAGAATAGAGTTTCTTCTAAAGTTCTACCATTATTCGGTCTTTCAATAGATGTCTCTTCTGAGTGGCGAACGGTGACTGACTGAACAAGCCCCTTATGCTGCATTCTTCCTGGCAGCTGGTTTATTTCCTATATTCCTATACACCAATTTTGTAGGAAAATTCACCATATTTTAAGTAGAATTTCCTAAAGGAAATAGTGCCTTGCCATGCGTTAGGTGATTTTTGCAATGTTTATTGCAAAACTGAAGATAAATTTGTGAAAAGGAATTATTTTAATTAACTCCTATATAATCAAAACTTTCCTATAAAAATGTACTATAGGTTTAGCTCATGCAAGTATTTTATTTGAATTTTTCCAATAATATATGGGTAAATTGTCTATAAATACAGCATAATATTTATAAGAAAATGTACAACAAATATTTTTTTCAGCTCTATGGAGCACCATGGAGAAAACATCCTATATGTAACTGAATTGAACAACGTTTGTGATTTTCTGTTGAGAAAGAGTAGGATTTGGATAAGTTAAATTGTCTTTCTGTGTGCTTGTCCGGCCTTTGTCCGGAGTAGGCT
Organism: Dioctria rufipes; assembly: GCA_963924295.1. Classification (NCBI taxonomy): domain Eukaryota; kingdom Metazoa; phylum Arthropoda; class Insecta; order Diptera; family Asilidae; genus Dioctria; species Dioctria rufipes. The sequence continues at coordinate 167,785,501 of OZ002741.1, read as the reverse complement.
GGAAGGTTTTGGTGAAAGGGTTACTATAACAGGTTAGCACAATGGGCCGCCCTGGCCTTCGAGCATCGGATCTTTCGTCCACCTGCCTAAAAAAAAGTTAAATTGTCTGTTAATGAGATTATGATTCTTTTTGCTTGTTTTGTTTTTGTTTTCATGGAGAATATAATTGTTGGAATTCAACACCGTAATATGCACAAATGATATGCGAAGCTTTGCAAATTGTTTTAATTCTGGTAAAGTTAAAGATTTGGGACTTGATCGCAGACGAAATCAATAACTATCTCTGTCATCATCACATCTAACTCGACCGATATAAGTTCTATTAAGCCTTTGTCTATAATCTGTAACCGATAACTCCCTGATCTCAAGTCCGCTAATATACAATGCAATACAATACAATACAAAAATATTTTATTGAAACACCCTGGCCAAGGCCATATCCTCAAACGGTGGGTACATAGATCAACAGTATCTATTTAATTATAAGAAACTCTAGCAAACAATAAAAATAAGGTAAATAGTGTAACAATTAAAGTGACGTAATACAAGAGGATAGGAACAACACCACACATATGATAGTAGACTTTTTTTTTAACAAAACATTTGGTTTCAAACCCTGACTTAGAAGCAAATAAAAATTAAAATAAACAAAATCAGAAATAAATACTCTCAAAAAAATAAATGTTCCCGATATATTTACAATAAAAAAACTTTAAACCTAACAAGTTAAATCAGGTAACTAAATCAAGTATCTTTGTATTATTAACATTAATTCAACATGTGTAAGTCATAATGAAATCAAACTATCCAGTCAGAAGAGATATTAAAAAAAAACACTACTACATCATTCAAACTTAACACTTAATACTCAATAAAGTAAGGTAACAGTACATTAATAGTAAAACAGCCTTGACATTCACCAAATCGAATGAAGACGTTCGAATAATCACAGCCGATAACGCTACAAAACCTTAAACTTTGCAACCATAAAAACACTAGGAAAATTTTTAATACAACACCAGAGCAGTAAGACCACCCTGAACGGATCACAAAAGCAAACATCAGCACAAGCAAGACCAAGAGGAGGAGAAAGAACTCAATAATCTAACGCCGTAACCAGAACTCACTCAAATGTTCAAGAACCCTTTAACGGATAGAGCTCATGGAAGCAGATTCCCTAATCTTCTTGGGCAGAGAGTTCCAGAAGACCGCACCGGTAGAAAATATCGTTCTACCGCACAACTGAGTCCGCACTCGACGAAGAATGATCCTCGATCTATCCCTAGTACTCCAATCAAACTTTTCGCCAATGTAAGGAGGCATTAAACCAAGTCTAGCACGAAAAATAAAACAGAGAGTTCTGAACTCAAAAAATTAACCCGGATATTAAACGAGATAGCAGGTACAGGTTGCATGCAAGCCTCCCTTCCAACGCGATTTTTAACTAGACAACAGAAGACAGTTCGGTTGATGTTTTATCATCTTGCATGCAAGTTCATTTAAAAAATGGCATTGAGACGTAAAGTCTTGCGTATATTGGAAAATTATAGCAATAATGGAAGTAGCAGAATGATAAAAACTCGAGAAAAAATGAAGAGGAAGGTGTTGGTAAATGATGTAATGCAAATGATCCCAGAAAATCTCATTTTCCCAGCATAAATTTATCAAATTCTCTTAAGCATTTCTTTTCCGCCATCTTGAAAACTGCATAATGTCAAATTGCTATCACCTCAGCTGCCATGGTTTTTATCATGCAAGTTTGCCTGAAAGCTGAGCTGCCAGCATGGCATTAGAGGTTACACGTGCAAGAAGTATGGTAGTACGGCTTGCATGCAAGCTGTACTATTACGTGTAACCCCCGGGTTAGGTAGTGTATAAGATAGTTATTTCTCCGCTAGAGCAAACATATGCGCCCGCTTATTCAGACGGTAAATATATGTCACACAAGCAATAAGCGCACGAGACAATTTCAAGATTGGAAAGACAAGAAGGGGAAGACAGCAGCATCTGCATTCAGAAAATGGGGAAGTATCAACGCTCGCACCAGACCAGCCCGAATCAGGGAGAAAGACCGACACAGCATAGAGCGTCCGAAGACCAAAATAGACTTGCGATCAAATACGGTTAACATGGGAGCCCCAGGTGAGTCTCTGGCCCATCAACAACCCAAGATTCTTTACTGGATCTGAGGAGATTGGAATGCTCTGACCCAGAAGAGTAATGTGAGGGAGAGCATCTGAAGAGATAGCATTATGCCCACTAGTATAGATTATTGCTTGCGTCTCAGGATTTAGATTAAGTCCATTAACATTGCACCAATTAGAAACTCTGAAGAGAATCATAGTAATGTCAAAGATCAGAGATAGAAGGCCGCTCTTTGGAGCTCCAGCATAGATTTGTATGTCGACAGCATAAAGATGAAAATGAGCACCATATAATTCCCAAGTTAAATCATTGATATAGAGCGTGAACAAGAGCATCTGTCGCTAAGGTGATGGCTGATTTAATACAAATCAGAACAAATGCATTTGAAACTGATTCTGTTTCTACAAAATTATCCTTTTGAATATATGACGCTTTATAACTTGTCTCTTTAATAAAATTATATTAGATGTTCGCAGACTGGTCTGATTGTTAGAGACCTACACATTATTTTTTATTGAAATAATACCTTAGAAATATAGCGCTGCTAATGAATAAATCATTAATGACTCATTAGTCGCAAATAATACATTAGGAAACTGCAGACACAAGGCTATTTCTTTCATTAAATTGTACTGTCAAACTGATTTTGACATATACTTAGGATAGTCCAGAAGCGAAATGGAACTTAGTTTATACTTTTTTTTATTTTTCAATATGACGATTTGGAAATAAAAAACATTATATTTAAAAGTATTTTGATAATATACATAGCTTATGCTTTATACGTTTAATTTTTATTTTTCAAATGGGCAGATGCACAGCGGAGCTCCAGATTTATATTATATCACAAAATGTATTCAGTTTTGTACTTTCTCCTCATTAGTGTTCTAATGATGGAAAAAGAAAAAAAAACATTTCCTTAGTGTATACATAATTATGATCTGAATTTTCGAGCCATAATTATGAATACACACGGCATCTAAATGAATAATAAGTGCTAATGATTGATTACATCGTGCTATGGGTCTAAGGTATAAGAAATAAATTTTGGTGTGCATACCTTGGTTCTTGGCTCAAATAGGTACCCCAAGAAGCGGCATGTATGTAGTTTAAGATTAGATTGAGAAAAATCACTTCAATGTAGATCACCGGAACTAAAGCACCTAAATAAAATCTGTCAAGAGATTTTCTCTCATTATACCAAATAAATAGTATGTATTTTGAACTTTAGCATAACAAAATTCGTTTATTGTCTTCTTTTATTAGCGGAGATGTGGCCAAAATCATTTAAGTCCCACCATATGCCTTACTACCAGCTTTTTAGTCCATTATTTTTAAACAAATCAACCAGCATTTAGATAGTTGGATATCTTATAGATTGACTTTAGAATACACATCTGCGCTCCGGCGTAATCATTCAGTTATGCTAGCTATATTTAAGGATGTTTCCGACATGCGGGAGTTTTGTAACTGGAGAAATAATGTTGATCATGTTCTTGATATCCTTAGAAAGGCTTTGGAGTCTGTTACACATCAACTTCTTGATAACCATGGAAAATTATTTAATTTCTCTATCCCTCTCTCCCTCTCGTTACCATCTACCTTCACAATAGGTATCAATTATTTATTTAACATGACAGGAGGTCTGCACTTCTAGTATTGTAGCTAGGTTTCCCAGGGTAGTGTTGTGAAACCTTTTCTGTTTTCCGTGAGAGGCTATAAGGTATATCATCGTGCTGTATTATGTGTACTGTGTGGTAGTCTGGGGCTAGTTGAGTAGTCGTTGGAGAGATTATGAAGCTCTGCATACAATGAGCTTTAGACGCTGACCGCACTCCCTGTAAATTTTAAGATACAGTATGTTTTGTGAAAAACTAGTTTTTTTCTTAACCACCCTATAACTCTGAAACGGTTGATATGGACCCCCAATGCATTACAACTTTTTGTTTGTCATGGTGAGTACTATGTACTATCACCCATGCTCTCTGGACCACCTAGGTGGAAACACCCTGTATCAACTGTTTGAATTATAGTTTTATTTATTCTTTATTTTTCAGTTTATAACTGTAACTTTAATTGCTATAAACGTATAAATAAAAGTAAATATGTAATACATGTAAATATATAGCCGATATTATGTTACTCTCCGGAAAACTCCTTTTAAACATTTTTTGTCCTGTACTGTACATCTGCCTGGTATATTTCTCAATATTATATAATATTATGCTTATCAAAGATAGCTGTATGAGCTTAGGATAACATACAAAGAATGCGGAAACGCCCGAGTTGAAAATAATTTGAATTCTTTGAAGAATTTTTCCATACTGATTGTGACAATATTAAAAGAATAAACGTGCATTAATGTGTGGGGATTTTATACTGTCCTTATTGGAATTGTAGAGCACTTGAAAACAGAAAGACCAGTAAAAAACTTAAAAAGCTCTTAATATTTAGCTTTTCATGAAAATACGAAGTCGAAGGCTGAAAACAACAATCCAGGTCATTTGGTCTTTTGAATGAGAAGGGTAGAAAAGCTCTTGATGACATTTTTCCACATATCGGAATTTATTTGTGTTTAGATTGCGCTTAAAGCCGTTTATTGTACACAAAAAAGAATAAAAAAGCGAAAAATTTTGCTCATGGGGCGCCGTCTCCGTGGCCATTTCCCCAACATTTCTGACGATTCTCTATATTTCGGCTACTTCGCTGTAATCGATTGTTAACGACGCGGCGACGTTAAAACTTCTTAGATTCGTCGAGTTTGTTTGAGAGCATTAAATCGTTTTTTCTTGCTCATAGGGTTGCAGATAATTTGCATTATATCGAAGAAGTAATGAAACGTTTTAAAATATTTTAATTCAGTTTGCAATTTATCAGTGAGGCTGAGAATGAAGAGTAGTGAGTGAACTTTTATCCTGCGAAAAAAATGACCTCCGAGTTTTTACTGGGACCACTGTGCTGCTACAGTTAGTGATTTTGTAATACTGAAGTGACTTCTCATAATTATTAATGTGTTTGATTTTTTCTAAATGAATTTGGTGTAATCTGTTTTCTGTTGGTTATTCTAATTTTTCACAAGCTCAGCGTTAAGCCAGCTAAAATAGTTCTAAAGAGATTACATTTTTTTTTTAATTAAGTTTACTGAGTTGCAGCTTAAAAGGAAATCGTAAAAAATTGTATCTGCATTTTCCATATATAAAGAAATTATTCTTAAGTTCATATAGTTAGTTCTAAACTAAACAAAAAACTGAAGCAGAAAAAGTCTATTAAAATCGATCGATAAAGAAAAATACGAAATTGTACGAGGAGTACACGTGTATTTGTACGATAGTGATGTCATAATTCTATGCATGCATGTGTACTGGAGAAAGAATTTCCCCTAAGCTAGATGCACTATGTTTGGAGGAGAATTTTCAGATAGGTAGCCATAGCCCTGTGGTTGTGGACGATTGTCAGTTGGGGTAAAGAAAAAATCTTGAAATTGTGTCAAACGCAGGGAATATTATATTTCGGTAAATTGTCTCGGTCATGGGTCATGATAAGTTGATGTCTCTACTTTTTGTAACAAATTTGCAGTTGCGGTTGATTTAAGACAAAATGTGTCTTCTATTTATTTATTTCCTTATAAATTTGTATGTCCTTTGGTAATTAATATATGTATGTACCTCTATTATTAAGTACGTAAGAAAAAAAAAAATTAGTAAAAATGCATTTGCAGGTTAGAAAAGTATTAAAAGTTAGTGAATGTTCATTCTGACATTTTAGATTCACACGGTCTGGGGAAGCTCGGATCCGTCTAAAATGATTTATTAATTTTCATATTATAAATTTTCATATTATAAATTTCCCGGAAAATAATTCGGAAAAAAGTATAACAGTCCATTTGATATTTCATACTAACTAATATTTAGTAGTAAAAGTCAGCATGTGATTCTTGCCCGAAGTGAATACTATTCGGATTTTTGAAAATATGTAGATAAAATACTTTGGTTGAGAGCTTACTTTGAGCAACTTGGAATATGTAGATCAAAAACGTCATTTGATATCATGCAGGTTATGTTCGTTTTCTGTGTTTTTTTTTTTATATTGTAATTAAAAGGTTTGAATTTATTAACATTTTAATTTTAGTAATTAATATAATATATTTTGCCCCTTATCATTAATAATTTCATATATTCTCTTGGCATTCTTTTAGGAATTCCGGTCAAACTTTCTTTAAGTTCATGTATCGAGTTTTTCTTTTTTCGTCGATGGCGCGTATTTCAATTGAAACCATCTTATTCAAAATTCTGGTGAATTAAGTATCCAGGCCTACACTGCTAAAAACAAAATAGATAAAAAAAAAACATTTAAGTTAAACGGTTTTATTTTACATTAGATGATGAACTAAAAGCTGCAAAATAATAAGATAATGTCTACTGGTAAGAAATCTCCTTCAGTGCCTTTTTATTGCGAGGCTTCTAACCTGATAATTTGTTACAATCAAATTCCTCAGTACATAGTCCTTTCAAAGACTTGACTGGGCCAATATCACATAAGCTTGGCCCTCCTCTAACAGACTGGGACCCAAGTACAACGGTACTACGCTGTATTTTATGGACGGTGCAGGCCTAATGTTACCCATTCACTTACAGTCTGCTTGCAGGCCGTGGACTGTTAGATCTGGACTGCAGTTGAGAATTGATGTTCGCCTGTTCATATTTCAAAGCGATAAAATGGCTGTTGCAAGGAAAAAGAAGCTGTAATTTTTATATATTATATTGTTTTTATTAAACAAAAAACCCACAAAAATTAACAAAAGATTTTGGGCGAAAAATCGGCTTCTGGAATGCAAGAAATATTCACATATGAGACCCATGAAAAGGTTAAGAAGCAGTAACTCGGATTATTTGAAGACCGGTGCATTCAAATTTTACTGAAGTTGGTTAAACCTTACATTAAAAATAAGTAAAAAAGCTCTAGGTGAATGCCCGTATGTAATTTCGTATGGGTGGTCACCCATCTGTAAAAGTTTGATTTTTGAAGTGGCTTGTCGGATATATTTCTAGAACGGTTCATCGGATAGCAAGCATTTTTATAACCAATTTCATAGAATTTCGTATTCTGAAGAAGTTTTCAGTACTACAAAAACTGATTGACCCTGCTCACCATATACGTAAAAACCCTAAGTTTTTATATAGCAACATCAAGAAGAGCTTGTCCATTTTAGAATCTATATTTACTATTTTTATTAAAAAGCCGTGTATTAACTTTCAGCGCTATACAGTCATGCGTTATTAGAAAGTATCCAATATAGTGAAAAACGAAAGTTTTGTATAGCAACCCCACGAAGGAGATACCTGATTTGTTCCATTTTTGAACTTAAATTTACTTTTTTTTTAAAAAGCCCGTGAGCAAGATTTCGGCTCTAGGTACTTACGTTCTGCAATTATCGTGCGCACATATAGACATAGACCGATAGACGGACGGACGGACATGTAAAAATCAAAATAACTTTTAATATTATGGGTGGGTGTTCAATCCATTTTGCTCTACGCGTTACAAACGGAATTACAAACTTAGAATAGCCTATAGCTTTCAACCCGCGTATAAGAAAAATTCCGGATTAAGACGTGCTATAAGCGCAGAAGAGAGACTTATCGCAACCTTGAAATTTCTAGCCACTGGACGTAGCTTCGAAGATTTGAAATTCCCGACGATCATATTGCCGCAAGCTTTGGAAACGATTATACCGGAGACCTGTAAATGCATTTATATAATTCTTTGGAAAAGTATTTCTGGATTTTGATTTGATTTCCTATAATGCGTTATTATTACGATAAATATTAATAAGCCGGTAATAAAATCCTCCCTTTTGGCCATTTTTCATATTTTTATACCCTAGATGAAATCATAGGGTATACTAAGTTTGTCATTCCGTTTGTAACACCTCGAAATAATGATGGTAGAGCAAAATGGATTGGACACCCATTCATAATATTAAAAGTTATTTCGATTTTTGCATGTCCGTCCGTCCGTCTGTCGCACGATAACTCGAGAACGCGTATACTTAAAGAGCTGACATTTTGTACACGGACCTTAATAAAAAAAAGTAAAATTAAGTTCGAAAATGAGACAAATCGGGCAACTCCTTCGTGGGGTTGCCATATAAAATTTTCGTTTTCCGCTATATATTTGGACACTGCCTGAGAACGCATCGACGTAGAGAGCTGAAATTTCGTACATGATGTTTTTACTACATTAGCAAATAAAATGTCAAAAATGGACTAAATCGGGCAACTCCTTCTTGGTGTTGCCATATAAAAATTTCGGTTTTTTACGTATACTTTGAAAACGGTCAGTCCAAGATATTTTTATTGTACTAAAAACTTCTGTAGAATACGAAATACTATAAAATTGGTTATTACCATTTTTTCTGTGCGACAAACTGTTCTAGAAATATATGCGAAAAACAACTTCAAAATCAATACTTGCATAGATCGGTGACCATACGAAATTTAATACGGGCATTCATCTAGGGTATCATAAGAATTGGTCTTAGACCAATTCTAGCTTTTTTACTTGTTGTATGCTGGATTACGGCTAAAATATTTACGGAAACAAAAGTTCCAGGCGACGGCTGCGGGCAACACATACTGTCAGTTACTTATCAGTTTCGTTGGACTGCAAGCCTAAATATACAGACGGCCTGTAAGCGCATGGTGAAAATCAGCCGACAGGCCTCTGGCCTGCAGTCCAAGACCTGCACGCGGACTGTAAGTAAATGCCTACCATAAGACAAAATCAATGCCAACATCTTTCTCTCGGCCGTACTATTTCTGTGATGTAGCCGTTAACGCCGTTTACGAGCACCTTCGAGGAATCTATTATTATGTTCAGTATTGTCGATATCTGCTGGTATGATATCGGCTAGATTTACGTTATCCATTTTTCGTGTGGTGTTTACAAGCCAATCCTGGGCTTTAATTTTATAATCTTGAGGTGTCTGCCATATTTTGTTTAGAATAACACCACATAGCTTATCATATTCTATTCGTGAAGCCCTTTCATTTGATACCAATGTCATGGCAGTTATGAAGAAAAACGTAATACGCCCATTTGTGGCTTCCACCAAATTGGGTTTAGAATGACGTCCCATTGCTTATCGTATTCTACTCGTCAAACTCATGCCATATCAAGGGAGTCGGACTATAAATAACAAATGACGTTCGCTGTCTTCGCGCCGCCATTTTGAATTTTTAATACATAACATCGTTAAAGGAACTACACGTGTTGTATGCAAGAATGAAAAATTTCAATCTAAGTTAAGTAGAAGTAGTTGAAAAATCTTTCGCAAGATTTGAAACAAACAAATATGAAAGTGAAATAAATAAATTAAAATCGTTTAACCCTTTTAGTGCCGATCAAAGAAATATCGTCGTTGAGTACACTTGCGAACAGTGCCGACGACGATATATCTTTGTGCGTGAATCAGCTCAAAGGCAGCAGTTCGAAACTGAATTACACTTGTGCTAAGTGTGTGTAATAGCATTATAAAAGAACACATATAAATATATATCAGAGTTAGTAGAATTGATAAACAATTTAGACAGAGATGTTACACTTACCTTATCTCATCATGAGATTGGATACCGTGATTGAATTATTACTTATATTTCATTTTAAATAGTTGATATATTACTTTTTTTTATTTTGATATAGGTACGTCATTTATGTTTTATATTACATATTAAACCATGTTAAAATAATAATGTCTTTAAGTCATAAATGCTAATTCAAAAATAATCAACTTATCAAAAATTTTTTTTCTCACTTCTAATAAGCAATATTTATATAATTTTCAACAAATGTTGAAATACCCTCATCATACATTTCTTGTCTTTTTAGTTCTCAATATGTTCCTTTTTGAATTTTGCAATCATATTTCAAAACAAATTTGTGATCACCCTTTTCCTATAACTCCATAAATTATATAAATTTGGCTCGGCGCTTTATTGTAGGTACAACTTAATTTCTCGCTCGCCACTTAAAGGGTCACCCTGGTGGTGTAAGTCGGTGTAGAGACTTGATCGAAAATCCAGAATAGGTCTTCAGTTAAAGCCTTCATTTCTATCATTTCTATGCGGCTTGTACCTACTTAACAAATTCAAATTCTTGTTTCCATTCAACACCATAGTGTTAATATATCCAAACTATTTAAAATCCAAATTTGATTAGAATAAATACACTCGCTCACTGGTTGTCTAATGTTCTGATTTTGCTTTTCCAGACATTCTTTTTCATTCTCTGATGTACTATATGTGCAAGTTTCTTATTTAGATCAATCCTTTCCTAGGAAATAGGAGCACAATTACATGCATCCGAGAAGCCTCTTAAAAGCTGATCCAAAATGAACGTACAAAACTTTACGAAAATGTACGAAATTGAGGCTTACTTACGGATGATTGACATTTTTGCCCTAAATAAAAGTCACATCCGTAAGGGTTATTATCTTGACATACAGTAAGAAATTTGCACAAATTGTTGTCACAAAGTTTAATATTTTTCAATAAGATTAGGGAATATTCCCTAAAATGTAGGTTTTTTTCCCCTAAATTTTTGAAACTATTCCCTATATTTTAGGTAATAGTCCTAATATTTTTTACAGTGCATATTTAAAAAAATGGAAAAAGCATAGGATTTCATAAGGTGGACGTTGATTTAATTGAAGACTTGTGCTTTTTATGAACATTATATACCAATTTTTTTCTTCGTAAATTTTTAAATCTCAGCCATCAATGTGTTCGTAAGTAAGCTTGCTTGACGTAAACAGACGCATACTATGTAAACAGCGCCAATTACGGTACTTTGACATTTAAATATAACGAACGATTAAGGTTATTTTGGGTACTCCTGTTCAATTTGGGCGCGTTAAGCTTATTTAAGTAACTGTACATATACGTACGTCCATTTTGCTAGCCTTAAAGAAGGTGCGGAGTGCTCTTTATTGGCCCCATTGTAATTTAACACAGCGATGTCATTGGTAAGTAGCAGTAAAACTTTTACTGGAATATTCTATTGCTCTCCTAGTTCTCATCAGATAAGTATAAGGCGAACATTGCATGTTTTTAATTTAAGATTTTTACTCCCTTATACCTTTCTCAGGGAGGTATCGCAGTATTTATCGCTGGGTTCATTCAGAAACTTTCTTTTTATATTCGCTACAATAAGCTGACATTATTTGAATCCCACTATAGTAGCTACTTTATACGTACTATTAAAATATAATCTGATATCCCTTCAAGAATATTAACCTGCTTAGTATCAGTGCTTGCATATTGCTCCTCACCTTATAATTCTCCGAAACTTGCGTCAACTGGCTCAAAACGTTCACATTCCTGTTGATTCTCTGTATTACCTACTTCAAATTTCTTTATATGACATAATTTTGTTATTTGGATAATTTCTTCTGTAGTTCGCCCCACATTGTGGCTTTAAAATTTCTTACAGCAACAAATTTAAATTTTACTAAAATTGTACTAACCGCCTTACTGAAAATTCACTTTGATAATGATTGAACCAAAGCAATTCCCACATAACTTCAGCTTTTCGAAAGAAATTACCGTCAATTAACGTTCAAATGATAATATTCGAATTCTAGGTAAATTGTTGCTTGTGTGGTGGGTCGAAAATATGAAATCAGATAAAACAAAGAACTTCATTATTGCAGTTTTATTGGTGATTACAAAAAGAATATATATGTAGATAACGAAATATTGCTATATGCGTTTTCCGATACAGCGTCCTCTAAACTTTCGAAAATTTAAAACTTGTCTTCCAGGAGTACATTCCTTAACTTGAGAATATTTTATTTTAAAAGTAACTTATGTTAATTATTCAAAAAAATTTATTTATGGTCTAATTTTTGATCCATTTAAGAGCAAATGTTCCCCATTCATTATCAAAAAATAAATTTGAAACCTCTGCCTGATCTTAATCGTATTCGTGGTTATTTATTTTAATTGGTTGAACCCACTGACATATATATAAATGGACTGCTTGATCTCCTGTTTCATGTGGCACCAATTTTGATTTCAGAAAGTATGCTCTCACTGTCAATGCTACCAACTGTCGTAAACTGACGTTATATTTAAATTATTTGGGAATTTACGTATATGCATGTCAGTGGGATTTACCGAATTTACCACAAAGGTATTTGGGACTATTTGTATTGTTAAATTTTAGTTATGAGTCGAAAGAAGTGTTTTTTACAAGGATTTTTACAAACAATTTCTCGTTCCTAATCGTTACAGTTCAGTGGGAAAGTATGCTCTCACGGAAAGAGACAGGAATATGAAAGTGGTGCCATTTGCTTTCATGCATTTTTGATTCAACAAGCAGTCCATTTATATACATGTCAGTGGTTGAACCATATTAATTGGGAAAATGTGCATGAATGATCGTAGTTCCCTCGTGGCATTGAAAGTGAGGTTTGTCGTATATTTTTTCCATATAGAAGCCTATATATCATGTATCTCGTCAGTGTATGACTAGTAGTTGTCGAGTGAGCATGTTTTTGCGTAATCGCTAGAAAAGATCTCAGATTTGAAAGTATAGTTATTTAAAAAAAGAAAAGAAAACGAAACAAAAGACTGTAGGAATAAAAGTCAGAAAAATAAAAGCAAAATAATTCCAAAGAAAATAGTGAAGTTAATTATATATCAAGCATAAATAATTATTAGTGAAAGATTAATTAATCTAAATATTTTTAAAAAAAGAATAAGTAGTCGGATCTTTATCATTAATTTATGGATACTATAGCCCAGCTAATCAAATCCAACAATGACACAATATCTCATGAAGAGTTAAGCAGTGAAGTAAATGAACTTCCATTCTCAACAATTACTAGTGAGGATTTTTTTAATGATGAATCAATCGTTAGCAATGCGTCTAGTAAGCGAAAAAAAAGCCTTGAAAAGCTACAAGCCTAAAAGAAAGAAGAATACAATTAAAAAGAAAAATACTGAAAGATCTTCTGTCAATCAAGAAAAGCAAGAAAGAACACCCAAGAATGTTAATGCCCCAAACCAATAAAATTACCCCCTAGGGAATATGTACAACCATTCGAGACGCAAGATATGTGTGATCCGAAAACCCCGCCTGTAATATTAAGTCACAACCCCTTGCCATATGATATTCCCGGAACATCGGGATTACAGCAACAATACCAAGGAACAATCCCTGCTGACCATACTTTTAAAATAATATCTACCAATTGGGAGGAAAATTAAGAAGGAAAACTCAAGGAACCTAATATGAAAGTAATAAACAATAAACCTCTAGTGGAATACATGGAAACAAATGATAATAGTAAGCTTTCATCTGTACCTTTGGCTCACAATTCCGTGAACTTGGATAATACTGAAATGTCAAACCCTCAAAAACAAAAGCAAACAAGAGCCCTACCAAAGCCCCCTCCATTAATCTACCTAGGGTTTGTTCTCGTCGGAAACGGCAGTCGACTGAGGTCAAAACGTCTACAGTTAAATTAACTGGGCTTGGAGAATGTTTTAGTAAACGCTAAAAAGGTAAATAAAGAAATGGATGCCAGACGAGAAATTTGCGCTGGGATTATTAATTATTCGTTTAGGCTTTCTCGTAATCTAGAAGTAAAAAAACGCCAAAGTTAAAATCTTTTATGATATATGTTACATTTTTAGATCGCATTTGATTCATCAATAAGCATAAAATTTTTATTGCCTATTTCCATTTTTAAAAACTTTCCTCTTTCCCACGCGAGTTAACTTACTTCCACCTTAGAAGCACGAAGTTAATGCAGGTAACATATAATAATCTTCTAGTTAAGTATTTAGAATTATAAAATAAGCTAAATTCCTTAAATAATACCAATCTAAATAAGAAAGGGAAGACACTAAAGTCTTCTAGCAATATGCAAAAAAAAAAAAAAAAAAACAAGAAAACAAGAAACAAAACAACAACAGCAAATCACTACAAGTGGTAAAAATTCTAGAAAAAAAAATAGTTTTCACGCATTAAGTGACAATGAGCCCGTTTAGACCGTGCCATTTAGGACTAGTTTTACATAAGTCGACTTATGTAGAACTAATACAGTGGTCTAAGCATGCCGTATTTACGAAAAACTAGTCCTACTTTAATCGGGTATCTGATGCGGGATTGACCTAAAATATTAGTATTAAACGTAGACAAAAACCTCACTAAGGAACTGTTTTATTTATTTCTAATAAAAATATAATTCCACATATTTTCATTGGAACTAAAAAAAACAGGAAGGAACAAAATGCGAATATGCCAGAAGAAAGTATTCCGGATGATAAAAAAATATGAAATTTGCAAATTTTTAAATTTTCTTCTATGCTCCATTCTCTTCTCTTGGGTATGAGTTGTACAAACAAACTCAAAATATTATTTCTCATTTTCCTCGTGAGGTAGTAGGTATATCTGACAAATTTGACAATTGTCCAAGCTTTAATACGAGCGGACTAAACGGCAGTCGGATTAGTATTACATAAGTCGCCTTACGTAAAACTAGTCCTAAATAGCTCCGGTGCCTAAACGTACTCATTGACAGTAACTCCTGTGATGGCGAGGAAGTTGATATGGATGTGCAGGGGTTCCACTTTGAGTCATCAGATAGTACATTAGATCATAATAAACAAAATGCAAATAATAAAAATTTAAACGTAGCTAAGAAAGAAGTAAAACCACCCCCAATAGTTGCGTATAACCTCAAAAAAAAATTGAATAATGTATCAATAGTAGAAAATTTCTCTTTAAAAGATTTAATAAGAATATAAAGCATATTCTTCTAACTAATCTGAATGATTATAGGAAGACACTAGAACTCCTAAATAGCGAAAAACTAAGTCATTTCTCCTATTCTCCCAAACAGGAAAATCCTCTTAGCGTAGTACTAAAAAATCTAGACTCTTCTTATGATGGTGACGATATTAAATTCTTTAGACTATTTCCTAAATTGAAAATAGTCAAAATCTCCCCTCTTACGTGGTCAAGTCCTGCCAATAGCACAAGATATGCATTATGGTTACTATACTACAAATAAAATCTGGAGCTGATATCTCTGAGTATATCTCGGGTTATTTTCTAAGACAAAAAATGTTTAAGCCTTCGATTATGATGCAATGTCGTAACTGCCAAAGATTCGGACATATTGCAAGCAACTGCTCAATGGCTTATAGATACGTAAAGTGTGCCAAACAAAACAAGTGAGCTCGACGACCAAATTACTCGAATGCTATTCGACGAAAATGGGTATATGGTAATCCAAAAAGGAGCAATACCTGAATGTGTAAACTGTGGGAAATGTGGCCACCCAGCGAATTATAGAAAATGCGAGAAGTGCTTGGAGATACTTAACATAAAGCGCCAGAAAATTGAACAGAAAAACAAAACTTATAGCAACTATGTCAATAAAAATCTCTCCACTAGGCAATACCCTTACTAAACTTCAGCCAACTAGGCCTCCTCCTACAGCCCCAATAACTTCAATTTTTTCAATGATGAGTGTAACATGCTCTTTGGCATGTGCATATTCGATTGTTTTAATAATGTGGACCAATTTATCCCAAATTATAGTATATTATAGTATATTATAAGTAAGAGTGGCTTAAATAAATTAAAAGTTCACCAGTTTAATACCACAAGCGGCACCAACTTGACAGTTTTATTGGAACACATAAACCAAATATAGTACAGAGATGGGCATTTTTTATTCGAATAAAAATAACAGATAAAAAACCGAATAAAATGAAAAATCGAATAAAAATTTATTTGATTACAAATATTATTCGATATTTGGTGAATTATTCGCAAATAATTATTTGTTATTTGGTGCAAATTATTTGAGTTTTAAATAATTTTTTTTTATTTGATCGTGCGTTATTTGATAATCAAATAATTTCATTATTTGTGATTTCTTATCATTGTGATGGTCATTATTTGAATTTCAAACAATTATTTGACATTCAGTTATTTTACGTTTATATCCTTATGACCCTTAAGTAAACATAGGTTTCGTATTTAGGAATTTTGAAAAAGAAACCTCTTTAGACGATGAAAAGTTTTTTTATTTTTGATTGTAATATATTTTAACTAAATTTTGATATGCACTAATAATGTGCGTTTGCTTTTAATAAAATTCGCTCTTCAAAATGCTTATCAGTTAAAGAGCCACATTTAGACCCGCTTAAATTGTGGCTTGCGAAAAGAGCACTTAGCTGCCAGATCATCATAAATTTTCAAAAATATTTATCTTTTTTACTAAAGGGTTTTCCAATAAGAGGTGTTATTTTAATTAGCCCGCTATTTCGGTAGATGTTACTTTTGGAGCTGTCATTTTTTGACATTTGACAAGTAGAAGCTACGCCATTAACAAAAATGGAACGATACACGATTCAACAACGCATTGAAATTATTAAAATTCACTATAAAAATGGTGAAAATGTGGCAGAGACTGTTCGTAAAACTCGAAATTTTTTGGGTCGTCGTGAAGCACCTTGTCGGACCGCAATACAGAAATTGGTAGAAAAATTCGAGCTGTCGGGACAAGTTAGTAATGTGAAGAATAAAACCCGTGCATGTCCCTCAAGAACAGACGAGAATATTGCTGCTGTAGCCGAAAGTGTTGAAGAAAACCCAGGTTTGTCCATTCCTCGTCGTTCTTTGGAATTAGGCATTCCACAACCGTCATTACACCGTATCTTGCATAAAAATTTGGGTCTTAAGGCTTATAAAGTTCAGTTAACACAAGAACTCAAGCCGGCCGATCATCAACAACGTCGAGTCTTTGCTGATTGGGTCCTTGAAATGCATGAAAATGATCCGGAATTCCATCGAAAACTCATCTTGAGTGATGAGGCCCATTTCCACCTCGATGGCTTCGTCAACAAGCAAAATTGTCGCATCTGGGACTCGGAAATCCCAAGAGTTATTGTTGAAAAGCCTCTCTATCTTCAACGTGTGACTGTTTGGTGCGGTTTATGGTCCCGCGGGGTCATTGGACCTTACTTTTTCGAAAATGAGGCTGGAGCAACAGTTACGGTGAATGGATTGAGCTATCGACAGATGATTAATGATTTTTTATGGCCGGAATTGGATGGTATTGATCTGGACAACGTTTACTTT
This sequence comes from Dioctria rufipes, assembly GCA_963924295.1. Classification (NCBI taxonomy): domain Eukaryota; kingdom Metazoa; phylum Arthropoda; class Insecta; order Diptera; family Asilidae; genus Dioctria; species Dioctria rufipes. Next base: position 167,768,194 of record OZ002741.1, on the reverse strand, counting down.
CAACAAGACGGCGCTACGTGCCATACAAGCAACGAAACCATTGATCTTTTACGGGAAAAGTTTCCGGACCGTGTTATCTCTCGAAGAGGTGATCACAATTGGCCACCGAGATCTTGTGACTTAACACCTTGCGACTTCTTCCTTTGGGGCCACGTCGATTCAAGACCTCAAAGATGAGGCAATCGAGGACATAGGGCATGGTCGTGGTGGTCATTTGGCTGATGTTATTTTTCATTATTAACGGCATACCTTCCTCTTTATAATGAAATAAAGATCCGATCATTTATCTCAAAAAATGGCATTTTTCTTTGAATATCAAAATAACACCTCTTATTCGAAAACCCTTTATAATATTATCTATTGTAATTTGCCAACACTGCTACCAAATAATTCTTCATATGCGTTGTGATGTCGTGACGTCACAACTCAAGTATTAAATAATTAGTAGGTATACTTTCTTACTCTGGGTTGAAGTAAAGTTTTCACTTCAATAGTATTGTCTTAAGCACAAACTCACTTGCTTTTTATTTAATTGACTCTAAGATTATTCTGAGTAATCAAACCCAATTAATTTACTTCTAAAGCTTCACAAATACTTAATTGAACAAACTTATTAAATTATTCTTAAACTTTAAATTAAATTAAGCAACGAGACATCTTGCGGAAAGAAATGCTTGTGCCAAGAATTAATTATTAGAAATTGGAATTAATGGACACCAGAAAACATATATCCATAATCGAATGACAACTAATTGTTTGAAATTCAAATAATGACCATCACAATAATAAGAAATCACAAATAATTCATCAAATAATGAAATTATTTGATTATCAAATAATTTGCACCAAATAACAAATAATTATTTGCGAATAACTTAAAATAAATTGATACTCAAATAAAAATTTATCCGAATAATTTTTTATTTGATTTTTTAAAAAAATCGTTATTTGATTGAAAATTTATTCGAATAATGCCTAGCACTGATATAGTATTAGTATTCAAAAATTATGACTTAATACGGACTGACGGACCCAAAGATGGTAGAGGCAATGTCACATTAATAAGAAGTAGTTTACAATACTACAACATTGACATCCCTTATAATTTCGAATATATCGAAGCTACAGCGATTAAAATAACACTTAGCAATAATAATAATATCGGTATATAACTGTTCTGGGTTCAACTCAATATTGCATGACTTAAAGAAACTGTTTAGTAGAAAAAAAAACTGATTATATCATAATACTTGGGGATTTAAATGCTTTCATCAACTTTGGAATAATGACCTTACCATAACAAATACAGCAGGTAACTCACAGCATCAATTGTATACGGATAATGGCATTGAGAAAGTACTATCTATAGAATATTTAGATAGGTCCACTTACTATAATAGATACATTCCCTCAGGAATAGATATATTTATTGTATCTAGTGACATCACTATTAATTACAACGATAATGGTAAGCTCTCTACCCTAGACTATCCGTCTGATCATATGGCTGTTATAATGAATATTAATCTACACCAGAGAATTGCTATAGCAAACCCGAAAACAATTCTGGGTTACGCCAACACCCCTTGCTTTGTGTGCTTATCCGGCCTTCGCCCGGAACAGGCTGGATACTCTAGGTTCTGTCCTTCTATCCGTAGAGGAGTTGAAAAACCTTTCGCACCAATACCTGATGCGCTTCATTAAGAGGATAGGAAGGTTTTGGTGATAGGGCTTCTAGCGCTTGGGATCTTCTCACCCTCCTGCCTTAAAAAAAATTCCAAGACCAATTGGACCCTTTATAAATTCACTATAACGAATGCATTACGAGATATTTCCTTGGCCACTAATAGATGCTTAGAAATACCAGAGATCGATGTAAAGATCGACGATTTAGACACCATTTTATTGGACGCCATAGAAGTCAGTTACCCCAAAAGAACACTGACATACTCCAACTGTATTCCACTCCAAACGTCCACAATCCGTCATATTTCCTAAATAATCAAAAAAGTTAAACGTATATTGGAACTGGCCTTAACCATTAACATACTGGCAATAAAGTCTCCTGACAGCAACAACCTCCTCTTCACCAACGAAGAAAAAGCTGAGGCATTGGGCAAGTACTTTGAAAGTATACACTCTTGGCTGTGAGAATCAGCGCAAATGTTTCAAGAGAGAGAAATATAAAAAAAAAATTTGGATGAGAATTACAAAAATAAATACTCGCCACTAGTTAACTTCCCTGAAGAATCTTTAAATAGCCATGATATAGATATTCCACACCAATTCCCTAATAGATTCAACACCCCTCCCCTTGAAGAACAGCCGGAACCAAACATTCCCAGTAGCATCCCATGAGTTGAGAGTAACAAAAATATATTGACTTCACAACCTCCAGAGAAATCAAAGCAATAATAAAAAATAAGAACAACAAGAAAACAGCTTGGTACGACAAAATATCCAACTATCTCCTAAAAAGGTCGGTCCCCATCATGCCTTTACACCTTTCTAGCCATCCTATTCAATCATTTCTTCAATATCGGATAACCCCTCCAAATGGAAGCACGTTATAATAATCCCCATACCAAAATCAAATAAACAACCCGGATTAACCTCAAGTTATAGGCCAATCTCTTTGTTCTCCTGTATAAGCAAAACTTTTGTAGCTTTCATCTTAAAAAAGATAAGATCACATTGCGAAGATAACAATATCATCCCGAATTACCAGTTTGGTTTCAAACCACAACACTCAACGACACATGCGCTAACAGTTCTAATACAACATTTTGCTGCTAACTTGAAAGAAAAAAAGCTACGCTCGCCTGTGTACTTGATATTGAAAAGTTGTTCAATACCGTCTGGTCCTCTGGTCTCATTTACAAAATTAAATGCCAATTCGGCTTCCATAATCAAATTTGTAGGGTAATGCATAACTATCTCGTTAACAGAACAATCTCAGTTAGAATTCAAGACAAAATGTTAACAAAATTCCAGGTTCCAGTTGGTGTACCCCAAGGCTCCCTACATGGTCCTATACTATACAACAGCCGACATTCCCAGGTTCAAACAAAACGAATGTAGAGTTAAACTGATCTGTTATGCAAATGATATTCTTACATACGTATCACATAAAAAAAAGGATAATATTAAAAGGCAGACCAACAAGTATCTAAAAATCTTAGCTGAATATTTATAAAAATGGAAGAGAAAGTTAATAGCTCCAAATGTGAATCTACCATTCTAAAAGGAAGAAAAAGGACACCTTTCCTAACATGTGGAAAGATTAACTAATTTTAATGTGCAGTATGAAAATTTCAGTATTCCACTTCAGGATAAAATAAAGTATCTGGGAATTATCCTCACGGGTAATCTGCTCTTCTACAAACACACTGACTAGATTCTAAAAAGAGCTATGAACTGCTTCTATAGTTTAAGGAAAACATTCAAACCAGATACCAACCTAATAAACAAGCAAATGTAAGAGGTTTATTAAGTTACGCATTCCCAATCTGGCACGGCATTAGTTCGGCCCGTATGGAGAAACTTAGGATATTCAAAACTCTGTATGTCTATTTAAAATATGAATTGAGAACAAATAATTTATTACATATTTTTAGAACATAATTATTTCGAAGTTATGGAAACACTTACATTTCAATTAAATATGAATATAACCCGTTCGAAACATTTGTTCTTTTTCGTTATGTATTTAAATACAATCCTTAAAATAAATGAAATAATTTTAATTCCATTGAAGTTGAGAGTTCAAAACGGGAGGTTTGCTCGTATAATAAAAATAGTTTACTTAAGAAATTTCTTGAGTTCAGTGAAGCAAAACTACGTCATTTGGACCATTTGTTGTCACTCATTTCAGGGAATTTGACATTTTTTGTTGTTTCGGCGCTATATAGTATAGAGCAACGGCAAACAGAATAACCTAGCTTTTACTACAATTTCTGTTATATTAACTGATTTCTACCCACGAGGTCTAATTAAATCGTAAACGTGTCCTGTACTTACTTGGATTTTTTTTTATATATATAAATTTTTGGGAAGATTACTTTATCCTACATGTATTAATATTTAATTAGTTTAACATTTACTAGTTCTCAGCATGATGAAAATGATGATTTTGTATTCCGTGAAACAACAAAAGTATATAGAGAGAGAACAAATTTTTTTTTGGATTAGATAATAAAACATTTAAAATTGTCTATAACAAATTGTGCAGCAATTGACAATAAGTTTAAAGCCTTTTTTACAAACATCCACAAATCGAAATAAAGCATTAAGTGCTGATCAAAAAAATATTAATTGCTTGCAACAAATAGATTCTCGTACCAACTTTTCAAAAATACCGTACGTCATGAAAAATTCTCATACACTAGTTTTATCACGAAGTTATGTAATAAGAAAGAGCGACTAAATTAAAACAGGAGAAAATTTAGTAACATTTTGTTTTACTTTTTTTATTACAAAAATTTTGGACATCTTTCAATAAGTTATATTTGAAATAATTTTGAATACAATTTTTTGTAAAGATATTTAGATAATTTGATACAGAATGTTGATTTAGGATTATCTGGGTTCATATCAAAATTTTGGTCAAGGTTTTCATCATCAGGTTGCACTGTAGTAGCAGGTTTATTCGGCTATAGCAGAGCCGACGTGATGCAACTTATCGTTTGGATGGTAGCTGGTAGCAGTAATCTTTTAACTATTTTTGACACATTGAACTGAATGATGTCGATTTCGATGGGATCACGGTACAGAGAATTCAAGCTATTCTCATTAAAATTTTGACATATTGCAGCTGATGTGCTATGAGGTAATTTCGTGAGCTAATGTATTTGATGAAGTAGAATACCATAGACAATTGAAATGGCTTGCAAACTGCGGGTACATTGTTGAAGGATTTTATTGGAAAGGCGGTATGCCGGAAGTATGTAGATCAATAAACGGGATTTTAGTAAATATAGATGCACCAACTGTAAATGAACAATCATTTGTTGATCGTCATGGATACCATTAATTAAACTGTACGGCAGTATGTGGCCCCAATTTATAATTTTATTATGTAAATGCAAATTGTTTCGGCAGTGTTCAAGATACAAGAGTTTTAAGAAATTCGGCTTTGGTTTCAAAGATGGAAACAGATTGGAGACCTTTTTCCAATTTTGTTATTCTTGGAGACTCTGTGTACGCTTTAAAGAATGGCTGATTCCTTTAGCAGCTGACAATTTGAACGGCAGTGTGATCAACAGGTTAAATATTGGCCACAAAAGTACGCGTCATTTATTAGAAAATGGTTTTGTAATTTTAAAGGAAAAATTTCAATGCCTCAATCACTTAGAATCCTAATTTCTGTACATAACATGGCGAAAGAAATATTATTTGAAGTGGAATCTTTCGAATGAGAAGATAACAATCTGCGCAGTGTAGTGATGAGCAAATAGTTTTGATACTAGCGATTTAGATACACCGACAAGTTACAGTGTTTCACCTGCTGTTCGGGAAAGAATGGAGTTTTATTCTTAAGACGTAGATGATTAAGTTCGATATTGACAATAATATTTCTTTATATGAATGAAATTATACAATTTTCCCGGTGAATAAAGGAAAATAATAAATTAAGTGTACAAAAACAAAAAATAAAATGGTTAAGCCGACTGGAATCAAGAGAGTGTTCATTTTCAATTTCGCTGTCATCATCATTTTCAGACTCGTCCTGATCGTTCGGCTGGGCTTGTTGAAAAAGAAGTTCGATTGTAAGTTTTGAAGATGGTAAATTAAGTTCTCTTTTAAGCTGAAGGCATTGGAGCTTAATTTTATATCTCGCTGGTATTACTTTACCTTACCTGAGAATGTTTTCGAGAGTTTAGAATTGCTTTAAGTGAAATAATAATAATGGAAAAAAATTACAGTGGGAAGCGAATGGTTAATGAAAATAAAATTTATTGTATTTTCTTCGTTATTGCTTCGGTATATACTATAGGATAGATTTACAATATTTCCTTCATCGATTTAGTATTGCAGATAGATTAATTGAAGCCCCAATTATCGAAGTAGATTCTTGAAATAGTAAATCATCAGCACCTAAACTAACAACTACTGTGGATTGACATCCAAGACTACGTCATCTACTTTGCTCATTTTCATAGACGATCCGTCAGCTGTGTCTGGTCATTTTCCATTGTCGACTTTGCTCTAACGAGATTTAAGCATGTCAATAAATAAGTAAATATATACAACGTTATATCTCACGGAAACATGCAATGCTTGGACGTATTCTAATACGATTTGGTGTACAATGAGGATAAGGCAACAAAAACAATTTCAATAGAGAAAAAAAATCTATATATTAAGTCTTATAATATATATGGTTATACACTGCAACATGACGCAATGACTTAAATGCTGCATTTTATATCAAAAACAAATTGTTAAAAAATATGTACACTATATTTAACATTGTTTTTTTTTTGCATTTTGCCAAAATTCATTCCGAATTTATCTATGTCCATGACTTATTTGATGGCACTAAGATCAAACTCTTTGCAGTCTCAAATATTTCCTTCCATTTTTCACATTTGTATGTTTTAGATAGCTTATTCGAAAAACCACCACACAGAATTTCTTATATTAATATTCTTACTCTAAGATGCATAAAATTCTCGATTTTCTGTTAATTTCGAGTCATGTTCGAGTCATGCAAAGCCTACGCTACTTCCAAAATTAAATCTATTGAATTAAAACTTGAAATATTTTTTTTCGGTTCTAATAAACTATATTTTCTAGGTTTTATAGAAAAGCAGGCTGTAATTCGAAACCCTCCTGGATAGATTCTATATATTTACATACATATCCAGAGAGCTATTCCACACGAAAACGATCAATTTGAGTTTATTTTGTACGTGACCATTTCCGATTTGGATAAAACTTGCAGAGTTTGTATGGAATATGAAAATAGCTCAAACAAATTTTTTTGTTTCCCACGCCACACCCCGCTCCTTTTTTTTTCTTATTCAAATGCCAAATAAAGTTAAATATGCCTTGTTGTTTATATAAGAATACAGCAACACCAAACGAAAGTTTTTGTTGTTAACAATAGTATCTTTTTCAAAATTTTTTTATTATTTACTATTGACACTGGTAGTTTTTCTTGTATTTTTATTTTGAAGCCATAAGTCTCGTTTATCCATGTGCCATAAATTGCGGTGGGGTTCGGCTTTGTGTTGTAGATATGATTTTTAAAGTCACCCTGTACTCAAATTAACGTTCTAAGTCAGCCTAAACAAATTCCTCGGTATTTTCGGTAGACGTACTAGTCGACCCTGGTTTTTATGAGCAAAGAAAATCGACGTCAAGAGCCAGCAAGCTCAAAGCCTCTTCTTGACCGTTGGATTGCACTGTAACTTCCTGAATAATTAACTGGCTCTATAGGACCATATGTTGTTTTTGTATATTAAAACGTAACACTTAGAAAACATTTCTTTACCTTTCCACAACCAACCACAATCAGAATTTTATAGTGATTAACTAAATTGTCACTACGATCCGAAAAGAATGATTGCTTTTTTGTATTGCTTACAAGCATTACACTTCTACATCAGTGTACCTTTTTTCAATAAATAACTACACATTCTTTAACCACATGCTTTAACTTTTAGTCTTTTTTTTTAATGACAAAACCAGTATATTACAGTATATTACCTTAATCTTCAAGAGAGAAATTTAGGGAAATATATTCCTTTTCGTTTCTTAAATTGAAAAACAATCCAAGCTAAAAATGATATGTGTTAAAAAAATGCACACAAATGTAGTTTCTGCAAGAGGTAGGAAGCCATAAGTATATAACTTACAGTTACAGCTAAGATGATACACACTAGAGAAATTTACACTAGATAAATTTGAAAATTCATAAGACACGATGATGAATATTCACCAAGTGTAATACTTTTATACTACATGCGTTACTTAGTAGATGTTGCGTTAAGTCTTGATCGTCTTGACGAAGTTGGTAGATGGATAGATGCTAGTGATATGGGTCTTTCTTCTAGACAACAGAGAATTTAAATTTCATTGTTGTTCGTTTAAGACGTAACGCCACTGTAAGTTTTTTGAAAAATCGATTTTGTTTTTATTGGCTTAAAAAATAGTTTAAAGTTAAACCCTCTAGAATAAGAAAAAAAAAGGTCCCGTGCCAGAAATTTTTTTTTTCCTTTGAAAATGGAGGTCACCACCAAGCGCGTCAAACTTGCTCCAAAACGACTACCTGAAGCCTGAAACACAATTGGAGCTTTTCAGCCAGCTTTATCGCCAGCTTTCTTCTACAGCAGACTGAAAAAGTCGAATTGAACACAACTGACCTTTTTGACATTTGCAACTTTAACTTGTTTATCGGAAAACTTTTATTTTTTACCTTCATGTTTTTTTTTCCAATAAAAAACTATTCTCAAAACTTTAAACGCGTTTTTCTCGAAACACGGTTTTTCAAAATGGCACGCAGCATAAATGGAACAATTTTCATATTTTCGACTTGAAATGTTGACCAGATGTGAACATTAACATTATCTAGAGAATGCCGTACGGGATTTTCAATAACTTTATTTGTTGATTTTTTATTAACAAAAAACCTGCCGTTTTTTTCGTCAAAAATCAAACTTTTTATTCAAACGAGCGCCAAATCTACAAAAATTAATTTTTTAAAAATCCGTACGGCATTCTCTAGCTATAAGCCACTAGATTAGATTTTTTTTTTGTTTTGGTCTAAATTCAAATGTGCACCAGTGGTGCTGCGTTCCGCGGAGCCCTGCAAGCAAAACATGGCTCGGGAAGATGGCTGTGGAGCCGCCATTTTGTTTTTTTTTTCGCTGTCAAAAAATTTATCAATAAAGTTCAATGTATGCCCGATAATACCCTTAAAAGTTTTTTTTTCAAAAACCTTTAATTTCGCGAGAAAAAAATTGGTAATAAAACCTTTTTTTTTAGCCATTACAGTGGCATTACCCCTTTAATTTTAATATATGATTGTTTCGCCCAATTTTTGTATATTTTGAAAAAGCATTGCTATAATTAATAATGTTTCCGTAAGTTGTATAAAAATTGAAAATTTTATCTAAGGCGTACCTTGTTACATTAGCTAAGATCACTTGAAAACGCAGAGTGTTCACCCGTGAAATATTGTGGCATATTTTTAAATAAAAATTTAGACACTAATCTGTGGTTTGTTGTCTAAAACAAAGCCCGATAGCCTGAGCATTTATTCATCTACATATATGTTACTTGGGGTAGGTAGATGATAACTTTAATAACTCATACCTGCAAAACGAGATCCAACATTTTCACAGCTCGTGGCACGTAGATAGATAAAACTTAAATCCTTTTAAAAATATATTGAAAAGAAAAGTTTTACTTGTCCTGAGTTGGACCTTTATTCTCCAAAGTGTAGTGCTCCCATTCTGCTTTACTTTAGGGTGATTTTCAAAATTTATATCCTCCAAATGAAGTCGAGCACCACCGCAATATTTTTTTGCACTAATGGTTTAAAAAAAAAATGATAGAGGTCCTCAATAGTAAATAATACTAATTTTTTAAAAACAATACTATTATTAACAAATACAATTGTCGTTCGATGCTGCTGTATTTTTGAATTAAAAATATATAGCATTTAGCTTCATTTAGCAAGAGAAGAGTTACATTTGGTCTAAGGCTAAGAATTAAACCCAAGGTGAATATAAAAGTTAAACAAGTTAATAGACTAACATTGGTCTTAAGCCGGCATATTCGAAATTTTAGTCAAATCTAACATCGTGTGGATGGCAGCTCACATATATACAGAAATGCATCCACATAACAGATGTGTCAAGTGTAGGGAAACATCACATTTTCTGGATGAATAATACAGACGATGCACCGGATTCGTGTTGATTTGTGTAATGTGCGGCACATTACCGCACACACCAAATCGTCTAAATCGTTATACAAATTCATATGCGCTAGGCCAAAACCCTCGAGAATACTTCCCAAGCCATGAAACAGAAATTTATATGTGTGAGTGCTTAGTCCGTTTTCTAAAATGTTCTATATTGATACTTATGGAGAAGTGCTAAACATTGGCTTTATATATGCCATCATAGAGCCTAAACTACTATCCATACAGGAAAATAGTCTTCTAGTAATTTACAGCTTGGTTCCTTACCTTCTCAAAGGCTACACTTACTATATACCTTACTTAACAAAATAATTAAATAGTTTTGATTACAAACTAACCTTACCATTTTACGCTCAATACCTCTCAGCTGAGTGATAATTGCATGTGTGTATGTGCAGCCGTAGTCCGAATCTGTAGGCAGCTACATTCGATATCATCAGCCCACGGCATGCCATGACGGCACAGCGACATTACAATGATTACTCAGCTGAGAATTTTTGTTTGAGGAATCGTAGTCATTTGGTTCAGATAAATTTTTTTAAATAATTTTGTTAGGAAAGGTATAAAAATTTTATTTCGGTTCCGAAGATAAGAAAGCAAGCTTAAGATTATCAGAACACCATTTTTCTGTATGAATAGTAGTTTAGAGCAGGGGAGCTATTCAAATCAAACTTTTGTCAGTTTTACATAAGAGCACGGCAAATATTTTATAATGTAAGGACTACGTCAGGCCTCGCATGTGGTAGGGTGGGAGTCTGTTTCATGGCTTGCGAAGTATTCTCGAGGGTTTTGGCTAGGCTTATGCGATCAAGTTCGCTTAGAAGGCGAACCTTTCACACATCGAAGGCACATCGTACCAAGAAATAACGGTAATTTTACACGCTTTTTCACAAGCTTCCGGACCAGCTAGAGTTATGAAACTTTCAGCATTTATGTACTTCCGCCGCCAATGCAATATTCAACAAAGAACATAATTTGTTGAAGAGATATAATTCAATATTTTATATAGATAAAAAAATAATATGGCGAAAAGTGGGAAGTGCTTTTAAAAAGCGTGTCCCCGAATTTTTGCTTTTTTTTAACCTATTCAGTTTAGAAATTAGATAGATGGCGAAATAAAATTTAGAGGGCAGTAGCAGTTTGAAATTATAACAAAACACTCGGAGAAGATGTAAACTTTTTAAAAAGTTATGGAGTGGTCTAATGACGTTATGTTAGAGTTTTATCACTGTATGAAGTAAAAGAATTCAGAACCCGAAGGGCTAGGAACATAAAATAAGCTGCTAGTAAATGATGCATAGGAAAACATTCGTAACGCTTTTCGAAAGAAATTACTATCGCCGCATTAAAAAAAAAGATTGTTTGATATCTACTTATTGAAACTTGAATCAAAATATTGTACAATCACATAAATTGATGCTGTATATAAACCGTAATGGTTTTGCCACAATGCCATAAATAGTTTTTCAAAGATATTTATTATATATGACATGCATAAATCAAAATTACTTTTAATATTATGCGTGGGTGTCCAACCCATTTTGATCTACCAGAATTATTTCTATACGTTACAAACCAAATTACAAACTTAGTATACCCTATGATTTCATATAGGGTTTAATAGATAAAACATTATTTTTCAAACAGTTTTTTTAAGACACTCCTCAACTGCCCAAGAAATTTAAAAGAGTCCTTTCAACCAGTTACTAAACATTTCATAAAGTAAAAAGCCAAATTGGCTTCTCATATTTGCTGGAAAAAAACCACTTTGAAACCTGCTAATTTCGGCTAGAAAAATTAAAAAAGCCGAGCTGGGTTTATATTGTTACCGAAAAATAGCATCAAGCTTTCGCGCTTGCTTTTTTAGCTTCAAAACTATTATCAGTCGTTCGTCCCTGCCATTTTTTCTAAGCACACTAAATAAAATATTCAAAACAGTAAAAAAACGAGCAACAAACTAAAACAAATATTCCCGCATGACACATTTCAAATATAAATACATCGTCTGTATGAAGTGACAAACGCTTTATCTCTATTTGTACAAACCTTGTCCAAGTGCATGGCTGATATACGAAACGAAAAATGTCGACACATATGCGGCGCATTTACGTTTGTCAATGTGGCAAGTGACCAATTCTTATGATACACCCTAGATGAGTACCCGTATGTTTCGTATGGTCGTGGTTTTTCGAATATATTTCTAGAAGGATTCGTCAGAACCAAATATGATTATACGCAAAAGGATTTCATATTTTGAAGAAGTTTTTCGGACACAAATTTTTATTTGGACACACCAAGAAGGGGTTGCCACTTTTGGAATTTTATTTAATATTTTTATGAAAACGTTGTGTAGAAAATTGCAGCTCTCTAGGTCAACGCGCTCTCATACAGTGGGAAAATATATAGTGAAGAACGATATTTTTGTATGGCAATCTTGCGAAGGTGACTATCTTCGAACTTATTATATTTTGTTGTTTTAAAAGCCCGTATGCAAAATTTCAGCTCTCTAAGTGCACGCGTTCTAGAGTTATCGTGAGGACGGACAGACAGACAGACAAACATGTACAAATCAAAATAACTTGTAATATTATGAGTAGGTGTGCAATCCATTTGGCTGTACCATCTTTATTTCTATGCGTTACAAATGGAATGACAAATTAAGTATACCCTTTAAATTTCATCTAAGGTGTAATAAAGCGAAAACCCAGATTTCTGTTTGGCAACACCAAGAAGGGGTTCCCCGATTTTGTTTAATTTTGAAACTTCATTTACTATTGTAATGAAAACGTTGTATATAAAGATTCGGTTCGCTATATCGACGCGTTCTAAGGCAATGTGAAAATATATAGTGAAAAACCAAAGTTTTGTATGGCAACACCAAGAAAGATCGGTTGTTCCGTTGTAGCGATATGATATTTTGAAAATTACGTTTTATCGTAAAATTACGTAATTTCCTACGCCTCCAGCGAGGGGTTAAGCATAGTAGGGGGAAACAAAGAGTGTGGGTAAGCTACTTTCGTATTCCATGTAAACGCTGAAAGTTTTATCCAAATCAGAAGTGGTCTGGTCCAAAATCAGTCCAAAGGGATCGTTCTCGGGTGAATGGATGTGTATACATACATATGTATGTATGCACATACTCACTCTTAAAATATTCTCTAGTGATGATACTACTTTTATACTTTGGGAACAATTAGTACACAAACAAAGGATTTGCAAAAAAATAAAAAACAAAAAAAAAAGATCGGTAATAAGTCTTGCAGGATATTATTCTTGAAAAATTTTGTTGGGGAAATATTTTTTTCTTCGATTCTAGGGAAGTTCAGTTCATTTCCTTTAAGGCGATGATAAAACCATTTAATTCTGGTAGATACTTAGGGAGTTATAGACCTTTAAAGGTAACTCTTCGATATTTCACTACTCTTTAAATTAGTGTATATCATGGATTGCAGGGGGTTGGGGGGCAACGCTAAAAATTAGGATAATACATCTCTCTAAGCCCTTCAAATATATTAAGTATCAGAAGATTCCGTGATAATCAAACCGAAAATGTAACAATTTTGGATGATTTTGTGTGGAATGATCCATGCACATAAGCCATAAACAAGTAATCTTTATTCTTAAAACTGCCTCAGTCGATAGCTAGTGCCTGTGAAAATAATAAAGTACAACTGTTGTGAAACTTTTATACAAATATTATGAAATCATACATCAAATATATTTTTAATCCATGGCTTGCTGACTAGTTACTGTTTCTGATGAAAAGCACACGGCTGGCGAATGTGTATATGCATAATACTATTGCAAACTTCTTTGGCTGATTTATAGACAGTCGTTTGGCGTCAGCGCTTCTCTAATGAAATCCACTTCTGGGTATTTCTTACCTGGCTAAGAGCATTGTTATACTTTTTTCGCATAACAATAATTGTCATCACACTTCTGACACCAAGTTTTGTTATAATAAAATTGTTTAACCTCTTGTGACACCGATTTTTGTTATTATTAAATCCTAAAAAAAATTTTATTAAACTTTAATTCACCTTTATCAATTCTTGAGCAATGTTTATTAACATTTAACTCACTTAAATTTATTCTTAAGTGCTTATTATTAATATTTAATTCACTTAAAATTATTTATTATATATATTTTTTCACAAATTTTTTCGTTATATCTTTAATACAACTTTATTTCACTTTGTTATTATTTTCATATTATTTTTCATTTTCTCTTAAATTGCAAATTGACTGCACTTGTCTTTTGATACTTTTTTGATTACTAATACTGGCTCTTTTACTTACTCTTTGATAATATTAAACTTGATACTTAATAATCCGTAATTGTCTTCCAACTTTATAATTCACTTCAAAAATAATTAATCACTCACTAGTTAGAACTATTCACCTTCTTCTGATACTTGATAATTCAAGGAAAACTCACTTATTAATGATAATGCCTGGGATAGTACTCCCATTTTTATAGATATGAATTTCGCAAAAGACCCTTCACGATCATTCCCAAAGCAGGGATAAGCCTTGGGAATACCAATATTTGAAATTGATCTCTCATTGGATAATTAGTAGATAAAGTCATTCGTAATCAACAATTAATCATTTTGCCTTAAAATTTAAAACACTTTGTTTATTAGGAACTTGTTTATTCCAAACACTTCGGCTTGAAATTTGAGACACGTTGTTTATTAGAAATTTTTTTATGTTTAAACACTTGAGATTTTCACTAATGCTTAACTTGTTTATCAGATATTTGTTTATCACTAAACACTTGGGCATTTAAATTTTGAAAGTTTTTGTTTACTGAAAATTTGTTTACTTTAAGCTCTTGGGCGCTTGAATCATCAAGCTTTTGAATTATGAGTTTTTTTACTTAAAAGCTTTCGGGAGAATAAGGTTTGTTTATTCTTAAGGAGATATTTTGCATTTATAATGGGGAAAATTTCAACATATTGAATTTCGATCTATGCGTAATTATGAATTTCATAATGACAAATATTTGATGCATCAAACATTTCTCGAGAGATGGTATGTAATACTGCTATCATACGTGCTATGCGAATGCGAAATACAAAAGTACAACTAAGCTCATGCTTCTATTTTATTTCAACTGCTATTCGACACTCTCATCAAACCATCTTAATCGGTTTGCTCATCACAGGGCCGCGCCAGGACATACTACCACAAACCATGGTACAAAGAATATGAGGTGTGCTTGTATGAAATTAAAGTTCTTGAAAGATTTCTGGGACGTTATAATGAGACACTTTTTAAGATGAATGTAGGAATAATTGAAATAAATAACACTTTCTGGTCAAGTAATTATTATATTTAAATCTTTTTTCCCTCCACGTTTATTTTCTTCTTTCTTTCTATTTAAATACTAAAGGCTGAATAATTTTTCAAGCATATTGTTCGGCCTTACTATATTCCGCAATTTTTATGGTTCAAATGCTTGGATTTGTGAAAAAGGTATTGCGTTTTTGTTTTAAATCAAAAACCTCAAAAAACCGTGTTATTGTCTTCCTCCCGGTCCTAAACACTCTTTCATGAACACACCAATTTTTATTGTTTTGCGTACATAGGTTTTCCACACATATTTGTAAATGCTACCGGAGCTGTTTTTTCAAATTTGTTAACATTTTTCATGTTATAATTCCTTTCATCACAATAACATTCAAACTCTTGTAACTTGAATAAAATTTATTGCTATGCGATTATTTTAACACTAGAATGAAGATTGAAGTGATTCTATTCAGTGGCCCAAAAACTGGATAAATCCCGTTTGTAGTTTATTTTATAAAAATTAATTTGTAAACCTCTATCGTGATAAAGAGTGAATGATAAAATTGGTGTTTATTCATTTTAATTCTCAAAAGCTTTCCGATATGGCGATAGTCTCCAGTAGAAAATTTCAAACATATTTTTCTTGTGTCCCTCTAAAAATTAGTATCTATCCTACTCGTATGTACATAATGTATATTTATGGCGCATTATAGCGCAAGCGTAACCCATCTGCTGCTAGCTGTGTGTGCAACTTTGTTGTTGGAGTGCATTAGAAATGCAATAAGAGAAAAGGGAAAATATCTTTTAACATTTTTCGTTTATCGATTAGTTAAAAAGAGAGGGAAAATTATTTTGACTTTTTTTTCTCTTGTCACTTTTTTATTGCATACATATTTGTTTGAGATTGGGAATTTGTTATATAATCCATGCAAACCCTTTTTTTTCGCTCTAGGTGTATTCGGCAAATAATTAAAGTTATCAATTGGGTATATTCTGTATGGACATATGTAGATGCATAATTTTGAATGGTAGTTTAGTTTATGAGTATTATTGCTGATTTTATTAGCTTGGGATAATCTTTTGTTTCTACAACACACTGCATTGCACTGGACAATTATGAATGGATTTGTTTTAAAATTGTTTGGACTCGAAAAGATTTTTTAAATTGAAAACAATCCATCTAATTAAGATTACATTTTAATCAAAACTATTTTATAATTTCGTTAAGTAAGGTATATAACGGGCTTTCCAATAAGAGGTGTTATTTTGATATTCAAATCCAAATGCCATTTTTTGAGACAAATGATCGGATCTTTATTTCATTATAAAGAGGAAGGCATGCCGTTAATAATGGAAAATAACATCAGTCAAATGACAACCACGACCACGCCTACAGGACCATATCCTTTTCATGAAATTTTCCATAACCAAATCGCAAAGTGGCTGCCCTATGTCCTCGATAGCCTCACGAATTCCATCTTTGAGGTCTTGAATCGACGCTGGGCTGTTGGCGTAGACCTTCTCTTTCACGTGGCCCCAAAGGAAGAAGTCGCAAGGTGTTAAGTCACAAGATCTCGGTGGCCAATTGTGATCACCTCTTCGAGAGATAACACGGTCCGGAAACTTTTCCCGTAAAATATCAATGGTTTCGTTGCTTGTATGGCACGTAGCGCCGTCTTGTTGAAAATAAACGTAGTCCAGATCAATATCATCCAATTGCGGCCATAAAAAATCATTAATCGTCTGTCGATAGCGCAATCCATTCACCGTAACTGTTGCTCCAGCCTCATTTTCGAAAAAGTAAGGTCCAATGACCCCGCGGGACCATAAACCGCACCAAACAGTCACACGTTGAGGATAGAGAGGCGTTTCAACAATAACTCTTGGGTTTTCCGAGCCCCAGATGCAACAATTTTGCTTGTTAACGAAGCCATCGAGGTGGAAATGGGCCTCATCACTCAAGATAAGTTTTCGATGTAATTCCGGATCATTTCATGCATTTCAAGGACCCAATCAGCAAATACTCGACGTTGTTGATGATCGGCCGGCTTGAGTTCTTGTGTTAACTGAACTTTATAAGCCTTAAGACCCAAATCTTTATGCAAAATACGGTGTAATGCCTAATTCCAAAGAACGACGAGGAATGGACAAACCTGGGTTTTCTTCAACACTTTCGGCTACAGCAGCAATATTCTCGGCTGTTCTTGAGCGACGTGCACGGATTTTATGCTTCACATCACTAACTTGTCCCGACAGCTCGAATTTTTCTACCAATTTCTGTATTGCGGTCCGACAAGGTGCTTCACGACGACCCAAAAATGTTCGAGTTTTACGAACCGTCTCTGCCACATTTTCACCATTTTTATAGTGAATTTTAATAATTTCAATGCGTTGTTGAATCGTGTATCGTTCTATTTTTATTAATGGCGTAGTTTCTACTTGTCAAATGTCAAAAAATGACAGCTCCAAAAGTGACATCTACCGAAATAGCGGGCTAATTAAAATAACACCTCTTATTGGAAAACCCTTTAGGTAGTAAGTTTATGCTTTGGAAAGAGAAGGATACAAGTTTAAAATTACTGGCAGACTATTTTCCTAAAGTACTAGCCAGTTTACCATAAGTATCAATATAGAATATTTTAAGAATGATAAATTCCTAAAAAAGGATTGTTGTCGGCCCGACCACCAATAGCGCGTCAATTTTCCAAAGAAAAAATTTTGGGTCCAACTATTTTTCAGCCATCAATATAAAAATTCTAAAGAAAAAATTGCGAATGCATTTCTAACAAAATATAATGGCCCATATTTAATCAAATTTGTTTGAGCCGTTTTGTATATATGTACTCTTCTATGTACAGGATGTTATATAAAGTTCCCAGAGTCTGTATGGGAAGGAATAATAAAATTAATTACAAAAAACATCTTATGCAATTAAATTCCGAACACAAACAACAACAATACTATATCCGTCGGGCCTCAATATGGCAGAATTACTTTCTAGGGGAAAATATAGAAGAAAAAATGTTTGCCATGTCAATTTATCATTGATTATGTACTGCTGATAGAACAAGGTATATACAGCGAGTATTGCTTCTGCGTGTGGCACTAAATCGAAAGCTTTGTACGAAAGCTCACGCTACTACTATATAGTTAAATGGAAGCTCGGAATCGAGAGCTTTATTTTCTGCCATTCAGCCTTAATACGAAAGTATAGTCGGCTTTTGACAAATATTAATTTAGCCTCCCTTTTTAATAACTTTCTATCAACTCTTAGATTCCTGACTAAAAATTTTGTGTCTGAGTTCATAAACGCCTGAGCGCGTGAGAGTGCAGTTCGTGACGAAAGAGTTTTAGGGTAATAAACGTGAATGGTTTACATGGGGTTTTTTGATTTAGAATGAGTGAATGGGGAGCTTTCGGATGGGCATAAAATTTTCTTACGTGTTGGGTGGTTAGAAATTTGAGCCGTGTGTGATATGAGTCGAGAGTCGAGATTCGAGAGTCGATATTCGAGAGTCGAGGTTCGAGAGTCGAGGTTCGAGAGTCGGGCTTCGAGGATCGAGATTCAAGAGTCAGGTTTCGAAAGTACAAAATATATTATTAAATAAACTTTTAAAATAAATAAATTTTGTAAATAAAATGGACTAAAAAGTAAAAAATAATTTCTTTTCTCAATAATATACACAAGAAAAGCTTTATTGGGCATTAGTTTCAATTATACAACTGCGATTATAGTACCATTTTAGAATCCTTATTAAATGCGTCAACTTTTAAAGTTACTTCCCAGACTGGCTCAGTACATTTTTTTTTTCAGTACAGTCAGTTAAAGTTCAACGAATTATTAATTTTATATTGTTGGTTCGGCAAAATATGACATTTTCTTCCAAGCTAGAGCAGTTGGCTTAGAATTTAAATCAACAGGTTACATAAGCACTATTCGGGATTACATAAGAAAAATAAAATTGAAAAAAAGTAAAGATTTGTAGCAACAGGAGCTAAAAAACCATCACAAGGTGGTGTACATTTTCTCGAAAACAAAAGAAAAGCCTATAATTTGAAAAATACATGACTTGGATTTTTTTTTATATTTTTCTGGTAACTGTTACGATTTGGTCTATCACCCGGTTCCGGCTTGACGTCGACTTACGGGACACCCTGTATATGACTGAGAAAAGGAAAAACTATATTTTACTTTTTAATCGATTTTCTTTACAAACGTTATTTATTTTAAACTTTTTTTTTTAATATATTTTATTAAATCTATTTGTTCTGCTAAATTAAGATATTTCTTCAAGAAACATGTAGAGGTATAAGTAAGTTCTTTATTAATAGTCAGGAATATTTCTTCCATTTCCGCAAATTTTTCTGTTATTAAACTGCAAGGCTTTACAAGCCCACCCTCGGAAATGTTGTCCATCCATGAATATTTCAGAGAATCTTTATTTTGCCTCTTCTATATTTCTTCTTTTGAATATGTCGTTTTTATAATGTATCCGGTAACGTACTTTAAGCTATCGTATTTTAAATCATCCTACATCTATAGCTTTTAATGACCGTTCACTTAGAACAAAGTCCTCATTTTGTGAAAACTAATCACAGTTTTCAGAATCATCTTCTTCAACGTTACCTAATGAACATAGAATATTTTCATTGCATCCTATAAATATATGAATATGTAGTTTAATTTAAAAAAATTTTTAAACTCAATGGAAATGAAAAAGTAAAGTGGTAGCGAGGTAGCTAGTTCACATTAATAAAATTTTAAAAGTATATTATAACTTTTCTAAGATTTTTATACGTTTTTAAATGGAAGTAATTCAATTCAATTGAACATACCTAAGTCTATACTTAAAATCTGTAGTAGTAGGGTGATCGTTTAAACAACCTTTAGATCTTACGGAATTAAAAAAATTCTCTATTATATCTTGATTTAGTCAGCTTGAAAGGGTCAAAATTTTCCCTTAAATATGTATGTAAGTCAATAAGTGATTTATTTGTTATTAAAATGCTTTTTTGGAAAGGCAATAAACTTGATTTTTTACGTGTACGTAAGTTTGCTATAAAATTGTCCATTTATGTAATTAAATTTAGGTGGATATTCATATTTTCCCAAATGCTGATAATCGAGGCCTAGCATCTAACCGTGGAATTTTAGCATTTAACAAATCAAACCAGTCCTTTATCACCTTTGCCAAGTTTTCAGTTTCTAGAGCGTTCTTCGAAAAACACTTCCCTGTTTGTATGTAACTTTTTATGTCACTCGAAGTTGAATTGGAGAAAAGTTGAGTAGTATACTTTACTTTTTATTTTATGATGTTGTTCGGTGATATATGCAACTGAGTTAATATATGGAAATACTTATTAATGAAGCTACTTTCAATAAAATGATTCCGCATTGATTTAATTAGGTATGGGACAAGTGTTTTGAATATATGTATTTAATTTTTTTCAAAGAGAGCAATTGACGGGTCCAAATCAGAAACAATGCCTACAACAGCGTAATAAATGTTTTCCATTGCTTCAATTACTTAATACAAAATAGCTGCTGTCATTTTCGTATCAAAGTTATAATATATAGACTGTTTTCAATTATGAAATAGTCTCTTCCCAGTAATGACTTGAACAAACTTTTTAGCAGGAGTTACTTCATATAGATGTGCCGGTCCGGAACGAACGGGTTCATTCTGAACGGGTCCATACAAAAATTGAACGGAACGGGTCCATAATTAATGGTATTGTCGTTCATTCGTTACTATGTTTAAATCAAACAAAAACACTTACTTCTAGGAACTTGTTTAATTTTACTCGTACATTCCTTACAACATATAAGAAGCATAGGAATGTGGATATCATATAAAATTTGTGTAGATAGATATATGGGCGAAGCCAACCTCTAGGCTCAAAATGAAGGGCGCCAAATGCAGAGGAAAATTAGATGAATGCAAAAAAACCAATTGCAAGTGGAAACTTAAGTGAGAATGGCAACGTGTAGAAACGTCGATAGATTTGCACTCGTAGAATACGTTGACTACTCCTGAATTATGCTAACAGTTTATACCTGCAGGCTGCAATGTGCTTTTACACTAGCAATTTTGAATCTAACAGAAATATTGGTCCGGAATTACTTAAGTTAGCTTGTGTGCATCAACTTTTTCAATTGTGCAAAACCCGGGGATAACACGAGTCAGTAGAGCTGACGGACAGTACTGATTTTGTCTGTCAATTTTATTGACTAAAAACGCTTTGCGTTTGACCAGTTGACTAGTCAAATCAGGACATTGCAAAATGTCGTCTAGCGGTGCAGACATTCCTCATCTGTATGCATTGCTAATGATTTCTTCGTAATTCCGTCATTTTTCTATAAAAAATAAAAATTACAATGTTTATTAAACCCTTTTTAGTCATTTACCACTCAAAAGAGAAAAGATTAGAAATATAAACACAAATTTCCACTAGCATCTACCTTTTATTTTCAGTTTCGGACATTTCAATTTTACGATTGACAGTATTTTCCACGCCCAATGCATGGTTTTGAAATTTAAAATTACTTTGCACAAAATGAAACTTCCGCGCATTGTCTGCATAAATTGTATTTAACCGCGTGCATGCAAGAATCCAGTTTTTTCTTATGTGTAGGTCTTTTGAAATGCAATAAGAATTCACATATTTTTTTTGTTTTAATTTGTTTTTCTTATTATTGCTTTTACAATTCTTTACCGCACATGACACAATTTTTATGCATTCATCCACTGCTCACGTCTTAACCTTATGACATCGACAAGAAAAGTGGCTTGCTTTGACGTCATAAAAAGCTTAAAGCTTTCAAGATGGCGCAAAATACCAGCATACTTTATATTCTTTGTATCACAGATTTCAATAATATAGACTGCTAGCTGCAGGCCTTTCCCATACAAAATTATTGAAGCCACCATATGCCCCCATTAGAGGGGAAAAACATCTAAAATTACTGTCATGTTGAGGGATATTACATAATTAAGGTTACAATGATTAGCTAAAATGAAAGGGGATATTACATAATTAAGGTAACAATGATTAGCTAAAATGAAAGGAAATTTTTAATTTTATTTTAAAAATTAATTCTATACGTAAATTAAGTTGTTACTAAATATTCAGAAAATATTTTAAGTAATTTTCGTTTTTCCTGCCTCAAATTTAAAACCACGTTTCATACAACGTAGCTACAATGCTGTAATAAATTTTATATTTTACAAGAAAAGTAAGAATCTTGATAAATCTGCGCTATATAGAAATCTTAAAAGTTTATATGTTTCCTAACGAATTTTTATTTCGAGTGATTCCTTTTAAACTTTGAGAAATAAATATTGCGAAAATTCTTTGTACTCTGGTCACTATCTGGCTCACTCACACTTCATGCAATGACTCTCCGTCTGACTCAAACTAAAATCTTAAAGTTACGTTCTTACGGCAAGCTTTGGGTACACTAGAATCATTTTTAGTAGGTAAAAAGATATTTTTCGAAACTGGGTTTCTTGAAGAAACAATTTTTTTCCGTAATCTAAGAAATAATGTAGCAAGTGTTGTACCATTTTAGAATCCTTGTTAAATGCGTCAACTTTTAAAGTTACTTGCCAGACTGGCGTAGTACATTTTTTTTCCAGTACAGTCAGTTAAAGTTCAACGAATTATTAATTTTATATTGTTGGTTCGGCAAAATGTGACATTTTCTTCCAAGCTGGAGCAGTTGGCTTAGAGCTTAAAGCAACAGGTTACATAAGCACTATTTCGGATTACATAAGAAAAATAAAATTGAAAAAAAAGTAAAGATTTGTAGCAACAGGAGCTAAAAAACCATCACGGGTATACATTTTCTCGGAAACAAAAGAAATGTCTATAATTTAAAAAAATGACTTAGATTTTTTTTAAATTTTTCTGGTAACTAACTATTATGATTTGGTCTATCACCCGATTCCGGTTAACGTCGACTTACAGGACAACCTGTATATTGAAATCTGTGCTTTGAACAATGGCCTGTAATAAGTTTGTCATTCTATTTGCAACGCACAGAAACAATACTGGTACAGCAAAATTGATTGGACATCCACGCATAATATTAAAATTTATTTTGATTTTGTATGTTCGTCTGTTCGTCTGTCCGCCTGTCTTTCTATCTGCCTGTCCTCACGATAACTCGAGAACGCGTACATTCATAGAAATACTAAATAAAATTCCAAAAAGGGACTAAATTAAGCAATCCATTCATGGTGTTGCCGCACAAAAATTGAGGTTTGTTTTTACGTATATTATGAAATTTATTGGTCCCAGACGTTTTTATTGTAGGTACTGAAAAGTTCTTCAGAATATAAAATCCTTTGAAATTGGTTATAATCATTTTTACTGTCCAACGAACCGTTCTAGAAATAAATGCGAAAACAGCTTACACTTGCACAGAAGGTGACCATGAGAAATTACATACGAGCATTTATCTAGACGTAAGAATTGGTCGTAAATAGACTTCTTACATAATTTTTCTGATATATACTATACTAACTATTCCACCTCCAAGATTCGTCCAAGTTTCCATGTTGTCAATTGTGTTCTTAACGTAGTTTTGTAAGTTTTTTTTTTAAATGAATTAATTTGTGCATATACGAATTAGGAATAATCAACAGAAACAGATTTATTTGCTACAAATGATTAAATGTAAAATAAGTGAATTTTCAGGAATGCATTATCGGGGACTAGAATAAATAGCACAACAATGTGTTATTGAATATTTATTTAATTATATAATAATTATTTTTTAAGTGTTTTAAGATAAAAATACATGTAGCTTGAATGTGTCCTAAAATAAGCCTCAGAACTTGCATTAGGCGAGGTAGTACGTCGGCGGCGACTGAGCCAGATAGAGCCATATCTTAGATTGTATACTAATGCAGTGGAGGAAGTTTACCCGATTGAAAGCAGCTACAGGACATTCGCGTACGCGAAGGATGCTTTGTTGTGGACGAAGAAAGGTAAATATTATTTTAAAGTATGTATTTAAAAAGATTCAGGAACCTGGTTCTTTAATATTACTATTATTTCCTAGAAATGTGATTGTAAATTTATAAAGAAACAATTAATTTAAGTAAAACAATATAAATAGGTATATAATTAGAACTGTAGGCCTTAATACAGCAAAAATCTCAGTCTTTAAATGTGAGACCATTATATGCAAGAATGCTTTTTTAAATTCAAGGTATTATGAATGTACTATACATACTTGCACATATGTGTAATTTCAACGAAACATCCAAACGACTACTTATAGAGAGAGCTTTCTACTCCTTAAATGTACGGAGCGGTAAACTTTGCTTCGGCTAAAGATTAAAACGTAGGGAGACGGCACCATTAGTCGGCCAAAAATGCATAGCTAGAACTTTTAGGTAGCCATAAGATGACTGTCCCAAGCCTGTTGCTATGAAAATATTTCGCACTGAGAATTTAAATTGTTTAACATATGTTTAGCATAACAATACTACTAATATATACCCACAATAAAAAATATAAGTTTCAAAAAGTACACATTTACCCTATAGTCGGCCTACAAAGTCCTAACTGCGGCCATAATGTTACCTAATGTCGGCCAAAAAAAAAGAAAACAGTTTTAAGCGAAGTTCAGACTTTTATTTTAATACAAATATATTAGTATTCACGGCAATTTATGCGTTTAGCAAAAGCAAACAACAAATATTAAAATAATGAGTAACAAAGGTTCTTTCTATATATTTGGTCACGGCCTGAAAACACATTGATGGAGAGAGTTGAAATTTTCATAAAAATAGTAAATAAACTTTCAAAAATGAGCAAAATCGGGCAACCCCTTCTGGTGTTGCCTTATAATACTTTGGGTTTCCACTATATTTAACATCTATTTCATTGGTCTTGACCAATTATAACTGTTTCTTTTGTTAGGATTATATACATATGTGACTGACTTTAAACGAATATATGCCGATTTAAGGTTTAAAATCATCATAACGTCGGCCATTTGTGGCCGACATTAGGAAAATTTCGAAAATTGCGTTCCCTAATGCCGGCCCCCCTATATATTTTAGAAAAACTAAATTTTTTATATTTTCTTCACTTCAAAGTGTAAGTACAAATGAACTTCAATGAATGAAATACTAAAGTAGAAAATACAATACTATTTAGGTAAACTACACAATTTCGCAATTACCTGAATCTCATTTCCAAAAAAAATTCAAGGAGCACACATTTACCAACTCTGACATATGTGCAAAGAATAAATCGCTTATAGTAAAATCGTCATACATATAAGAGAAATGATTTTTTATTATATGATTTAAAAATAAATACTATTATTCTCTACAATTTTCGTTTTGTGCGTATTTGCTTTCAAAACCATTTTACAGACAGTTTTGCAGGGGTGGCCGAATTTTGGAGTCGGCCGACTTTAGGATTTTTAGGCAGATGTCACAATATCCGGATTTTTAGTATACTGAATTCCAGAAATTCAGATTACTGAATTTAAGAAAACCGAAATATACGCAATCAATGAGCCATGTCACAGTTCTCTGAAATTCAGTTTTGCTGAAAAAATTCAGAGAGCCCTTCCGATTTTTCAGTTTTCAGTTTACTGAAATATTTCAGTATGCTGAATTTTTTCAGTTTGCTGATATCGGTAAAGCATTGTTACATGTTAATGCTATCACATTTTCCAAATTTTTTAGATTTTGCTGAATTGTCAGTGGCGTGGGTAACTTTGCGAGTACAAGTTCAGGAGATTTTGTGAAAATGTTCGACACTGAGATATTTATTGCGGGTATTGAGAAGAGTGAGTGTTTGTGGAATACAAAGTGTCAAAACTATATGCGTCGGGATATTAAGGACAAAGATTGGGACGCACACGGAATAACAAGACTGTCAATGCTGTTCAACAGGAAATTCTCGAAATTTTAAAACGAAGACAAGAAAGCTGGGAAAATACTCCGCAAAATCCGAATGTATCATTTCTGTTAAATGGAGGAAATGACCTCTTTTCAGTGAATAGAGTTTAAGGTTGGGATGATTCATTTGTTAAAAAAACTCAAATACTTTCACCACCAATCCTTAATAATAATAGTGTTTTTTTTTTTATATTTCGGCTAATCCAACCAAATATTTCCACGGACAGCAATCTACGATATTTCATCCGATTCAAATACCATCATCCGCTTCCTCAACAGAACCTCCTTACATATAATTTCCATCTACACTTTCTTCTACACTGATGGCTTCTCTTGTAAAATATTCTTTATTTACTTTGCATTTAATCGTACCAACAAATCATTAAAACTAGAACGCTACATTCTATAATAATTGAAAAATTTTTCTGGAAGATTTTTTAATTTCGCGTAAAGTTTTGTGAAATTCTCTTTCTACATTTCGATTTAGGTTTAATGGATGTATCCAATACGTTCGATTTCTATACTTAATATTATCGTCAACTAACATTACGACATACGCGAGCTCTTTATCTGTGAAATTTAATGAGTCCATTTTTGCTAACAGCACCAATAAATTTTACAAATTTATACAAGGAAAACCTCTACGCCACTGGACAATCTAAAATTCAGTTTTGAGATTCAGTGAAACTGTGTCATGCCATACCGAAATTGAATTTCAGTTTCCAGAAATTCGGAATACTGAAATTACGGAAAATGTTACATCAGCCTTACTTGTTCGTAAATCTGTCTGCTCCGTAATTTCCGAATGCGTTAACTTAGAAAACTTAAATTGTGTACACGGTATTCTCAAAGAAATTATAAATCTACAAGTTACATAATGAATAATTGAGAAAGAACTTGCAATAAATCAAAAACCACTTCAAAGATTTAATTTTTTAATTGCTTTTGTATCAATGTTAAAATCTAAAGAATTTGAAAATATGTTGTAAATCCTCCACATATTACTGAGGGGCTTATAAAATCCATAATTTGTTCGATGACTCTCGATGAAAGGAATATCACGGTGCCTCAAAATTCTACCGGGAACATTCAATGAAATAGATTTAAGAATTTCAAGAAGAAGCTATTAACCCAGTCTAAACTTTATGAATAAAAACACACAAAATAAACTCACGCCTTTTATGGAGCAACGTTATATTAATTACAACTAGACGATCAGAATAAGGTGGAAGCTCAAACCTATTATTCCATGGAAGGCGACGAAAGACAAAAAGTGAGAACTTTTTCTGTACAGATTCAATCTTATTAATATGTACACTGTAATAAGGACTCCACACTTGATACCTGTATTCCAGTATTATGGACTCATTCTTAACTCAACTTTTCAACCTTTATGTACGGTTGGTTAATGCAGATAAAGTTCTTTGTAAAAAAAATGGTACCACTACAATCCGATTAAAACGAGATACCGATAAAAATAAAAGTTACGTAAAGTGAAAACCAAAAGTTGTGTATGCCAACATCAAGAAGGGGTTGCCCGATTTAGTCTAGTTTTGAAATTTAATGTATTATTTTTATGAAAACGTCAACGCGTTGTATGTATAGTGAAAAAATAAAGTTTTGTATGGCAATACCAAAAAAAGTTGTCTGGTTTGGTCCATTTTTGAACTTGTATTTGCAATTTCAATGAGAGTACCGTGTCCAAATTTTGAGCTCTCCACGTCGACGCGCTCTCAAACACCCTTTCTTGGTGTTGCCATAGACATTTTTAGTTTTTCACTATATATTTCGACACTACCTGAGAGCCCCAAATACAAGGCATACATTATCTTCTTATAACGCGATAAAATACGCATGTGTGCATTGTATGGTTAAGACGTGCGCGAATTAATAATTTTAAAGTGTCTTCAAATTTTTAAGAATTTAATAATTGTGAAACCTTAAGGTGATATAGGGTACCACTAAATAATTTTGAAGAGTAAGAAAAATTTGTGCAACAATTCATCACTCAGTGCTAAATATTTTGTAGTTACAATGCATTTAGTTTTCCTAAAATTTGGAATAGCAGGGCTGTGTTCAACTTTTGGCTAGAGCCGGCTATAGCTGGCTATTGCCAGAATGGCTGTAGCTAGGGCTCTTATTTGTGGGAGTAAATGCCAAACTTGCGTCATTCCATAATTTGTTTCAATTTTATTGTAAGAATTATATCGAGTAATAAAAGTCAATTAGTTGCAATTGCAACTATAATAAAAGAATGAAAATAAGTGAAACCTATATTAATAAATAATTTAATCATATCGCAAATGTTCAACATTACCGTCCTTGTCTGTTAATAATGGCACATTATTTTCGTAAATAATTTTATTTTTGCTATCCACACAATAATAAAATTGAGACATTTTTTTGGTTACTTGACACCAAAAACTAAACAAACAAACGTTAAGCTACTTTGACTTCACCTCCAGAGCACTAACCAATTTGGTTATAGTCGGCTACAGTCAAGAGTTGAACAATAAATAACTGAACGACCTCATTCTGGCTATAGCCAGCTATAGCAGGCTCTAGCCAAAACTTGAACACAGCCCAGTTCATCGTTAAAAAAAATTGAAGCTGGAAGTTTATGAGAAATTAGTGAATTCTTTAACCATTTCATTTTATCGTATGTATGTATGTTTCAAAACCTTTATTGAAATTAATCTTTTTTCCGAAAATAATAATATGTTTATTTTGAGTTAGTAGGTACAACGTAATTCGTAATTTGTATATATTTTGTTTTTTGTTAGAAATAAACTTGTTTATTTTGTTTTGTATACTTATTTTTTCTTTCACCTATTCCTAATAAAGAACTGAATTACTTTAGTAAAACTTAATTTGAGAGAAAAGTACTACTAATGGAGGTATTTGTGTCTATAGTAAAGAAATATATTTAGGCACCAACTGTGCAAAATGTCATTATTTATGTCGAGAATTCACTATACTTTATGTTTATTTCCATCTATAATAATGTATTATTTGCAGTTGTTTAATAGTTCATCAAACATTATGCATTGAATGTTCCCTTGCTCCTTTGGAAAGAATTCCTACATTCGGCACAAAATTACTCAATACGCACCTACTTATGCTTCTTTATCAAAGGTACTTCAAACACTTTTTTACCCTTAATTTATTCAAAAATTTCTCTAAATTTTATGGATATTTCCACAAATTGTCGAAAATTTACATTAATAATTAATAGTGCATTTAGTTAATTTATTGAATATCACCCAACTTATATGTAAACAATTTCCCTTCTCCCTATAGAAAATACATTAAAGCATATTGAATTCAAACTCGCTATAGATAGGTGAAACTTTCTAAAGCCCAAAGTATACTTTTCCTTCATGTTAGCGAAATATGCTTAAACTTTGTGTCACAAATTGTTGCCACCGAATTTAGGGAAATATTTTTTATAGTGTACTGTTTATTTTCATCTAAAATATAATTACTACCTCCCGGTGTTCCTTTACGTAGCCTTCTTGGATGTCAACATTTATTGACTGTTAAATGCTTTGAAGTCAGATATTTATAGTTTCTTCATTGTGTAGTAAATATTTTATGCTTTGAATATTGACAAGTAAAAGTTTTAAAAGTCTTTTTTCGTAAAACTCTACGCTTTCGAATATATACCATATCAATGGTACTGCTCTTGATAAATATAATGATTGATTTAATAAAATCAAAGTTTTTAGTCTGGTTTTGGTCACCAAGTTTAGCTTTCTAACAAATATTGAAAAGACTATTAATAAAGTTTGTGCATGATGCTGTTGTAGGTTTAAGAAGAATATGGTTATCTCATTTCACTGATCTTATTATTTTAAGGCGCTTGTATTTAGCTTTTGTGCGACCTTTGTTGTACTTTTTATCATACATATTTCAGATCCTTGGAGGAGGAGAGGAGATTTATATTTATTATATATATATTTTAATATTGCGGCATGCACTTTGAGACATGACTCGAACTTTCACTTACATATACCTCATCATCGTACAGTTTTTGGTTACAATGAGACCATTGCCCTATGTTAAGAGGAGTCAGTATTCAGCAAAAGTTTCAATTTAGATACCAGCGAATCTGTAGGTAATAAAATTTACTATACGTAGGTTTGTGTTCTGAAAATGAGAAAATCCATATAAAATTAGCCTAGACCTAGACGACAGAGCACATTAGGGACATCTACCGCAAAAGACAGAAACCCAACATCCGACAAAACCATAAAAATTTAAGATGAAAACTGAAAATTTACAGTTCACATAAATTGAAAATTTTTAACGAGAATTAACTCTCCTAAATTTTTTTTCCCCATAAATGTTAAATTTTCTTTGTATTTAAACAACTTTCAAATAAATATTGCAATTTCTCGTCAGTGAAATGTCGGGAGAAAAAACAAGTACGATTAGAGTCAAATAATGAAAAAAAAGCGCCAATAAAAATGAAAAAACTCGACGTTATTTGCTAGGCCTTATCTTTCTAAAATAGTCACAATTTAAAGAAATGAGAATACCTACCCACAGGAATTTGATTTAAAAGACTTCAATTTTTACCATTTTTTACAAGTTTCCGACCTAATAACTCCATTCCAATACACTTTTGTTTTAATTTTTGCCGACGTTATTTACTAGACTTCTTTATTACCTTTAATTTAAGATATAAATCATTATTCTGCTACAAATAGTTTGCCAGAAATTTGCATTGGAAAATGTATGAAACTTGAAAATATTGGTACTGACCCCTCTTAAGAGCCTTCAATTCCACCTCATCATATGTAACTATATGCAATTGATTGTAACATAACTCCGACAAAGTTACAAGTTTGGTCAACGAATTTAATTAACCTCTTTTTTTTCTCTACTTCTCTCTGTTTTATTTTAGTTTGTTTTGTATACTTTTCTCCTTATTTTGTTGTATGTATTTTTTCATAACTTATAGGTAATTTTTTCTATAATTTGATTTTTATTAATCTTATGCAATAATTTATTATCGGTAATCATCCGTATTAATGGAATAATTTAGAGCGATTTATTGTTAATCTTTTATGCATACTTCTAAAATTCTCTTTACATCTAATCAAACTCTACATGTTTCAAAAATACTACTTTACTTGTACCTCAATAGCTTTATTGTGTATGAATATAAAGATCTATTTAAGTTTCTCTCCATATCCACTTAAAAACAAAAGAATATTTTTCCTCTGCGGTGAATGATTTTAACTTTAATATTTGCTGAAATGGTTTTTTTCATTTTAAAAATTGTGGTCAGTCTACATTGGGTATGAGAAATAATCCTTTACATCAAAGAAGAACGTTACTGATTACTTTGTGGTATCGTTAATTCTGTCCACTCAAACTGAAAATATTTTGTGTGCTAAATAACCTTTATATTTGAAGAACCACACATATTTATACCTTAGATGAAATCATAGGGTATACTATGTTTGTCATTCCGTTTGTAACGCATAGAAATAATGTTGGTAGAGTAAAATGAGTTGGACATCCACGGCAAATATTGTAAGTTATTTTTATTTTTGCATGTCAGTCCTCACGACAACGTTCACTTAGAGTACTGAAATTTTGCACACGGGGTATTTTTTTTTTTTAAAGAAAATTTAAAGTTGAAAATGGAACCGATCGGGTAACAACCTTGTATGGTTATCATACAAGAATTTCATTTTTCACTATATATTTGGAAACTGCCTGAGAACATTTATTACATTACATATATTCACTTAAATATCTATTGTGAATCACTGATAGGGATCAGTTTTAAACATATATCTCGTCCAGAGAAATGTTTCTTTCAGGTGGAGTAAAATGAACCTTACCAATATAATACACAGTTGCAGAGTAGGTATTCAAGGTTTCAAGTTTTCTATTCATATGCAACCGTTTTCTAACGAGCTATGCTGAGCTGAAAACGTTGAGAACGAATCTGATCTGATATAGAAATTTTAATGGTTATGATCATTACAATAAATTAACTTACATTCATCATCTTGGGCTGATTTTTCAATCATCCTAACACAGCCGCCAAGATATTGTCTCCGGCCAATTTTCTTTAGGTATTATCATAAAGGGCAGTGGTATAAGGAGAGCCTAGTAATATTTAGTCGAAACTTTCTCGCGTTTTTTACCAGAGGTAGTGATTATTTCTCATGTCTGGAGCTGCCATTGCAGCTTATTCTAGTATAGGTATTGCTGTTCTTTTTCCGTGTATTATAGCAGCTGTAACATGGTATTTGTGGGTAGCAACTGACGGAAAAGTAAACTGATTCTGATCTTGGAATCTATTCAGTTGACTGAGGAGGACTCAAAGCCATTTTCGCAACGGAAAGTTTGATTGCTTCGAAGGAGATGTTGTCGACGGCTTCTCTTATGTCTGCAAATATGCGTGAGCTATCTTATTTACCTCTTTTTGATGCCTTTGATTAAAGGGTGGATAGCTATATTTGTTAAACTGGTAGCTTGATAAGCAAACTTTTTAACGCGAATATCCTTTTAATGTATAAGTTAATAATTTTCTCATAGACTTTAGTAGAAAAGAACGTAGAGTTTGTCCTCATTTACTGGCGTATCGGAATTGTATTAACGCAGAAACTTCTCCTCCGGTGGACTCAAAAGGCTTGAATATGGCAATCGTTAATTTCATCTTGTTGAAATTACATGGATTGATACATAGACAGATAGATAGATGCAGTACATGCTGTTACTCCTTGATGCGCGTTTGCGAATGCCGCTTTTGCTGCACAGATGCAACCCTTACATCGGCTCTGGGCCGAGCAGAAGTGTAGCTGAGCTCTACGGTGGAAATACCCTGTATATGGTCCTTTCATTTTAGACCCCTTGTTGCACCACATGTTATGTGGTAGGCCCAGAGCGAACTTCGTGGCTTCCCTGCATTTGATGATTGCGCTCTACTAACCTGTCTATCTATCTCTTCCTGGAAAAAGTCGCTAGGACGGTCTTGACGAGGCTGCCGAGCGTAAATACATATTCAAAAATATCAGAAAATTTTCCAACATGTTTTTAATTCCAAACGGGTCTGGGAAAATTGTAGAAATTTTTAAAATTTATTCCCATCTTGTTTACTTTTGATTATGTCTTAATGAATTTTTCAATTTTTTATTATAAACGGCATTACTTTCAACCATTATAACCATCACTGGCTACTGGGTAGATAGTAGGATCTTAGTGGCCACCTTTAGATAATCCTTGCATTGTAAGCAATTGCATATTGTTGTCAATAATAATGCAACATTTGAATCTGATCTTCTTTCTTTAGGCGAACGCCCTCAAAGCGTTTGTTACAGCAAAAATTATACGCTAGATGCTTTGTTTCAACTTCAATGAAATAGCTATAAAAAGACATGGGTTCCGAGATATTCCAAGGAATCCCCGACTTGAAGCTCATAATACTGGTAGTAATATTTTCTCTGGCTTTATGTCTAGTTGAGCTTACATACTTAGCCTTTGATTTCAATGGGTTACTACCATTTCTTTGATATTAGTTGAACTTCTTTCCACGAGGATTAGCGTATTAAATCATATGTTTGTGATTTTTATAGCACTTAACGATATGAATAAAATGTTCAACAGATCATCTCTCTACGTGATGAGTTGATACTTCCCGTAGATAACACTGATGCTGTGAACTTATAGAGAGGCATTTTAGGAAAGTCCTTCCTTACCTTTCCATTGAGGATATCATCTTCGTCTCATTTGGTTCTTACTACTTTATAGTGAGCATTGCAGAGTGTCGAAACTCCTCTGTTAATTAATTTCCTAGGAAGTTTTGTTAAGTCCTGATGAATAAAGAACTGAAATTATAATTTGAATCGTTAAATTATCGTACTTCTCATGATTTAATGTAGGAAGTATATACAAGTATACACCATAGCTTGTTATAGCTTATTAAAAAAGTTTATTGGATTATATAAAACACTTTTGCTTCATACTTCATGAAATTGACCCAGATTATTAAAGCTTAATTACTATGACTTCATTAAAGTGCCTGCAGGTAATTGCATTTAAGTAAACATTGCTCCATTGCAATTAATTCAAGCTGCAAGGGAGAAATTGAGTGAATTGAGGGCAAAAGATTGAGTAAAATAATTTGAAGAAGATTTTAATTTGAGTTTCCAAGCTCTGTTAAATGTTTAGAATTTGAGTGAAAAGTATCTGAAAAGATTTGTGCTTTGCAGTCTATCGATCTCATATTCTTGATTTACTGTGAACATACTGAGGGATTACAATGAATTATTTTGAAACATTTTATTAATAGATAAATATTATAATACATAATTGTAAGTGTTGTAATGGTTCTAGCGTAATATTGTAACTAAATCAGATGTTTTCTTGCTTCTCGAAGGTAAAGTAATCTAAAAACGTGATTTAGTTAGTAGCAATGGCATCGAAAGGCTAAAGTTACAAACAAATTGTAAGGCAATTTTATTTAGATATCGGAACGTAAAAATTCATCTTAAGTTCATTTTATGAATGCGAAATAATTAAATTATTTAAAAATCTTCTTAAATCAATATCGAATAAATGTAATTAAAAATAAAATCCACGAAAGTCTGATAACTAATATTAGGGAAGGGCCATTTAAGATATAATGGCAAACAATATATTTCAGCCCGTCAAATCTAGCGCTCCTCTAGTAGTCCTATATCAGACCTAGAATGGAATACAATTCAAATATAATTACATATTTCCTAAAAGAAAGCCTTCCAGCTCATTGGTGTTGTAGAAATTATTTGTAATATCTAGTCTGATCCCTTGTAGATTAATTCCTGTAAGAAATACGTTTCACTCTCCAAAATACTTCCGGCCGTACAGTAATATTCTGTGATGCATTTTTATCCCGAACAGTGCGAATGTGTAACAGTCTACCATTTTCTGTCTTTCCTCTGGCTTACAATCTGCAAAGGTTTCAGAGCGACATACATCAGCATCTCCGCCACTTTCCTCGTGTCCCCTAATTCTTTTCCTGGCATGCTATTCTTTGCATCATAAGATATGCCTTGAGATTGGCTTGTAATAATATAAAAAAAAATATTGATCTCACGAGTATGCTCGAAAAGCATTGTCAAACGTATGAAGTCGGCTTAGAAAAGATTAAAGTGCCCATCGTTGTAAGATACACTGACGAAATATAATTTATTGTTCTAAAAAAAAAAAAACGCTAAAAGGGTTACATAGTGTGATAAGTCATTTTAAAGGGAAGCTTTTGGGCTTCTTGAATTCAACATGAAAATTTAGTGTTGCTGACGTTAAATAACAAACAAAGAGATAAAAATCCAAAATTTTAGCTTTGTGAGCTATAACTTAAAGACGGAGAGAAATTTATAGACCATTCGAAATATCCAACGCTTATCTAACAAAGTTTAAATCATTAAATCATCATAATAGGGTATAAAGTTCAAATATCCAAATATCTTTGAGTCCCCCCCCCCCCCGCTTATACAATTTTGTACTTTTCTAAACACCTATCCATAGTCTTCGGGTTCCAGTCCACCTACGGTACACCCTGTATCGGTATTTTTCGTTCCATAATAAGTCATTTTTTGGTTAAATAATTTAAGAAAGTACTTTATAAGATAAATATATTGTGTACAATTTTTCAAATTAATGTGAAATACTTTTTAGAGTTTTTAGAGTTTGGTATTTATTTTTTTACCTCTGTTGAAAAAATAAGACCCTAAACATAAGATGACGAGAAGATTCCCGCCGAGAACGGGAATTTCACACTCAACATTTTCATTCGAATCAGTTGCACCAGTACCTACCACATTCAAATTATACAAGCTTTACAAGAAGGATATTCAATTAAATGACTTCAGTTTTTCCGATGGATATTTTATTAAGAGCCAGCAATTTTGTCAAAAATATTGTCTATAAATGAGGCTACTTTCGCCAGATATGGAGTAGTAAATACTCATAACTTGAACACTTGCGCTTCAGTGAATCCACACGCCATTTTAGAAGGTCATCATCAAACAAGTTTTAAGATAAATGTGTGGTATTAGTAACAATTACTTATTAGGTCAATTTGAAATTTCAATATTAAATAGTTTCACTTCGTTTTCTTTTAAAAAAGTGTTGCTTAGTGCATCACTGCCGTCCATCATTAAAAGAATTGGAGGTCGAGTAAGTAAAAAACTCAACAGTGGACAAACTAATAATATACAAAGACTGGGCATGTAGAACAAAAATCTATAACGCTAACGCCTCGCTCGAATTCAAAATCGACGATGCCTCGACTTGCTGACCTTCATGGGCTTTCACACGACTTGTCAACCGGCTCCTCCCCAAAGAAGTTATGTTTATATAAACTAAAAATTTCGGATTTTCTTACCATTTTCTTTATTTTGACATCTATTATTATTGTAAGAATGTCGTTAACATAACTTTTTTTTGTATAAACTGTACACTCTCCTCTTTAGTTTGACCTACTACATCGTACGTGGTATCTGTAACCGTTAAAATGTTATTAGCTCTTAGACTATTCTGAAAGCTATTCTCAAACCTATTCTCAAAGATAATTTGATCCCTTAGTGACTGAAAACCCGTCAATTTAAAAAATATCAGCTAATACCGGTATGACCCGAATAGGTTGTGAGCTAGTAACGCTTAACGCTTTAACGGCTGCAGACGTAGAGTGTAGTAGGTCAAATTAAAGAGGAGGTCAAGTTAAAAAAGGTGAGAAAATCCGAAATGTTTAGTTTAGACTCCCATATGTTCTTTGGGGAGAGGAGTACGGGCTGGGCTAGTTGAGCAGTCATTGGAAAGGCTATTAAGTTCTGCATACAATGAGCTCTTAACTGTGACCAGACGTCCTGTACTTTTTCCGATACAGTGTGTTTTGTGAAAAACTAGCTTTTTTCCTAATCATCCTGTAATTCCGCTCTGCCCCCTCTGCCATGCGATTTTTTGTTTCACTAGGTGAGTACTATCACCTCCTGCTCTACTGTATGTGTGGACACTGCCAGAGAACACGTCAACCTAGAAAGCTGAAATTTTGCACACAGTGTTTTCATCAAAATAGTAAATAAAATTTCAAAAATTTGCGAAATATGGAACCCCTTTTTTGGTGTTGCCATACAAAACTGTTGGTTATCACTTTATTTAAGTTTTATTTTCATCTAGTATAATGTTATTTGTCAGAGATCAATTATAAATTTGTTTTTAACTGAATTAGGCAAATATTATTTCTGACGCTCTTCGCTTTTTTTAAGGATATTATTAATAAATGTTAAATATTAACAACTCCTATAATTTTCAATTACAAACCTTATAATCAAGATAACTATGAATAACTTTAATTTATTACCGGGTAAACTTTTTCTTGAATAAACTTTATAATGCAATTAAATAGGGACCGACTCATAACTTAAACCTCAACCAGAAACCTTAATTCACACATTCAAACAAAATTACAAATATTTGGAATCACATGAAAAATTCAGGAATTTAATAAAAGGATCTGATATTTTCCTTTTTTTATTCTGCCCGAAAAGATATCATAAAAAGCCACAGAATTGAAATTTTAATAAGTTTTTCCACTTTGTGTGTTCAATTAACCTACCAGCCGTATAGTTAATAGTTTTCTTATAGTATAGAAATTCAGCTACTAAATTTCCTGGACTTCCTGATTCCTTCTATTTGCTAAAAACTATATATGTAGATATATAACTATTTATAAAAAATGCATAATATTTAAAAATTAAACAATGATTTTAGGCTGTGTGCCAAATCTTCGATTCGATCACTATAAGTTCATAAACTTCATTGCAGAATTGGAGACGAAATAAGCGAAGAAGTTGGAATTAAATGAGTCCCGTGATTTGTCTATCCATAATCCATTGTTGTAGCCTTCGCTTTGATTGATGGTATCCATAATCCATTGTTGTAGCCTTCTCTTTGATTGATGGTTTTTATATAGGTTAGTCCGAGTCAAATGACTTGCTGTCATTTTGTATACACAATTTGTAGACTTGTCATGATTAAATTATTCATTGCCAATTCATAAGTTTTAATTTCTTTTATATATTAACAATTACCTAAAAATTATCATTTCCATTTCAAACTACACAAAATCAGTGGAAATCAGTTTGTAGCGAAACATATTTTATTTTACAATTTCAAATTCATTTAATTAACGCTAAAATACATGGCTTAGCATTGCTGAAAAGCGTTTTCCCCATTGAATTCAAGACTATAATAGACTAAATAGTTCTACCTAATAGCTGTCTGATTTTTTTATACCGCACAATTAAAATTATACATTAATTCAACTGTATATACTATATTATTTTTTGGTTGTAGATTCAATGAATTATTTGAACTAGACTAACAGTAATTAACATAAATTTGATTTTGTCCATAATAAATCCTGCATGACATTAAATCTGCAGTATGCCACTTTTATTCCGGTTTTTACAAAACTTTTCCCGAGATCCTAATAAAATGTTCAGCTTATTAAAGGACAGATCGATCGATTCTCTACACGGGCCAAATACTGGTTGTTATTTTAGCTTAAAACACCTTTCACTTCCACTTTGAATATCCCAGAGAAATCTCTTCTTGGGCTTTAACATTTTCTATTTTTTCTTTTTAATTATTTTCTTTGGATGAAGAGTTGTGTCGGGGCAGGGAATTTAAGAAGAGAAATGAATCCTTTAGGGAA
The DNA here is from genome assembly GCA_963924295.1 of Dioctria rufipes. NCBI lineage: Eukaryota > Metazoa > Arthropoda > Insecta > Diptera > Asilidae > Dioctria > Dioctria rufipes. The sequence goes on along the minus strand of OZ002741.1, from coordinate 167,729,313 downwards.
ACGCTCTACATGGGCCATGACACAGTAATGACTCTTCTGCAAAAATTGTCTAGTAATCAGGATGCAATTATATTACTTTAGATTAACTATTACAAAATTTCTTATATGTATATGTCTTCTATGTAATTCAAAAGTGGGAAGAGTATCATACCTATATAATATATGAACCTATGTTTTTTTACAAGAACTTTCTAAGTAGTAGAGAGAACAAGGGATGAATCTCAGATATGTCCAAATAAAATCTAAATTTTAATAAAATACACAGTGCCCGGATAAAACCACACGAACGAGGGCCCAAATTTTTGTGCTTTTAACCGGGTGTTGCTTATAAACGAATAACCTGATTATAAACACTAAATGTACTTCTATACAAATCCCCGAATAAAAGCACAAAACGATCGAGTTATTGTTAGTAAGTGATAGCCGATTACAAGCACAAGATATGCTATTATAAAAGGTTTGCGATTTAAGATACTGCAAACGAACTATTTCTTATAGAGTAGCTGCTTATACCGAAATTTAAAAAAAATATCATAAATTTGGCAAGAAATACTTCATATCAAGAACAATAGTGGAAACAAAATGTTTCTTAACAAATCTATTACATACTCGTATATACTCATGCAACTACATGTAGGAAAAAATACACATAAGAGGAAAAAAATATATATTCAGTTAAAATATTCAAAAATCGTTGTTTGTGCCTATGGACAGGCCCCAGATGAGGGGGGTCATGAGGGTATTTTGTAATGGGCCTCTTAATTTAGGGCCCCCCCCCCAAACAACACTCTTTGATATTACACCAAACGATCAAATAGTTAATTTCGCACTTTTACGTAGGGCAACAAATTTTTTTTTTTAAATAAAATCTTATTTAACTATAGAGGGCCTTATTTTTGGTGTAATTCTATTTTCGCTTTTCCTCAGATTTTCATTTTTTTTACTGCACGTACACAACTAACTAACTGCTGATATAATTTCAAAATCTTAGAGAAAAATTATTGAAGAATAGTAGGCTTTGAGTTGTTACATGAGTTCAAATTATTATCGCAGCCGCTTTTTCTTGCTATGGCTAAATTGACAGTTCTCAAAGTGTTGCTCTGCTATAGTATCGAAGCAGCTATAACTGTAATATTGAACACATCCTAGTTAGTAGTTTGTCCTTGACGTTATTGAAAGTTTAAAGTTAAAAGTGTTGTTAAAGTGTTTTATTTTTTTTCTCGATAATTGAATTGAACTCTATAATTGGATTTTTTAAACTACATAAAATTGGAAAACGGGTAATTTTTTTTGTTTGTCTTTGATTATTCATAATAAATAAAAATAAATAAACTGGGCGGTAATTAAAACATGAAGAGGACCTATGAAAGTGGTGCCAGCAAAAGGCAAATGAAAAAACTTCAGGAGTCAGCTGTTAAAAGTTTAAAACCGATTTCACATTTTTTCAATAAGGATTCATCAAATCAAGCAGAAGACCTGCAATATTTAATAAAGAAGATTCCGCAGTTCAAACTGCAGTAAATACAGTTAGATAAATAGAGGAGCTGGATGAAAATACTATTGAGAACATCGAGAGTGTAATTACAGTGCAAGATGATCTAGTTTGTGCAATGGAATTACAAGATGAAAATGGTTAGTTGAGCAGCGTACAAACTGAAGGTGGAATTGAAGTAAATATACTGAATACTGAAGCAATAATGTGTTCCGATATTGGAATGCTAGATAAAAATAAGCAGGCTCAAATGCAATCATTTATGAAAATTACTCTATTTGAAATACCAAAAAATATTTCAAAAGATGCGACCAACCGTGGATTTTCATATCGCTTACTTTCAAAAACCTTGCAATTGGAGAAACGTGTGATTGAGACTGGATATACTGGAGCGTCCAAAACCAATCAATTTATTGTGCACCATGTTACATTTTGAGCAACAACATACATTGTTTATATTTTTATCATAAAAAATGGTTGGAAAAAAATTAAATGACCGGATATCATCTCACGAAAATTCTATTTTACACAAGGAAATGTATATTTCGTGGAAAAATGCACAAAAAGCTGAGCAATCGTGCATTAGAAAACTTGCTGGTAAAAGAACTTAAAAACGAAGTCACATATTGGAAAAAGCTTTTGGAACGTTTTCTTGATATAATATTTTTTCTATCCGAGAGAGGATTAGCTTTTTTTGGATCTAATGAGCGCATTGGGAGTCCAAATAATGGTAATTTTCTGGGCTTAGTTGAACTTCTAAGTAAATATGATGCGATATTATCAGAACATGTTACAAAAGTTCGCGCAGGATAAGGAGAAAAAAGTTCATTATCTTTCAAATAAAATTCAAAAAGAGTTTATCGACCTATGTGGCTCATTTGTTCAAATAAAAATTATTGATGAAATTAATAACGTTAAGTATTTTTCTATTATTGCTGATGCAAATCCAGATACATATCATAAGGAGCAAACAACTTTGATTATTCGTTATATTAAATTAAGCGAATTGGATTTTTAAATTGAAGAACGCGCTATATATTTTGATGATTTGTCGGAAAAAACTGGTAAAGAAATTGCTAGTCGCTTATTGTGTAGATTAAAAGATTTAAATTTGAATTTTCCAAATTGTGTTGGGCAAGGATATGATAATGGTGCAAATATGGCTGGAAAATATAATGGCGTACAAGCACTTCTTTTGCTCGAAAATTCAAATTGCACGTTCAGCAGCTGTGGTAATCATACTTTAAATCTTGTTGGAGTTGACTGAGCAGAATCGTGTAAAGAAGCAATAACATTCTACGGAACTATTCAGCAAGTATACAACTTTTTTAGTAGTAGTCCAAAAAGACGGGAGGTTTTAAAAAAACATCTTCACGGAATTTCTTTACACAACATTTCAAAAACTAGATGGTCTGCAAGGATAGATTATGTTAAGCCAGTGGCCCTTCATTTAAAATCCTTATTAGTAGCTGTCAACGAATTTGAATTATGTAGTCTTTCAGCTGATGCTCGTTTAAAAAATATCTATCAACATTTGAATATGTCTTGATGTCTACAATTTGGATGAGGGTTCTGCTTTTATTGCATCAAACAAATCTAATTCTCCAAGCGCGGATATCAGCATTGACAACAACAAAATTAATATTAATTAACTTATTGAAGATATAAAGGAAATTAAAAATTCATGGGCTTCGTTTCTTTCAGATCAAGTAACTGCAAAAGTATATTTTCACAACCACATTTTTAACGAGATCATTGATTCTATAATATATAGACTTACGCGAAGATTTAAAGCTGTTTCCTCTATATGTAACTTATATGAAGTTTTATGGAATTTTGATGAGATGAAAGAGAAGAGCTTAATTGAAGCACCAAGTATTTTACAGACAAAATATAAAAATCAAATAAGTGAAGAATTGTAGAAGAATTTAAATTTCTTACAAGAGTGTATAAATCCAACTTTAAAGGCTGCACGAAACCGTGCGAGCTTTTAAAAGAAATAATTGAAATGGGTTTTCTAAAAACGCATAAAAAATTATTTAAGGTCAACCATGCTCCAGGATCGTGTAAATGGTCTGGCGACGCTAAATATTAATTGGGATATTGCAAGAAATGTGGACTATTCCGAATTAATAAGCTCGTTTGCAGCTCTAAAGGCTCGAAAAGCGCATTTTGAAATTTTTTTAAATATTACGTTTTTACTTTTGACATAATAAATTTTTTATCAATAAAAATTACAGTTTCTTTTTATATTTGTCATTATACAGGGGACCACATAAATGATGTCAGACCTGGGCCCCAAATGCGGCTCTAACAGGCCTTGCCTATGGACATTTCTATAAATTGTTCTTTGAGTAAATTTAGGTTTTTATACTCAAGATGGTGATATCATAGTGTATATTAAGTTTGTCACAGTCACAGAATAGATGCAATACATACCTTGTACGTATATAACTTCGTCGGCATGCTAAGAAAGTGTGACTTCTTTTAATTTTTATATTATTAAGCCAAGCTCCGGAGATATCCTATGAACTATGATGCGAAGCACAGCATGGCAAGAAGGAGATAAAGAAAGGAATTAAGGAAGGTGCTGATGTATGCCACCCTTAAACTTTCGCAGATTGAATGTCGGAGAAAAGACAGAAAATTGGAGACTGTTCCACGTTCGCACACGACCGAAAGTATTTTGAAGAGTAAAAGGATGTGCGCTGCTAGCAGTGCCAGTATTACATGGTAGAATCCGAGATCAGACTTGACATTTCATCAGAACATTGATCATGCATGTAGCAATATAGCCATATGACAAGTTTTGCTACATCGTCAATGAGCTGAAGGCTCTCTTTCTGACAATATCCACCGAAGCTACGGCTCTGTGACCAGCCCCGGTCTACATATGGGAATTGTATTCCATTCTAGGTTTGATGTAGGACATGTAGAGAAACGCTAGAATCGATTGGCTGAAATATTTATTACACCTTTTCAGAAATCCAAGATATTTCGTTGCTTTTTTGGCAACAGAAAAGTTGTGATCTGTTCAGCTTAACGTAGGTACTGCAAATATTAATGTGAAGAATGCATAAAGACGATATATCGTCAAGAAGTGCTCCACAAAAGAAATGGGAGTGGAAAATTTTGATCTTGTTTTAAAGAGATGGGACAGCTTTCGAACTTAGATGTATTGAATTCGATGCGATTCGGTTTGCTCCAAACGATGATATTATCAAGGTTGTTCAAGGATCTAATCATGCAATCTAGTTTGACAGATGTAACATTTCCTCTGTAGTCCCCAAGGGTGTCAAGGGAGTAAGCGAAACCAAAGGTACTATCATCGGCAAAACAATGGATGAGATTGAAAGTAAGGGGAAATCAGATCATTAATGAATATTTAGAAGATGGATGGAGAGATAGCAGAGCCCTGAGGCACCGCGGTATTTATTGGCTGAGATTGAGATGTAATGCCATTTAATATAATCCATATTAAGCGACCAGATAAAACACTTTACATTCATAATACAAGAGGACGAGAGAGGCCAAGTGCTTTAAGCTTGGCTAAAAGGGCTGAACTCCAGACACTATGATAAGCCTTTGAAATATCAACGTTCCATAAGAAAAGTCAGAAAAAGAAAAGCCATATTGGCGATCGTTGTGGGTTTGATTAGTTTCTAGATACTTCGTTAATTTGGAGTTAATGATAGATTCAAAAACCTTTTAAAGAATCGAAGTGATTGTAATTAGTCGATAATTTGAGGGAACACTACCCTTTCCTTTCTTGGGAATAGGCTGAACGTGAGGTAGATTCCAAGAAATTGGAAATTTTCCTGTCGAATAAGACAAGTAGAATACTTTTCGCAGAACTTTAGCCAAGAATGAGGCACAGGTTTTATTTAACGGGGGGGGGGGGGGCTTGAAACTATCAGGACCTGCAGCCATGGAGACGTTGATCCCCTTAACGACCTTGAACATATCTCGCGTATGGATGTGTATTGGCTCTTGTACACATCTACAAGGGAGATGTAAAGTGGGTGGAAGAGGAGAATTTGAAGTGAATCTAACAGTCTAAATATTAGTTTTATTCAGGAAGTCAACAATCACTTCATTGTAAAGTAGTGACGGAATAGAGGAACTGCTGAAATTGCTCTTGATAGTTTTGACCTGGGAGCAGAAACCTTGGCTGCCTTTGTGTCTTGCCAATATTCTAACATTCTGGTCAAAAAGAAATTTTTCTCCTTGGATAGTGTTTCAGTTCTGGACATGAATGCAATGGATAGGTGCGAAAGCTAAATATTTCGCTTTTATTGCTTTGTTGTACTTATCGTTAAACCAAAAGCGATTTTACTGTTGTTAAGATCTGCTGTGTAAAAACCGAATGAATTCACGTATGCCCAACACATACATTCATCAGCTTCCCTTGAAGAAAAATAGACTGACCAATCAAATTCTCTAGAATACTCATTGAGACTTTCCCAATCTGCAGATTCATTTTATTTTTATGTAACATTTGGGCTAAGTATTCTATAAAAACTATGATATTTTACGAAATAATAAAAAAAAAAATTATTTAAAAATTAATATCTTGCTTTAAATGTAATAACACTCACTACAACAATGCACAATGACTTCTTCGCCGCTATGTAGTTTCGCTGAATTTCTCCAATTACAGTTATAATTGCTTCTTTAAATGCTTGTTTTGCCACGCCGCGCCGATAATGTTTTAAGAAGCCGTCTTTACATGGAAGGCTTATCAAAGACAGCAGCTGTTTTCAATTAAAACAAACCTTTCATCGCGTTAACATGAATAGACTCTATCTTGCTTCAAACACCCCGAGCAAAGCGACGCTCATGTATAGGTATCCGAAGGCCAATGTGCTAGCTAGGGCCTGCATTCCTAAATGCATCATATTGAACTCTTCCAGAAATTGTTACATTTTTTACAAAAGGCGCAGTAGAATAGATGTGAATCATTTTGTTATGAAAAATTCAGAAGATCTACTATAATTTTTTTCAGTGGTCTTCCAGGGGTGGCACGCGCCCTAGCTGGGTCCATCCCTGCTGTGCTGTTGGTTTTCCAAAACATTCCAAGTTATCGTCACATTTTAGCAACTCATTAAACTCCTCATCTTCTGTAGGCATTATTATAACCTTCGATATTCGCATTTTGAGAACAGTTCATACACCACATGAGCCGCTTAAGTTATATTCGCTAGAAAGATAATCGATTCTAGATTACGTTATAGTAGAAAAACTTTACCCACACGCAACTTTTCTTTAAAAAAAAATTGTCGCGAAGTAAAAAAATTGGAATTCCAGATCCAAATTTTCGTTTTAAAAATTTATTAAAAATAGAAAAATACAATTTTCTAAAACGCCTTTCACTGCAATAAGTTTATAACTAAGTTTGCTTAATTTGTCAAAAAGAATCAAGGAAAAATATTGTCAAATTTAAAAAATTTGAAAGAAAATGTTGAAACATTTTTCCAGCCAAAAACTCACTATTTTCGATTTAAGCGACCTCTAAACATTAATGAATTCCATATAAATTTAACATTAAATTAGCTAATAAATTTCGAATGAACATTTAGAAATTTTAACACTTTTGGCAATTTGTGGGCCACCTACCACCTTAATGTAAGAATGCGCTGTACAGAAAAATTGAAGATGACTCTAGCAATATGTGGGGCATTTTACATTGAAAATAGAAAATTTAAGATGCTTTATTAATGGCTATAAAGGCGAGGTTGCTATTAACAGAGAAGAAGTGTTCGAATTTACTAGGAAAATGTTGCGGTCTTCGAAATATATGATAATAACTGGGTTTTGGTTATAAAAGGGTTGTTTTATGCGGAGACTACTGGCTCTTATGTCAATATCCTTCCTATAATTATTTATTATATAATTTGATTTTATGTAATTTTTTATTGTTTCCTCACGAACACTTAAAGATAATAGTAAAAGTTAAAACTAACTTTGTTAGGGATCTTTATACCAATAAATGTATAAGAATTAGATGCGTGGTTTGAACAATAAAAAAAGAAATCTGGTAGTGTCATGTAAATTCAAAAGTATATTCATCCCGTAATGGCATTGATTTTCAAAATAGTTGACAGTTTCAGTTTTATAAATTAAATATATATACATACAATTTGTGCAAGTAAGTGCGTTTTAGAAATTTTTGATTCTATCTTTAATTTTGTTTATTTCCACAAAGCGCGATAATCATACTAAATAATTTCAGAAATTTACCAAGCATTTTTACTTTATAACAGGCACAACTTTTAAGAAAACAGATTCAGTTTAAAATTTAACTTTAAAAGACAAATATGAAGCTTAGTCCAATTTATCATTGATTTGGGTCTATAAGTTACAATGCCAGAATATATTATACAAAAGTGATATAAATAAATAAATAGAATCCACGAGAAAGCAATTTCCCTGCTTTTTTAATTTAGCATATCTTATTTCTACTTAAAACGATTTAAAATCTTCCCACACAAGCGCAGAGTTTTCAGCATTTTTAGATATGTCCGCGCTTATTTATTAAAATGTTGTTAGTATTTGCGTTGTAATGCTAAAGTAGAAAAGATTTTTGATTAGATAAAAGTCAGTCTTGAAATATCCTGTGCCTAATCAAATCGCTCTTCTTAAAAGAGATATTGTTTAGTAAATAAAAATAAATAAAAAATAAAATAATAAATTTTTTTAAACTTTTTTATTACTTTATCGCAAAAAAGAACGAGTTGACATAAGCTCTATATAAACAAAAAACTTGATGGAAAAACATTTCTTGGGTTAAGTCAAGTTAAGTCAAGTCAAGTCACGTCAAGTCAAGTCAAGTCAAGTAAAGTCAAGTCAAGTCAAGTCAAGTCAAGTCAAGTCAAGTCATGTCAAGTCAAGTCAAGTCAAGTCAAGTCAAGTCAAGTCAAGTCAAGTCAAGTGAAGTCAAGTCAAGTCAAGTCAATTCAAGTCAAGTAAAAAAAAATGTTGTTGCGACAACCATTTAAAATTGTTGTTTGGACATATTTTCTTTTCGTTTTAGTTAGTGCGCGTTTTGTTTTTTCCGAATAACAATTTCGGCTTTCATTTGAACAAGTTTTTTTTTTCTTTTATAATAAGATGTTAAGCTCTAGAATACTATAAGGTAGGTGGATTCTTTGGGGTATTGCACCCATATTTTCGGCAAAGTTACAAAATAGCATCAAAAAATCTATCGTGGAGTATTTTGTTTCGTTGTAGCATCACTGCACGTTTAAAAACGGATGTGCTTTAAGCTTGGCTCCTTACCTTCACAAAGGCTCCACTTACTATGTACCTTACTTAACAAAATAATAAAATAGTTTTAATTAAAAATTAACACCATTTCACGCTCAATAACTTTCAGCTGAGTAATAGTTGCTATAGTGTATGTACGACCGGAGTCCGAATCTGTACGCAGATTGATTGAAATTCATGGGCCCACTGCACATTTACATATATGCGTAATTATTACTCTGCTGGGAGATTTTATTTGGGGAATCCTTGTGATTTGGTAAACATAAATTTTTCTAAATAATTTTGTTGGAAAAGATATAAAAATTTGATTATGGTTGGAAAGATAAAAAGATAAGCTTGAGATTATCAGAAGACAATTTTTCTGTATGAATAGTAGTTTAGGGCGCAGAAGCTATTCAAGTCAAACTTTTGTTGTACATAAGAGCATTTCAAATATTTTGGAATATTAGGACTATGTTAGGGCTTTCATGTAGTAATGAGAGATTCTTGTTTATGGCTTAGGAAGTATTTCGTGAGGATTTTGGGTAAGGCAAAGATTATATGGCAAAAAGGTGTAGCGATAAGTTTGTATTGTTTAAAAACTGCGGTGGGTTAAAGGGGTATTTTCTACATTATTTAGGAATAAATATCACCATTCTCGAGTTGCTGGAACAAACTGAAATTAATTCGTGTATTTTACAAATCGCTTGTTATTTTCTGCTGATGTTATCTATCAAGATTTTGTAAATTAAATTCATATAACTGTGAAAGAAATAAACTTCGAGCAAATTCCTTCTAAGGTATACAAATAGCTAGTGAAATAATATTAAGTGATCAGACAAAACCTTTGAGAAATAAAGGGCTTTCCAATAAGAGGTGTTATTTTGATATTCAAAGAAAAATGCCATTTTTGTAGATAAATGATCGGATCTTTATTTCATTATAAAGAGAAAGGTATGCCGTTAATAATGGAATATAACATATGACAAATGAGCACCACGACCACGCCTACAGGACCATATCTTTTTCATGAAATTTTCCATAACCAAATCGCAAAGTGGCTGCCCTATGTCCTCGATAGCCTCACGAATTCCATCTTTGAGGTCTTGAATCGACGCTGGGCTGTTGGCGTAGACCTTCTCTTTCACGTGGCTCCAAAGAAATAAGTCGCAAGGTGTTAAGTCACAAGATCTCGGTTGCCAATTGTGATCACCTCTTCGAGAGATAACACGGTCCGGAAACTTTTCCCGTAAAATATCAATGGTTTCGTTGCTTGTATGGCACGTAGCGCCGTCTTGTTGAAAGTAAACGTTGTCTAGATCAATACCATCCAATTCCGGCCATAAAAAATCATTAATCATCTGTCGATAGCGCAATCCATTCACCGTAACTGTTGCTCCAGCCTCATTTTCGAAAAAGTAAGGTCCAATGACCCCGCGGGACCATAAACCACACCAAACAGTCACACGTTGAGGATAGAGAGGCTTTTCAACAATAACTCTTGGGTTTTCCGAGCCCCAGATGCGACAATTTTGCTTGTTGACGAAGCCATCGAGGTGGAAATGGGCCTCATCACTCAAGATGAGTTTTCGATGTTTAGTTTAAAAATCAAGGAAACCATAGATTATCCAAGTTCGGTATGTGGTATATAAGAGAAATATTAAATTAGTATTAAATAATCTTAAAATGTTATTTTATTATACACGTGATTACAAATTTAATTTCCTAAAATACATTTTACGGATCTCCACAATTAATTTACCCTTTGGAGATGAAGAAAATCTATCTGACGTATATTTTCTCTTCATTCTTTTTTAAATATATATAATGAATCCTTTCGGATAATTTTCATTTATTTAGTTGGACTAGATTTTAGATTAGCGATTTAGATTTAGAATTGAGCTGGGCGAGTGGCCTTTGTACTGCACCCATTTATTGGCTTATTGTGCACCGCTTTTGTTTATAGTTCATCCTGCAATTCCACTCTTCCTAGGAAGAGCAGTATTCTTTTGAAATATGAGCCAAAGGCCTGGAATCTACATTGTGCAATGGCCTCGTATTCGCATAGGATGTGCTCCGGTGTTTCATCCTCTTCGAGACACAACTACATACATCAATGGGTGATATGCCTCTCTGATGCTTGTGTTTAGTTTGCTGTATCCAGTTAGGTCTACTGTGACGATTCTGAGTTGATTTCCAGACGGTCTTAAAAGATCCTGGCTATTCTTTGGTGAAGGTCATTTGATGAATCTTTTGGCTTGTCTGGAGCCTATGATTGAAGTCCATCGTTAGTACATTTGGTACTGGATCCAGTTTTGGAAGGTAAGCTTCACGGTGTTGTAAGAATTCCCGCAAAATGGTCCAGTCTTATGATGGGCATGGATGCTTCTTTTTTGGCCAGTAAGTCTGCCTTATCATTCCCATCATTTCTCGAGTGTCATTGCACTCATAGAAGTGTTAGGTGGTTCGTTGTGCCAAGATTTTTAATGCTTGAATGCATTCCAATATTAACTTCGTTTTGACCTTAGCTGATGAGATGGCTTTCAATGCCGCTTGGATATCTGTATACATATATATATTTTTGATGGTATAGGATCGGCTGAGGTTTCAATAACTCCCATTCTTGTTAGATGAGCGTGAAGCGAGCAGTGGCCGGTGATGGTACCAACTACAGTTTTACATTGCTTCTTTCCGAGCCCCAAGACATGCGTGTAGCTAGGTAGGGGCACGGGTAGGCACTGCCCACCCCAGCGAACCCGAAACTACACTGGTGCGCCCCTCCCCCCCAATTTAGGCAGAATAGAAGATTTACAGCGTAGAAAAGATTTTAATAAATCATACTTATTAGATTTATTTGTACTGTTTAATATGGTATAAAAAAAAGAGCAATTCAAAAATTTAATAAAATAAGTATTTCCATTATATACATAAAATAAGGCACACAAAAATAACCGGAGTTGTACAACACTATAAATTAAATTTTAATATTTGGTTGGATAACCGTTAGATTTTAATACACTTTTCAGTCTGATTGAAAAAGTTTTTTTGTTAAGTTTGGGACTTATTTTGTTCCACTCTTCTTGCAGATGTTGTTTTAACATACTTTTACTGGAAATGTTATGTTGAGTTAAGGACCCTTTTAATTCTGCTCATAAATGTTCTATGGGATTCATGTCCGGCGCCTGAGGAGGTTTTCCCAGCTGTTTACGTACAATATAAAGTAACCATTCCTTCGTTTTTCTGGCACAATGTTTAGGATCGTTGTCCTATTGTAAGACAAAATTATTTCCTAATCCTAACTTTTCTGCATTGGATTTTAAATTATGCTTATAATATTGAAATAAGCATATTGATCCACCAATTAAATGAAGACTTCAAACCCCAGCCGCCGACATACAACCCCATACCATAATAGCACCACCTCTATGTTTAACGGTTGGTTGCAGGTTTTCTTTGATGAATTAAGTTCCTGGCTTTCTCCAGACAAATTTTTCCCGAGATGAGTTAAATATTTCAAATTTACACTCATCGCTAAAAATGACAGCATCCCAAAAGCTTTGAGCCTCATGAACAATTTTTTTAGCGAACTCGATTCTATTTTTCCTATTTGTTTTATTTATTGACGATTTTTTTTTCTTGCAATCCGTCTACGGTATCCGGTTTCATTATCGTTCGGCTCACTGTTTCAATACTTATATATATTTTTGCCAGTACTTTCGGGAAATTCTGCGCATATCTCTTTAGCAATAGTATGAGGATTCACTTTCGCTCGCTTCAAAATTTTTCTTTCTTCTCTTTCATTTAGTATCCTTGGTCGCCCCGTATGCGGTTTATTTATTACTTAATATACCGTCACTTTTATACTAATTAATAATTTTTACTGTACTTAGCGGTATTCCAATCTCATTTGAACTTATTCGTTCGTTTTTCAGAAAAAGAAATAACCAATTTTCTCTCTGGTAAGCTCGTTTCAAGCCTTTTTCGCATTTTGGAAACTTAAATGATTAAAAGAGAACTTACTTTACCGAAAAATACGAAAAACTTACCATTATGGTGGGACGATACTCTGCATGCACATATTTATCTAAATTTTTTGGAAATTTACCCTATTTCGTACATGATCACTTCATGGGCGGATACTTTTGTGTCTTTGTTTTGTGAGTTGATTCATCATTGTTAGTTTTTCTCTGGAATTTATGTATTATATATTGTTTTTGAATTTGAGAAGACATAGTAGATACACATGTTGGAGTTTACAAATGTATATTTTTTAAATTATTAGCAAATGAACAATCTTATAAATTACAAGCAGTTTATGACTAATTTTATATACCACAAGTCGAAAACGTGGCTATACAAGTGCCAATACAAATCCAGATACTTGTATCTAAGTCTAAACTCACCTTTACCATGATTTGACTTTCTCCATTTCGACCGACTGATAATTAATCCATCAGAATTACTGTCAACTCAACATTTTTCCATTCTAAAGCCTCGGTTTTCAACAGAATTGCGCCGCATTGTCTTGAAAATCAAGGCTTTAGCATAATGCGAAAACGCACTACACTGTTTACGTAGAAACAAAACCCTCAACACACCGATTCTGGCCAGTGTGTGCCTAATGTTTGATCTACAAATTGGGCTCTGTATATTGTTTTTGTTCTTTCGTATTTTCGCTCGCTTTGCTCATATATAGAAAATACTATGCGCAATACTGGCACTACATGATCTTTTTGGTTATTGGCCATGCAAGCCAATAGCCTGCCTTTAATTTTCTTATGCGTAGGGAATAATGTTCCATTTCTATTTCCAATATTCAATTAATGTATAAATCGGAGGATGTACCCAAAATTATACACTTACGTTAATTTATAAATATTCGCCCCTTTACTAAATCTTGCTGGATCACCAATTATCGAAGAAAATCGATCGATGATCCTAAGTAAAAAGCCGGTGTGACGCTGTAACTTAGGCAATAGTTTTAAAACTAAATCAAAAACGAACCAAGAGACTCCCGCCCACGGTAAGGTTTCTTGTTCCCCTAATAAAGAACAAAAAGGAAAATTAAGAAGTAATCAAACAAATGTTAAGTCAATAAGTCAAAAATAAAAAAACGTAATAAGAAAAACTTAACTTCTGAGTTTAGAAATTCAAAATGTTGAGAAAAAGATCTAAATCGAGGCTGGTGAACTTGCATAAAACCACCCCCAGTCCTTGCTGTAATTGGAAAATGTAACCTCACAGAAGCTTTAAAAACTGGAAAAAATTAGCAGAGGTAGGGTAATTTCTTGAAAATTCCTTAATTTTCTTGTATATATGATGACCAATTTCTTAAATTCATCAGTAATTATAAAAAAATCTTCAAACTTGATACAGCCTTGGAAGCTGAAGCGGTGGTCATGTAAAACATGCTTAAATTAAAAAATTATGAGATAAATGCTGAAAATTTGAGAAAAAATATTAAAGAAGAGTATAAACTTTCTAAAGCCACAATATTATTCCCAGTGAACTCCGCCGACTGTGTGAGCAGTTTTTCAGCTATGTGGAGGATAAAAACGTTGCTTAGAAGCACAATGCTTCAAGAAAGATTCCCTCGCATGTCACGCATGTTACTGCTCAACACAGAGAATGCCATTGTTAAAAAAATTACAGCTGAAAAGGCATTGAGCCGATTTGCAGAAAAAAATAGTAAACTAATGCTTATTTAATTGATTTTTAGCGATTTCTGTTATGATTATGACGATATTAATTTAGAAGGTAGTGATGTATGGTGACGAATTCAAATTAAACGATAATGCACTGAGAGAAATTTTCACTGAGAATATGTGTATCAAAGAAAGTTAGGTGCGATTTTGCGCTTAGCAGACATTTCCTGGACGTAAGATAACAAATTGCTTCGTCTTATTCAAATGAATATAGAAAAATTTGATTAATAGTAGTAAATATATTTTCTAAATTATCTCCAATTATGATAATAGCAGAAAATTTTATTGCAGAATATGAGAAAAGGTTATATATCCTAAGAATAGAATTGCTTAAATGTAGTCTACTTTTCGTTATTCTAGAAAAAGATTTATTTTAAATGTTTCAAATTAATTTTTAGTAGGTAGGTATATATTATGTTGACTTCATGTAAAATGTTCTTTGTTGTAGCAAGTCAGTTTCGTTGTATATGCGATAATTTCCTTATAATAAGAAGAATTTTTCTCGTGTTTCTACGCATATTAATTAAATTGGGTTTCTATTAGATCTACGGTTTTATTGCCGTTAAAAGGAGTTTCCTTCTTTCTATGAAAGTTTTCTCACTCCAGTAGAAATCATAATGCTAGTAGATTTGAAAAAAAAAATCATATATGTATTTTGTATTCGATCTAAAAAACAACGGTAATCAATAAAATAGTTTGCTTGATGTAAGGAAACTTGGCGTTAACACTGATTAACCTCTTAGAAGCTTTTACACATTTTTGAAAAACAATACTTGATTGGAGAATATTCTTTCTCAATTTTTGTGTTAAACTGGCCCCTTCTATGCCCAGAACAAAACTCTAGCTACGCCCATGCCCCAAGAGAAAATCAGGGCTCGGGGTATTTAATATCCGGTAATTCTTGTGATACAGATAGGGTAAAATTAACTGGGTATTTACTTCAGGGTAATTGAATGACGTAGTTGATTGGAGCCCCTGATACGTATAAATCGAGATATTTTGAATGATAACGCTCATGTCTGACGTATTCAGGTGATCTGCCTCTTCGGTAAGCGTGGTGCGAGGTGTTTAGGGCTTTTAGGGCTATTGCCTTAATACACTCATCCACGAGCTTCTCCAGGTATTTCAAAAGGATCGAGGAGAAGGTTATGGTTCGGAAACTCTTCTAGTTCATATATTATGCTCTACGAGACTTCGGAATGAAGGCAGCCCTCATGATCCACGATCCACCATACCTCAGAGACATATCCAAATGCGATGCATGTCCTAAAGATGGGATCAATATAATCAATATGTCTCTGCCCTAAGAAAGTTCGGAAAAATCTCGTCTAGATCAAGGGCTTTGAAAACTGACCCATTCACCTTCTCGGCATCAACTACCTTGGTAGCAGTAGATCAATCACTACCAGTACAGGGATGTAGGGGATGTTTGTCGCACTCGTAGATCTTCTGTAAGCTTACAGTCTGGGAAATGCGTCGATAGCAGAAGATTACAGGCTTCTTCGTTCGATGCTGCAAAGAAGCCATCTAGTCTTTTCAGAACACTCAGTCTGTCCGACGAGTCACTCTTCAGAGCTCTGAACAGACTAACTGGGTCGCATTAGCCAATAAGCTCCTCGCAGAAATCTACAAACCCGTTTCATTTTTATTTCCCAGCAAGCCTTTTGTAGTTGCTCTGAGTCTTGCGATAGATCCGCCCTTTCTCGTGGCCTTCTGGAAGCATTCTGGAAGCCTTATGGAGTTTACTCAGACTGCCGTTACACTACGGTACATGCTTGGTTTCTATGTCCACGCTCAGTCATCAATCTGCTTCAGATTCCTATATGGTTCCATCTCAATGCGGTCATATAGAATTCTATGTAGCGGTAATCAGAGAGAGACTCCTCTCGCGATACCCCCCAGTCGAAGAACAGATGAAAATCGCGGCTCAAATATTACGTCAATGATATCTTGTCTTCGGCTAGTAGCAAAAATTGGTTCATTTGCCCACTATTTATTTACCAAATAAAGTGCGTGATGTAAGGGTCCATGTTTATGCGGACGATGCATAGCTGTCCATCAGCAGACCAGGTAATTTGCTAAAAAATTGCAATGAGTTGGTACTAAGCCTTCAGAAGTCACAATGACCTTTTATGGTAATAATTTTGGGAGTGTAGTAAGTGTAGTCCTTAACGGAAACGGATACACTCTACCTAAGTTAACTCGCAATCAATGGTGTTGTGTCTGTATCAAAACGATGCTCGGCAAAATCTATGTTGGGTTGCGATAGCTGTGACTCTCAGCATGAGGAACTCTAAACTTAGTAATAGTGTGGTATATACAAATGATATAGAATATAAAAATACATGTTTTACAATATTTCACTTATTTGAATATATCTAATTTAATTAATCTGAATTGGTTCGCCCGGTACCACCTTTAAGCAGGTTGTTGAAAATCGAATGTATTCGAACATCCGTACATTGGGGAAATCATGACGAAAAATATATCGTTTTCTTAAATTAGCTTGGAGTTGAAACGAACCTCATACTCTTCTGAGAAAGTTACTGCGGTGAGTAATAGATGTTTTTTTTAATTTCATTAGAGTTAAATTCCTATGCAAATTGAATTCGAAAAGACATTTCGAGACGACATTTTTTGGAAGTTAACAAATTCGCAAGAGTTGACTAACAATGAATTTTTTCCTCAGGTGAAATGTCAATTACCAAGCTCTGCTTTGAAAAAAAAGGCAAAACTTATGGCATAAAAGACTTGAGTTAGTTGAGTTTGCTATACAAAGGAATTACCTCATATATTTTACAAACTTGGATGGCGTATGTAGGTGGACTTTAATATCAAATCTCTTAGAAATACTTATTCACGTAATGACAACCACAATCTACATGTACTGCACTTTTGTCGTTCTGAGTATACCAGTTGCATGATACGATAATATAGGTAGAGCTTTGTGGGGATTTCCCATAGTATCACGGAAGTATATTCATTTGTTAGTCGGAATCATTCATGACCTACCCAATTTGCAAGTCTTGTTTGTGACAAAGGTCAATTTTAAAAGTTTAGCGTTGCCCACGGTATGGGCGGAATTTCTGGGTTACTGAATGAAAACCGGCAACAGCTCATTCATTGTGTCTGGTATACTATGCACAATAGTACCGTGCAGCTAGTACGTACGGGTACGATATCTTCGTAATACGCGTGACCGTGTTGTTAAATTACACAAGCGGGGGCAACTCTAGGTTCACTATATACATATAATAAAAAGCACAAGGACCTTTCTCAAGGACCGCATGCAAGAGACCATTACAATTGGCATGCCAGGATGTGAAAAGCGGGTACATGCGCATTTACTAGTTGCAATTCTCCTCAGAAATTGCAATTGTGAAGTATTGTGTTGGGTGGCTTTGATATGTATGCGTAGAAAGTTGGCAGGTTTCAAGTGATAGGGGGAATAAGGAGAAATCTTCAAGGTCTGCCCATCATCGACAATGAGGTGAGATTGCGCAGTAAATGCATACTCCTGAAGACTGAAATGTATGAACATTTCTCCCCTTCATTAGCTGCCCTTCTTCAATTTATTAATAGGGGTTCCTTTGTAAGAGAATATAAGGTGTTCTTGAAGGCGCCATATTTGCCCCGTTGAACTGTCCCTCAGATCGGCTTCAACATTTCTTATTTTTTTTTAATCAGAATATAGATATAAATTCGAGAGTGACAATTTATTAATACATACATACTTGCTCGTGCACCTGTCGAAACCTTTTCACTGAAACTATTTATTACTCGTTAAACTAGGTGAGGATATAGTTGGCTTGTATAAAGTGTGATTGAAATTAATTAAAGACATATAATAAGTTTGGTGCAGTGAGAACTTCTTATCGTTCTTATTCATTTATATAAAAAAAAAAGTGTTTAGCAAATAATATAATGAAATGAAGAATTTAACTACATTTGTTCAGTTTTAAATAAGAAAGAGTTATTTAGTGGTGGTTGGATAGCCTGACTTAATCTAGAAATTAATGTGCGATAGTACCAGCACAGGATGTTTTTTTAGCAGTGGAAGTAAAAAGGTAAAGAAAAAGTGGGTTTCTTATTGCTGTAGTGATTTGGAAGAACATACGTATAACGTGTACCAAGTACCAATCGAACTGCATACCAGCGATCATTAAAACTATGGACATTTTAACTATTAAAACATAATGATAAATCATAAATCACATCATCCCAAACTATCTTTTAGCAATAAGTTAAGCACAGTGATAATTTGGGGTTGTGGTTTTACTAATATGCTCACATTTAAATATAGCCTACTCAGCAATTATCTAATCTAGGGTCTTATATACAATTTCTCTTTCTCTTCCTGCTATTATTTTTCGTTTTATACTTAGTTGAATATCATTATCATATTGTATTACACCCATTGTGCACAATACTAGATTTAAGCAGCTCTAATTTTAAAAATGTTCTAAAACACTTCAAATCGAGCTATGAGACTTTTTGAAGGATTAATATCAAGTGGGCTATACCTCGGTGTGCTTCGAAATCATTGAAGGTCTGAGACAAGAATTCGCATAGCGAATATACAAGATATAAAGTCAATAAATCCGTATCAGTTCTTGGATACATTGGTAATTATGACCTCGTGGATTGAGGCTGTATGGTTCCAAATCAACGAAGTGGATACGAAGTACATGACTCCCATTGGAAAGGGATCTCACCACCAGCATGACCAGGTGACAGAAAAGGGCTATCATTGATATTTCACTCCTTTAAAGTCGAAATTTTTTCAAAAAACTGTATCGAATTTAAGAAATGGCGTTGATAAGATGGCAATTTTGGGTACCTTTTCTTCCGGTATTGTCAATTCTGTACTTCAATTATGACACTCTAGACCATAAATAAACAGCTATATATTTTCTTAATTTCTTGTTAATTGTATATTATTACCTAAAGAATTTACTGATAAGAACTTGTTGCATTCTATGCTAAATAATTATAAACTTTCAAAACTCCTGATAAAACAGAGAAGCATTCCTGTTCGTGTTAGTCCTGACTTCTTCAATGTTGCTCTTTTTGTCTTAAATAACAACCGACTAAAATATAAACTGCTTTAATGTCTAAACTAATATCCTGATCTAATATCAATGGCAAATAAAGTAACATTTGGGTGGGTGCAAGGACAGGAAGGGAATGGAGATAATGAAACTGCAGACTACCTGACTATAAAAGGAGCAGAATCTCCATTACCAGATCAGAATTTCTCTGCGGTCCTACAAAAAAGGCACCTAACAGGATAAATAATGTCAAAAACAGAAAAGGCTCAATAGGTACAATGGGCCTACTTGGACTGCTTAGTAAATGGGCAAGACCATAGGCGATAACTCCCGTTTGTGTAACGAAGAGATAGAATCTGCAGAGTACGTACTGTGCGCAAGACTTGCTTGCCAAAGACTCTAATATCTGGGTAAGGGAGTCATAGCCGCACAAAACCCCAAGAAAACTGACCCTAATAAGGTAATAATCTTCCTAAAAAGGACTGGGCCTAATACAGTAGGGACATAACATAAAAGATCTTTTAGTTCGCAGTGCTTAAGGGTCAGATTTCCGGTTCTCACCCCAGCTTATAATAATAATGGCTATACTATCAATAATGCAGAAAATATTTCTCAGAGAAATTATTAACTTTGATACTTAGCTTCTTAAAGGTAGTGACTTTCATATCCCTCAATTAGCAAAATTTTTAAAGAATTTCTGTACGACCGATGAAAACTATGATTTTACCACAAAAACTCAAAAAATAAAAGAGCCATGATGATCTGTGCTATAGCAAAGCTGAAGGCGTTTATCCGAAAACTTGGTTCAATTTAAGTAATTTTGATTAGGAAGTTTTATAAATTAGGCCACATTTCGAAAGCTCATATACAAAGCTCAAAATTACCGGAGCACCATTTTTCAGCACGAACGATAGTTTAGGTATCAAAATAATATACACTTTATTATTATTAACGTCTTCAAAAGAGCATTCCATCTTGCCTATACCTCAGCTATATATATATATAAATAAATAAATAAATAATAATAATAAATAAATAAATTATATAATATAATTTAGGATTACTTTGGAGCGATTATATGTTAGTACGAGCGGCTTTGTCTTGTTCTTGGAAGTATCTGTTGGGGATTTTGACAAAGCTGAGTTATTGCCCTTATCATAGAAAAAGGAAGAAATATAAAAAGATGTCAGGTATTGCAATCGGACTGTAACGTCATCTACTAGTCTCGCATAATCTGCGATTTAGATAAATTTTGTTGTACTTGATTTGAGCTTAGAGTTATAGTAAAGTTCAGCATAACTCTGTCAAAACATGAAAATAGAAGAATACTGGTATGCAAAACTATAAATCTCAGTTATTACACCTTCAGAAAATGGCTATATCATTATGTAAGTCCAGAGTAAAAGCCCAAAATTTTAGTAAAGGAGGGACACGTAAAAAAGTAACGTTTGCAGCTGATAGATGAAACTCTTGCAGCATTATAAACTGATTGAGTATTAATTGAAATTTTATATCTTTTATTTCAAATCAAATCTCTTCATGCTTTTTTAATATCTTGGAGTTTTCAAAACTTTACGAACAAGACCCTATACTTCTCAATTTAGACGTAAAATTACATATTACATATTAGAAGCACAAGAAGAATTTTCATGTACAAAACTACAAGCCTCGACATTATTAACATCTTATTTGAAACTATCCCCAACAAATGTAAGATGCAGTTTACTTCATGGGACATTTCCTGTCCTCCAAATATTAACAAAAATATCAACACTGATAGAAGAACACTCAAGTTACTGCTTGACAAGAGAACCTGACAAAAAACCTGAAGGAGAGTATCGAAATAACACAAACCTAATAAAAGTGAAATAAAAGTTTAAGGAACAAGACAAAGCAAAAAGTAAAGTCATTCGTTAGATAAACAACATTTCAAGACCGTTCCCTTCCAAGAGTTCTCGAAATCGTCGTCATCTTTATAATAATCTAATAAAAATCATTCTGTTTTGACATTCCAGCATCATATTTGATTCCTCGGAAGATAAAATGTATTCTAACTTTCGTCCATCAAAAGATACGAGTGTTTGTTTTATAATGCATATACTATGTAGTATCTTAACAATGGAGAAAAATCTTACTACAAGATATTCAAATTTAATATATCAGATCAAAAGCAATATATATTTCTGAGTATATTTCTTTTTGAATGACTCAAATCCGTCAAAAAATGACAAAGTTATTGAAGTTTAAAAAAAACGGAAATTAAAAACGGCGAATCTGGTGATGACGTCACGGTACACAACACGCACGATGCCAGTTTGCACAATATAATATTTATAAGACGATATTTTATGAAATAAATACAAAACAAATCCAATCCCGTGCGCTTACTATCACGGCGGCGCAGCAACTACACTCGCGCTGCGTTAGACCGCGAATTGTATTGTGTATAGTGACGTCATCATGCTAGAGCGCGTTTTTGAGAATGCGGCGCTAAAATAGCTATAACTTCGTCATTTTTTATCCGATTTCAATAATTCTTTCACTGAATTAATTGTTTATTTTGTGATTATGATTCTGCATAATTAACTAAAATAGTCATTGTTCTCCATTGGAAACAAGAAAATAGTTATGCATAATTGGTTTAAAACACTTTTAATGATACTGTCTAGAAAAATGCCGCTGAATATAGTTACGCCTCTGTTTTGATAATTACCGTTAAAATTACTTTTCGTATTTCATTTTCAAAAATGTCACAATTAATTTCATATATTTATACACTCTAAATGATACTTCTCTGTAATAAATACAATGGGACTGACCGTTTTTCTAAAATTGTGGAATGTTTGTATGAAAATCCTATAATGATTTAGTACCTACAATTTTGAAATTTCATCCAAAATTGTAATATAAATTCGTGCATTAAGAAATTTCAAATCTTCCTGTGAGTCTTTTATCAACCAGTATTTAGTTTATAGAAAAGAGGGGATAGTACTATATGAACAAAAAATTGTACGGCGAAGGGAGGGTAAGACGCGTCGTTTCGGCGTTAAACAGAAAACAACACTAAAAAACTTAACTGCCCCCGCCTCCTACCGCCGTTTTACTATATGAATACTATCACCTCCTTCTCATGGATCACCTACACCGGATCACCCTGTATATACATAGTAAAATCTGATTTTACCCTTCTTATACCCTAGATGAAATCATTGGTTATACTCAATGTATAGTATATAACACAAGGTATTCTCGGTACGAACTACGTTCCGCCATTTTGCCTGTAGAGAAAATTGTGGTGACGTCACTCTGTGTCTGATATGTACTCTATATATAGAAAAAAATATAAAAAAATAAGAAAATCTTTGATATCTTAATAAATTTGCCAATAAATTACTGAAATGGTGTATAATATTAAGGTTTTGAATAGATGTTTAGATGTTTTTTTATAAAGCTTTTACTACAATTAAGTTCAATAAGGTAAAAAGATGTACTTTCACGTTCAAGTGAAAATGTAAACAGAAAAAAAAAAATAGCTGTTTTATACCATGAATGTATTAACATAATAATGATTTTGTAGCAGTAAAATATCTAATTAATCTTTTTGTTTTTTTTTACCGTATTTCAATTAGTTCTCATGCTATAAAGTAAAATTCAGTACGAATAGTTACAACGGACCTGTGTGAGATGATTTTACTTACTAGGAAGCTAACTCGTGGCATAAGAACTTCCATAAACTAGTCATCGTCAGGTATTTGCATGTGAATTAGTTATGTAAAGACAGGTATGAAAATGTTCAACATTCAAATTGTCTTTAAATACACAGTTTATACTGAATACATTCGTCTTACATACCTATTCATATCGAAATAACTAACGATGACTGCTTTATGAAAGCTCTTATGCCACAAGTTAGCATCCTGGTAAGTGAAATCTTCTCACATAGGTACGTTGTGACTATTCGTACTGAGTTTTCCTTCATAGCATGAAACCTAATTTAAATTAAGAATTAAAAAAAAAAAACGCAAAAAGATTAATTAAATATTTTACTGCTACAAAATCATTATTATGTTAATACATTTATAGCATAAAAAACTACTTTTGTTTCTATTTACATTTTCACTTGAACTTTAAAGTACATCTTCTTACTTTATTGAACTTAATTATAGTAAAAGCTTTATAAAAAAACATGTAAAATATTCAAAACTTTCAATTTATACACAATTTCAGTAATCTGTTGCGAAATTTATTAAGATATCAAAGATTTTCTTATTTTTCTATATAGAGAAAATTTTAAACATAGAGTGACGTCACGGCACATCAGCTCCCCTTATGGCGCGCGAACTGTAGAGCGTCATGAGGACTACTGCTAGGCATCTGCATTTCCACACCAACTACACAATGGTCGCGCGTCATTTGAAATTAGAAGCGTGTAGTATTTTTGATATGATTCAAAACTTTTAAATTATGAATACGTAAATTGATGTTGATAGAGGAGATACGCCAGAGAGCAGATCTTTGGAATACTACCAACGAAATATACAAAGATCATAATAAAACATACGATAATAATTGAAATTTTCTTCTGAAAATTCCTTCAATTTAAAGGCTTAAACACAATTCCGACGACAGACGACAAACGACGACGATATATCGCTGTCAAACTTCTAAAAACACAGCATCTTATGCGAATGCACCAAATTGCGACGACCGACGTTGAGCGATCGACGACATTATCGCCGAGATTGATCAGTTTCTAATTTTGCCGTCGTCGCTGCAGTCCTACCAACAAAATTAATCGAATGAAATGGTTGTGGCAGTCACTTTTGTCTTTTTTAGGTGGTAGCACGCCGCGGTAATTTTAAAATAATGAGCTTTGAGGAAAAATTGATCGAGGAAATGCGAAATCCATAAAATAATTTATAGTTTACAAGACAGGCAAGACAAGTGGACATAAAAGACAAGGGTTGGATGGATATTTTAAAGCGTTTAATTTACTTAATTTCCGCATTTTCAGTTTTTTTCCACACTTTGGTTCATTGCATTTCTTTCAATATAATATAAAATATTCTTGATAAAAATCTCCTTTTAAAACGCTTGAAATATTTAACAAATGAAATTTCAATAACTTCTTCTTTCACAATCGTCGCTCATCGCTTGTCGTTGCAATTGTGTTCCAAATTTTTCGACTGCCTGTTTCGCACCGAATTTTTCGTTGTCGTCTGTCGTTCTATCGCTCTGTCGTCGCAATTGTGTTTAAGCCTTAAGATGTTGTAAAGAGAAATACCCGGTCCAATAACTTCCGCAATGTCACACCCAAAAGTTCTTCCCTTTTTTATTTTTTGAAAAGTTTTCCAAGAGAATATTAAAATAGGATCTTGATCAAAACTTAAAATCAAGCTAAATGGCTAATAGGAAAGAGTAACATAATTTTCCGTTGTGCGAAAAGAGTTATGCTAGTGTGACAACAACGACTTTTTCATCATGGCGTGCGGTAATTTTGGAGCTCGTGTGACAACAACGAGACTTTCATCATGACGCGCGGACAATTAGGCGCGCAGTCATTTTGAAGCTCGTGTGACATTGGCCCACTGACATATAACAATGGACTGAGCGATTTGCTATTTCATGTGGCACAAAAAATATCGTGTTTCTGTATATCACCGATAGAGCACCATTTAAAACGTTTACCACATAAAAATATGTAAAACTAACCAATGAGATGAAATTTTGCATCCGTAAATCGAATTAAATTAAAAAAAATTATTTTCTTTTGTCCAAGTGATATTTTAATCGCTTATAAGCACTCTTATAAGAAATTAAACTAATTCCGACTTAAATTTTCAAAAGTTATTCTTAACTGAATCCTGCGTATGGGCAAGAGAGACGGCGCGTGGTAAACACTATCTTTACCTTATTCTTTCTGCGGTGATTGCATCTGCAGCCAATATAAAAACATCAAATGGCATAAGTAAACGTTCAGTAAGCAATATTTTGTGTTGGTAGCTCCAACTCCGCCATAGGGCGAAAGAGAGAACTGTAAAACTTGTGCCATTCTTTCCTATAGGAAAATGGCAATACGCTCAGTCCATTGTTATAAGTCAGTGCGCGCAACCATTTTGCAGCTCGTGTGGCAATGCAGATGCTTAGCAGTACTCCTAATGACGGACTACAGTTCACGCGTCATGAGGAGAGAGCGCCAGAGCCAGACCAAATTCGTTTGTACGTCAACAGCACGTTATTTTGGTTGTCGGAAGCTCCCGGGTACAGTTCCACTATATGTACATAATCTCATGCCGCGAGGTCAAAATGAAGCACGGTATAGGGCGCTCGTGTAGCATTGGCCTAAAAGTTATTTTGATTTTTGCATATCCGTCTCTCCGTCCGTCTATCCATCCATCTGTCCGTCTGTGTGTCCTCACGATAGCGAGAGAACGCGTGTACTTAGAAAGCTGGAATTTTGGACATGGGCTTTAAAAAAATTTCGACTTTTTGACCCAGCCGATTAGAGAGGTCTCACCAGTGTGGTTATCTCTGATTGCCATATTGCCCATATAAATACTTTTTAACAAAAGCAAGTATGAATTACATGCTTACCATATAATTTATACTTGCTTCTGTTACGTGAACGTGTTCTTGGGAGTGTCCAAATATATAGTGAAAAACGAAGCTTTTGTATGGCAACCCTGCGAAGGAGTTGACTGATCGGTCCCATTTTCGAACTTAAATTTACTTTTTTTTTAAAAGCCAGTGTGCAAAAATTTCAGCACTCTAAATAAACGCGTTCTCGGACGGACGGACGGACAGACAAACAGACAGATAGACAAACGGATTATGAAAAAATCAAAATAACTTTTAATATAATTCGTGCGTGTCCAATCCATTTTGCTCTATCATAATTATTTCTATGCGTTACAAACGGAATGACAACTTATTATACGTTTTAGATTTTACGTATACTGCAAAAAATATCAGTCCTAGACGTTTTTATTGTACTGAAAAGTTCTTTAGAATATTATGAAAATTATCATAATCATTTTTGCTGTCCAACAAACCATTCCAAATATGCGAAAAACCACTTCAAAAATCAAACTAACTTGCACAGGTGGGTGACCATACGAAATTACATATGGGCATTCATCTAGGGTATTGTAAGAATTGCTCAGAGATAAATTCTAGCTTTTATACTTGGCTTTAAAAATTATGAAAAGCCATGTATAAATTTTCACCTATTTGTTAACGCATTCTCACACTATCATGGAAAGAACGAAATTCTTCTTAGCATTATGCATATAGTGTCCAATCTATATTACCGTTCTGATATTTTTTCTATGTGTTACAAACAGAAAGACAACATTATTCTACCCTATGATTTCATATATGGCATAAAAAAAAACACTAAAAGGAAGATTTTTTTTTATCAGATATAAAACTATTCATGGATGTACATTACGAAAAATAAAATCATAAGGCTCCCCACACAGCACAGATGTGTCCGTGGTATGTTACTGGGAAATCCTGTCAGGATATATCGATTGTCCGTGGGAAATCCCGCCCAGCCCCAGTTAATAACTTAGGACATCCCTGGGAGTGCCGAATGTCCGCGCTTCGGATGACCCTGGGTTATCCCATCACCTTCCCACAGGATTTCCTGAGGTTGTACACAGGCACATCCAACAGAGCACAAATATATCCGTGGTATGTTAATTGGAAATCCTGTTAGGATATATATATTATCCGTAGGAAATCCCGTCCGGTCCCAATTAAGAACTTAGGACATCCCTGGGAGTGCCGAAGTGTGGGAGACAACGTTTTTAACTTCTATTATTTATAATGGCGTACCACACAATCTCCACAGAAAAAATAAAAATAATTGTTTTTATCGGTAGGCAAAAAAAACTCAGTTAAACTCCAAAAACCATTTACTTCAGCATTATATATCTTATTTGCTATCTTAACTTTTTTGTTAAATTTAGGACAAATTTTCCTTAAGTTTAATATTAAATACCAATTATTTGGATGCTAAGATTTATTATTTGCTAAAGATGTTCAAACTGCCATCCTTCAGCTGCAATACAAGTTCGACATCCAAATCTTCCATTGTTGACAAATTCAACTGCTTGCATAATTCTGGAGCTCATGTTTTTGCAAAATTCGGTGAGCTATAATTTTAGATACTCCTGTGCTTTTCTGGATTGCGCGTACCGAAGTACTTGGGTCTTCTTCAACTGCTTGAAGTACTACCCCACACAGCACAAAATTACCCAGGGACATCCCCTTCTTGTCCCAGAGATCCCATAACTATCCCGGGATATACAGGAAGTCTCCAGTTTACACTTGGGACCTTATTTCTAGGAGTTATCAGGAATTTCCCATAACTTATTCCCTGGGATATCCCACAACTACTTTAGATGGGAACATTTGCGGAATCTTAGTTCGAATGAAATACTCTCAATATTTTGCACACAGAAACATACGATACGGGATGTATAGGACAATTTTGGGATCTCCCTGGGATATCCCACAACTACTTTAGATGGGAACATTTGCACAATATTAATTCTAACGTAATATTCTCAGTATTTAACGGGCAAATACACACGTGGTGTATAGGACGATTTTGGGGTATCCCTGGGATATCCCACAAGCACTTCACATGGGAACATTTGTAAAATGTTAATTCGAAATAAATATTCTCAGCACTGGGCAAGTACATAGGAATGTACAGGGCAATTTTGGGACAAACATAGGAAAGTCATTTTTCAACCGTCCAGAAGCTTCTAAAATATGAATCATTTTCTTTATGTTCTCGGTTTATCGTGGTTTTCTAGTACATTGTACATACATGTGCTCAATTATATTGTCGATTCTTTAAGCACTTAAGAGCTGAATTGAAATATTATAGGAGCGATTCCTGCATAGCTTCCTTGGTTTTAAGTCGTTTTAAAATTGCGAATGCTATGCGTCTGCGGGTGCTTTGTGCTTTGTATGTATATATATATGTATATATATATGTAATTATAGTATGAATATGCATTAGATTTTTGATTCTCCAATTCATTCTTGGTTTTTCGCAGAGTTTGTCATGGAGTTGTACATGGTGTAGGAAGAAGTTCCTGACCTTACGAGGACATTACTATTATCGTATTTACGTAAGAGTGACATGAAATTTGAATGAGCTTCCGCTTTTATTTTAAGTAATATGGAGATTGAGCTTTGCGATATCTGAAGAAAATTTATTTTCTTATTTTTGGTGCATTATTTATTATTGAAGAAATAATTATTTCTTAAAACAAAAATGCTTCGTATATATTTTTTATTTTATCCCTTTGTTGTTTTCTGTGATTTTGAATATACATATTGCACTACATAATGTATTATCTATCAAATCTCGTTCTTTTATATAAATATAAACCTTTGCAAAATAGGTAAACATTTTCTGAAAGTAATTTTTTTTATGTTTTTGTTAAGTAGGGCAATATAAATTTTTGTACTATCGGATAGATAATAAAATTAATTTATTACGACATTATTTCTCAATAGGATTGAAAAGCTTTGGAAGTAGAATGTGTCGAAGATAATATTCATAGATTTTGATATTGGAAACTATGACGGTCTGATGGATTTGATGGTAACATCACACCGATAATCTACAGACACTAAACCTGGAATAAAATGTGGTGGCTTGTACTGTAGCTGGTGCATATTTTCCTTTGTTGCGCTCCATTTAGCTTATTCGAAGTCAATGTTACAGGTGGTAGTTTAGCTATTTATTGTCATAAGAACTGCTGATACTAGGAATTTGTGTGGTTTAGAAAAGAAAAAAATTAGGTCTACATCGGTTACTTTAGTTAGTTTTAAGTGCTTGCGTTTCAGGGCAACCTACACTGTTTCCCACTTATAAGCTATGGTTCGTCAGACGTTATCGCCTTTTATATCCAATATTCGGAAAAGCTTTTTAAACCCTGATGAAATTTATAGAATAGAATAAAAAACGTTTATTAAACAACCTCAGCTTAAGCTACGTTACAACGTTAGAGGTACACCGAGTAGATAATAGGAATTTATATTGATCGAGTTGTACAAAAATTGTTTAGAAAACTAAAAAAAAGAAAGTAAAATGAACAGACTCATTGCAGTAGAGTGCTTACATGAGCATACATCAGAGTGCTTAAAGCTAGGTGATCTGAAACTTAAAAAAAAAAAAAAATAGAATGAGGCATGATTTGCAAATTTGTAAATTAGAGTGATAGTCTACTAATTTGAACAGGCGTGCGAATCTTATACATGCAGTTTTTGGCAGTACAAGCGATAACGTTGTTCTTTAAACAGGGTGCGAATATTACAGGTACAATTGTTAAAATTCGAGTGATAGCCTTCGACTTTGAACAAGCTGTGAATCTTACACATGCAATTCTTGGGAGGTCGAGAGATGACCTTTTACTTTAAATAGGGCACTAATATTACAGGTGCCATTTTCGGATGGGTGAGTATTAGCCTTCTTATTTAAACAGGGTGCGACTGTTACAGGTAATTTTTGAAAATTCGACTGATAGCCTTCTACTTTAAACAGGGTGCGAATGTTACAGGTACAATTTTTTGAAGTTTTAGGCATAATCTTTAAAGTAAAGGTTATCTCTCAGACTACCAAAAATTGTATATATAAGTTTCGCACCCTGTTTAAAGTAGAAGGTTATTACTCGAACTGCCAAAAATTCTATGTGTAAGCTTCGCGCCCTATTTAAAGTAGAAGACTATCACTGGAAATTCCAAAAATTGTACCTTGTCTTTTATTATATTATTGAGCCAAGCTCATGGGATACTCTGTGATGTAAAGCGCAGCATGGCAAGAAGGTAATAGGGAAAGGGATTAAGGATTGTGATTAGAGTGGCGGAGATGCTGATGTATGCCACTCTTAAATCTACGGAGGTCGTATGCCGGAGGAAAGACAGAATATAGTAGACTGTTCCACATTCGCACAGATCGGGATAAAAAAGTATCACGGAATTTTACACTACGGCCGAAAGTCATTTGAAGGCTAAAAGGTTGTGCGCGGCTTGCAGTTCGAGTATTACGTGCAAGAATCAATTTACAAGGAATCCGACTAGA
Source organism: Dioctria rufipes (assembly GCA_963924295.1). Lineage (NCBI taxonomy): Eukaryota > Metazoa > Arthropoda > Insecta > Diptera > Asilidae > Dioctria > Dioctria rufipes. The sequence continues at coordinate 167,698,713 of OZ002741.1, read as the reverse complement.
TATTTCATCGGAACATTGACCAAACATGTAGCGATAGAGGAGCGAAAGGTATCCAACTTTGCGACGGTGCACGAGTGAGTCGATATGACGAGTTATTGCCAAATCGCCAATGAGCTTGAAGGCTCTCTTTTGGACTATATCCAATGAAGCTAAGACTGTGCGACCAGCTCCCGCCCAGAATTGTATTCCATTCTACGTCTGAAGTATGTAGGATTTGTAGAGGAGCACTAGATTAGATAGGTTGAAATATTTCTTATACCTTTTCAGAAATCCAAGACATTTCGATGTTTCTTTGGCAACAGAGAAGATGTGATCTGTCCAGCTTAACTTACTGAAAGCATAATGACGTAACTCAGTGCTCCATAAAAAAAGGGAATTGAAAAATTATGATCTTGTTTTAAAGACATGAGACAACTTTGGGTTTTAGATGCATTGAATTCGACGAGAGTCATTTTACCCCAAGTGAGGATATTGGCAAGATCGTTATTCAATGATATAATCATGGAATCTCGTTTGACAGATGTGGCATTCCCTCTGGAATCCCCAAGAGTATCAAAGGAGTAAGCGAAATTAAGGGTACTAAAGGATAGTAGATCATTATTATTATATATCATTATATTAGAATTAGGAAGAGAAATGGAGAGATAACAAAGCCTTGCAGCATACCGGCGTTTGGGAAGTGACGTTCAAATCTAACGCAATCTAATACAACCCGTATTAGGCGACCAGCTAAAAGTTTTCAATCTATAATATAGAATTGGAGAAGAGAGACCAGCTTCATTAAATTTGGCTAAAATGAACGGGTGCCAGACTCTATCAAAAGCCTTTGAAATATCTAAGGCAACGATTTTGGACTCACCAAAATTGTGAAGTATGCGGTTCCAACGTTTCGTAAGAAAAGTCAGCAAGTCTCCAGATGAGCGTCCTTTCCAGTAGCCATATTGGCGGTCGTTGATGAGTTAATTGGTTTCTAGATACTTCATTAATTTTGGTTAATGACATATGCAGAAATCTTTGAAAGAATCGAAGTGATTGCAATTGGTCGATAATTTGAGGGATTTTTACCTCCTCCTTTCTTTGGAATAGGCTGAACGTGAGCTAGTTTCCAAGCAGTTGGAATTTTCCTGTCGAATAAGACAGGTAGAATAGTTTGCGCAAAGGTTTAGCCAAAGATCAGGCGCAGCTTTTAGCTAACAGGGGCGAGAAACCATCAGGACCTGCGGCTTTAGAGACGATGATCTCCTTGAATACATCTCTCGTACGGATGTATATTGGCACTTGTACACATCTGCAAGGGGAATGCAAGACAGGTGTCTGTGAGGTGGGGGCGATTATGCTGTTGTTGAGATCTGAGGTAGGAATACGGAATGTATTCACGCATGCCAAGACTTATAATGTTACTAAGATCTAATGTGCATTCATCAACATCCGTCGAAGCAAAACTGACCGACAAATCAATTTTTCTAACCTACTGATTGAGACTTTCCAAATCAGCATTTTTATAGTGTCAGAGAAGCCTATACTTATAGGTGGAGAAGTACATATGTTTGAGGTGGTAAATTGAGCCGTGATTAAACAGTAGTCTGAGTTACCAAGAGGAGAACTGACTGTGTTGCAATATTTGTCGGGGTGAGGTGTTAGAAACAAGTCAAGAAGATTAGCTCTATCTCCAGCAGCATCAGGAATTCTCGTTGGTATATCCACTAGCTGTTGCAAATTAAAAGACTCACAGAAGAGTTCTACGAATCGGCCCGTAGGGCTTGTGGTAGAAAAATATCTGAGCCATGGTATGTTATGGACATTAAAATCGCCTGCTAGGACGTTTTCGGAAGAGAGGGAGACAGAAAGCAAATGATAAATATTGTTGAAAATATTGCCAAATACGGATACCGTATGGTCATCAGACATATCAGGGTGCGATAAAGGAAACAGAAGTAGATGATGTATCTGTAAAGTTTCAACCTAATGCAAAGGTAGTTAAACTCTGAATTGGTGGAAGGGATATCTCTAAGGACGGTAAAGGCAACATCATTCCGCACATATAATGAGATCGCCCTTGGAGAAAGAAGAGGCACCAAGTTGTAATCAGGGCTATGATACTGGTTAATATCAGCATCGGAAACGTCCTTTGTTTCACTTAGTGCTAGAATTGCCGGATTTTTTTATTTAAGGTGGCAGTACACCGAAAACCGATTTGCTCTTAATCCGCGAATGTTACAGAAATCTAAAATTAAATTTTGCATGTTGAAGGCAAAATAAAAAAACAAAAAAAAAAAGCAAGCGACACACAACAACACAAATATTTGGACACCACCAGACACAATAATAGTTGCGTTATAGCATTTACTTCAGCGTAGTGGGCTCGATCGACTCCATCTGTCGCGTCATCGCTGTGAAAAATACTCACTGAAAAGCTGTAGAGAAAATATTTTCCTGGGGGTTCAAACTCCAGTTAGATATTATACATAATGTAGGTGCAATTCTGTATCGTGGGTGCAGTATACATCTGTCAAACCACTGAAGAGTTTTCCTATGCCCTCTGGGAGACTAATGAAGATGGTATGAAAATTGAATTGCTCACCATTTTTGAATATGGCTTTAAATACCTATTAAGGTAATCTTAAGGTCATCTGATTGATTTAAACTGATATAAATAAGAACCATGGTAAAACGATAACAAGATATGCTCCGACTATCACTTGATGAGTGTGATATCATTTGGTAACAGAAATCATACCTATTCAGTAGTAGTAACAAGTACATAAAAGTAAAGCACATCCACTTGGAAGTATTTATCTGCACTTTTAGAAGTAAGCAAATTTTAATGATTGTTTAAATATTTTTGAATTGTTCTTTCTATTTAAATGTTTTTTTGTTCTTTATTCCCTGTGGGAGCATAGGGCCTCTATATAGCCACGCCATCTGATTATGATTTATCCGCCCGAATCCGAGGCTCTGCTTCAGTAGTTACCCTAAAGATGAAGCAGCTATTGGGCGCTTATGCAGGTTTTTCTGACTGTTTTCCCAGATGTTTCCGGTAGTCGTGTTCGCTTATGTTTTATATATTATCTGACTCCCATAGAGTCCATTCCGGTGTTTGTTGCTGTTGATAGGGTAGGTGAGTGAGAGGAAGAAAATAAAAGAGGATGCAGGAAAAAAACGCAGGACCAGGATAAGGAGGGTGATTCTGTGGTTTTGTCGAACTTGAATGTCAAAATAATCGACTAAATGAAATGAACTTTTCTACTGATTTTTTCGTGTTTTTATTCAGGGCAGCAACCCTTGCATGACGTAGAATGAACTGAAAATGAAACTTCACATTACAAATTCAAAATAATATTTCGAATTTAAGCACTTGTAATGCTCTAATTAGGCATAGAATTTCCATTTACCAGTGTAAAATTTTTGTCACAACCTCTGGGAGCAGTTGTCGATTATTTAGTCGTGTTTTTTGACGTTTGTTCATCGAAAATTTATTATAGTTCATTTTGTGGTAGATAATAGTGAAGACACAAAATGAACTGTGTTGAAGAATAAACTCGACAAAATATGACAAAATTCACGACTAAATATAACGACAAAGAGCACAGGATCACCCTACAGGTTTGGCTCGAGCCCGCGACCACTGGGATGTTGTCTACACTAATGTAGACTTCTTTGAAGTTTCTTTTTTAAATGGAAATAACAACATTTTCACTGATTAGAATTTATTACAGGGGCTATATGTGCACATTATTTAAGCATGTAATAATTGGCGAGTTATAACCCCCATGAAAACGCGGATTAGGGGGCTTAGGTCCAACTCAATGAAGGATTTCAAACGCTTGGTTTATACAGGCCCACTCTGCCGAAATGTCTGCGTTACGAATAACTTGAACAGAGAACTTCAATTATAATTTCAGTTCATAAAAACTTTGACTAGATGTTGCGATGTTCTGTACAATTAATTTAAAGGCTCATCCAGGATGGAATGGGTCGCTGAGGATCCCGTGTATAAAGGAGTGTTGGGCGTAAGGTAAGTTTTCCCCCTTGACGGATAAATCACAAACCGATCTTAAAAGTTGGGATCAACTTAACAATCCAAATTTTATTCCAATAATTAAAAAACTACAAATTCGTGCCAGGACAGAGTAATAACTAAAATTGCGATACCAACCAAACACAAAAGACAAAATTCAAAATAAAACTTATTTGATATTTAACTTTGTTTTCTTGACCTTTATCCCTTATATTTTTAGGACTCCGAATGTATTACTTCTTAAAACGCGTGTCGTGCGTATTGTACAGTCCATAGCTCCTCTTTCTCTTTCCCCAGCTACTTAATGCTCGTTGAGATCATTTACTATTTATTATTGCTCTCTTAAGCCTGACCAATGTAAGCGTTTGATTACTATTCGCACTTCTTGTATTTGGAACATTTATTCAAGTGCGTAGCTCACCATAATTTATATTAAATACATTTCCATTAAATCAAGATTTCTATTGATTACTAAATACTTGTCTATATATTCAAGTTTTCTCCACTGGTTGTATAAATTCCTTAAGGCCATAAGCAACCTCACGGAAAACATGAAACTTTCCAGACGTGTTTTACAATTTTTTTGTACTGCAAGTGCAATATATCGTTTCATTCTTTTATATACATAGATGTTGCGCCTTGAGTCACTTCTGCACTTTATCGAAAACATGTAAAAAGTTAAAATGCTGATATTTTTTACAACTTTATTTCTTCATAGTTTGTACATATATTTATACGTGCAAAACCACATGGAAACTTTCCTGCTTTTAATTATTTCCATTTAATATGATTTAATTTCAAAATCTGCACTATGTTTCAGGAAACAATTATTTAATTTTAACCCAACATCTAAAGTACCCAGAAGCGAAGCGCTGAGTGCATCATAGTGTAAAACAATTTGGAAAATTGTGAAACTTTGGAGGACTGGTGAAATGTCAAAGTTTTGTCACGTTTACTTCACAACACTTCCATTTCAAAACTCCTTCATTTACTACAAACTCCTTTGTGCCATGGGAATTCGTATAGACTGTATTTCAATTAATGCATAATTTATAGGCCGATATGATTTGTTTGTTACTTCTATCTACCTTTTGTGCGATATTTTTCGATCTATTTAGCAGAGCTGAGAAATCAGATTTACTACGTACTTTTCAGAAGTTGTGAATGGTAAATTTATAATTTCGAAATTTTAATAAATTTGATGGATGTATGCCAATGCATATAAACATGGACTGCTTATACAATTTACGTAGATAGCTTGCAAGCAAGCGGGGAAAATATTCTGTTTATCAACTCTGCAACTGAACACTGAACAAAAACAAGGTTTTGGGAATTAAGTGCAATAGAAATGATAATCTCTCAATTTTTTTAGCCCATCATCTTCTACGGCTCCACGGTCTAGTGGACGGTACTGACGAGGAAATTTAATGTAGATGTGCTGTCAAAAATCTAGAGGGCCGCTTGTATGGGAATAACTGAGTTTTTGCGCACCACGCCCATGGCGATACTGGAGGTCATGCTTGACTTGTTGCCGCTGAACCTTTAATGCAGACGTGTAGCGGCAATTATTGCTGTCAGGATGAGGGCGGGGGTCGGTGGATGGAGGGGGTTTTGCGCACTTCAATATCTCCAGAAGACAGACTCTAGTGATGGGAAGTAACAGACTACCAAGTACATATCTTGACTTTTGGTGGGGGAGTCAATGCAATGATGCCTACCAGGAGTGACTGGGATGGGAAGGAGATGGTCGTAACATCCGTTATTTCTAATTTTACCTTTGGTTCCAAGATGAGTGCGGGCACAGGCTGGAGTCTACCCCAGAGATCTTCAGTGGCATGAGTCTTATACACCGCCTGACAAATACAGTTATGCAAGATCAGCCTAGAGGAATTGACTATAAGGCACAAGGTGACCCTATGCTGGGTACCTGACCATAAGAATATCTCAGACAACGAGATGACTGATGAGTTGAACAAAAAGGGCTCTGAAATGGATAGCTCCGCAGAGGTAGCTTATGTGATTATCCCAATTGGAGCTTTGAAAGAGGAAATTATCAGGGAGGCCTATCAAAAGGCAATCCTCCGGTGGACCAGCAGGGATACCTGCCGTATTGTGAGCCGATTGTGGCCTGCATGTGATAGTAAGAGAACATCGCAACTGCTTAGTGGCAGCAGAACAAATACCAGTAGGAGTCATTACGGGTCACTGGGCCATAGAGGACTATGCTAGAAGACTGGGTATAGCGGCGAACTATTTCTGCAGGAGCTGTAATAAAAGAGGTAGGATATTGCGTAGCTACTTCTTTTTAAGTCTTGGGGGCTAAAAAGTAAGGAGTTCAGATGTATCCTGAGTAATCTGAGAGAAGCGGGATGGATCTAAGTAAAGAGTCTGAGATATATACTGAGTTTCCTAAGAGAAGCAGGATGGATCTGGGGCGGCTTGAAATTTTATCTCATAAGGTCTAGGGGCACAATGGAGCCACTAGAGATCTAAGTGATGCAGACTAGTTGTCTAGCGGCACCCCTCTTACCTAATCTAACCTAACCTCTCAATTTGCTTACAGGAAGTGAGGTTATATCAAATTACATGATAAACACGAGCATAAATCATTCAACTTATTCACATTACTTAAATTTGTTTATCTTATTCTGTAATTCGAATTTATTTACACAGTATTTAACTTGTTTTGGAAGCATGTCTATACATTCAGGAGCTGAATCAACTGACTTTCAGTATCATTTCGGAGCTGAAAATGAATAGGAAGCAAGAAAAAATTAATCCATAACAACGGAAAACATACTGGAGGAACTAAAGACTTCTCAAATAGTGTTAAAGAAGGACTACAAGATTCTTGGAGCAAGAAGGTGTAAAATTACATTTGGAACTCTTGTGATTCTGGACTAAGGGAATTATCAACTTTTCCTTCCTTCACGATACAACAAAATATTGGATGATACCTTGAAAGGGATAAATACCACGGCAGATTTCTATGTGATTAATAAAGGCCCAATCGGGCGATCAAATAAAATTGAGTTTATCCAACATGAATAAATGTCAATATGTGAAACCAGTTTTTTTATTTCATTCGTCAAAGTGATTTATTAGTATCCTAATTTATTTTTAATTTTCATGATATTGAAGGTCGCATTTAATACTGCTACTCCAGAAGTTTATAGATAATTGAATATGAACCCAGAAAAGGACCATAGGAGACATATGCTCTGGATCGCTTTTGTTTGCGTAAAAACAGAAATGAAGTACATAATATTTTACTGTTATTTCGGACGAAGCCCACAGTAGATAAGTTTTGAAATCCTTGCAAAATGAAATTCTTGTATGGCAACCCTAAGGAGCAGTTATTGATTTGCCATATTTTCGAAGTTAAATTTACAATTTGTTTAAAAAGGCCGTGCGTAATATTTTAACTCCTTAAATATAAGCGTTCTCAAGCTATTGCGCGGGCAGTTGGATGAATGGACAGACAGATATGCAAAAATCAAAAGAACTTTTAATAGTACGTGTGGGTGTTCAATCCATATCGCCCCTGCAGCATTATTTCGATGCGTTACAAAGGAGTGACAAAACTTAGTATACCCTAGATTTCATCGGTTTTAGTTTTGATTTTTTGACTCGATACCTGTCTACCTTAAAGTGGGTTATATAATAATTTTAGAGTGAAGTTTCAGAGTAATTATTTATGATGTCAAAAAATTTGAGTTACTACTATTAGAGCATTTTACAGACTCTCCCAAACTTCAATACAATACATAAATATGTGGTTCATAACGCAAGAGTTGATAGTACTCATTTGCCAAACCAAAAAAACTTATGCCAGAGGGGCGGAGGCAAATCAACCATTTCGGAGCTACAGGGTGATTAAGAAAATGTCTAGCTTTTCACACAACAGCTGGTATCTTAAAAAGTACATGGTGTACGGTCATCATAATCGTATTGTATGCAGAAGTTCGTGACTTTTCCAGCTGCTGCTGCTCAACCAGTTCCGTATTCTACTCTGCTCAGAAGATATGGTGGTCTAAACTAAAAATTCGGATTTTCTTACTTTTTTTTTCTTTTGATTTTGAAATCTTTTTTTTTACAAAAAGGTGGTTAACATAACTGCTTTTATATAAAAAAATTAAGCTGTGGACTTTCCTCTTTAATTCGACCCATTACCACCTATGTACATCTATGTAGGTACTAACTGTAACCGTTAAAGAGTTATTAGCGCTTTACCTATTCAGGTCAATGAAGTATTTTGTTGCCCTGATATACTAAAATAAGAACATATTTCTTAAAATTTAATAATGTACCATATTTAATTAGTAAAATGAAATGGAAATAGTACGTGACACAAACGGTTTTATTATTAATAGGTTACAAAGAATTTAGCCTAACGAAGAAGATGTTCGATGTGTCGCCCGTGGTTTAAAATGAAATTAAACAATCGTCTTTTTACTGCTTGCTTTAGATTTATCACAGCCATCCTCTCATGTATTCGTAGGCCAACCTCTGTAATAGTTCTTCTCGACTATTGTGAGGTCTAAAATAAATTCTTTTTTCATCACTCCCAAAAGTAGAAGTCGAGAGGAGTCAGATCTGGCGACCTAGTAGGCGGTTTGTGTTAAGCGGACTATCTTTAAATAATTCTGGTAGCGAATTTTCTAAAAAATCAGAATAAATTTCGCCATTCACTATCTGTGGCGGAATGAATGGTAGAGCCAATGTATTTCCGATGATTCCAGCTCAAACGTTCGCACTAAATCTTCGTTGAAAAGAGGTGTCCCTTTTTGATTTTGGTTTTCTTCCGCCAAGGTATGAAAATTATAGAACTTGGTGATTCCATCCAGTAGCGGATTCAGCCAGGGTGCCCCCCCCCTGAAGATAAAAAAAAATTACAACAAATATTCTGAATTTTTCTAATGCACATTTTGGAAAATCATGAAAGTTTCTGGAAACGTTCAATTTGAAGCAGAGCTTATTCCGGTAAAAGCGATGGGAGATTTTTGAAAACAGCTGCAAAACTTTCGTTGATAAGTCTTCGACGTAAAGACGGGTCGTTAGAATATTATCGGCGGTTCAATATTTAAAGAAACAATTATAACTCGTAGTTGGAGAAATTCAACGATATTACACAACGGCAAACAAATCATTGTATATTGTATTGACATTATATATTGTATTGACATTTATTTTGGAAAAACAAGTTCTATTTCGTAGAATGCAATATTAGAATATTTAGCTAAAAAATCTAAAGGCAGATTGAGAGATTCTCGATTAGTATCTTAGAGAAATAGATTGGTCGGTCTGTTTTTCTTCGAGGGATGTTGATGAATGCGCATAACAACTTAGTGACTTGTTTAGTCTTGGCAAACATGAATACATTCCTTATTCTTACAGCAGGTCTCAAAAGTGGTTGTTGACTCCCTATATCAAGCTAATATTTTGACTGGTAGATTCGCTTAAAATTCTCTATTTAAGAGCCAATACACATTCGTAAAGCCGTAGTCCTGATGGTTTCTCAACCCTTGTTAATTAAAAGCTCTGCCTCATCGTTGATCAATGATCACTATTATGGCTTCCGGACTGGACGCTCATCTGGAGACTTGCTGCCTTTTCTTACGGAACATTCGAACCGTAGTCTTCACAATTTTGATTAATACAACATCGTTGCTCTAGATATTTAAAAAGTCTATAATAGAGTCTGGCTTCCAGCCCTTTTAGTTAAACTTAGAGCACTTGGTATCTCCTCTCCTCTTCTATTATAGATTGAAAGTTGATACCGGTTGTACTAGATGGGGTTTCACTAGAACCACACCCTATAAATGCCCATATGACCCACGGGTCCGTTATCTTTCCATTTATCATCTTAACTGTAATTATAGATCTACTTCCCCTTAATTTTAATCCCATCCATAGTTTCGTCTATGATATGGGACTCCAGAGAGAATCCATGAGATTGCATGATTAGATCAATGAATAACGACCTTTATTATATCCTCGTTTGGAATAAAGCGATTCGCAACGAGTTCAAGCCATCTAAGTCCCAAAGGTGTCTCATCTCTTTAAAGCAAGATCATAACTTTTCACTTCCATTTCTTTTGATGGAGCACTGATTTTCGATACACCATCATTATCCATTCTTGGCATTAAAATTTTCAATAGGCTAAGCTGGACACATCATATCTACTCTATTGCCAAAGAAGCATCGAAATGTCTTGGATTTCCGAAAATTTGTAAGAAATATTTCTGCCCATCGAGTTTAGCGTTCCTCTATAAGTCTTACACCAAACCTAGGATTTAATACAATTTCCATATCTGGGCCGGGGCTGGTCGCACAGTCTTACCTTCATTCCAAAAAAGAGCCTTCAAGCTCACTGGCGATGTGGCAATGATTTGTAATATCGACTCACTCGAACACCGCCGCAATGATGGATGCCTTCCACTCCTTTATGAAATATCTATTCTGATCCCTTGTAGAATCATTCCTACACGCAGTACTTGCGCTGCAAACCGCGCACATAATTTTACCCTTCAAAGCACTTTTGACCATACAGTAAAATTCCGTGATGCTTCTTATCTTGAGCGGTGCGAATATTGAACGCTCTACCATCTTCAGTCTTTCCTCCGGCATACAGTTCACGAAAGTTTAACGGTGACATACTCGTACATCAGCACCTTCACCACTCTCACTGTCCGTCTGTCCGTCCGTCCGTCTGTCCGTTTGTCCTTCTGTGCGCACGATAACTCGAGAACGCGTATACTTAGACAGCTGAAATTTTGTACATGGACTTTAAAAAAAATAAAATTAAGTTCGAAAATGAGACAAATCGGGCAACTCTACAAAAATTTTCCGCTATATATTTGGACACTGCCTGAGAAGGCGTAGATGTAGAGAGCTAAAATTTGGTACATGGTCCTTTTATTGTACTAGCAAATATAATTTCAAAAATGGACTAAATCGGACAACTCCTTCTTGGTGTTGCCATATAAACATTTAAGTTTTTTACGTATGCTGTGAAAACGCTCAGTCCAAGACATTTTTATTGTACTAAAAATTTCTTCAGAATACGAAATCCTATAATATTGGTTAATAATTTTTTCTGTCTGACCAACCGTTCTAGAAATATATGCGAAAAACCACTTCAAAAATCATATTTTCACAGAGGGGAGTGACCGCACGAAATTACATACGGGCGTTCATCTAGGATATCATAAGAATTGGTCTTAGACAAATTCTAGCTTTTTTACTTGTTAAAATAGAAAACAATAAACGGAATGCGACATCTGTTTAGGGTAAAGATGTTAATCATCCGTAAGTAAACCTCAGTTTCGTTAAAATTCGTAAAGGTCTTTAAGTCCATTTTGGTTCAGCCTAAATGGGTTTTATTACTAATAACGTCATTTATTCATTCGAGGGGAAAGCAATTTTTTCATTTGAACAGCCAAATCACTAATGGCCCCTCTATTGATCGAGAAAGAAGTCGTTGTATCAGCTGACAGTAACGTAGCATCAATTATGACCCAAGCGAAATAGCTGTGTTTAACTCAACTATTCCATAGGAAATCGATCGAAACTCGCACTGTCCTAATTCGGCCACCAGGAATTTCGTCCTTCTTTTGGCGAAAGTTTAGTAGTTATGAGGTAATAATTCTAGATGAATGGCCATATGTAATTTAGTAATGTCAAATCTTTCTGTAAATCTGATTTGTTGAAGTGGGTTTTCACATACATTTCTGGAACGATTCGTCCGTCATTAAAAATGATTATGACAAATTTCATAGGATTTCATATTCTGAAAAACTTTTCGGTAGTATAAAAAGGTCTAAGACTGATCGTTTCCCCAGTATATGTAAAAACCGTAAATTGTTATATGGCAATACCAAGAATAGGTTGCCCGATTAAGCCCATTTTTGATATTATATTTAACATTTTTATGAAAAGGTCATGTACAAAATTTGAGCTCTTTACGATGACGCGATCTTAGGCAGTGCCGAAATATATATTGAAGAACGAAATTTTTGTATGGCAAAACTGCGACGGAGTTGACTGATGTTCCTATTTTCGAACTTAAATTTACTTGTTTTCTTTAAAAAGCCAGTGTGCAGCACTATAAATGAATGCGTCCTCGAGTTATCGTACGGACAGACGGATGGGCGGACAGATATACAGACAAACGGATATGCAAAAATCAAAATAACTTTTTTTAATATTACGTGTGGGTGTCCAATCCATTTTGCTCTACCTTCATTATTTCTGTGCGTTATACACTTAGAATACCCTATAGATTTCATCTGGGGTATCTAATTAATTTTTTTTTCTTGCGGTGCACGCTGCCTGAATGAAAGGGTTTTGAAATTCTTAAAACTCGCCGATTTTTGGTCTGCTGAGTTACATCATCATAACTTTGGTTCTAATTATCACAGATGCATGGTCTTTAGGTTATCTGATGGATGAAAATGGTCTGTTTTAGGGAAAACTAACGCCTTTTATGAAGAAAATGAAGGATAACAAAAGTATCCTTTATCCTTGAACATCTCAAAATGTATTCATTTAATTTATTCTTGTTTTATTTTTAAATTGACGCTCGTAATGCTGTTAGTAAATTGGAATGGTGTTTGTAGGTTTTGCACAAGTTTCCATTGAGTAGTTGTACTTAACTGAATCTATATTCTATATATTCATTGGTGTATTTAACAATATTTGAATTATCTCATATAACGAGAGAGTCATGTTCAATGCAAATATTTCCTTTTGGTCCAGGTAACTCCGTAACAATGTTAAAACTAGGTGCATAAACCGACTGGCGAAAACTGACCTTTTCTATTTCGTTATTTTATCTTTTCCTATGTTAAACTCTGAATTTGTAGGGTTTTCCATATCACGTAAGCACTTATTTTAATCTATGTAGAATGCTTTTACATGTTACCCTCAATTTGTTCTTTCCGAATGACGTTACTACAGTCTTGAGTTGCAGTTGTGATACTAAGCTAACATACGTCCTCATCAGCAATAACCTCTTCAGAAAGTTTTCTTGCATTGATTTCGGGACATCTATTTTAGGTAGAGAGTACGTTCGTGACCGTGGTTAAATTTTAAATTAAAAATCTTTATCATAAATGCCTTGAATAATTCAGGAATAGTGGTCAAGATCGGGTTACCCGTTACCGAGTTGAGGGTTCCATATTTCTTTCTACATGACGTACAATCGGTTTACGGCGATTCATCCATCAGAAGGACATTTCTTAAATCTTATTATTCATGAGATTGAAGAGAAGAAGGTAGAGAGACTCAGAAAGGTGTGAAAGGATCTTTAACCTGTTAGGTAAAGTACAATTGCCTTCCCTTGTCCAAGTCTAACCGCATGGTGTAGATCTAGACTCTATACTCAATAAAACCTAATGGGTGGTTTTCAACCAATTTATAATTGTCAGTCTAGCTGCTGCATTGTTCAAGGAACAAGTGATTTTCTTGATCTAGCTCCATTTTTCAAGATTTAAAATCGTTGAAATGAAGAAGAAAATTCATACGGAGTTGTTTTACATACATATTTAAAAATAATCTACAGTTTTATATCCGCACTCTAAAATTATTGTGTTTTCAGAATGACTAATATTATGGACAAATGTACATGAAAAAATGTACGTACCTACATAAATGGGAATCCAAAACATTTGTTTCGTAGAAGAATTTTAATACAAGTCTCATAAGTAACTTATTGTTATTTTCAGGAAAATGGAAGATCAGTTCCTGATGTTACAGCTAGCCCTGGACGGGCACCACCAGGGCCGTTACCAACTAGTCAAATGCAGATTATGCCTCAAAGACAGGGTATCAAGGAGCCAGTCCTATTACAGGGAGATTTCCGTAAAGTATCGGGAATCAGTTCAGAGATATTCAGACAGATAGAAGCTGTTGAAAATGATCATGATCCAAGTACAGCTGCAGCACTTGAGGCAAGTATTAAAGTACAATTTTTTTTTAATATAAGTAGAGGACACCGGGGACAAAAGTAACATTTTTTGCATTTGGCCCAGCTGTTAAGTAACTAATAAAGATGCAATTAAATAAATTATTTATTCAGAAAGTTTACAAATTCCGCTATAAATGCAATTAGTTTTCAGTTTCTCAAATAAAGCTGTTAAAGAACTAGAAGGATTTTTCCTAGACACGTCGAATGTTACTTTCATCCTAGAGGCCTAGGACGAAAGTAACATATAGTGTAGACAAAAGTACCACTGTTTGTTTTAAGGAAATTTAGTGAAAAACAGGTTTAATAACAACAAGAATGAACTTTCATTATCAATAAAAAAAAAAAAACATATTAATAAATATTCTCTCCCTCTTTACTAAAATAAATTAAAAATCTATTATTATTGTTAAACTAACAAAACAGAATTCAAAGTTAGAGCAACAAAATATAATTCAGTTATAATATCAGCTTCAAATATATATTACAAACAAATACCTAATTATAAGAAATTATCAGCTTTACTTGTATTCTTAACACCCCGAGGTGTCGTATTACTTTTGTCCCCGGTAATAATTTTTAAAATAAATATATCATTACCTAAAAACCACACAGGAATTGTTGAAATTAAACATAGAGTTACAAAAACATTATTCAGGAATGCACAGGAAAAAAATCACCCCAGTACACATTAACTATGCATTTCTAGAAAAATACAAAATTAGAAAAAAATTATATGACTGGCACAAATATACAAATTCAGCTCTACAACGTGCAACTAATATGAATGCTCGGCTGAAACTTACTGATGTGAGAAATCACCGCCGTATGCATCTGAACTGTAGAGCAAAACTTCTCAATACGTTCGTACGCGTTAAAAGGCGGCATGTTACTTTCATGACGCAGTTACTTTTGTCCCCGGTCTCCCCTAAACATTTTTGCGACACACACCCTCACCACTTACTTTGACTGGCAAGAGTTTTTGTGAAATTCTAAATGTCAATTAAGAATTTATCACTCTCCATATTGTGGGCATTTGCCACGGGTTCAATATACGTCATATTGACGGCAGTATTACTTAAAAATAATATCGAAATTTAGTGGTTACTTAGTATATTACTTATATGATAGACCAGCAATGAGATTTAACAAAAGATGCAGATTTATTGTCCAATAACGTATAATTTTGAGAGAATGCGTGCCGGGCACTGACTTATAACAATGGACTGAGCGTATTGTCATTTTCCTATAGGAAAGCATGGCACAAGTTTTATAGTTCTCTCTTTCGCCCTATGGCAGAGTTAGAGCTACCAACAGAAAATATTGCATTCTGGAACATTTGCTTATGCCATTTGATGTTTTTATGTTGGCTACAGATGCAATCACCTCAGAAGGAATAAGGTAAAGACAGTGTTTACCATGCTCCGTCTCTCTTGCCCATAAGCAGGATTCAGTTAAGAATAACTTTTGAAAATTAAAATCGGAATGAGTTTAATTCCTTATAAGCGGTTAAAATATCACTTGGACACAAGAAAATACATTTTTTTAATTTAATTCGATTTTCGGGTGTAAAATTTCATCTGATTGGTTGAGTTTTACATGTTTTTTATGTAATCGTTTTGAAGGGTGCTCTAACGGTGATATACAGAAACACAATATTTTTTGTGCCACATGAAATAGCAAATCGCTCAGTCCATTGTTATAAGTCAGTGGTGCCGGGTAATCTCATCTCAGTACCGCATACCACTCTGGTCCAATAATCAAATAACTTTCTACCCAATATAACATAACAACTAAATGGGCGGGTATCTTCAATAGTGTTTTATATTAAACTATGTAGCTGGCTCGACAGACGTTGTTCTGCTCTTTCCGATAGGTGGCGTGACGAGCTTGATTTGTTCAAAGTCTGGATAGAAGAAGTCGTTGCCTCTATTGGCGAATAGGTAAGTGGACCGAAAAATGGTCGCACCAATGAGCGAAGAAAAATAAACTGCTTTATGTTTATAATTGACATTTATAAAAGTAATTTCAAAAACTGTAAATTGAAAACAAAGAATCATTATAAATGAAAATCTCAAATCAATATAATGATTTCATGCAAAATATGTCAAGATAGAATAAATACATCTATTTCATATTATAACAATTTTTCTCTAAGTACGAAACTTTAAGTAATACATTATAATGAAATAAATATTGATTAATTTTATATTATTCATTTTGTGTTTATCTTAACGCTAAATCTTGAACAATATGTTTTGTTAGTCCATCAAGTGCATAAAGTAAAAGGTTTGAGGGCACGTGAACACGCAACATATAGTGGTCAGTGAGAAAAACCTGAACTTTCTATATCCAATCCGCATATTATGGTCATTGTTTGGCCTTGCGACTAATTTATGGTCATAGCAAATGTTAAACGGATCGGTCGGTAGGCGGCATTAAAACATTATCTCCTCTGAACTTTCTGTTTAATATCGGCGCTTGAATTACATTTCCCATATTTTTATTTAATAACTAATATCGTTCCATTGAAAAGCCTGGGTAAGTAGTAAAATTATGGGTGAAAAAATTTTCAAACGTAAGTTATGTGGTGAAATTCCCGGGTCCAGGTAAATCGAGTGAATTCAAGAATTTTGGAATAATTTAGGCTTTACCGCCGGCCGTGTCAATTTATTTAAACGAAGTTAATTCGCAAGGCAATGTTCCTTGTATTTTGAAGTCGATTTTGTGAGCATGGACATTTTTAACAGCCAAAATCTCTCGTGCACTGAGTCATTGATGGTTACGATAATTATTGCGTATATTTGGAAATACACTTTCTATTAATACATTTTTCGAATAAACAATGTTGCAGAAATTTTCAAGCAATTTTGTGTAATTTCAATAAAATCAATTTTTTCATTTGTAATATCCAGCAATTTTTGGAAAATTCTTCAGCAGATAAACCGTTTTGAGGTGTAACACGCATGTTTATTGTGGGTTCAAATGTATGGATATTTCGCCACAAAATGGATGATTTTAAACATCAGCATACGTTGAACGTGCAATAACTGGTAATATTTGTTTGAAATGACCTGACAATAAAATTAGAGTACCTACCACCAAATAATGCCATTTAAATCCTTTAGGGTTCGATTTAATGCTTCCAGTGAATGGTTATGGGCCATTCATTGTACATTCATCCCAGATAATAATGTGACATTTTTGGAGTACTTTAGCCATGCCTGAGTGTTCTTGATGTTTACTGCATTTCATTGGAGTGTGAGTTTAATGGTAGCTTTAGAGCCGAATTGACTGTTCCTTCACCATTCAATAAAGTTGCAGCGATGCCAGATGAAGCAATTGCTAATGCGATGTTACATTGAGATCAAACTTTGGCATAGAAAACCTGTTTCTTTTGCTGCAATCGCAGACATAACTGTTTTATGCGTTTGACAATAATTGTTAATTTGTGGCAACAAATGAAACCGAATCGTTGCATGTAATTATTAACTAAGTCATTTGCTGATCGATTCCGTGAAGGCATTCCAAAATTTATGAGTTGTTCATTCGAGATGACTGTGCTCATAAGCAATGTTTCGTTATACTTTTCTGTCGTAAATTGAGGATTTGTGTCTTGATCTGTTCTTTGACTTCGGTGCAGTATAATTTGAATTTTGAATCTTCATATTTTACCCATAATTCAGTTGAATTTCTTGGAAAAAGTGTTGTCAACAACATGGCGAATAATTGAAGAATTTGATGTGAAGAAGTTGTTTTATCAACAAGTGTTGTATCCCAATGATTGTGACCTTCTAGCAATTGCAGTTCTCGGCAAGCGTCATAGTTTGTAGGGTATAATTTCCCATTAACTGTTCTAAGATATTCGTATGCCGTAGGTCCACGTACATTTATTTTTTGTAATTCTAAATAAAAGTGCTCACGTTGTTTTGTATGAACATGTATTTGCTGCAAATATTCCTTCATAAACAGTAACAACAACATCTGGATTTCGTGGCTCAACTTTTTTATGGCTTATTCCATGTAAAATATGTTGGAATTTCAGAGTGTTCTTGCGAGCTGACCGTAAATATTTTATTGTTTAAGCGCCACCTAGCGGATCCTATCCTATCCTATCCTGTCGACAAAACAAATATATTGTGGGAATATAATCTCAATCGGTCAAGTCGTTCAGAAGCTACACGATCACTAATAGAAGCATAAACGATTATAGAAGATTAGAAGGTTAATTGGAGTCATTTGTCGCATATAAGTTTTTCTTATCGAAACAAAAATAATTGGAATTCTAGAGGTCGTTTTATCATTGGGCTCAATGTTGATTAGAAAGTTGAGATGTTAAGATTAGCGGACCTATATACATATATATTAAATAACATAAATATATTTAAATTTTTTATTGTATTTTGTAGGCTGTTGAACGCCGCGGTGAGATGATAGTGCGCATATTGGAGCCAAGATGTATTGGTGGGAAACATGCAGTGGAAGCTGCACAAAAATTGATGTCAAAAGGTGATGCCAGGCATTCAGTTCAGGTATTATAAATTAAAATAAGAGGAGAAAATCAAATGTTGAAAATACTTTTATTTTTAATTAAAAGCTGGTTGAAATAGTGAAGCGACCTGGACAGACTTTGGGATTATATATCAGAGAAGGAAATGGAGGTGACAGAACTGATGGAGTATTCATATCAAGAATAGCTTTAGAATCAGCTGTTTATAACAGTGGCTGTCTCAGAGTATGTTATTACTTACAAATTTTAACATTATACATTTTTTACAATACAATAAATCGTAGGTAGGTGATGAAATCTTGGCTGTTAATTTAGTAGATGTAACGCATATGTCACTGGACGATGTTGTTATTATTATGTCAATTCCTCGTCGCTTGGTATTAGCAATAAGACAAAGGCGTGGCAGTCGTGGTGCCAATTCACCAGGTCCACCAACACTTTCACGTCCAGAACAGAAACCCCCTCCGGTTGTTGTTATTAAAAGGGATTTAAGAGAAGAAGACTTGGATGAACCCGACAGAATACCAAGATCTAGATCATCACGTGAAAGACGTACAGGTATAGATATTAACTTATGTTAAACTATTCGCTGATTATTACCCTTTCTCACTACAGGTGATGGTAGAGAAATGACAGAATCTAGGTCTCGTTTAGGACTTGGCCTAAATAATTACAGCCCACAGAGCGAACAATTAGATTTATATTATAATAGTCGTCCGAATACAATAAGTGAACCCCCTAGTTGGGGATACAAGCCTCCTCCACCACCATCTGTTATTACTGAACAGCCAAAGAGTCATTCGTTTGCTCCTTCGCATGCATATTATCAAAATGCGGGAACATTAGAGAGCTTAGCTGAGAAGGTTCATTCATTCTATCCAGGTCCATCAAGAAGAATGTCAACAGGAACGGGGATGGGTATAAGTCAATCGCACACAAGATTTCCTCGTAGTGGATCTGATCAACATTTACCTCGCGTGGAGTATTCTGATTATTCTTCATCCTTGGGAAGACATTCCCTATTAAGATCGAGCTTGAAGACTGGAGCTATAACAGCAGGAGGTACACTAGGACGATATGGACGGTACGAACCTCCAAGAACTTCCAAATATGGAACACCTCCAAGTGGATCCACACTAAGTAGAAGAGCCCGACCTACGTTGGACTATTCGAGTGATACAGAAGCTACAATAGGCCCAAGACCCAGCTACTATTATTATAATAGACCAGCAATAAGTAGCATACCTAGAGGTACCTCAGTTTTGGGAGGAGGTGCTGATTTAGCAAAATTTAATTCACTTCCTCGAGAAAGACCAGGTACTCGATTGGGTGGCATTCGCACTCGGATTGGCGACAGGCTTATAGATGACAGTGATGGAAACTTATCAGCCCCAGAGCTGCCGGCGCGACGCGATAGAGACCTTAGAAGTCGCATTTCTGCAAGTCCATCCATATTTACTTCAGATGAGTACAGAGCATGGTTGCGACGAGCCCCAAGTAGCTCTGCAATTAGTGAGCAAATGAGGCTGACTCGTGACCTCTTAATTCAACCTCGTGGTCATCGATTCTCATGTAGTGCGGAAAATATTCATGATGCATTGAAAAATGTAATTAGTGTCTGTTATTTTGTTATATTTAGAACTTTACGTCATTGTAATTTTTTAATTTTTCTTTTTCAGACCGAAAGTATTTATAGTAGCCGAACAGGAGCTCTAACTGGTACTTTAGACCGCCATTTGATTGGTCCGCGTGGTATCTCAGCACTTCCTGTGAGATCAATGTCTTCACAACATATAAGCGGTCCAGCGTCTATACGTTCGCCTAGCATACGAAGAATGCGACAGCTCTTGGAACTTTCGACAGGACCTACCAGCCCAAGCAGTATTTTAAGTGGCCATCAGAGCCCAGCACCAACACCAAGCGCAACACTACCAAGAACGCACAGACAAATTGATATTAATCCAGCAGAATTTGTTAAATACAAATTAGATAAACCAGTTTTAGACGTAGGTGGAGTATCTGGAATGTTATGGATTCATCTTCTGGCAGGTCGCGGTTTGCGATCTACTCCAGACGTTACACAAACGCAAGGACAAACGCGAGACTTGTATTGTGTTTTAGAATGTGACCGAGTGCACAAAGCAAGGACAGTTGTACGATCTGGCGACTTACAATTTGATTGGGATGAGTCTTTTGAACTAGATCTGGTTTGTAATAAACAATTAGATGTATTAGTTTATTCATGGGATCCTCAACATCGACACAAGTTGTGTTATCGTGGTGCCGTTTCGTTGGCTTCACTACTTAGACAATCGCCATTACATCAATTAGCACTTAAGGTTGAACCCCGCGGAACGATATACATTCGATTACGCCATACCGATCCAGTAACGTTATACAGACGCCGCGGGCTTCCAAGTTTACGAGGCGGTTATCCTCAATTATTTGGTGCTGATTTAGAAACTGTAGTAAATCGAGAATCAAAAGGTGCCCCAGGAAGTGCTCCTGTTCCAATAGTATTACGACGTTGCGTAGAAGAAGTCGAAAGACGAGGGCTTGACATTATTGGCCTCTATAGACTATGTGGGTCTGCGACGAAAAAGAGACTATTGAGAGAAGCATTTGAACGGAATAGTCGCGCAGTTGAATTGAGCCCGGAACATGTTCCTGATATTAATGTAATAACTGGGGTACTGAAGGATTATCTCAGGGAACTTCCAGAACCTTTATTTACTAGATGCCTATTTCAAATGACTGTAGATGCTTTGGGTAAGCAGATAAAATTTCTAGAATTTGTTTTTGATTTCTATATATCACTTTGCTCTTTCAGCTGTTTGCTTACCTGACGATCCTGAGGGAAATGCTAAATTGATGCTTAGTATCTTAGATTGTTTACCTAGAGCAAATAGAGTGAGTACTGTTTTATAATTGTTACAAGAAGAAGTAGGTATATTCTTTGTTCTTTGAAAGAACGTCCAGTTACGGTAGCTTTTTTTTTTTTTTTGAAAAATTGGCATAGTTATTGCAGGATTTTTCTTTATATGAATTTTAAATTAAAGCTAAAATGTAAAATTTCCAGAAATGTATTTCTAGTGCGATCTGTTACTGGTGGTCATAAATGAAAAAGGGGATGGTCGAAATGCACAAAAAAATGTATGGAGGGTGTAGGGTGGTTATCCTAATGGTTTGCCAGGTGCAGCATGAAGTTTTTCAGCTATATAGCATAACGTTTTTATTTGTATCTCCGGTGATCCGCAACCTTTCGACTTGAAGCAAATTTCCTGTAATGGGTAATATAATGCCCTTTCATCACATTCATATGCAATACCTTTCATATTTATTATTTTTAAGTATGAAAATAGATTTGTTTTTTAATTAAAATTTCCCGCCATTTTACGTGGAATATAGCTTCATTGCCATGTGAATTTTAATGCACTTCAGAATAGTTCCTATTACTTTAAAACGCTACACCATTTATTGCGAATACTGCTACAAATTCAAAAATAATTCTAAGAAACTTCTAAAACTGTTTGTATAAAATCATTATGCAAGTGAAAAATGCTGATAAGCGTACAACAACTTCACATTACTTCTTATAATATATTATGAATTTAAAAGAATTACCATATGTGCTCCGTTATTACTAAAATATTAATGCAACCCACTGAACTTTGTCAACTTACCACGTTCATAAGGTTGTTTGCAGTATCTCCGATCCGCGACAATAATTCCTCCATTGTATTCACTGGGTCTCAAGTAAATTTAACTTTTCACAACATTATGTTACTTATTACTAGAAATTTTTTCCAGTCGAAACGTTACAGATCCCCGATGTTACAAATAAAGACGTTATGTTAGGTAGATAAACACCTTCAGTTATGAAGATAACGTACTTCTACAACCAGTTAGATGTTTAAGTTATTAACAAATTAAGGCTTAAAGTAAGGAAACGATGCCGGATAGGTGTCTTAGCTAGAATGGGAAGAAGTAAAAGTGCTTATCTTGGTTTTAGTATAAACTTAGCTTTTATAATACATAGCGTTCTCAGCGTAGTTCGAAAGGTCCATTCTTTCCCAAATTAAACTGCCCTTTAAGTAGTACGATTACTTGAGGATATATAGTCGTCTCTCTATTATTATTTTGGTATGATACAAACGGCCTATTCGTCCTTGTCCAGGATTACCAGCCAGTCTTTAAGTTATCAGCAGAAATTCTTGATTAACCCTCCTTTTCTTCTTTGTGGTTCTTTGCCACTTATAATTCTTTTTTTGATTTCGGTAAATGCTTACAATTATATATGTATATATAGTTCATTAATAATATAATTACTAATACCATTAGATATATAAAAAAGAGATGAGAAAATTAGAGAAAAAAATTCCATAACATACCACTAATTGCTCTAGTTTCGGTTTCCTTGGGACTGCGGACATTTATCAGTTATTTTAGAATGAGGATCTTATCTGTCGGTACATGCGCCTTTCCTTTTGAGAATCTTGTAGTTCTTACATTGGATATTAGGGCTCTGCATATCCAAAATCAATACTAGATCGTTCGAAAGTGGGACCTTTGTAGCAACCATGACCGTCTTTACTCAAGTGGAGCTCTGGGCTCTTTAGGATATGGGGGCTCCTTAACAAAAATTATTTTCTAAAATGCTTTGAGTTACCAACAGGACTAATAACGTAAATTATGTTAAGGTCTATCGGGCACTGGAGACTTTTTGTTACGTAACTGTTTTGTCACCACCGTCAATTCTATAGGCTTTATTGTATGCTCGCGTTGACGAAACTATCACTGAGCCTTCACTGGTAATTTTTGTCGCCGCATGATGCCATTGTTTTAGGAGACTTTGTAGAGCTAGGAAGAAGCTTATGCATGTTGTTTTTAAATGTCTGTTGTAACGATAGTGTGAGAGGAGGATATAAATATGAAGTATTAATACAATACAATGGCTACTGAAAGTATACCATAAAAAAATGCCGAAAATTTAACAAATACTGGGGCAGCAAATACAGTCACTATATGTTACTTTCATTGGCGTAGCCAGCGTTTTGTTGTGGGGGGGCAGTAGGGGGCAGACTGACACAATATTGAAGAAGAATATTCTTCAAGCAAGTATTGTTTTTCAAAAATGTGTATAACTTTCTAAAACGTGAATCTGTGTTAAATCCAAGTTTCATTACATGAAACAAAATATTTCATTGATTACCGTTGTTTTTTCAACCAATGTATGCTTAAATTAAACAACAATAAAAATATTTCCTAAAAACAAGAATAAAATAAGAATAATTTACTAACATATAATTATATGGTTTTCTAAAAAAAAGTTATTTCAAATTCATGGTTCTAATAAATTGTGAATGTATCCCAATAATTGCCCTGAAATTAGAAAATTATTTCTTCAATAAAGCTGGAATTGGTCTAAGACCAATTCTTATGATACCTTTAGATGAATGCTCGAATGTATCTGTGCAAATTTGATTTTTGAAGTAGTTTTTCGCATATATTTCTAAAACGGTTCGTCGGACAGTAAAAATTATTGTAACCAATTTCATAGGATTTCATATTCTTTTCAGTACAATAAAAACATCTCGGACTGATCGTCTTCACAGTACCTGTACGTAAAAATCCTAAATTTTTATATGGCAACATCAAGAAGGGGTTGCGGGATTTTTTTTTATGAAAACGCCGTGCACAAAATTTCAGCTCGCTAGTCGACTCGTTCTCAAGCGGTGCCTAAATATATAGTGGAAAACCAAAGTTTTGTATGGCAAGGCCATTCAACGAAGGAGTTGCCTGATTTATTCCATTTCCGAACTTAAATTTCCTTTTTTTTCGAAAAGCTCGTGTGCAAAATTTCAGCTTTCTAAGTAAATCCGTTCTGGAGCTATTGTGAGGACGGACAGACATGCAAAAATTAAAATAACTTTTAATATTATGCTTGGGTGTCCAATCCATTTAGCTATACCTTCATTATTTCTATGTGTTACAAATGGAATGACAAACTCAGTTTACCCAATAGATTTCATTTAGGGTATAATATTCAGTAAACAGAATAAAGCGATGCGAACTACACTGTTGTTGTGTGCAAGATATTCGTTGTGGTTGTTAGATACGCTTAAGTGGATGAAGATACAGCAACGAATTGATTTAAATGTACTTTTATTCATTTTTAAAATAAAGAAGAAATATTACTAGAGATACATATTTACATATCCATTTTCTTTATATAAATGACGTACAAAAATAAACTTTAAACAGATTTAAATTATTCTTGCAGAATCTATCGCTGTTCAAACATATTCAACAATTCTTCAATAAGTTAATAGTGCTAACTTCAAAGTTCAATTTCTTAAATTCATACTAAATTCGCAAATAATTAATATTCCCAGTGAGATAGACGACATTTAAGCAGATCTGTATTAAATCATTAAACGCCATATCTATCGAAATATTTATTCGATTCGATTAATGAAACATATCCCTTGTCAGTTACCAACCCATTAAAACTAGTGGGGCATCTTCCTAGGTTGCAGATCTGCTGAATCAGCTCTTTATCTTCAGATTTGCAAGGAATGGTATTATTTTCTTGATATTCGGCATTCTAGGGCTATTATTCTTGGATCTTCCAATTGAAAATACATGCACGTACCACTCTGTCGGTTCAATTTATTTTCCATTTCTAAATTTTCAAGCATAACTGCATTAAAATCTAATTCGCACTGAAATCTTCTTGCAATTCAGCAGAGCTTGCTACTCGTCCTCCAACTCTAATAGGGTAAACAGGGCCTCCAATTTTTGCTAACAGCATACCTAAAAAGAATAATTGTTTTGGTAAAAGTAAAGTTTTTAGAAGCATTTCAATCCATACCTTTCGATGGATCCACTTTTTTCCTCAGTTGCATTTATAGTTCCTACAACTCCGCTAAACATTATCGGTTTCACAAATTCATCTCGTTCCTTAACAGCATTTTCAATTCCGTAAGAGATAGTAAAGCTCGAAATGACTACTTCACAAAATTTATTGCCATACTTGCTTCTACAATAATTTTTAGTGGAGATGCAAAGGACAGGAGATATTCAAAAATTCATATATATCCATCCATTAATGAACATAATAACATTTTATGGGCCAACCGATGATACAAAGATTAACAAGTTATGGCCGAATTAGCTGTGAATTGGTTGCTTGCCTACTGTGGCAACAATGGTCACAAATTTGTTCGTCTCAATTTCAATCTAAAAATTTCTATTTGGAAATTTCTTTGCTTTCTCACTAGCACATAATTAATAACTTTTCCCGAAGTGAATTAAACGAAGAAACTAATGGTTAGATAAATAATATAATATATTCAAAACGTATTTCAGTCAATAAAATACGAAAAACAAAAAACAAATTCGCTGAAAATGACATTGTCACTTCATGACGTAGCAACACAAAAAATTCCTTTCGAATCGGCTATAGCTTGTTATCTCTGTGTCATGGGCCAACCTACACATATTAATCACGATCATTCTGCTACATTTGTGCCCAGATGCATGTCATCAGAAAAATTTTGATCAACTTACAGTTATTGATATAAATAATAATTGTATCACAAATTCGTACCATATGATGATAATTGAATTATTATATTATCATATCGGTTAAGTCTACAATCGAGTTCTGGCAAAATAAAATTTTACACGGTCTCCAAATACATATTTCACATTAAAATTTCTGGTAAAATTTTGTCATATCTAAGAGCCAGATTTTGCGTAATGAATTTCTGGTTGTGTTGGTAGTTCATTTTTACATGTATTTACCCGCCATCCCTATTCTAAGCAAATTGTCAATTTGCAAAAAGGAAACAAAGGTTTTGTGCGGAGCATCTGTGGTAAAAAATGTTCTTTTTCTACTTTATTTTGAAATAATTCACATAATTAATTTATATAAATCTCTGCTTCTATTAACAAAAAAAATAATTTAGATAGTGCAGTTGCCTCAAACAAGATTTCCCTAGTTTATAATCCAATTTATATTTGTTAGCACTGACCGAACACCTCATTTCTGTTTTTATAATTGATATGAAGATTTTAACAGGCACTAGTGGCACTATAAAACTTTGCACTAAATAAAGTTCAAAGATAAATAGTTTTGAAAAGATTTGATTCGGTACTTGTGTTAAATTTCGCTAAAGAATTTTAAGTTGACTAAATCTGCTCACAAAACAAAATCACATTTGACAATTCTGCACCCAGCTTTGACAAATCTTTCCTCCAGCATCTCACTTACTCTTATTTATAATCTCCTGCTCTTGACAAATTCCGCTCATGTACACGAATTTTACACGATTCAACCATTTCTGTTTGCTCTATATTCTAAGGAGTGAGTTATTACTGCACGGCTGTAGCCGACCCGTTAAGGCCTTTTAATGTCCAGTTTTAATGATGTCGCCTTTTGGTTTGACGAATAAAGACAAAAAATGTGATATCGCAGATTTACATGCAACGAAACAGAGCGGCAAATTGATTAATTTTCATAAATAAATGATAATGACAAGTGGCGGAATTTTCAGATTTACGCTCATGTAATACCGCGCTTTTGTGAAAGCACTTTTTTCTGAGATATTGAAATAGGTCACCAAAGTTTGTTCCAAAGTTGTTGCTGTATAATTATATGTTATTTGAACAGAACGTGCTTCTGTTTACACGTTTTGCTCTAAAGAGGGCGGGTGTTATCAGTATTAGGAGATCGTGGGAATTCCATATTCTGGCAATTTCTGCCATTAAGATATTGAAAAGTAGTAAATTAATATGTAGTAGCACTGATTACTTTGCGCCTACTTGCTAATGTACGTTTATAGATATCTCTCCTATATCAATAAAAATTAATTAGTTTTCAAGAGTTACGTGAACTGAACTATTCCTTTTGGTGTATTTCTTATGCTTTTGGTACCTAGGATAAAAATGGTCGGAATTCGCATAATATAATAATTTGTGGGAAAAGTCGCCATTAATTTCCATTTTCGAGAGAATTTTACCGCAATAATCTCCCAACGCTACTGTAACTCATTCTCTGATGGGCTTGGGAAAATGAGAATTTTATTTGACTGATAGACATTTAAAATCTTTTTTCAGTACATTGGCCAAAACGACATTTGTTTTTTTCTTAAAAAATTGAGGTAGAGTAGATATACGAAAAATTCATTATTATGAAAAATTTGAAAGGATTTTGAAGTTATTCAAAATTTTGCAAATAATTGAATAAAATCAATTATGCTTGTATGTATATCTTGCTACATGAAAGAAGAATGAATGAAAGAAAAAATTGCAAATTTTCAGTAATAATTGCTTCGTATTTCTGTGGGGGGGGGGGCACGGAACCTACACGGGCTTCTCTGGGGGGAGCATTGCCCATCCGTGCCCCTATCTCGCTACGCGCATGGTTACTTTATGTGAAAATTTGCTGCCATGTAGAATAAATCCTACGGTCTATTTTCAGAAGCCAAACTTTAACAGCTAAACTAACTTGTAATAGGTTGTCTTACTGGTTGAAAAATTGGTCATCATTAGGTCTACTATCGTAGGCGCTATTGGGCCCCATGCATCGAGGGGCTATGCACACATGCGTAACGATGGCACTGGCAGCAACCATACTCCAAACCTTGGAAGCTATAGCTATACTTTGTGCCGAAAATTTGTTCATTTTACATGTTACTAGGAATGTAACTTGCCATCCATTATCGCGATATCCGATATATCGTACGATACTTTTAATTGTTATCGATACAATAATAATATCGTACGAGAAATATCCATATATCGGATTTCAATCATGTAACTGCAAATTTGACACATCTGTACGTACACATTGAAAAAATCCTAAACTGAGACTGAAATTTGCTTAAGCGACGCATTGTGATACTCTGAGCATATTTTATTAACAAAAATTTCTCCTATTAAGCGGGGGAAAGCTTTGGCGATTGGATATACTTTGAGCGACTTTCTTGAATGAAAAGGTGGACCTTTTGGTGCTGGTGATTGTGCGAAATCAATGCGTCTTGGAAAATGACTTTCTATGAGAAAAATGTTCACAACAGAGCAGTCATGTCCCTGAACGAAAGAACGGAAAAAAATATATGCGAAATGTAGTAACTGGGAAGAGTACAGCACTCGATAGTACTCCCGGCGAGACCACTTTTCCGCTCGTGATTGTGCGAAATTGATGCGTCGTGGAAAATGACATTCTATGAGAAAAATGCTCACAGTAGAGCACTAATGTCCCTGAAAGAAAGAACGGAGAAAATATATTCGAAATGTAGTAGCTGGGGTGTATTTGACCAAAGTGCATGAAAATGGTTTTTCCGGCGACAAAAACGTCCCGAGAAAGTTTTCTGAATCAGGAAAAGAGTACACCTCTAGATAGTACTCGGCCAGACCTTTAATTTGATTTGCAATAACATAGCATGCATTGCAGTATACTTCACTTTGTTCCAAATTTTGAGATGCCAAGTTTTCAACTGCAGCCCTGGCAACATACTAATGCTAGAGTGCAAGCAAATAGTTCAATTTTAGATATTGTAAGTTTTTTGATCGGAGGGCTGTGCAGTTCTTTACCTGAGATTTGGGATGAGAATATAATAATTTAGTTAGGTGCTGTTAATTTGTGATACAGTTATTATTTATATCAAAAACTGTTACTTGTTTGAACATTTACACAGTTAATTCTACACGGAAAAAAATTGTGGAGAAAATGTTAAATCACAAATTAAATAACATTAAACTGACTGAAGTAATACACGTGAAATCATAAATTAAATATAAATGTGCAAAAGCGCCAAATATTAACGGGTATATCTGCCAACTTTTCCGTGCGAAATAATTGTCTGGCTTTATAAATCGCTACGGAAAAATGTCTCCACTTCATATGAGCGCCATCTGCATTTTTACATAGATTTTGTATAGGAAACGAAATTTTCGATTGAACAACGTACCACGCTTAAGGAAGGAAAAGGAATACAGTGATAATTATTGTGATAGAATTGAAGCGTGTGGGTTGCCGCTTTAAGATGTCCCAATAAATTTAGCCGAAAATCTAGTGGATTATAAGAAAATCTTAGTCGAAATTTAACTGATTTTTTAAGTAGATCTAGCCTAATCTCATAAAAAGATTTACCAGCGCTGATCGGCTGACAGAAATACGTATTGGTTTTTGTTTCCGTTCCGAAAATCAGCAGAAATTGAAATATTGAATTCAGGCTTCGGCCCAAATAAAAATTCGGAGAGGAAATATCGAAATATTTGGATAAAATTATCGATATATCGGCTAATTGATAATATCGTAAACATTCCTACATGTTACATCTTTTAAGATCTAGGAGCAGTTATTTAGCAACGTTATTTTCTACACTCCAGAACCAACCGATAGGAGTGACCGTTGGTGTGTCGTCAGGAAAAGCATGGGTCTATATACAAGTAAGCCCGGTGATAATGCCGTTAATGATACTTTTTTACACACCGATAGAGTTTGATCTACTTTATTGCAGGCCACATTTTAGCTTTTCAGTAGAAGTTTCACAGTTTGCTAGTTTTTTGAAGAGTTTCAAATACTGTTGAGCTATTTGGAAGATTTTATCTTCTTGAAGATTTTTCATTCTTGAAATAATTTATCGTTGTTTATCCGTTTCTGTTTACAGTAGTTAAAATCAAACAGTAGTGCATCAGTTAAATGGACTACGATGAATCTACATACTATGAACACATATAATATGAAAATTTGAAATTTTTAGTTTATAATATTTCAATAGAAGCTTAAAATGGATTAAAGTTTTCTCTCCCGCCTTTCAATTCAATTTATATTGGACAGAGTTAATTCTAACCGTTTTATAATCCATGTCGGTGTACAGCAAGGTTCTGTGTTCTCTCCTACTCTCTTCTTCAATTTTAGTAATGATCTGCTAGTTGTCAATTTAATGCTTCCAAGTCGCAATGTTGTATGCTATTACTCAAACGTACTCCAGCACCCGATCAACCCATTTCCGTCGATGGAGAAGATATCTAGAGCTCGGCATCTCTTGATATCTTAGGCATTGAAATATCAAAAAATCTTAGTTGGTCCGATCATATTTTGGTATTGCCAAAAATGCGTTCAAATGCCTCTTGGCTTCTTGCAAATGTTGTGAATATAGATCAATCAATTCTTGTTCTGAATATAAATAATTATTAATCTATGTGAAACAAGAATTGGTTGACATCGCTTCTTGACTAGGTCATTGTTGTGTGGCGAAAAGCAATACCTTACACAATAAATGCAAACAGGTCATGCCTAAACGGTGGCACTGTTAAAATTTGCAGTGTATCGCGTACTGCGAAATATGCAGGTGACTACCGGCTAGTCATAGCGACGACCTGGTTTATAAAATAAAAAAAAAGAAAGAAAAACAAGGAATGCGCGGTGGCTGAAAATGCACGAAAAGTTCAGTTCTTTGGATCGAATCGAAGAGATCAAATTACAGGATGAACGCGGTGAATTGTTAATTGTACGTACGTATACATATATAGTCAAAAAAAGTGTAATTTGTTAATATATAGAATGATTCACGTATAATAAAAGTAACGCAATAAAAGATCAAGTGAAGTGCTGTTATTACTGCTCTGTTACATCTGCTCAACTGAACCCGATAAGACGCAGATCTCAACACAAATATGAAGAAATACAATACTCCATCACACTTGGCGCAAATCAACAAGTCCCATATTAGGCCCAGATTAGAATAAATTCCCATATTTGGGCAGCGGCTTGATACAATGCATTGTACGCGTTAGAGAAAGTCCAAAAAAAGCTTACCGGATTATTAGCAATGACATATCAATAGCAACTCTTGATTCACTAGAGCGTCTGCTCGGACGAAATCTCTAGCCTGATCCATTGTAGAATTCTTGCTATGTGCACCACACGAGCTGTAACTCAAGCTGACCCTCACATTCTTGAAGTCAGATTCGGCCTTACTGTGAAATTCTGCGAATCCTTCATAAGCAGAACAGTACGAATGTGGAACAGTTTGCCATACTTTGTTTCCCCCCTTAGCTATGAGCCGCAAACATTCAAGTGGAACGCAACAGTCACCTCCTTGGCTCAACCCAATAATCCTCAATTCACAACCCCTTCTTTCTGTCCTACCAAGGCTGTGCTACGGCATCATAGGGTATCCCCTGAGCGTAGGCAACAGCATAAAAAAAAACTTTCTGAACTTTTATTTTTCGCACCGTTTACTAAAGAATATCCAGTAAAAATGGTTTCAAAAGCTTGCTCACATAAGAAAATTATGTATGTGGACTCCATTATTATTATACCCTAGATGAAATCATAGGGGTATACTAAGTTTGTCATTCCGTTTGTAACACCTCGAAATAATGATGGTAGAGCAAAATGGATTGGACACCCATTCATAATATTAAAAGTTATTTCGATTTTTGCATGTCCGTCCGTCCGTCCGTCTGTCCGTCCGTCCGTCCGTCTGTGCGCACGATAACTTGAGAACGCGAACACGTAGAGAGCTGAAATTTTGTACACAGACTTTAAAAAAAAAAAGTAAAATTAAGTTCGAAAATGAGCCAAATCGGGCAACTCCTTCGTGGGGTTGCCATATAAAAATTTCGTTTTCCGCTATATATTTGGTCACTGCCTGAGAACGCGTCGACGTAGAGACCTGAAATTTCGCACATGATGTTTTTACTACATTAGGAAATAAAATGTCAAAAATGGACTAAATCGGGCAATTCTTTCTTGGTGTTGCCATATAAAAATTTCGGTTTTTTACGTATACTTTGAAAACGATCAGTCCAAGACATTTTTATGGTACTAAAAACTTCTGCAGAATACGAAATCCTATAAAATTGGTTATAATCATTTTGTCTGTGCGACAAACCGTTCTAGAAATATATGCGAAAAACAACTTCAAAATCAATACTTGAATAGATCGGTGACCATACGAAATTTAATACGGGCATTCATCTAGGGTATCCTAAGAATTGGTCTTAGACCAATTCTAGCTTTTTTACTTGTTTATCTTATAAGTACTGTTACGAAAGCTGAAATTTATTAAAGTGAAAAAAATAAATTAGTTCTAGTTTCGAAATATTGATTTTAAATTGTCGTAAATTTAGAATGGGAAAAGCAGGTTTTCGAAATACAGAAATACAGTAAAATATCATAAAATTTATTAATCACCATGTAAATTGGTAAGATTTTATTTAACCTCCAATCAGACAATTTCTTGTTTTGCTTTAGGAGAGGAATCACAACGCCGAATTTAGTCATGCTAGTGCGGGATACCCTGAATATTTAAATTTTTACTAACCTTATGATGAGAATAACGCATATCTACGTAAAAGTTGAATTAAAACATTTTCAGTATTAGGCCCGTATAACAAATTTTGCGTTAAAAAACAGTTCCTATATGTAGGTTTGACAATCATCAATGTAGTGTGGTTTCAAGACTTGAAATACCATAATTTTGTATTATTCCTATTTCAGGCTACATTAGTTTTTCTGTTGGACCATTTGTCTTTAGTTGTATCAGCTTCAGAACGAAATAAAATGTCAGCACAAGCTTTAGCTACTGTAATGGGGCCGCCATTAATGTTGCATTCATCGAATGCAGCTCCAGGAACAGAAATCGATCACGCGCAACCAATAGCAGTATTGAAATATTTATTACAAATCTGGCCTCAACCCCAATCATCAGGTACTGTTTCAGGTAACGTAATCAAGTGCATTCACATATATTTGAATTTAATTAGGGACATTATACATATTAATTATATATATGGGGTATTCAGTAAGTAGGTAAGTAGAGTATGCCAATGAATTCAATGGAGTATCAACAGTTCGTTCTGGACAGCCCCCTAAAATCACCCTAAAATTGTCCTTGTAAGGATATCGCAATATCAACTTGAGCTCTTGTTCCAAAACCTTTTTAACGAATATATTCAATATATTAGAATTTATTGTCAAATACTTCAGTTATCGAGCCTTAAAGTTGAATTGTTGGAAAAAAATAAAATAAAAATTCTTTATTTTTACACCAAGAACATATACTTTTTTTTTTAAGTGTGACCGGTAACAGTTAGAAAAAAATAATTAGCTCAATATCTGCTTCCGTTCAAAAGTTATTAATATTGTCATATTATGCGAAAAAGTTAAATTTACAAAGCAAATTAATGAGTATTTCAGTAACTTCACTCCCGTTAAACGTAAAGTTTGGAAACTTTGATTTGATTTAACTGGATTGATTTTAAGCGGGGGAGGCTAACAAATGTGTGATCAAGCCTATCTAAGAAATCCAATGGCATACTCCTTTCTATTTATTTACGGAATACCCTGCTTATTATTTAATCATATGTGTAATAAAATTACTATTTGTTTACTTATTATTTTGAAGCCCTTGTGTATATGATTAATTCAGAGTGGTATGTAGACAGGTCGACGCGGCGAGCCAATAGGGCAGCGTGGAAACAAAGTCAGTGCATTGCAAGTGGACAAACTCCATCAATCCAGCAGTCATATCTCCCTTTCAGCAATCAGCAATCAATCACAAGACCAACATCTTCTCTCAGTCACTCCCAGCACTCATCAGTATCAATTAGTAGTGGGTCAGTCAGCTCAATCGCCTCGAGTCTCGCTACAAGTGGGCCAACAGGTAAAGGTATATATATGATGCCATGAAGTATTAACAATAATTATTATTTTTGCAATCACCTTCCATTTTTAGCCCCTTCAATCGGTGGTCTCAGCGGACTTGGGAACGCAAGACCTATCGCCACTGCCCGGCACACCCTCCCCAGGCAGTAGCTCAGCG
Source organism: Dioctria rufipes (assembly GCA_963924295.1). Classification (NCBI taxonomy): domain Eukaryota; kingdom Metazoa; phylum Arthropoda; class Insecta; order Diptera; family Asilidae; genus Dioctria; species Dioctria rufipes. Next base: position 167,664,372 of record OZ002741.1, on the reverse strand, counting down.
TCGACTGGATCCGGTTCGGGCTCAGGTAATTATTAATTTGTTATATTTACTGTGTTTAATTTCGATTGCGTTTGAATACTTTACAAAATATGTTTGATTCATTTTCATTTAGGTACTGATACGATAAAACGAGGTGCTTCTCCAACAGCAAGCATAGTTTCAACTTCAAATGTAAGAATACACGAATCCCCGAGTTCACATTTCATGAAACAGGATCAACTTGATTTTACTAATAATAAATCCAAGGAAAGCAATATTGAAAAATTTCGAAATGGCAGTAACAATATTATCAGCTATGGACCAAGTATTACTACTTCAGACACATTTCCATCCATAAAGAGTGTTCTATCTTCTACAGCTATTGAAACATTATCACCACCAATTAGAGTATCAAGCAGTCCATCTCCACCAACATCGCAAACGTTGTCACGATATTTATTAAGGGACCAAGGTTCCTTTGTGGCAGGCTCATCAAACTCCACACCGCAATCGCGAGATTCATTATCAAGTATGCGTTACACCAATAATAATCATATTAGAAACATAACAAGTACTTTAAGTAAGCAATTACAATCATCAACAACATCGGAGCCAACTAGTAGTACATATAGAAGTCAAATAAGTAGTAGCCCATCTTTAGGTACCTATCATTTCCCATCCTCTAGCATAAAATCTACTCTAGAAGAAATGACATTACCCTCAACGACTTCATCTGAATCATTACTCTCATCAACAACATCCTCATCTTCATACAAGGTGTCTTCACCGTCTAGACAAATAAGTAATACATTAACTTCAAGCGTAGCTAGAAATTTATTATATCAATCAGACTTGAATAATTATTGCTCTACAAAAAGTCAAAAAGAGCAAACAAACAGTTTTGCAAGCCCAGACCCATCAATAATGAGCCAAAACGGGTCTCAAAGTAATAATTCAGTGAATATATATGGAACATTACCAAAAGCATCCACATCCGTTTATCCATCTAGTTATGCACCATCTTCAACGGCTACGGGAACTGAAAGTGCAATGGCAGCAGCTACATGTGGTTATGAGTTCTATACTAATACTAGAAATTTATCTGCAATTAGTTCGACATCATCTGGCAACAATTATCATACGCTTGGTTCGTACAGGGTGCAATATTCTTCGACAAATCCATTTCTACCAACATTTGACCCACCACAGGGGGAAACAACATCTCCTACTACAACCTTGAATTTAGATACCAGAGATAATGATAAGTACGAAGGTGATTTAAAATAAAAACTAAAGCAATTTTGAATTTCTTAAGAAAAGAATGCAGTCTGAAAAACCAAAGAAGCTCGTTTTTTGTATGAAATAACACTAATTTTTTCCAAAAGTTCAAAAATATAATTCACTAACTCTAAAACGCAAAGAATGATATTAATAAATATTAATTAATTAAAACAAATCTAAATTTTTTCTAAAATGCATGCTTTTTTTGACATGATGCTCAGAGAGTTTAGATGTTCGATTGTAAAGATTCACAATACCTAGAACCAATTTTTGTATTAAAAATTGCTGGCAATTGATATTTTGTCTCAGGCATATGAATACAACTCTGAAAATATCAAGCAAAAACTTTGTGCACGCAGAAGAACCTGTTTTCTCATAGGGGAAAAGTGGAAAAATGGGTAACGGGTTAAGCGGTAAACTAATTCGGGCGGAAGTATTAAGCTATAACATTCTTTCTTTAATTGATAATATCAGGGCCAGATAAGATAATAAAAAGTAATATTGCCTAGCCATTTTACGAGAAACCTTAATAATAAATTCGTATACTATTTGATTAAAATTATACTTACATAAAATTAAGAAAAAACTTATATGTCGAGCTGCTGTTACAATAATTATAAAACAATAGAAAGAAAGAAACCTCTCTGATAGTGCCGACTCCCATTTTTTCTGAAAAGGGAGCCTACTCTCTTCTCAATAGCGAGCTGCCTATAATTGTCAATTTTTACTTTGGCAGCAAGCACTTTTCCACTGTTGTGTATCTTTTAAAAAAATAGGTGTCATTTTCATCCTCATTAAAAAAAAAAAAAAAACCAAAAAGATCAGCTAGAATATCCAAATAATTTTTTGTTTTAGATATTCCTCTGTTCGGAGTTGTCAACCATTTGTAGATATAATTTTCGGCTACCTTTAAACTAGCATCTTTAGGTTGCTATGAAATTTATTCTGGCTTGGTATAGCGTGCAAAAATTCTTTCACGACACCTCGCATAGTTTAATATGACAAAATCCATTCCATTACTTTATTTTAATGTTAGAATGGATGAAAAGTCAAGTGAAATATAATTATTAATACTTATTTGCGAGGTGCAGCCAGGAGAGAAAGAATCCTGCTTGGAGCTGTTTTTCTTGAAAAAGTTCTTACGGCATTTGAATTTTATATGTTGACTTGCAAGGAAACATTTTTTTATAACAAATCAAAAAGTCCACTTCAATATATCGAATGATAATTTTTAATATTTTCGATATTAATTTTCCGTTATTACTGGGCATTTTACAATTGTTTTACATAATTTGAAAGGCACGGAACACGTAAGTAAATAAAAAAGAATTTTAGCTGTAATGCTGTTACTGATAAAGTGTTGTAAAAAGTAATTTGACAATTTGTTAACCAGAAGGATCGGCTTGGCCTTTGTTTGAATATTTTTGTAATAATTAATAATATATATTATAATAATTTTGAAATAAGTGGATTTATCAACATAGGAATTGCAGGGCTTAGTGCAATAAGTTTATTATTAAAAACTGAGATAAGGATACTAATAGATAGTGTGCATCATTCTCTTTCATCCGTAGACAAGAGAATAAAAACTTTCGAAATACTGACAATGCTGTGACAGATCACATTTTCAAATTTAAGTCATTCACTGACATTGTTTCGTGAAAAAAATAATTATATGTCACAGTTCGCAATTCATTTGTTGACAGTTGAGAGCACAAATAACAAAATTTTGACAGGTAAAAACAATACTAACTTCACTGCAATTTTTTTCCAGAAATGCTACAAATTGTCTGTAACATTGTTTTTTTTTCCATTGAAAAATTTTAATTATGTATACTGAAATTTGAAATACTGGAATTTGAAATTTTTATACTGCTAGGTGGATATCAGATCTTTAGAATAATTGCACTGGCATCTGCAAAAAAACATGTATTTTGAGTACAAGGCTAAAATATATATATATATATATATATATATATATATATATAAAATAAAATATTTCATACAAAAATCGATAAAAATTGAAATTACTGCGCAGAAAATGTCTTAGTTTATTTGACGAATTGTTTTTTGAGAAATTATGTACATATGTACATATTTAGTTTGCCTTTTTTCTCAAACATAATAAACAGTTTTAAGGTTTTTGATAATATACAAATAAATACATACATACAAGACAGTTTTGCTTTATTTTTAATATATACCGTACTTTTTATACAGAAAGTGACAAATTGAATCAGTATTCGAAAATAATAGAAAATATAAACAATGAATTTTTCAATAATTGTAGTATAATAGTTAATACAAGCAGTTGAAAGGTTGTATTGTTGCAAAAATTCATTTTAAAATTTGAATACGCATTTTACTCATCATAATCGCTGTACACTTTTTCATCGTCTTCTATCACAAAAGTGACCAATGTAGGATTTAAAATTAGGGCTATCGGGAGTTTTGTGTATAAGCTTAAACAAATTTTAATACTATTAAAACAAAACAAAAAAACAAAAAACAAATATTTATCAAAGCTCTTTTGATATAGGATTTTCTTCAAGGGATGGAACTAATGTACAATTGCCCCTGTATTACAGACATAAGAATATACATGTACTGTTAATAAACAAAAACTATACACACACTTTACAATTTAGGGCTGATTTTTCATGTTTTATATAATACATACGTATAAATATAAATATAAGCTATTCTATTTATAACACTATCTTCTGAAAATAATCTTTACTATACAGATAAGAGAAAATTAACCTAACCATTTACTTCTGATGTGACGGTATCGAACGAGATTTGGCTATTCAATGGTTTTATAAATTTATATTTGAAATATTATTAAATTTTTCGTTTTGCATTTATAATCATCTATCGTTTCTCCTCATATTGTGTTGATGCTTTTTTTTAAAATCAAACTCAACGTAATTAGATATTGACATATGAATTATTAAATGAAATCAGTTTATAAATAATAAGCAATATTTTGCTATCTGGAATGATTATTTAAAAATTCAGTTATGCATTTCGTGTAAATAACGAAATCAAATAAGTTTTGCAATGCATGACCAGCGGTCATATTTTGCAGGCATAGCGGCATTTGCGTCATCAGTTTTACGATAAATTAAAAAATTAGTGCGTAATGTTAAAAATTACTCGAAACCGGTTTTTTCACACATACAAATTTAAAACAGAATATTAAATTCAGCATTTAAAGATTTCGCATATACTATTTCTCAGGAATTTTTGCATCAAATTGTCATAACTTATTATCAATCACCCATTGCGAAAAATTTCTAATATCTCACAAAAGATCTGCTGAAATCTTCAGAACGATCTAAATGACCTTAGGAGATGGTGCTCCGTAGAGATGTGTCGTTTCGAGGAATTATCGGAACCGGATCCGAGTCATCTAATTTGAACTTGATTCATTGGAATTAAGAACAAACAATAAAGCTTCCAATTAAAAATAGAATAATATAAAATTTTCAGTTTCTTTTATCAGTACGTACACGTGGGCAAGCTTTGGACTAAACAACCCTAGTTTTTACCAATTGTAACAGAAATTAAACGTAAAAACAATGCCTTAATTTCACGAACAAATGCGATGATAGAGGCGATGCGCACTCTTGAGTTCCATTATGCACATCAGCTAAATTCAGTAAAACCGGACCAGTTTTTGTGTTAATCACATTGCAACCTGCAGGTATAAACAGCTAACAGAATTCATGAAGGAGCAGTCGATTTATCCATTTTTTTTTTCTTGCTATCATCTCATTTTCTCTGCATTTCGTCCCTTCGTAACTACTTTTTGAGTCGAAAGAGGTAATTTTGGGTTCACTCATACACAAACTTTATATGATACCCGAATTCCTATGCTTCTATGTGTATAAGAGTAAAATTAAACAAATTGGTTTAAACATAGGAACGAGTGAACAACAGCTCCATTAATTATGGACCCGTTCCGGTCATTCCTTTTATGGACCCGTTCGATCCGGACCGACATATTTCTAGTGCTCAGATAATAACTTCTTGCTAAATGTTTCTAAAAGTAAAATAATGCTTTTTTGCCATAAATCTACACGATAGTTTTCGATTATTATACCCTAAATGAAATCATATGGTATACTAAGTTTGTCATTCCGTTTGTAACACCTAGAAATTATAATGGTAGAGCAAAATAGATTGGACACCCACGCATAATATTAAAAGCTATCTTGATTTTGCATGTCCATCCGTATGTCCGTCCTCACAATAACACGAGAATGCGTGTACTCAGTGAGTTGAAATTTTGAACATGGGCTTTAAAAAAAAAAGCAAAATTAAGTTCGAAGATGGGAGAAATCGGGTAACTCCTTTCGCTTTTCATTATATGTTTGGACACTGCCCAAGAACGCATCAACGTAGAGAGCGGAAATTTTGTACACGGCGTTTTCATGAAAATAGAAATTCAAAAATGGGCTAAATTAGGCAATCCGTTTTTAGTGTTTCCATATAAAAATTTAGGTTTTTTACGTATATGTAGACGTATTTGTTGTACTGAAAAGTTCTTCAGAATATGAAATTGGTTATAATCATTTGTAATGTCCGAAGAACCTTTCAAGAAATATATGCGAAAAATAACTTGACCGAGCAATCTTGCACTGATGGGTGACCATCGACTACGAAATTAGATACGGATATTCATCTAGGATATCATAAGAATTGTTTGTGTTTGTTTGTGTTTGTTCCATATTTTAAGAATCGTTTCCAGTTTATCAAAGTTTATTTCAATTAGTTAGTTTCTCGATGTAGAGATATGTACTGAATTTATTGAAACAAAACTAAGTATAGGATCCTGAAGAAAATACCGCTCAAGATTTTTGGTAAAATCATATTCCTTTTTAAGGAATATCAGTAGTACATCGCATTTATTTGTACATATGTCTATATATGTATTACTTTATGACACTAGTTGTTCTGGTTTATATCAGATGGTGCCTATTTTCTGCGTTCTTAGGTTCTTGAAATTCGTGCTCTATTCAAATATGGATCCTTTTTATGAACTATTCAATACTGCCGAAACTAATTATAATTCCGCTGCATTTTCAAAGGTCTCGACCTAGAATTCAATCTATCATTGTTATGAAATCCGTCCCACCTTTGTAGTTGAATAAATTTTCTCCAACAAAGTAAATTGTATTGAATAATCTTGTTACCAAAGTAATTGACTTATTTGCATGGCCACGTTATGATAATATAATACAGCTTAAAAATCCACGGAATGCATAATTATAACAAAATATTAAATTTTCCACGTGATTATAAATCCAAATATGTTTGTATCTCATTGATTAATTGTATATTTTCAACTATATTACATTATTTTGATTTTATTATTGTGAAATAAATGATTTAAGTATTATTTATGAATAAATTAAAAAGCAAACTCTTCAAAACTTCTCATATTAAATCGTTATCATTATCGCTTTTAACATCAAAACATACAAATAATGGAAATAAATTTTTGCAACAACATTACAACCCTCTGTTTGAAACAGACTTCTTTTACAAAATAATGTAAGTAAACACAATAACAGGAAAATGTGAAGAGAACGTAAATGTCTGACATTTTTATTCTAAGTTGAAATTTAAAAATATTAACGACTTACAAAAAACTAACTCTAACGAACAATAATTAATTAATAAATTTAATATAGTAATTTAAAAACGCGCAACCTATTTACAAACTCAACTTAAAAGGCGGAGGTTATTATTAAAAGTATGACAAATAGCCGTTATTGTTCTACTGACAACAATAAGGAGCATTATTGGTTATAAAATTGAGCTAGTAATTTATTTTTAGTTTTTTGTGATGTAAATGACTTTTGATTTTTTTCTGATTATGTATTTTGTTATCTAAATATTTTCATGTTTAATTCATTTATTTTTCGTTTCACGTCCTTGTTAATTTCTTTATGCGAAATATTGTCAGCCGCTGTTATATATAAACCTAGGTGTTAGGTAGAAAAAACATGATCGTATAATGTAATAAGTACCTATACATAAATAATGTTTACACGATAATATGTATATCTAACAATATCTGTATGAAAAAATCGACTAAACAGAACGAACTTCTAATTATCACTTTGCCTAAAATTTTCTAGTAAATAAATAACTTTATAATATAAATAAAAGCAAAAGCATTTAATATAAAATTCAAGCAAAAAAAGTGAAGTATCCTAAAATAATTACAAAGAAAGAAAACCAAAATTATATAATAGTTACATAATTCAGTCGGTTAAAGTTTTGCAAGATGTGTTGTACATTAGATGAGTTGGAGTTTAGACATTTTTAGAAATAATCGAGATTATTTTGAATTGCTCTATACATATTTCTGTTGCTATTGTAGATATTATTGTATTTGAGTAATTTATTTAACTTTTCTATGTTATATTTTTCAAGCTATATTATAATTTGAAAATTTAGCTGCAACTATTACCACAAAATTTAGTATAGTACTAATGGTATTTACTAGAGCAAAATTAGCTTGTTAGCTAATATGCTAGTTTCTTATACATGGCTTTATCCTTCGGCCGAAAAGTGATAATTTTAAATTCAAAACTCAAGATGGCAGTAAAGCCTTTGCCCATCGTATTCGAGATCGGGTTTTCCAATCAGCAAGGAAACTTACCTAAAACTGTAGACTTCGATCATTCTAAGGCATTTTAAGCCCACTTCTATTACAAAGCTAACCGCCTTACTAACGACCCTTCAGTATATCTTTTATGCTGACTTCTCGCTTTAAGATTTATTAATATCCCTTACTGATTATTGAAAGAGCTAATGCATCCATAATTTTGGTGAAGCTGAGATCTGTGCACAATATATTTCAAAGGCATTCGAAAGTGTTTACTATACTGCTCCTTAGTCAAACTTTAGGTTTTAGATTTGGCCACTCATCTTTCTAAATGGATTAGAAGTCTTCTTTCTGGCCATTCAAAGTCTAAATAGGACTGTGTTACATCTTATTAGATGCTATATTGGGGTGACTCTCCCGGCAACGCTGTAGTCGAAAATCGATGTAACATGTTTAGCTCACTAAAAAAGGATCTTACAACAATACTTGCTTAAGATAGAGAGAATCAAGTATTGTTTAATGGGTATAAAACTTAATACAATTTCATATCACAACCAAGTCCCTTCTTCACTAAACAAGGGGCGGCCCTTTGGCTTATTAACAATAAAATGAAAATTTCAAATATCAAACAAAATCAAGACTGTTTTTCACTCGTATATTGATACTTCAATGGCTTTTGTTCTGACGAAATCCTTAGTTTGATTCCTTATAGAATTGTTCAAATAACACATCACCGTACCACTATACGAAATCTCTTACTCCTTTTGCCTTTTCTGCCAAACTTGTGCATTATTAATCGCGATATAGCGTCTAGAAGGCTCAGCCGATTAACTAGGCATAAGTCACGAAATTGAACTTTTAGCAATTTAAAGTTGTTTTACAGGTGCTCCGTTTTCTCTAAATTCAAATATATATCTTCAGGGCATATTTTTAGTTTTTGGAGGGATGGTCCCAAGGGCGAATCATACGTATACCTGTAGTCGATTGTTTTGCCATGGAGTTTATGGACATTCCTCAAGTTTTTAAAGTGCTTCACTCAAAAATTTAATACTTGTTCCATCATGTTTTTACTGCAAAGGCTGGTAAGTGAAAGCCATTGGTCGGATTTAACCAATTCTTCAAATCTTATCTTTCATTCAAGGGGTGCCAGCCATACATGAAAAATTTGGAATAAATTTTGAATTCAAATACATAATATATAATAATTATGTCATATATCCCGCAACTGCTGAAAGTTTTAAATAAATTTGGTTAAAGCTCTAAGGTATCTAGTATTGTATACAATAGTTGAAAGAAGTCCAGTGCTATATTTGCCTTCCCTTACTGCCTAATATGAATGGCGGTATCTCAGGCACCAATTAATTATACATAGTACGTCTAATTGCAATAGTATGCAATTTTGTAGAAACTGACGAACTGAAATTGATCAAGGTTCCTTTGTGCCATATCGTAGAACGGGATTTAACGGGGTTGGTGAATGTATTAAGAATTTCTGCACATCTAGATTTATACTAACAAATATTTATATTTTTGAAACACTTTTATCACTTACACATGTTTTAGCAAGGAAAGAAATTTAAATTCGCTTCCAAACATGTATTTTGCTAAATATTTTTCATTGTACTGTTATATCTGCCTATTTATTTTCTAGTATTCAATTTCACTGTAAAATTTCACTTCTTATTCTTTTTGTTTGTATGTGTACATAATTACGTATATGCTGCACAAAAGAACATGTTATATATCATACTAATAACTATAAATTTGTAGAGAAATTTTTTCATTTTATTTTGTAAATTTTAGTATTTCTCGTTATACTTAACTAATGACAGTTGCGATGACAAACATCTCTTTAATCCTAATCTAAATGGGGAAATAAAATTTTACTTTCATGGACTGATTTATTTTAACTAATAAACATTTTTGTTAAATGTTTTTTATTATCTTATTATAAAATTTAAGATGAAAATGACATGTTTTTCGTCCCACCGATTTTTAATCAATATTAATCAAAATTTATTACAGTAATGAACTTTTCCACTTAATTGTTTTCTTTACTTGTGGTTAATTTTCTATTGTATGGTATCAAAGAGAGTTTTTACCTATCGTCATTAGTTTAAGTACGTAGTCACAAAACGTTGTTATTCTAAAGTTGTTCTTTGATGTTACTGAAATATCTTATAGCTACCTATTTTAAAGCCATATAGTTATATCGCTTTTAGGTTTTATCTCAAATTGGGTGCTTTTTACTAGAAATTGTAATTTGTAAATATTATGTAGGCTTTAATGTAAAAATACACTAATAAAAAACATAAAGCAAGAATTAGCAAGAATTAAAAAAACAGTGTGTTGTTGAGTTCTTAGCAATTTTATTATAAACTGACATAAATATATAATTATCTATTAGGGAAAATTATATTATGAATTAATGCAACAATTATTAATATGTAGAGTAATTACGCATAACATATATTATATTTTAACAAATAAGTATAAAATAGCAACAGCAGCAACAGAAAAAATATATATATAAATTATACCAAATTACTACTGTAATATAAAATTAGTACATTTGTCTGTGTCAATTTTATTATTATCAAAATATTTCTTTTTTCAGAAAACACGAAATTTATCGTAGCTTCGTTATAAAATAAATAATTATGCTACTCTGTACGGCCTTGCGGTGATGCGCTCTGCACTCTATTAATTTCTCCTCCATTCCATTACATATATATATATATATATATATATATAATATTGTATACATCAAAATGAAAAGTTCCTATTTGTTAAATAAACTGTTTATAAATTCATTTATAAAACTTGATATCTAGGTACTTCATTTGCGCGACCTATATATATAAGTAATTTTCTTTTCATTAATTCTTTTTATTCAATGCGCAAAAACAAATTTTACGTATGCTGTTGAAGATGCTTGGCAGTGCTGTAAGTAGCAAGGGGTAGTTCCCATTCTACCAAAAGAACAACGAAAACATACATACATACATATGTATGTCCATTCGCGCGTATAAAAAGTTTTAAAAAATCATACTGAGTTCTTATAATATAAAAGCAATATACAAAAAGTGAAAAACTTTTCGTTTAATCATAATATTTTAATGTCTACGATAATACGAATGCATATTTGGACACACAAAAAATTAATTTTTATGTACTTTCAGAGAAATATTGAAATTTTATACTACATATATTTTCCATATTCAGCGGTCTGGGCTTGCTTTGATATCACTGTTCATATCGTATATTTATATAAAAGAAAATATTTAAAAATAGTTGAATGTATGCACAACATATACAAAAAAAAAAAAAAAACAAAAAAAAAAAAAAACAGAAAAAGAGAGAACAAAAACAAAAACAAAATGAAAAGGTATTGAACAAATATATATATATACATATATATCTATATATTGAGTATTTGTTTATTTATTGTCATATTTATATTTTAAAAATAAAATAAACTTAAAGTACGCAACTTTTGTATACAAATAATATACATAATTAAAAAAAATCAACAAAAAATTGTTAGAGATTTTTTTTAGTTATAGACTTTTTTAAAAAAATGTTTACAATATATCAATAAAACAAAAGCGCTAAAATTTCACAAAATATAAATTGTTTACGTTAGCATTATTATCCGCTAAAATTAAAAGTGCGAATATCTTAGCTTTTTTGTATGAAGTTGAAGTCGTAGGCACAAATTTATGAAGTTAGTAAAACAAATTGGACTATTTCCCACCCATCTGTCTCGGATTGTTAGCCTGGTATGTCTGTCTGTCCGCGCAATAATGAAAATAAGAATGGAACTGGTATCTTTATATTTATTATTATAGATCAACATAATGCGGTTGAAAATTGGGACAATTGGGAGACTCCTTTTACAAAAATCTACAATTTTGATAAAATAGTTAAGAATACTTATATAGATTTAGCAAGCTTTAATTCTATTAACATAGCTCTCTAGAAGAAATACAACAATAGAGTTGCCATATGAGGATCTTGTTCTTTCAATATTAGTGGGCCATACGAAGAGATTTTTCTTATATCAAAACTTACATGATATATGAGCATTTATAATATTGCCTGTTACAATTTTATCATACGACGAACTGTTTTCGAAAAAAATAAGGAAGTAGTTTTAAAGGTTTTATAAATTTTATTTCTCGTGCATTTTTATCTAAGGGTATACCTATGATAATTTTTTCCTGGTCTCAAAATTATTACAACTTTTTTCTATAGTAGTCATTAAATATAATAATATTAAAAGAGTTCATAGGGGCACCCCGAAAGGTGCTATATTATCACCTTTATTATGGGTGGTCATTATGGATGATCTCTTCTAACATTCACCCGGATGGGGTACAAAGCGATATGATAGGCAGACGACCAGATGATCTTAGTCACCGGGAGTTATGAATCGGAGCTCTGTGGACTGGGTGCAAAACGCGATTCAACTAGTCATGTACTGGGCTACGGATGTCGGACTGTGCATCAATCCACAGAAAACCGATTTATGCCTTTTTACTAGGAAAAGGAGCATCCCCTGATTAAACCTGCACTTTATTGATTCCATTTGTTTGTAGCTTAAGAACAGAGCAAAATATGTAGGTATCACAATAGATAAAAAGCTAAGCTGGAAACCACAACAGAGCGAACAGAGCTCTTAGAGCCTTCGCAATGTACCGCCGGACTATAGGAACAAAGTCAAGCCCATTTTTGAAGAGGGAAGGTATCTCCTTAGCTTGGACACTGAGAACAAGGAGATTACCATCTGCTTAGACAGCCGAGCAACTGCCAGGGCTGCTTTATCGAAACTAATTACAACATCTAAACTAGTATTGAAAGAATTGAAGAGTAAAACAATATTGAATTCCCTCTCTTGGAATAACAGGGTATGCGTTTTGTGGGTGCCAGAGCACAGCAATATCAGCGGGAACGAAAGGGCGGACGAGCTCGCCCGTCTTGGTGCAGCTTCGGAGTAATCTTCCTTTATAATTGGGATTACACCAAGCACCTTGTCTCTAATATTTCAGTTTGGGCTGATCGCCAACACAGTCGATAACACAGTTCGTGTAAAACTACAGAGGAACTGTGGGGTAAATCTAACCTAAAGCTAGCGAATAAACAAACTAACACTGAGAATTCTAGTGTCAATTCTTACCGTGCACTCTTTTTCAGGGAATCCGAAATGATGACTCACCTTCTTTGTCATATCGGCAAGGAGTGTTGGGGGCCAATACTCAGTTTTGTAGGGGCATCCGGCTGGGACCTACGAGCAATTGCTGATAAGTCTGGAGGGTAAACAATGCACCTTGCTCTGGCGTACGTTCCATAGACACTTCGGGGGCCCAACCTCTGTCTTAATCCATCCATCCAAATAAAATAATATATAAAATGAGTAAGTAGCTACTATTATTTACTTGATAGATTGGAGTCCCATCGTGAAAGAAGAACTTTCAACGAATTTTTAACCAATTAAATTGAGTTATGTGTTGGTATTGCTACTTGTCTTCAATAGAATTTTCATTTTTATTCTTTGATCTACGTGAAAGCCACGAAAAAATTAAAATTTATTGATTTGATTTTCTATCAGAATGTTGTTTTTATCAACTTTCTCATAAAGAATATTTCAAGCTTTATTCTTCAATAAATAAGTAGTTTTGTCTTTGTGCAAATTATTTTGACATTGGTATCTTCCGACATAATGACTTCACGACTGTCTATAATTTGTACATGGACATGCTTCACGCTCATAATGTTATAATAAATTTACAGTTTTACTTCTAAATTTAAATATTGGAGACTTTAACTCAAGCAATACAATGCAATCTTTTAATTTAAGATAGTTTTTCGTGAATTATTAGTTGCAAAAGGTACAACTTCCTACTAAGTATTAGCTCGGTTAATCATATCCATTGATTTACAACGTTGAGTGCAAATCAATGTTTTGAAATTCGGCTATTTGAACATATCACTGATAACCTGTATTCCGCAATTGGAAATTTTCAGTAATAATTCTGAATTGTACAAATATATTGCTAATTGAATAAATTACATGATACTTGCAAGTTAAATTTTGATTCAAGTTTATTCGTTTATATATGAATTTACACCGTATTAGTTACGAACGGGTTTCCCGTGAAGTTTTTACGAGATGTTAAATGAAATCAAATGTTGATTATGGAAATAAAAAATTAAGGCATGTAAATATTTATTCTGATATCACAAACGGATAATAACATACACTGTTTACAAAGGTACATATATGAAAATAAATGATACCGTAAGTGCATTTTATTTACATGGCGTCTTAAAAATAAAAGTAAAAGTATTATTATTAGGTTTTATTTGTTTTAAGTCTTTTAGCTTAAAGCTTAGAAAAAAAGAAGCACAAAACTTATTTTTGTGTTTAAAATGGAACCGTTTTTCTTAACTTAGCATTGCCCCCTTTTATGCTGTGATTTCTTAAACTTCTAAGAGTTTAAAAAAATATTTTTGTTTCGGTGATAGTTAAGCAAAATTGCAGATTAAGACTTAATGTGGAACGAAATTAATGCTGGTGTAAAAATGTCAATCAGCTATAGGTGAATTGTTGGAAACAATTGGTTCAGCATAAATTTAATACAATGATCCTCACGGTATACAGGAAACTTATGGTATGCCCCGAACACTAAAATATCTTCCGTCATATTACAGCTAAGAATTGTAGTAGAATCTATGGCCGTTTCTAAAAATTGTAAGTTCGAGTCCCGTATGGAGCAAGATATAAATAATTCCAGAATTGTGTATAATTATATTATGTAATAGCGTTCTGTTGGATTTGGTGATTTTTTCGTTGTTCCATAACTTGTGAGGTGATTATTACACGTGCCAATATATGACAAGCTGACCACCATTTTATATAAAAATTCGGTGTTCATAGAAATTCATTAGAATTGCCTTGTAGTGAGAAACCTGTTGTTCGAACAATACCTCAATTACTGGTTGGCTCCGGTGAGTCTGAAACTCAATAAAACATGAATCTGTTTTTTCATGTCATTACCGATACAATATTATCAACATTAATACTTTAATTCGAAAGATTTTTTCGAGCATTCGACGGAGCTTTAA
Source organism: Dioctria rufipes (assembly GCA_963924295.1). NCBI lineage: Eukaryota > Metazoa > Arthropoda > Insecta > Diptera > Asilidae > Dioctria > Dioctria rufipes. The sequence continues at coordinate 167,649,359 of OZ002741.1, read as the reverse complement.
TCTGATCCTGAATTTTGTTTTTGCGAACATGATTCAATGGATCAGAATTCTATTCCCACTAACTCCACCAATAATCGTGACATTCTGCTGACAAAGGGAATCTTACTTAAAAGTTATAATCGTCTTGCTGTTATATTGTGCAAGCTATGTGCAAGTAATATTACAATGGGTGGTTCGGAGCCAACTTGAAATTGTAGGTTCCAATCATTTGATTAAGACTGAAGGACACTGGCCATTGTCCATTGGCTGGAAAGTAGCCCACGACAAGGCACATTGTTCACATAGGGCTGGTTTAAACGGTGTAGTTTTTGCGTTGCGTGATCGCCCATTCTGTTTTGTGCTAAAAGGAAAAAACTTGCTGTGCGCTAATACGGTTAGCTTTGCACGGTGCGCACGAAAACAGGAGCAGTCCTGTAATCGTTTATTTTGTCATCTATGACATTCTTCTCTGGGTGGCGTTCACGTTGACTGAAAGTTATTTGGACTGTTCATATTTTTATTGAATATCTTCCGCATTTTGAAAGATATGTTTATTAGCATATAATAATAACTTCCAAAACTCAAATTATAAAAATATCATTTCATTTTTAGACATGAATATGAGTTCTAGCTGAAGAAGACATGGGTTTAGAAAATGCCGGGCTTGCTTTTTTAAATGCTCCATGAAGCAATGATAGTGAAGATAATTTAACTGTTACAGGCTTACTAAGCGCTGTGTTGGGCCTTCTACAACGTGCAGGTATAAAACGAAAAATGAATTATTGGTGCAACGTTGGAAAAAGAGAAGAAATATCAGAGGTTCATTCAAATTTTTAACGCTCGAATTAACTTCACAAGACCACTTTTCATAGATGCTGCAATTAATCTCATTTCGTTCGCACATTATTCATGCAATACTTGAATTTTATTGCGTATGTGTTATACAGTAATTGCCCTATTACTTTTTGTATTTCACTTCAAAGTACTTTAAGAGATTTTCCTCTCTTGTATCTTTTTATATAGTCTTTATATTTTGTATTGTGCAGCTCTCAGACCTTTAATAATACAACATTTTTTCAATGAATTGGCGGTTCCACCTTAAGCTGATTTTATTCCTTTCCTACGCAAAACCATCACCTCATGTAAACAAATTTTTCTGAACTCGCAAAAACTACACCGTCTAAACTAGCCTATAGCACTGCTACTTATATTTCTTTGGGAAACCTAAAAGCGCTAAGACTTTGTTGGAACCCTTTTGTTTGATTGCACTAGGGAATTGTAAATCTAGAGTTATATTAATGACTTGCTTGCGGTGTGGAAGACAGTTCGGTTCGTATCCATTTTGCTTACTGCGGTGAATTCGCAAGTGCCGCACCGGCTGTAAATGATGGCCAAATATTAACTTTCTCCTATATCGCATTCGAGTCCATCAAAATAAATTAAAAAAAGCGGATGGACTGTGATTGTTTTTACTGTATCCAATATACCAGCAGATAATCTTTTTGCCAGATTGGTCGCATCGGATAAACTAATTTTTCTATGTAATTCTTAGCTTTCAGCTTAAGGAATGTTTATAGGTATTTCCATACCTATTTTTATAATAATTAGAGACCTATCAAAACGTGTAGTGCCTGTCGAAAATACAATGTAGCCTTCCTCCTGTTATACCCTAGACACACGACGCGCTAGGATGATCATTGATACAATTACGTAATTGATCGAATGGTAAGGCAAGTACACGTAATATTGACGGTAACTCGATTTGATAGATGGCAGTTGTCAATTTTGTTAATTAAAACTGAGAATTGTGAAAAATTTATTCGAGCCTTGTATTATTTATATAAAGTGAGAAATTGTTTTCAATAATTCGCTTTGGAAAATATTCAAAATTCACCTTGTAAAACTTATCAGCAAATGACATTTGACAATGATGGCTGGAAAATCAGTTGATTTTTCCAATAATTTGCAGTTCCTCAGCACTGAAAGCACACTTATCGACAAAAGGAATGACAAGTAATGCATAATTTCAAATGAATGAGCTTGTGGAAGCGTAATTGGTGCAATGACGCAACGAATGATCATTGCGCCAGTGATGCAATAACACACGAGCAATGCAATGATCATTGCTCCGCCAATGATCATTGATATGTTCCGTGCATCTAGGGTATAACCCTCGGAATATGCAACTTGAATGCGAGCATAGTGGACCCGTTAGGGGGAGATATTACACACTTTCTGTCTTGTCTTATTGTGAGAGTTTTCATATAAAAGTAGCTAAGATGTTGATTAAACATCATAATTTCGATAAATCTGTTCCAGATGCTATTTTTAGCGTTCCTTACAATATACGGAAAAAACGAAACCCTTACAAGATCGCTCGTGCGTCCGTCCGTCTGTCTGTCATACAGACTTTTCTCGAAAATTGCGTGACGTAGGAATTCGAAATTTGGCAGAATGGACCACCTCAAAAAAATATGCTTTTTTGTTTTTTGTTGTTATCGTTGCAAGAATTAAAAAAAAAATCGAAAGTTTTGGTGAATTGGTTATAAAGATATAGCCCAAGATATGCGAGAAGAACAATACCATTTAGTTAGTTGCTGGAAAAAAATGTCTTTTGTGTTAACAACTCTTACTACCCTACTACCCTACTATTCGATTTAACACCATTAGAAAGAAAACATATGTTATAGCCTCATTTTTCTGTGGGAGACTCCAGGCTCTAGGACCTCATTGGTGTCATCTCTGACTTCATGGCTTGTATATTCCGCGGGTTACGTTTCCTCCGCATCATATCTTTGCGGTTACAATTTAGCCAAGCTAAGCTAAAACAAATGTGTTCTGTGGAATTACAAAAACAAACGAGACTCGTGTATTCTAATTCTATAGAATTATCTTAGATCCTTACGGTAACGTGGTTATAAGTAAAATGATAAAGGCTCAATGCTCCAGGCGAAGAGTAGAAATACATTATCGGCTATAAGTCAAGTTTGTAGAATTTTTAGTAAATTTTGTAAAATTGAAGTGCGTTCGAGGGTAGTAAGTATAGTAGGGCTTATAAACCTTTTTTAAATGAAATTACTCTCAAATATGATAGCTGACAGTGAAGAATTTCCATTTTGGACTTGCAGTTGCATTGATTACATTGAAAGCAGATGACGAAATAAGCAAATCAAATAAATTGTTCGAAAGGAATGTTCACGAACTTTACACTAGAGCATTTCTAACGACGGAACGCAAAAAGGAAGAAAAATTTCGGAAAATTATCAACGCGAGTGTTTAAAATTTAATTACATACGTCATACTTTGATATTTACTAAACCATCAATTTAAACAAAAAGCTTAACTTAACTTTTTTTTATAAATAAAATGCATTAAAAAGTAAAAAATAATTTTTCTTTCTCAGTGATTTATATAAGAAGTGCTGGCACTCAGATTAAATCTTAAAATTGCATGTATTAATAATATTCTAAAATTATATTATCTCGTACTTGAATGTTTGAACTATTATCAATGAATTGTGTAAATTTACAACTTTTCAAGTGCATTAATAAAACTTTGGGCATCCATAATCATTATCACAATTGTTTAATTGCAACTCATGCCTAAAGTTTTATTAATGCACTTGAAAAGTTGTAAATTAACACAATTCATTGATAAGAGTTCAAACAATTAAAGTCAAACGAGACAACATCATTTTAAAATATTGTTAATATATTCAATTTTAAACATTTAATATTTATGTAATTCAGTCTACAGAGATCACCTCCTACAGACTATGCTAATATAACTAACTAATTTATATAAATTACCACTTAATATAACATTAGTATGCAAACAAAAAGAATACAATAGTATCAGAAAAAATTGAAAATATAAAATGCAAGTAATACATAGTATTACTAGATTACAAGAACTCACTAAATTAAATTAAACAAGCACGACTACAAGCACTTAAAAATTACTAAATCCTTAAACTTGGTGCGTTCAAGAGCCAGATCCACGTCATTGTCATAAATTTCATTAAAACGACGAGAGCAGTAGGAAATGGGTTCATGCTGACCATAAGAGGTTCGGTGATAAGGCACATGTAACAAACATCTTGTTCTAAGTGTAAAACCAGGCACATAAATATTGAATAAGATTAGCAAATCTGGTGAACAAATTTTGTAGCAAAGAGTATCTCTTACAAACATTATAGATGCAATTCTTTTCCTTGTATCTAAGAGTTGTAACCCCAATAGCATACATCTAGATTTATAGTTGGGTAAATCATGCAACCAATGCAATCTCCTTAAAGCATAGCGAGTAAAGTTTTATTTTGAACTTTCTCAATTCTGTCACTAAGTTGTTTGGTGTACGGACACCATACCACTGAAGCATACTCCACTATAGATCTAACTAAGGCAATGTATAAAGCTATTAAGATGTGAGGATCACTAAAGTCTTTAGTATTTCGCTTTATAAAACCAAGCATCCTTAAAGCCCTACAGCAGTTATAATTAATATGCAAACCACTTCCCAGTTTCACGTCGAAAATGACACCAAGGTCCAAAATTTCATTCGACCGCACAATGGAAACGTTACCGATAAAATATACAGTATGAAGGGGATTTAGTAAACGGTGAGTTCTAGCATTTATTATTTTGCAATGAGCGGCAGAATGCCATTTATATTTACAGCCGCTAAAACAGGCGAATTATCAAATTACCAAAAATTATGTTTCTCTAAATAAATCAAAATCATGTTTCAATTTGAATGTTCCTTTTCTTAGTTTTTTCCGTGTACAAGCTCGGTATAAAGTGAATTTCGTTGATTGAATTTGATAGCAATTTGATTGTTTCCTGGCATTTAATTTTTTTCGAATTCGTATCTTAAATTCTTAAACTGAAGTACGCGTTTGATGGCACGCGTAGTAGTAAAAGTACTATAATATTGTAATACAGTTCCAATACTGCGTAAAGTAAAATGAAGTCTGGCAATTATTTAATTCCATTTTTTGTCGCCTTCACATTCACTATATTTTTCGTCATTCTGAAAATAAGTTGTGGATATTTTCCAACTGCAGTAATATTTCATTGTTCCATTTCGCAATCATATTCGAAATATTTAAAATGGTACTTACATAACTCTGCAACACTCTGAAAAATTCAATATCATATTCCCCTATTTCCTACTTATCAATTTTGTTTAATTAGCTTACTTGCGTAATACTTACTAAGAATCATATAGTACTTACATACAGAAGTTTGGTGTGGACTGCGAAATTCATGATTTCTATCAGGCCGAACAATCCTTCGCACAAGAAAATTGCATACATCACCGTGCCTTGGGACTGAGTCTATTTATTTTGTTGTACTATTTTAAAAAGTACTGATATTACTGACATATCCGTAAATTTCAATTGTGTATAAGTATTATTTTCTACAAAATTATTATTTTGAATAGAGAAGATGTTCGCACTTTATCTAACAAAAATTTAGATTTAGCAACCAGCTAAGCTCGGCTTTTACAAGTTCTCCAAAGTTTACAAAATTTTTCGCGTCAAACGCATGATTTACAGCAATTAATGGTATGAGACATGAAAAAGTAGTGTTAACGTATATGAACGAATGAAATGAGCATATAAATGAAAAATTATGGAATTTATGAAATAATAGTTGTTTCATTAATTATTATATTATGTATGTATAAGGAAATGTTCAATATAAAACCCAAAGAAGGAATGTTAGAAAACGGAGAATATTTTAATTTTACAAAGAGGACAATGAAAAGAAATTATTATTTTGATCAGGTAACTGAAGTTGAATTGTTCAGTGATTCTATACAATCGGTACGTATTTTGGTTACATGTAAAATTGTGAATGTAAGTATTATACATATGTATTTGTAATTAAAAACTTCAAAATTTGTCGTCTTTTAATTTTTTGAGTTAACTATGAATAACTTTTGAAATTGTCAGAAAACACGAAACTTTTGTGGAGAAATTATCATTTCAAAATTATTTAAGTAGACAAATAATCAGAATGAATAAATTTAGTAATAAAAATTGTCATGGACAAATACTCTGATTTTACCACTGCCACAATATAGTATAAATATATAGTTCTTTGGGCGGAATAAATGATGTTAAACTATTTACTATCGTGTTTATTTGTTATCAGTTTTAATTTAAGGCTAGGTTTATGATGATGAAAAATTCGTTTTTTTTTAATTTCATCCTTAAAGTGTTTAGAGCACGTGGGTTAAACGATATTTTCATATTTAAAGTATTTTAGAATTCACAGCCTGTTGAGAGCGGAACCTGTTGAGAGTGGCTGCAAAACAGGTAGCTGAGGCGCTCTTAGCGCGAGTTAATTATTTCGTTATTCTCCAGGAGAAAAAATATATAAACCTTTAAATAACAACAACTCACTTTCTTTATAAAACTTTATTCAAGATAATTAATAACACTGCCGTTCTTAATTTGATCGCCGTTCTGATTATAAGTTGTTTTGTACCGACTTCGAGTTTAAGCTCCCGCAGACTGCCTCTCTTTTTGTTAAAATTTCGTATTCTCAATTTACCGCTGCTTTCTGCAGTCATCAGCGTTTTATGCAAACTGTGTGAAATTAATTTGATACTCATGCTGTCGGTGCAACGTAAAATGTGGGAACTTTATGTTTTAAAGAATTTATATTTTACCAAGCCATTGGCTTAGGTTTCTTTGGAATTTGGTATGTTTCCGGTAAATCGTGGGAATGAATATATGTAACTCCTCCCCGCTTTAAGTCAGAAGTCTCCGACTTCACATTTTTAATAGTTATATTATTTCTCTTAAGCTTCAGTGTTATAAACAAAGCCAGGCTCAATAAACCTATAATCATCACGACGGTCAAACTTACACTTGTTCCATACATAATATTCTTATGATATTTTAATTCCTGTATTTCTTCCAGGTTTTGTATATTTCCTAGCATAATTTTTTCAAAATTTATGGGCTTTACAAACATTTTCTTTATTTCTTTCGATGGATAATAGTATTTATCTAAAAATGTTATTTTCTTATTGTAGAATTTTCTGTCTTTAATGCCTAAGGAACAATTGTTAAAATTTATTAAAAAATTTCCTGTGAGTGTTATTTTTCTCGTATCACAATTGTGCCATAAAGTCTCATTACACATATTCTTAACTAAAACACTTTCATCATCTATTTCCTCTATACTAGTTATATTACTGTATCTCAATTTACAGTTATTTTGCACAATGCAATTCTTGCTAACTTTTAAATCCTTTAATAATTTTTGTTCTTCATAATGATATATTTTATTATTTATTTCCACAATCGGTTCATCGAATTCATCGATTTCTAAATATTCTGAATTTGGAATTGGTTTAATTAGCTGAAGCTCTTGAAGTACATAGCTTGTAGGAATTTTAATCGCAAAGACCAAAAGCTGCTCATTATATCTCATAACACCTGCCTTTACAAGTTTTAACTTATGAAAATCAACCTTATATGCATCTAACTCCTCTAACGTTAACATACTAGGATGTATTATGTTATTTTTTGTCGCCATTATGTTATCTAATATTTGATTTACTTTATTTTCGAAAAATCGAAGTTTGGTCTCTTGCTCTAAAAATAAAACTTTGTAACTTAACTCCTGCATATTGTGGTCAGTTATATTGAAAGAATCTAAAATTTTTATTCGGTCGCTTTCGATTAGCATTTTCAAATCTGTTAATGTTTTATTATAATGTTCATTTATCTTAATCTGTTTGTTTAAATTTTGAATAGCATTATGATTATTTTTCTCAACAACTTTAAGGTGTTCTGTAATTTCTTTCCTATCATCATCATCCATAGTGCCAAATAACCATCTTTGTGCATTACCTGCAATATTTATTAAACCTCTCTTTTTTCTACTAGGGTTTTGAATTGTTTTGAGTTTACTCTTAATAAGATTTATTTCTGTACAAAGTGCTTCCCTATCTTCGACTTTAAGATATTCTGTGTTTCGTTCTAACTTAATTAAAATCTTGAGCATTTCAGTTGGATCTATTACATGCATAATTGTGTCAGTATCGTTTGCTATTTCTACTTCCTTTATTTTGATTTTTACATACCCATTTTCTTCGTTAATAGGATGAACCTGCAATAGCCCTTGCACTGGCGTCGTCATCATTAGAAGTATTATGATTACCTGAAAATTTTTTTGGTCTTTTAATGTTAGACGGATGCACATTTTCTAGAGGATATTTTCTAAAATAGGGTTGATCTTTATGCCTAAGTCTTTTATAGTTCTTAATGTAGCCTTCCTTCCTATTTTCGTTGTACTCTTCTCTACTTTTATTGAGTTTATTTATATATCCTATTTTCTTTTTATTTATCACTTCCATTAATGGAGTTGTGTCTGTTAGATTGTTGGCTTCTCTGGGAGTCATTTCAATTGTCGTATGGTTCCTATCATTATAATTACCTATAGCTTTTTGAATTTTCTGTTCAACTGATATATCTTCCTCAATGGCTTGTACCTTCTCAATTATTGTTGAATGTAATCTTTCTACATCAGCGTTGCCGGTGTGACTGTTTGGTTTCGTCCAATGGACTCCTATACCTTGTTCCTGTAGAAACCTTTTTAGCTGTTCAGATTTAAACTCGTTATCCATTACAATAGTTTTAGGTTTACCAAATGTAGCCAGATATCCCTCTAAAATAGCGATCTTCTTTACCCAATTCCTATCAGTAATTGGATAAGCTACTGCGAATTTTGTTAGTTTATCAATAATAGTTATGAATGCTTGTTTTTTATAATGAAATGTGTCCAGATGAATGACGTCGTTTTTGTTTGCAGGTGTTTCTGTAATACTTAACTTTGGTTTAACTGGGTTCCTATCGTATTTGATACCTTGACACTTTTCACAATTATTTATTACGAGTTGTATATGCTCTTGTAACTTGGGAAAGTAGATTTTGTCTTTAAGAGTTCGATAGGTTTCATTGATACCACTGTGTAAGGATTCCTTTGTATGGTATAATGAAATTTGTTTGTGGCATTCTTCTTCATCTTTCATTTCTTGAGCTCTCTTTGTAGCTTTCATGAACTTGATATTTGAATTTCCCGAGAACAACTTTATTATACATTGCTGTACTTTATTATAATCGCTATCCTGAACTTCAGAATATATTCCTATATGTCCAGGTTTAAGATACTTCTTCAATATTTCGTTAATTTTTTCTTCTTCATACTGAGGGTTAATTTCTATTAGTCTTCTACCAAATACTACTTCTAACTCTTTACTTGGATTGTAAGTTAGTATTAGTTGTGTTTTATACTTGTTTATGATTTCTTCTTTAATGCCTATATGATCTAATAATTGTTCACTTACTGAGTGTGCAGTACCAGAGAGGTCCATATTAGATTCACTACTGTTCTGCTCATTTATTTGTGGACTATTCTCAATTCTGCTAAGAAAATCAGCCACTTTGTTTTCTTTGCCTTGTAGATATTCGATATCAAAATTATACTCTTGCAATTTCAATATCCATCTTTGGTTTCTTTGGGAAAATTCTTTGCCTTTATATTTCGTATTTAAATATTTTATTGGAGCATGATCCGTTATGATTCTGAATTTCCTACCGTACAAATAAGGTCTGAAATAAGTTACAGAATAAACTATAGCCAGAAATTCTTTATCTGTTACACTATAATTTTTCTCATGATTATTTAGCGATCTAGAGACATAGCAGACCGGATGACCGTCTTGAGCGAGAACTGCTCCGATTGCATACTCACTTGCATCAGTAGTTACCGTAAACTCTTTCTCATAATCCGGGAATTTCAGAATCGGATGTGAAGTAATTAAAAGCTTCAACTTTTCAAATGCTTCAACGTACTGGGGGTCATTTGTATTTATTTTGGCATTTTTCTTTAAGTACTTTATTAAAGGTTGAGCTACCTTGGCATAGTCTTTCATAAACTTTCTGTAAAATCCTGTCATTCCTAAAAAGCTCTTCAACTGTTTTTCGGTTTTAGGCAATTTGACTTTCTTTATATCCTCTATTTTATCAGGGTTTGGTAGAATACCCTCTTTGGTTAGAACATGTCCAAGAAATTGAGTTTCCCTTTTTACAAAACTACATTTATCGGCTTGAATTTTTAAATTGTACTCTGCTAGCTTTCTAAAGATTTTTTCTAATGACACAAGATGTTCTGCCAAAGTGGTAGAAAATATTAAAATATCATCCAAATAAACGACACAAATTTGGTTGATATAATCTCGCAATATTTCATTGATAAAACGTTGAAAAGTAGCAGGAGCATTTTTCAAACCAAATGGCATCCTGGCATACTCATATAGACCACAGGGTGTCACAAAAGCGGTCTTTTCAATGTCATTTCTAGCTACTAGAATCTGATGGTAGCCTTTTGCAAGATCCAATGAACTGAAATATTGAGCTTTACCCAATTTATCTAGTATGCTATCAATATTAGGTAAGGGATATTTGTCGTCTATTGTAATTGAATTTAATCTTCTATAATCTACGACAATTCTATATTTCTGAGTATCTGAATTGTCTTTTTTCTTGGGTATCACTATAATGGGTGAACTATATTTACTCTTACTTTTTCTTATTATACCTTGGGCTTCCATTTCGCTAATCTGTTTTCTCACTTCCTCTTCATGTTGTGGTGGATATCTGTACAGTTTAGCATTTATTTGCTCCGAAGTAGTGGTTTTAATTTCATGTACAATACTTGTGGTGTTGGTTAATTTATCCCCTTCTTTATAAAATAACCTTTTATATTTCTCTAGTAATTGTTTTACCCCTTGCCTCTCTTCATTGTTCAAATGATCTAAGGTTATATTTCCCAATCTACTCTCTTCTAATACATTTACTTCTTCTACGGTTTTATTTAAGAATGGTAACTTTACCCCATTTTTTAAAATAACTTCCTTATTTTCAATATCAATTAATTTTACATTATTTTGAACCCAATCCATTCCTATCAAAAAATTATATGTTTTCTCTAAATTAATTTTAACCCATTTCATTCTGGCGTTATATGGTTGTTGGAACTCAATGGGACATTTTGTTTTCACATACTCTGTGTCTTTCTGTATTTCTCCTACTATAGTACTAATACTTATCTTTTCACCTAACATCACTTCATAAGTTTCATTCGGGACATTTTTTGAATTTAATAAACTAATAGTAGAGCCAGTATCTAATAAAGCGATGAACTCTTGATCATTGATTGTTAAAGTAATAAATATTTTCTTCATGTCCGAGGCTAGTTTATAAAAAACTCGTTTTGTTCGGCTTGGTTAATATTTTGTCTAGCACTAATTTCATCAACATCCATCGGTTGGATATTAGCATTATTATGGTTTGCATTATTATTATAATTGTTATTATTATGATTATGATTATTTTGATATGGGTTTCTCCACTGAGCACTATTATTAGGAAAGAAGTTTCTTCTAGGATGACCAGAATTATTATTTTGAAACTGACCAGAATTATTGTTTCGAAACTGACCAGAATTATTAGCATTGCGATTATGAAATCGATCCGAACCATTGTTAAAATTAAAATTTCTTGCCTGTCTGTGATTATTTGAATTCTGTTGAAAATTACTATAATTATGTCTTTGTGTAGGCCTATGGTCATATCTTTCTTTTGGTATTTGATGGAGTTTACAAAATTTTAGATTAAACTGATCCTGACCGATATATTTATTTAGAACTGTTCTAATTTCTTCTAAACTAAATAAATTATTTAATTCTGCAGCTAAAGCACCAGCTGTTATTTCTTTTATTTTGAGTACTAATACACTGCTTAATTGATTAACTATTTCACTTTGGTTATCACTAAAAATTGCACATTCTGCTATATCGTTAACAAGTGTTGAAATTTTATTTAGTAAATCTAAAATCGTACTTACTTTTAACATACTTATGTCTTGCATTATTTGACCTTGATCTTTTGTTGGTTTGTAATGTAGTTTCAGTTTCCTCTTACATTCTTCCCATGAATTTGGTGGTGAAGTATCCAAGTAATTCTTTGCTGAACCCAATATCTTCTCATTATAGATGACTGTGTACACTTGGTATGCTTGCTGTGGATATTCCAATAATGCTCTATCAACAGCTGATATAAATGATGGTAAAGTCCCTGGTTTCCCTTCGAAAGGAGGTAAATAGCGGAGTTCTTTCTCAATCCTGCTTCTAAGGGATGGTTGTTGAGCCTGCCTGCCTAGGATCTCTGTCAATGCAACTAAACATTGCTCCATTATGTTTGGTTGATCCGGTTGTGCCATTCTTCTGTTGCGGTCAATCGCTAGGTTTCTTTGGTTTCTTCTCTCCAGTATTGTGTTGGGTTAGTGGTCGTTTCTTCGTGATCTATTAAATTTTGATTTAGATCACTGCGTTTCGCACTTTATTATTTTAACACAATGAAAACAAAATAATATTATAAATTTTCATTTACGTTCACTATCACTTTCGATAAGTTCGAATCACTGGATCCTTGTTCTACAGAAAAGGATCCTACCGACTGCGCCAGTTAATTATTTCGTTATTCTCCAGGAGAAAAAATATATAAACCTTTAAATAACAACAACTCACTTTCTTTATAAAACTTTATTCAAGATAATTAATAACACTGCCGTTCTTAATTTGATCGCCGTTCTGATTATAAGTTGTTTTGTACCGACTTCGAGTTTAAGCTCCCGCAGACTGCCTCTCTTTTTGTTAAAATTTCGTATTCTCAATTTACCGCTGCTTTCTGCAGTCATCAGCGTTTTATGCAAACTGTGTGAAATTAATTTGATACTCATGCTGTCGGTGCAACGTAAAATGTGGGAACTTTATGTTTTAAAGAATTTATATTTTACCAAGCCATTGGCTTAGGTTTCTTTGGAATTTGGTATGTTTCCGGTAAATCGTGGGAATGAATATATGTAACTCGCGCTTGCTGGGGATGCCTTTTCTCGCTAACTGAGGTACCCTCATAAATTTCGTGAAATCGTTAATATTCAGATTCAGCACAATCAATTCTTGGAGGAAGAAGAAGGGACACTGCATGGTGCTGGAATAGCTGAAGTAAGTTGTCAAATATTTTTTATAATGTTAAACTTTAAATGCGTTTTTCTGGGAATAAAATTTTTCAGCGCGTGGAGCGCTATACAGCTTCAACGGGTGAAACAATTCAGACGAATATCTCCGCAATTGATAGGTAATTCAATTTTCGGGGCCATCAGGAAGCCGATAACGCCCCCAAATTTCATCTAGTTTAATAATTTTCAATCCTTTTTGTTTCAGATGAACTGGCAGAGCTGGAATACACCGAGAAGACCAAAACAGGCCGTGCACGGCTTTGTTTGATGAAAGCTCGAGCCGCCATTTTTTTTTTAATAAAATTGGAGTTTACTCTCCATTGATAAAAGAATAAAATACGTCAAAACTCATTTCCAAAAGTTTTTATTTTATGTAAAAAAGAATTCCAAGTTCATGAATTTTTCAAGCCTCTCGACGGTAGCCTTCCCTTAAATTATATTTCCGGTACAAGTAATTTAGCAATGCCTTCATTGCTGTCTAACTATACAATGTGCTCTGCTACTATCTTTCTTAATCTAGCTTATGGTATGACTAGCGATGGTATGACTACCTTATAATTTTCAAAATAAACGTTTTTGGTTTATCTGTATATTTTTATGTTGTGTTCCCTTGGTTAATTATATTTTTGAAATTCGAGTACATTCTTTTTGTCAAAAATGATTAAAGAGTGACTATAACTATAATTCAACCTAGTTGGGAACATATTGCTACCTGTAGGCTGCTAACAATTAATCAAGATGATCCTATATGCGTGGCGTCCAAGTCCAGATGTTCTTCTCAAACCTTTACAAAAAAAAAAAAAAAAAAGTAATAATAATAGCTGAAATCGGGTTGGGAATGGATGCCATGATAATTAGTGAAGTGGAAATTTGTAAAAAAATATTTAAAGGTTAAAGTTTTTTATTGTTTGGAAGTAAAAAAAAAATACTATTGTGTATTACACTAAAGTAAAATATTATAATCTCGAGCAATCTGCTGAGTTTTATATCTAAAATGTGCTTCATAAGAACACTTTGGCGTGATTTCACAAGGCCGATCACGGCAGTGGCTGTAGTGCTAATCCAACATTCATTAATGAGTATAAAAATTGGAAAACAACACAAAAATCTACAAAAGTTAGAAATATGGAAATGAAAAGAGTTAGGAATTTCTTAATACCTGACGAAATAGAAAAACTCCGCAAATGCGAGGTGGATTGGAAATGCTCGCATAGCGAAGCTGACGGCAGCCATTTTGTAGGTGTAGGCACGTAAGTACAAAACAAAGATATTGTGTGGGAAAATAAATTAGCTATAGCCTGATAGGAATCTGTCGAGAATTCCTAAAGATAAAAAAAGAAGGATCAATATGGATTTACAAGGTATGACTCTCAGTGTAAGATTAATTTTTCAAAGGTTAAAAAAGAAGAACCAACATGGATTTACAACGTAATGTCTCTCGGTCTAACATAAATTGTTCAAGCCAATTCGGATATTGCACTTACATTAATAATCAAATCAACATCAGAGCAGTCAAGCTAGGTAATAATAAAACAGACTCACAATCACAACCCTAAAGGGCCATGCTTTTCTGCCCCCCTATTTTTGCTGAATCAATGACAAGAGCATGTTAATACTTGTTTTGAGCATGAGCAGGAGAAACCGTGATAATTGCATTATGTTATGAAGTTCGATATCTAAAAATAGATAACATGAAGCTGTTGTCCCAAGTAACAATTTTTCCAATTTTTGGTGATTGAAGATGATGGGTAGTTTTATAATGGGTATATAATGGTTACTCGGTTATATAAGAATTTGAGTGGTTATATAAGTGTTTTATAATATTACGTAGTTATATTACAGGTTTTTAAGGCTACTAATGGTTATGGCGGAAGTAAGTTACTAAAGGTTTTATAAGTTGGTGATGGAAATGTTTCAATCACCGGTCTATATAACTAGAGTAACCATTACTAGAAGGTATATAAGAAAGTGTTATAATTGTTTTCATCACCACGTTATATATGTTATATGTTTATTGTGGTATCCGTGGTTACCCTTATATGACTCGACAACATTCAGTAATTTAGGTGACTTTAATAAAGTAAAATTTTTGTGGCTCTTTAGTAACTACGGTGATCGTTATAAAAACAAACTACTTTTAGTGTCAAATAGAGCCATTATAAAACTGTTTTTATTTATTTAACACAATATAACCAAAGGATATATAAGAACACTAACGTCTGTTTTTTGTCCCTATAAGATATATAACATTACCGAAGGTTACATATTATATAAGAACCATTTTCGAGTCATGTTAGTTCCTTTTGTTTATATAATATTTCTAGAAATTTTATAAGGGTCATTTAGCTTATATAATAGAGCCAGAGTTTATATAAAACTACTTGAAGTTTTATAATGGAAATTTGTCATTTAAGTACAAGCCGCCATTTTTTCATCTGTGCATTGCAGATCAAAAACAAAATGTCGGTTAAGCTAATTTTTCAAATTACAGATATATAGCTTCCGTTTTATTTTTATATGAAGAAAATACATCATTTTAGGTATATAACATTTCTAAATGATGTAATCTTACTTTTATAAATTATTATCACCTAAGTGAAAATTGTAACTTTAGAAATATTTAATTAAAATTATTAAATATTAATTATTTTTGGAGTGGTCTGTATTTTCTAGAAATATCTGTGATCATATTCACAGTAAAATTTTAATTGCAACTGAATTTCACCACGTACATGCCGAAACATTGTAATTTTAAGATGTAAAAGTCTGAAACCCTTACATTATAAAAATGCAATACAAAAAAGTATCGAAACTCTATGTCAAGATAGGTTCCGTAAATATTTGCATGATATTGTTTTATAAAGGTAACGAAAAGTAATTTCCCTAACATTTCAATCACTAAAAGTAATCAGTCTGAGAAATTTCCAAGCGTTGTGGAAACGCTACCCCAACACCATTATAAACAAAGTTTATAAAGGTAACCGAAACATTACTGCAACCACTGTTATTACCAAAATAAATTAATCGAGAGCAGCATGGGTTATATAAGTGCCATATAAGAAGTTATATTAAGGTAACCAGAATATTTTTGTTACTCATTTTATAAAACCTTTAGTTATATAACATTACCTAAATAAAGTCACGGTAGCCTTTATATAATACTCCATTAAAGCTCTATAAGGGGTTTATAATGGCTAAAAAGAGGTTTCGAGTTATAGTCTATATAACTCAAGTTATATAATTTGGTAATGGAAACCTTACGGTTACTACTATATAAAAAAAAATGTTTCTTGGGGTATTATTCGGATGGTAAGAAGCATGAAAGAAATATAAAAACTTATCTTTTATTTGAAGTTATTGAGCCGGCAGCTTCAGACTGCAAAGTACAAAGTATAAAATATAAATTCAGTAATGTAGGTTACAGAAAAACCAAGGTTTTCGACAATGACGTGAGTGTCCATAGTCTTTTGATGGTGCGATTTCGCTCTGGTTTAAAAGAAAAAGCTCCGAATACAAAAATAGCTAAAGTATCGGCTTTCAAAATGGCTAGAACAAAAGAATTAGGGATAACTACAAACATTTTTACAGTGCACCTAGAAGCTGAGGAAAAACCTTCTGAACTAACATCCATTAGATATATTTTACACCAGTCTATTTGCTGTCAAAGAAAGAGACAACGAAGCATATCCAGATGCTTCAAGTGCAAAAGATTCGGACACAATGGTGAGCACTGTGTCTATCCATAAGCAGATGTGTAGTAAGTGGCGAAGAACACCATTCTGAAATCTGCATCAAGGCAAATAAGAGCAACGAAACAAAACAATCCCCGAAATGCACCAACTGGGGTGCTTCAAGACACCCTACCAGCTATGGTGAAGATAACCTAATAAGGTTATCTTTGGTTATGGTGCCTGCCCCGAGTGCATAAAATTTAAGAAGAAAAGAGGTAATTTCAAACAAAACGCTAGACAGCTAACCAACACAAGAAGAACAGAAGTAAACAGCTCCATTAAAAGCTTTATAAATCCTACTGTCTTCTTCGCTGATACTCTATTTGGTTCAGTAGCACTGAATGCCGCAAGCGGAGTGTTCAACAAATTTTTTGAGTGAATCTCAAAATATGTTCAATATCCCTTTTAGCGACCTCATTGCCCGATTACCTAATTTTGGCTACATTACGTAAAAATGCAAAATACAGAAGATAGGATGTTTACCTATCTAGAATTTCTAGCCGCTATAGTTACCAAATGTCTTTCTCAGACACTAAAATCCTTGCACTGAATATTAATTCACTTATCACACATGACAAAAGAATAGCGCAAACTTGCTTAAGCACCACAAAATTCAATTACGCCTCCTATCTTCAACCATATTTAACAAAAAATATATACCCAGGATAAATGGATACAACATTGGACGTAATGACAGTGGTAAAAGTACAGTGGTTATTATCAACAATACATTAAAATTTGCTCATATTCCTTTCCAAAACGACTTGATGTCAACCTGCCCTGTACGTATATCATTCTGCAGTGATTCAAACTCGTTGGTTAAGCTCCTGATAGGCAGCATTTACATTCCGTCTAATTCTGTTACAAATCTAGGTAGAGAACAGGATAGACTGTATATATTTTAAAACAGCTTCGATGCAGTGATCATCCGGACGATTTTAAAGCAAGTTAGATCGTTGTACTTTACCGATCTTTGAACTAACCCAGAAGGTAAGAAATTCCTTTGGAAATGCCCCATCACTGGATTCAATCAACTCAAATTCAATAATTTAATAGATTCAAAAATAACTAAAACACTACACTTTCCACAATATGTAATTCAATATTTCTTTATTTATTTATTCTCATTACCTTTTCACAATCCCCTCGTAAAAAATTTTTTTTTCTAAAATTAATTTCCAGTATTCTCCTAGCTCGATGAAAATTAGGACACGACGACCCTTCACTAACTAACTTTTTAAAGCTTTTACAATTTGTCTTTTCCGTCGTCTTTAAATTGTCAGGTAAAAGCATTTTTATATCTCTCCGCACAATAAGTGAACTTCTGGGAAGAATTGAATTAATATGACACTTTTAAGGGGAGTCAGTACTCAGCTAAAGTTTCAATTTAGATACCAGCGAACCAGTAGGTAATAAAATTTACTATACGTAGGTTTGTGTCCTAAAAGTGAAAAAACTCGTATAAAATTAGCCTAGACCTAGACCACAGAGCACCTTAGAGACATCTACCGCAAAAAACAGAAACCCAACATCCGACAAAATCATACAATTTAAGACGAAAAATGAAAATTTGCAGTTCACATAAATTGAAAATTTTTAACGAGAATTACCTCTCCTGATTTTTTTTTTGCCCATAATTGTTAAATATGCTATTTTGCTTTGTATTTAAACAACTTTCAAATAACTATTGCAATTTCTTGTTGGTGAAATGTCGGGTGAAAAAACAAGTACTATTAGAGTCAAATAATTATAAAATAATTATAAAAAGCGCCACTAAAAATAAAAAAGCTCGGCGTTATTTGCTAAATCTAGGTCTTATCTTTCTAAAACAGTCACAATCTAAAGAAATGAGAATACCTACCCACAGGAATTTGATTTAAAAGACTTCAATTTTTACCATTTTTTAGAAGTTTCCGAGCTAATATCTCCATTCCAATACACTTTTTTTTAATTTTTACGACGTTATTTACTAGACTTCTTCATTACCTTTAATTTAAGATATAAATCATTATCCTGCTACAAATAGTTGGCCAGAAATTTGCATTGAAAAATGCATGAAACTTGCAAATATTGGTACTGACTCCTCTTAAGGTTTATTAAAATGCTGATGTTATGATATACAAATGTGGGAAATTGTATTTTATACAAATGGTATACTATTGCAACATGAAAAATATGAGAAAGTTAAGTTTGAGGCTTTCGTATTATCAAGCCATAGGTTTTGTTTTTGTTGCAGTTTGGGTTGTGTCTGGATCTGGTAGATCCGGTGTCTGTTTTGTTGGCATGTCATGTTTTAATCACAATAAATAACTGGTTTTACAATGGCCCGTTCCTGTCTTTGGGCTTAATTTCGCCCATCAGTCCTACATTCCCGAGATCCTCTTCAATTTTTGGCTTTTTTTAATTTCGGCCTCTATAACTATCTCGACAAACTAAGGCCATAACTTGCATCACAATACCCTGTTGTTACTCTGACCATTATGGTGTCATCTTGAAACTTAATATACTTAATTTCTTTAACTTACCCACAGAAAAAAAATGTCAACCACTACCAAAATGCTGCTAAAACTCAGAAATATGTACCTGGCTCAGAATTTTAAAAAGAACTTTACAGCAATATTAGGAACTTAACTCCAGAATACAGAATCGAGCTCAATATTTAAGCAAAGAGTAAACAGAGCTCTGGCGGAAAAACTGGAAAACATACATGAGAAGAAGAATATCATCCCTAATAACCAATTCGGTTTTAAAAGAGGTCACTCCACTGAACAGCCCACCTTACTTCTGACCAACAAAGTCACTAACAACCTCGGGAGCAAGATGTGTACAGTCTGCTTGGATATATATCTCGAAAAAGTCTTTGATTCAGTGTGGCACAAAGGACTTATATACAAAATGCTTCAACTTAATCTGCCCAAGTGGCCTGTAAGAGCCCTCAATAGTTTTCTTTCGGATAGAAAAACCACAATACACATCGGAACTGAGTCCACTGGAACCATCCCAGTACACTCAGAGCGTTTAAGGATCCTATGGCTGAGGAACCGGGGCATATACCCTACACTGATGATATAATACTACTATCCATATCCAGTTATGAACAGTGGAAAGGGGCACCATCTAGAAGTCAGAAAAAGTAAAACTCTTAAAAGCGAAATGGCTTACCTATGTATAAAAATCACGGCATTCACGGCCTTACTTAAACCCCTCTTAAGTTCCAAAAGCCTTACCAGAAGTACAAATATTCTTTTATACAAAACGCTCATCAGACCAGTATCACATAAGGCTTAATTTCACGGTTTTTCATTTCGTCCAACGCAACAAACCAGCTTAATCTATTTTGAAAGAAAAATTCTCAGATTCTGCACAGGCAAATACAAACGTTTTATATCCTTTGCCACTAAAATATCAAGTAGAATAATTAATAAAACCAACAACATGAAAACCACTTCTATTATACAATAAATTAAATGAAATTAAATTAATTAAATAAATATTAAATAACTTGATTTTCACAATATTCTTTGGGTTCAAACTTTTTTCACCCTGGTATCATCAGTTGGATTATGGTTCCTCAACCAACTTGTTACGTGGGGATTCGCATTCCAAGTTTGCAGTGGACAACCAATTAAGTTCAGTCATCGAAAGGCTCTTATATATGTAATTATGATCTTTACAAGTGAAAATTCTCGTTTTGTTCAGTACTGCTAACGGCAACCATATTTACGATGTTTTTGGCCTTATGAATGTTTTTGTAGTTTATTTTAGTTAGTTATATTTTCTAAATAATTATGGGAATCTTTTCTTTGGATAATTTAAGAAAAGTTTTTGAATAAAGTTTGAAATTCATGAAATTTCTCTTCGGCCTCTATCACGGAACCACAATATCTTCAATTTTTCAAGTGCTCGGCTCTAGTAAATTTCTTAGGTATCTCATAAGATTTGCTGTTATCAATATTTTTTTCCACTACTTAGTCGTAGGTACTTGACAATTGATCAATCTTAATTTAATATTTTTTTATTATGCTGTCAATAAGCATATATCTGCAAAGGCTTCTATATAAATTTTATTTTCGACGAAAATAATGGTTTTTCATGCTTTAGAGTTAATAACTTCATTGAGTTATTTTCCGTTATCAGTTACTGCTGTGTGCTATCTCAATTATTTTGAAAAATATATGGATAACACATTTTGTTTGCCTGAGGGGGCAATATTGATACTGATGCCGGGAACAATCATACACAAGACATAAAAAATTGTTTAGACTGTTGAATATCTCATAAAGTAAATTAGAAATAGAAATAAAAAGAAATAAAATTCCAAAAAGCATAAACAGATATGTATCTATATATGTATCATTCATCATTACTACAAAATTTCACAGTTCTCAGAGCAAAATTTGTTTACTAAACATTTCCGACATTCTTTTCGCTGCAAAATCGTCTTGCAATGTAATTCGAATCCGACAAAAATATTTTGTAGTGATAAGGTGTGGGAAATTAGGAAATAATAATAAATTTTTCTATTGCTTAGATTTTCAGTTTTTATGAAAATGTCAAATAAGCAGTTTTAAATAACAAAAATGTAATTTTGTGTAAAATACAGTAGAGTTTTACTTTAATCGAAGTAGGGGCTGATTCATTTATCCAGTTGTCTTCGAATCGTTGCACTAGTTTATACTAAGGTAACAAAAAAATTGCATAGGTATTATACCTAGGCAACATTCTTCTAAACGAGCGGTAATTAATCCAATTGAATTGTCGCGGTACAAAAAACATTTGGTGACCCCGACGTGATTCTCTATTAAGAGAATTGCATTACACTGCTTCCATAGCGAGGAAGGCCACAGATCTCAGCATCAAAAGTGAATTGATAATAGCAGCCTATTACTCCTGCACATCTTAGAGGATCAAAACAAAGGCTAAATTCAAGCCGAATTCGAACCACGGCTGATGCAGAGTTCAACAGATACAGGAAGACATTGGTAGTAAACTAGAAAAAAATACTAATAAATTTCGATAAGGATTCCTCAGACCGTAAAACTGGGGATTACATCGTAAAGAGAATACAGTTATCAGACAGATAATGGCATGTAATTCAACAATCAAATCAATCAAATCACAAAAAAACTTACTCCATTCTAGTAGCAGCTTACCAGTTCACACTACTTCAAGAAGCTAGAACAGGTGTATCTTACACAAACCAGTTTATTATTGGATCATCAAGTGAGGAGCGTGTAACGTAGATGATGAGGAAGGTAGAAGCGACAACGATAGCGATGACAGTGTTAAACAAAATGACAACGGACGCAAACCTTTATTAATCTCGGAAATATATGAAGGCAAAACTTTGGATGGGATCGCCTTCAAGCTAATACACAAGCAAAAGGCCCTAATGCGCCTCACAACAGACCAAATAAAAGATATAGAGTCTAGATAGAATCAATAGCATCCAAGCCATTACTTCAAAATAAAAATTGACATACTCAAACAATATCAGAAGGAGATGGTTGACAAAGACCAACAAATTTGGGAAATTGCCAATTGACAATCCACTGGGCTATAAATCAGATCTGTTCTATAACCTTGATGGCTGGACGCAAGATACGATCATCCCACACCAACAGTAAGTATCAATTCTTGACGATAAATCAACCGAACAGCCTGCTCGTTCAAGACCACAAGAAGGCTTAATTAAATTGCCAAAAATTTCTCTGCCCATATTTGATGGCAACTATTTGCAGTGGACACATGACTTGTACGTCCAGCTAATACACAACCAAAATATAAGCAACACTCAAAAGATATTCTACCTAAAAACCAATCTGAGCGGAGAAACAAGTGCGTTGATCCAACATCTGCAGATTTCTAATGAGAATTACGACGATGCATGGAACATCTTGAATAACTGATATAATAGTAAGCGGTTACTTGTTACGGCAATATTGAATCGACTGCTGTCACAACCAACAATTCAAACTAAATCAACTGCAGCTATTAAGAGCCTGCACGACATAACCAATGAATGTCTGTATAAGCTGAAAAATTTAGGATAGGGATCCTTTGATAATACATATAGTGATAAAAAAACTGGACAAAATTACACATGGCTTATTCGAGCAATTACTAATAATACCAAGAGAATTAGACTCGATTTCAGTCTCTAGAAGCTCTTAAAGGACGAACTTTATTTAACGTAAGAAATAACCCGAAACTTGCGGATCAATCAAAATCATCCGCATTCATGGCAACTTCAATGAAAAGCAAGTGTATCATTTGTAAGCAGAGTCATCCATTATATTCTAGCAAGGACTTCCTTTCAAAGAGCCCATCAGGGGAGGGGGGGGGGGTCATTCCGCTTATCAATCCAGCACAAGAGGAGAAGTTCCACAGAAGACAGTGGAATCAAACAGGCCATATCAACCGACGGGTCAACAAAACTCACGCGTTTCACCAATAAGCTCACCTTCTCTAAAACCAATCACTTTAGTTGCACAGGTAACGAAAGCGCAAAGGAGTTATGTTTTGTTAAGCACTGTGATTGTAAAGTCACGAAACAACGAGGGATTGGAAGTGGAGTGCAGGGCAATACTAACTTCCGCCTCTCAATTGAATTTTATCACAGAGCAGCTGGCGAAGAAACTGGCACGAGATAAATATTTGACCCATTGCAAATTCAAGGCATTGGTCAAGGCTCACAGAGGGCCCACAAGACGATCAGTATTGAACTGCGATCAAGAACATGCAACTTTTCAACCAGAATTGAAGCGCATATTTTGCCATAAATAACAACACATCAACCATCTCAGTTTTTGGATATCACAAACTGGCCCATTCCACGGAACATTGAGTTAGCATAGCAGACTCGGGATTCAATTGTCCAGGGAAAATCGACCTGCTTATAGAAGCAGACATCTTTTCCAGATACTCCTAGGACGAAAGCTGACTAGAAACCCAGCTATAAGGGCGCAGTACATTAACTTCGTTAACGAACAATCTTGGGCATATAGAAGAAATCAGTTTAAAGGAAGTCTCAGGACCATACTACTTCCTTCCACATCACTGCGTAACTAAGCCAGATAGTACCACCACGAAGCTTTGGGTAGTTTTCGATGTATCGATGAAAACGTCATCGAACGTTTCATTCAACGACATCTTATATACTGGGCCCACTATTCAAGGTGAGCTCTTCTCTATATTACCACGCTTTCGTCTACCATGGTGTGTATTCACAGCGAACATAGAAAGAATGTATCGTCAAGTAATACTGGACAAGGATGACAGGAAATGTTACATAATCCTTTGGAGAGATAACCAAGCAGTTAAAATGTTATCAATTATCTACGGTTACTAACGGTGTAAGAATGACTCCGTACTGGACGACGAAATATCTTCAACAACTGGCAGGCCAAATGACAGAACAACGTACTCTGGGAGCCTCAACACACATTCAAGATTTCTACGTCGTTGACGCTATGACTGGTTGCAATAGTCTCAGTAAAGCCATGGAAACACAAGAACAATTAACTCAAATTCTCCAATCTGGGGGATTAAAATTACGTAAGTTGTGCGTGAACCACTCGGCATTATTAGAAAATATTGCTTCAGAAGACAAGGCAGATAGAACTCCATAACGATAATGACTGCCACGTAAAGACTTTAGGAATAACATGGCTACCCCGTTCTGATGAGTTTGCTATCAAAACTCAATGGATAGATGAAGAAACTGTTACCAAGAGAAGTGTTTTGTTAGGCATAGCTCATCTATTTAACCCTCTTGGTCTCATGAGTCCGGTAATTATATAGACGAAAATTTTCTTACGAGAATTGTGGGCACTTAACTTTGGCTCTGACCAAAAACTACCAGACGAACATACCTCTATCTGGATCCACTTTCGTCAGAGTCTTGGTGTCTTAAATGACATAAAAATACAGATACATGTTAGTTCAGGAAATGTACCGTGCTTTATGCAATTACATCCTTTCTCAGATGCATCTGAACAAGCATTGGGGGCTACAATATATATTCGATCTATTCTCAAGAATTGACTTATCATAGTGAGATTGCTATGTGCCAAATCTAAAGCAGCACCAAAGAAAAACGGAACAATACCCAAATAAGGGTTGTGTGCTGCAAGGTTAACAGCAAACTTAATGCATCGAATTAAAAAGGATTTGAAGTGGAATCACTCCTGTTATTATTAGCACGATTCGGAAATAGTGCTAGCCTGACTAAATTCATCATCATCTTAATATTACACATTTGTAGCGAATCGCATAGTTGCAATCCAATAAGTAAGTACAGCCGATCAGTCGCTCCATGTACCTTCAAAAGACAACAATTGACTCAGCCACAGCAATGGAGACACATTGAGGGAACACAAAATCCAGCTGACATAATCTCCCGTGGAATGTTGCCGCACGCTCTCAGCCAATCAACTCTGTGGTTCAAAGGTCCAAGGTATCTTTCTGAACCTGAAGAAAAATGGCCAACATTTGCTTTCAAAATACCAGACGAGATTCCAGATGCCAAACCATTAAAATCGGAATCAGGAAATGCATCGGAGAAATAACCAAGTTATGCAATACAACAACACTCAGAAGAGACCACTGTTTGGAAATGCATTCCCAATTTCAACATCAACTCTTGCAAATTGAAGAAGCCAATAAAATTGTCCACAAAAATCCAAACATCAGTTTAAGAAACTACAACTTATATCATAAAACGTCAAGAGGAATCAATTGAAAAACAATTCAAGTCAATTCAATATCATATATTTGCATTCAGTAAATTTGTTGATGACGTTCAGCTGGAGCAGCAAGCTACCTTGACTTTAATAAAGGCCACATTCCATCAACTCCAACTATTCCAGGAAATGTTAAGGATGGTATGCTACTTCTTTACAACCTAATGACAGTGGGAACCAGAGTAGGAGCATCATACATTTTATTTGACATACGGATCCCACTCGTGCTGGATGAATACTTTCAGATATTCAAGATGATACCTGTTCCCATTCAGCAAGGAGACAAACTGCTATTAATCAAGCCATCAACTGAGTATCTAATCGTGAGTCTTCCCAGGGAGAGATATTGCCCACTATCTCAAGTAGAGTTAAACATACGTCAACACTTAAGAGAAGACCAGTATCTATGTGACCATAATCATTCCATCTTCAATCTAAAGGCCAACGTCAGCCAGTGCGGAATGGAGTTGCTCAACCACAGGCAAACACTCTCTTCCAACTGCCATTTTCGCAGCTCAAATCGATCCAATCTTTGGATACAACTGCATACTCCAAACAGGTGGCTCTACCACCGCGACAGTGAAACCACATTCAACATTGTATGTGGCACAGCAGTAACGCTTAAAACTCTAAAGAAAAATGAAATTCTAAAACTTCGACCAGATTATTCAATCAAACAGACTTCTATGACTACTATTGCTCACGAGCGTTATCAGAGCAAGACTATATCAGCATTTATTCCACTCATAAATTTAAGTCTATCCTTGAATGAAAACCTATGTATATTCAGCAAAAAGGGGGTACCCATACATCTCTTCGGAATTTCATCTACACAGTTAAAAATAACCGGTGTGATTTCCGATTTACTCCGGAAAACGTTTTCAGTTTATAATTAACACTAAAGTTGAGGATAAAATTGGAAATGTACCCAAAATTAGAAAGATGCAAAAAATAAATCTTTTCTGGTGTTATTTAACTTATTTTCTCCGAAAAATTGCATCATTATAAATTAGGATTAAAAAAAGACACCAAATGGTGTAACTTTTCAGCTTTATCACTCTGATGATTCATTGGCACAAAATCTTTTTCGTGCTAAATTAAATACCACATTTGGAGTGTGTACAAACAAAAACAAAAAAAAAAAAACACCATTCGGTGTTAATTCTTGTGTTAATTCTGGTGTTTTTGAAGATGAAATTTTCTGCCAGTTGGTTTCTTTTCTTTGAAATGTTCGGTTGCGAGTAAAATGTCCGTGTTTAGTGTTCTTTATGAAGAAATTCGAAAGTTTGTGGTTGTAAAATCCTGCGAAGAAATTAAAGTTATTGATATTTTGGAAGCCGGCAAGTGTATACTACATAAATATTACTGTGTTTAAAGTTTAATTTGTGCATTTTTTGTGCAAAGTGAAATAATTTAATTGTTTTACAGCTGTTAAAAAGTTTGAAATTGATACAGAGAAAAATCTTTACCTGTGTGATGAAAATGGATCAGACATTGACGACGAAGTATTGAAGATCTTTCTTCAGGACTTAAAATTTACCTTTGACAAAACATTCTATATTAAGGAGTTTTTGAATTATGGTAAGATATATATAAGGCCTTGTTACTCTATTTTAATAATTCTATAATTATGTGGTGTGGCTACGCTTTTAAACTCAGTTTAAACGTAGTAATAAATAACCTTTATTATATTAAATTCAGTTGACTATGAAACGTTCTACATAAATACAAACATATATTTATGCCCACATAAAATCTGGTTTTTCTTCCTTTATTACTAAATTGCTCTAGAATTAATTTCAATAATTTATTTGATTGCCCCGAAAAATTAAACTAAACACCGAATATGAGTTTTGCAATCAACAACATTAGTAAATTTTCAAACCTTTGGTTTTTTTTTTTTTTTGGTTGGCCTTTACATTGATTATTACAATAATTATTGAGCGATATTCCAATTAATTCAATAAATGGAAATATTTCTAATTGCGATATCTATATTACTATGAAACACAAACGGATGAACTGGAATGCCTTGCTCCATTTACGTCGGTTGTGAAAAGATCAGATTGCCTTTTGGGTTCACTTCCGAAAAAACTCAAGTTGGAAGTTCAGGTTCTACAGGAGGTAACGTTGAATTATGAATACTAAATTTTTAAAACTGATTTTCGTTTATCGAAAGGAACTAAATAATTATCTTGAGCATCATATGGAAGGTAAAAAAATATTGGAGCTTTATAAAAGAAGTACGGACTTTCCAAAAAAGTATCGCATCAAACTCATAAATATCGTTGTTGGTCATTTGATTCAAATACACGGAAATTATCCATCAACTGAGAACAAAATTCTGTGGGCCAAAGCTACTGCTAATATTTTTCCGAGATTATGTGAAGATCATAATCCTCAAAATTTTGTATGCACGAATATAATTTGTAATTTTCACATTTTTTAATTAAATTTAATGAAATTCTCAGGGCATCTTTTATAATCCACAAAGTCGAACTGGATTATTTGCATTCAGGTTACGCACTATAAATATATCTTTAGGGAATAGTTCCCGAAAAGAAGAACAGGACGAACAAATAATAGAAGAAATCACCTACCCTTTGGAGGAAGAGCAACATAAATTGAAAGAAGATATAGATTGGCTTAAAACAGCTTGCCCAAAGAAAAATAAAACAGAAATTTTCGAGAGAACGAAAAAAACTGCATCAATTCGACAATTCAAATTTGAACTTGAAGTATTTCCAAGATTTTTGGACACACCGGGTTTGGTGAGTAAAATTTTTGTGCAAAACTAAAATTCCAAACTCAGTAGACTAAAATTTTTCTTTTTAAATTAACTATGATTTCAATATTAGATTTGGAGATCACTCTGGTATTGAATATAATTGGGAGGAAACTGAACAGAAAATATACAAGCTTGCGGATTCAAGAAGTATTGAAATCTACGATTCATTTACATCAGATGATGAAAGTAAGATTACTTCTTATATAACCATAGATAGTATTTGATTTTGTTTCAAAAACTTTTTTAACAGAATTTGACGGCACTTTGACCGCATTATTACTTCTTAACAGAATAGCTAGTACCACTGGAAAAAAAGCAAAGAAGGGTGATAATTATAAGCTAAAATCCAACGATCGTGAAATACATGCATAGATAAACAAGGGCAAGGATCTCAAGCAGTACTCTGAAGCATTGCCCCAGGGAGTATCGTATCACGACATACATCAATACACCATTAGCTACATGCTTTTCGCAGCTCTTATGATCGGTTGCAGCTATTGGATGTTTGTCAAATGAAACCACAGGAACACGCCACCACATTGCTATTAAATACCTCCAGTACCCGCAAGTGGAGTCAGCTGAATATCAATGATTTTGTGTTGCGCAGCAACCCAAGGGGACAGGATGATTAGCCCAGCGCTAATCACATAAATTAATTCTCACGTCGCGTTGTAATCAATCTGAGGGAATTCATATTCCATCAGAAAATTCTATCATGCGAACTCCAGATGCAGCAGTTTTTTTCCTGATTGCACCAGCATGTGCGTACATGCCTATCATATGTTGTACCTATCTCGTGCTACTCATCGTTCATGTGAGGATTTACATTCTCACAATATATTGTGAACTAAGCACTTTATTGTAATTTTTAATTTTATTTCTCTAACTAGGATAATAAAATGTACATAATTTGACTTTTAAATAAATCATCAACCAGTAAAGAAGGCGTATTTACTGAACACAATTCAATATTCGATTTCGAGTGACCATGCAGAAAAAAAAGTTTAGAAAAAAAATTTAAAAAAAAAAATTAAAAAACAAAAATTGTTACGCTCTACAGCCAGATTGGAGAAAACATCCATACACAAATCCAATTATTCTGGCCTCTGGGAGATTGAAGAAGTGGATCAAATCCTAACGAATTTATTTTTGAAGATTTCCTATTAAGGAGATGATTCAGAAAGATTTGTAGTTAAACTTCCAATGAAAATAATATTACTGCTCAAATTTAGCGACACTCTCAAGGCTATACTACGATCGTTATACTAGTTTGAAAAAAGTTTTAAAATTAATCCGATATATCGAGAAAGGTGCAGTGTTCGGTGTTGTTGAATTGGAGAAAGTATCAAATCATTTTTTGTCTTGACAAACATAAAATGTACAGGCAAATCAAAATTGATAAAATATATCAAGATCTTCAGCGAATACTTTGGAGCAAATTTAGAAAGTTGAAACGAAAAATTTTATTGCAAAACCTGCAATTGGTGAATATGACAAAGGCGTGTGAAAAGAAATGCTAGGTTGACCTCATATCACCTAACCCTCGACTTGAACGGTACTCGATTTTCATAGTTTCGGTTGCACAGTTTAACATGGTCACACAAATTTTTGAAAAAAAAAAATTTAAAACAATCGGGCAATTAAAAAAAAAACTAAAAAAACTATTATGTAGTACACAGTTATCTCGCCTGCTCAATTTCAATAGCATGCCTTATAATGAAATATTATGGGGTTGCGTGTGAGCTCATGCTTTTATTTGAATGAGCTTGAAAATATTTATGCTTAAGCTCTGAGCTCTCAAAAGAAACGAACAAGGCCCACAATACAACACAACAGAATGAAGCAAGAAATAGGATAGGAATTAAGGCTCAAACGCAGTTGCGACGGCAGACAGTAGACTATTGAAGTAATAGGAACGATCTTCTCCAGGAGCGTGTCATGGAGCATTGGATTGGGATTGGATTGAAGTGAGGTTGGAATCCGAAAAGGGCCTTGAAACCTAGGCCACAACAAGGCCCATTGTTCACCCTCCAGACTTATGAGTAATTTTTTATGAGCAATGCTCATAAGTACCAACCGGACGTTCTCCCATCTCCAACCCTTCTTTCCGGTTTCATGCAGTTGTTCCAGTAGGTGTGAGCCGTTTTCCTAAGAGAGCCGGAAAGTTAAAGAAAATGAGTCGCCCTTTCTGATTCCTCTCCGCATCCTCTACCGAATCGACCCATCCTATACTGGTGTCCCGTGAGAAGAGTGTCCAGGGAGAATTGGCAGTAGAGTTTTCTGGGTTGACTTGCTTAATCCCAGGAGCTTTTTCGTTTCATTTGGGTTGGGTAAGCCCACAGCTACCTTGTGTTTTTACCTGCAGGGTCATCCAACCAATTATACTCGCTTTCAGAATAATTTCAATCAGTCGATCGATACACCGCATTTATTTTAACAAACCAAATTATTTCATACCATCAACCCGCGGCCATGCCCGA
Source organism: Dioctria rufipes (assembly GCA_963924295.1). Classification (NCBI taxonomy): domain Eukaryota; kingdom Metazoa; phylum Arthropoda; class Insecta; order Diptera; family Asilidae; genus Dioctria; species Dioctria rufipes. The sequence goes on along the minus strand of OZ002741.1, from coordinate 167,618,534 downwards.
TAGCGAATTAACTCAACATTGCTAGTGATTTTCCTCAAGATCAGCTCTCATAACTTTTACCTGGATATTTTAGGAAGGACAAGGGATAACAAAACTCATTCATACTTTCTAGCTCCTAATTTCCGGTAATAAACCTTTATCCTATCTCAAGCATATATTTCACTCGATACCTTCTTTTTAACTTCTAGGAATTGTTTTTGTCAGTAATCACCAGCAATGCAAATGCGTTCACTCACAGCCACGGGAACACGTTTGGTCTTGACACCTTTTACAGACAAATAAAGCAATATAGGCTTTATGCGCTGGACGTCCTCGTCCAGGACCATAACGAACAAGAATCGGTCCTGCATAATCTAATCCACTATGCAGAAAGGAACGGCTTGGTTGTACTCGCTCAGGCGGAAGGATACCCATCAGTTGTTGCTGCGCAGATGATCTTTGCCTGAAACACGTCATGGAGCGACGAACAAAGCTTCGAACAAGATCTCTGGCTCCAAGAATCCAGAACTTTTGTCGAATGTAGCACAATGTTAGTTGGACTCCTCCATGTAATGTCTTTTGATGAGCATTACGTACGATAAGAGTTGATAATGGACTTCCTTTACTTAATGCAAATTGATGTTTGGAGTCATTAAACATAGAAGCGTTTTGCAATCGTCCACCCACGCGAAGAGTAGAAGTTACTGTCTCAAAATATGGAGATAATCGAAGAATTGAGCTACTTGCTGATATAGTTCGCCCTCTTGAAAGGTTCTGATATTCTTTAGGAAAAGCAATTCGTTGATCACATCGAACCCAGAATAGAAGAGCATTATGGATTTCTTTGGATGTTAGATGTCCGGTCTCGCGGCATTTAAGCGATTTGCGAGCAGTTGCATTGTGATGAAATCTAAAAATCCAAGCAGTGACACTTAAAAGTCGATTTAAGGATGAGTATCTTAATATTAGATTCCATCGTTGGATTGGCATGAAGGTCGTTGCTGCACTTGTAATAGGTGATTTTTCTTCAAGATCTGTTTCAATAGGAACAGGTCGCGTTGGAAGTTCCGGCCATGCAGTTGATGAACATTTCAGCCACTGGGGTCCTTCCCACCACAGATGATGGGTTACTAGCTGAGGAGCAGGAATTCCTCTTGATGCACAGTCAGCTGGGTTACTGTTTGAAGGTACGTACTTCCATTTTGCAGTTGGCACAAGCTCCAGAATTTGACTCGCTCGATTTGCAATGAACGTCTTCCATTTTGATGGATGAGCTTTTAGCCACGCGAGTACTGTCAGTGAATCCGTCTAACAGTAAATTGGAATGCTTTCGAGAGCTAAGGTTGATTCCAAGCTTTTGACCAGCTTAGCTAGTAGATGAGCACCCATTAACTCCAATCGGGGAATAGTTACTGGCTTCAACGGGGCAAGTTTTGTTTTTGCGCATAGGAGGGATATTTGGACATTATTATAGTCCTGCACTGCTCGAAAGTAGACCACAGCTGAAAAAGCTTGCTCTGATGCATCAGAAAATGCATGAACCTCATAAAATTTTGTCGAAGAATGTATACCAATCCACCTTGGAATAGAGATGTTCTGTAGATATTCGAGTTCTTGTCGGAAGGTCTCCATTCACGAGCAATATTTTGGGGAAGTGGTGTATCCCAGTCTAGCTTTTGTAACCATAACCTCTGGATCATAGATTTTGCTATTAGAATGGTTGGTGAGATGAATCCTAGGGGATCATAGAGCTTAGCAGCTTAGTAAATCTGGTATTTTGACTTGAAAGTTGAAGCAATCTGATGATGGATTCCAAAAGAGGCCAAGTGTTTTGATGACTGCTACCTTTGATAAGTTTACTTCGACGTTGGATCCCTGAGCTCCAATCAGTTGTAAAGCTTCGTCAGAGTTAGAAGCCCACTTGTGCAATTGAAAGCCGCCAGCTTTAAGAATGTCGACTAGTTCTCGTTGAGCTTTTACGGCCAACTGAACAGTGTCAGCCCCAAAGAGTACATCATCCACGTAGAAGTTATTTCGAATTACCTCTGACCCAATTGGATATGTAAACTTCTCATCCTCTGCCAGTTGTAGAAGCGTCCGGATGGCCAGATACGGAGCAGATGATGTACCATAAGTAACGGTAAGAAGACGATAGCTTTGAATTGGCGCTGATGATGCTTGTCGCCATACTATTCTTTGAAGATCACAATCTGGTCTGTCTACTCGAATTTGCCTGGACATCATCCTGATATCTGCAGTAAATGTGATTAAGTGAAGTCTCCATCGTGAGATTATTACACAAAGATCGGATTGTAATTTTGGTCCAACGGCCAAATAATCGTTCAGCGATAATCCTCCTTTTGACGGCTTTGATCCGTTAAAAACTACACGAAGCTTAGTACTGACATTGTTTTCTCGTAATACACCATGATGGGGTAGGTAGAAGTGGCAAGCAGGTTGATGATTGCCCTGTTCGTCGGAGATTAATTCCATATGGTTATGATTGTAATATTCCTCCATGAAATCAGTATAGCGAGTTTTCAAGAGGTTGTTGGAGAGAAACCTTTTTTCCACTATTAATAAACTTCTAACTGCATTGGACAATGAATCACCAAAAGCTATTTGGTTGGTATATTCGTGGCGAATAGGTAGTTTTACTATATATCGACCATCTTTCTCTCGTCGAGTTGTGGTCTCATAGAAGTCTTCACAGGCTTGGTCCTCTTCTGTAAGAGTTTTTTGAGTAGATGGAACCTCCTCTAGTTGCCAAAACTTTTGAAGAAGCACATCTAATTGGTCGGAGGAACTATCTGGATAGGTGTGATGTACGTTAACTTCAGATAGTTCTGGATATGGTTTGGTATCAATAGGTCCTGATAAAATCCAGCCAAGGGATGTGTTTTGCGCCATTGGACTGCCATGTCGTAGTCCATCTCGAATTATCAGATTGTAGATATCAGCACCAATAATTAGATCGATTGAAGTATTGTCAGTAAATCTTGGATCGGCTAGATGTAAGTCCTGAAGATGAGAGAAATTGGTTATTTTCCTCATAGGAGGAATTGATATCTTCGATAGTTTAGGCAAAACTAATGCAGCAGTTTGTAACGAGAAGTTCGGCTCGGCAGCAGATTGAATGATCACAGTAACTATAGATTTCACAATTCCGCTTGAGGATCCTACGCCTTGCACAGGAATGTTGACTTTTCTTGAAATGACGAGACAAAGGTGGCTTGTGAGCCTTGGTCTATTAATGCACGAATATTGAGCGTCTTCATTTCAGGTGATACCAAAGTAACTTGTGCTGTCGCAAGAAGGATTGTGCGTGGCCAATGTGTTATCTTCATATTAGTAGTAAGCGCTGTTATGTGACCAGCAGTATAAGATGAAGCTGGCTTTAAATTAGATGCAGATTGGTTATCTCTATCTGGCTGCATCGAAGAATCAGCATTGGTAGCACAAGTAGACGAACCAGATGGTATATAAGGAAAATAATCCTTTTGTTGTAAATGTAACATCGTGTGATGCTGTTGATTACACTGCTTGCATCTGTTGTGTGACGGACAATTATCAAATGAATGATCTGGCCGCAAGCAATTGAAGCAAAGTCTTCCCTTAGCCACGAAGTCGCGGCGTTGAAGTACAGCTTGCTGTCGAAATGACGGGCAGAAGAGCAGGTGATGCTTTCCAGTGCATTTTGGACATTTACTGAATTTTCCAGTGACTTTATTAGTAGCGACATGTACTTTGAGCGGTGGAATCCTGCTTGACGGCTTCTGGAACATAGTCTTATTGTTGTCTTTCGAGTAAGCTTCGCTAACATTGATCGCTTCAAGTGTATTAAGGCGATGCTGCAAGAAGGTACATAGTTGATCAAACGTAGGAAGGATAGTGGTAGAGCTCAAAGAATTTTCCCAATCTTTCATTGTAACTGGATCTAACCTTTGCACTGTACTAAAGACTAGCCAGTCATCCCAACTTTTCACTGGACGGTTTAAAGACTGTAATGCTTTTACAGCTTCATTTGTACCATCATAAAGCTGACGTAGACTCTCAGCTGATTCGCTTTGCATTGATGGCAACGAAGATAAGAATTTCAAATAGGAAGTGACAAGTAGTCGAGGGTTTTGATATCTATCACAAATTAATTGCCATGCTGTGGCATAGTTGGCATCAGTGATCATCGTGTTCCGTAGCAGCTGCTCAGCTGAACCAGAAAGACTGGTCTTCAGATAGTAGAGTTTCTGGGATCCTTTAAGATCATCATTTGAGTCAATAAGACTCTTAAATAAGTCGTGAAAGCTGGCCACTCCTTTATATCTCCACTAAAGCGAGTGAGTTGAATTTTGGGAAGATTAGAGGTGGAATTGTTGGCCCCTGAAGTACTTTGGCGGTTGGTAGAAGAGTCGTGATAATCAGAGTTAAGTTTCTTTACCATCTCTTTCAGTTCGCTATACGCTTCACAGTAAATTAGCTCAGTCGTCTCATACTATTTTCTTTGAAATATGGAGAGGCGAGATCTTCACTAGTACAATCTGATATAAGCTCATAATGAGCAGACTGAAAGTTATCCCAATATTTGTTCAGCAAGTCAATCCTAATTTGAAAGAAACTTTCATTGAACTTCTCTTTCCCACTTTTCTTCGTATTATCGATAAAGTTTTCGATACGAGTCATCACCTGTGTTTGCTTTTGAATTAGCTTTTCCATTTTTCACTTTTTCCCGGGTTTCGGCACCAAATGTTCTTTCCGTGTGAGGAAATGTATGAAGAGAAATAGCGAATGAAAAAATATACAAAACATCTATTCAATTTAAATGACTTTATTCAAAAAACTAATACCTCCTATTTGAACTCTCGACAAGAAGTGACATTAAAAAAAACAACAATTGACAAATTAAAAAAACGGCTAACTTAGATGTATAGACAATTCTTTTTACCAAGAGAAATAGACACAGTAGTGAATCACAGTAACATTGAGATTAGCTTTGTTATTAGATTTAATTTACAGCTGCTGCTGTTGTTAACATACAATCCATTTTGCTCTAACAATATCTCTCAAATTGCTTATAGGTAAAAGCGGTACCTCTATCGGTGACAATTATTTGCGCAATTCCAAAGTATTGGCTGACTACATCTAAGAAGTTGATGACTTCTTTACTATTGGCCTGTCGGGCGGGTTTAAGCACGAGAAGCTTTGAAAAAGAATCCACTATATCAATAACATAAAAACTTCTTCATTTGCTCTTTGGATATGGACCTAAATGATCAATGTGAATTGTGTGGAATAGTATTGGTTGCCGCTCTGGAGTATGCAGTATGTATATGTTTTCATCTTCTCTCGCTTTATTGTAACCACAGTCTATGCAAAAGGCTACATATTTTTTAACAACTGGCGTCATATGTGGAAACCCGTGTTAGATACAAAGTTAAGTTAATTTATACAGAGATATATATACAAAGGCTTAACAAACCATTTTAATAACCCTGAAATAGAAAAAAAATACAATACAATATATGTATATCTAGTATACACGTACACACTTACATAATTTCAACCCTGAAATTTATCCTAAGCTAACCATGCTTAAAAACATGGCTAGCTTATCGCCAAAAGCGTTGAAGAAATTGCGCCAGCAATTTCTTCCCATAATTTCGCGAACAAAATATTTTTCCCAAGAGAAACGGAAAAAACAAAAGTTTAAAATTGCACTTGAAAAATGCAGAATAAGCTTTCCCGACTATGACCCTGCCTTTTTACACGAAGAAAATCTTATCAGCGGCACACGGTATTAAATTAAAATATAAAAGACCGTTGAATGGAATTCGTTTGGGCATGTATGGACAGGTCCCAACGAAGTGACATTGAATACAAGGGAGTTGGTTTTTAAAAGTCGACAAGAGTAAGACGTAGTTTCCCGGTACTCGAGTTTTTACTTTGAAGCAAATATATTTAATCACCGTGTTAAGAATTTCACTTTGAAGCTAATATGTAATTAGCGTATAAGAGTTTTTTTTTACTAATACATATATATAGCATCGTAGTTTAAGAGAGATTTTGAAGTTAAGATCGACCATCGTCGTTAAGGAGAAATATCAATGTTCAGCTTTAAGTGTATTTCTTAAAATAAGAGTGAAAAAAAGTTAATTACGAATAAAAAACAAAGAAGATTAAAAGTCATTCAAACAATAAGTGTTTCTATGAATTTTGGTTATGATTACCAATGCATCACGACAGGCATCCCAATCCCAAGGTGAGCATATATTTAGGGTGATAAAGGTACTACTCTTATAACTATAACGATTGGCGCAGCCGGTAGGATCGAAAATGCTTGATCAAAACAAAAGATCGTTAACGCTTGAAAAGCCTTGATTCTGCAAGAATCTACGGCGATCCTTTGACTCAGCCATACTATACGGCCAAGTCACCCCGAACGCTCGGGGTAGATAACATCTATAGGCGCCTCTGCTCTAGGCGAGCAAGCGTTCACCCCAGTTAAAAAAAAAACGTCAACAAGGGACTTGGCCAGCTCTTTACTACCACCGTATTAAGTCAGGACTATGGACACCTACGCACAACCAACTCCAGAAGGAAGATACCATCGTTAGTTGGGTCGAAGGAGATTCCGAAGAAGGCTCCAAGCTCCCTTTTAACCATATCCAGGGGAAAATAATCAGGCCTAGAGCCCCCGGCAGCAAACAAAAAATCTACAACAATCAACTTTGTTCCAGGATTGAAAGGGATCTCGAAGTAGGCAAAAGCCCCTATTTCAATCTCAGCCAAGGGTCTTAAGATGGCAGGAGGCCCCCTAGCAGCAAAGTCATTCCAGGAGAGAACACCCTAAAAAGGCTGAAAGACTTCCTTTTATACAACGCGGGACGCATATGCAAGAGGAAGACTCTACTCCAGCACCTGAGGCAGAATAACATAACGACTTCTTCCCTTCGTCCGACGCAGAAAAATTCCATTCCCAGGAGAGAACTCACAACCCTTCTGGGAAGGTACGCGCAACACCACGGAGGTCACTCAACCAGTATCAGGTAGCCAGGATCCCCCAGATCAAGACCAACTGCAAGAAGCCGCCGGAGTTCGCCTACGAAGCGGCACCGTTCTTTGTGGATCAATAGCTAAAAGTAAAGTAAGTGTAGAAAATTTCCTAGATAAGATATTAGAGAAAGCGCGTTAATCCGATAAGCTCACTGTCACGCACTGCGACGCTCTTGACCTTAGATTAAGTCAAAGGAGAGAGCAGAGGCAAATAGAAAAGTTTAAAAGTGAGACAAAAAAGTTCATGCAGGAGCTTATCGAATTTGCATGATTTTTGCGCCAACTCAATTTAGATAAGAGCTCAGCCAGTGTAGTTTTAAGTGCTGAAAGTGATACTAGTGTTAGTGACATAGGTAGTGATCCGTCTGATGAGACTACGGCCGAAAATCTCCTTTGCGATTGGCTGGAAGTATCCTTCACGGAATTCAGCCTGGTTCTGGGCCCTGAAACACAGAAGGTACGAGCAGACTACCCTACAAGCTTACAAATAAAAAGGTAATCACAATGGCTGACTATGCACAGTTAGATCGTGAGCTACAAACATTCATTGGCTGTTGCAAACAGACCCTACACTGTCTGAATGAGGAAGAAAAAGTTTCTTTCCTCCAGATCTTGCCCACAAGGCTTCGTGGCGATGCCTATCAGCTGTTTACTTCGGACGTTCCGACTACTTTTGGTGAACTGGAGGAACATTTTAACAGAACCTATCTACCATGAGAATCATATCAAGAACTATTCAACAAACTCATCACCGTGACACAAAATCCGTTGAAAACTCTCACTACCTTCACAACAAGAGTGAAGCAGTTGTTGGTGCTCTGCAACCAGGCAGTGGTTCTAAAGAACGGAGCAACGGCAGCCCCACCTGTGAAGACATAGTTGGCGGACTTCGCCTCAAAAGTGAAGTGAACAATCCCCACCTAAGCCAGTACCTCCTCACTCTGATAGAAAATAACGCCACTAACGCAATAGCCATATCCAATGGCTCCAATGGATCCAAGTCTCCGAGTTCGAGCTCTTAACCGAACTCCTTACAGTCAAGCACCACAGCCACCCCCTTATATACATGCTCAACCGCGACGCCCGCCATTTCCTCGCAGGGATTCTAGACAACCGGATACACAAAATCTGGTACAAAATATCACCTATAACTTCTGCCAGAAGCTGGCACACACTTACACGGAGAGTCTAAAACGTATGAAACTCCCTTCTGCGCTAACTGCAGAAGTTATGGGCATGAAATTGGCGACTGTCGAAATAACCAAGCACAGTGTGTAACTTGTTTTACACGAGGACCGCCTAACAGTCTGCAAAAGACAGACACGAACAATGCAAAAGGTCCCAGAGTCTTCAACATAAGGCAACAATGTGATTTATGTGGACGCCGCGGACATAAAATCGAAGAATGTCGACAAAAACAAAAATGGTTGGATAAAAACCCGGGAAACGACAGAGTCGACCGAAAACTCCCCGGCTCGACTATAAACCCCACCAGCAGTGTGCCCACCGCCATGCTTCCTCTAGACATAGGTCTAAATGGTTAGGCCCAACTAATAGTGCTGAGATCAGTATAATTAAGAAAAAGGCTATTAAATCCCACGATCTAATAAATCCCAACAAGAAATTAACGCTTCAAAGCCCCTTCGGCACCGGAAAAACCTTAGGAAGTTGTCAAGCAAGGTTAAGCTAAAAAGTAACTTCCCTTGCAAAATTCCAGGTGTTGTTAGGAAATGATTTCATAACCAAAACTGCAATGTTGAGGGACCCAACAAAGTTCTGCGATTTTCTCGTACAGAAATCTGCTGTTTCATTAGAAACTGCCACGAACCACCCGTGTTCTAAAGACACAGTTAATAAAGACACACTGATAGAATATATTAAACCCGACGGGGATACACCTTCTACCCCAGTTGTTTCCGAGCTTTCCTACCAGAAGAGGCCGGCTGTGATTTACAAGAACGCGATAAGGGTGATTTGATTATCGAAGATCCGGCCTGTAAGACTGGACAGAATCAGGTGAATTTAAATGAACCTGTGTGTGTACCAGCAAGGTCTAAAATCATAGTCAAAGTTCCGTTGCAGTTGCAGGAAGAAATGATCAGACTGTCAAAAGAAATAGACGACAGAGCCTTCCTACCAAACAGCTAACTTTCAGCTGGTGCAAAAGTAGTCCCCATAGAAATCCTCAACACACGCAATTCACAAGTAGCCCTATGAAATTGGAATTTAAATCTAGTTCCCATAAAAGACTAGACTGTCGTCGCCATAAAACGAGAGCCAGATAAAGATAGTACCATGGCCCATCCGTCGAAATGACGGCGATAGTGAGCATCAAAGTACAATTAAATGTAAAATTAGGAAAGTAGGACATAAGAGTCCCGGTTAACCAAGCAGTAATAAGAAATTGCTGAAAGTGGCTTGCGGGTCCCGCATGAAAACCCCAACGTCAGGCACTGACCAGTGTACAAACGGTCTGCTGTTAGCAGCTCCCGCATATCCACCTGGCCCAGCGCATCTCATATATAAAATAAGTAGGCTAAGAGGTAACATAAATAATGACAGTAATAATATGAAATCATTAAGTAAGTCTAGAATTAAGAGTAAGAAAAAGCGCGGATCACACAGCCACCCTACAGCATATAAGGTACTTATTTCCAGCAGATGTCGAACAAGACGCCACTAAACTTAAGCCCCGCCTCACCATATTACAGCAAGAACTCAGTCTGGATGAAACTCTGAATATTGAAGAAAAAACCTCCTCTGTTACGAATATGACGACATATTCTTTTTGAAAGGTGACAGGCTTACAAATACCAATTCCATCACCCATGACATCCTCCTGGTGCAAGACCAAGCACTTATTAACCAAAAGATGTACCGGTTACCAGAGATACAGCGAAATGTCATAAATGAACAACTCAAAGAATTGCTGGAGAACGATATTGTCCAGCCCAGCAAAAGCCCATGGAACTCACCACTGCTAGTCGTCCCCAAAAAAGCGGGACCAGATTGTGAGAAAAGGTGGCGCATCGTCGTCGATCAACGGGACCATTCACGAAACTTCACCACCCTAGACTTAGCCAATGGCTACCATCAAGTACTCGTTGATCCGAGAGATCGAGCAAAAACGGCTTTCAGCACCAACTATGGGCATTATTAATTCAAACGCATTCCGTTCGGGCTCAAAGAAGCCCCGGCTACATTTTAGCGTTTAATGAACTTCATATTAACTGGCCGACAAGTCCTACAATGTTTCATCTACTTAGATGATATCGTCATCTATGGAAAAAGGCTGGCAGACCATAACGAATACTTCGCAGAGTCTTTGAGAGGTTAAGAGAAAATAACCTGAGACTTCAACCAGAGAAATGTCAATTTCGCAGGCGGGATGTGGTTATCTAGGAAACAAATGTGTAAACCAAGGTGCACTACCTGACCCCAGTAAGACGGCGTGCGTCCAAACTTTCCCCATTTCTAAGACAGTAAGGCAAGTGTAGTCAATTTTGGGCCTTGCCAATTACTACAGAAAATTTATACCCGATTTTAAAAATAGTATATCCTCTAACAAACTTCCTTCGAAACGAAGTAAAGTTTAAATGGACTGAGAAATGCCAAGAGACATTTCAGAGCATTAAAACCGCTTTAATTTCCCCTCCACTCCTAATATATCCTGACTTTTCAAAACCTTACCACAGACTCAGTAGCGAGGCTTTTGGAGCAGTTCTCCCCCAAGGAGAGGTAAGAAATGATCAACCCATAGCCTACGCTAGCCTTCCCCTGAACAAAGCCGAACGTAACTATTTCAGGATTGATAAAGAGTTACTGGCTATAGTTTGGGCGACCAAAAATGTCAAGTGTTATCTGCAAGGCCGAGAGTTCACAGTATACACAGATCACAAACTCCTCATTGAAGACCCCAATGTTAGGGATTCCACTTCCCGTCTGGTGAGGTTTCACCACAAACTCTCCGAGTTTCCGAGTTCAATTATAAAATTGAGTGTAACCCCGGAAAGCATAACACGAATGCCGACGCTTTAAGCCGCATTCCACGGGATAAAGACAAAGACGATGACAATGCAACCTTCACGGTAGAAGCTATAGTCCACCACCAAATGGACTCGGACATAGAAGAGGAAAAATACTCGTTGGACCTTAAAGAGTGTCTGAAAAGCAATGCGGCCAAGACACGAAACATTCAGGAAAGTGAAACGAACCCGGAAAGCCAAGCCGAACAGATGGAACAGAAGAAACGAATTCATCATCCAAAAGATGCCGAGGACCTTGAAATCCCACCTAGTACAGATCCGCAAGTTACAGACGTAACTCCCCAAGAGAAACGGAAAAAACAAAAGTTTAAAATTGCACTTGAAAAATGCATAATAAGCTTTCCCGACTATGAACCCCTTTTTACATGACGAAAATCTTATCAGCGGCACACGGTATTAAATTAAAATATAAAGAACCGTTGAATGGAATTCGTTTGGGCATGTATGGACAGGTCCCAACGAAGTGACATTTTTCTTCACAAAAAAGTGCATAATAAGCGCTTGTGGCCGAAAAGAGATTCTTGTGGGCGAGAAGATAGTGAGTTGAGTTTTGAGCGGTTGAATACAAAGGAGTTGGTTTTTAAAAGTCGACAAGAGTAAGACGTAGCTTCCCGGTACTCGAGTTTTTACTTTGAAGCAAATATATTTAATCACCGTGTTAAGAATTTCACTTTGAAGCTAATATGTAATTAGCGTATAAGAGTTTTTTCTTACTAATATATATATATAGTATCGTAGTTTAAGAGAGATTTTGAAGTTAAGATCGACCATCGTCGTTAAGGAGAAATATCAATGTTCAGCTTTAAGTGTATTTCTTAAAACAAGATTGAAAAAAAAGTCATTCAAACAATAAGTGTTTCTATGAATTTTGGTTCGGATTACCTATGCATCACGAGAAGCATCCCAATCTCAAAGTGAGCGTATATTTAGGGTGATAAAGGTACTACCCTTATAACTATAACATCAGAAATAATTTCTCAATATTTCCAGAGTTCTATCAACTCCAGGATGACCTCTGTTGTCATGGACTGCCCTAATTATCCTCCATCTAACCCGCTTTGGTATTACAAAACGATTTACGTTGGGCGTTTTTTTAAAACCCATCTTTTCTCTAATATGTAGTTTCCCTTAATGCCATCTTTTTTATTGGTTTGAAAAATTTCGTCTATCAGTAATTTTCGTATTTCAACAATCTGAGCATCTTCCTTTTGCATCACAGCTAGCCAATCGTCAGCTGGAATTCCTATCACCAAGATGTTAATTGTTACGTTTGTTGCTTCGTTCGCATCATGAGATGGACATCTGCTAAGAGCATCTGCTTGGACTAATTTGGTGGCTGGTCGGAATACCAATTCAAGGTCATACTCCGCTATCGTCAACCACCATCTCGCTGTCCTAGGTACTAAGTCTTTCTTTACTTGTGTTTCTCGTAACGAATTGCATTCTGTTACACTTTAAATTTCCTATGTAGTAGGCAATGCTTAAACCTTTCTAGGGATGCCACCACAGCTAGGGCTTCCAGCTCATAGCTGTGGTATTTTGACTCTACCGCCGTTGTGAATCGACTAAGATATGATACTGGTCTCATTTTTCCTCCCGTTTGTTGCATCAGTATGTTTGCAATTCCATGGCTGCTTGCATCAGTATGAACTTCGTGCTCCACATTCTCATCATATAACGCAAGAATCGGTCTTTGACTCAACAACTCTTTTAGCTTATTGAATGAGCATTAGTTAAGCCGAAAGGAACCCTCTTGTGCTCGTAATGTTCTTCTGGTATCACGAAGGCTGTCTATCTTCTTCCACTGGCACTTGATGGTATCCACTAAGCAAATCAAGCGTTGTAAATATCGTTTTGTTCGTTAACATATTCAATGTTTCTTTAATGTTTGGGACTGGAAAAGTTTCCCTTTGAGTAATTGCATTTATCCTCCTGTAGTCCACGAACATTCGGTATTCCTTGTTCTTTTTCTGTACTAACAGTACAGGGCTGGCATATTCAGATGAGGATGATTGTATGACATCCAAAAGTAATAATGCGTTAACTTGCTGCCTTAGAACTGACATAGTAAAAGAGTAGGTATTGGGGCAGTACCGCCAGACTTGAGTTCACAGCCAGCCAAAAATGCCAGACATCTCTGTCTCTTTCTGTCTCTCTTTCTGTCTCTCTCTCTCGTATTTTCCTCTGACGTCATATGAATGGATGGTCTGGTCGGTTGGCCAGACATCTCTGTCTCTTTCTCTTATAATTACCACTGACGTCATATGTTTGGGTTTTGCTGGCTGCCTTGGCTATGGGTATTTCTATGGCGTGACGTGACTGGCTGATCCGTCTTGTCTTGGTCGATAGAGATTCCTGTCGTAGTCTGGCCAGCTAATCAGCTCTGTCTTATTTGATTTTCACTATTTTAATTTAGCAGGAAAAAATAATATCATTTTCGCTTGAATCGAACCGGGGATGCTTGGTTTGTAAAATCCGAGGCGCTCTACTCATGAGGCCACGGATGTATCGCAGGTATGTTCTTTAAAGTGGCTATATAAGTGGAAAATGACTGCATGAATATGGCCATCAGAAAACTGTCTTGTTCGTAACCCCACAAATGTTAGATGGTGCGGCCACGCGAATATACTTAATTTACTTTACAAATGTATCTTGTGTATACAGACGGTTGAACGGGCGAGCGACCTAAAAATAGAATAACCTATGGATATGATTGATAAGAGATAGTAGGCCTCGTGAAAAATTTTCAAATGTTTCAGTTTTAAACGAAATTATTAAGTTAATTAGAATTAAAAAATATTATATTATTAACATGTTATGAAGTTTGACTAGGTACATGATCAATAACGAATACCTCACCAGAGATAATTTCTAAAAAAATATTTTTTGGCCTAATGACGTTTTATCGCTGATAAGAATTGCGCCGGCAGCATAATGTATTCGTATGAGAATAGTTCTATGACCGCAATACGAGGTTGATAAGAAAACTGACCCCAGACTTTTCGAATAATAAATTTAGCGTAAAACTGGCCTTGAAATTCATAATGGTGATAACACGTATGAAACTGGCTCGATGACAGGAATACGAAACTGATAAGAACATGATGAAAATTTATCTCCTGTTATGTAGGTAGAATAATCTATTAATACACTGGGGTAGGACAGCTGTGATGGAATTTGAATTGCCCTCGACAAATATAAAACAAAAGCGCGAAATGTAGAATTTGTAAAGAATAACAACGAATATGTATGTAGAGGTTCAGATGGGAATAAGACTTAGGGCTGTAACCAGAAAAGAGGAAGATAAGTATCATTACGAGTAGTTCAAAAGCCCCGAACCTCAACTTTTGCGTAAAATTGGCCTTGGGGAATTCATGCAGACGCTAACGTATTCACCACCGTACAAAATCTCTATTCATAAACCGCGAGGAGATTATTTTTCTAAAATTTTACCACCAGGCGAGCATGAATTTTAATTATGTAGAAAGCATGTATTGGTCAAGAAACTCCCTGCAAAGCTTTTTGCTCATGCTACGACCGCTAACATACCCACAAGAAAAATCGACTGATAACGACATAGTGCCTATACTGCTGGTGCTATGTTATGAGTAAAAACGAATTTGACTAACTATGCTTAAGTCTAGCCGGTCTTATCGGGTAGCATGCATAGTAATTTTTTTGTTTAATGGATGTTCCAGGCCAAATGAATTTTTTTATTGCTGGGGGTTATGCTCGCCTGGTGTTGAAGGTGATGCCTCGGGCATACAATTTAGTGAATAATAGCACTTAAAATTCCAACTATAGATAAAAACCCCATAAATATCAATCAAATATCGCGGATCTATAGCGGGGGTATAATTATGATTAAATCAATATGAGAATATTTTTAATCGTAGAGTAGACAAAGTCCGATATTGATTTATAATCGTTACATCTTCGTATATTTTCTCGATTAAGTCGTTTCTATCTACGATCGTGAATAAATTTTTTGTGAGGGGATTAATACAAAATATACCTACACGGGAATGTACGCTCATTCTTAATTGAATATTTCAAGGTGCTCGATCGTAGCAAGTTATTGAAAGATGGAAAAATTCATTATTACAAAAGACAACATAACCTATATCAAAAGGTTCAATCTACAAGGCCGTAAAGTAGAGTTTAAAATCGCACCGGTGCCCCAAAATGAGGAGCCCACCTCATGGATTAAGACCTCAGTGGAAGGCATTATTCAGTATGCCGTAAAGGGGCTCCTACCAAACGATCAGGTCGGGATTACTTTTTGCGGAAACAGTTTTAAGGAGAGGGGGCCGGGGTGGATGAATTTTAAACCGGCTTCGGAAATTACAATAGAAGATATATGGGAAATGATTTCGAAAATATTTCAAAGCAACTCTGAAGGTATGTTTTTATATTTGTGGGTGATTTGGTCGAGGTTTTCTACCAGCATTTTCTATTTCAGGATTAAGCACAGATACGTTTTGTTTGGGGGTGACATCGGTGCGCTTACCAGAAGGGCGACGAAATAATCGCAATAATAAATATAATACTTTTATTGAAGAGTGCGCTACGAGGAGGGGTATCGCCGTGATAGATAATAAGGACAATCTGCGCTTACCTCGAGCATTGGTGGTTGCAATCGCAAGCGTAAAGAAAGATATCGACTATAGGAAAATTAGAAGAAATATTGGAAAACTACAAACTCGCCTTGTTTCAAAATTGTTAGCAGAATCAAAAATTCATATTCCGATTGAAGGCGTGGGAATTTCTGAACTTCAGCAGTTTCAGAACCATCTGAAAGAATATAATATTGTTGTTTATCAGTACGGAACTAAGGGGCGAGATGTAATTTTTGAAGGACAGAGCGACGGCCCTAGGCTGAATCTGTTATATAACAAAAATCATTATAATGTTATAACATCCCTCACCGCTGCATTTTGCTGCGCTTATTATTGCGAAACATGTCATATACCGTATAATAATAAAAACGATCATAGATGCGGAGGAACATGTCCCTGCTGCCAACAGACACCAGGCTGCACTAATAAAAATATAGTCGAAATCAAATGTTCACAATGTAACCGTCGTTTTAGAGGACAGCAATGCTTCGATAATCACACCGCGTCTGGATCATTAAATAAGAAAACCGTCTGTGAACAGATTAAAAGATGTATGGATTGTTTTGAAAACATACAAAGCTGATAAAATTCATGTATGCGGAGAATATTTCTGTAAAATATGCAACAAGCATGTACCTCAAGGGCATTTATGTTTTATCCAGCAGGATAATCGTAAACCCTCCATAAAAGATACTCTTTTTGTTTTCTACGATTTAGAGACACGACAGGAAAAAGTCTTGGGAGAAAAAGTTGTTCAAGAACGATCAATAGGGGAAATTATGCTGCATGAGCCAAATTTATGCGTTTTTCAACAGCGATGCGACCACTGTATTGAAAAAGATCTGCGCATATGTGAAAAATGTGGAATAAGACAACAGGTTTTAAAAGTTCGCCCCGTTCAGAACTTTGTAGAGTATTTACTGAATCAGCGAAAATTGTTCAAGAAGGTAATTATTATAGCACACAATGGCCAAGCATTTGACCATCAATTTATATTGAGTCATATTTTGCAAAATACCAATTTAAAACCTGAATTAATTATGCGAGGTACGAAAATAATCATGATGCAGCTGAGCAACGTGAAATTTATAGATTCTCTGAATTACTTCCCGATGGCTCTAGCCCTATTACCAAAAGCATTTGACCTACCGCCCATTTATAAAAAAGGTTATTTCCCACATCTTTTCAACACTGCCGAAAATGAAAATTATACTGGCACACTACCGTCAATAGAATATTATGGCCCTGATACGATGAAAACAGAAGAACGAGCTATATTTCTGAAATGGTATGAAGAACACAAAAACGGCGAATTTAATATGCAGCGTGATATTGTTGAATACTGTGTTAGCGACGTGCAAATTTTGGCAGAGGCATGTTTAAAATTTAGAAAGCTGATGGTAGATGAATGTAATATTGAACCATTTTTGGAGGCAGTGACTATAGCCTCTGCATGCAACCTTGTCTACAGGCGCAATTTTCTCAAGACAGACACTATCGGGATTATTCCAAAAAATGGGTATCGAAAAGCCGATAATCAGTCAGAAATAGCAGTGCAGTGGTTGATATGGGAGGAAGATCGTCGCAAAATTAATATCTTGCATGCAGCTAAACAACGAGAGAGTGTGCTAAATGGGGTTAAGGTAGATGGATATTGTCCTGAGACAAATCAGGTTTTCGAATTTCATGGCTGCTATTATCATGGACGCAAAACATGTCTAACACATAACCGCGATGCTCCCCTGTATGACGACCCCAACGATACTTTAAATAGGAGATATGAAGCTACCATGGTAAAAACCGAGCGCTTACGGTCTTATGGATACGAGGTATCAGAAATGTGGGAGTGTGATTTTCGCAGGCAGTTAGAGAAGAATAAAGACATGCGATATTTGAAAGACCATCCTTTGTTGGTAAACATACCGTTAAATCCTCGCGATGCTTTTTATGGTGGCCGAACAGAAAATACTGTTATGCGCTATCATTGCAAGCCAGGGGAGAAAATTAAATATATCGATGTATGCTCGCTGTATCCCTGGGTTTGTAAATATGGAAAATTTCCAGTCGGCCATCCAAAGTTGTATGTTGGAAGCAGGGCCTGTTCCGAGGTGAATTTAAATAATACAGAGGGGCTAATTAAATGTAAAATTTTACCCCCAGAAGGGTTATATCATCCTGTTCTACCAATAAAACAAAACAATAAGTTAATGTTTTCATTGTGTCGCCTCTGTGGTGGAGAGAAAAATCAGTCTGAAGAATGTCCTCATACGGATGAAGAAAGGGCATTAATAGGCACATGGGTAATCGATGAAGTTAAAGAGACCTTAAATCAGGGCTATAAATTGCTGGAAATATATGAAATATGGCGTTATGAAATCGAACAATACGATAAACTAACTCGGGTGGGAGGATTATTCACGGTGATGATGAATAAATTCATCAAAATGAAGCAGCAAGCGTCAGGATGGCCGAGCAGTTGCCAATCTGAGGAAGAGAAGAACCACTATATTGATAGCTTTCTGGAGAATGAGGGAATAAAGCTGAGTTTTCATGAAATTACACCCAACCCCGGATTAAGATCTTTAGCCAAGTTAATATTAAATTCCTTTTGGGGAAAGTTTGGCCAGCGTGAAAACCAACCGAGGACAACTATAATAAATAACCCAGCAGAATTATATTCACTGTTTGCCAACCCAGCCACTGAAGTCCACCATATCCTCCCAGTCGGTGAAGATACGATTATCTCCAATTGGGGTTACAAAGAAGAGGCTGCCGACTCTTTATCGACTGTAAACGTTTGCATAGCTGCTTATACTACTACACAGGCGCGGCTTAAACTGTACAGCTACCTGAAAAAACTTGGAGATCGAGCTTTATATTATGACACCGATTCTGTCATTTATGTTAGCAGGGAGAGAGAACATGACCCACCAACTGGGGAATTCGTGGGCGATATGACTGATGAATTGGAATGCTTTGGCAAAGGTAGTTATATAAGGCGGTTTGTGAGCGGAGGCCCTAAAAATTATGCGTATGAATACTTCAGTGCAAAAGAAAACCAATTTAAAGCAACAAATAAAGTAAAGGGTATACGCCTAGATCATAAGACTTCAGAACTTGTGAATCTTGACTCGATGGAAAGTATGATATTAAACTCTAAGGAAAACGGCTGCATCCCCATAATTTCGCAAAACATACGACGCACAGAAAATCACGAGGTAATATCAACCCCCGAAGTAAAAATATACAGGCCTAAAGCGGAGAAGCGCAAATTTTTCAAAGATAATAGCTCTATACCTTACGGATTTAAAAGACTATGTATATAAATATGATAAATTCCAAAAATAAAAGAATATTTTTCTAATAATGAAAAACGGTTCTTATTTTTTTTAAAAAAAACCACCCCGCTTGATCATTAAAGAAAAATTATAGGTGTAGAGGCTTAAAAAAAATTCAATTTTACACCAACCGCAGAGCGGCTGCCCTGAGTATTAGAAGGCGAAATCAATACACTACTGGTTTTTTAATACGCATCTTTATTTACAGTCAACATTTACATATGCCTATAGCCTGGTATTTCTTCTTCTTTCTCATCAATAAATGTTAAGTTGCAGTCTTCATCCATCTTGTACTCCCTGTTATTTATCTGTACATGTTCAATATATTTTTGTGATTCCAGAGGCTGTAGATTTTCGAAAAAGAATTTAATAAAGCACATATGCATTATTATAGCTGTTTTTTCTGCCTCCATTTCAGTTAATTTCTGCACTATAGGGCTCGTAACCTTGGTAAGATACTCCTGCTTAAGGTTTTCTCCATTCAAAATCGTATTAAATTCTACCGTTTTAAACAGATGTTCATTTAATTTGTTAATGTATTTGAACCGCGCAATAATTTTAACACCTTCATCTGTCCTTTTTTCCTTCAATAATTTTTTACAGGCCTGTTCAAACTTTTCAAAGTACAGTTCTTCTAATAAATACTTTTGTGCTTTTAGGCCAAAGGGTAGTTTATTATGTACCCCCAGTAGCATTTCATCCCATGTAGGATTGAATTGTATCTTAAAAGTAAACTGCTTAGCCATTTTCTTTGGACTTGGTGTCTTCAAAGTAAGTTGCTCTGCCATTTTCTCAGGGGCTGATGGTGAGGGTAGTTGTTGTGTTGTTGTATTCTCGGGGTTTGGTGTCGGGGTTTGTTGTTGTTCCGCTGTTTTCTTGGGGCGTGATGCTGAGAGCTGCTGTTGTTCTTTTGGGGTAGAAGGCTCTAACGTTTTCTTACAGTTATATTTTTGATGTCTTTTTAAACCAGTGGCCCTTGTAAAAGATTTCTCACAATTTACACAAATGAAACTCTTCATGTTGCTGCTGTCGTTGTTAATCGTTTAACACCACCGTTTTAAATGAGATGTGCATGCTATGATCACCCCCTTTTAACCCCCAAAAATCTTTGGTCGTTCAATAAAATCTATTACTACTACTAATGTAGGTTCTTCTTTATCTTCATACGCAGTAAAAAACAGATGCTTAGAAACTAAATTAATCTCTGCTTCAAATGCAGATAAATTTAGAGGAGTTTTCATAATTCTAAAATTTACACATGCCTTCGGTTGATATATTCAAATTAAATCCATGATCTGCCGCAACAAACAAAATCCCTACTCGGTTATCTTTATGTGCTTGAATATGCGTTAACATTCTCGAAAGGATTTTTAAAATTTCAGGGCTAAGCTCAATATACTCAGTTCGAGTGATTAATACAAATTCCTACATTTTTATCATTTTCCTCTTGTAGTAAAAATTCACGGTCGGTCTCATTCAATAAGAGCAAAACAAAAACTAGCTCTTATTACTTTATGTTTCTACAACAATAGGGAGCTATATGGGGGCAATGTATTTTCCAGATAATATCATTGAGAATCTTTAATTGTTTTTAATTATTTTCAAAAAGTTCTTTTGCTTGTTTCTCTATATGGGGCAATGTATTTTCCAGTTAATATCATTGAGAATCTTTTAATTGTTTTTTTAATTATTTCCAAAAAGTTCTTTTGCTTGTTTTCAGCTCGATAGTCTTTCTTAATTCATTATACACCGTGGGGTAGATGCTTTACTAAAGTAACACTAGAATAACACCAAACCAGTACCGAAATAACACCAAAAAACACCAGCAACACCAAAATAACACCAAATAACACCGAAGTAACACCAAATAACACCAAATAACACCAAATCAACCCCACTCCCTCCTCCTCCTCCTCCTCCTCCTCCTCCTCCTCCTCCTCTTTACCCCTCTTTACTCCTCTCCCTTCTGCTCTTTACTCCTCTTATCAGATACTTCACCCCCCTCTCGTTATAATATAAGACTATACACACCAAGTGATGGTGTTAAAAGCATATACACCAGCAAGCACTATGAAGTGTCCTATCTGCTGTAAATTCTTTACTCGTCGGGATAACTTCCTACGTCATAAAAGAAATATCCATGATATGGGAAAATCTATGCCGAATAATATTGATGAAACTGGCACATTAAAAACTGTTTCGAACATTGAATCTTTAGACTATGATGATGATGAACGATTAAATAGTGTACGAGAAGTTTTGAAAACCAAACTTAGCGCATTAAGAAGATTCACTGAGAGAGAAGACAAATCTACACCTGCCGATACCCTTAAAGGCTCGATATACAACCCCTACGGAGATAGCGAGATTGCCAATGAAAATTCTCCTGCTTCTGAAAAATATAACGAAAATACCAAAACTTTAGACAGCTGCACCCCTAATGAATATAGGTGTATAGAATGCAATAAGTCGTTTAGTCGCAGAGATAGCCTTCAACGGCATAAGAAACGGTCGACTCATGCTTTTAAATGTGATATCTATGAAAATAAAAATACATTGGATGGAAAGAACCATTTAACATCCTGTAATGAAGATGATAATGATGATGAATACAAACATATGAAAAAATTGCGAAAGTTGAGTGAAAATAAAGATTATTTGTATACCCAAGCACCGGGGAGCAATATTTTAATGGCTAAAGCCGAAGACCAGGGTCATGATAATGATGATGATGATGCCGATAATGATATTCGAAAAACTACAGACCCCAATATACTGGTGGATGAATTAAGGCTGGAATATAACAAAAACTCGGGGAGAAGAGCTTTAGAAATAATAAAAAGATTAAAGATTCTCAATGTAATTATTTGAAAATAAAAACTATAAGTCTGAAAATTATTTATATTTTTATTTCCCCTTTGCCTATACCTATGATAGAAGGTTTATAACACGCGTTAGCGGCATAAAATTTATACTTCTTTTCCGTCGCCTCGCGTTTTGAAATTTCTTCACAATTTACTGCATCGTCGACCTCCACATAAAGGCAATAAAAACTATTTTTCATAGGCAAATCAATGTATTCTTTGGGGCTTCATTTTTTAAGTGCATTCGCCAAATTATACATCCGCGGCATCTCCTTCAATATCAGGCGCGCATAACCCCCTTGCAATAAAAAATTCGTCTGGCCTGGAACATCCATTGGACAAAAATAACTATACATGCCACACAATAAGGTTGGCTAGACTTAGGCATGGCTAGCCAAACTCACCTTACTCGCAACATAACAGCGGCAATATAAGCACTATGGTGTTATCAGCCGATTTTCCTTGTGTGAATGCTAGTGATCATAGCATTGCAAAAAAAAAAAAAAAAAAAAAAAAAAGCTTTGCAGGGAGTTTCTTGGCCCCCGAGAAACATGCTGCTTTCTACATAATTAATATTCATGCTCGTCTGGTAGTAAAATTTTAGAAAAATAATCTCCTCGCGTTTATAAATATTTTTGTACGTGTGTGAGTGAATGTTATCATTTGAATGAATTTCCAAGGCCTGTTTTACGCAATAAGGTGAGCAACCATCGTGCATATATCTCATCTATAGTGGGTGTATTGAGCAATTAACAGCATGAAGAGTTTCATCTGTATAAATGCGAAAAATCATTTACAATAACAATGAGTAAAGAGGCCCTTGTGTGCGAGCTGCACAAAGCAGTTCCTGCAGGCCAGATGAATCTTTTAAACACACCAAAATCTGAAGGAGATGTCAGCACAACCTGCTTTTAAGATGCGATATCAACAGTGAATAAACAATGACCTTTTCGGGGTAACTGCTCAAAAATATTTATTGAAATATTTATATGAATATTACAGGGGTTTTCAAAAATAAAATTAAAATACCTAAATCATCAGTTTAATAACTTTTATTTAAATATTTACATAAATCAGATTTTGCATAGAAATAAAACACCAAACTTTTACAAAAGTTCATATTTTATCTCATTTTTACAAATGCAACATTCCTCAGGGAAGTATGCCAGAAATTGCCTTAAATTTGTAAAATTTTCAATATGGTTTACACTTATTATATTTATATCGGGGTCTATTACGTTTACACATCTGTTACAATATATTTCTCCGAGGTATTTGAAATACAACATTTGAATGCTTATTTCAAGCTCGATGTCGCTGCTGACGTTGCTATCGCTATCCCGGATCTCTTCGTAGCTGTTGTCACTATCTAGGATCTCTTCTTCATGATCACTATTAGGCGGTGCCTCATAATATAACATACTTGCTGCTGTATTTAAAAAGTGAAAAACTTCACCTATTCGAGACAACTGCTCTTCATGGCGCATTTCTAGCTCTGTCTCGGAACTCACTTCTATCACTTCCGGCCCCGATATTTGAAACGGCGGTGACCAACCAATAAGATTATCTCTTGGTGCCATCCTTACACGAAAACGCTTACACAAATTTCTAATTTAGCGAACTATTCTTAAAATGAAAAACTTTTGTAGCCTCTGCTAACCGCCCGCTTAGAGTATTTCAAAAACAATAGATGGATATTAGGTATTTGTCGTATAGGGTGATCTTATCACAGGCTCGTTTCGTTCCCTATCTTTCTTGAACTTCACTGTAGCGCTAATCAAATTTTAGAAAACCACATCCTTACCGGCTTATTTTTCATAGGCAAATCAATGTATTCTTTGGGGAGTTCATAGGCGAAATTTTAATCATTTTGCCGGCCACCCCGAAAAATTTCAGAAAACCACAATATCCGTTCTCCGACTCTGCAAATTAGATTGTTGTGGAGGGTTTGTCTTATTATTTTTCTGGAATAATCCCGATAGTGTCTGTCTTGAGAAAATTGCGCCTGTAGACAAGGTTGCATGCAGAGGCTATAGTCACTGCCTCCAAAAATGGTTCAATATTACATTCATCTACCATCAGCTTTCTAAATTTTAAACATGCCTCTGCCAAAATTTGCACGTCGCTAACACAGTATTCAACAATATCACGCTGCATATTAAATTCGCCGTTTTTGTGTTCTTCATACCATTTCAGAAATATAGCTCGTTCTTCTGTTTTCATCGTATCAGGGCCATAATATTCTATTGACGGTAGTGTGCCAGTATAATTTTCATTTTCGGCAGTGTTGAAAAGATGTGGGAAATAACCTTTTTTATAAATGGGCGGTAGGTCAAATGCTTTTGGTAATAGGGCTAGAGCCATCGGGAAGTAATTCAGAGAATCTATAAATTTCACGTTGCTCAGCTGCATCATGATTATTTTCGTACCTCGCATAATTAATTCAGGTTTTAAATTGGTATTTTGCAAAATATGACTCAATATAAATTGATGGTCAAATGCTTGGCCATTGTGTGCTATAATAATTACCTTCTTGAACAATTTTCGCTGATTCAGTAAATACTCTACAAAGTTCTGAACGGGGCGAACTTTTAAAACCTGTTGTCTTATTCCACATTTTTCACATATGCGCAGATCTTTTTCAATACAGTGGTCGCATCGCTGTTGAAAAACGCATAAATTTGGCTCATGCAGCATAATTTCCCCTATTGATCGTTCTTGAACAACTTTTTCTCCCAAGACTTTTTCCTGTCGTGTCTCTAAATCGTAGAAAACAAAAAGAGTATCTTTTATGGAGGGTTTACGATTATCCTGCTGGATAAAACATAAATGCCCTTGAGGTACATGCTTGTTGCATATTTTACAGAAATATTCTCCGCATACATGAATTTTATCAGCTTTGTATGTTTTCAAACAATCCATACATCTTTTAATCTGTTCACAGACGGTTTTCTTATTTAATGATCCAGACGCGGTGTGATTATCGAAGCATTGCTGTCCTCTAAAACGACGGTTACATTGTGAACATTTGATTTCGACTATATTTTTATTAGTGCAGCCTGGTGTCTGTTGGCAGCAGGGACATGTTCCTCCGCATCTATGATCGTTTTTATTATTATACGGTATATGACATGTTTCGCAATAATAAGCGCAGCAAAATGCAGCGGTGAGGGATGTTATAACATTATAATGATTTTTGTTATATAACAGATTCAGCCTAGGGCCGTCGCTCTGTCCTTCAAAAATTACATCTCGCCCCTTAGTTCCGTACTGATAAACAACAATATTATATTCTTTCAGATGGTTCTGAAACTGCTGAAGTTCAGAAATTCCCACGCCTTCAATCGGAATATGAATTTTTGATTCTGCTAACAATTTTGAAACAAGGCGAGTTTGTAGTTTTCCAATATTTCTTCTAATTTTCCTACAGTCGATATCTTTCTTTACGCTTGCGATTGCAACCACCAATGCTCGAGGTAAGCACAGATTGTCCTTATTATCTATCACGGCGATACCCCTCCTCGTAGCGCACTCTTCAATAAAAGTATTATATTTATTATTGCGATTATTTCGTCGCCCTTCTGGTAAGCGCACCGATGTCACCCCCAAACAAAACGTATCTGTGCTTAATCCTGAAATAGAAAATGCTGGTAGAAAACCTCGACCAAATCACCCACAAATATAAAAACATACCTTCAGAGTTGCTTTGAAATATTTTCGAAATCATTTCCCATATATCTTCTATTGTAATTTCCGAAGCCGGTTTAAAATTCATCCACCCCGGCCCCCTCTCCTTAAAACTGTTTCCGCAAAAAGTAATCCCGACCTGATCGTTTGGTAGGAGCCCCTTTACGGCATACTGAATAATGCCTTCCACTGAGGTCTTAATCCATGAGGTGGGCTCCTCATTTTGGGGCACCGGTGCGATTTTAAACTCTACTTTACGGCCTTGTAGATTGAACCTTTTGATATAGGTTATGTTGTCTTTTGTAATAATGAATTTTTCCATCTTTCAATAACTTGCTACGATCGAGCACCTTGAAATATTCAATTAAGAATGAGCGTACATTCCCGTGTAGGTATATTTTGTATTAATCCCCTCACAAAAAATTTATTCACGATCGTAGATAGAAACGACTTAATCGAGAAAATATACGAAGATGTAACGATTATAAATCAATATCGGACTTTGTCTACTCTACGATTAAAAATATTCTCATATTGATTTAATCATAATTATACCCCCGCTATAGATCCGCGATATTTGATTGATATTTATGGGGTTTTTATCTATAGTTGGAATTTTAAGTGCTATTATTCACTAAATTGTATGCCCGAGGCATCACCTTCAACACCAGGCGAGCATAACCCCCAGCAATAAAAAAATTCATTTGGCCTGGAACATCCATTAAACAAAAAAATTACTATGCATGCTACCCGATAAGACCGGCTAGACTTAAGCATAGTTAGTCAAATTCGTTTTTACTCATAACATAGCACCAGCAGTATAGGCACTATGTCGTTATCAGTCGATTTTTCTTGTGGGTATGTTAGCGGTCGTAGCATGAGCAAAAAGCTTTGCAGGGAGTTTCTTGACCAATACATGCTTTCTATATAATTAAAATTCATGCTCGCCTGGTAGTAAAATTTTAGAAAAATAATCTCCTCGCGGTTTATGAATAGAGATTTTGTACGGTGGTGAATACGTTAGCGTCTGCATGAATTCCCCAAGGCCAATTTTACGCAAAAAGTTGAGGTTCGGGGCTTTTGAACTACTCGTAATGATACTTATCTTCCTCTTTTCTGGTTACAGCCCTAAGTCTTATTCCCATCTGAACCTCTACATACATATTCGTTGTTATTCTTTACAAATTCTACATTTCGCGCTTTTGTTTTATATTTGTTGAGGGCAATTCAAATTCCATCACAGCTGTCCTACCCCAGTGTATTAATAGATTATTCTACCTACATAACAGGAGATAAATTTTCATCATGTTCTTATCAGTTTCGTATTCCTGTCATCGAGCCAGTTTCATACGTGTTATCACCATTATGAATTTCAAGGCCAGTTTTACGCTAAATTTATTATTCGAAAAGTCTGGGGTCAGTTTTCTTATCAACCTCGTATTGCGGTCATAGAACTATTCTCATACGAATACATTATGCTGCCGGCGCAATTCTTATCAGCGATAAAACGTCATTAGGCCAAAAAATATTTTTTTAGAAATTATCTCTGGTGAGGTATTCGTTATTGATCATGTACCTAGTCAAACTTCATAACATGTTAATAATATAATATTTTTTAATTCTAATTAACTTAATAATTTCGTTTAAAACTGAAACATTTGAAAATTTTTCACGAGGCCTACTATCTCTTATCAATCATATCCATAGGTTATTCTATTTTTAGGTCGCTCGCCCGTTCAACCGTCTGTATACACAAGATACATTTGTAAAGTAAATTAAGTATATTCGCGTGGCCGCACCATCTAACATTTGTGGGGTTACGAACAAGACAGTTTTCTGATGGCCATATTCATGCAGTCATTTTCCACTTATATAGCCACTTTAAAGAACATACCTGCGATACATCCGTGGCCTCATGAGTAGAGCGCCTCGGATTTTACAAACCAAGCATCCCCGGTTCGATTCAAGCGAAAATGATATTATTTTTTCCTGCTAAATTAAAATAGTGAAAATCAAATAAGACAGAGCTGATTAGCTGGCCAGACTACGACAGGAATCTCTATCGACCAAGACAAGACGGATCAGCCAGTCACGTCACGCCATAGAAATACCCATAGCCAAGGCAGCCAGCAAAACCCAAACATATGACGTCAGTGGTAATTATAAGAGAAAGAGACAGAGATGTCTGGCCAACCGACCAGACCATCCATTCATATGACGTCAGAGGAAAATACGAGAGAGAGAGAGAGACAGAAAGAGAGACAGAAAGAGACAGAGATGTCTGGCATTTTTGGCTGGCTGTGAACTCAAGTCTGGCGGTACTGCCCCAATACCTACTTAAAAGTAATCCTAACATAATCTTAAACAATAATAGCTGTAAAATTATAAGAGTAACAGATTCAGAAACATTTTCTTTAGGAGCAACTCAGGCAAATTTAAGATTTGAAGATGTAAAAATCTTCCAAGATTTCGCATAGTGAAGAATGATTGCCCAATACTAACCGATGGTATATTATTATTATATTTCTTAATACAAAATAATTGCAAAACTATTATGAGACTTTCACAATTTCAATTACTACCTCTGATTGGGACATAATAGTATACCTATGATAACAAAACTCACAAAAATGAAGCATATAAGATTACTCAGATAACAAATCATCAAAGTCAAGTTAGATTACGAGTTCGATATAGTATATAAAAAAGATTCTTTGAATACAAACGCTGTATCTGGTGGTGCTGCTTAATAACCACGGAAGACTTTAAAATAGGCAACACAGGACCATCAATTCAAATTATTTAATTATGCCGTCCCAGATGCGTAGACTCCCCTTTTTCCTTTCATCATATATCCTTGACGATATTCACATTTATCTCCTCACTTACAAACTTAAGATTTAAAATAAATTCCTTCCAGAAGAGTATCGCTCTCGTAACTTATTTCTCTGTCTTATGTAAAACCTATGACTTCATTCGTTAATCTATATAACTAATGTTTCTCTGGCTCATCCTTAAATTTAAAAATTTTCCAATAAGGCCTAAGCTGTTCAATTTGTGTCATTATATGGCACTCTAATCTAATTGTATGATTGGTTCCTTGGAAAAATCAGACCTCAAGTCTGAAAACTTGTATACAATTCCTGCATTTCATTACTAACAATTTTTTTTATTCTTTTGCCCTTCACGAGAATAGAATACTTCGGTTGAGTTATTCAGATCTTTTCTTTAATTCAAATGACGTTCAAAATCGTTCCCTTTTAAAATAGTCACTCTACACAGTCTCAGTTCTATCAACTTCAAGTTTGGCCTTGTTGTCTGTCTATATCGCTAGCATATGTTATGTTAATTCTATAAAATTGACTTCAGGAGAATGATTTTGCCTAAATTAATTTAATAGTTTCTTAAGAGGAGTCAGTACTCAGCAAAAATTTCAATTTAGATACCAGCGAGCCTCTACGCAATACCACTTACTATACGCAGGTTTGTGTCCTGAAAGTATGAAAATTCGTATATAATTAGCCTAGACCTAAACCAAAAGTCATATTAGAGACATCTAGCTTAAAAGACAGAAACCCAACATGCGTCACTTTAAGACGAAAATGAAAATTTGTAGTTCAAAGTAATTGAAAATTTTTAACGAGAATTAACTCTCCTAAATTTTATTTTGCACATAATTGTTAAATATACTATTTTGCTTTATCTTTCTACAACTTTCAATGAAATATTGCAATTTCTCGTCTGTGAAATTTCAGGAGAAAAATAATTATATAAAGCGCCAATAAAAATGAAAAAACTCGACGTTACAATTTAAAGAAATGAGAATACCTTCCCACAGGAATTTGATTTAAAAGACTTCAATTTTTACCATTTTTTAATATCTCCATTCCAATACACTTTTTTTAATTTTTGCCGACGTTATTTACTAGACTTATTCATTAAATTAAGATATAAATCATTATCCTGCTACAAATAGTTTGCCAGAAATTTGCATTGAAAAATGTATGAAACTTGCAAATATTGGTACTGACTCCTCTTAAGTTGATGGTTCTCTAATAGTGTTCTTTAGTGGCAGCTTACTGACGTTGGTTGATGATGACTTCGAGTTTGGTTTATTTTTCTTAGAAACCCGTATCGTGCCCGTGTCAATTAACTTAGATCTTTTAACTGGTATTACATCATCTAAAACTGGCATACTTGGTGTCACCTGGTTTTGTGCTGGATGACGTGGTTGTGTCGGAAATCGTGGTAGGTTTTGTTTCTGCCTTGTTTTAAATTTAAAATTGTCATTCGGTTTATGTTCCATTTGAGCCGGTACGGACTCGAATGGCCTGCCCAACCTTTTTACAGACAGGATCTCGTGAGGTGGTGGCCGTACAATAGTTGATCGGGGTCTGCGTGCCTTTTTAGGTATTGGCGGGAGTGGGCTGATAGACCTTTTTGGTGTCGGAGGTGCCAAGAGCTACGGATGTGTGGGTGACATACCTATGTCCAGGTCCACGGAATCCAGAGATTTGGAGGTGAAAATTTCCAACAATTCCTCCAGGGTGAATAAAATAAATGAAAAAAAATAAAAACGAAACCGAAACCGAAAACCACTGCGCGTTCTTATCAACGTTCAAAACTGAAGTGATTTTTCGCAGGTTTTGGAATCATTTCTATTCAAATGTAGCGGGTGTTTTTGAATTTAATACTACCAAAGAGCAGTTGATTTTATTGGGGATAGTTAATAATTGTCAAGAGATGTTGGTGGAAAGGAGACAATAGTTTTTAGAGATAGGACGGGTGAGAGTATTATATTCAGTTCTATTATTGGATAAGGAGGATAGATTTCTGACATATTTTACTCTACTTCGTAACATTGGAGAAATAGCATTCTTTTGCATTATTGATGCAAAATGAGAAGTAGGCTTTGGATGATAGTGACGCCATCTAGTGCTGAGAGTTTTTCTGTGATTTAGTTCAATTTCTAATTTATTAGATTGAATAGTTGCTGATGAACGAGATGGCTATACTCTTGTTTCATTTTTCATTTAAAGTGTAGTGCTTTAATACATCACTTGGTGCATTTCTCCAGATTTTTCTGTGAGAACTGTGGGGTTGAGGTGCATTATGGTTTTTGGTGGACACATACTCATATTTTCCGTGGGGTAGGCGTTTTCTTGTATGGAATTGATGTTTTGGTGAACATATTGGCGTGGTGGGGTATTCCCAAACACTCTTTAATTGTTCATCCAACTTGCGGTTTGTTGTAGTAGTCGTGTAGTCGTGCTCTTTATTTCTGGTACTCCTCCGACCAGAATCTAGCCCATTTTGGTGTTTTGGGCTGTAGGTATGGTACTAGATGCTCTTCTAATTCCATTTTTAATGATGGCGGCATAGATGTTTGCTCCGAAAAGAACATCGATTTCTCCTGGAATTGAGAACGTAGGATCTGCAAGCGGGAGGTTATTTATGTGTTTCCAATTTGAAACTTTGATTGCCTGTGTTGGTAGTAGGTCGGTGATATTTTGGATTATGACTATATTGCTCGCTATTTTCAAATTTTTGTGTAGAGAATTAATTGTGACTGCCGCTTGCCGGATGTAATGGCGGGAGTTGTACCAAGTCCAATTAATTTTTGGGTGGTTGGAGATCCTCTAAGCTGTATTAGTTTAAAGGCCTTTTCGGCCATAATAGACCCTTCAGATTCAGAGTCTATTAATGCTCGGAATGTCATTGTGATTCTTTATCTTTTTATATTGGCGGTTAGAAAATTTTGAACTTGTTGTTCGTCATTTCTACAAGCTAAGGGTGTGCTTGGTTCAGTGTCGAGGGTGAATTTATTTGTCACTGAATCGTTTTGCTCATAATGAAGCAGAGTATTATGACTTTTGTTGCACAGCTAGCACTTCTTATTACTTGTGCAGTTTGGTGATAAGCAGTTTTCGCATAAATGCTTATTTGTGACAACTTCATATCGCTGTCGGGTGG
The DNA here is from genome assembly GCA_963924295.1 of Dioctria rufipes. Classification (NCBI taxonomy): domain Eukaryota; kingdom Metazoa; phylum Arthropoda; class Insecta; order Diptera; family Asilidae; genus Dioctria; species Dioctria rufipes. Next base: position 167,586,981 of record OZ002741.1, on the reverse strand, counting down.
TCGGAGTTCGAAATGTTGGACAGTGAAATATGATGTGATTATCTTTGCAATGGCTGCAAGAGGTGTTTGTTGTAGATAGGTGTATTTCTCCTGAACTCTTACTTCTATTCAAGAGTCCATAGGTTGGTTTAGGTGAGAATAGTCTTTTCTGTGTCATGTTCGAATATGTATTTCTACCTCCTATCATTTCCAGAGTTCGGAATAGAGACTCTAGGAATTTTTTGAAGTGTTTAATTCTGGTAAATCAGTGCTACTATGTAAGCTCTGTTCCCATAATTGGTGTGTATCTGGGTATAACTTTTGTACAGTAAAGTATATAATTACTGGATCCTAGTATTTTGGTTCTACTCCTAAGTTTTGTAATGCTAATAACGCTTCGGTTATGTTATCTAGTAATCTTTTAATATTATCCACGGAATTATGATTAGTGGTTGGAAGAGACAATAGTGTTTTTAATTGGACATTAAAAATCCGCTTATTTGAGTAGCGTTCCTTTAGGAGTTGTCAAGCTAGTTGATAACTTGCGTCGCATATTTCATAATGCCTGAGCAGCTTTTCAGTTTCTCCTTTTAGTTTCGTTTTTTAGAAAATATAATATGTCAACGTCTCTTAAATTATTATTGTTGTGTATTACTGAATTAAATAAGTCATGAAATGAGATCCGTGGAGTCGTTCACTATTACATGAACTTGTGTTGGCATATGAGGTCTGTGTATGGGGTGATTGCTGACAGATTGTGTTAGTCTGCCTATGTCCTCTTTCATGCTTGTTGCCTTCTCAATGTAATATTCCTGCACATCACTTCTATTTCTTTGGTGAAATATTTTAGCTTTAGATCTTCTTTTGTTACTCTCTTTTGTGTAGACCTATGTCGAGTTTGGAATTCTTTCCAATACTCGGCAAACGCTTGTAAACGTTTTTCTGTTGATTTGACAGTCTTCTTTTTTCGCTCTCTCGAATACCTTTTATATAAGACTTCCATTAGATTTGTGACCTCGAGTTGGGACTTAACCAACTCTGATATAAAGTGAATGGTTTCGTCACAACTATCAGATGAAATGGGTTCGTTACTTTTCGGCATTTTGTGGTACAGAGAGGCTTGAATCACGTGATAGTGTTAAGCAATTTAACCTTATATTTGATTTGACTGAGTTATCCGGCTTAAAGGACCAATGTGAGATCTAGTCTCGAACGTAGGAGGGATGATTGCCGGTATAAAGGACAACTCAGTCGTTTAAAATTTCAATTATAGAATTTCATTAAATAAAAATGTATAATTCAATTTGCTTAAACTAATATCACAATAAATTCAATATAAATATTCAATAAAAAAACTTTAAAAAAAATAAATAAATAAAAAAATTAAAAACTCAAATTTAATGACGCTTGCGCATTCTGGCTTCCTTCATTCCATCATATCTTAAAAATGTGGAGAAGCCCAAAATTAGTTATCTGTTAGAAGAATAAAGATAGAAATGTTGATGCTGCTATTGCGTGTGAGCAGCAGGGTAGCAAACCTACTCCTTGCTAGTGCGTGAGAGCACAAGCGTAGCAAAATGCTCGGTGCTATTGCATGACAGCACAAGTGTAGCAAAATGATGTAGATGATAAAATAGTTGCAAATCAGTCTGTGCTCACGTAAAAGCTTTTAACTAACTTTTTGGTTCCAAAAACGTATTTTTAAATGTTTTAATTACAATTACGGTGCTTTTATAAGTGTTTTGATATATTTGGGAAATGCTCTAAATTATTTTTTATTAGTATCACCTATTAGTATTATAAATTTTGTTTTCCATGCACTAATACTATCGATCATCTCCTCAATGTTTTATTGTTTTCTTGCATTTCTAAATTCAAATCACTCAATTTTTATGTGAAATCTTTTAGAAATGCCAAACGCCTCAACCAAGTTATATCATTTAAATAAGAAAACCAGTTATCTGGGCTAGTAATCTCGAAATCTTTGCCAGCTCACATCAATATGTAGTAATACTAGTAATAATTCTGGATGCTCTTCAACAAGTTGTAATTGGAAAAAATGCCTCTTGAGACAGCTGCCGCGAATAGAGTTTACAATTTTAAACGCTATTTAATCTTTTGCTGGCTAACACTTGTTGATTAATTATCTAGGGATAGCTTAAAAAAAAGGAAATCTGACATCATTTTAAATCCATTTATATAGCTTATCATTGCTCTTGTGAATCTGTTGTCGTTGAAACCAATTAAATGGTGGCAGTTTAAAATCAGAAATATATTCTAATAGAAGAAGTTGAAAATTTCTAAACTTCTAGTCATTTCTTCAATTTAACCATATCGAGAAATTTCTCCTTAAAACCATATTAATAAAAATAAGCAATTGAGCTGTGTCATGTATAATTAGCAAATTGAAGAAAAAAACGAGAACATCTATTAGTGTCATTATACTGTTCTCTTACATTTTCACTTATTTTCTCAATCCGCCGTATCACAGTATTTCGTGAAAATTAAAGATCTGTAATGCCACTGATAATTTCACTCTTGTTCTTAAATTCATTGAAAATTGAATTAGATATTTTCAAAAATGTCTCTATTATAAATTCACATCCAAAAATGGTTTGCAAATTTTTGCTATAATTTGCTGGTCACTGCTCGTGATTTTAAAAATATTTTGCTGAGCTCTTATTTGCGCTTTAAATTCCTAAGTTAATTTTTTCTCAATTCACTATTTAGTAGGTAATCTGTTTGTTGTTTGCTATGCAAAGCCAAGCAACTTATTTCAAAATTACCACTTTTAGAAACAGCTATAGAGGCATTTCATTGCAACAAAAACATTTATCATTCATCATAATAACAAAGTACTCCAGTTCCCCTTCATCATAAAAATGATAAGTCTTCGACAAATCTTAGCTAAAATATAAAAAAAGTGCCTACTTACATTCATTCACATTTCACAACAGTAGTAATAAAAAGGATGACTCTTTTTTATGAAAGCTAATAAATGTTACCACTTTCAACAAAAAAAGATGGCGTATCGATAAACCTACCAGAATTCAGTAGAGACTAAGTGGTTTGTTGCACAACGAAAGAATTATTTGGTCGATTATAGGTAAACAGAAAAATTAAACTGTGACCTTAAGGTAAACACACTGTTTTTATATATGAGTTACGATTGTTTGCTGAAATTTTTTCATGTCTACTATAATAGACCAAATTCGCCATCAGTTGTTTCTCGTTCAACCAAAAACAACATCGTGATCGATCAAAAATCCCTTTGTGATCGGCCGGAAACCCCTTTGCGATCGACGTGTTGGCCACCCCATCTATATGATTATGAATATTTACGGACTGATCCTGATAGATTCTTCCAATATATGAGAATGAGTATAGAAACCTTCGATTATATTAAGGAAAGACTTCAATATAAACTCAAGAATAAAAGAAAAACTGCCAAAACTTCCATTCTAAGGATATAAAATTAAATCCATTTCTGTTTGTCCAGCTCTTTCTGCAGTTTTGCCTGTATATGGGGTCACAATAAGCGATTAGAATTCGGGGAATTCCATCATTCGCATACATGAAGATTAACATACTAACCCTCATAAATTCTTCCAGTATATGAGAATGAGTAAAGAACCTTCCAATTATATCAAAGAAAAAACATATAAGAATATGCCAGCTATACAAATTAATGCGCTGCACCCCGCGACAAAATGAAAAATTTCATTTTCGAGTGAGATACCTCGAGGTTTCTCGACACGTCACGCGTTGCAACAGCGTTGTTACAAGCACTCCCATAGTATCCCGTGTAACAGATCTGAATTTCAGCGGGAGTCTATCGGAACTCATTTCCCCTTCCAATACTGAAACATGCAGAATTCAAGCGGACATTTACGGAATTCCGGATTCTACATTCCTAAATTGCAGAGACGCTGCTGGAATACTGAATTTACTGAATCCAAAATCTATTCAGTACTGAATTTAAAATCTATTCTGTACTGATTTTCAAAACTCTTAGTTTTGTTTGTAGGTACTGAAACGTTACTGAAAGTTAATATCGGTATAATACTGAAAAGTGTGTTAAACCTTAATGAAAAAAAAAAAAAAATTATTTATTCATGGTATCTCATTTAGTATATTTTTTGATCTTATGATTAAATGTTGTTAGCTGTTTTAATGCGAAACAGAAATTATATAAATGTATGTAGCACCTGGGAATCAAGCCTGATCTTACCGCGTGAAAGTCAACCATCTCAACCTCTCAGCTTTTGTTAAATTGCGGACTTTAATATATCATTATAAGGTGTTATATTTAATAACGGGTATCGGTACTGCTGCCGTAATGAATTTTATTGCGAAGAAGCTGTCCGGATAATATAAGCTTCGTTCTCTAGTTTATTTCGTCCAAGAGTTTGAACATCATATTGTCAAAGATGCCAAAACGAAAACCAGTATTGGAAAAAGACTGCATTTTGCAACCTTAGGAAGCATCAAGACCATTCCTAATGTTCTGTACAAAATAAAAAAGTTAACAAGGGGACAGAAAACATAAAAAGTAATGTTCATAGTAAGTATCAATAAATATATTTCTTAGTCTACTATAATAGCAAAGCTATTTTTTTATCTAGTCCAAATTAATGCAAATAGAAGTACTGATAACGAAGCTGTGATTGAGCCAACACAATACGATGACATGGCAGAAGTAATATTAGATGAAATAAAACAACAGCCAACGTAAAGCTCAACACCAATCAATAAAGATGACTCCAAAATGTTTTCTGTGAAGTTAAGAAGGGCATCAAAATCCGCCCCAGGATGCCAGGACATTATTGTCAACGCCAATGCTGACAGAACAAAAACGCATAAAGCCAATGGATAATGGCCAATATATTCACTTCGGAATAGAAGTAAACCTGCGAATTATATTAGATGCGTTACAACAAAACAAAAGTCAAAATATTTCCGTTTTATATACCTACATCGTTTAATATAGACGGAACCCCTATTACAACCAGCGGAGGTGCAAGTTTGTGGATAATTTCAGGTTGTGTAAATAATTTATGTAATATATTAGCATCTAAAATTTTTGTTGTTGGCATTTTTAAAGGCTTTTAAAAGCCTGAAAATTTTAACAATTTTTTGGAGGATTTCGTTATTGAAATGGAATACATACTTGAAAATGGTTTAATGTATAATTCAAAGCACTATACTATAAAATATCACACCTGCATTTGCGACACACTTGTAATGGCTTCTGTTAAACATATTAAATCACATGGAGGATATTACTGCTGTCGGAAATGTTTTACAAAGTGCCAGAGTGTAGTTTCAAGAAATGGAAGCAAAGTATAGTAGTTTACCCCAGAAGTTGATGCGCCATTAAGAAGCGACCCTACTTTTAGAAATAGAACAACTGTTGCTGGAAAATATGACAGCGACCATCACAAGAGCGGCCGATCAATACTCAAGCACCTACCATTTGATATGATAAATCACTTTCCACTGGATAAAATACATCTTGTTGACGAAGGAGTTTGTAAAAAGTTAATTCAAATTTGGCTTGGTAAGCCATCCTCGCAAAAATAAAAATCTGAGCAGGTGCAAAAGCTTAATAAAAGATTGGAATTTGGTTATGGTTATTCATGTTCCGAATTTCAAAGAAAAAGTAGAACTGTCCATTTTTTTGTGAATTACATGAAATCAACTGAATTTAGAGTATTTCTATTTTACACAGGCCCATTAGCACTAAAAAACGTTTTAAGCAAACATTTTATGTCCATAAGTTTAGCTATTCGTATTTTAACGTCCCCGGTTTATTACCGTATTTATAATGGGTATGCCCAAGAATTGCTGTTTTTTTATAAATAAATAATATCTAGTCTATGGACTTATCCATATAGCCAAAGAAGGGTACATTATTGGTAATCTTGGCCAAAACCGTTCTTATAAATTTGAATCTTATATTAAAGGCATTAAGAAAATGTTTCACTCTTCTTTTCGCCCATTGGAACAATGTTATAACAGAATCCAAGAAATGAACAACATGGAAAATAGACACACTAACATTCCGCCAATTTATAAACAAAAAATTCCTAGAACAAACAAGTATAAAGTTTGCATTCTTCGTAATATCAAAATTAATGCAAAAAGTTGAAATGACAATCGCTTGATGTTGCCAAAAAGTCACGTAGTCCTTCGCATCAAATACTTTGAAGTTAGTTCATGCGGAATTTCTAAATTTGGACAAAAACTAATACGTATAAAATAATAATTGAGGGAGGAACCAAACGGTTTATTGGAATTTTTTATGCTTATGGGAATATTTGAAGATAATGTACTTGAATATTCAACAGAGAATCTTGAAGGGTTAAACAGAATTGCGACGACGACCGGCGACTATTGCAGTAATAGGAACTATTTTCTCCAGAAACGTTTTATGGAGCGTGTATTAAATAGGAATCTGCAGTTTTCGTTGTCGTAGACCACTTTATTGAATTAATTCAATTACGACGATCAGAGAGGCCGACGAGCAACGACTATTGCAGTCATAGGAATAAATATCTCTAGAAACATTTTATGGAACGTATCAACGAGGTAATAACTAAAGGAGATGCAATCATATGTACGATCCGTGTACATGAGCGTTCCCAAAATTTGCCTGCATTTGTGTATATTTCACTCCGCCATTTTTGGTCTTCGCTGTCAAATCCAACTTAGCTTTGGTTGGTTTTGGACTTGGTGCATTGACGCAGGAAAACCCGTGAAATAACTGTAGGGGCACGAAGCAAATATTACTCACCAACTTTTTACTACTGAACTTTTATTCTTAATTATTAACTTTTTTACGTTCACGTTTGCAAATTCAGTAAATACTTTCGAGTATATGAAAATAAAAGCGATTAAAATTGCGTATAGGTTGTACAATTGTGTACAGGTGTACAAATCTTACGGCGCTTGTGTACAATTAATATCAGTGTCATTGTGTTAGAATTGGGTACGCGATATTTTCTCATTTGCACCTCCTTTAGTTCTTACCGCGTTGGGAGCGTATATTGCATAGGAATTCGTCGGTCGCTCTAGCGTCGAAATTGTGTTTAAACCTTGGTACCGAAAAATTTTGCAAAATGTGTTGCCTTCCTTATGAAAGTGATAGATATTTTGTTTCTCCTTTTTTCATTTTATTTCTTCAACTCTTGATATAGCCTCGCCTCGCTTGGCTCCGTTGTGCACGTACCCTTATATCAGTTGATGGTATCCTCCGCTGCGTTCCTTTTACACGTCTATCAACTTTATTAGTTCTCATCAAGCAATTTTTAAGGTGGGCGACCTGAAGTGTGCACTAATAGAGCATATTCGATGATATTTTATTTTCGGATGGCATGCATTAGCTGTTAATTATCATTTTAACTGTTTTCCCATTAATTTCTGATTTATAGTTTTTAATTCCATTGAGCTTGCTTCGGACCATCTGTTCTTCTTTTTACTTTCATTGAATTTGAGTTTTTAATTTCTATAATAATTTTTTTCTTTCTTTCTAATATTTTAACTTCTAACCATATCAAATATATTCCTCTTCTTTTTCTTATTTCTATTGAACTTAATCTGCATATTCGCTGCAAGCCTATTGAATAAATCCATCAGGAAGAATTAAGTTATTCCAGATTGGGGGAAATACTTTGATATACATAGGAACATAAAACATAATTTATCATATATGAACATATGTAAGCATTACGCAAAAATGTGTATTACGGTCTACGCACCAGAGAATATTCCTTCATAAATTGTAGGTTTTGTACGAAGAGAATAATGATGATATGAAAAATGATTCATTCAGAAGATCTGGCGAATTATCGAGTCAGTAGCTTTTAAACTTTGTAAAATCGCCAAGCAACGCAACAGTAATGTTCTACTAACCTGGGCATTTCATTCAATCAATTTCGCCAGAATTGTCTTCTGATATACATATTTATATCATGCAGATAAACTCGACTATACCCACCGCCTGAATACCTACTTACATAATTTAAGAGAGAAAATCCTTTTACTGTCAGCAAGTATGTAGAAAACATAAAGAATTCTCTAAAGAACAATAGGTATCCAAGTACTTAGGTACCTATGCGCTTTAATTTATTATTAATAATTTTAGAGAGCAAAAATACTCCTGAGAAATTAAGCCCAAGTACTGATTTAGACTAGAAACCCATAAAATTTTACTATAGGTATATATGTATGTATTCCACATAATTGAAATATGTATCATTCTTGCTTTAATAGCCCTACGGTAATAATAAAGGCTTATTTCGGTTCTAAACGCTTTTATTTAAATAATTAATGCTGCTTCTTTTAACATGAAAATGCCAAGAACAGCAAGGCAATCACTTCATCTACCAAAAATCACAGCCCACATACATGTTCATGTTTTTACTTTACTTCAGGGAGTTTCTAATCTGCCTGAATGGAGGATTTTCCTGCTTTATGAAAACTAAAACAAACAAAAAGTTTTCATTGAAGAAACATATCTTAATAAAATTTACTTTATGGTAGGTTTCAAACTAAATTATCCCCTTTGGAACAATTACATCATTAAAGGTACTTCATATGAGAAAATAATTTGGTAACTAAGCCCCAGGTAGTTACTTTCCTCCTTCAACATCCTAAATCAGTCTTTATTCAAAGCTCTGGATTTTTCCACCTACAACTACATACCTTAAAGAAACAAATATTAATTATGAAAAGAAGCATATAGGGCTGAACAAGTAACCTTCAAGTATGTGGATTATTGTGTTACATTTCATATATTTATTTGTAGACATACTTTTCTATGTTAACACATTACGGTCCGCCGTGTTTAGCATTAAACTTCATAATAGTTCGGGTGAATTTCGCAAATAATGCAGAAGGAAATACTTCCTTCGTAAAATCGATATATGTAATTCTAAAACTAACAAAAATTAAAAAAAAATTGTTTAAAAATTAAAAAACAAACAAATTTACAAACTTAAGAGAGAATCTCATTCTAAGAACGGGCAACTTTAACTAGTACTTTATATTTTTCATATTTACAGCAGTACCTATCGAAAATTTATTCTTGTTAATAATAGCATTTCTTTTAAAAGCAATTGTCTTGTTTTCTATTGAAAATCTCTAGCACTTTTTTGTTTGTATTTTGTGTTTATGTGCAAAAAATTGCGATGGTATTCTGCACCGTTTTGGAATTAGAAATTTTTTAAAAAGTAAAAAGACCGTATACACAAAGTAATGCAGTTTAGGTGCACTTCTATGTTATTTAGAGTACATCATATCTCCAAAGCAAGGCCAAGCGCTACCTCAATTTTTGGTACATGGGTAGGTAAGGCTTATGGCTCTAAAATAAATGCTAGATTAACAAGAATTGTTTTAAGTTAATTGTAAACATATAAAGAAGAATATTTGGCATAAATCTCAGTTTGCTTTTAGCCATTCATTATAGCATTTTTTCATATTTACTAACCCGTTACCTTTCAGATTATTTATCTGGTGTAGTAGTTTATGTACCGCGTGCACCACATCAAATAATAGCCAGGGCTTAAAATTCGTATTCGTATTCCATACAAACTGTAAAAGTTTCATCCAAAACATACACAATTTGATCGTTTTCGTTGCGAATGGTTGTCATAACAGAAATAATATGTATCGCTGAAATCCTTGAAATTTTTCGAGTAAGTCATAGTCGAAGTTTTGTTTATAGGTTCTTTTCTGAGTTGTTTGTAATATTTTAGTAAATATGAAATATTATTCAACCGTATTTATTTACCCTATGTGGAATCTATAGGTTATAGGTACTAAGTATATCATTTGTAACGCAAAGAATAATGCTGAAATGCTGATAGAGCAAAATGGATTACATAATACTATAGTTATTTTAATTTTTACATGTCCGTCTGTCCATCTGGCTGGCTGTCTGTCTGTCTGTCCGCACAATAACTCTAGAACGCGTGTACTTAGAGAGCTGAAATTTTGCATACGCGGTTTTAACAAAAAAACATGTAAAGCTAGATTGCCATACTAATTTCATTTTCACTATACAGGGTGTTTCCGCCTAGGAGATCAATAGAGCAGAAGGTGATAGGACTCACCTAGCCAAACAAAGTTGTATGGAGGGGGGGGGGGGCATAGCAACCGTTTAGGAGTTACAGGATGATTAAGAAAAAAGATAGTTGTCACAAAATACCCTGTCGGGGGTGAAACCCACTCCCATTAAAAATTAAAAATAAGTATTTCATAATCTTTGACTGTCGAATTATATTCCAGTTACAAAAACGCACGATAGATCTTAGGCCGGGCGCCCACTGGAGTGGTGTGTGAGCAATGTGGCAGTGGCGTGGTTTTGGCGTGCGATGTGGCAACAAAGTGGTGTGGCAGTAGAATGGTGGCGGATTGGTATTAATATTATTAAGCGTGCATCAAAATGGCAAGCAGCGTATCGATTAAGTAATTCAACATCAACAGTAATAACTAAGGAGAAGTGGCATCAACTGCCACTTACCACTCGAAAATTAAACTTGTCGGAGACTAGTGGCAATCAAGTGGTGCCACGCCACTTGTCAAATGCCACGCCATCGCCACTCTATTTCAATGTGCGCTATTCTATTTGTTTTTACGGGACTAAATTTTTTCACTTACCATTTAATCGCCACGCCACTGCCACATTGCTCACACACCACTCCAGTGGGCGCCCGGCCTTACAAGCCTTCCATTTGTTTCCTTTTGTTGTACAGCCCTTAAAAATAAAAAAAAAAAAAAATCAAATTGCGCTGAGATAAATAATATTTTACCCTGAAAAAGTTATAATTGGTCGGAGACGAATAATATTATACCCTAGATGAAAATAAAAACTAAATTAAATAAAGTGAAAACCCAAAGTTTTGTATGGCGAAGGAAGGTTACCGAATTAGTTCAGTTTTCAAATTGTATTTTTTTATGAAAACCCTGTGTACAAAATTTGTACAGTTTCCAAATATATAGTGAGAAACCAAAGTTATTTATGACCAATATTGATTTAGTCTATTTTTGAATTTTTTACAATTTCTATGAAAACGCCGTGTATACAAGTTCAGCTCTGTATATATTATAGGCCATGTGAAAGGCCTTAAGTTTGAATGGGCGCCCTAGAGCACTTAGGGGTAATATCACAAAAGATCTTATAGCTGGAGGTAAGTAGATGAGAGGCGATACCTCTGTCTGCGTCTCCACAGTGGCATACCTAAAGCTTTTGCCACCTGGGGCGGGGGCGGTCCCCGATTTGCCGCCTTTCTAAGTCAATTAAAATAAAGAGTGGTTATTAACAATTACTGACCATAAATATATAAATAAAATAAATAAAAATATTTCTTTTGTTTAATCAGATTATACAAATAATGATAAAATCAAAGCGTGTTTATATATTTATATATTTTTCTACCTTTTTTATTACAAAAGTTTTTAATGACATTGTCAAAATTTATATCAATTATTCTATGGAAAATATCACTAGATCTCGCAATCCTAAATCACTCATAGTGGAACTAAAATAATTTTTAATTATTTTTAATGGAAAAGTTCCGTTCGAAACTAGCTACCCTGATGGCTATTGCTACAAAAAATTCTTAACAATATTACTATATTGGGAATAGAGTTTTTAAACCTATATTTTTTAAAAAATATTCAAAGTTTTTCCAACGTTTTCCTTGTTTTCTAGAGTAGAGCAGATACAGACATAAAATTCTGGATGTTTTTCCTTCCAATAACGTCATTGTCAACAACCTTTGGAACAACTTTGATGGCATCTCTCAATATTTCAGTAAAAATGCGCTTTCATAAAAGCACAGGAACATCATAATAGAGTAAAATCTAAAAATACCTTTTCCAGTTATTTTTGAGAGTTAATCATTTGCCAATCTTTTTAGTTGCTTTTAATCTATACATTTTGATTGGCTGCAGCAATGTGGTCGTCGCTATACATACTTATTCTCTTTACATTTCGTGCGATTCAAAAATTTATCGCTCCACAGTTAAAACGGTTACCTGAGACGTTTACTCATTTAAGATCTATGGTAAAAGTCCCATAGGACTTATATCTGATCCGACTTTATTTATTGCAGTCAGGTTTAACAGTTATAGAAGACTTTTATTTACTTAAGTCTCATAATGAATTTCTCACAAATCCTTAGTTGTTGCAGAATTGGGTATTTGCTATTTTGGTAGAGCTGAAAGTATCCAAATACCTTGCTATCCGAATCATCTGAAATAATTGGGTTTTGATTCCCGAAGACCGGTTACGTTTCCGAACTATCCGAATCTGGATCCAAACTATCCAGATCCGGAACTGAACTATCCAAATCCAGACTAAGCAAAGAATTATGAAAATTTCCTTCCGATTGCATTGTTTATTTAGAAAATGGAAATATTATAAAATTGCATTTTCCCGATGAAACAATGCAACCTGGAGGAAAGTTTCAATCTTCTTTTCATTGTCTGAATCCGCATAGTTCGGATCGGAATAGCTTGGATCCAAACTCGGATGCTTCGGATCCGGAATCGGGCTTCAGAAATTGGATTTCAGCTCTACTAGTGAAACCACAACTAAATAAACTTTCAATTTTTTATAATAATAATAATTCGAAATCCTATATACATATATTGTTCTTATGCCTTTTCTTATACCAAAATCAGTAACAACAAGAGATCTGTGACAGATATATTATGAGACTTAAATAAATAAGAATTTTCTATAACTGTTATAACTGACTGTAAAATATAAAAGACCAACCAGATTGTTATAAAAAAAAATCATAGGAGTTGAATGAATAAATATCTCTGGTATCCGTCCTAACTGGCTGAAATTTATCAAAGTCTTATTGAGACTAAAAACGTTAAAGTCTTATAGGAGTTTTATGAAGAGACCTTAATTGATAAAAGTATGTGTTAACTGAACTAAAAGTGTAAAAGTCTACTAAGATTATAATTATGAGACTAAATAAATAAAAGTCTTTTAGGACTCTTATCATAAGATTTAAATAAATAAAAGTTTATATAAATAAAAGTTATAACGAACTATATGAGATTTAAACGGTTCTTTTTTTTTAGCAATTATTAACTATTTGTCATTCCTTTTCAAGTATACTCAATCAGTCTTAATGAGACTTCTTTTGCTGATTTCCAAATATAACAGCTACTTTCGGTCTCTGAAATAAAGCGAAAAAAATGTTGTATGGCAACACCGAATTAATGCATTTTTGAAATTGTATGTACTACTTTTGTGAAAACTCTGTGAACAAAATAATAGCTTTCTACGCCGCTACCTTCTTAGGCAGTGTCCAAATATACAGCCATTCCTCACGAAAACGATCAAATTGTGTATACCTATGTTTTGATCCCGATCATCTCTGATCTGCATGATACTTTCACAGTGTGTTGGGAATATGAAAATAGCCCACCTGTGTTTTTTTGTTCTGCCCTATCACCCCCCCCCCCCGCTTAATTAACGTTACTTTACTCATGAAACGTCATTTTCGAAAACTCATGTTTCGAGAACGGCATAATAATTTATAATTGCATTCTCTTCTGGGATCCTTGTTATTATTTGTATCTGAACATAATTAGTTTCAGTGCAAATTGATAGATCAAAAATTTCATATTTAATTTGCATCCGTGTTTGATTAAAAAATCCAGTCCAATTAAACCATCGTATCAGTTGAAACCGGAAACTTATCTTAGTTTGCATTAACTATTTCTCCTTCAATTTTAAATTTTAATTCTATTAATCCAATTGTTTCTATTTTATCTTCCGTTATTCCTGTTATTCTGTAGGACTCCTCTCTTAGTCTTAAATTAATGAATAAACTATTCTCTTAATTATTGATATATCTGCTACTGTATCTATGAACGATAACGCATTTCTTGCTGTTTTGTCGGGACTTTTTCCCCATTTCCCGAATTCATAATATTAATTCTTTATTCATGGCGTTTCTGATGGCCAAAGGGAAATTTCAGTACGAATTAATTGTATATATGGGGGTTTATTGATTATTCATTTTTGATTGCTTTTGTTATTATTCCCTCTGAACTTATTTTAATTGTTTGTTTTTTTACTAAAGAATCTATTGCAACCGTTTTGTGGGTTCCTAATTGTGAAAGGTATGTCTCCCTGTTGGTAGGCGATCGAAAGGAATGGTTGGTTGTGATTTGAATTGGCTTTTGAGGAGAATTCGTAGAATATGCTTCCATTTGTCTCTTAGCGGAATCAGAGCGGCTGATAAAGTTTTGGGTTGCGCGAAAAATACTGTGGACTTAAATGTTTATCTGAAACCTGACTTAAAAACATTTAATGTTTACTGATCATTCACTTTAGCAATTATTGTGCAATTCTTTTCTCTTTGTTCTGTAATCTGCAGATTATTTAATTCTGCTATTAGTGATTCATTTTTATTTGAGAACTGTTTCAATCTTGTGCGCTGATCCGTCATCTTGAAAGCTTCTAAATAACTCGTTTTTCATCTTTAGTGGATTATTATTGGGATTAAAAGTTCTTTGGTACATAGTCCGAGGTTCTGCTAAGGATTCGTTACAAATCTTATTACGAACCTTTTCCGTTAATTTTGTCTTAATGGTTAAATTATTTTTTTTTTTAGGTGCTCCTATTATATTGTGTAGGAACGATGTACCTAACCCTTAGCGCGTCACTAAAAAGGATACGCGTTGCTTAATGGCGTTAGTAGTGTAAAGCAAAGTGTAGCGCATCAAACATTTCATAGATGCACATACACAAAAAAAAAGAAAAACAAGCATAAGCAAGCATTCAAGTTCAATAATTTCATTCACACATATTTTCGTTCATAAATTGAACAATGTGAATTTTGTGAACTTGCAAGGGCAATGCACTTCAGTGCAGCACACGTCAGTTTGCTGACACGACATTTCACATCATTCATGTATTACACTGACCTCAATGAACCCGAATGCTTGAAAAGCTTGGAATGTACATTGCGGCAAATTCTTGGATGGATTTGCGAATTTTTGATTGCGCTACTCCAGGTCAATAATCTATATTGCAATGTATTGCAATAAATTGATTATTTAGTAGATTTATACGTTAGGTAGGGATAGCAAATAATCATATAAATAAGTTGATTAAAATAAAGAAAGTCAGAACGTTTGAGTACGGAAAAAGTTGTTTTACTATCAATTCCTCTAGTAACTTCGGCAGTCTTTGACGCCATACAGTGGGCTAATATCGGCTGAGCATTCTCGCCTGCACTTCACATAATTCCATCGGCTGAGCATTCTCGCCTGCACTCCACATAATATCGGCTGAGCATTCTCGCCTACACTTCACATAATTCCATCGGCTGAGCAATCTCGCCTGAAGCTATAGGCAGCAGCTATCTACGGGTACACATTGGGCGACGGTTAGGTCAAGGCAGCCATCCAGAAGCTTAAGTATATCCACTACGTGGCGCCTTGATATAATCATTACATGGCGACCCTGCATCACGAGCCAAGGAACAGAGAGACCCCGCACTACTAACCGGGAAGGACCACGGACCAAACAATCAACGTGAACTAAAAGAAGAAATAAGAAAAAATCCAGAGGCGGGACCCACATACAATTAAGACAAACGGTTTTCGAGAAATCTGTGGAACTCTTCTAAATTTTTTTTCTTAAATTTAAAATGATGTCAAACCAGCAAGCAGAGATGCCACGTCTCCGGCGTAGAAACTCGGATACCATAGAAAACAAAAATTAACCAGACGAAACAAGCAGCAATCACAAAGAACGAAAAAGGAGGAAAGATGAAAATAATCACTAAGTATGGTCGACAAACAATAGCAACAAAATTATAGGAGGACAAATCATAAAAAGAAAAATGCATGCAATAGTGCAAACTCGTATTTCGACAGCGACAACAGCCGCACAAACGAACAGCTGTGAACAACATGATTCCGCATGCCAAACTGAAGATGAATTATATAAAAATGAGTCCCACGATATGGCAGTACACCATAAAGTCCACTACAAAAATGCATATATATTTATTAATAAGCTAATCAAGTAAATAAAATAATACTAAAGACGATGCAGCATCAAGAGATAAATCTAATCAGATATATAGATAATTAAGAAAACCAGCCTAATAGACTACTTAAAACTAAGAAAAGAATTCTGCGGAATAACGGGAGAAACAGAATACTCCAATTGTGTCAGGCACAATAAACTAATCCACAAGAAGCTAGTCGATATTAGACATAAATGGATCATGTACAAACAAAAAACATAGAATCTGAAATGGAAGGGGATGTAGTAGAATATATACTACATATCATAAAAGACAATCATACAGGCTCAACTAATGATTCAATTAAACAAAAAATTAGGAGGTAGACCTAATAACAATCCATTCAAACTAAACAGAGATAAACAACACTAAAATAACGATCATAACTAGTATGCCAGACTTTTTAAAACAATTGGTCTTCACGACAGACGCAACAAATTTTGCATTAGGCTCAATTTTGTCTCAAGGAGAGATAGGCAAAGACCTACCTACATATTTCCTACGCAAGCAGAACTCTAGATAAACATGAATTGAAGAAACCAATTAGAGAAAAGGAACTTCTAGGAATCCACTGGGCAATAAAACACTTCAGACCATACCTGTATGGAAAAAAATTCACAGTCGTGACTGATCACGGACCTCTAGTAAGTTTGTTTACACACAAGGATCCATCATCAAAGATGACAAGAATCCGTTTAGAACTATCTGAATATGACTTCGACATAATATATAAAAAGGGTTCACTGAATACAAATGCAGACGCACTATCCAGAATAAAGCTTAACTCGGATATGCTTAAAGAAATGATACCAACAGCGCAGGTTAAGATAACAACGAGGAATAGATCAAAAGAAGCAAAAGAATCAGAAGCATGCGAAAAAACTGAAGATATTGAAAGTGTCGATGAATCGTCAGGCCAACTTTTCATCTATGAATGCACCTCAATCTCCGAAATAAGAAATATAAGACAATTGAAATTCATAGAGATAAATAAGGACGTCCAAAGAAGAAAGTATAATGAAAAGAAGAGTATACTCATATCAAAAAAGGAAGTTGCAATCCAGTACTGCGATAATCCGAATCTGAACTTAGGATCGATATTGGAGAAGCTGGCTCACGCGATGATTGACAACGAAATTCAAATGCTAGCAAGAAGAATTTAAGAAGAAATTTAATGATCTGCAGAAGCGAATTAAAATAAAAGAAAAGAAAAGTTTGCGCATAATAATATTTAAACCCCCAAAAAGGATAGTGAACAAGGAAGAACAACTGAGCATAATCAAACAATTTCATGACACTCCACACACAGGTGGACATTCAGGAGTCAAACGCACAATGAACAAGATTAAACAAAGATACTGTTGGAAAAATCTCAGCAGAATGGTCAAAACTTACGTAAACGACTGTGAGAAATGCAAGTGCAATAAAATAATAAGGAACACCAAAGAAAGAATGGTAGAAACAAACACACCAAGTCAAAGTTTCGAAATATTAGAAGTAGACACGGTAGGACCCATGAACCAAAGTAAATTCTACAGATACATTCTGACATGTCAATGTCAACTAACCAAATATGTAGAAGCATTCCCCATGGAGAATAAAGAGGCCAAAACAGTCGCAAAAATATTAGTCGAAAAAATAATCTTAAAATATGGAACATTCAAAATCTTAAAAACGGATCTAGGCACCGAATTTGTCAACCAATTAATCTCAGAAGTATGCAAAATTTTCAAAATAACCCAAGTAACCTCAACTCCGTTTCACCACGAAACTCTAGGAGCCATCGAAAGGAATCATCGAGTACTAAACGAGTACCTATTATCAATAGTCCAGAATGCTGAATGGGAGTAATGGTTACCCTATTACACATACTGCTACAATATCACACCTCATTCCGAAACCAAAATATCACCATACGAACTGATATTCGGAAAATTAGCCTCACTTCCAGACACCATGGATCAAAATAGAACAGATTCGATTTACAATCTAGAAGATTATTCAAAAGAATTGAAGTTTCGCCTGCAAGAAAGTCAAAAAATAGCTAAAGCACTATTGGAGAATTCTAAAAAGAAAAGAAGCAGAAAATCTGATGAAAAAACTAACCCACTAAAAATTAAGATAGGAGATAAAGTATTATTAAAAGTAGGAAATAAGAGAAAGAATGAACCTCCATATAAAGGTCCATATATTGTAATTGATACAAATAACGTTAATACTAAGATAAAGATAGATAAAATAATAAAAGAAGTACACAACAATAGGTTGAAAAAATTTTAAAGTTCACCATAAGTATCATGTAACAATTAAAATAGCTATGTGGATAAGAATCAAATAAAGTACACAAATTATTTTAGTAGAAATGTAAGATAGAAAACTACATCATAAGAATAAAACAAAAAATTTTCCTCTACACAAGCAAAAATTTTTTTTTCTCTTATCGCGATTGTTGCACAAATTGTTTTGTATAAAATACCGAAATTTTGGATCAAAATGCGGTGCAGTAAGTACATATTTTTATAATTCGTATATAATATATAAATTATGTACAAGTTTGGGAAATAAAAAATAGTTATACAATTGGAGCCGTGCACAAAAGATAGTGCTGAGGAATATGAGGGACGACTTGGATCCGTTAGTTGTAGAATTTCAGAATTCTAAAATTTGGGCCTTTAAAGTGATGGAAAACACATAACCTTCCGATAATCTCCATTACTCGACAATATTATCGTCACTCTAAAGTTTTGGCAACAATCATTTTTATAAAAAAAGGTTATGTTAACGACCTTGTTGCAAAAATAATAGAGGTTAAATTTAAAAAAAAGGGAAGAAAATTCGAAATTTTTAGTTCAGACAACCATAATTTTTGATGGGAGAGGGGTATGGGGCTGATTGAGCAGTCGTTGGAAACCTCTGTATTACATAGGCACTTGCATTATTTTATTTTATTTTTTCTAAACATGTACCTACTAAAAGATCTTGTATCTTACTGGTGCATTGCCATGAATATATATGTATAGTGTTGTAGTTATATATATATATATAATAAATTGAATTGAAATTGAATTGAACTGTGACCGTATACCCTGTATTTTTTAAGATACAGGGTGTTTTGTGAAAAACTAGCTTTTTTTCTTAATCACCCTGTAACTCCTGTTTGGTTGATATGCCCCCCCCCCCCCCACCCCCTGCCATACAATTTTTGGTTCGTCTAGGTGAGTACTATCACCTCCCGCTCTATTGACCTCCTAGTGGGAAACACCCTGTATACATTACTGCTGAAAAGACAGAGAGATGACAGAGAATATTGTGTTCTCTTAACCGTAGTTTCCTATACATTCTCTTAAAGTTAATATTTCTCCACAAAGATTGTAGAATACTAAGTCTGCTAAAATCTCTTACTTACTAAATTTAAGAGGTTAAGAGATCTCTTAAAAGTATCTTATGTAGAAACAAGGGGTAAATTGCTTAATTAAAAAATGTGTGTTACATATTATATAATTGATTCATATTGCTCAAGCGCTTTATCTCACTATTGACCTGGTGCATATAGGGATCTGTGCAAACAATCAAGTGTGGATATTTCTTCTATGCAATTTCATTAATTAATTGAAAATATTATAAGGTCACTATGCGATTATTATGATCGTGCAGTAGGAATTCAATCCAGTTAAGGAAGTTTCTAAAGTTTTCTGTTTTGCTGTTACAGGCTAAACTTTCGTCATACTCTTCTTCTTCTCCTCTAATTGATTTATCTAATAATTTAATTTTTACATCAATAAAGCTTTCAACTTCTTTATATGTTCTTTTTTCATTTTAATAGCTGTTCAGAAATTAATTTTTTTTCGAAAATGACGTGACGTAAGAATTTGAAATTAGGCATGATGCGCACATATATCGACAGTCAAAAATAATTATATATACTTCTTCAAATTTTTAATAGGGTTGGGTTGGGCCATTCGCCATAACGTCTGCTTTATTTTTTTAGGATCACCCCCACATGATCTTGCTTGTTGGAGGCGTAAAATCATCTATGTATCATACTAGGCCTTCCAACTCCCGTTCTTTTCGGCTTAGCAATTGCTGCTGAGGTTGCTGTGGTTGAACTTTTGCTCTCTATTCCTGGTTTTATATTCCTCTATCGTTATAGGTTTTGGTCCGGCATTAGAGTTGCGTCTGAATTCTTCCAATAGTTTGGTTTTCACTAGCTCTTGTACCGTTGGTATTGGCGAGATATCTCAGTTGTCAGCATATTGGTGCGTGCTGTCAATAATTTTAATTTGTAAGATTGTTAGAATTTTTTTTACTTGCATTTATTTGCTTGAATTGTTTTGTTTTTTAATTATTTAATTTAATAATTGCTTAACTGAATTAACTTGAATTGTTGTTCGATGTATATTGAATCACGATTTGTTGGTGAGGTGCAAAATTCAACAGTGTGTATAATCAAGTTTAGGTGGTGAAATGTAGTGGTCTACCTCATGATGGTGTGTGAAATTCAACAGTTTGTTGAATTAAGATAGGCTTGAACGACATGACCAATTGATTTACGTAGAATGGATAAAATTCAACAGTGTGTTGAACCTCTGATTAAATAAACCAAGCAACTCTTTAATTAGACTGCGATTTATTTTAATAATCTAACTTAATTTATACAAAAAATATTTAGTACAACAAGCAAACAAAAACAATTATTTAGCAAATAAGTGTGCATTAACTCTTGGCAAAACATTAATATTGTGTCGTCACTTTTGTCACCGATTTCATTGACCCAATAAAGGTGCAAAATAAACAAGTGGGTCAATTAAAATAATGAAAAAATGGGTTCATTAGCATAAAATAATTAAATTGTGCTGCCATGAGCCAGCGAACTCCGATGAAAATAATTTGTGGTGAATTTAATTTTAATGATTATACTAGATGATATTTTTCAGGGCTGAACAATTACCATAAATTTATTGTAATATTTTCGTAGCTGCAACTTTACTTAACAATCTACGTCGCTTATATGATAAATTTAATTGGCAAGAACAGTAAGATATGCATAGGACAATACGGTAAACACACCGATTGCAAGTTTAAAGGCGAGTAAACTGATTTTAAGCCCCGAGAAGTAAGTTAACGTTAAGTGGTGCTAAGGGAAACCCCATCAAAATGTCGTATTTAAAGCAAAAGGAAAGTCTGAATCATCCGAGTCAGTTTAGTTGTTTTCTAATCAAATTATTTAGGGGAATAACCTTAGCCAGGCAGAATTACCAGTATTACGTTAACATAAACGAACAGTATAACTTATTTTTCTGATTACCAAATAGAGTTTAGTTACACAAAGTAAAGCATGAAAAAAGGTGGGAAATTTAAAAAATACTGGGACTGCAAACACTGACACTATACAATGACAATGGCATTTTTTTTAATATGTTACTTTGTATGGAAGTATATTGCTGTACTCGATTCGACTCGACTCGGACTCGTCGATTATTTAAGTAGTTACTCGGATTCGGGACTCCACTTTAAATACTCGACGAGTCGAAGTTTTAAAATTAAGGAAAAAACAGTAAATTCAAAAGGTACGTAGGTATGAATGTTTTGATCAAATTCTAGATTTATGTTTTATTTTTTTATTTTTTAATTAATTATTACTGATTAAAGTCAAAGTTTATGCAAATAAAACTAAAAATTGAAAATGTAAACAGCTAATTAGTGTACATTTAAATTATGTGAACACAATCAACTTATTATTTTCAACTTTTATATTCTTATGTTCGCTACACACTATCACCGTATTACTGTGCGTTCGTCGCTGGAGCATACACATTACTCGTCATTTAGTTCGCATAATAGATGAATCAATAGATTCTGAGAGAAATTCTCTTAAGAAATTTCTTAGCTCTGCCATTTAATCCAATGCCTCACGAGCGCCTTACGCCGCGTTCCTTTTTGACCGCGCGCCATGAGAGAATTTACATATAATGGAGCTGTACAAATGAGCTCCCCGCGGCCAAAATGCCATGCTATGGTCGCGCGAACCGATTTGTTCTTGCGTTCTCTCCTCAAGACGCGCGAACTGTAGGGCGTCATAAGGACTACTGCTAAGCATCTGCATTGCCACACGAGCTTCCAAATGGTCGCGCGTCATTTGAAAAAAAGTATTCATTTATTATGCTTAAAAAAGAAATACAGATATAATATATAATAAAAAAAACATCTTCTAAGCCTCTCACGTAAACATATGTGTGAGGGCAGACCTGCGTAGAATAGTGTGGTTATCTATATTGTTTTATTATAATCATATATACTTAACTTCAGTGAAATTTTGTAACTTATGTTTACAATATGACAGGTACTATTGCAATAAAAATATTTCATTATGTAATGATCGTTAGTTCAAAATTCTGTTCAACAAATTCGAGTTTTCACTAACGAAGCGTTTGAGAGTTTATAATTAACAATGTTTAAATTTAACTTAACCTGGGCTGGTATTTTATTAAGCAATTTTGGCCCTAGTACACTTGCATGGTTTTGCGTTAGTGATTTCTTACACCTAGTTACATTTAAGGGGATGGTTAACTGGTTTCGAGTAATGTAATTAGAAGTACGAACTGGGCAACTTTCAATATTCTTATATGTATATGAATTTAAGTAACGTTACCATATGAATTTGGAGAATGTTTATTACATTGAAATCAGAAAAAGTTTTAGTTGGTGAATAATATTTTGATTTTTTTAGGCATATCTTGATTACTTTACTTTGCAAGTTGTTTAAAGGAGTTAAAGTACTTGCATATGTAGCTCCCCATGCTATTATACCATAGTAGATCAATGACTGGATAATAGCGTAATGAACTAATTTCAATGTATCCCTATCTAGAATGTTGCGTAACATAAGAAATTTATATGTGGTTTTTCGTATTCTATTGCATACGTGTAAAATGCGTTTTTTTTTTTTCATTTTAGATTACTATCTATAGTTACCCGCAGGTATTTAATCTCATTAATGTGGTTTATCTAGAAGTTATAAAGTAAGACGCTGTATTGCCGTATCTTATAAATTCGTTTATTACCGAAAGTTATATAACATGTTTTCTTTAAGTTTAAGACCTGATTACTAGTACACTAATTGTAAATATTTTCAAGCCTCTTGTTTGTTAAAAACATGAATTCTGTCCAACTTTTTGCTTTGAAAAGCACTACAGTATCATCGGCGAAAGCAACCAAATTACCATAAAATTCACTATCTTTTAGCTTATAGAAAACATTTACATTAATTAGGTGTAGCCGTGGACCCAATGCAGTGCCTGATACGTATTTCACTATAATTGGTTCACTAATAGTATTGTCTATTTTAACACACTGTGTTCTGTTCTCAAGATAAGAATTTAATAGATCCAAGGTTTTACTACGAAAGCCAACTTTTCATAATCTCTGAATTAGAAGTTTATGGTGTCAAATGCTTTCTTTAAATCTAAGAATATCGCAACAGTACATTCATTGTTATCAGCGGCATGGGTTATATATTAAGTGATGTCACAAAGAGCGTCTGAAGTGCTGGTGTTCGATTTAAGTCCGTATTGGTTTGGTGCTAAGATATTATTTGCGTTTAAATATTCTAATAATCTTTGTTTGATACATTTTACGTATATCTTACTAATATTTGATGACAGCGAAATGGGTCTGTAGGTATATGGGTCAAGTATTTCCTAATCCTCTTTCAAACAACTCGAAAAAGCAACTTGTGATAGCGACAAATTGAAAATGTAACAGAAGGGCTGAATAATTTCACTGGCAACACCTCGAATTATATTTGAAGTATAATTATCAATACCGTCCGCTGTATTATTCTTATACAATCTTTTTTTATTTATTCTTATTCTTTAACAATTTATCACGAGGGCAAAATCGGTAATTTTTGTGAATCATTTCATACGAGTCTTTTGGTATAAGTGACTCATGTAAAAGATTCGGTCATTTGAGTCAGTTCGGAATAATCATCTAATACCCCAGAATTACTTAACTCACTCGTTCATGTCAGAGCAACGCTCAAAGCTGAAAGTCCGCTTGGCTTGTCAATTTTGTCAATTTATCACTGCGTTGTAAGCAATCACAATCACACTTGTGCCTTTATAACTGCTCAACTGCTGAAATGTGTCATGGTAAGGCAACCCGGTTGTCCTTAAAGAAAACATTCAGCAAATGAAAAATCCTGCATTCTCTGAATGATTAAATTAGTCTTGAGTGTTGCAGAAATTTGAATTTACTTCAATTTATTTCATTCTTTAGTCCTTGAAGTAACTTTTTTTAAGTTAAGCCCTTCTGAGGAAATGAAAATTACAAATCTATAACACAAATCCAAATTAGTTGGCTTTAGGTATGTATGCGTGCATGACCGAACTTAAAGTCCCAAGTCGATCGTTGCAGTAGAGAAGAAAATTTATAATAATATTGTAAACTACAAGGATTATTCATCATGTTTCGTAAATACTTACATTAGCTTGGCTCTCTTTGCTGCCTTATGCATGTGCAGACGCGAGGTAAATACCAAAACAACGATTTGGCGAGAGAGTTGACAAGAGTTTTATTTCAACGTGAAAAAATATCAGTAAAGGTCTAGCTGCATCCATAGCCCGGTAAACAAAAATTTAAGATCGGTTGAGGCCATATTTAACAAATAAGTCAAGAATAACCGTTTCTTTTCTCGTTCTTGAGTCAAACTGATCGACTGACCCATATGATTTTGAAACGGTGAGGTGACTCAGGTCATTTTAGTCAGTGTACTGACCCGGTCAAAACGAGCGAATCGTTCGCGACCGACCCATCACTAGTCTCGAGTAATAGTCCTCATTTCAGAAATATGTGGATGGTCAGCCCG
This sequence comes from Dioctria rufipes, assembly GCA_963924295.1. NCBI lineage: Eukaryota > Metazoa > Arthropoda > Insecta > Diptera > Asilidae > Dioctria > Dioctria rufipes. The sequence continues at coordinate 167,562,063 of OZ002741.1, read as the reverse complement.
AATCCAAATATCATCTTGTCCGGAGCCCTGAACTGAATTAGATATAGTTTCTCCAATGCTTGCAAGGTGTATATTGAACTGTGCAGCTATATGTGCGAGGTTATCAAGACCCGAAGTGTTGCGATTTTGTGAAAGAGGTGAACTTATACACTTGATTAAAAGTTATTTCATTTATCTTTTTCCACAGCCTTTTCGGATTAATTTTAATGTCTAAAATTTTTGCTTTATAGTAAGATATTTTAGCTTATTTTATAATATTATTTAACTTATTTTTATAAATTTTATATCTGTTCACTAGGTTTTCGGAAAATGATTGCTGCTTAACTACATTTGACAGTCTGTTTCGATACCTCATCGAAGCGAAAATACCTGGAGTACCCCCTATATCACAGGTTTTAAATTTGATATATAATTTGTATGTTTTTCCTTGGTACATTCAGATAAAGTTTTTGTTAAACTAGTATAAATGATAGACACTTTTTTATTTATTTATTTTTTTATTTTTTACAAAACTGTTTTTTTTTATGTAGACACTTTTTCACTTAACGGCTCGATCTCATTCGTTGCCAGGGGCAGGGAAGGTACGCTCCAACACACTATTGGGTCCTGCAAGGTAATTGAAAGATTCAAATGAGTAAAATTACTCACTGAGAGGATTTCTATTATCTACATCACACCACACACTTATCCATTCTACGTCTACACATTCGATCACCGAGACCTCTAAATAATTGATCACTTAGACCATTGCAATTGATCACAAAGGCCATTACAACCGATCACTTAGACCCGTCTACACATTCGATCACTTAGGCCTCTAAATAATTGATCATTTAGACCGTTACTATTACATACACACAGCCACATAAACAATCAACCACACAACTATAATACAATAAGGATTCAATACTTTAGATTAACTGTGCTACTCTGCTTAGTAATATTAAACCTAAAAGACTATACTATCCACTCACCAACTTATAGATTGTTCCAACATTTTTTAACTTGTATCCACTTTCATTTTTTTCAGCTAAATATTCGCGAACGCGGGAGGACTGTCCGACGACTAAAATGCACAGTTTCAGTTTCCTTAATTTCACCTTGATACCTTTTAGCCTGTTCTAAGAATTATTCCCAGAAACCCAAATTAACAGGGGCAAAGATAATTACTTTTACAAGCAGCCTCCCACCGATGCCGACCTACACAGATTCTTTTCCGTTCTTTCATTTTAAGGGCACTACAGGAATAGTTAATTAGTTAGTTTTTATTGCATGCGAAATAACTACGCCTAAGAGATCTAATCATTTAATTTTATTTTATGTTATTGTCGGCATCTACGTTTTATATTTTGTGACACTTTGTCAACAATGTTGTGAAATAAATCCAAGCTCCCATTAACGTTATTACAAGAGTAGATACCCTCCCAATTTTCATTCTGTAGTTTACTGGCCAAGTCACTTATATTAATATATTAATATGCCTATAAGCACAGACAAGAAATATTTTTTTGTCTGTGCTATAAGGTTGCTTCTCAGATCTGTAGTTTGTTTTACTTGTATTCATGAAACCCAGTTTAGCTATAGTACAGCAACAGTCTGTGATGTAAGATTCGTAAATGGCAGGTGAAAAGTTTACTTCACCAGCCTGCTGCAAGAATATTTATATATATATAATCTATACATGACGAATTATGAGACCCTACCCTCGTTGTTCCGAGTAAGTATTCATTATAACCTAGATTAGTGTGTCTTTATATTCATGCGATATGGCCGAAGCTCTATTATCCAGTATATTTATATTTATAGTGCCTATTAATAAGTGGTTGAACATATTTCTTTTACTTTTTACATACTCTTCAAGCGATTTTCCAAAATTGAAAGGATTTAAGCTAGGGGATCTATATATATATAAGTAATGTTAACCGTTTCACTACCGATGTACACTCTAGTGTACATGACTTTGAGATCGCCTTAAAATTAATTGTAAAAACGTTTTAATGTAATTTCCTTTAAAACGCAATCAACGATAGTTCCTCTCAACGCGGGCCTAGTTTCAGAGAGATTCTTTAAAATTTTTAGTCGTTTACAAACATTTTTTTTGGAGGGTAAAAACAAAAGTTTTGATAGAGGAAAAGGTAAGGTACACTTTGTATATAGTAAAAGTAACATCTGTGGGTAATTAAGTAATTGGCAACAGAGCGGTATATTAAAGAAAAACCATTAAGCCAGATGTTTTTCGGGAAACGGCTTAATTACCCTATCATAAAACTGACGACAGAGAAGCAGGATGGACTGCATGAGGTTCCAAGCAATATTCTGTATCCCTTGGGTAAGAATCAATTCTTAAGCTCAGTGTTCAGTTCAGTTGCAGGCGGAAATTATTGAGTAGTGCGCGAGCAATTAATTAATAGTGTGAATTTTATTTATTCGCTCCATATCCAGAGATTCTAAAAGGTGGGATGTAGCTCGGAGAATTAATAGAATATATATGTAGTTATAGTAGAATTATGTGTTGTTACAGTGTGATGTATGTATGATTAAGTGGGGAAATAACTGGGGTCAGTGTCCGTCCGACCCAAACCACAGCAATTGGCAGCGGTTGGTAAGTCCAATAAATTGCGGATCTCCAAGCAAAGCCTGGAGAGATTGGCGAGAGTCTGAACCCCAATCATATTCTAGTCCGTGTTCGTCCGGTTATAAGAATTATGTGTGAATGTGAACGTAACCTCGGTAGTTAGGATCCTCACTGAGTCGTTGTACTCACAGATTCTTTTCTTTCTCTTTCAGGCGACCAGTGAAGTATACGCAGCACCATAAGCTAGGCTATTTTATTTTAGCATAAAATAAACTGTTAATAAAAATAATTTTAAATTGCGATTCATTTTGTTTTTGTAATTTAACAGTTTATTTTTGCGTTCTCAAATCTTAGACATAAATTAAGGTCCCTGAAAATGTTCGTAGCTATATAAGTAAATTCAGTTTTACTGATCCACATCTTATAAACACGGCGAAACAAAAATTTATGGAATTAGTGGTCGGGTAAGTGTTCCAGTCGCTGTAAATCAAATGTACATCTGAGTGTACATGGGTAGTAATTGTGTGTAAATGTAGTGATTCAAGTTTTAAAACATTCAGTATTTACCTCCGTAAATTATATGAAAAAATCCATAAAATAATTATACGAAAAAATCCATAAAAAACATAAGAAAAACTAAAATGAAATTGCATTCTTCAGAATGGACATGTCGATGTCTTTTATGTATTGACATTTATAATAAGTGTTGCCAATTGATAATAAGAAAAAACCAAATATTTGCCGGATGAGGGTTAACCACATGAAATATATGTACATGCGCAATGTGCTTAGTGCCTGACTCTCTTCTTCTAAAATTTGGTAAATAATTCCAAAAGAAAAATTCAGAACAAATGGTTCTTCGCAAACCTCCTACAGAAGAAGAAATGTTGGAGCTTGTGGAGAGGTTGTCAGACATGGACGATGGATTAGAGAATGATCAGATTGAACGAGAATGGATACAGTTCGAAAAGCACCAATTGGAGGAAACACTTTGTTTCGATGGGCAGAGTATACCGTTCAAAGGACGTCTGCAGATGAAACAATATATGCGAGGAAAGCCATGTCCATGAGATATAAAGCTCTATCTGCTTTGCGGTAAAAATTGAAGGCCATGCGATTCATTGCCTATCAAGGCTCGAATACTGAAAAAAACTTGGTTTCAGTACGGCTTTTGCTCTCCAGTTATTGAAGCGAGTATAAATTCCACACAAACAACTTCTTATCAGCGTACTCACTGTTGGAAATTCTTGCGCAAAGAAAAATATTCGCTGTTGGAACAATTCGTGTCAATCGATTTATTTCAGAATCCATCTCTACCGACTGATGCAGAGATGCAAAAGAATGGCCGTGGCTGTATGGCACAGGTGATTACCCGTGACGAAATGATATGCCAACAAAAGTGTTTATTTGGGATCAAATTCTGTTGGAATCGGCATGCCGGATAAAGTGCAGCGGTATGGCCAAAAGGAAAAGCGATACATTCCGGTTGTGTAGCTATATAACACAGGAATTACATGTCTGTCTGTCCCCTCGTTTGTCCATCCTCACGGTAACTCGAGAAGGCGTTCTTTACCCGGGGGTTACACCTGCAAGTACAGCTTGCATGCAACTTGCACTGCCATCCTTCTTGTTCGTGTAACCCAACTGCCATGCAACTTTCAGCAAACTTGCATGATGAAAAATTATAGCAGCTGGGAGATAGTAATTTGACATTTATACAGTTTTCAAAATGGCGGAAACGAAATGCTTGAGAGAAATTCATAAATTTATACCGAGAAAATGAAATTTTCTGGGATCATTTGCAATACATCATTTACCAACACCTTCATCTTCCTTTTTTCTTGGGTTTTTATCATTGTGATACTTCCTTTATTGCCATAATTTTCCAATATACGCAAGAGTTTACGCCTCAATGGCATTTTTTAAATGAACTTGCATGCAAGCTGATCAACCGAACTGCCTTCCGCTGTCAAGTTAAAAATCGTGTTGGAAGGGAGGCTTGCATGCAAGCTGTACTTGCAGGTGCAACCCCCGGGTTAGAGAGCTGAAATTTTGCATATGGGATTTAAAAAAAAAAAAAAAAAGTATACAAAAAGCCATACAAATATTTCTGTTTTACTGGAGAAGTGTCGTATAGTTGTCTACACTGAAAGAAAAATGACGATCATATGGATAAAAATTTTGATTGATATTGAGCCGATAAAGATTTTGTCAAGTTAACAACGACAATTTTATAAAAGCCACCATTCCCCTCTTTTTCATAAAGTTTTATTAATATTAAAAACTTTTTGTCAACTAGATAGAAAGGTTTATACTATTATGTACTTATATTATATACATTTATATAAAGGTTTTGTCTTCTTAATAAAGTTTTCGTTCAGCACACAAAACATATTATTAATGTGAATAAACTTTTCTATCGCATTGAAGAAATTTTGTTCAAGATAGAATGGAACTGTTAAGGCCCGTTTCCACTGCGGACTTTAGACAGTGCGCGCACATAAAGATTGACAGAAATAGAGCAAAAAATAAAAATTCTTAAACTGTGCAGAGTCAAAGTTTTCTTTGTGTATCCACTGAAATTGAACTTTTCGACCCAGAGATCAGAGAGGTCTCATCGGTATGGTTATCTCTGATCGCCTACCATAGAAGTTCAATGTTGGAGGTCACACCAATTGCCCATATAAATACTTTTTATAAAAAGTATGTGTGTGTGAATTATATTGCGCTTTGAAATTGGGTGATTGTTCCCCCTTTTTTGCCTGGCGGCATATGGATAAACCAAGTAGAAATTACATGAAGGAGATTTCTCGTCTAACAGACTGAAATTTATTGAAAATAATTTCAATAAATTTACAAAATGCATTTTAAGTGCAAAATTGAAATTATTTTCAATAAATTTCAGTCTGTTAGACGAGAAATCTCCTTCATGTAATATCCACTGAAATCTTTCAGAAAACAATTGAAAAGTATCAAATTGTGTTCTGAAAGACTGTGCGCGCACTATACAGAGACAAGACTTTAGGTGAATACGACGTTTGAACGCTAAAATTCTTATGTGCGCACAATGTTTTATGTTTTCCTATTTTAGTCTAAATATGTCTCAGTTGCTATTTTGTAGTTAAAAAAAATGGTAAAAATGAATTTTGGCGACGAAAATATAGCAATTTGACCGGCAGCATTTATTATTGTAGCAAGTGATAAAAAATAAGCGAAGGCCACCGCGATGTTGAGTGGATTTCGGAATCTCCCAAGAATTTGTGTGCTATTGGCCCTAAAGTGAAGAAAGAAACAAAACGCGAATTTTCGCCAATGCGTTTCTGTTGAGGAGCGGTTAAATATAACCCTGAGGTTCTTAGCGGAGATTCATATATGAGCCTATCACATTTATTCAAGGTTCCAAAACAACTGATATCCAGAATTGTATACCTCATGTTTGCGAAGCACTTATTTATGCTCTCGAAGAAAAAAGTTCTTCACTTGGGGCAATCTACGCTTAAAATTAACCGCGTTTGAATACTCTCTCTCGAAAAAATACCATATCATTAATTGTCTGTACTAAGTATGTTTTGTGTTTTCCATATTAACTGGAAAACAAAAGATCTGCCCCAACAGGCTATTTCAAGACTTTTCAAGGTGTTTTTACATGTATCCACCACTGGCTTCAGTTATCCGCGCACAGTTCCGGCAGAAGTTCTCCGCATCGACGCAAGAGATTTTCTAATGGATACGTTTCGTATCCACTGGAATATCGGTATGCGTGAGTAATATCCGTAGAATGCGAAAACAAGACATTTCTTATCTCCGCACATTAATTTTGGTGAAGACACTTCGGCAAATAGCGTGTAGGGATAGTGCGTAGACAAAACTTGTGATGGATACGCACCTTTAGCAGGACAATTCCTTTTATCAATATGATAAAAGTTTAGTAAGAGCGCATAGAATTTTTGTCATACCGACAAAAATTCTGTATCAGTATTATAAAGCCTTTTTACATTTGATAATAATATTATATCTTTATTATGAATCCTATTTGTCAATAAGACAAAATTTTCGTTATCAATATTTTTTTTGTTTTGGAAACTTAAATTGCATCTTAATGTCGCTTTTAGATATTTTCTTAAATACTTAAAAAGAATATTTATAGTTATGCATAAAACTATGTAAGCCATGCCGTAAACTTTAAAAAAGATGCATATTTTTATGGATAACTATTTTTCAGGTACGGTAATTAAAGTTATGATAATGTCATAGTTTTCATGCGTAGCCACAGATATTATTTTAAAGCGTTTCGGAATTATCTGAAAGCAACAGTTATGTAGATTAAATTTAAATTTCGTAGAACGAAAAATTTTATACATATCGAAAATGTTCTGTCATTGGCAAATAGGTCTCATAAAAACAAATATTATTATCAATAACTTAAAAATCGACCTAGATAAAAATTATTTTGCTTATTGACAATTAAATCCAGGTGAAGCATGAACCTTTCTTGGAAGTAGAAATCTGTAAAGTGTTAATGAGTACAAAACTGAAGTTATATTTTTAAAGATTTATTATTTAAGTGCATATAAAAAAAAAATTGTTCATCTTCAATTAACATTTTTGCCATTATAGTACTTAATATATTCCTATAAATATCACATACAAAATTGATGTAAATTAATATATTTATCGTATACCTATAGTAATATGTATACATATACGTATATATTATATATAATAGTGAGGACCTATGTATATAATATATATTTTTTTTTTATATATAAAAATATTTTGGAAAGAACTTTAATTTTATGATATTTTTTGTTTTATGGAGTGTGACAAAAGAAATTTTGGAAAAATACTAAAATAATACATAATTTATTTATCGTATCGAACATAATGTAAAAGTTATGCAAAACCCTTTTGTAAATACTAAATATACCTAAACTTGATATTTTTTATTTGCTTACAAAATTATTTATTCAAATCAGCTATAAGTTGACTGATTGCTGGGTAAGATTTATCGTATGGAGTAGATATTATATTATAAAAAAACTTTTGCAAAAATAACCAAACAATACTGCAGAAAACGTGGAATATTTTACATCATCAAAGTATACTAATATTTGCTGAGGAATTGTTACCTTTGGATCAATAATTATAACGAAAGGTTATATAGCAGTCCTTTTACCCTTTTTTCTGTCAAGAGCTTCTTCGACTTCAGCAACTGTTGAGCTAATCACCATGAAGGAATTTTGAGAACCTTTAATTGTAAATTTAACAATTGACTTTTCCCACTTTCATCCCGCGTAATCTTCCTTGATGTTGGAATTAATAGAGCATGTAGTAGGTATAAAATGGCAGCGCATCGTCCATCTAGTTAATGAAATGAAACCTTGTTATAGATATTATATTGTGTAATAATATTTTTAACCTTCTGTAATGACCGCGTAAGATAAATCCTTTAAGATATCTATACAGTGTAGTTCTTTGATTTTAGATTCTAAAATAATTAAAATATTAGTAGTGAAATTATGAAATAACGTCAGTAAACTGCGGCATCCAGGATGAATATTGTCGAAATCAATGTCGATCTGAAATTCTGAGGTTGTATTTTATTGAAACAACTTATGAACTGGTCGAAACTTACGAGCTTATACCCCAAGGGTTTGGCATAGTCTTTTTATTTTTTAAGAACTTCTTGAGTGGTCTCCATTTCAGTAATGTCTTTTAATCGATAATTAGTTGTTGCCCTCCAATGGACTTCAATTTATGGCCATGATGAATTTTCATATAAAATCCAATTTAGATGCTTCTCCGCATTAGGCTGAGGTTCTTTGGAATAAATTACAGAATTTTTAAAAATACCTTTCCATACTACTATGTTGAATTACAACTATAATGATTATTTTTAAGTTAATATGACTTACCAAATGAGGTGGAAATATCAACAGTTGAAAATCTGCCTCTTATAGATTTTGATTTTGATTGCCGTTCTGTTGCTTTTTTAAGTCCACTGCTTTTCAGAACTCTTTGTTGATTATAGTACTTCGAAAAAACCTTTCCTTTTGGTGCTTTACCAAGTTGACTCATGTAATAAATGTCCTATAAATATTGTAATAAGATTCTACTCGTAAATATATATTTCTCAACATTTACTTTGATTGGTTTGATGTTTGGCAAAGCTTACTGACATTGCTATATCATTTTGTATTAAATTTTGAATAATAACATCTACTAGTACTATCGATCGTTGAAAGACTTGTTATTTATGTAATAATCCAGCAATAAGGTTTCCTCCTTAGAATTTTCTAAAACTTCTTCCAATTTAAAAGAAGACTTCTGTGATAATGTTGAAGGAACTACTGAAGAAGATAGTTGTAGATGAAGTTTGAGTACGGCTGTTTTCTATAGCAGTTGAGTTAAAGACTTGCCACTTGTTTAAATGATAATGAAATTTAATTTGTTGTCCTAATTTGAGTCCTTTAGTGATTCCTTTTCGAAAGAAAGAGTCATATATTGCAGGGCCTCTAGGTCAATTTCTTCCTCTGCGGTAAATTACAATTTCGAACATTTTTAACATTAGAAATAACTCAAAAATTGCATACCGATAAAAATTGGAAATAGCTGAATAAGGTTCCACTTTTCTAAATGTTATTTGATTCTAATAAGATCTTCCGTAAGCTCAATTTCTTTAATGTTAACAGTTTGTGGTTGAGAAAAGTTTCCTTCCTGTACGTTTGCTATTAGTGCAGACTGACTATTGCTTTGTATATCAGTAGATGATTTAGTTGCTTGCGTATTTTGCCTAGATGTAGGTATATTTTCTGATAAAAGGAATTGTTGAGACAAAATACAGTATACATTTGATGATGTTTCTGAACTATCATTACATAAAGAGACGTATTTTGATGACATCGAGTTTGATTGATGGAATGAAGTGTCAGATAAGTTATTTAAGATAGAATATGGAAGAAGATCGGATATCTCCGCCTCATCATTAATAAGGTCGGTATGTTGCATAATTGTTTTTGAACCCTATGTATACGTTTACAAAATGAAAAAATACAAGAATATTTTAGCAGTTTTAAAAGTATTCCTTTAATCGAATAAATAAATAAATAAATTGGAGGCCCACTAAAATCTTCAACATTTGATAGAACTTTTTTAGATTACACACTTCACCCTTATCTACTTCGTAAGCTTCATAATATTGAGCATTAAAACCATTTAATTGAATATGATGAGCTAATATTTTTATATTATCACTATTTTGAAGTAATACAATTTCGGCAATTTCATAAAGTTGCAGACTATCTGTAAAACTGTTAGAAAGTACCCTTGTCTGTAAACTGAACCTTTAAATTCAGCTTGAATATAACAAGAAAACTGATCGGTTGTCAGACTAAGCAATTCACTTATGTAGGAAGAATGTTTGCTAGAAACTTGATGCCTTTTTTCTACTAAACACGAATTGCACAAGGGTGTCATAAGATAATAAGAGAATCTAAGTTGTGATTTTTTAGCTAAAGTTAAGGTAATATTCTTTCTTGATTTGTACTATGTGCATACATTTTATGTTCCTTATGCTTCGCTTCAAAACGAAAACACAAGTAAAACCTAAGTGGTTCAGCGATGTATGATCCTAGGATAATGCACCAATAAGTGGTATTTAGGTTTAAGTGAATCCTTGAAAAGAATTATATAATCAGAGTTGTTCTTTTTTACTAACCCACTTAAATACGAAATACTTTCTTCGTTGAATGTGTAGCAGCTCAGCAAAGAATCACATATTTTTAAAAGATTTAAGTAGAATTCCCAAACTTCATCATTTTCAGGTACAAGATTACCAACAATTAATGAGAAAAAATGAACAAAACACATCATTTCCCTTGCAGACATTTTAAGATATTTCTTTTTTTGATGAAGAGCCTTAATTGGAGGAGATACATTCCCTGCCTCAATTGGACCGTAATTCATAGTGTCTTCTCTAAGATTGAGAGTTTCCAAAGAAAAAATTTTAACGGCATCTGTGTAGTATGAAATTATGTGACACATGTCATAATGGCAAATGCCTTCGTAAATGTCATGCATCATATCAACGCAGTATATATTTACGGCATGGAAAGAATTAATACTGTTTAGAATGGAATTGCTGTTGATACCAGTTTTAGAAAAATCATTTGAATCAACGTCCTCATTTTAGTTGTCTAAGGATCGTAGAAGTTTATTATCTTCTAAACATAATTTACGAGTTTGTAACTTATCAGCCTTACAAAAGCGGCAGAAATAATTTGACGAAAAAGATTTACTAAATTCACATATACTATTTAATCCTATATTATCTCCGAATATAAGACCAAGGACGACATAAACCTTAAAGCTTCCTTCTGATGTATTTATCATTATACCTTCTTCTGAAAGACAATTAATTTCGTCTATTAAACATTTCAGGCTCAGATCATTCCCATATTGTTTAATATCTGAAGATTTGATAAATGCAGCTGAAAAAATGTTTTCCAGTTTAGATGTGTTTTCCAATAGAGGAAAGGTGTAATAAAGAGCGGATATAGATTGAAAAGTTGAATGTGAGCCCAGGGGATTATTTATCTCAAAATCAAAGTGCTTTTCTAAATATTTCATTCGATTAATACAATTTAATAACAGTTTTCCTTTTTCGAAAAACAAAATAACACCTTTAGATAATTTCTCATCAAATGTAACCTCCCCGTTGTGCATAACTGGACTTATTTCGTTATTGATTGTGAATTCCTTTAAGTTACTTAAGTAGTCATTTTTGTCAACCATTCTGTTAGCCGATAGTCAGTGCTGCACATTTTAAAGGGATTTTCGATAGCAGATGATATTCTTAAAAATTTAGAAATAATACTTCGCTCTTTAAAACTGTCACTGGTAATAGATTTTAAAATATTGGAAATAGGGGTAGTTATATTTTCTATAATTCCTTTCTGCACCGAATATACATCGTTCTTTGTGAAATTATTATTAAAATGGATGCTTAGGAGAAAAGTTATGACAGTGTTGTGAAAAGAATTCAAAACTTCGTCGTAATCGAAAGTGTCAATGAAATCACATTCTTCCTCGGAAGTTAAATGTTTTCTTCTAATATGTCTTTTAAAACTGCTTAAATTTTGAAAAGATTAAGAAAATTGATTTTCTATGCACGCATATGTGCTATCTGATCGCAGGCAATGATAAATTTTGAAGTGAATAACCATGGAATACAAATTAAAGTGACCAGCTTTACATAAAAAACAAATCATATTTAATTAAAACAGTACATATAAATTTTTTTATTTATGTAACCACTTTGAGCACTTTTCAAAAATATTTACAGTATCCTGAAAGATGAAAAAATAATATGTATAAAAATAGAAATAGATATATATATATAGGTTATATATAATAAATATATATGTATTCATCAAAACAATGGCAAAGAGTAGATTTAATAAAAATTATGCAATTGTACTCACTGTCTGCAAATTCTGCCACGAAATCAAGCTTCTTTGAAAATGAATTTTTTACACCCAACGGTGCATTCAAGTGGTATTTAAAGAAAGTGTGGAGATGTTTTGGCTGGTTATATTTCAGTGCTTCAATAACTATATCGCAATCTGCAAATTGTACAATAAATGGGAAAATTTAAACTTTAATCAACATTTTAAAGTGAAAAGGAAACTTACCAATAAATGCTTTTATTATTTGGTGCTTGTTCAATCTTTCAAAATTGAAATCTAGTTCGTCCAGCAACTCCTCCAATAGTCTTTGCTCCATTTAATATATTATATTATTATTATATTTTTGAAGTTATTTAATCAAATATCTTTTGTGTTAGGTTTGAGAAACACGTATTATAATATATACAGTATTTCAAAAAATATCATTTATCACCACTTGAATGCAAAATCGATAAGTACTAAATGAACACTGAATTTTCTCAATTTGAAACGTGACTTCACTGAATTGCATCGGCAGAAGAGTATTTGGACAATGATAATCATTTCTAATGGCGTGTATCAGAATCGAGAAAATCCATTATCACACGGACAGAAACAATCGATCGCACTGACAAATTTGTCATCAAACTGAAAAAAAGATTTTATTCCACTGATAAAATAAGCAAACTTATCGGTAAAACCCTTTGAATGCTCCTATAATATAACCAGTGACCAGTTCACTAACAGAACAAAGGGCAGAGTAGTCCAAATAGTTCTCCGTATAGTCTACATTATACGTACAAAATGGTGTGGAGTATTTTGTTGTCTTGACAAAACTTTTATCACGTTCGGATGCTTCGATTACCAATAAAGGCTATTTTCAAATTGATAAAACCTTTTTCTATGCAACTAAAGAAATTTCATATATAAAGGGTTCTCCAACAAGAGGTGTTATTTTAATTAGACCGCTATTTCGGTAGATGTCATTTTTAGAGCTGTCATTTTTTGACACTTGACAAGTAGAAACTACGCCATTAATAAAAATGGAACGATATACGATTCAACAACGCATTGAAATTATTAAAATTCACTATAAAAATGGTGAAAATGTGGCAGAGACAGTAAAACTCGAACATTTTTGGGTCATCGTGAAGCACCTTGTCGGACCGCAATGCAGAAATTGGTAGAAAAATTCGAGCTGTCGGGACAAGTTAGTGATGTGAAGAATAAAACCCGTGCACGTGGCTCAAGAACAGCCGAGAATATTGCTGATGTAGCCGAAAGTGTTGAAGAAAACCCAGGTTTGTCCATTCCTCGTCGTTCATTGGAATTAGGCATTCCACAAACGTCATTACACCGTATTTTGCATAAAGATTTGGGTCTTAAGGCTTATAAAGTTCAGTTAACACAAGAACTCAAGCCGGCCGATCATCAACAACGTCGAGTCTTTGCTGATTGGGTCCTTGAAATGCATGAAAATGATCCGGAATTCCATCGAAAACTCATCTTGAGTGATGAGGTCCATTTCCATCTCGATGGCTTCGTCAACAAGCAAAATTGTCGCATCTGGGGCTCGGAAAACTCAAGAGTTATTGTTGAAAAGCCTCTCTATCCTCAACGTGTGACTGTTTGGTGCGGTTTATGGTCCCGCGGGGTCATTGGACCTTACTTTTTCGAAAATGAGGCTGGAGCAACAGTTACGGTGAATGGATTGCGCTATCGACAGATGATTAATGATTTTTTATGGCAGGAATTGGATGGTATTGATCTGGACAACGTTTACTTTCAACAAGACGGCGCTACGTGCCATACAAGCAACGAAACCTTTGATCTTTTACGGGAAAAGTTTCCGGACCATGTTATCTCTCGAAGAGGTGATCACAATTGGCCACCGAGATCTTGTGACTTAACACCTTGCGACTTCTTCCTTTGGGGCCACGTAAAAGAGAAGGTCTACGCCAATAGCCCAGCGTCGATTCGAGACCTCAAAGATGGAATTCGTGAGGCTATCGAGGACATGGCTGCCCTATGCCTATGCGCTTTGCGATTTGGTTATGGAAAATTGCATGAAAAGGATATGGTCCTGCAGGCGTGGTCGTGGTGGTCATTTGGCTGATGTTATTTTCCATTATTAATACCTTCCTCTTTATAACGAAATAAAGATCCGATCATTTATCTCAAAAAATGGCATTTTTCTTTGAATATCAAAATAACACCTCTTATTGGAAAACCCTGTGCAAAAGAAATCGGTAAAAACCATGTTGAGGTTTAATTAAATTTGTTTTATCAGAATGATAAACTTTTTGTAAAAATCGTTCCAAATATTGATAAATTTCATTTATATGGAACAGATTTTTAACACATTGATAAAAAAATATATTTTGACCCACTATAAAACTATTTTATCAATACTATCTAAAAAATTTCTTTCAGTGTAGCTGGCAATACCTAATAAGCCAGTAAGATCAGAAAGATCATTACCCCATTATAAATTGTTACCCAGTATTATACGAGTTAAGCTCACCTAAGCGAGAGAGCAATACGCGGCTTCTCCCTCAATAGCGGATCTAGCTAGGGGGGGGGGTCTCCCTGAAGACCTCTAAAAAAAATGCAATAGATCTTCTGAAGTTTTCCTAACAAAATCTATTCTACTGTCCTTATTGTTGAAAATAATAAAAAATTTTGAAAGCGTTCAATTTGATAAGAACGCAGCGCTTATGGCTAGCAACTTAATCGCGCTCCACTTTAAGTCGTGGCTGTTAAATCCTATAGAGGAAACAGGAAGTGCTGATACCTGTAAAATTCATGTATGTACATGAGCGTGGCCTTTCTCGGGGTGTTTGAAGTAGGGCAGAGTTTATTCGGATAAACGCGACGGAAGATTTGTTTCAATTGAAAACAGCTATCAATTGATGAGTCTTCGATGTAAAACAAATACAACTCTTAAGTGGAGAAATTAAGCGTAGCTACATAATGGCAAACAAATCATTATATATTGGGTGTAATGATTTATTACATTTAAAGCAAACGATCTATTTTGGAATATGTTTGTTTCTATTTCGTAAATCCATTAGTTTTACTAAATACTTAACTCGCACGTTAAATAAAAAGAAAATATAAATGCTGATTGAGAAACTTTCAATCAGTATCTAAGAGAAATTGATTGGTCGGTCTATTTTGCTTCGAGCGATGTTGATAAATGTACATTAGAACCTAGAACATACTAAGTCTTGGCATGCATGAATACATTCCTTATTCCTACAGCAGCAAAATCGCTCTAGTTTTAACGATAAGTTCAACAAAGAAAAAAAAAAAATTGAACGAGTCTGCTTTTTGCGCGTATCAATTACATTCATGTCCAGAATTGAAACAAGTCAACAAGACTGCACAGAACACTTCCAAGTCCATTATCCGGAGAGAAAAATTTCTTTTTAACAGAAATGTTAGACTAAGAATCTTGGAATCAAGGATAGCAAAGGCTGTGTCCCGTGGTCAAAACCATCAGGAACAACTTCACCAATTCCTCTATAGCTTCAGTACATAACAATGGTGAAGTAGCTGTTGACTCCCTGGATGAACCTAATATTTCGATTGGAAAATTCGCTCCAAATTCTCATTTTCTATTCGCTTCACAGGCATCCATGTTTCATCTCCCATTTGTATGTATGCAAGAGCCAATACACATCCGTAATAGAAGTGTAATCACGATCCTTAAGGGGATAAGCTTCTCTAAAACCATAGGTCCTGATGGGGTCTTACCCCTGTTAATCAAAAGCTGTGCCACTGCGCAAACTATTCTACTTGTCTTATTCGAGAAGAAAATTTCCAATTGGTTGGAAACTACCTCAGGTTCAACCTATTCCCAAGAAAGAAGAGGATAGCGATCCCTGAAATTATAGACCAACTGGAATCATTTCAATCCTTTCAAAGTTTTTTGAATCTTTTATTAACTCCAAATTTATGAAGTATTGTAGAAACCAAACATCTCATCAATGATCGCCGATATGGCTTCCGGACTGGACGCTCGTATGGAGACTTCCTGGGTTTTGTTACGGAACGTTGGAGCCCTATAGTCTTCACAATTGTGGTGTTCCAGAATCGTTACCCTAGATATTTCAAAGGTCCTTGGTAGAGTCTGGCATCCAGCACTTTTAGTTAAATTTAAAGCACCTGGTCTCTCCCTCTTCTGCTAATATAGTTTGAAAGTTTCTTATCTGATTGCCTAATACCGGTTATAGCAGATAGCGTTTCACCAGAACTTTACCCTATAAATGCCTATCTTCCCAGGGCTCTGTTATCTGGTAGAGTCTGGCATCCAGCACTTTAGTTAAATTTAAAGCACCTGGTCTCTCCCTCTTCTGCTAATATAGTTTGAAAGTTTTTTATCTGATTGCCTAATACCGGTTATAGTAGATAGCGTTTCACCAGAACTTCACGCTATAAATGCCTATCTTCCCAATTCTCAATTTTCTTTAATGATCTGATTTTCCTTACTTTTAAGCCTATCCATAGTTTTGCCTATCACAGTACCCTTGATTTCGCTTACTGATTTAACTTTCTTACGGACTCCAAAGGGAATGCTACATCTCTTAATCGAGTTTGCATGATTAGATCATTGATTAATGACCTTGATAATATCATCGCTTAAGAGCAGTCAGTACTCAGCAAAAATTTCAATTTAGATACCAGCGAGCCTGTAGGCAATAAAACTTACTATACGCAGGTTTGTGTCCTGAAAGTATGAAAATGCATATAAAATTAACCGAGACCTAGACCACAAGTCACATTAGAGACATCTAGGGTAAAAGACAGAAACCCAATATGCGAAAATTTAAGACGAAAATGAAAATTTGCAGTTCAAAGAAATTGAAATTTTTAAAGAGATTTAACTCTCCTAAATTTTATTTTGCACATAATTGCTAAATATACTATTTTGCTTTATATTTCTAAAACTTTCAACGAAATATTGCAATTTCTCGTTGGTGAAATATCGAGAGAAAAAACAAGTACTATTAGAGTTAAACCATTAAAAATTGCGCAACTAACAATGAAAAAACTGGACGTTATTTGCTAGATCTAGGCTTTATCTCTCTAAAATAGTCACAATATAAAGAAATGAGAATACCTACTAAGAGGAATTTGATTTGAAAAAAATCAATTTTTACCATTTTTTACAAGTTTCCGAGCTAATATCTCCATTCCAATACATTTTTTTATATTTTTCTCGACGTTATTTACTAGACCTCTTCGTTACCTTTAATTTAAGATATAAATCATTTTTCTGCTACAAATAGTTTGCTAGAAATTCGCATTGAAAAATGTATGAAACTTGCAAATCTTGGTACTGACTCCTCTTAAGGTAAAGCGAATCGCGTCGAATCCAAGGCGTCTAATTCCCAAGCTGTCTCATGTCTTTAAAACAAAATCATAACTTTAACACTCCCATTTCTTTTGATGGAGCACTGACTTACGGTACACCGCCTTTATGCATTCTTGGAATTAATATTTCCTGTAAATTAGGCTGGACAGATCACATCTTCTCTGTTGCCAAAGAAACATAAAAATGTCTGTAATTTCTGAAAATGTATAAGAAATATTTCATCCCATCGAATCTGGCGCTCCTCTACAAGTCGTACATCAGACCTAGAATGGAATACAATTCCCATATCTGAGTCGGAGCTTGTCGGAAAGTTTTAGCTTTTAGAGCCTTCAAGGTCACTGGCGATTTGGCAGTAACTTGTCAGATCGACTCACTAGAGCGCCGCCGCAATGTGGGATGTCTTTCGATCTTTTCCCTATGTCCTTCCTATTATCTGCTTCGCATCATAGGGTATCATCTGAGCTTGGCTTATTAGTCAAACTTTCTTAACTTTTCTATGGAGCTATATGTAAACATATTTACAAGGTCTGTATTGCATCTGTTCTACGACTGCTATTTTAAATAGTCGTAAAGTACGTAGCGCTTTAATTCCTGTATTTTGCAAAGTTACATTTTATGATGAATGCGTGAATTTGAATAAAATGTATTTCGCTATTTTTACTAACCGAAATGGATGATTCGGAAACTTTACACTTCCACGAACTGTTTTTTTTACATCGATTCCCTGATTAACAACACAATAGCGTGGATACACCAGTGAAGTCGAGAACATTTATCGGCATTTGGGGTCGCCATGCTAATTAATGGTGGGAAATTTTAAATATTATTTAAATGAAAGTATAATACGAGTGTAAATCTATTGGATATCGTGTAGCTACGAATATATATACATAACACACATGTTCTCATTTAACAAATGTTTGGGAAGTTTGTTTGGGAGGAAACTGATCGAAAAAATAAATATTTAGGTACATCAGTTGGTAATCTGGAAAATATAAAAATCAAAGTTATGTGGGCAATTTTCATTTTTCTTGTATCTTACTACGCCTATGTGTCAGATTCCAAACAAGAAAAACAAAAGTACCGAAGTACATACAAAGCTCCCGCTTTAAAATCTGACAGTCAGGGTCCAATATGGCTGAACCTCACGAACACATAAAGCGGCATTTTGGTTACGGGAATGATGTGCACATATTTTATACACAATAATTACTCCATTAGTTTCCTGCTCGAACTCGAAGGCTGTCACGGAAAGAGTTGTCAGCTCATGCTTGCAGACAGAACTGCACGTTCTCCATCACTCACTCGAAATCAAGTACCATAAGAGATTGTACTAATCAACAGTTGACACTTAAGATATTCTGGAAGTTAGTTTATCGGATAAATTTGCAGTTATTCCGCTTTAAAGAAAAGTCGTGAAAGAAGTAAATATTTTCCATTTATAAAGAATTAAAAGTGTTGGAGTTTTATTTTTCATATATTTTTGGGTTTCAGCTCTTTTTTATATTTACTATTATAAATCGTGCATCATGTGGTAAATTGTGCACCTTAAAATATTTCACAGGCGGTTTTGATTTTTTTGCAAAGGGTATATACCTTAGACACTACAAACATTTGTACCACGGGCATGTCCAAAAAAGCCATACCGGGCCTGGACATAAATAATAAATTAAATATGTATAGCTATAGCAATTTTTCGCTTAGTAACCTGCTTTGCGAATATTGTTATTCTTGGTTGAATAAAGAGTGTTATTTATTTTAACTCTGTTGGTATACTATCATCTCTACTGAGTAAATTACAAATGTCCAAGGTACAATACCCCATGTTACACGTTGGACCGAAATCAGGTCCTTCACATTTCCTTTCATATAACCTGAAATATGAATTTTTAACTGCATATGCTTAAGATTTTCACATTAGTTTTGTAAAAAGAAAACATCGACGAAAATGGAAATATCGACGTTAGCTTACTCTAAAAAAAAAACGGGAGTTTTTTAATTATGCCTGCTCTTCCGGATTTATCACAAGTAGGTGAGCGTGATGTTACAAGGATTTTGCCACCACCTGTCGTTTCTGGAAAAAAAAGACAGCAGTCTCGGTATAAATTTTCTGTGTCATTTGCATGATTAGATATGCGATAAAAACTACGATTGATCTCCATAAAAAAGGATTTTTTCTAATTAATAGAACTATATTAATTTTTTTTTATATATCTTTCCTCTATATTTTTTTAGAAATAAATTGCTTTTATATGTTACGTTTTTTTTTTTACCTTTTGACTCATTCTTACACAGGTATTGATCCATTCCCACCCTCACTGGGTAGCAATAAGTCAAACGTACCTTCATTATATTTTTTTTCTATAATTAATATAAAATTTTCTTTCGGGCTAAAATGCACAAAATCATAGACCTTAAAGACGTAGGATTTAAATATAGGTCATTTAGAAATTGTCCGAGAAGTATATCTACCAAAAATTCGCGATGAAAGAAAAGAGTATCTCATTCCTACCCACCTTCCCTACATTTTAGATTATACGAAGAAGATTTCTCGTCTAACAGACTGAAATTTATTGAAAATAATTTCAATAAATTTACAAAAATGCATTTAAGTGCAAAAGAATGATTGAACTTTTCGACCCAGCGATCAGAGATTTTAGATTATATTCATAATAACGCTGGCAAATGTCAATTTAACCTGAAAGAGCGAAAGGGACCTTATACTGGATCGAAGGTAATTAAAAAAGGTTTACGAGAAGCATACGATGACGAAATTGTAATGTTTGACGCACCAGGTTTGGAGACGATAATGTATTTCTGTAACACTGGTCACAAAATCTTCTCGCAAGCCTGGTATGAGGGAAAGCAATCCGCTCTCAGGAAGAAAGGTTGAGAGTTGTTCGTGAAGCGGCTGCAATTATTTTAGAAGACATACGCTCACATCGTATGATAAGAGATAGAAGACCCCCCCCCCTCTCCACAGAAAATTGTATGGATAGCGTGGATGATTTCAAGGTGCTACTCGAGGGAATTATTTTAAAATCCAAAAACGGATTGTTTCAGTCGTGATTTCTTCATTCAAAATTGGCGTCGCTGCTTTGTTGTACAAAAAATGTAGGTAGAAAAATTTTATAAAAGTCCTCTCGTCGTTGAGTTTGTGCTCAACAAATGAAAAATCAATGTCCGAAGCTGCTTCCACAGCGCTGCCTTATGTCCCCAGCTATTACGCAGTTTGTTTATGACAATGCGAATTTTAACATCAATACACTCGACAGACGTAAAACTTTCATTGTATGGGAGCGATTCAGTGCATAGCTTATACGACGCTGTAGAACCGCACGGTGCAATGAAAATGGTGCGAAAAGGAGTTCGCAAAATACAATTTTTACGTTGCTCTGTGCCATTATCGCAAGCGTAGGACCTTAAATATAGATTCTAGGAAAAAAGTCGTAGATCAAAATTGTAGGAAATGTAATTCTATACAATCTTGTTCCTATATATTTATGTCCTAAAGTTAATAATAAACGAGATAATATCGGCGGCTAACGCGATAGCAGAATTTGGTCGCCATTTTGAATTTAGACTACCCGCGATTACCCTTAAAGATTAGGGAAATAAAATTGCCGACGGGAATTTTTCTAAAGTTATATGTTAGCCCGACTGGGATAGTGGGGAAAGGCAAAAGTTAGCAAATTCCGTTTTAAGTTGGCAAGATAGCAATCATGTTTAAAAGTTAGCAAATTTTCTATTATTCTAGGAAAGTCTTATCAGTGGCGTAGACGCGTAGATGAGCAATAAGCGTTAATTTTCTCTTAGAAATTTACAGAAAATGTTTCAGTCCAGTAAATTTCTAGGAAAAAATTGAGCCTTCCTTACACCAGAGCGAGGCATTGCTGGGTTAACTCTGGCCATTTCCGTAACTAGGTAGGGGCCATTGTGCCACGTGCTAGGCGTGATCCATAAGAGAAATCATGCAGAACTATTTTATCAGTTTGTGCAGAAATTTTAATTGACTACCTTTGATATCAATGAAATTTTGAAAATTTCGTAAAATTTTCCGGAAAAAAGGCTTTTTTAAGCTTTTTCGATTCTAATTTCAACGGATTCAGTAATATAGCTAAATACTTCATGGAACCGATAAATTCACAGAAGAACATTAAATTTGTGTAGAACCTATTCGAGTCTGGAAAATGAGAAGGCAACCGGAGAGGGTGAAAGACTTTCTGATAAGGTCCACTCTAGGTAAAAGTAATTTAGTAGACTTTCCATCAGATACAAGGCCAAGGCTATCCAAGTATTGGAAGCTACATATTTACAACCAAGTGATGTACAACATTATCACTAACTTAATAGGTTTGAAAATCTACCTTTGGCACAGTCAGTTGACTCATTTATAAAGTTGTACCTGAAACATGGAGGAGCATTTGTAGAAAATTATAAAAACACCCGTATTATAGTTAATTTAACAAGTGTCAAATATTAAATGTCAGAAAAAGTTGTACCAATTTTGCAGTATTAAATTCGATTCTAAAAGATCCGTGTATTAAATGATTAAGGTTTATAACTAGGGTCATATTGCAATAAACTCGTACATCTCGTACGTTTTTCGCAATTTCAATATTGAGTTTCAATGTACTACATACTGACTGTGCACCGAGCATATACCAAGCTGTTTCTCAGAATATAGAGACAGATTTGCGGTTTAGGACAAATTGCAAATCTCTCTCTGGTATTATTAACACAAGGATAACAAATTAAAAATTTAATTAATTGCCGCTTTTCAACATGAATCATCTCGGCTAAAACTACTAAAATTTGAGACGATTTAAAAAAAAAACTGTGGGTAGCAATTCTGGCAAACTGCCGTTCAGGTTGAAAGGATTTCTCCAATTTCTCCGGCTAAAATAGCTAAATTTAGTTGGCATAAAAATAATTTTCTGGTAACTCTGTACTTGTGCCGACTGTCTTATATTCTGTCTACATTCGAGGTAGGATTGATGGATGATGGAGAACATAGGTTGCTAGCCACATTTGTACAATTATTATTATTGAATTCATTTCATCTATGATACAAAGGTGCAATTTGAGAATTTAGCTGAACTTTCAATTTAAATAAGCCTCTGTTTACAGACTTAAATTTGATAGACAGTAAATTGATCGGCTATATAAGTAAGCACAATTGAAAGTATGATATCAGGAAAGGACCTTTTAGATTCCGGAAAGAAAACTGAAGTGTTAAGTATGGTCTGAAAAAATTTCCCATTTCTTGTAATTAGATTTTTTTTCATTTAGTTATGGGTATTGCCGCCCCCTTTAAACTAGCGCCCGGGACAAGTGACCTCGCGTGCCCCCCCCCCCCCCCCCCCACCCATAGACATACCTCCCGCGAAGTACTTCAGCTCTTGTAAATTAAGGCTATTTGCATCTCGACAGTACCAAGAAATCTTACCGCCTTCAGGAAAAAAGAAAGAAAATTAGCGCAACATATGAGTAACTGTAGGACAGAAATTGACATGCTGAATCGATATCCTTTGTTGAGAAGGTTGGCAATCAAGTACCAGAATCGCCTTTCTTTCTCCGCACATGTGGAGCGTTGATTTTCATTTGCAGGTTTTGTAAATCATTATCATTATCTGAAGTGACATTTATTTTGCTAAAGGCAAACTCAAATACCTACTATATGAACAACTTCCAAAATTATATAGAAATTAAAACAGCATAAAAGCTTATACGATATTTTATGATATTTCGTAAATGGAAACCTCATCCAGTTATTTATATTTTTTTTTTTTTTTTGAGTTTTTGGGAGCTCTTGAACCTTAAAATACCAGTATCAGTACCTGAACTTGTACTTGAAAATTTTTAGGTAGCAGTACCGGAACTTGTATGTGTACTTAAGAGATTTGAACTATGGGTCCTGGTACTGGTGCTTGGAATAAATACTGGTGTAATGATGGGTTGTAGTAATAAAAGAAATTGATCCTAATGTAGAGCGTCACTGTTCAGTAAAAAAGCCTTCTTTACTGGTTGATGGTTTATTAAAAAGTAGTAAAATATGTACATTTAATTATCCTATTTATACAAAATTAGTCTGGGAAATAAAATTAAAAATTACCAAAAAGTGCTTAGTTCACAATATATGGTGAGAATGAAAATTCTCCCATGAAAGGTGAGTAGCACGAGATAGGTACATACATACAGGTGGTGATAGGTACGTACGTACAATCAAGAAAAAACTGCTGCGTCTGGAGTTCGCATGGTAGAATTTTCCGGTGAAATATGAATTCCCTCAGAATTGATGCGACGTGAGAATTAATTTGTGTGATTAGCGCTGGGCTAATCATCCTGCCCCCTTGGGTTGCTGCGCAACACAAAATCGTCATTGTTGTCCGGCTGGTTCCGTCTTGCGGGTATTGGAGTTATGGAATAGCAATGTGGTGGCATGTTCCTGGAGCAAACCCCGTGGTTCCATTTGGTAACCATCCAATAGCTGCATCCGATCATAAGAGCTGCCAGAAGCATGTAGCTAATGGTGTAATGATGTATGTCGTGATGCGATATTCCGTGGGGCAATGCTTCCGAGTACTGCTTGAGATCCTTGACCTTGTTGGTCAGCACATCTATTTCATGATCGTTGGATTTTAGATGAAGCTCTGAGGAAATGTATGGGTGCCCTCTTTTTGCTGAATGTAGGTCTTCATCCAAGGATAGACTTAAATTTATGCGTGGAATAAATGCTGATATAGTCTTGCTCTGATAACGCCCGTGACCAGTGATCGTCATAGAGGTCTGTTTGATTGAACAATCTGGACGAAGTTTCAGAATTCCACTTTTCTGTAGAGTCTTAAGTGTTACTGCTGTGCCACATACAATGTTGAATGTGGTTTCACTGTCGAGATGGTAGAGCCAACTGTTTGGAGTATGCAGCTGTATCCAAAGATTGGATCGATTTGAGCTGCGAAAGTGGCAGTTGGAAGAGAGCGTTTGTCTGTGGTTGAGCAGCTCCATTTCGCACTGGCTGACGTTGGCCTTTAGATTGAAGATGGGATGATTCTGGTCACATAGATACTGGTCTTCTCTTAAGTGTTGACATTTGTTTAACTCTGCTTGAGATAGTGGGTAATATCTCTCCCTGGGAAGACTCACGATGAGATAATCTGATGATGGCTTGATTAACAGGAGTTTGTCTCCTTGTTGAATGGGAACAGGTATCATCTTGAATAACTGAAAGTATTCATCCAGGACGAGTGGAATCCGTATGTCAAATAAGATGTATGATTCTCCTATCCTGGTTCCGACTGTCATTAGGTTGTAAAGAAGTAGCACGCCATCCTTAATATTTCCTGGAATAGTTAGAGTTGATGGAATATGGTCCTTTATTAAAGTCACCTGGTCTCGGAGTTGCATCGGGGTGATTAATAATGGGCTGATCTTGTTGTGGTGAATATCTGTTATGACGTCTAATAAAGCGTTTTGAGCTCTGTGGTAGTTTTGAAGAACTAGTGTGGTTAGAAGCGATAAGGCACTGAAAGCTTGTGTAGCTTGCTGCTCGAGCTGAACGTCATCAACAAACTTACTGAATGCGAGTATATGGTCCTGAATTGCCTTGAATTGTTTTAGAATTGACTCCTCTTGACGTTTCATGATATTGGTTGTAGTTTCTAAAACTGATGTTTGGTTTTTTGCTAGCTGCATTAAGTAACCCTCGTTGCTTCTTGTTTTTTCGATTTCTTCTTCAATGTACTTGGCATAGGACGAGTCCAGGATGCCAAATAGTTTGTTCGCAACGTTACCTACTAAGTCAAGAGGAGACCTTTTGTGTGGAACTCGGTCTCGGCCGCCTTGTTTGTGGAGAATTTCATTAGCTTCTTCAATTTGCGTGAGTTGATGTTGAAATTGGGAAAGTATTTCCAAACAGTGGTCTCTTCTGAGTGTTGTTGTATTGCATAACTTGCTTATTTCTCCAATGCATTTTCTGATTCCCGCTAGTTCGCTCCAGTAATTATCTAGCTTGTAGTATGCAAGAATGGTCCACTGGCTGTTTATTAGATGTGCATGTCCTAGTGATTCAAAGAATATTCCTGGATTACTTGAGAATGGTGTTACTTCAGCCGGCTCCCTTAGCGGGTTCCCGAAGGCTGGCATTATAAGTGAGGTTAGCATGAGCAGTTTTAAAGCAGCTGATGAGCTAATAGATCTTGCAGTGGGGCTTCTATTCGTCTCTGTAGCGTTAGTGGGATTTTTCTTGAAATTTTCCACAAATGGTGAGTTCTTCCAATTAGAATTGATTGGCAAGAATCTTCCTCGCAGCGGGTGATAGGGTCGTTTGTGTTTCATCCTCTTTGCTGGTGGCTCTCCTTCTACGTCCTTGTGAGATGGTCCTGGCACCTGATTAAAGGTTAGAAAGGATGTTTTCGGTTGCGTTCCCTCGACTGATTTGGAGTCGTTCCCGAGGTTGCTGCCACTGGCATTCCCTTTGAGATCTTCTGGTGTATATTGCTCCTCCGACAAGGGGCAGAGGTTATGAATGGTCCGTTTAAAAATTCCAGAGGGGGTTTTGACACTAACAACTCTAGTAAGTTTGTCGGCGCCGTCGAAAGTTTCTAAGACGCGGCCTAGCGACCATTTCAATGGTGGTAAGTTCGCCTCTCTTATCACGACTAAAGTTCCAGGTTTTAGATTTGGCTTTATACTCCTCCATTTGTTCCGCGTTTGCAGCTCCTGTAGGTATTCAGCCGACCAGCGCTGCCAAAATGTTTGTTGAATATGTTGAATTCGGCGAAATCTTGTTAATTTGTCGATGTCTCTTTCAGCAACATCAGTTTCGGCGCATGCTGTCAAGGGGCTTCCCGTCAAGAAGTGTCCTGGGGTTAGTGCCTCGAGGTCATTGGGATCTGAAGACATGGGTGTTATTGGCCTGGAATTAAGGATAGCCTCTATCTGGACAATTACTGTGTGTAATTCCTCGTATGTCAAATTGGCATTTCCCGTCTGGCGAATCAAGTGATTCTTGGCGGATTTCACTGCCGCTTCCCACAGTCCTCCGAAGTGAGGCGATCGTGGTGGTATGGGCTTCCACTCAATGTGATTTTTGATGCATAATTGAGCGAGTGATGACTGTAAATCCTGCGACAGGAGCATGTCCTTTAGTTCCTTTAAATGTGTTCGTGCTCCTAGGAAGTTCGTTGCGTTGTCGCAAAAGATAGTAGCACACAGACCTCTCCGGGCAATGAATCTTTTTAGAGCGTTAAGGAAAGCTTCGGCACTCAGATCACTGACCAATTCTAAATGGACAGCCTTTGTAGTGAAGCATACAAAGACAGCTATGTACGCCTTTGTAGGTGTCTTTCCTCGTAGTTTGTAATGAATCATGATGGGTCCACAAAAGTCGACTCCTGTGGTGTGAAAGGGTCTTGTCGGCTTCACCCGTTCCACAGGTAGCTCTCCCATCATTTGATCAACGGGCTTCGGCTTACATCTGAAGCAACGGATACATCTATGGACAGTATGGCGCGCCAACCTTCTAGCGTCTATGACCCAGTATTTCTGCCTCGCGATTGCAGTTAGCGCTTGAGGTGCTGCGTGCATATGTTGGTTGTGTAGATAATTGAATAGAAGTTCACTCAGTTTGTGGTCCTTGGGCAGAAGAATCTGGTTCTTGGCCTCTTGGCTGAGTTCTGAATTTTTCAGCCGTCCGCCGACCTTTATGATTCCTGTAGAGGCGTCTACAAACGGCGCCAAGTGTTGAATAGAATGGTGAGAATCAAGTGCTTCCCCTTTTTTTAATGATGAGTACTCGTGCTCGAATGCTGTGCGTTGAATATTTTTTATGATTCCGTTCAAGGCAATGTCTAGCTCTGCAATGGATACTTCGCCCATCTTCCTCGATCCCTTGGGAGATTTGCAATTTTGCAAGAATCTGAAACAGTACGCAAAAATTCTCTGTAATTTTAAAAATGAGTTACAATGATTCACAGGTGTGACTAGATCAACATGTTTGACTCGTTCTATGGCTGTGAAGACGGATTTTTTTGGTTTGGCTTCTGGAATCTCGTCTGGTATCTTGAAGGCAAATGTGGGCCATTTTTCTTCAGGTTCAGGTAGATACCTTGGACCTTTGAACCACACAGTTGATTGGCTGAGGGCATCCGGGAACATTCCACGGGAGATTATGTCAGCTGGATTTTGTGTTCCTTCAATGTGTCTCCATTGCTGTGGCTGAGTCAATTGTTGTATTTTTTCAACCCGATGTGCTATGAAGGTACTCCACGTATAAGACGGTGATGAGATCCAGGCGAGTACAATGGTAGAGTCAGTATGATACACAATTCTTGAAGGGTTTATTTGCATGCATTGAGATACTCTTTCCACTAATTCTGTCATGAGTAGCGCGGCACATAGTTCCAATCTTGCAAGCGTAGTAGCCTTTACTGGTGCTAGTCGTGACTTGGCGCATAACAGTCTTACTCTGATTTCTCCTTGCGTATTCATTGATCTCAGGTAGCAGCAAGCCCCATAGGCGGACTCACTGGAGTCTGAAAAGGCGTGTAATTGGATGTTGACTGAGTTTGAAAATAGTACATGTCTTGGAATTTTTATTGCTCGTAATCCTGGTAGACTCTTCTTAAATTTCATCCATTTATTTTTGTAAACTGCGGGTAGTTCTTCGTCCCACGAGCATTTGGCCTTCCAGAGGTCTTGTAGAAATAGCTTTCCTAATACCGTTACTGGTCCTATTAACCCAAGAGGATCGAAAATACGGGCTACTTCGGATAACACTGTGCGTTTGGTAAGTCCTTGTGTTTCACCTTCAGTTGCTTGATACTGAAAACTGTCTTCCTTTGGTTGCCAGATTAATCCGAGAGTTTTCGTTACTTCGCCATTGTCAATGAGTAGCATCTTCTCTTTGTGATCTTCTGGTACATTTCTCAAGGTGTCTGGGTGGTTAGCACAAAATTTCCTTAACTCGAAACCGCCGCCTTTCAGGAGCTCTATTAGGTCATTCTTTAATTTGAGCATGCTTTGTTTAGAGTCAGCTCCTGTCAGAATGTCGTCGACATAGGTATTTCCTAAAATCATATTCGCAGCTTCGGGAAATGTATCGTATTCTGCTAAGGCTAATTGATTCAGGCATCTCGTCGCGAGGAATGGAGCGGCGGCTGTTCCGTAAGTTACGGTATTTAGCTGGTATGTTTGCAGAGGCTTCTCTCTGTCATCCCTCCATAAAATTAGTTGGTACTTTCTGTCGTTTGGGTGGACACTGATCTGCCGATACATTTTGCAGATGTCTGCTGTCATTGCGTACTTGTACATTCTGAATTTTGTTATGATGGTGAAAAGATCTGGCTGAACGGTGGGACCAACCATCAAGATATCATTGAGGGATCTTCCGGATGATGTTTTCGCTGAGGCATCAAATACTACACGGAATTTGGGCTTGTTGGTATGTGCCTTTGCTACACAGTGATGGGGCATGTAGTAATGATCGGTAGGAATGGCTTCCTTTGCTATCGGTTGCATGTGGCCGAGTTCTTGGTATTCTGTCATGAAATCATGATATTGCCTCTTAAGATCGGCATTTCTCTCCAATTTTCTTTCTAATGCATAGAAGCGCTTTGAAGCAATTTCCAGGGACGACCCCAAAGTAGTTGGTAGCTCACGAAAGGGTAGTTTGACGATGTATTGTCCTGACGCGGATCTTTGGAAGGTATTTTGGAACTGCTCCTCACAGAGCAGTTCTTCTCTTGACTTGTACTTGGATGGTGAATCGTGTTGCTCCAACTCCCAAAATTGTTGCAACTGTTTGTCCAGTGCTGAAACTGAGGGTTGTGTTGCGATGTGACAACTTTGAGTGCAGCCAGCTTGAGTTGGCACCTTTCCTGCAAGAATCCATCCAAAGTGGGTGTTTTGAAGCAGTGGCAGATTGTGTAGTCTTATTTGACCTTCTTGCAAGAGTTGAAAGAATAATTCAGCTCCCAGTAACATATCGATGGCCTGAGGTTTATAGAACGCGGGGTCAGCTAGCTGGATGCTAGTTGGAATATCCCAGTTCGATGTTTTGATGTATTGTGACGGCTGGCGGTCGCTGATAGTTTTTAAGATAACAGCATTGATGACTGCTGAAAAGCTCTTCACTCTTGAATGTATCGTGAGAGTGGTTTCGTACTTAGCAGTTGTTGCGATTCCACCAACACCACTAATCGGCAGTGAAGTTTTGCTGCGTGGTAGTCCCAGAGCCTGTACGAGTCGTTCGCAGATAAAGTGGAGCTGTGAGCCCGAGTCCAAGAGTACCCTACAGTTGACCGGGACTCCTGAGGCATTAGTGACCTTGATTATTGCTGTTGCTAATAGAATCTGCGAGCGTGTTGACGCCTGTAAGCTAGATATTTGTGAGTTTGTTGTCTCAGATGGAGTAGAACGACTAATCTCCTGGAACTGAGAAGTGGACTCAAGTTGTCTGGTAGCTCCTGAACTGCCTCTGCTCACTTGTTGGTAGTTCATTGGTGCCAAGTCTGTGCTCCGACGAACGATGCCTTGTCGTGATTTAGCTTGAATAAGGTTTCTTGGCTTCTCTGGTTGACGAGAGTTGTGTATTAATGTGTTATGACGTTTGCCACATTTCATACAGCCTCTTGATGTGCAATCATGTACTGTATGGTCTAGCTTTAGGCAATTGGGGCACAATTTGAACTGCCTGATGAGCTGAATCCGATTATCTAATGTTGCATAGAGGAATTTTGGGCACCTAAAAACTCCATGATCTGCCTTGCATACTGCGCACTTCAATACCTGGGATGATGCCGTCAACGTAGATACCCTCTTGCGTTCTTCCTTCGTCTGGATTACTTCAAGCATCTGAAACCTTGTTTCCATGAATTTGAAGAAGTCGTCCATTGTCTGCAATTCGTGAGGTGCGTTAAGTGACTGCTCATATAATCTCCTGGATTCCTTATCGAGCTTCTGAGTGAGTAAATGAAGCAGTATGGGATTCCACTGCTTGATCTCGATGCCACTGTTCTCCAATGCTAGTAGACATTCCTTGCTAGTGTCATGCAATCTTTTGATTCCCGAGCCTGATTCGGTTGTGAGAGCTGCTTGATATAGTAACTGATTGAGAGTTGCTGTTACTATAGCCCTCGGATTGTCATACCTCTCTAAGAGTAACTTCCAAGCCACTGAGTAGTTGTCGTCAGTAGCTTGTAAATGTTTTATTAGTCCGCTGGGTTCACCTGTGAGATTTGTCTTCAAGTAGTATAATTTTTCGGCCCCACCCAGAGGCCTGTTATGAATGAGTTGACTGTACAAATCTTTGAACTGCCCCCATTTGGTGTAGTTTCCATCAAAGATTGGAAGTGTTAACTTTGGAAGTTTAACGTTTCCATTAATCGTGGTCACTGATTGTTCGTCAAGCTTTCCTTGTAGCCTTGTTGCTGTTTCTTGGAAATGATCTTCAATCTTCGTATATTCGCGAATATCGTAGGAGTCATCATCAAGTTCTGCCATTATTTGCCCATGTAAGGAGGCTATAGTGTCCCAATATTGATTGATGGACCTCAGTTTTTGTGTGTAGTATGCCCTGGGATGTGGATCTGCATGTTCGCGTTCAATTACCTTGATGATTCGCTCTAGCGCAGCAATAGTGGCCTTCACTTGTTTTCTCATTTTCAGGCTTCCAGTCAGTGGCACTAATTCGTCATGGTGCTCGGGCTCGTCTGTATGTGATGATGTGGCGGTCGTTACCTCGAGTCGCTCACTCAATCTTTGCAAGAATTCATTGTAGACCTTCTCTACTTGATTAAAGTAGTTTTTCACAAAGTAAGAATGCTCTTTGTTGAAGTCCTCACTTTCAACTATTTCGTCGTGATTCTCGCAAAACTTAGTCCATAAGCCATTGAGCCTTTCTTCATAGCTTTTCGTGTTTTCTATAGTTCTCCGCTCAATGCTTTCCTTCCTGAAATTCTCAAGAAGTTGAGAAATTGACTTGCCAATTCCTGACTGTGCTGCGGTTAGATTTTGCATGTTGATTTGCTTCTGACTTTAACACTGCTGTTCTGTCCAAAATATATTGCCTGGGGTTGCCTATGTACGGCTGTTCTTCTTAGTATTGGGTCTTCTTGAGGTAACTGCTAGCCCGCAATCAAAAACTACTGCTACCGCGTAGTAAACACTGGAACCCTTTGCCTTTGTATATGTAGATGAGTGATACGGCTGTGCTGCTGTTGTCTCTTGTAGTAATAACTAGAGAGCTTATTGTTTTTTATAGATGATAAGACTTGGTAGTGAAGTATTGAAACATTCAATACATCACGTCGGGGTCACCAAAATGTTCAGTAAAAAAGCCTTCTTTACTGGTTGATGGTTTATTAAAAAGTAGTAAAATATGTACATTTAATTATCCTATTTATACAAAATTAGTCTGGGAAATAAAATTAAAAATTACCAAAAAGTGCTTAGTTCACAATATATGGTGAGAATGAAAATTCTCCCATGAAAGGTGAGTAGCACGAGATAGGTACATACATACAGGTGGTGATAGGTACGTACGTACAATCAAGAAAAAACTGCTGCGTCTGGAGTTCGCATGGTAGAATTTTCCGGTGAAATATGAATTCCCTCAGAATTGATGCGACGTGAGAATTAATTTGTGTGATTAGCGCTGGGCTAATCAGTCACTACTAAAGTAGGATACGCTCTGTTCGATGGCGTCAACACTGCAGTGCAGAGGATACGCCGATACTACTATAAATCAATAAAATACGTGTTAGCTCTTAAAATCCAGCTGTAATTTTTTATTTTGTCACATCGTTTTTATACACAAATTTCACAATGAGAAATGCTCGCCTCAATTAAGAAAGCTTACATAAACATTGCTTTCTTTATTACTATTCTTTGTTTTACCTTCTCTTATTCATATTCATTTGTTCTAATTATTATTTTACTATAGTGACCATCATGAACATACACACGGTGACTCACATTACACAAGCATTTTCTGTTGCACCTGACCCAGTGCATGGGACTATGTAATATTTGTTGTGCCCTTAAAAATGATGAGTCAAAGCGTGGATACCCATATCGACAATAATTAAATGAATTTCTTATGTTATTGTTTTGATTTAGGTCACTATGTGATTTACAGAAATAATGTGGTGCAATGATATCATGAGGTCGTGATATCATGAGATTACTATAATGAGATCATACAATGATATGAGATTAATGAGATCATATAATGATATGAGATTACCACAATGAGATCACCACACTGGGCATTAGGCTGTTCGTCACTATCATATAAGTTTCGTGTATAGAACTTGAGGACTCTTTATTTTCCTTAATACGTGAGGGAAGCAAAGGAGGGTATATGGAAAACAAAAGTCTCTGTTAATTAAACGACTCCACTTTCTTTTATTTTTCTTTTAAAATCGTGAAAATTTTATTTTATTTTTCAAATATACACTTTAAGAAAAATTTAAATCGCGTTGGATGTTTGGAGTGGATTGTAGGGATTAAATGAGTATCGCTTGGGTTCATTGGGATTAAAGAAAAGAATGCATTTTCACCATAATCTATTTTTACAATAATTTAAATGTCTGACTAAACCTATTTCGTAAATACTCGCCGTAGTTGGTCTCGATAAGAATAAATATCGCTCGATCGCCGAATGTTGACTGACTAGTTATCCAAAAATTGATGGAATGCTGATGAATTATATTAACTGATAAGCTATGTATAATGTTTTTCTATCTCCGGGTGCCCAATAACATTCAACGAGAATTTTAATAAAGAATAGGAAAAAATTGAAAACTGTTCGTTGTTCTTCTGACCTTAACATTGCAACCTCGACAAAGACTGCCATATCTCAAAAGCTTTTTTTATTAAAATCGCCAAAATGTGCAAACGCACCTGCATTTGCAGTAGATTAAAAGTGATGATCTAGTTTTTTTGCTTTCTTGGGAGCCGAGTCAAGGTTTCACGTAGGAAGACTACTTATTACAAAAATTGTGACGCGATTTCTGGTACTTGTAAAATGAGTATTATTTTTTTTTTTTTTTTGTTATGAGAATTATTTTATTTTTGTGTGCAGAGCTATTTTAGCAGAAATTATGTTCTAGAATTTAGATTATGTTTCTTGTGGCTTCTTTAACTTACTCTCTGTACTCTATACTCTCTGTGACTTGAAATTTTATGGTTCTATTAATCTATGCAATTTCATTGGCTCTAGGCATTATATCCGCATCTTGTAAGTGCTCAGAGCAATGTATAAAAATTATCGGTCAAAAGCTGGGAATACTCATGAGCGAGTATACTTCGCAAATAAAATGTATGTTAAAACCTATGTACGCAAAATGGGGTCCTGGCCCACCCCAGAAAAAAGTCATAGTTACGCAAATGCCTCTGGTTACGTCAGCCGTCGATTTTATATTAAAGTGACGCTTTGGAGGATTTTTGTTCTATTTGCCCTGTCTTTAATTGTTATTGGTTTGGCTATGGTACTGGTTCTTTGAATAACTAATCAGGTGATCCATTACCTACCAATTCTGAGAACTTTGCCTCGGCGAGTCCACACAGCGCAACGCTGACAGTTTAACCTTTCAAGAGTAATCGTGTAATTATTCAACCAGTAGATATTCGAGGACTATTCTTTCAAGGATCATATTGGCTGAGCCGCAAAATTGGTTGTTGATGTTGCTGCTTTTTGTGTGGTCTTTGTTATGGTAGTATGATGAGTGAATGACTTGGACGTAAAGTCCAGACTGCCAGCATGAGCTGGTGGACAGCGTTGATATGCAGAGCGTCACACTGGCAGAGAGTGTGAGGAGGTTCCACGAAAAACCTGCCGCTGCCACCAGCCATATCCAAAAAAATCGTGCCAAGCAAAGGCCATCGCACACATCCGGTCCAGAAGGGACCCTTACACTACTTACCCATACTTACATGAAAGGCATAGATGTTGAGCATTCGGCTGTTTTGCTCCATCCACCCATTTGACACTGAGCAAATTAGTTCAGTGTCCCTGTACTGACCTGGAAAGAGAATAGAGGAGCGGATATTTTCAACCCCTACATCAAGAGGGCTCCAGGAGAGTGGAAGGAGAAATGAAAAGTATTCGTTCCCTTGTACAATATTATTATATTAGAAAAATATACGATCTAGCCAGTTTTTTTTTATGAGCTATCTGCTAGTGAATAGAATATTTGAAAACTACTAAATTACACTTAATGAAATGCTTAGTCTTAGTGGTAAACAATTTTTTAAACTATTTTACGCTTAGTATGTGAATATCATTTCAATCTATATTCGTTAATTCTGGAATATGGAAGCCTTTGAAAGGTACGTTTTTTCTTTATCTTGTTCTATGAATAATGATAATAAAATTAATAATTGAGATATGAACAAAACTTTGATTTTCCTCATCCTATAGGTTTCTTATAACGTTCTCTCTATCTTTCTCACTATAAACCTTTGTTTTTTTTTACTAAACATTCATATGAACACACACACCCATTAACCTATTCAAAATTTCATCAGAATAACTCACACAATCTTATTAAAATTACTATTTCAAATTTAGACGACATTATTGACATGATTCGAACAGAAGCAATCAAGGCAATTCCTGAATAAGAAATTTTCATTACATCTTTCCATGAATTGGTTCTGTCTTGTTCAATTAATATATTTCTATCTAACGATTCCAAATTCCATAATCAAACACCAACTCTTCTTAGAAATTTTAAATTTTTCATGTAATCAATCGCAGTAATCGAAGGAAATTTCTCCGTAACTATCTTTTTAATATTTGATTTAGATGCTTGGCTTTCGCGTTTTTTCTTCAGTCAGCCTCAGTTTTCGTTCTTGACTTTTTCACGATGACAATCAAAGTGACATTAAGCGCTCTTCTTCTTCCCTTCCCTATTCGGATGCGTTCGGCGCATATAGACACTCCGTCCATACAGAACTCAGCCTGTGCATACATGATCCAGCTAGCCTCAGTGTAGCATACTGCTGCGTGCAGTATGCTACGACCATACATCTTTACTCATTTCATTCAGTCTTAGAAATTATTCTCATTTTGGTTCTGTTGGTGGTCCTATCTGAGGATCTCTTCCTTTTCCACAATTCAGATTCACCCCTGCTTACTTTGATTATATTGAACCTCAACCACGTTAATATTTACTACCTGACAACGTTTATCGGTGACATTACTTTCGCAATGTTAAATTGTCTGATCTTCAGTGTGGATTTACTTCCGATAACCCGATTCGAGTTAATGAAAGTTTAACGCCGAAAAATAATCTTATATTACAAAAGGCAATGCAATTAAGGAAGAAAGGTAAATTTTCTTCTAATTTTTCGAGGGATGGATATTTGATGGCGGTGCGAGCTGCGGGGAAAAGAGCAGTACGAGTTACTGACCTTAGTCAACTGTGTTAACATCCAGTCTCCGAAATATTGGAATTTAGGAGTATCAGAGTATCAACTTTAATGCGACATCGTGCATTGAATTCCAAAATACTATTTACAGTCTTGGTCTATGTTATTCGGATGTTATTGTTGGTGGTGATTTTAATGCTGATGGTTTGCGAAGCCAACTCCACACGGATGAATTATGTTTCATGATGCAATCAAATGACTTGAAGATAGTAAATCATATGCCAAAGTATTTTAACCAGGGACCGAACCAGGTATGACTTTTTACGAAAAAATCCAACTTTACTTGTTATTCCCGACCGATAATAATCTGAAGCTAAAAAAAACTAAGCTAGAAAGGTTTTTTATTTTGTCTGGCTAAAATAAAAAGCCAGCTTGGCTAGAAAAAATAAAAAGCCGAGCTCGCTTTTTATATTTTTACCGAAAAAAAAACATTATCAAGCCGTTGCGCTTGCTTTTCTAACTTCAAATAACAAGTAAATTAAGCTTTTTTCGTAAAAATTCATAACTGATTCGGTCCCTAAAAATAAGAAGCCAGCTTGGCTTTTTATACTTCCGACTTCAAAACCCATTACTTCCAGCTCGAAAAAACGCTGGCCAAGCTGGCCTTTTATTTTTGCCACAAAAAATTCAAAAGCCTTTCCAGCTTAGTTTTTTAGCTTTTTATACCCTAGATGAAATCATAGGGGTATACTAAGTTTGTCATTCCGTTTGTAACACCTCGAAATAATGATGGTAGAGCAAAATGGATTGGACACCTATTCATAATATTAAAAGTTATTTTTTGATTTTTACATGTCCGTCCGTCCGTCCGTCTGTGCGCACGATAACTCGAGAACGCGTATACTTAGAGAGCTGAAATTTTGTACACGGACTTTAAAAAAAAAGTAAAATTAAGTTCGAAAATGAGACAAATCGGGCAACTCCTTCGTGGAGTTTCCATATAAAAATTTCGTTTTCCGCTATATATTTGGACACTGCCTGAGAACGCGTGGACGTGGAGAGCTGAAATTTCGTATGTGATGTTTTTACTACATTAGCAAATAAAATGTCAAAAATGGACTAGATCGGGCAACTCCTTCTTGGTGTTGCCATATAAAAATTTAGGTTTTTTACGTATACTTTGAAAACGATCAGTCCGAGACATTTTTATTGTACTAAAAACTTCTGCAGAATACAAAATCCTATAAAATTGGTTATAATCATTTTTTCTGTGCGACAAACCGTTCTATAAATATATGCGAAAAACAACTTCAAAATCAAACTTGAATAGATCGGTGACCATACGAAATTTAATATGGGCATTCATCTAGGGTATCATAAGAATTGGTCTTAGACCAATTCTACTTTTTTACTTGTTTTTATAAAAAGTTAAGTTTTCAAAAGCTTTACAGAAATCGAAACGGGTTTCACGAAACATCTTTTGGTATATTCCACTAAATTCCGCGATCATGATTTATCTCAGCTGTTTTTGTTTAAAATTTTCAAAATACCAGTTATTTTCGGTCCCTGATTTTAAAACGAATAACTCATCACAGTTGGATTATATCGCTGTTACCAATGTTGACAAAGTATTGTTTCATAGACAACTATGTCCAGCTTTGATCATGGCTTTTTGTATTTAACATATTCTTTTGGACTGCAATACTCCGATAGCTTTGAATCATTTTCCTATAGAGATTATAAGAACATTGATATGGACCTGCTATAAGCAGACTGTCTTAATTTGCCTAGGCTGGATATTTTTTCAATGGAGTCGGTTGATGACAAAGTCAGTACCCTAAGCAATCTACTACTACAGCTTTTCAACCGGCATGTACCATTGCTAAGGCGAAAGGTTCTATCTCAGCGTTGTCCATGGTTAACTAAAGAGATACATTCAATTATCGCTGAAAGGGATCTACTACTGCGTCAATATAAACTCACACGTATCTAATTCATATCTAATTCATAATCATTACAAGAAATTTCGAAACCTCATGACCCTTAAACTTCGATCTGCCAAGAAGTCATTCTATAGCACTAAATTGAATCTTGATCTTACAGTAAAAAAACTTTGGAGTAATATCCGCTCACTTGGTGCTGCTGGTAGCGAAACTCCACAATGCAATATTGACGCTAAGACCCTAACTGAGTTTTTTGCGTCTTCTACTCCTATAGCCCCTAATAGTCATCATGTGGTGGATGATAGGCATTTTGAGGGTTTTACGTATAATTGTATTAGATACTAACGTTCTCTTTGCAATGTCTACTGTAAAATCACTCCATTGGGCATTATCTGCTCCCGCCGAGATTCATCAAGATGGTTGCTGCCACTATTGCTGATATTCTAGAACATATTTATAATTATTGTCTTGCAACTTCTCAATTCCCGTCTTTATGGAAAATAAAGGCCTTGTTATCCCTGTTCCCAAAAAGCCTCGTCCTAGTGGAATTAATGATTATATGCCTATTAGTTTGCTGTGTTTCTTCAGCGAAGTCATCAAAAAAGTTATGTACAATCAGATCACCAAATATCTTGACCAGAATCAGC
This sequence comes from Dioctria rufipes, assembly GCA_963924295.1. Taxonomy (NCBI): domain Eukaryota; kingdom Metazoa; phylum Arthropoda; class Insecta; order Diptera; family Asilidae; genus Dioctria; species Dioctria rufipes. Next base: position 167,523,694 of record OZ002741.1, on the reverse strand, counting down.
TTCTATCATCTTACCAATCAGGTTCTTAGATCTATCCGATTTTACTATCCTTGTCTTATTGGATTTTAGTAAGGCTTTTGACTCAGTAAATCATAATTGGAACCTTTATAAACTTTCTAATTACTTCAATTTTTCCTCTTCAGCTATTAAGCTGATCAGCGGTTTTCTTACCTGTAGACAACAAGCAGTCAAAGTTCAAAACTCTATATCGAACTTTCGAGACTACACCTGTGGAGTACCCCAAGTATCAATCCTAGGTCCTCTATTATTTAGTCTCTATATCAATAATTTGCCTGAGGTAATTAATGACGTCAATATTCATCTATATGCAGATGATGTGTAGATTTATTTGAGCAGACCAATTGCGTTGCAAGACTAGCAAGTCTGTGTGTATGCCGATCTATAGAAACAACCTTGAGGCGTCAGAGCTACCACGGGCTATTTTAAACAACTTTGCCTTGCCCTTGTCTAGCTCTGTAAAAAATTTAGGTGTAGTCCTGAACAAATAATTTACTTGCTGCAGTCATTTTAACAATATCTTAAGCAAGGTATATGGCTCCTTAAGGCAGCTGAGAGTCAATGGGTATTTATTATCAACAGACTTGCGACTGAAGCTGGTACGTAGTTTGATTCCTCCCCACTTTATGTATGGTACAATAGTATTTCCCAAGTTAGACTCACACTGTCGTCGTAAATTGACAGTTTCATTTAATGACTGTACAAGATATATTTATAATTTAACACGCAGTGCCCACATATCAATGCATGTTAATTCAGCCCTTGGACACTCTCATCTTGCTCATCGTGACTTGTATTTTCTTTATAAACTAATTCATAAAAAGAGATCACATTATATTTACAACAAGCTGCGATTCTTACGCTCTCAAAGACGTTTAAACATTCTTCTGCAACGCTGTCATTCTCATTTCGGGGAGCGCTCTTATTTTGCTCAAACTACACGTATGTGGAATAGTTTACCCTCTAAAATTCGTAGCGCGAACTCTGACGGAGATTTTCTTGGATTGTGAAGCTCTCTGGAGCTTTATTAGGTACATTTCATGGTTGTTCTTAATCTTTATCTTAATTTTAATCTTAATATTAATTTTTATTTAGTACATTACCTTCTTTGTATTTTTCAAGAATCTACTTGATTTTGTTTTTTTTTTTAATTTTTGCAATTTAGTACGTTTAATTTAATTTGCTCAATATACTTATTTAGTCGTGCTTTTCTAATTAAGAAAAAATTTTTGTATCAATAGCCTAACCTGTAGATCTGTATTAAATAAAATTTATAATCTTTATACAGTTGAGTAAAATAAAGTATTATTGTTATTACTCGCCTCATTCCTTTAAATCTTTCTAGCAATAAAAAAAAAAAGCTCTCTGGTATTGCCATTCAAGTTAACCACTTCAGACATGTCTTCTGTTGTTGATTTTGGGACAACTCTATGATTGATATCATCTCTTTTTGAGGAGTTTGATTTACTGTCACTGTAGTGATGGTACTCACTAGCCCACATTCTTACTCAGATCTCTTTTCACTGGGGCGTAAGCAGTTTTTCCTCGTAGGAAATTGAGATAATGGAGAAATATTTTATGTTTTTGTTTAATTTTTGTTAAGTCCACAAGTGGTCCCACGAGTATGATCGCAATAAGCAGAGCGCCTTACACCGGATTATTTATATGATCAACCTTACCCAGGCAGCGAAATGAGCTCGTTAAACGCTGGTTCAACCCTGACGTTTTATTTCTGGGCATATGTAATCAAATTAGGCACATAGGCATTTGTTCCCAGAGCTATTAAGGATACAAATAGGGATATGATTATCCCCTCCACTGATTCCACCTTGATGAGTATCTTTCATCAAAAGAATTATTTGGGACCTTCCAAAGGAAGCTTATTATTAGCATTAAATACACGAGTGGCGGGCTAATTAGCACACCTAACGATAAAATTTATTTATAAGGAAAAAATGCAATGAAACATTATAATTTCAGAAAATCTAATTTAGTATTTGATATATTTCGATAAATATATACTTCTTAATACATAAATTTGTTTACATTACATTATTTAATAGGTACATCTAAAAAATATGTATGATAATTTTATTAATAAAAATTACAATTAGAAATTAAAGTGAATAGATTAAAATTAGAAATTTCTGAGTCATAATGGCCGCATATTCCACTTTTCCACAAATTTTCGATCGGGCTTAAATCAGGGCTCTGTGGGGGCTATTTATTCAAACCATTCCCTAACAATGCGAGCCGTATGACATCGGGAATTGTCCATTGGCGGTATGCTGACAGTGGCAAATTCTCTGAGAATTTTTACAGATAGTTGGTAGTCAATATGTTTTTATAAATTAGACAGTCTATTTCGTCATTTATTTCAATAATTGGTCCAACACCATGATTAATAAGCAGCCCGAAACCATTACTCTGCCCCCTTCAAACTGAACTACCTTCCAGATTTGCTTAGAGTCCAGTTCCTTTCTTTGGTGGACGTCACACAGAAGTTCGTCCATCAGAGCCACTTAGATTAAATGTGGATGCAGCACTCCAGATTAACGAATTCTGAAATGATTGACATTTAAAGAGATGGCTTCTAGCGAGATCTATAAGTTTTCTTCGATTACCTTGCGTAACCTTCGGATTTTTGAGACTCTGACATTCTCGGAAATTTTGTTCGAGTAACTGCTGTTTGACAGTCCTGACAGAGTCCATTCGAGTTCTTATTTCCGCTGAAGTGGCGAAAGGCTCCCTAAGAGCATGCCTGACTATCAGGCTATCCCTTCGATTAGAAGTTTTCTCGGCCTAGATTGTCTCTCAAAAGTTCCATGATTTTGGTAGTGTTTGAGAGCATTTTGCTTTTTTCTTCGAACAGCCCATAGTCCTCAAAATGTTGCTGATGTTTTGTTCCTTTTGGAACAAATTCTAAATTAGCCCTCCTTTTTTCCTTAGTACACCTGTTTTTTTCCCTATTATGAATTCGAAAAATAAAGTTAATACTAAAATAAATGTTTTCCAATGAAGAAATAAGATAATTTAAAGATGAAGCATCCAAATGTAAGGGTGGTCTTATTAACATGCCAAAGCAACAAGGGGTAAAAATTAAATACATCAAACCAAACCAACTAAAGTACCTTTTGTGATTTTAATCAGATTACCGGCTAATATGTAATTAAATGCAATGCGTTTACAAACTAATATAAATAATTTATACCACTGCTCCTTGAAACTAGGATCAAAGTCTAATAAAACAGTGATCCGAATTGCAGCCATAGCGAGATCGCATAATCCTAACATTATCAATGTGTATGCTAATTCTTCTCATTTCTTCGAATTGACCTTATAAATATCGGGAACAGGGAAGTACGCATATCAGCATAATGAATATGCATATGTTTCTTGAATAATTACGGAAATTAATCCGTTAAAGTGCGTAGACATTATGCCAACTCTAAATTCTTTAAGGGTTAGTTTTATTTCCTGTTCATACAATAAAAAAAAAAGAAAAAACTAAACCCACTTCAAAATATCATAACGATAAATCTGGATAGTAACATCAGTAAAAATTATATAACCAGTTAGCAGTTTTTATTTATAATTCACTCATCAGGTCGATGAAATCTCTAAGAGCAGAATTCTAGATTTTTGTTAATTAATGCATGAGTCCTTGCGACCACAATTGATTTTTAATTAAACAGAAAAATTTTCTTACTAAGCCTAAAGGAAACAGTTTTCAGGAATTTGAATTACTTTCGACCAAAAAACGCATTATATAAAAGGACTGAACACATCATTTATTTTTAACTTTAATTTATTTTCTCTATAGCATTTACATTACAGCATGACATTATTTTAAAACTAAACTGTTGTATTATATTTTAGTAAATATCTTTAGTTTACCTTCGAGGATTGTCTGGAAAAATGCATTACTCTTTTCCCTTAGGTCATGTATATAATATTATACATATATATATACATATATATGGGTATATAGATATATAAATATATATATAATATTGTGTATACATATGTTTATGTTTATATATATTATATATTTTTTCTCAATTATTATAATATATTTTTGTGCCCATCATTGATGGAGAATATAATCAAATAACATCCAAAAATTTAAAACCACACCGGTCTTTTTTTGTTAATAATAAACAATTCTTTTTACATTTTGAGCTAGTTATATTAAATCCTAAAATTATCAACAATTTGCTATTGCAAAACAAGTTGTACAGTAAATGGTCTAAAAGTTTATAAAGTGACGAATAGGAAAATTATTAGCATATTGAATTTTTGCGAATAAAATAGATATCAAAAGTAAAATAATAATTAAGACATTTGAATAAAGTTTATTGTACGAGTATACCAGGAGAGCGTGCTTAGAGGCTCTGTGAGAGATCAAAGAAGAAATTAGCTAGTACACGATGTCTGACCCTAGCAAGTACCGGGTGGACGGTTCCTTTTCATTAACATAATCAAAACTGCGATAATGTATATTAAATATATTCTCGCATGAGTCTCTCCACGCACTCTCCAAGAAACCGATGGGCCATTGTAACTCCCATGAGTCTGGCAATTTCGTTCTGCTAATCAACTCTTTTGTTTTATTCATATTAGAGACAAGTACACATATGAAAGTTTTACTATCTACATAGAGTTCGATTTGTATATATAATATGTTGATATTTCCCTCTTCGCAGCGCTTAGTAAAAGAGTAATATACTCCACATGAGTGTAGCAAACGGTAGAGCAAGTATAACTAGTTCGTCAGCCAATTCATTCTTCTTAAGTTCTCGTGATCTGGAGCCCACTGGAAGGTCACCTTATACCGACTTCTTAGAAATACGAGCTAATCGCGATTTCGTCTTATATTTATCTTTGACAATATTAGTTGGTTCGGCATTAAATTTGTTCTGCATCAGACATACCTTCAGGAAGGGATCGCAAACAGAATCGATGGGCTTGCTTCATCTGGCAGACGATTGGATATGTTGAATAATACTGTGTTGAAATTTTACGTCGTTTCTCCACAAACTCCTGGTTGGAATGTAGGTAATGTTTTCCATATAGTGTCGATAATGTATGTTTTTACTAGTTTTTGTTAGCTGGCTAAATTAGTTTTAGGTGCGTATTCCAAACTAACTTTTCGTTTGATAGTGATTTCACACAACAATTTGAGCTATGATAATAACATAATGCTTTTTAACTACTAAACTAGTCTCTGAAGATGAGCCCTTTACTCAAGCCCGTAAAATTCACAACTATAAACATGCTTGAGACAGTTTGCTGGTATTATTTATTTGTTGTCTTACTGGCAGGGACTTAAATTGGTATACAACTTGAATCAATGGACTGTCATAAACTATTACAAAAGGATAAATACCAAGAATTGGATTAGAATTCACCATTAGTAGTAATTGGAAATAAAAGTTAGATGCCAGTGGAAATTTGTGTTTTTTCTAATTATCTCTCTATTGAGTGGGGAACGACTCAAAGGAGTTTAATATACATTGTAATCTTTATTTTTTAGAGAAAAATAACGAAATGAGAAAGAAATCTATAGCAATGCATACAGATGACCACATTATATAATGAACTGACTAGTCAGTTGATCAAACGCAATGCATTTTTAATCAGTAAATTGGACAGACAAAATCAGTACTGTCTATTAGCTCTACTGACTCGTGTAATCGCCGGGTAAGATCACCCTTTTCAGACAACACATTGAATGAAATGTTATTTCAAGAACATGTAAATGTAACTGAATGAAAATAATTTTAATTGCGACAATTTTAGACAGATGCAACTTTCCGATAGTGGTAAAAAGAAAAGACAAATGTAAGTTTTCTTACGTTATTGGGAAATTAAGTTCGTATAAGGATTATTACCCTCCTCCAAATTCTTTCCTATTTAAAAATTTAAATAGAAAAAGAAAAAAAAATAATGAAACAAGGAAAAAAATAATAACTAAAGTTTTGTAATTTGATATTTATTTTATTATCGCAGGAATTCTAAACAGACGATGTAGAATTAATGAGAAATCTATTGAAATGGAATATAAAATAAATCTACTGAAATACGACTTACTTTACTGGGAAGTTAGGTAGTAAAACGTGCATCAAAAGATGAAATATCCCGACTACTTTCTTAATTGATTGCTTTATCTGCTTTCGAGTTATTATATTAAATTAAATGATATCAATTGAATCATTTCCTTAAATTGTTTTCTTTATTTCTCTTTAACTTTTAAACTAATATAAATTTACTTTGAATATATTCTTCATTATCAATTTTTTTTTAAATACTGGAATATTTCTACTTACAAATTTGCTTTACGCTTAAATTGTTTTTTTTTTGTTTTTTTTTTTTTTTAGTTTCAGACTGATTTTTTTAAGTTTAGCTCTTTAGTTACCACATGTTACTATTACTGGATATAAGATAGTGTAGATATTTTATATACTCTTTTTTTGTTTATCATCTAGTCATTTTTGTTTTTCTTTTCAGCTTGTGTATAATTTTAATTATATTCTGTTTCTCTTGCTGCCTTCTTAATTAACTAATTAATGCTGTCCCATTTTTTTACTTTAATTAGTTGCCTTGTATTGTTATAGCATAAACTTTAACACACGCTGCTTTTAACTGATTTGTAACGTATTCAGTACAAAGAATTTTGTAAGCGCTGTGGTTTTTAATAATCTATGCATTTTATTTGTTTGTTTTATGTATGTGTGTGCTTGTTTGTTTTTCTTTTAAGTAGAATACAGAAGAAAAAGGTTCACTACAAAATAAGACTTTATGATATAAAGTAAAATAGCATATTGAATATTATTTTTATTCTGGTGCTTAAGATTTAATATAGATTCGATATTGTGTGTGCATGTTGAAAAATTCAAACTGTGTTGTTATATAGTAGGTAGGTACTTAAGTAAATAAGCAAAAATAGATAATAAAAACTATTGTTTTTTATATATAAGAACAGGAATTGAAAATAATAGTTAAAGTCTAACGTAGATTGAAAAAAAAAGATAAATGAGATTTTTAATCTTAACTGGGCATTAATAATAAACCACATGCTCCAATACATATACAATTTATATAATAGGTAATATGTAACTGAACAATATTCTAACAAAAAAAATGTTTGCTTATAACCCTTCCTTTTTATACAAATACATAAAAAAAAACTTATTCACTAAAACGTAAACTCTTTTCACTTCATTTCACATACCACAATCATTGTTATTAATATTTAATCAATATTCTTGTTTTTCTTTTGTATAACAACAAACGCTTTAAAATATAAACTAAAAAACTTTTCAGAATTTTTAGTAAAATGTTTTTTTATAAGAATATTTTTTTATATCTAGAATAATTATGTATATGATTGCTCTTCTTGTTTTGTAATAATTTTTTTTTTAGAAAATGCTTGACGATGATAAAAGAGGAGAAGGAAAATTTTGTTTTGCATATATAATCTATATATACATTTATATATATATATATATATATATATATATATATATACATATATAATTTTTTTTTAATATCACCTTTACGATATATAGAAAAAACTTGGACCCTTTTAGATTTTCAGTTTTCATTTTTATGTTCAATATATATTTTTTTAGTAACAATATAATAAAATAATATGATAACAAAGTCGCAATATCATATATTAACCAAAGTATTAAGGAATAAATATTTTTAAAACGCATCAACGTAATCTATAAAAACCACCAAGACGTTTTATCGCGTACTTTGCGTTTTTTTTTTTTTTGGTAAAAATTATTGCTGAGCTATTTCGTTATTTCCAGTTATATCTGCATGTTATCAATTCGATTAAAGTAAATTAATAGACCCAAGATTTGTAGAAATAAAAAATGTAAAAGAATATTTCAAATATGTATACCTTTAAACAAAGTCATCATCATATGCGTTGCTTTTTATTGTTATTTAGTTATTTATTTTTATATGAGTTAAGGGAACAACCTTAAATTCAATGAATAGTTTTGATTATCAGGATGTTATGTCTGTTTATTTAGTATCATTTAATGGTATTCGCTTACTAACTGGCAAAAAGTACAGAAGATGGTAAAGTGATCAGCATCCGTACGGTATGGGATAAGAAAGCATTATCTATCACGAAACTCGACAGTATAACCAAATTTATTTTGATGAGGAGACTTGTATTGCTTAGCGGCACTTTTCTATAAGATAATTACAAGTATAAAAATATAGATGATACAATATTTATCATAAAGGTAGTGTGAAAATAGAACGAAAGAGTATGGTTTGTAGTTTGCGTTACTTGCTATAACTATGGCATGAAAGCTCTTTCCCTGTTTATATATAAATTATTTTCACACTGAAAGTATATTTATGATAAACAACCATAATTTAGATTATTTACTTTCAAATCAAAATTTGCTAGAGCCGCCGGTAATAGTGTCCAGGATTGCTGATTATATTGTTTTAATCTGTTAATTGAAGTCAAAGTTTTGTTGTATTCATCTTCAAATGACTACAGTATACACATTTTTGAGTCACAAAAGTTATACAGCTTTCAGTTTAAGTAATCCGATGATAAAATCGCTAGTAGAACACCAAAAAGTCATACTGATCTTTGATGATATTGCACTCGAATTAGTTCATTAATTTGACGTTATGTTATGATCTATTACATTCGATAGAATTGCTGGCAAACTTATCATTAATTACAAGCATTAATAGTTGATTCTCTTTTAGGAATATGATGTTTATCAACTAGGCGAAATGTCTATACTTGATAGCAGGTGAGAAACTTGAACCCTAGGGTTTACCCAGAGAGCGATTCTGTACATAACTTTGGAAGTAATGTATGATCCAATGTATGCTTTCTAATAGCAGTAACAACTCTCAAGGAAATAGTAGCTACCTACTTATCTAATTTAACCCGTGTAAGGTTAACAAAAGAAAAGAAGTCTATGAATGGCTTTGTATTAAAGATTCTAATTTAAGAGCTTTTAATTAGTCTAAGTACAAGACTGTAATCTCGATGGGCGGACAAATTGTTTTTAATTTTAACTATAATTTTTTTAAATTTTCAAGTTCCTAAGACGTTGCTTTAAAATTTTAATTATACTTGTGACATAAATGCACGCTCAACTTTAATATAGTATTGTATACTGAAATATTAACAATTAACAGATTAACAGCCATTTATTTAGATGGTTATGATTATTAGTATTATTTTACGTGATATTACTTACTCTTCCATGAGTTTTTTAAGATAATGAGATTTTGTATATTTTCCATTCTACGTCAGATTTAGAAATCAATAAAATTAAATTATCAATTAAAGAAAAAAAAATAAAGCTCATATAAAATTAGAAAAATAAAAAGTCTGACTATTTAGTAAATTTTGATCTGGGGGCTGAAAACGTGTAAGGGCGATAAAACATCTTGGCAACAATACATATATTTGTAAGGATGCTATTAAATTCGGGTTCTGTTGCAATGCAGGGAAAATTTTTATGATTTCATATAAATATGTATATTTCTTTAAAACTTGTTCATACGGCAGAGCAAAAGTAATCTAAAAACACTTCAGGTTGTATTGTTTGCAGGCTTATTTTCTATTGTCACAAAAATTTTGAGTTTTAGTCGTCGCGAAAAGCGCGCGATAGGAACATTAACCCGGATTTCAGCATTTTTCCTGCCTAAATGTAATCAATAATAATTAATTATAATAATAAGTAATAAAAATGGATCAACAGTAAATATCATAAATTTGTCTTTTATCATGTAAAAATAGGACATTTAAAATCATTTATATATTTATTTGTGAGTTGTTTTTGCTTTTAACATTATGAAAACTGAAAATGAACTTATAAAAAAAAACTTACTTTCCCTTTTCCCCTTTTATGTCTTTGATTGTTTTGTTTCTTACCCCGATATGTGGAGTCATTGAAACTCGATAATGTGATCCCATTTGTTTTTTTTTTTTACACAAAAGCGTTTTATAGTTGGAATAAGGAAAACTATTTTTAACACAGCAAAATATATATATAATGCCTCTTTGTAAATATACATAGGTAACATGACTGTGTTGAATTGATATGGGGCAGTTTCGGGTATCTATGTATGTATTAAATGATCTTTATGTATATTTTTTGGGTAACACGCACTCTTCCGTCTAATAATTCGATATACTAAATGTCGAGAGCACGGATTTTTGCAACTGATTTTGTATATTAATTTCTGATTAATTATGAGCTTTCTACATATTTAAGTAAAAATATTTTTTGTTTTCCTTGTAAATGTACATATTTAGATAAATTTATAAATTTATAGGGGGTTTGTTGCTACTATATGTTCCATTTGTGTTGCTTTTTGTGTACTTCAGTACCATATTATGTAGATATAATCATTGTGTCGATGGGATAAATCACGTTCCAACCTTTCTTATAAATTGCTATTTATGTTTTCTTCCTACAGCTACTAACTATTATCATAAAATCTGTCGAAAAATCATTTGTTATAATCCTGTCTAATATTTTGTGAATCAATTTGCGATCTCACTTTAATATTTGTTTTACATTTTAATTAAACTTTAAACTTATCCCTTATAATTTTCTTTTTTCTTTGCGCAAATCTTAAATTTTCTCCTTACCTACATTAGGCTTCTATCAATAATTTTAATAATAATAGTTTTAATAATAAATGTTGAATGTCTGTGCGGTTATTATCACTTAAATGTTTGACTTCGAAAAGCTTACACGTAAATGATTTGATTCTGACAACTGATGGTTGTGCATTTTAATTAGAGCTAGAACGGCCTCTTCTACTGAAGATAGTTGAAGTAAAGCCATCTTTCGGTCCTTCCTAAAATAAAATGATTTATCAAATAAAATCCAGAAAGGTATTAAAATTTTACTTACGGGAAAAATTTAAATGCCTTTACTTCAAAATCATTTTTTGTGAATGCTTCTCTTATATCTTCTTCGGTGCACGATGATCTAAAATGATTGTACCAAAGTAAAAACATTAAATTTAGTAGTAATATTTTAGACATGTGATTATTTAAGAAATACAAGATTATTTATATTTTAATCATCGGCATATTATGCATAGTGGAGCATGCGTGTGATGAAAATGTATTTTCTTTTCACAGTGAAAATCTTTTTTAGTGCTGCGAGAATTACAAAAGAAAATCAAACAATAGATTGTTTTTCCATGGAAAGAATGAAAAAAGCCTTGACAATCTCCAAAGAATGGCACCCCCACAGAACATGCGCAGAATTATAAACAAAATCGGCGCAGTATATAATAGTATCATCTAAAATATTATATAACCCATTTACATTTGCAGAAAATTAGGTTAATGAAAACCTCAAGAATGCAACTGTAAAGCGCAAAGATCCCGAAGTACTTATTATTTTTAGTCAAACTAATTTTACAAACGCTGTAGATTTGGAAAAATCCAAATTTCGTCCTTGGTAAGAATTCTCCACAGACGAGACGCATAGATAAATATAAGCATTTTTATCGGGGTATTACATTTCAGTGCACCACCTCAACTTCATATCGCACGTATACCCGCAAAAGTCAAGTGATTTTTTATATGCCTTCGCCATTGATCAATATTCCTAGCATTGAAAAGAAAGAGTAGCCAAGCTTTTGTAACTAGACTTGTTTTCGTCAAATTCAGAGTCAATTTACAAAATCAGTAATCAACAAGGCTACGTTGCATGAATTGATTCGAATAAACAAACAGTGGCGATGCCTTAGATGTGATAACAACAAAGGAAGTCATTCAAATATGCTTCACTTACAACTACCCGTTTCTCAGGTGAAGATATTTACGAAGGCAAGAAAGACTCCATCTGGACTTGGTAAATTTAGAAGCTGTGAAGATTGCAATATCTTATTTCATATTCTCGAGATTAACAGTTATCACAAGCAGGTTCACTAATCTTCTACCAGAATATATATAAATTATTATTATTGGACTCAAATTGACACATCTTTTCAGCATCCTGAGTGACTATTTGGGTTAGTGATATCCATCAAGTCTTTGAATGCCTACTACTTGGATATTTTAACAAATTTTTATAGTTTTTTGCATTTTATATTTGGATTTCTGGTTTAACTGGTGAGCCCAGGCTGATGTGCAGGGATCGAAATAGCACTTAGAAGGTACCGACTCGCAAACCTAGTCGATTATTGTGCTTTATATTCTTGTCTCTTGATAGGATCATCCTGGCAATGCAAGGTAAAGAAAAGATATACATAGATATACAAGTTAAATTTAACGTGTGGAGGTTAAAATGTAGATTATCTTTTAATTTCTTACGAGAAAATCTTATAAGTTCATCGAAGGAGGGTTTACTTACTGCCCGATGTCATTTGCAGAGAAAGTGAATAAGATTCTTCATCGTAGCCACATTAGAATCTAATAAAAGGAGCTTCCAGTCTCTCCGTATGCTTTCCAATCAGCCAGTTGTCTTTACTTATCACCGTATCGTGAATCTGGCGTTTGGTAATATATTCTCCAGTTTTCTAAAATGATCTTCTAGATAACCGGCGAAGCTTGCTGACTATAATTCTACCACGGGACCAGCTTCGATTTGCAGGTATTGTTAATTGTACAGAGCTCTGTGAATTGTCCAGTGAGGTTTCAATAGTGCTTAAACAGCAGTGACACGGTTAATATGTACAACCGGTGCGCGGCAACTAGAGCTTCTGCATGGGTTGAACTCCAAGCGGTAATAATCAATTTCTATTTCTTATATTAAAAATTTATTTAATTTAGTTCAAATTTGTGGCAGCCCCGCTCCGCAAACCAGGAGAAATTAAAAAAAATCATTGAATTTTTATTTTTAAATCATCTTCAATAAAAATTGGGGGACAAATTTAAAAATTAGAAAATGTTATTTTGTTGCCTTAGGTGTTTAAATAAATATTCCATTAATCAATTTGCGATTTATTCAAAAATCTTAACGTCCCGCTCCATCTTGCGAATTGTGCACCGAGCTGTCCCAATTATGACATAGACCCAGCCTTAAGGTTGGGTCGCTGTCATAAATAGGACAGCTCAGTGCACAATTTGCAAGATGAAGCGGGGAGTTAAGATTTTTTAATAAATCGCAAATTGATTAGGAGGAGTCAGTACCACACATCATACATTTTTCAAGCAAATTTCTGGCAAACTATTTGTAGCAGAGTAATGATTTATTTCATAAATTAAAGGTAATCAAGAAGTCTAGTAAATAACGTTGGCAAAAATTAAAAAAAATGTTTTGGAATGGAGCTCGGACACTTGTAAAAAATGGTAAAAATTGAAGTTTTTTAGATTAAATTCCTGTAAATAGGTATTCTCAATTCTTTATATTGTGACTATTTTAGAATGATAAAGCATAGATCTAGCAAATAACGTCGAGTTTTTTCATTTTTAGTGGCGCTTTTTATAATTATTTGACTCTAATAGTACTTGTTTTTGTCCCGATATTTCACCGACGAGAAATTGCAACATTTCATTGAAAGTTGTTACAATACCAAGCAAAATAGAATATTTAACAATTATGGGCAAAAAAAATTTAGGAGAGTTAATTTCCGTTAAAAAATTTCAATTTATGTGAACTGCTAAATTTCATTTTTCGTCTTAAATTGTATGATTTTGTCGGATGTTGGGTCTCTGTCTTTTGCGGTAGATGTCTCTAATGTGTTCCGTGGTCCGTCTAGGTGTCTAGGCTAATGTATTTTCTCCCTTTCAGGACACAAACCGTATAGTAAATTTTATTACCTACAGGTTCGCTTGTATCTAAATTGAAACTTTTGTTGAGTACTGACTCCTCTTAATGGAATATTTATTTAAACACCTAAGGCAACAACATAACGTTTTCTAATTTTAAAATAAATTTGTCCCCCAATTTTTATTGAAAATGATTTAAATTTAAATTAAATAAATTTTTAACACACTTTTTGAAGTTAATAAGCAGAAAATAACGTTTTCCGATTTTTAAAATTCTACTTATTTTTATGAATATTTAATGCAATAGATTGCTTTTTTAATAAGTAAAATGCAGGTAAAGCAGTCTATTGCGTCAAATTGGCTTAGATATAAATAGAATTTTAAAAATCGGAAAACGTTATTTTCTGCTTATTAACTTCAAACAGCTTATGTTAAAAATTTATTTAATTTAGTTCAAATTTGTGGCAGCCCCGCTCCGCAAACCAGAGAATTTAAAAAAAATTATTGAATTTTAATTTTTAAATCATTTTCAATGAAAATTAGGGGACAAATTTAAAAATTAAAAAACGTTACTTTGTTGCCTTAGGTGTTTAAATAAATATTCCATTAATCAATTTGCGATTTATTCAAAAATCTTAACGTCCCGCTCCATCTTGCGAATTGTGCACCGAGCTGTCCAATTTAGAACAACAACCCAGCCTTAAGTATGATACGGAAGTAAATGGGCGAACGGTAGCTAGTTGCACAATCTACGGGAAGAAGTATTAGTTTTATGTAACAGCACACATCTCGACAATCTACTTACAAATGTATTGTTCTATAAACTAAACAGCTGTTTGACCGTAAAGTGGTGTTCGTTCATAGAGATGCTATGGACAGTGTAATAGGCAAAATGGCTGTAATATTGTTTGTGACAGTTTGACAGTTCTACCTGAGACAACTTACATCTAGATGTGCAAAACTGCACAAATATGCGGTCCAACTAAAACGAGCTAATGGCCCTCTAATAGAAAACTCTACAGATTCTCTCTCTCTCTCTCTCTCTCTCTCTTGCTGTAGTATGCCACATAAATTCTTCGCAATGATAGCTGTCTTTGGTTGGGAAAAAAAATTGAAGAGCTTTCAAAAAGTGATCCGGTTTTAAATGGAGATTTTCTTATCTAGTCGTAAGTTGCCTCAGGTTCTACCAAGCCGAATGACATGGCAAGTGGAACAATTGTTATTAGCTTTTTTGCTTGTTGTTTTGTCCCTTTCCTTTAGTACAAGTTTGTGCATGCTGTAAGTTCTCGTTCTGCCACCTTAGATTTACATAGGCATATTTGTATTAAAAATTGACTAGTGTGTTAGTTAAAAATGTCGAAAGAGAAAGTATAGTCACATTATAGAAGCATCTTATTCATGTGACAGTTTTAACAGAGCTGTTCTACTGTATGAATATACTGTGGTCAAGGTTTAAGTGACAACACTGACTTGAGGCAAGCTTAACTTAAGCCCCACATCTCGAAGGCTTAAGCCTCAGATGTTGCTGTGAAACACATATGGGGATTATTGCTAAATATAAATTTTGCTTAAGTATTATAATTTTTGTTATTAAACGAACGTATATAATTCAAAAGTTATACTTTAAAACTAAATTGAAATTTTCCAAGCGAAAAATAGTTATCTAGTTAGCAGTTTTCAGTACTGTCTGGCAGCTAATGTCAGCATTCCATTTGACGTTTTAGGAAAAACCAAACATTTTAAGACAAAAATGAGTTATTCATCTTATGATGAGGATATCAGCGATGAAGAAATGTATACCTAATATAGTATCGCGAAGTTTGAGCCGTGAAAAAATTATTAGAAAGCGCCCGGAACATTTCCAGAAATGGGATGACGTTGTTTTTATTCCCGGTTCCGACTGTCAAAACATTCGGCTATGATGATTTTGGAACTGATACACTCACAGATAACAAGCTCGACTGACTGGTAAAAACTGCGCACAGTTTAAACAAACGAGTGATAGCAATATTTTATTTTGATGTCTTCTTCTTCATCGGGATTCGCAATGGCAATTTTCCTTTAAAAATTCTCAATAACCGCAGCGCTGACAGCAAATTTTTCATCTGCGGTTTAACTAAGCCTCTACTTACTGAGTACCTACTGTGAAACCGAGTAGGCTTACGTTCTGGTCTTAAGCCACAAACGTGGCTTAGCTATGCTCTGGCTTAAACCTGGACTGTGAAACCGTCCATTAATGTGCTAATAATCCTACGGAAAAAATGGTATTAATTATAAAGAATTTCGAGCTCCACAATATTGATAATAAACATTTTCGACGTAGCTGTAATGAAAACCGCTAAACAATTGCTTCCATCTTTCGCGACCCATGCAGCACAAAATTACCCAGGAACATCCCGGTCTTTTCCTACAGATCCCATATCTTTCCCGGGATAAACAGAAAATGTTCAGTATGTATTTGGGCCTTTCTTACCAGGAGTTATTGGAAAATTCCCATAACTAATTCCCTGTGATATCCCACAACTACTCTATATGGGATCAATATTTTTCAGAATTTATTCGGTATGTTCTCTGATTCTCGTGGTGCGCGTGGTTCTCCGGTGAAAGCGCTAATATGTCGTTTAATGTGTTTCCTTGTGTCGTTTTTGAAGACCAAAAACAGAACAATAAAATATGTATTGAAAGAAGTCATATGAGAACTGCGTTGTTTAAGCCAGCTAAATGCGTATAGTTATATTAGAATTCTATTCGCTTCTACAATTTCTCCTTGTTTTGGCAAAGTTTGTTTCAGAACATGACTTTTTAATGATTTTGTTGTAGGTATTCCATTTGCAGTTGTTAAAACGTTGTATTAATAGTGCATACACTTCTGGCATATACGTTCAGATACTCCTCCGCACATCCGAAAACAAATTATGCATTATTGAATGCGTTAACCGTGTCAAAGTACAACCACAGGAAATTTTTTGGAAAGGGCATGGGATCTACCAGGGACATCCGAACCTCGGACATTCGTCACTCCCACGGATATCCTAAGTTGTTAATTTGGACAGGACGAAATTATCCAGGGACATTTTATATATACCAACAGGATTTCCCATTAACATACCACGGACACATTTGTGCTGTGTGGGGAACTATAAACGAAAAATTAAAAAAAAAATGGAACCTCATTTTATCCCAACTCCAAAGATCATAAACATCAGATGTCTTTCGAGGTCAAATGCTAAACTGACTGAACGAGCTTGGTTTGATAATATGTATCTTATCTTATCTGTTGATCTTAACTTTAGACTTCCAATTTCGTTATAACATGCTTCATATTATATTGAAATTGCTGTGATATTGAAAATCATCTATTCAATTATAATGACGTGATATTTTGAAACAAAGAAATTCACCTCTGAGGATTTATTGTCTTCACAATGATAAATCAATTTTTAGCATCTCAAATGGTATTCCCGTATCCAGATTTCAAACACCTAATATACAGACTATTTTCAAGAGTTTCCTTCTATTTTATACAAAATTAATTGAATTTCCTGTTGATGATAACGTTGGACGTCTAATAAGTTTTGGATTAAGTTAAGATTAAAGCGTTAAAGCATAAAAAACGCTGGACTCATGTTTTTGGAACAAAACACAGAAATAGGAAGGAAAACTTCAAGAGTATTTTCTTGCTTTCGGCTCCATTTAGTAAAGTTTTCTTTGGGCAAACTCTTAAAATATGGGTGCTGACTACTACGGAAATCTAAAAACCTGAGTATAAAAAGAATCCCATGATCAAAAAATTTAAACCAGCAATGATAATAAAAAGATTCACTCAGATTTAAACTAAGAATGGGACTGTAAAGTTGTTTATTAAAACGTATACTGGAAACCAAATTTAGTGAACTATTTTTAAAATGTCGCGCCCACCAGTAATTACGTCATAAGCTAAGCCCTTCTGGATCTTTTTGGTTGCTAATATCGATATAGGTATATAATTCGCCTTTTGCTATATAATTTCTATCAAATTTGTTTTTAAAGGACAAATGTTCGAATACTTACGGAATGTTACTTAAATGCAATGTTGCAGAGGGTGGGTAAATATTCTGGTAGTTCTTGCTTCCAGGCTTCTTAAATCGATGCAAAGGATTTTGAGAATAGTCACGAGTTAGTCCAGCATCCGGTTGTCCTTCCTTCGGCAGTTGTACAGCCTGGTGTTTGCTTGCCATAACGCGTATCGATTTACCCCACAATCGTAATTTATCCAGGTGATTCATAGCTGTAGGAAACAAAAGAGAAAAAGGTAATGTAAGTTGGTATATAGATAAATTTATCACTCTATTTGTAAGCACGTCCTCTGTCAAGAGTATGTATATGTATGTAGAAATCTGGATGCCATACCTATAGATGTATGTATATAGAAATGGAAGTAGTATATAGAAATGGATTTGTGTTTGCTTCAATGTTCAAAATCAGAACTGCAAAATGTAAATATTTCAGCATACGCTTGAAAGGAAGTAAGTTTTCCGGGGCTTGTATTTTAGTTGTCAAGGGATAAGATATATTCTCATTGGTTTAGAATTGTTTCCGATGTCTCTTCATTCTAGGCAGAGGTCACCTGAACTGCAGATCTATATGTCTGTATATCTATACATATATTAATATGTGTTTCGTTTACAGATTTGTTTCCTGATGTTTCAACTAGTTGATTTGGTTCAGTTAATCTATTGAATCAGCCTCTATTAAGAGCTCTATATAGAAAGTTTATTGTGAAATTCGTAATTATGTTAAAACTACGTTGAAAAGTAGTGGAACGGAAAGACAGGGCAAGAATTTGTAGTTTATTGTCTTTGTCTAAGTATATAGTTTAACTATATCTAAGGGATTTGCAATATTCCATTGTGAGGTAATTATTTTGCTGTTGAGACCAGTCATTATACATTAATTCGCATTAGCTGATGACTTGTTACCTCAACTATTGAGTAATAGAGCGTGTGCAAAACTTTTTCGATTGGCACCTTAAAATTTCTGTTGTATTTATCTTGTTCGTTAAAAGAGTTACCCCATTGCCGTCTTTATGTTCCAGGCCATGACACAAAGCGATTTTACTACTTGCAAAAGTATTAAAGAAGTACGGTTTTGTACTAATTTTGGCATATTTTGTTCTTATGGACAAATACATTACTTTCAATTTTAACTTTCTATATAATGTAAACAAGCCTCCGTACTAAAAAATTGATTCAGGAATTTTGGTGTTGAATTCTTTGTGCATTAAACAGTATAAAATAAAAAAAATAAGTATTTTGTTTATATTTTTTTACTTAAACATAAGACTGCACATAAAAATGAGAAAATGTGTTGAATTTTGATGCCTTCATACCACGAAAACATTAGAAAGCAATCAGAGCTTTGTGCTTGTCTATTGAGTTATATGAAAAAAAAAAATGAGTCTTTCAACGTTTAACACACAGTAAATTCTTAAGTAGGTATAAGAAGGACAAATAACAAATGTTAACATTTTTTTATATTATCTCATAATACTTGCATTTATTTAAAAATATTCCCCACCTTCCACTTACTAACTAACTTTTGTTTTTTAATCGTCAGAGCTATATATTCGCCTCATATTTCTATTTATACATTAGGTTTTTAATTTATTTTCAAAAGAAAACCAGTTTCAAGTAAAAGTAAATCTAATTTACTTTATTTAATGCATTTTTTATATTATATTTTGTACTTTACTTTAAGTACTTTAAGTTCTCTATTGTTTGACTTCATTATCTAACTACATTACTAAAAGTATTTTCTGCCGCAATGAGTTTGTTCATTGCTCCATTGTTACTTTGCTAAATAAACAACTTTATATTATCGATTATTCCAATTAACTATTACTTACTCGATGTACATGTAGCGAAAGCTGAGGTTCTTGAATAAAATAATTTTCTATTCTATTCTATTCTCTATTTATGAAAAATTTGCGCCCATTTTTAAGTGAGCTTTCTCTGTGTGTTTTGTCATTTGGCAATAGAATCTAACACATTTTCTCGTTTTTATAAGTAGTGTTATGTTTGAATAAAAAACTGTAAACAAATGAATTAAACAACAAAACTCTTAAATCGTCCTTTTACTACGGAGGTTTGTTTACATTATGCAAAAATTTAAAGTTGAAAGTAATGCATTTTTCCATAAGAACAAATGCTAATGCTCTAGACACACATCACGATTTAATGCATCATTAATACTAATTATTCATTAAAATGCAGTGTGTCACATAGTAATCATAAATGTGGTTCGAAAATCAGATAACATTGAAGTACACTAATGAAGTGTTTTTTTCCTCCAATGATTCTATGATTAATGTTACTGTTACCTGACTTTATTGAGTATTAAGTGTAAAGTTTGAATGAAGTGGTAGTTTTATAATATCTCTTATGACTGGATAGTTTGACTTCTCTATAACTTATGTTGAATTAATTTGAATTGAGTTACCTGATTTAATTTGTTAGGTTAAAGGTTTTTCGGTTGTAAAGTCTGAATTTCAGATGTGTTGTTCCTACCTTCTATACAGTACCGGATCAATCACTTTAAGTGTTACACTATTTACCTTAATTTTATTGATTGCTAGAGTTTATGCTTATAATTAAATAACTACTGTAGATCTATGTACCCACCGTTTAAGGATGTGGCCTTGGCCAGGGTCTTTTAATAAAATATTTTTGTATTGTATTGTATTATTGTAAATGGGCTAGAACCAAATGTATTTTGGCATATAATATCAACCTGAAGCTCCACTGTGCATCTGCCCATTTGAAAAATAAGAAGAAGAAATACAAGGTACAAACCAAGGTATATAGAAGAAACAAGGTATGCCCATTAAAATATTGATCAAACAGCTGATAGTCTGTGACGTACTTCAGTGAATGAATAAAAAAGAAAAAGGAAATCTGACAGTGGCAGTACAAGCGCAAAGAATTTTAACACATTACAGCTAATGCCCTGTGACGTACTTCAGTGAATGAAGAAAAAGGGAAAAAGAGTTTTAACAAAAATGGCGGAACGTGGTTCGAGTCGGGAATACCTTGTCTTCTATATACCTTGGTACAAACTATGTTATCAAAATACTTTTTAATGTAATGTTTCTTCATTTACAAATCGTGAAATTGAAAAATGAAATAAATAAAAACTGATTTTATAGCGTCGATTCATTTCACTTCTTCACTATTACAAGTAAGTCAAAACCAGTTTGACAGTACAACTTAATTAGAGATACGGCTGTGTGTCTGCAGTAGCCTAATGAATCATTATGGTCTAATGATTCGTTAGTTAATTATTCATTAGGAGCGCTGTGTGTCTGGGGCATAAAAAATGTACGCAATCGTACTTGTTTAAGACGTTCAAAGAATTTAATGTCACCGCCTGGAACATAAAACGCCAATGATTACCCCCATTGCTAATAACATTTTTCTGTCACAAGAATTTCTTCCCTAAGTGTATTTTTCAGTTTTTTCGGAAGAAAGTCAATTTTTTTGCCAAAAAAAAATACAAATTGAATATAGTATTCACAAAGCTCTAAGCCGATCTTTAGAGTGACCTACAGGTTGTACTATCATCGATACTTTCACTGGTCAATTCCAGTTGAAGTTTGGTTAGCCTCGACAGCTTTTTGTTCTGAATCTAATAACACCACCCGTATGATCGCCGAGACCAGTAACCATCTGTAATTACGGTTATAAGTGATATGCCATCTTCATTTATATTATCTTCTGCAATGGTGACTAGCTATTCTTTTTCTGCAGCATATTTGCTGGTCGATTGCACTCAAGTCTGCACCCCTTGTAGTTTTGGCTATAAGAGAAGCGGAGGGATAGACAGCCTCGTTATATAAGATATATTTATCTATGACAAAAATCTAAAGTTCAAAAAATTAAGTGAACACTTCACATATTCAAATGCGAGACATAATAAATACTTATGAATAATTGAAACTTTGAATATGTAGCTTTTTTTGAATAGATCGAAACCAATTTGAATTTGTAAATGACATTGCGTTTTATGAACCCAGAGAAATATATAAGATGCTCGATAGATGAATAGCCACCACCATAAAATATCTTATATTTATTTGAAATTTCAAAGAAAAGTTTTGAGTATAATTCTCAGCAAACTGTAATAAAGGGTTTTCCAATAAGAGGTGTTATTTTAATTAGCCCGCTATTTCGGTAGATGTCACTATTGGAGCTGTCATTTTTTGACATTTGACAAGTAGAAACTACGCCATTAATAAAAATGGAACGATACACGATTCAGCAACGCATTGAAATTATTAAAATTCACTATAAAAATGGTGAAAATGTGGCAGAGACGGTTCGTAAAACTCGAACATTTTTGGGTCGTCGTGAAGCACCTTATCGGACCGCAATACAGAAATTGGTAGAAAAATTCGAGCTGTCGGGACAAGTTAGTGATGTGAAGAATAAAACCCGTGCACGTCGCTCAAAAACAGCCGAGAATATTGCTGCTGTAGCGGAAAGTGTTGAAGAAAACCCAGGTTTGTCCATTCCTCGTCGTTCTTTGGAATTAGGTATTCCACAAAAGTCATTACACCGTATTTTGCTTAAAGATTTGGGTCTTAACGCTTATAAAGTTCAGTTAACACAAGAACTCAAGCCGACAAATCATCAACAACGTCGAGTCTTTGCTGATTGGGTCCTTGAAATGCATGAAAATGATCCGGAATTCCATCGAAAACTCATCTTGAGTGATGAGGCCCATTTCCACTTCGATGGCTCCGTCAACAAGCAAAATTGTCGCATCTGGGGCTCGAAAAACCCAAGAGTTATTGTTGAAAAGCCTCTCGATCCTCAACGTGTGACTGTTTGGTGCGGTTTATGGTCCCGCGGGGTCATTGGACCTTACTTTTTCGAAAATGAGGCTGGAGCAACAGTTACGGTGAATGGGTTGCGCTATCGACAGATGATTAATGATTTTTTATGGCCGGAATTGGATGGTATTGATCTGGACAACGTTTACTTTCAACAAGACGGCGCTACGTGCCATACAAGCAACGAAACCATTGATCTTCTACGGGAAATCTTGTGACTTAACACCTTGCAACTTCTTCCTTTGGGGCCACGTGAAAGAGAAGGTCTACGCCAACAGCCCAGCGTCGATTCAAGACCTCAAAGATGGAATACGTGAGGCTATCGAGGACATAGGGCAGCCACTTTGCGATTTGGTTATGGAAAATTTCATGAAAAGGATATGGTCCTGTAGGCGTGGTCGTGGTGGTCATTTGGCTGCTGTTATTTTCCATTATTACCGGCATACCTTTCTCTTTATAATGAAATAAAGATCCGATCATTTATCTCAAAAACTGGCATTTTTCTTGGAATATCAAAATAACACCTCTTATTGGAAAACCCTTTAGTTTAATAGTTTGTCCCATCTGAAATCTTTTGTGAAATAATAACTACCACGATATAACACACAGATATGCCTAGAGGTCCGATGTCCTTTCTACATTATCCATCGAGTAAGATCATTCAAAGCTTTTTCCATATTCGGAACAACCGTTATTTTTATAAGGAAGACTTTCAGGATTTTGCTAGCAAATTATCTTAAAAACGCACAGTATAAGTATGTATGGCCTTCCTAAAAGGAATCTACGCCATCACTTTGGTAGGCTTTTTTATAATTAAATTTTTTTTTTTTTTTTTTTTTTTTTTATATTAACTGAAAGACATAGTCACATAGCAGAACCAACCAACCAATCTAGTTAAAACATATATTTCTTCCGATTTCCTAAGTTTAAATCGCTTTGGAAAAAATTGATAATATCTTTTGGAAAAACAAATAAGTTTCTAGTCTAACAGATTTCATCAGTAGAAAAATTTCACGAGAATATAAAAATCCACGAAAAAGTGGTAGAGCATAATAGAATATGGTACCATGCATACTATAGGTCGTTATATTAGGCAATCTTCAACAGAAAGATTTCAAATCGGATCCCTAATAAAAATACGTATAAGGGGTGAGTTCATAAAAAATATTTCATCTCTAAACCATTGCACCTTCCTTTTTGATAGACTAGTTGACAATAAATGCTATCAGTTGTGAGATTCTTATTTCTTTTAGACTTCTTTAGAAAAAAGTGAGCTGTAAGGACTACTGGAATATCAGTTTCATCAGTCAGGACACAATAAAGAATCCTCTCAAAATTTACCGAACACTCTTGGAATAAAAACGATTTTATAGAGTCATTATTAAAGCAATTATCTTATATTTTTGCTGCCTGGAGAATTTTTAAACTTTCAGTTGTACATTGTAGCATTCCTTCACTGGCTCTTATGAAGGGGAAACTGATTTCGAATCGAGTAAGCTTTTCAACTGTGAGCTGTTTGCTGGCATTATTTATTCATATTTCAATTGTTGGTGGGAAATTCCATTGCAAACAATAAAACAGAAAATATTTATGTTCTGTTGAATTGAATTTTACGTAAGTAGAAGCGTACATACACATCTCCCCATAATTTTACAAGTAATCTAGTATGAATAAATTAATTAAATTCAAACGTGAAATTATATCTGTAATTTAAATCATTCGTCGAAGCTTACAATAATAGGCGAGGGTGCCAGGGAATTGGGTGAATAAAAAACGAGAAGGAAAAATGAGAGGAATGTTCTAAGGAAAATATATGTCTTAATCAAGTTCGTGGAGTTTAGCAGAAATTTTTGATCGATACAAATTTGCTCATAAAACAAAATAATAAAAAGAAAATATATTTTATACATTGAAACCCGGAGAGGGTAACAATTATTTTTATCTCGTATCACATCTTCAAATTTTCGACATGTTTCCATGCGTTGGCCTTTCTGGCAACGAACTCATGGAGTTGAACTAAGTTTCGGTGTTTCATTCGAAGAAACTCGTATGATTTAGACATAGAAATGCGGGTGCTGTACATAAAAATAATTTGGTATATGTTAGAGAGAAGTGAACCAATAACCAAATGACACGGCATGGAATAATAAATTTGCCCAGAAGGAGAAAAGCTCTTTATAGTCCATCAGAAGCTTAACACAATAATATGGTATCGGTAGGTATAGGTATAACACTCACCAAAAAATACACGTATAGTCTTGTTAGCTGGATTATAACTTGTAAGGTTCTGAAGAAACAAAAGAATATATATCTATATATTTACATCATACATGCATTTCATAGGGGACTGATTAGCATTTTGTCCGACCATCTCCGATTTCGATGTAACTTATCTATCTTACCTTATCTACTCATATACAGGAAATTAGATGATAATTAGAAAAATACTTCCGATATCTAGACTTAGAAATTAACGTAATAAAGCAATGTCTCAGTCATTTTGGATACGATTAATTTACAGTTAATCATTTTTTAACAATACATATGTAATTAGAATTATTAATTGATTGCTATCATAGTTAGGATACCTTCTAAAACAGTATTTCAAATAGGACACGTATATAATCGGCGCCGCGCCTAGTCCTTGGGACACCTGGAGCAAGCTGAGAAACCAGCTTTTTCCGATACTTATTTTAATACAGCCTTTTTCGATTAAAAATATTTGAATACAGAGTTTAAAAAAAAAATAAGAAATAATTGACGGTGGTTCGTCACTTTCACCGCATTTATTGATCCCAAACCACTATAATCTTTATTTGTTCGAAAATAGCCTTCGCTCAATATTTATTTTTCGTGCTTTTACTTTTGCAAGGTCTCCAATAAGTTCCTGATAGTCGATGCGATCACATAATTTGCTTTCAGTAGATATGGTGGCTAATCCAACTAAGCATTACTGACCCATTATCGATCGGAGATAATTTTCAGTTTCGAAATGGGTACACCTAACAATATCCGCAAGGCAATGACAACGTTGGGTACAATCGACAGAATATCATTTTTTACGATGAAATTCAAAACTTCAATTGGGGATTGATCAGCAGGTAAGATTGCAGCCAGATTCATAATTTCAGATCAATGCCATCAATATCCATGTTCTTACCATCTATTAATACTCCACGCCAATCTTTCCAGCTCTGAATTATTTCTTCTTTCCTTGAAGATTTGAAAGTATGAATATCATACAGATATTTGAAGTCATCGCTGTGCGCCTGTAGTTGTTGAAATCTCTTTTCCATTGATCAACGACGTGGTAAAAGAATTCTGTTCTAAATTGTTCTTTTGGATCTGTGACAACTTCATATAGAGCTTCATATTCGAAATTACGTTTCTTACGCTGAACGCGGACCGTATTTTTAGGGGAAAATATCGGCTCTGCTCTACCACCACCTCAGATGCTAAGTCTCTCGCTTCATTCAGTATTCTAGAAAATTTTTCTTTAGATCTATGCTGCTTCAGAAAATCTTTGGTTCTGTCTAGAATGTTGCAGTATGTAATTATATTCAAAGCATGATTTTGTAACTTTGTTTAGAATATCGAATAAAATTATCATGCTACAAATGAATTGAAAAATTCACGATAGATTGGGCTACGCACCGAGCTTCATGTTTCGATAGATTATCTCTTTTTTAAGCGAGCGAAATTTCCACATCATAGATCTCTGCAAGCTAGTAACGCATAAGTTTGATGGCATCAACCGTACTTTCTTAAAGCACATCACTGAAAGCTTTGAGAGTCAGAGTCTAGTAATGGGATATGTTTAGAATGTCCCATCTACTCGTGGAACTAGAAAAACAAAAGTACAATTTTTGGAAAAGATCAAATAACCTGTAGTTTGACCCGTGGCATAAGCAGCATCACCAACTACAAGATTAAGGGTATGAGTTGAGCAAGGGACGAAGAAATCACGAAGGCCCTTTTGCAGTATTCTATTTTGCATCCCAGAATGTTTACCCTTCATATTTGCTCCATCGTCATAGCGTTGGACACGAATATCGGAAAGAGTTATACCTACGTTCTGTAGCTAGTTTTTGTATATATAAAATATATACGTATAATCGTATAATAAGTCTCAAACAGCACGATCGTCGTGTAGGCGTCATAAATACGATTTGATTTTGTCAGGTTGTGTCTAATAGATTTTTCGACGAATAGTCATTCGGTGAATTATTTTCGACGAATAATTTTTCAATTCAAATTTGTAGATTCAAAGTTATATAAAACAAGTGAAAAAGCTAGAATTGGTCTAAGACCAATTCTTATGATACCCTCGATGAATGCCCGTATTAAATTTTCATATGGTCACCGATCTATTCAAGTTTGATTTTGAAGTTGTTTTTCGCATATATTTCTAGAACGGTTTGTCGCACAGAAAAAATGATCATAACCAATTTTATAGGATTTCGTATTCTGTAGAAGTTTTTAGTACAATAAAAATGTCTTGGACTGATCGTTTTCAAAGTA
Organism: Dioctria rufipes; assembly: GCA_963924295.1. NCBI lineage: Eukaryota > Metazoa > Arthropoda > Insecta > Diptera > Asilidae > Dioctria > Dioctria rufipes. The sequence continues at coordinate 167,496,548 of OZ002741.1, read as the reverse complement.
TGCGTAAAAGGAGGAGTTGACCGATTTAGTCCATTTTTGACATTTTATTTGCTAATGTAGTAAAAACATCATGTACGAAATTTCAGCTCTCTACGTCGATGCGTTCTCAAGCAGTGTCCAAATATATAGCCGAAAATGAAATTTTTATATGGCAACCCCACGAAGGAGTTGCCCGATTTGTCTCATTTTCGAACTTAATTTAACTTTTTTTTTTAAAGTCCGTGTAAAAAATTTCAGCTCTCTAAGTATACGCGTTCTCGAGTTATCGTGCGCACAGACAGACAGACGAACGGACGGACGGACGGACGGACGGACGGACGGACGGACGGACGGACGGACGGACGGACGGACGGACGGACGGACGGACGGACGGACGGACGGACGGATATGCAAAAATCAAAATAACTTTTAATATTATGAATGGGTGTCCAATCCATTTTGCTCTACCATTATTATTTCGAGGTGTTACAAACGGAATGACAAACTTAGGGCCTGTCCGGATCCAAGTCTTCGTCTTCGTCTTCGTCTTGTTAGTACAGCTAGTGACGTAACATCGAGACAAGCTCTATCCGAATCCATGTCTATGCCACCGAGCTTTGCTAGTTTGTATAACAGTTTTGACATTTGGTTAGCTTGATCACCGAGTCAAGGTTCGAGTTGACTTATTTAAATAGACAACGTATTGTGAGGTTATGTTTGGTTGCTGTCTGTGAAATCAAGCTGAGCAAACGAATGAATTCGGACAGGTTAGCTTCGTCTTCGTCTAACTATTATAATAGCTGAGCTTGTTGTGTTGCGTCACTAGCTGTAATAACAAGACGAAGACGAAGACGAAGACTTGGATCCGGACAGGCCCTTAGTATACCCCTATGATTTCATCTAGGGTATAAAAACAAATTACGCGAGTTTGCCGTCCGCTTTCACGGCACGGCGCCCTGGGCAGTTGCCCCTTTGCCTCACCCCTAGGCACGGCGCTATATATAACTCCCAAATATGATCAATAACAAGAGCGTCTAATATATTTAAACTAATCTTCAAAAACTATGCATATTAAACCTCAGGACAAAGTATCAAAGTTTCGACCATACTATCACACCTCAAAATCAAATTCGGATTTTGCAATCGAACTGTTTTCTAAATTGCCAAATACCTACTATCTTAATTTTAACACTTGCAAGAACTACAAGAAAATCTTAGCTTATGTCAAGCTAAGGAAATTTAAGTGTAATCTAAAGCGAATAAAGCACATAATATTTCTTACATTTTTACACTAGCTCCACAGCTGGCGAGTATACAGGGGGAGGGTCACGGGGGTCATGACCACCCCCAAAGTGCCACGTCACCTTCGCGACGAATTGAATGTGGTGCTTGACTGTAAAGTGAGTTTTAATAGTTAACAGGACGATTTTCGTATGGTACGAACACAATGTGTAGTTGTCGCCAGCGATTAATGCTGGTAGTGTAACGCAATTTTCCAATCTGCGGCGATAGTTAGCGCTGGGTTGGGCGTTAGTTTTTCTTCTGTTAAATAGTAATAGAGGAGTCTGGAGTGGGTATAATAGTCATTCGCTCATAGCTCCTCGTCTTTGAAACGTGTACGATTTTCTTAGAATTTTCTTGTGTTTTATATAGTGTCGAGAAGTCATCCATCATACCTATCACAGGATGGTAAATAATTTTTGAATAGGTATTATATATTTATTTTAGTGTTTGATTGTATAGAAAAAGGCACGTAATGCATACCAGCCCGGTTATTATGATGCTTTTATATTTTTGTTGCGCCGATTACTCCCAATTTGAAAGTGTTATTGTTTCTAAGAAATTGGTCAGCGATCATAAATTTTTGTTTACCTATCTGATTTTCCGAATAAAAATAAAATCGAGGACAGGACAACTTGGAGTGGAGCTCCCACAGAAGCATACAAACTAACTCAACGAATTTTGATTTAGGGTGCTTCCATTAGAACCCTAGTTCCATGCAATCATCAACGTATAGACACCTGTTGATTTTTCATAGCAGCACTGATTTAAGCGTGAGTTGTTCAAAATTTTTACGTTCGTAGACAAGCATTAAATTTTTCTTAAAAATATACTCACTTACAAATTGGTCCGTGGATTGATTCTGGAGGTTCACTCTTTCGGGCAAGGGAACAAATATTCAGTTTTCTTAGAGAAATTTAATTTTCTTTAAATTTTTCATGCACTACTTGTGGCCGCCCATGGTTCCTAAGAGTTTATATTGATTCAGGTGCATTGATTGGTCTTGGTCGCTAAAGATTTTATGAGTGTTGGCAATCATATATTTTGTTCTTAGAAATTTTGCTTAAAAATTTTTCTTTCGAACTTTTATACACTATTTATTGGTGGCTCAAAACCATCAATTGGATTGATTCGAGTGCCGCGCTAAAATTGATTCTTCAATTTTTCTTCAGAATTTTTACGGCAAAATTATAATAATAAAATCCATCCGCTTTCCTCTGTAGTTGGCGTTGCTTTAACCTAGTACTAAGGTCCGCGTTAAGCTAAAAGATATTGGCGAAAATTTATTCTGAATTTTAGCGAGAGCGGTACTAAGGTCAACGGACTAAATTTAGCTTTTGGGTTTTGATTAGAGATGGCACCACCAGTAAGTCTTCAAAAAATTTAGCTTGAATTTATCCGCCCGGACCGTTCTTTAGCGCGCTAAAAATATTTATTGTCAGAGCTCGGAGATTTGACAAATTTATTGACTGGATTTTTGTAGTTAAAGTAGTTTTGTACGTCTTTGCTGTAAGTATACGGATGAATTGGATTTCCTCTCGTGGCCGTATTTTCAATATCCTTGTTCATTTTTTTTTATTGTATACATTATTCATATTATTTGTATATTTTTCATATTTTCAAATAATTTTAACTACCTGTTTTTAGAAATATTATGATCGCGTGTTGTACTTTCGTGAAAAAATTTCAAAATTCTTCTTCCTTTTATTTTTAATATATCTTTTCTCCGAGTCTCTGCTGTCATATTTTAGTTGCTAAAGAACGGCCCGATATTGGAGACCCCTAAAATTTAGTTTTTTGCTTAGGCTTTTGCTTGTACTTTCGTATCAATTCAAGTAGTGTTCTTCAATTTAACTTCACGTTTTTTTTTTTTATTTGTAGGAAAAGGACAAACTTGCTATATTAGATGGATTTAGAAATAGTAGCGAAAGTGTAAAGCAGAAGACTGATACGATCATTCACAACTTTATTCAGAAGAAAGTAAGATCAGTTAAGTTTCCATCAGAAGTAATAGTCAGTAACATATTATCCACTCCTACTCCCATTCCTTTAAATGCGACTCAAGGTGCAAGCTCACTCTCAGTCAATTACTTCACCCGTGACAGAATCGCTTGCGTCAGCATCTATTTCTACAATCTCTGCACGAGAAGGCGTATCGTATCGTTATGAGTCCTTAATGTCCACCCTGAGATCGGCATTGATGTGGATAATATTATCGATAGGTTTTCCAAATCAAACCGGAAATTGGATTTTGTGATATAACGTAAATGGTATTAAAAAAAAATTTTTAAAAGCCGCTTGGAGCATTTTAGTTGTGACCCCCCTAGTCTGCAGGTATGGATACGCGCCTGCTCCACAGCCCACAAGACTCAAATATGTACCCAAAATTTTCTACGACATAATAGAATTTATGACAGATATTTACAAAAGCGCAAAATGAAGAGTAAACTCTGGAGTTGTACAATGATGAATACTATTAACATAAACTATTACTATTTCCATTAAATCATTAACGATGTTCTTGGAAATGGACAACAGCTCACGCAACTTATTCAATATCGAATGACTCCCCATTTGACCCATTTAAATTATGCAAAATAATCATCAGTTGAAGTCAAACAATAGCTTTATCAGCCATTCCAAGTATGGGAATCTAGTGTCGAGATGTCAATGTGAATGAAAGCTATGACATTAAAAGCCTTCCGATGACTTCCGATATAAAACTCCCGGTAGATAATAGAAGAATAGCAATGATAATGAACTTGCATTTCAAAATTAATTTATTAGGAGGCACGAAAAAATTAAAACAAAAAAGTATTGTCAAGTTGTCAAGCGGAAGTGTTGAAATTATTTTTTTATATACAAAAAAAAAGCAACAAAATGAAATATAAAGGAATTAAATATAGTAGTAGTAGTAGTACAATATTATATAGTATATGTAGTATACCACTTAATCGAAAACCTAAAGTATTCAGTTGAGTTTTCACTGAGCAGCATTAGTTTTGTTGTTTTGAGGAATTGTTAATATTATTGAAAATTTAGACTTTGGTTAAGAGCGGGGTTAGTTAGAAGTTGGCATTTCTCCTCTGATGAAGTGTGCAGTCTTTGTGAAGAGAACAAATTTGCTGCTATTGGATTTGGTGTTTCTACCGATAATTGTATTCTGCCAGATCATTGTTTCTTCTGGCAATATTTAAGAGTTAATTTAATTCTTCTGCCAGTGAAGACTTTACGTTAGTGTATTTGGTGTTGCTACCAATAGCCGGCACGTTCACCTCACAACTGTAATTGGTGTTTCTGCTAATGTAACACACATGCTCTTCAAAATTGGCGCCTATCTATTATTTATTTTATTTTAATTTATTTATTCATGGAAACCCAAAGGGCACAAAATGATCATTTGTTTCCTACATTTCAGGTCAGATTGGTGCACGCTAGGAATAAGCGACGTAAGTATTGTGTCACTATTCTAATGTTGGGGAATACACGCATTTGACTGTTTATAAAGTTTATTTAAATCTTTTTTTCCTTTTTTACATTTAAAGTTGGATTTCTTTTTACTTAACATATCTATTTTTTACGGCAAAATCCATAAGAAAAATAACGTCAAGTACTCACGTTTGAGTATGTTGGAATACATCGAGCATAAGAACACTTCTCATAGATAACAGATTTTCAAATAGAAATGTATCTTTTTATGCTTCTCGTAAGCCAACAAAATACCACTTTAATGAAATTTTACGCTTTCCGAATTGTTTCGCTCATGATAGAATAAACTTTGCTCCCTTCTTGAAGAACAAATCTCAAAATAGGTCTAGAATCACGAAAGCATTTTCCTTTTCCTCCTATTTCTCAAGTATGGTATAGGAGACCTGTTGCTTTGTGTGCCTTTTGAAGCACAATCAACGTCAGAAACGTGCCTTTGAGATATAAGATACCCTCCTTAAAAAGATTCGATGATTGATTACATCCTAAGGCATTTTGTTGGTATTTTTTAGGCAAGAGCAAAATCTGGAGAATATTACTGCTGCTACTCATTATCTTAATTCTTGTTGAGTGTGATCTCTTTAAGTTTGTTCTCGGTATAAGTTTCGCTAATTTATTTCAACTTTTTAAAAAAACGAGATAATAGTAATTTTAAAAATTTTACAGCGGCATATATAGGGGAAAATTTTTTCTCACTTGTAAGTATGTTTTAATTGGGATGTAAGATCGGTCTATTAAGAGGAAACTATTAATTTCTCAATGAATGGTGCACATATATAGGTGTAATATTTTGTTATAGAGTTTCATAAGCATCGTTTAGAACCGAAGTTACTGTCCCACCAAGTAAGCTCGTTTTTAGCCTCTCAACTTACCTTGCTTCATTACGAAAACGAGTTTCACACACTTCACCTGTTTTCGACTTTTTTTGCGAAGTGGAATCTGAGAAATAGAATATGGGATACTTTTTGATATATGCATACTTAACTAGTAATTTATAATATCCAGCTGATCTGCAACTTATGAATTGTCAACAAATTTGTGTCCTAGCTTGTAAACAAAATTAGGCTTTTTGGAACCATATTCAAATGTACTAACTAAAGAGGGAAAATTAATTGCCGTTGCAAGAAATCTTTAAGTTATTTTTAACTTCTCATCCACAAGTCTGATTTATGTATCCTGGCGATTTTCTCTTTCAAAGCTGCTTTCAAATTCTTTGCCACAACATTAATGGCCATATACATATTTACGCCTTTGTTTGAAACCATAATCTTGAAACAAATCTGCTGACATTTCGTAAGTTCCACACTAGCTGATATTATAAATGACTACTTAAGTGTACCAACTGCCAGTTGCAAAAAAAAAAAATACTAAACTTTACTATTTCTAAGGTTCTACTTCGCAGAAAAACTTTTAAGTGTGTGGAACTAGTCTCTGTACTCGCGCAAGTAGACTGCATGGGATGCCAAGAAGAGATGAGGGACTAAAAACGAGGTTATTTGGGACAGTAACTTCGCTAAATATCATGAATCTTCTCCCTATATACTAAACCAGCAATAAATAAATACTTTTCCTTGTCATCATCACCGTGTATATGACATTTTATTATAAAATTTTTAATATATTGATTTTAAATCAATTTTTTCATTTGCTCTACCCATATACCTACTGAACAGGACATTATGCACAAGTCTCAGAGTTTGATTTGAAACCAGAGTTTGAATTCGGAAAAAATATATGAAATCAATTGTAAAATCCGTACTAAACTAATTGTGATTCATTTTTTATTAAATCATTATGACAGTCATTGATATGCTCATTTAAGAATTCATCATGACACTCATTGATATATTCGTTTATAAGCTCATTGACATGCTCATTAATAACTTTAATTAGGTCGTTCATCTGATTACTCATGAGGAGCTCATTGATTAATTTGTCTACCATGTCAGTTACTTATATAAGCATACACATACACATATGTTTAACATTATCATGACATTTCCTACCAATAAAAAATAATGGTTTTCACTTTTTGAGCACCACAGTAAATTATACATTGTATGTATAATCTAATATTATATTTTTGTTTATTATTGCTGTATAAATAAACCTACTTAGCAACAACACATTTTGTTATAAAAACGGCAAACTGGTTGGAAACAATTGTCAAGTTTATGAGGAAATGAACTGGTACATTAAGGAGGAAATGAAATGGTACATTAAGATCGATTTGTCAATTTTCAGCTGTAAATTTATGTGCGCGTTTACCAAAACTCACAATGTAGACGTTAATTATAATTTTTATGCTGTTATATACAATTAATTTTTAAATATCGCAATTTTTATAAATCTCCGGCCACTTTTGAGGTTATGAAATGGATTTTTGGCCCAAAACTTATGCGTTAGTACCAGACTGGTCATTAAGTGATCGACTTTGGTTCGTACCCAACTCAAGCTCAAATAGAACAAGTTCAATTTATATTTTACTGTCCCAGGTTCACTCAATTCAATAAGGTCAAATTAGACTGGATAAGTTTGTTTGAATTTTGTAAGCTAACTCTTTATAGATTGTTTTAGAGAATATTGTAGCCAAGAAAAATTTGTTTTCTTTGATTCTGAAAATTTGTATTAATTTGTATTAAAATATTTCAAGATTCGTGTAATATTTTGTTCTATAAAATGTGAGAAAAAGTAAATACCCTAATTACATATTACAAATTTTTTAGGTACAAATACATAATTGCCACTCACCTAAATATGCTTGTTGTGGCTCAGCCATTTGTATAAGAGCTGAATCCTTTTTATTGTACAATATTTTCACACGTTGGACGTCGCCATATACCCCTGTGAAAAATAAATTAAAATATTCATTAAAAATATGCAAAATACAAATTTTTATTTAATATATGTACAAAACAACATTCTACTTTAATTGTGAACTGTTATAACACAAATAGACCAAGTAACTTTCTTTTTTCTTTTTCATAAATAAAAACAAATTTTACAATGAATGTGAGTAAGATTCTAAGCGTTCGAAAATAAAAAGGCGGATACAGTTTTAACAAAAGGATACTACAAAATAAAATGTCTCAGTTAAGAGCTTGGTATTAAATACATACACATACTAAAGGATACCAAACAAAACAAGGTGAAATGAAGAGTTTTAGATTAATGTATTTTTTTATATCTTTCGTTATTTCATAATTACGTCCATGCTGTTCTAATCTGAGCGCCAGCAAAGTTATGGACGCAACCTCTTCAGTGAATTTTAGTATTTGGGGTAAAAATTGACTTTGAAATTGGGAAATTTTAAAAACTGCACATTTTTGAATTTCGTAAGCTTTTCAGCTCTTGCAGTGATATATTAGTCAGATTTCCATTTTGAAGTTGCAAAGATGCAACTTTATTTTCATAAATCTTACTGTAGTTTCTTATTTGGGATAGCTTAGTAATAAACATTTTTTTAATTGTTAATATGAAATTTAACATATATTTGTCTGGACGACCGCCAGTTTTAGTAACTATGGACTTGAGATAGTAGGTGTACTTCAGCTTTTTGTTATTTTAGTCTAATTTGATTCGCATTTTTAATTTTGCAGGAATTGATCTAAAGATCAAGACAGACGATAAGTTGTAGATAGATAGATAAGTTTAGATCATAACATTCTAATATCGTTACCAAAGGGAATAAATTTACGACTAACAAAGGCTTAACCGGATTATGGTGCCTAATCTAGAATATCTTTGGGCTTTTAATTGAGTTCACCAAGTAACATTTTCCTAAGTATACATATGTCATTTTTACTTTATGTCTAGGTCACAATTCATCATCTATCTTGACGTTAATTAAGATCAGTTCGACCGATTTCAAAGAGATTTCGAAAACTAACTTCTAAACTTATTATTCACGCTATCGGCCAGTCTATTTGGGAAAACTCAAAGCTACCAGATCATTATCTAGTAGGTCGAAACGCGAAAAGGAAGATTTACATTATGAATTTGTTCCAGATATTGTGAGGGAGTTAGTTTATTAAAATTTAAATGTTAACAAAGCATTACTGCAATTCCTCACCCGTACACTCCCACTATATTTAAGGCAAAAATCGTAAACTCTCATATAGTCAAATTATCAAAATCGAATTCCTATCTATTTCCAAATTATCTGAAATAAGTTTCGAAAAAGACCACTGCAACGAATTTTTGAATGCGCTGCTTCCTGTTACTAGACGAGACACAACCTCCGTAATAACTTGAATCCTTTCCATAAAAAAATATTTAAGAACTTTCATTTCTTTCCTTCTCTTGTCACTTATAAATAAATCATCGTATCTTCGTTCATAATATCTGCAAAAATGCATGTCATCATAATGTAAATAATCCTTAAGGCTTATAGTTCAATAAATATTTTTTTACTTGTTTGTGAAACAAAATAAGTATTTGAGTTTATGTTTTATGAAAATGAAGTTTCATCAAGTGGAAACCAAAAAATCTGTTTTATTGCGCTACCATACTTTATATGTGGGGTATTTAAAATAATTTTTTCTTTATACTTCTGGAATGATTTTCTTTCACGTTAAGAATTTAATTCCCACTGAAGTCCAATTAATTGGCAAGTCACCACAGCCGATAATTTTCTGAATCGATGTAAAGCTCAGATCAAAACGCGGGCCGAGGATTTTGCCAACCGAAATAGAATTCGATTCAATGCAAGTGTTCTACGAGATTAGCTGGGAGGTCATTTGAACATTATTTTTTGACTCAAGATTTCTACGGATAACTCATTCAATTCTAGTTTCACTTTTTACGAAGATCACGTGATTAAGTACAAAATTCAGCCCGTCCTCGTCATTTATGTAGCATATTGGAATTTGCGATTATATATTTATTGTAAATTGGAATGCTGTTATTTATTTACCATTGTCTCTGGGAGGATTAGTTTCAGTTTTTATATATAGAGACCCAATAGCTACTACAATGTTATTTCTGTTAATCCAACACCTCCCTAATGAGTTAATAACTTTCCTAAAAAGTGAAAACATGAACTGGACTTAATATGGTAGGGACGTATAGTTCTAGTAGATCATATTACTTACAAACTGCCTCTCCGGGGCGCCAACACCTTTTTATAATAATACATTGGTAATAATAATATTCCTGTAGTAATATCAAGGCGAAATATATATATATTTTTTTTTTTTTGATTCCGAACCACTGAATGAATTAATTTTTTGAGCAGAATATACCAAACATTGGTGTCGAATCCAGCTCCGAAACTATAAAAACATAAAACGAAGAGTTATATAGTAGACCAAGATTGTTTCTCCAGTTTAGCCGCTGGTTGCAATTCGATAGTACAGTGTTACGATCGACTCTCGAGTTTTGTGAATCCTCTTCGTTATTGGCTCCCTTCAAATTCCAAGGTATTCTCCCTCGTTCTTTCAAGATAGAAAAAAACAATGATTTTCTACTCAGAGTTGTTAAGCTTCTTCAAAAACTGACTGTTGACGTTTACATAGAGATAATCATTACTCTAAATTTCTAGTTACGTAAAAGCATCGCTTTGGAGTTTTTATTTAACGATGGTCGATGATAGTCTGAAACAACTGTCAACTGAGGCAACAGATGTGGGCTGATTTTAAACTATAATTTCCATTACTTGATTCTTGGCGGAACAAGAAACTTATTAATTAATCAGTACTATGAACCGGTTAGATCCAAGCGAACTATTTTTAAGAGATTACGGCTCGAAACTTTGCCAAAACATGACTGGAAATTAAAACGAAACTGTGTTCTAGTAAATCTATTAAAGTAGGTATATGAGATGTTATCCTAAATAAAATTGATGTTTTGATCTGCCATATTATTGCAGTATTAAGAATGTTTCAAATAACATTAGTTTCAAAGATTAAGGACTCTTCCAAATTCATTTCACTTTTAATAGATTTATCAACATGATGTACTGATGGAGAAATTCATATTTTTATTGACATTATTTTAATTTGAAAAGTAATAACACAAAAAATCAACCAACTATTATTGGTTGAGTAAACATAGATAATTAATTAGTCTATGGATTTATGGGTTTCACACAATATCGTCACGATTATAGATTATTACACTCGTTGATACTGAGCATCTCGAAACGACTATAAGACCTACAGGGTGGTACAGAAATCTGTTTCATTCTGTACTTTGAAATTATTACTAGCACGTAGGGAACCCTTTGATCTTCATAAAAACGAATAATTAGCTCGCTGCCTCCCCACTTTAAATTTACCTACTTTTAAGTTCAAGACCTTGGAAGATTTTTTAATTTTACCACTTTTTTTTACAGAAAATTCAGCAAGTCCAAAGCGTTTTGTCCGTCAGCAAGATGTTGTAAAAGTAGCACAAACGTGAAAATCCGAGTCTCTTTTTCCTTGGTCATTTATGTAGTATGTAGATTTTATGGACTATTGAAAGTTAATATTTCAAAATTATTTACAAAATTTTTGGAATTAACGGTTTAAGTGTTATGCTGCATTCACAATGCAGAGTGAAGCAGAGTGGAGCAGGGTGAGCATGAGTCCAGAGGCTTCTGATTCTTCTGGGATTCTGATAAAATGAAAACGACAAATGACAATGATATCGGAACTTTTCTTCGAAAATGCGATTCTTATATTACGACCTCATCCATAAAAAGTGACATTTAGCGTTAAGATGCGACTTCGTTTCGAAAGGCCGATTCCTAAAAATCTGGGTGACATGACAAATGATGTTTTGACAATTATTGCAGCCGTGGTCACTTAACCCTTGCCCCGGTGTGACTTTTGTCATATTCCAATACAAAAATTACAAACGATACCGCCGCTTAGTAAGTATAAAAATAGTAACCATACATATGTATAAGTTTGCCAAATTTCTGGAAAAATCTAAAACAAAGCATATGCAACTAATTTTATTCCATACTTATTTTATTTTATGTATATACTTCTGTTTAATGTGGTTCCGATCTTCTTCGGAAATTGGAATTTTTTTAAAATCATGTGCGATTACGTTGAAATAACCCCACAAACTTCTACTCATCTAAAAACTGAAGTCTGTGACATGGCTAACAAAAAATCTTGTCCAACTGGCCGTTCATAAGACCTTAGTAGATATTAAATAATTTTTTACAAAATTTGCATACACCTTCGCCTATAAATTTTCTCCATTCCACACTCGATACATCGTACTAAAAACTGTTTTTTCGTGTATAGTCCAATTTAAAGCAGAGGGTTTGACTCGAAAGATACTCGAATGTTTTATTACATATGTATATGCGTGTACTCAATTTGTGTGCATATATGTAGATCATATGGAATTGATAATTTTCTTTGCTGTCTCAAGCGTGTATCAACCATGTACCAACTACGTGTACCATGGGTTGAGACACGCTCGATACAAAAACCGGTTTTTACGTCGTATCTAGTCTCGAGTGTGTATCATCGTGTGTCAGGGGACTTACTGTCTTTTCAGGAATATATTCAATTACCCCGCAATTGCCAAATTTTCAAAATACATGTCATGTCACCCAACATCAGAATTGGAAATTATGGTATAGTGACATTTTCCTTCCTTTGAAATCATTTTGTCATTTTAATTTTATCAGAATCCAGCCCCAGAACAAAGGTGCTCACAATGCAGCGAAGAGTAAAATTCGAACTTTGGAATTACCATAACAGCCCCAAATCAAAAACAAGCAAACAACTGTCGTTGTCAAAACAATAAATTCGTACACCTGTTGGCACGATCAGTTTGCTTCGAGATCAGCTAATAATTAATGTAATTTTATTGGTTTTTAAGTCATGAAGTTTGAAGAAAATAACATTAAAATATGTAGTTATGATAAAGAGAAGTATGGAGCCTTTTCCACGCCATCTACATGTAGTTAAAAAATCCAGTTTGTAAGCTTTCGGAAATGACAGCGTAAAAATGGTATAGAGCCTATTTTCATGCAGCTCCACTCTGCGCTACTCTGAGCAAAACAGAGATGGCCATATGCATTACTGCGTGCGAAAAACAAAAAAAGTCTTGATGGCTCTGAGTTGTTCTCAGACACCATCTCAATTGTTGGCAGACTGCAAGAAGTCTTCGAGTATAAAGTGCATCTACAACACGGTATTTATACAGTGGATATCTCTGAACACACACGGGAATCATGGGAAATGAGAAGGCGAACTCGTTATCAAGCTACGGCTCTAGTTCTTCCTTTTTCGGACAAGAATCTGCTGTTGGCGTTGCCACCTTAATGATAGTGTATCTCATTAAAGCCGATGTTCATACGAAGCATCAGGAGCGATGGTCAAACCCGAACACTAGGAGGTGTACGAAAAAAAAGGAAGTTCACTGATTTTGTATTAGGGCTCGGAAGAAAACAATGCAGAAATGTCGTTAGTGTCATGTCTGGTAAATCGCTTATCTAATAAAGATGGGAGTTTTTGACAGCCCTGAGTCTCTATCCGGCCTGGAAAGAGAGCTTGAGACGTACATTAATTTTTAGCTATTTTCGAATCAATTGATGGTGCAGCTAGCTGTCCTTTTCCGAATTTCTTATTTTGACAATGACAGTTGTTTGCTTGTTTCTCGTTCTGTCGTTGTTATGGAGTTTTGAAAAGTTCGAATTTCACAGTGCGCTTCATTGTGAACACCATCGTTCTGGACTCAAAGTTCACCCTGCTCCACTCCGCTCCACTCTAGAGCTGTAAGTATCTGGATAAATCATTATCCGGAACAATTAGGATCTGATTCCACAAACCCGGGTAGTTCGGATAGTTCGGATCCGGATTTCAGGAATTCGATATTTTGCAGGTCCGGGTATCCGGATTTTTGGATATTAGCAAATCCGGATGCAATTTTCAGCTCTGCTCTATTCTGCATTGTAAATTCGGCATAATTCTCTTTTCGCTTTTAAAGAAATCAGTGCAAGAACGTATATTTTCTTAACGTTGTACATATACACACATATACGGTACTTTTTACTTTTCACGTATATTAAATATGTAAGCAAAGAAGGACACAACAGAGTAGGTAAATTAATTAATGTCCATAATAGGCGAATACAACAAATCAATATTAGTGTAATAACTGCATCGATACAATTTTCGAAGTGGTTATAACATTATTGAAAGTACATAACATATTCTTCTTTCGCAGTTGCATCCAAAATCACTTTCAAATCCCTTTGCATTTTCGGTATCATATCAAAATGCTTCCTTTTACCATTGACTTTAGTTTTGTGAATAGCCAGAGCTTGTAGGGCACTAAATCAGCTGACTACGGTATACTTGGCTGACCTAAGCGATTTCTTTTATGGTCAAGAAACCATATGCAATTTCAACTTCATTCTGCTCGCATAGAGCTCAGCGAATCTTGGATCAGAAACGATTGAAAATGATATTAGTATCACAGTGAGTACTAAAAATGCCTTCAATCAAGCTAAATACATATATTCAAAAATTTATATTTATAAAACCATATAAGAATAGGTACTATTCATAAGGACTTGAAGAATACAAAAGATATTCCGCCTACATTACCAAGGGCTATCTATTAAATAAGTGAATGTCGTTGTTCGGGCACGCATCGAAAGTTTGTCTTTTGGTCAATGTTTCAGAACATGTATTGCCTGAGGGACACTTCGAAGAACTGATTGTAAAACAAAATTCAATTCTCGCAGATGAAAAGGCAAAGTTATTACCCTTTACAAAATCATAAATATTTATTAGTTTCCGATCGTAAAAAGTTAATATCAATAACACTATGGTATCTGTATATCAACCTCATTCGGCACTTGACTCGATACTCTCATTCGAATATCTCTCCGATAGTCGGCATTACGTGGGCATCATACCCTTAGAATATGTACTACAGGTATATATACTTTTATAGGTATGTATGTTGGTATAACTGGAACACAGTACTACAGGCAAGGTGTTTTTGATCCAACAAATCCAAGTAGAATTGAGTCATAACATATATAGCCAGGTGCGGACCGGCACGATTAGTCTTACATCTATATGCATTATATCTATGAGTAGGTAGGTATATAGCATAACAATTCAGAATTCACAGTCAATTTGATATTTACATACTCAGCATGTTAGATTTACATGATGGCTCCTTAGGGACTACTTTGAATCGATATGTGCCACATACAATCTGGAATATAATCTTAAGATGCCTCATCCACTACTTCTTTTTGTGCACCAATGAGAGCTTTTAGTCATCCTGCTCTTTTCGCTACTTTCTATTTCTAGCTTTATTGGACCCTTATTCAAATGAATTATTGATCATAAATACTTTTATGTAGCGCGGTAATAGGGAATTTTGTAAAATTTCTAGTCCTTAGAAATTTTCGAATCTCTCTTCTCTATATATGTACTAACTTTCACGTTTTATCGTGTTAAAGTTACTTTCATGGACCCTTAAGTTATCCGATACCCTCTGGAATATGCTCTTTACAAGCTTTCAATTAGAGCAAAATCAATTTTGTCTTCCATAGTTCAATGCTCGTTTCTGGAGAAATTGCTGCAATATTTGCTTAATTTTCTCACATTTAATTAACATCAATGGGTAAGAATACTATGATCGATCACATACATTTGATATTGTGATACATTCAAGGCAATTGCAGTATGGATATTTAAATTAAGAAAATAATTAATTTTATAATATTCGTACCTTTTCATAATGTAAAGATAGCAAGAAAGCTCAGGGGATACAATATGATGAATAACAGAACCAGGCGCATATACAGGGAGAGGGTCACGGGGGTCATGACCCCCCCCCCAAGCGTCACCCTACCTTTACGGTGAATTGAAGTGTGAAATATAATGTGGCGCTGGACTGTAGAGCGAGTTGTAAAAGTTTAACAAGACGATTTTCGTATGGTACGGAGACAATGTGTAGCTTTACCTTTAGCGCTGCTGCGTCAAAAGAGAAAATCTACGGCGACACGACTAGCCCTAGGCAGGGCGTTTGTTTCTTGTTTGTCTTCTTATGAGTAGTAATAGTGCGTATAGGCTGAAATACAATGAATGCGACACGCAATTATCGACTATAAAATAATTTCCGAATACATGCTGCGACATTAGGGCAAAGCAAATGATGCGACGCGAAAAAGTCGTCGACAAAAAGTAGAGTAAGATTTCGTGTCGCAGTGCGTCATTTGAGTTTGACAGTTCGTATAGTTGGTAAATCTTGTACCTTACATTTAAATTTGGCATTGCTGCGTATAAACTTTATATGCAACTAGACTTGGTCTTAAAATAAATTTATGTAAAAAAAATTTCCGCACACATCACAAAACGCTAAACTCAACTTAACTCTCTAGAAATGACAACGACAATGTCGCATTCATTGTATTACGTTTGCGACAAACAACGACGCCAGATGGCATCGACAATTTCGTGTCGCATTCATTGTATTTAATCCTTATAATAGTCATTCGCTCGTAGCTCATTGTTTGTCTTTGAAACGTGTATGAATTTTTTTGTCGTCTATCATTGAACCAGTTTAGACAGGAGAGTATGCTGCACGCACGAAATCTGTAGGTAGGATGTTGCTTCATTCCTACCCCGAACCATCAATTTACCAACAAGTTTTCGTGAGGCAGAAGCTGCATACTGACCCGTCCAAACAGGGTCATACCTATCACAAGATGGTTAGTAATTTTGGAATAGATATTTATTTTAGTGTTTGATTGTTTAGAAAAAAGGCATGTGATGCTTAGCAATCCGGTTATTATGATGCTTTTATATTTTAGTTGCGCCGATTACTCGTATAGATGAAAGTCAAACAATTTCTAGTTTTAAAAGTGTTATTCTTCTAAGAAATTGGTCAGAGATCGCAAATTTTTTTTTACCTATCTGATTTTCCAGCATAAAATCAATGACAGGACAACTTGGGTGGGGACTTCGCAGCAGGAGCAAGCAAATTTTTGTTTTAAGGTTCTTTCAGTAGAAGCCTAGTTCCTTGCAATCAACGTATAGCCACCCGTTGATTCAAGCATGAGTTTTTCAAAAATTTCATGATCATAGGGAAGCATAGTATAAATTTACTTGCAAATTGTTCTTAAAAATTTTTAATAAATAACTATTCACCGACAATGATCCAAACGAATTGGTGTATTGATTCTGGTGATTCACTTTTTCGGCCACAAGGGCAAGCATTCAGTTTTCTTTGAAAGATTTGACAATCTTTTTTTTTTTAGATTTTCCATGTACTATTGATGACCGACAATGGTTCCAAAGAGGTATATTGATTCAGGTGCCTTGGCTGGTCTGCATAGCCGCATTTAGCCCCCTAACAGAAATTCTTTCTAAAATACTTTGGGTTATCAACAGGACTAGTTAATAAGCGTAAAGTATGTTAAGACCTATCGCGCACTGGAGACTTTTTGTCACGAAACTGTTTTGTCACCACCGTCAATTCCATTAGGCTCTAATGTTAATGCGCGCATGAAGTGGCGTGAACTTTTGGCTCCTCCAGCTAGCAGCTTTTGATTGACGAAACTCGCGTCTTCACGTTTATATGAATGTGCATGCACTGGTAACATCTTTGTCGCTGCTTGACTGCTATTGTGTTGGGGGACGCTACAGAGCTAAGAAAAAACTTACATATATATTTCTTTTTAAATGTCTGCTGCAACTATAGTGTAAGTGGAAGATATAAATAATGAATCATTAATACAAAAAGTACAAATGAGACCACCCTTATACAATAAAAAAAAAATTTTTTTTAAGGAATACTCTGATAGCAGTTTGAAGATAAAAATGTGGGGAGAAGTGAAAGTGTTTATTGACCTTAGAGTTACCAACAAATTTCTCTTTGCGTTCAATTGATGATCGCATCATAATGGTACTTTAATATAGCAGGCCTCAAGATCTGTAGTAAATCAATGATATAAAAAAAAACAAATAACTTGAGTTTGGCCACTGAAAGTATACATGAACAAATGTCGGAAATTTAAAATATACTGGAGCTGTAAATACAGTCACTATACGTTAGTTTGTATGAACGTTTTTTGCCATGTATAGAAGTTCGAATAAATCCCATTGTATAGTTTTAGTAGCCAAATTCTAACAGTTAAACGGCTGTCTTACTGCTTGAAGGATTTGTCGTCGATTGGTATACTATCGCAGTGGCTAGGGGGCCCCATGGTTCGCGGAGTCTGAGACCGGGTCCAGCGGGCGTAAAGATGGAACTGCTCATATGGGTCGCTCAAGATATTTATGAGCGTTGGCAAGTCATACATTTTACAAAATTTTAAAGCGCCTCTTTCCGACCCTCACTCCCAGTTGTGACCGCCCCCAGACTGCAGGTCTGGATTTGTGAAAGAGTAAGCAATGGAAGGGAATTATTTTATGTAAGCTTTGATTCACTTTTCTTAAGTCATTAGCATTTATTCAGAGGTAGGATATTTTTACTAGTTACTAATCTATCTCTGTTTATATTTTATTTCTGCACAAATTTTATTTTATTTATTTAAGCAGATAAGCAAAAATTTACGAGTTTAGAAGAATCATTGGTGATACTGTCTTAAATGTCATCTTTATCTGTGAAATCACATGTAAATGATCGGTTAATAGAATTTGCAGAAATTCAGAGTCTTTAGAAATTATGGATTGGGCCGTGTAGGTAGAGTGGTTATGATATATGTAACAGTATTTCTAAAGTCTCGCTACATCTGATGCTGGTGCCTCATTCCACAGAAAATTTACCAAGGTTGTGTAAATTTGTGAATGTGCTCTCCGATTTTGATGAAAGTTCACAGGAAGGTTGGTTATATTGTTAATAGAACTCTTCTGAAATAATTTTTGTTTTGATCTAGGTGCTTAATTATAACGGAGATACGATATTTTGAAATTGGAAAAATTGCTTAGTAGGCGTAAATTCAAAAATTTATATCTAGATTGTACGCAGCAAACCCACTAACACAAACATGTATAACAGTGACTGCTTGATTCTCTATTTCATTTGGGTCAACTTTTGTTAGCAGCGGTGTGACAATAATCTTAATTTCAAGTTTTATTTTCGCTTTAAACTTCATATTTCAAGTTCAACAAATTCGAAATTATTGCTTCCGTTGGAATCCTATCTTCTATAACATCAAATATTCCTTAAACTCGATTTTTAAGGAAATAAAATTAAGCAGGTTTTTGTTGCGGAACCCTAAAAATAGGTATGGGGGACAGAGAAAAGATTACAAATGTTGTATTGCCATCTATTTCTATTCAGTTGGAGAATCCAGTGGATTGAAACTGGACTATTGTGGATTTTGTATAGAAGTTATTATTTGCAGTTCAGCAGAATAAAGTAGTTAAACCAAAAAGAGACAATTATAGAAAAGTGATCCCATGATAATGTAAGCAATTTCAGTAGTGTCAGCGTCCTATGTTATACATGTCAGTGAGCAAACTCATAAAACACAGGTTATTTATTTAAGGATGCTTTGAAATTATTGAGAAAAATTAATGGAGGTATTTTTTCTGAAAATTATACTTGATTATTTTAAAATGCGCAGTCTAGATTTTTTTTCATTTTTTTTTTATTAATCCTTAATGCGTTTTGAGAAAACCGGAATGCTGAAAATGGAACTGATTTAAGTTGGAATGGAGTTACTTTGTAAAGAAAAATGTAGTTCTAAGTTGTTCGAACTGTTCCTGCTATCGAGAAAGCTAAAAAGCGTTATTATTCGTCCATTCTAAGTATTAAGCTCCCTAAGAAAATCTTGTGGAATAAAGAAATAAAATGGACTTATCGCTTCGAAAGTGAGATCTTGTTCGACTGATCCTCAAGCAATTAATTATGAATTAATTATGATGTTCTGTGGTGTGCTTCAAGGATTGATCATAACTAACAAAACTGAAGTTTGATATCTGTGTTTAACGCATTTCTTAAATGATTTTACATGTATGTATGTCAATGTGATTTAGAAAATTTTCGTAGTTTGGTCCTAATTTAATACTCCACATAGGTTGATTAGTCTTATGACTTAATTATGTAGTAAATGCTCAAATAAATTTATTTTGAACTTATCTGCAGATATAAAAGTAAGATCGTTTTGTGAGATGACATTGACTTCTATCTGGATAAAGAGAAAAATATAGTTTAGAAGCGATTACCATTTCCTGGTCGATTAAAGCTGATTGAATCTGCAAGCATTTTGTTTGTACTTTGTATTATTTTCCACAATTTTAATGCTATTGATTTGAAACCTTAGGAAAAATATTAGAAACTCTTCAGTTTAAATGGATTAGATTTTTGAATAAGGTGGTGAGTTTACCGCATTTTGTTTTTGTAGACTTTGAAATTCATGTGACGACATAGCGAAACTGTTAAGTGGTGGAATATATTCATTTCTGCTAAATTCATCGTCAGAAGTATCCTATCACGTCCATTTTTAGCGAGAAAATGGATTTGAAAAAGTAGCCAATATATACTTGCGTAGACATATTTTTATTTTTAATTTTCTTTAAGATTAAAAAGGAAAATTTAAAGTTTTCATTACCCTCAGTTGATGTTTATATTTCGAGCCCCAAATTAGCTACTAAATACCCTAGAGTAAAACTTTTCTTAGTTCAACGAAAATAAAATCACCGTGAGTCATAGGACTTTTTTTTCACAGCAAATGTATCTCTTATTATTTTAAAACAACCGGAGATTTGTTATTTGGGAGATATAAACACCTTTTTATTTTTAAGTTATTTAAAAACTGTTTTATATGAAATATAGTTAGCTTAACCTTGCAAGCTATTTTTGTAATTAAAGGAAAAAATTACTCAAATCCTTGTTTTATTAATCCTACAACCATTAATAGCCTTTCTAAATTTTTGGGAGAGATTTTAAAGGAAAATTATTGGAAAAGTTTTACTTTTCTTATAGTCCGAGAGCTAGCAACGTCACGAAAAAAAGAACTTTGTTTGGTTAATTTTTTGCTATCTCCCCTCTTTCACCAACTCAATAGGGATCCGTCCGATCTGGCTGGTGAGAGGGGTTGCGTTTACCTGTGCGTACGTACTACAGGTAAAAAAAAAACAGTTTTAAAAATGATTTTAATTGGATTTTTGGTTTTTTCATCTGTTTTCATAAACATCGAACAATACAAATTTCATATTCTCAGACAATTTCTTCGTTGCTATATACCACAGACGTTTTGTTTAAAAAAAAAAAAAAAAAAAAAAAACAGCGAGATAGTTTAATTATCGAACCACATGAAATCAATTTTCCAGGCGATAATTCGGGTGATTATCAATAATCAGATCGATTCGATTGTGATACGGAATGGGCCATCCCACACGAGTATTCTTGATCCAGTATGCAAGCCGGTTTTCTACGGAGGAGGCAAAAGAAGCAACGAAATATCTCACCAAAATGTACAGATATTACTTTACTTCTATGAAAATAAATTATATCTAAACTGAAAGCAACTCGCATCATAATTTCACTGCTGAACTGAAAAATGTTCAGTTCAAGGAAGCATTAGTTACATTTTTCATCAACTACTGGTCGACTGATGATATGGCGTCTTATATTGATGATAAAATAATTCACTTAAGTTTCAACGAATGCTTTTCTTATCGGGTTGAAAATAATAAAGTCATTAAAGCAACGGAAGAGCCATTATCATGAAGAAGCAGATTCTAGGATTATCGCTGAAGTTGTAATAAGAGATCAGATTCTGATATTCTCATTATACTCCTTAGTAACATAAAACTTTGGATCAACATGGGTGTGGGTAATCATGAACGCTCCGTATCCAGAGCTTTACCAGGCTTCCACGTCATGACAGGTTCTGATTACACTCCAGCTTTTTTTCTCAAAGGGAAATTAAGGCCCTTCAAATTACTAAAAGAATCGGAAGATTATCATCTTGCATTCCAAAATATTTCCACCGATGACCAAGAATCAATGTTTGTCATATATATGGAGTTCGGCAGATTTACAACGTCAACGATGTCAAATTTCATTTATTTTCAAAAAAATTCAGTGAAAGTTTTGGAAAAAATTCAGAAATTTCGATCCATGAAACTTACTACCGTGCAGGCTGAATTATGAGAGCCTTTTTTGAGAGTCTAGTACGTGACCACATTTTGGAGAAATGATGCTGATTCTAAATCTCCTACATCTACATAAGAATGTATTCAGAATAACAATTGTAATTTTTTATACTCCAAATAATTGCTTTTATTAATTTTCCCAAAGAAATCTATCCAAGTTCCATTTCAATAGCGGAGGTGGTAATAGTGGATTTTTCTTCCAGTATTTTATCAAGAATATCCTCAAATCGGAAACTTTGCCCAGAAGCTTTTCTGTAGCTCCTGAAATTCTCTACAAAAAAGAATAGCACAAAATTGTACTATCTCGCTGAGTTCATGAAATATTCTCAAAACATCATCATGAGAAGTAAACCCCACTTTACCATTCTTAAATCGGTTCGGTTCCTAATGAGCAGCCGAATTATCGCCTGGAAAATTAATTTCATGTGGTTCGATAATTAAACTAGCTCGTATAAAAATTACAGCCGTAATAAAATAATTTAGTTTTTTTTTCGAAAAAAAAAACTTCTGGCACGGTAATAGCAACGAGGAAATTGTCTGCGAATAGTGAATTTATATTGGTCGATGTTTATTAAAACAGATGAAAAAAACAAAAATCGAGCTAAAATCATTTTGAAAACTGCTGTTTTTTACCTGTGGAACGGATGGGCCGAATGACTACTGAGCTACTGCAACGAAAGGCATATAAAAAACTAGCCGAACTAAAGTAATTTCTCGAAAACCTTGCTAGCTCTTAGACTATTACCAAAGTTAACTTAACTATTACTATTGGATACATAATAAAATAAACTGTTTGGTCAGTGCGCTTTTCTAGACTGCTTTTATGGGAATGAAATACGACAAGCGATAAAAAAATAAGTGTAAGTTTTATAATTGTTTGGTTGTAATTGTCGGATTTTGTTCCTTATAGCCGGTACTCCTTCCATTGACTTTGAGATTTTCAGTCATTTTTATGAATTTTTAGTTTGTATTTGATAACCAATTAATTAGATGAATCTGTGTGGGCTTGCTGATTTTTTAATATTTACTTTTTATTCTATTTTTTTTTTATTTACTTTCTCAAACCTATCAATAGTTTTCAGTTGCAATTTATTGCAGTGATGTTGACACATTAGCGACATTTTTTATCATTTCCTCAGGAACATCTTTACGATACAGCACTAAATGCCACTATACTATACTAATTCGATGGTTAGTAATGATTTTTCATTTCATTTCAATAATCAGAGCAGCTGAAAATCTAAACAGATTTCAAAGAATGATAACAAAATAAATACAACCTCAATCCAGCAACCGCAACCAAAGATAGGCCCAAATCGCGCGTACTTCTTGATCACACCGAAAATTATGCTTTGGGAAAAACAAAACAATAACAAGACAAATCCAGTTACATTTTTCCGGAATTCGTGGCGGAAGTCGCTTACACTAGTTGTAAAGGAAGCTTATCATTTCCTTTCCAGCTGCAAATTTTGATATCAGTATTCCTCAAATTGGTTGTAACTCTTGATCAAGAACACTTAAACGCAGTTAAAGCGTACCCATAGAACAGAGCATTTCCTCATTCCAATAAGCTATAGTGTTCCAGAAAATCACCTGAGCGACTTCTATCTGTTCGATAGATATAAAAGTCCTTTCTAATGAGTAGAAACATGCAATTCAGCAGACCTGTATAGTACTTAAGTACATTCGTACATTCGCACTTAAGCACTAGAGCCATTACCAGGAGCTGGACTTAAATTTTTTTTAAGTACAAGTCGGGTTACAAGTTCCGATACTGGTACTAAAAAATTTATAGGTACAAGTCCAGGTATTGGTACTCATAAGTCCCATATATAAGGTTAAGTAAGTACCAAAGTGTGCACTTAGTACAAATACCGCCATAACTAATTATTTAAATATACACATGGAGAGTAATAATCATAATATTTTCTCAAAAAATTAAATTACAGTCGCTGTGCAGTAATTTTTATTTTTAAGTTCTTCAATAAATTGAATTAGTTAATCTGTTTTATACATATATATATATATACATAAGTGACAGTAGGGCAAAAATTGTCATTCTGAATCAATATCCTTTATAAAGAAGTTTGACAATCAATTGCAACACCCCGCTCTTTTCCTCCGCACCTGTGTAGCGTTTATTTTCCTTTGCAGGTCTTGTAAATGCTCCACAAAGACAATCAGTATCTGATGCGACATTTGAAAAGCTTGTTTTACTAAAGGTAAACTCAAGTATAAACAACTTCTAAAATTATTAATTTAAACCGCAAAAGCTTATACGATTCTGTTTCATTTCCTATCTTTTTACAACATATTTTATGACACTTTGTAAATGGAAACCCCATTCAGTCATTTAGCTGGCTATAGACCATGTAAAATCTTTGATTTGAGTTTTCGAAAGCTCCTTAACCTCTATTATTAGAACGCATGCTTAAATAATTAACTTACGTCTGTACATGCGTTCTTAAGTAATTAAAAGCTGTTACGTGGCACGTATAAGTATATAAGCTATGAAATAAATTTATAGCGAATTTAGTCAATTTGAAAATTGGCCGAGTATGCTGCCAAATCCGCAGCTCGTTGAGTAAAAAACAAAACTCTTTACAAACAAAAACCTTTTGAAAACGAAATTTCTTTACGGATTTGACAGTAAATTCAGTAAATTTTCATATTGAATAAATTCGCTATGAATTTACTTCATAGCAAAAGTCTTTATGAAATGCTAGTCTCACATAAGGCTAGTCTTATCACTTATTTCATGACTCTTTTGCAAAAGAAATTTCTTTTTCAAAGATTTGCGCTTGTAAGTATCAGCAGCTGGACTTGTACTTGAAAATTTGTAAGTACTTATATCAGGACTTGTACTTGAAAATTATTAATTACTAATAGCGGGATTTGTACTTGTACTTATACAATTTGAAGTCCCGGTCCATGGTACTGGTACAGGTACTTGTACGTAGAATTTTACAGCAGTCCGTCTGAGATAAGTCTATCGCAATGTGTCCATGTTAATGACTATATTTTCAGCAAGATTTAGTCATCGTCGAGCATTAGTCCTACGTGAAATCTAGATTTTGTAATTTAGGTCGATCTAAAGGATATTGTTCAAGATTTAGATATTCCCAAATTAAAGGCTCGCAGTTTACAAGTGTAGGTCATATTTGAAAATTGTTAAGCTATTTTATGTACATACGTAGGTATAATAGAGGTCGTATATTTCGAAAGAGATTTGCCTGAGAATTGCATGAACACTTGTTTGTTATCTATATATATATTATATAGGTATGTAGTTTTCTAATAATTATAAAAATCTGACACCGCAATCTGCATGTTCGGTCGTTCCCAGTAAAGAGTACTATCGATGTACAGTCAGTCAGTCAAGTTCTATTAGTCTAGTCAATAAAGTCATCGCAGTCGGTCGAAGTATTGCGTGTTTTTTTCTTTTATTCTCTCAGTTTTTTTTTTATCCTACACTAACTATTTTTGGAAATATGATAATCCACTTCAACAATGCCAAAAGTTTACTAAAAAAAAATGTCACTTCAATTTCTCTCAATTACCCAGAATATATGAAGGCAACATACGAAAATATGAAACTTTTATATTTGAAAAAAGGATGCTGATTGGACTTTCAAGGATACACTAAATTTTGCATAATATGCATAATATTTTTGATAACAGCATTAAAGCAATTCAAATTCTGCTTTGATCGACAGTCAGAACATCTTTTTCACGTATGATCAATAAAAACTTTTGCTAGGGTATTGAATTGGAACGAAGTCGATTCAAATACCTAAAGGAAAAGTTCCTTTGGATTCTTGAAGCCAACATAAAATATGATATATTTATCACAAGCAAATTAGGGAGTCCTTTATATACACTGGCTTTAAATCGCAACAATGTGCAAATGGCCTCGGAGGAATTTGAAAACTATGCTAAAATTTTCTGAGGACCAAAGAGGAAGATTTCTTTGTACATTATGCCTTAAAACTCAAAACTTCAGCAGTTTTTTGATGTTATTTTTTATATGTAAAATTTAAATAAAAATAATATGTTTAATTATATGTTAATTTTTTCCAAAATATTTATTCTTCACTTCAAGCTTTTTCAAGTTAGGAACCTTATGTGATGGACCAAATCGATTATCTGATTACCAAAATTATTTTTTTTATGGGAGTGCATATTTTTACAAACCAAATATTTGAACTGCATACTATTGGCATTTTAGCTAGCACCCAATAATATTAGTGACTATAAAAATGCCATTGTTATATGCCTAACGGTCTACCGTTAGCATAAATCATAGCCGATAGTTAAAGGAACTGCATGAAGTATTTAAGCATTGTTTCAATACATTAACATCAAAAGCTTCATATTACATATAAGTATGTTATTTCAAAATTAAGATTATTCTGTTATACTACTTATTGGTATTCAAAACTTTCACCAAATTCACTATTATGTACATAAGATTTAAGTACACAGTAAAGAATAGCATTGAATGCAAGCCTAGGTACACAAAGGCGCACAAAAATAAAACAATATGGATAAGACGAATATTAAATTTTGTCCACATTCTGATAATCATGAATTGTTTGTGAGTTATTTTGACCGTTTCGTTGGTGCTTCATTTGAGTCATAAATATATTGCTTCTATGGTAGAAATTGTTTAATTATTTGACTTCCGGTTGGTAAACCGCATTCAGGAGAGTAGTCTATGAAGTAAATGTTTTTTTTTTACGTTCGCACCAATGCTTTTTATGAATACAAAAGCAAAAGAAAAAATTATAATTATACAATTATACAGATAAAAATTAAAGTGAAATAAAGTGAAAACCCAAAGTTTTGTATGGCAACACCAAGAATAGATTGCCCGATTTTTAAATCGTATTTACTATTTTTATGAAAGCTCCGTGTACTAAATATCAGCTCTCTAGGTCGACGCGTTATCAACCAGTGTCCAAACATATAGTAAAAACGAATTTTTGTATGGCAACTCTACATTTGTCCCATTTTCGAACTTTAATCTAGAATTTTTCTTAAAAACGCTGCCTGCAAAATGTCAGCTCTCTAAGTAAACGCATTCTCGAGTTATTGTGAGGACGGACAAATAGACAGACAGACAGATATACGAACTAGCAAAAGTTAAAGTAATTTTTAATATTATGCGTGGATTTCAAATCCATTTTTTTTTACAAATAATAAAACTGGCGATTTTAAGAAAATCTATCGAAAATATTTCTCAAAACATGCAACATTTTCGAAAGTGTATAATGCTGTTCTGCTGATTCTCTCGCATCCTTGTAATAACAATCAAAATATCAAGTTAATATAATTTGGAGAGATAATAAGCATTCGTACGGTGCGGTGTTAGAAGCTGTTTTTATTTGGATAAAAAGAAGAGATTTTAATATCTTCTTAATATTTATTTATAATTTAATTATCTAGTTATTTATTATTTATTCTAGTCTGCAAAGTGCGTCTCCTACAGACTATGGAATCTAATATAAAAGGACAAATTCTCTTCATATAGAAATTTAAACATAAATAGTAATTAAGTTGTAAAATATAGAGAAAATTCTTGTGTGTTTAATGAAAAGTTGCAAAATATAAAAGATTGTTCAACATTCGAATAGAAATATACACCAGGCAAATGTACATAATATCTAACAAAAATCCACACTGTGTTCTGATTATAGCACTAATTTCTAAAGGTGAAGAAAATAGTAGTGTGGCGGGGCTCACATATAAATAAAGAAATAAACAATGCCGACGAAAAACATTTGCGTAGAAAGAATATGTACATATTGATTATCATTAATGCATCTATTTCGCTACATGCTCTAAATATTAAATCTTGTATATTGTCTTTTGTAAATTGTATCACTCTCAGGTATATACTTATACACATGTTCAGCAAAATAGATGCACAAGAATAGAATAATAGCATGATGATACACTTAATCTTGTTAAATCATGAAAATGGTCAATGAAATAAAACAATTGAAGTGAAAACAAGATAACGATAAATATAGTAGACATAGTTTAGCAGTATTATATAAAATATAAACATTTAAAAATATTAAATTTAATAAATAGTAATAAAAATGTGCAGACGTACCAAAGAGGGTAAATAGAGCATCAGGCGTGACCATCTACAGAAAAGGAGAAAAAGAGAGTCTGTTAGCAGAGTTTATGTCTTACGTCGATTATAAAATATTAAAATAAGGGGAAAAACAAAACAAGTTTGTGTTGAACTAAACTAAACAAAATATAGAAGTTTTTTTTGTAATATGTATGTATGTATATATATATATATAAAAAAAAGTACATATCTACATGTGAAAGGATGCATGAAACAGGATAATCTTTAGGAAAGGATTGTCTCTTTTTAATAGGTATCCCTTCATGTATATATTTTCAGCAAAAATTGTTTCAGGGATTGAGAGGATTTTGTGGTATTATACTGTCAAATGGTATTTTCTTACCAAGGGAGCATTTCAAAAGGTACAAGATATCCTTTCTAGATGATGTAAATCATTAAAATGGTTTGCTTAAAGGAAGCTTATTTATGGTTTAGATTTTATGCTTTTCAAATTTGGTACGCATCAATAAAATGTATGTGCATAAAAAAATATACCAACCGTTTGGAATTCTAGTCAAATTAAAACCAAAATGTTGAGATATCATCTTACACTTTTTTATTATACATAATATAGGATATTAAATATTGCTTTATTGGCAGTCATTCTTATTTTAATTATTATAAGAAAAAAATTTTGATTAATTTTACCCGATGAAATTATAATAATTTTAGTAGAAATTAAATTACTTCAAAGTAAATAGATTATGTCAAAGAACTTACAACAGAAAGAACTCGTTTCCTTAAAATTTGAGATATGAAGTGCAATTTTAGTGAAACCCCAGATAAATTCCAGTAAATATCGGCACTCTTGTTTTTGAAAAATATGCAAATTAAATCGTTAAAGTATATTCTCATATTTCTATACAGATTTTTCCATGTCGAAGAATCCTTTAGTACATTAATAATATCTGCGAATGATTTTTTCCCAGTATAGGTGACATGTGGAGATTTTTGAATGGTAACCCTGCAACAATCTGCCAGATTTCGGTATTACGAGAATGCAGAGCAAAAATTTTAATTATTTCGATGCTTTCTGAAGTAGTGTCCAAATATGTAGAGTGTATAACGGAATCATTTATACGATTTTTCCCATTTTCAAACTTGGATATAAAATTCAAGATCTCAGCTTTCTAAGTGAATGCATTCTCGAGTAATCGTGCGGATGAACATATAGACAATGGGATTAGAACACGGAAAAGTGTGATTATGAGCAAACCCTTAGGATATTGAATCGAAGTTAATATTGTATAGAATTTGTCTTTTATTTCACCATTTGCTTCTTCCTTAGGGGTATAACGCTGAATGACAGAGGTATTTCTTATTCTGATTCTTTATCGAACAATTGAAATTTTTTTAAATACCGATGGGCAGCTAATATGATTAGACCCTATCTTCCCTGGAAAATATTATGCACATGCTATCCTCGTGTAGTTATGTTGATACCTGATTACAAGAGGATCAGTAGGACTATTTTCGTCATCTGGTTTCACAGAGTACTATATTGGTCGACATTTAATCCACCTCAAAAAGCTCATTACCGAAGAACACTACGAGGAAGCAAGTTGAGAGCGTAAAGAAGTACGTCTCATCCTGATTACCAAAAATATATACTTAACAAATGCTCCTTCATTGACATACATGGCGCCTTTCACAACACTCTATTTGACTTGACTCGATCAAGAGGGTAACCGAAGATAGAGACATCAAAACCTGAATCGTCAGATGGATTGAAAATATGCTGGAAAAACGCTGCATAACAGCTACACTGGATGGTACCAGAATATGGGAGTACCAATAAACCCAGGTAAGAAAATGTTCGTACCTTTCACCATGAAAAGGAGCTTCTCGACACCTCCTAGGTTAAATGGAGTTACAGTAGAATATTCCAAAGAAGCAAAATATTAATAAGTAACTCTGGACAACAAACTTACCTGAAACTCTACTTTAATATGATAACTAACAAAGCTATGTGGGCATTTGGATCATGCCAATGGATTATCGGGAAAAAGTGGAGTATAAATCCGATGATGTTATGGATCTAACGAAGTAAATGTCTACTAACCTAAAACTATGCAGACACAACCACTAAGACAGCCTTTGTTAAAGTTCAAAGGATAGCATGTCTAGGCGCCACAGGCTCCATCGCACCGTGTCCTCAAAGAGCACTTGAAGCCATTCTTAGCTTACAGCTAATCTACCTTTTTACACAGAGGGAAGCAGCGACTAGTATGCTGCGAACTAAAAGGTCAGATGGTTACACTTCTTCTTCTTCATCTGGTGTAAGACATCTTAACCTCCTCGATTTTCCTTAGAAAGGCTATCAGGTAACCATTACGAAAGAAGCGAGATATAAACATGGGTTCTAGAACTCCAATAACTACATTTGCACAGACAGTCAAGCTGGGCTCTTGGCTTTGTCTTCTCAAAACTTTGAGTAAAAACTAGCCTGGAGCTGTCACACAAGTCCTCAGCTGCTGTCTGGAGACAACAAAATAACCTTTCTTTTGGTTCCTGGACACGAAAGAGTATACGGTAATGAAAAACCAAAAACCTACCGAAAAGCCACTTTAGGGCGGAACTGTAAAAATGAGAAAACATGCTACTGGATCCGCTTTGGCGTAGTGCGCCCGGTATTAGGCAGGCGAAGGAATTCTTCTCCCCAGACGAGCAAAATAATTGGTCTTAGCAGATAGTTGCCCAGGCTGTTTACTAATGCAGTTACTGGCATTGCCCGTTTCGTTATTTTTTGAAGAAGATAGGCAAATATAACAGCAAACTGTCTCGACTGTGCGAAGAGGGAAGATGAAGCCTTGAAGAATATTATATGCGAGTAACCCCGCTTTCAACATTAAGTTTGCAAATTACTAGAGGAATTTAGGGGACAACACAATAGATCTACTCTGGTCGCAGTGTCGGCCCTAGTGGGCTAGTCCCCCACTACTTAAGTTTCTCCTGAAAAATAAAGTCCAAGGTCTTCAATTTTCACTCAGTACACGTAATGGAATACTTTTTGCGTTTTTAATCTAATCGACTGAAAAATACTAATAAATGGCAGCAAATTTTTGTCATTCTCTAAGCAGATACATA
The DNA here is from genome assembly GCA_963924295.1 of Dioctria rufipes. NCBI lineage: Eukaryota > Metazoa > Arthropoda > Insecta > Diptera > Asilidae > Dioctria > Dioctria rufipes. The sequence goes on along the minus strand of OZ002741.1, from coordinate 167,465,489 downwards.
TTAACTCAAGACTTACTTGAAAACAGTCTACTGGCCATATGGGATTGGCGGTCAAATAAAAAATGAACCTGTAGTCAAATTTACCAATTATACGGTCCGTGCTAATACACCCTTCATATCTACATATGAGTTGCCATAGGTATTTGTCCTATCACAGTCTTAGAAACTGTATTAAACCTATATCCGATGTATCTGCATGTAACGAAGGTCGCCGCCGGATTTGCGATGAGAATGCAAATGGCATATGTCTTCAAATAAACAAATCTGGCTGCCCATGTGGAAATTCTTGAGGAATTCTTAGGGGATTTTAGGGTACCTACTTTATGGTATACGGATGACCCCAAAATATAAGGCAGAACAGGTGGGCGGATACATGGGCCGATGCGTGAAGATAATATTATATATTAATATCAAACATCCAGGTGGCACACAATGCGTTAAATTCTGATTTGAAGCAATTAACTGAAATCAATACGATCACCCTATTTTTGGTGCCAGGGAATGCAGGAATTAATGGCAACGGTGCGTCCGCCTTGCAAAGAAAGGAGACAAATCTGAGTTAATCAGATCAGAGCTTTTCTGTGGTCATCCATAAAGCAATTTTTTGGTACAAAGCAGGCAGAGAACTAAATCGTTTTATTTTGAACTCTAACAAAATTTATATTTTGTTTTGTTATTTAGAGAGCTCTTTCCACTTTGTGTTATATGGAATCCTTGGTTTAGAGTGGTATTTATTTCTGTGTCACTACATTTCATATAATATTTGCGTTCTGTTGCTGTTTACTTGACAGACCTGACCTACTGTATAGATGTAATGAATTAATAATACTGTCAATATGCATGTGCTTTTAAAATTTCGGCACTCAATCATATTTTTTTTTTCTCCTTTTTTTTTTTTTGCTATAAGCTCTTCTGAGTAAATATTTTTTGAAAATTGCAATGAAAATTCTACTAAAAATTATTTAGCTATTTTGAATTGTTAAGCACTTAAATCATTGGACTTATTACTCGTACTATCAAAACTTCATTGAATTAAAGACAAATAATTATAAATCGAAACATATCTAAAGTTTGGAATAATTTTAAATATTTTAAAGATAGTTCTAATGAAAATAAGTATAACTTAGAAAAGATTACTATTTGTTGATGAATAACTCGAAATTATTTTTGTATTATATGGTTTATTATAAATTTGTTACAATTCAGGCAATTCAAGCAACAAAATTCCAAGAAAACGTGAATGACTGCCAATAGGAAAGGAACTATATATATTTCTATGTATTTCTATATTTATATAGTATATAGGAAAATTTAGTCTATTGAATATTTAGGAGAATTTTTTATGTATTCTATAAGCATACAAATTATGAAAAGAGACACACGAGGAAGAGAATTAGAAATGGACAACAAAACACAAATGAAACATACAAAAGTAAAGAAATATAAATTTAGTGATTAAAACAATAAGCGCTGCAGGTTTAAAAGGAAATTTTAATAAAAAGTTTTATTTTTTAAATGTTTGTAAAGCGAATTCCATTCGAAATTGTTAATTTTCGGATTTATGGAAAAAATATCGATTTCGAATAGCATCCTGCGTAAATGGGAATGAAGCGTTGATTCTTTTAAAATAGACCGGTTTAGAACTAAGTTTCATGGAATAAATTAATACTTACATCTTCATTGAGGTTTGAAACAAGCAATACATTTGAAAAGCCCCGTAATGCGGGAGTAGCAGAGCTTAGAGCACCAGTGTTTGCTAAAGCGAATGCACCTAAACTGGGTATACCACTGCTATAGCCACCCGTTAAAGGATTTCCAATTCCCAAGGCAAAAGGGGGTAACACACCAGGAGCACCTAAGCCATTCACTGTGAAAAGATAATAAGTAAATTTAGGATATTTTGTCAAGTATATTATATTATTTAGAATTTTAATAAGAATTAGTAAAAAGAATAACAAAAAAAAGGGGATTATTGGCGGCATAGTAGTTTTAAAATATAAGCATAGTATGAAAGAAATTTTGAATTAGTTCGTATTGTGTTTTGAGAGGTGAACTTCTACATATTTCCATTTGGGAGAAATATTACAATTTGCAGCTGGTGCTTAATTTTCAGTAGATTGTTAATTAAAGGACTTAATGCAATCACAGATACTATCAAATCATGTTACTTAAATCGATTGATATAAAACTGTAAGAGTTCGTCTCAGACCCGAAGTTTCAATTGTTGAATGTTTCAGTCAAGGATGATTATTCAATGAAAATCATCAAAATCATTTATTTTTGCTTTAATACATTATTTATATAGGTATTTAAGAATGATACTTATTCGAAGCTAATGGTTTTGCTTTTAGTTTTTGGGAGTATAGTTAAAAAAACAAAGTATTATAAAAAAATTATTTGACTTATGAAAATACCATTTTGTACTCTAGACAGACGAAGTAATTGCGAATAAGTGTGAATAACATTATCATAATATTGTACTACCTACAAAAATGTCTATGTAAAATTGAAATTGTCATTTGCTAAGCAAGTCCCGGTGGAACAATGAATAACACATTAGCTCAAGATTTTGTGGATCTATGTTCAAGACCGACCAGCTCCAACCAATGGTCGAACAATGAAAATTTGTCTGAAAATTTGACGTTAGCCATTTATGAGAATGTCATACCTAATAATAAAAATCATATTGATTCAAGCAACGTGTTACCAAAGAACATATAACAGAGTTAAGCTATAAGTTCTTTGGTGTTACTCAATAGCTGCTCCACAGGTCAGGAGCTGACTGTGACTATCGCAGAGAAATTCTTTTTCGAAAGAAGGTTAGAAGTGGAATTCAAGGAACGAATCGATTCTTAGTAGCAGAGATACTTTTGAATCCGTGAAGTACCGTGATACCGTTTCTTAAGAAACATCAATAGACGATTAAAATAACCTAGTCTTATTATACCTCAACTATCAATCATACTGAAAAATGGTATAAGAGTAAATTTTAGTTTGTATCTGTCGCGTTCTCTCTATAAATAATTATAAAGAGAGTAAAAATTTCAATTGGATATGAAATCGAAGGCAATTAGTTAAATTGAACATGAACTTCCGTATATTTCTATATCGATCTAAACTTTAAAAAAACAAAAATCGATACAGCGAATCGTTCGTTCTATCGGAATTATCTTAAGCATCTAATACAATTGAAACACTGTATACTTTATAATTAGCTCATTATAAACGCACTGACACACTTCAAGTAATTAAATTTGATAGCAGTCGATTTGAGAGCTGAAATAAATTTAGATGTGTGCCTATTATTATCACCCTTTCAAGGTTTTAGCATAGACAAGTAATAACAGATAACCAAGACCCATAGTCAAATGTGATGCCACTCAGGACATATTAACCGACAAGATTAACTGACAAGTCTTGGCTAACTTTAGCGAAGCTTCAAGCAATGAAATAAACCGACAAAACTATTTCATTGACTGCAATCTTTTTCCTTGTGCTCGTTTTCGTTTGTAAACTGACGTAGAACGAAGCATTTCTGGTTTTTTCGTTTTCATTTGAGTAAATTGTTGTTATTGTTTAAATGAAAGCATCGGATGGATTGGATGGATTGATTTCATATGCTTTATGCATAGACAAACTAAACTATACAGACTGGGCAAAGAACAAAGTTTGCAACGCCTTGCTCGAACTACAATCGACCATGCCTCGACTTGCTGACGTAACCAAAGTGTAAGCATAGAGAAGCAATAACAGAGTTGAAAAATATATGGCAGCCATATTCCCTCGATTTTAAAAGCTCATTTTAAAGGAGCTTTTCAATTGACTATGATGACATTGCCACTTTACTCTGCTCGGCTCGTATGCATGCCACACATAGTGCAGTGTGCGTGCATACATCTCAGCAAAGCCGACTTTATGCTGTTCGATATAGGCCGGCCGATGGTATTATATTGTCTGTACTGACTACTGATCGCTTAACACCATCGAATGAGCTCTGGATGTATTGATTTCAGACTAGCCATGTTCTATTAGAAGTAGATTAGGGGTATTTGAGCAAAAGCTCTGTGGCAAAATTCTCAACATAAAGTTTTCTACTCTGATACTGTTTTATTTATGGTGTAAGCCAGCCAGCATGCCTCGCTCTAATATAAAATCAACGATGCCTCGACCTGATGTAGGGAAGCCCTCAATTTCTTCTTAGAAATTTACAGAAAATGTTTCGATAGAATTTTTATTCAATTTGGTAGTCGACTGGAGTTTTTTCAGATACGATATTTTCATTTCCGGTAAATTTCTAAGAAAAAATTGAGGGCTTCCCTACATCAGTACGAGGCATCGTTGATTTTATATTGGAGCAATACAATTTTTTCATTTCGTAGCAAAGACAGAAACTTTTGAGGGCAAACAACACTAGAGCACTCTTTGTATTCTTCTTCTTGAATACTGCAGAACATCACTTTCGCCCATACGCGCTGGATATCTGTTATTACATGACTGTGGTATTAGCAGATATTACTTTACATTTTTGTTTAAAAATTTACCTGCCTCAAATGGCCGGAATTAAGAAAAGCTATTCCTTTAGCTAAAACAATTGGAATCTCACTGTAATCAGTCCCTGCACGTTCCATTTTTGCACCTTTAAAAATTAGAATCTAAGAAATTCATCATAAATCAACTAATGGGGATATGATAATTAATACCATCACAATTGACATAACTCCATGATGTCAAATAGAAATTTCAATAATTATGACACTTTCTATTTGAAATATTTGCGACACTGACATGTAGATGGCGTTTTTACCTAATTAAACTTTAATTAGATACAGAATGTGTCATTAGGATAATGAGCTAAATCTGCATAATTAAATTGTGGTAATTAAAAGTGTAGTGTGTCAATAGTATTAAATGTTTTTTTTTTTTTAACTTTATTTCAATCCATTCAAACCAACAAACTGAAAATTACTAGTATTAAGTTTGTGACTCGAGATCCAATTGCAATAATAGCAAAATATCGAACAACTGCTTGTGTAGCAATGCTCGGAATTCTTCTATTTTGCAGTTGCTTATCGACTTATAATGAGTAGCTTACTTCGATTGTATTTGTGTAGGGTTAATTGGGTGCGGTCCTCCATTTGCGCTTTCTTATACATTTTGTTAAAAAATAAGCTCCTTCGAAGAAACCGTGTTAAGATTTCCTGATAAATTTGCTGATCTTTTGATATTCATTCATCTTCTTCTTTCTATGAAAGTCTGTGTCAGTATAGGTTCCTTTTCACTAAACATTAATAATTATGATGATGTCATCAACAGCAATCATAGTTGGAATAATCTATCAATTTTAAATTTTGACTTGAATAATTTCATTTTGATGCAACATACTATACGCAAAAGTACTCTGTCGGTCTAGGTATGATATTGTGGAGAAGAGTTATTTTTTCTTTTAAATACTTACAAGATCTTTTTATTCGTCGAGGATGAAAATCTTTATTATTTTAAGAATAAAAGTCATTAACTATTGAGTACTTATATTAGTTACTATAACATAACTATGTTCACTTTGGATATTATGAACTATTCTACCTCTTAGAAGATTTAAGTGGTAAATCAGAGAGAAGATTATTGAAATTACAAAATTATACTGAACTGAACTAAAAATTTCATTTAAAATAATTTAGAAGGCTTTGCTTATGTCAACTTGTTATGCTATTGTTAAAAAAATATTACACAGTAAAGGTATCCTTTGGCAATTAGTGGAAAGCACTAACTTGATGTGTCCAGCTTCATAAAAATGGATATTATAATTAGTATCACTGTTCATTTGATTAATGCCGCAAAAAATAATAAAGGAAACTAAAAATGAAGTTACCTAATTTATCACCTGTAAGTGCTGGCCGTTGTCTTGCTGCAATAAGCAACAAATCATTTGTGTTAACGAGTCCACCTGCCCCAGGTATAACATCAGCACCAGGTTCTCCTGGTGGCAGTGATGGGTTTGTAAAATCTCGCGATTTATCATTGTTGTACTTAACATTTAAAGCGGTTAATTTGCTATTATCGATTCGCAATGTACAGCAACCACTGTAAATATTTTGCCCATCAAGTATACGTTTGGCTTGTTGCGCTGTTTGGGCATCCGAGTATTGGATAAGAGCCTGTAATTATAAGTTAAAAAAAAAGTTAATATTGAATATTTTATTTCTTCTTTAAATCCAAAAATTTTAACTTACTTGGAATGAATTATTTTTTGTAAATGTAACAATTTTTAGAACTTTTCCGCATCTTTCAAAAATTTGATGCAATATATCCAATGAGACAGGATATAAAAGTGATTCTACAATAACCCTGAGTACGGTGTTTGGACCTCCTTGGTTACTCTGAACACTCTGTGATGTAGGATCCGTTGTTCCAGAAAGTGGTAATGGCGATCCAGATGCCGGTGATTGTATTTGAAAATCTGATTGATTTTGCAGAGCAGCCGATGCATTCTAATTATAAAGATACAAATAATTGAATTATGTATTTTGGATTTTTTAATTCAATATTCTTTAAAAAAAATTCACTAAAATACTATGCTAATTCATAAAAATATAATGTGTGGGTGGATTGCTGCTGAATGATAACACGTTTGTTACTTTAAATCTACCAACATTGTCATTACAGTCGAAATTTAGTCACTTTTCACATATTATCTAAGGCCTACTTTAAAATAGGCAACATACTTTCATTGTTGCGCGCATGTATTTCAAGACATCCACAAACATTGAGGTATGGATTTAGGGTACCTTCGTGCTAAGAAAAATAACAGGAATTATAAATCTACATCCGATGGTTTAACTTGAATGCTTTGAGTAAAGTATTCGAATTGACCTTTCAATTATCTCGAAAACAATAAGAGATAATGGACTTAAGTGTAAAGTGATTTCATGGAAATTCTAAGATTCTTGTCATAACGGTATTTTAATGCTGTATCTTTTTAAAAGAATAAAGCTAATTAAAAACTAATCTATATAAGAATATTAAATTTTTTAAATTTAAAGAGATTAATAATTCTTCAATAGCTGGGTGTAGAAGTGTAATTAAGCATTCAGGGGAAGTTTACTAATGTATAAGGCTTTAACTAGGTTCATAGGGTGCATAGTAATCAAGTAATCAAAAAATATACCAACAAATTTTAAGTTATTTCGAAATGTATTAATGCCTAGTACAAGTTCTTGAAGCATATTGCATGAGGACTCTCGTGGAGTAACTGAGTCTGTATTCTGTATACTGCATGACTCGTTCTTAATCAAAAATCCATTTTACACCAAACTTAATTAGAATTAAAAACTTCAACTGTCAACTCAACTTTAAGCTATGGGTTCATTCTATAGTTACATACATATGTATACATATTATCCCTCGCTTAGACTTAGAACGTTTCAGGCTTAAAATAAATTACTTCTTCTCGATTTTACACTTGATTCGTAGACAGAAAATATTTTTCAAGTAACTCACAGTCCGATTTAAAATTTACGGATCACGGACAGAATTTTTAAATTTGAGTAGAAATACTACATGCTTATATAAAGGTAAACATGAAGCTTTCTTTAATCTTTTATACCGGTGTTTCCGTCATAATGGAAATATACAGGATATTTTGTGAAACACTAGCATATTTTCTTAATTATTATCTCCGAAACGGTTGAGATGCTTCCCCCCTTCCCCTGGCGTACATTTTTTTTTTATCTAGGTGAGTACTATCACCTCTAGCTATCTATTAGACAAGTTTATATTATTGTTCAATTCCAAATTTATTTCTTGTTGTTATTCTAGTCTTAGCCCAATGCTAACAGGTATGGAGCTTTCTTCCAAAAAACTTTGTTAAAGAAAGTATTGAATAGAGAAATATTTGGAAATTTTCCACACCAGACGCCACCCCCCATTCTACAAGTGATGCCATGCTCGGATTACTTCATCTCATAGCATGGGGATGTGGTTAAATTTATGGATTGCATAATGAAAATATACGCCGACTTTGTCATATCCCAACAGTGGATTGTTTCACATAAAAGCCCGGTATTTTAGAATTTATCTTAAATATCATTTTCATTTATATTAGATTTGATTTTTCCGTTTTGTAATGTACTGGAAAAGATGTGGTCTTTTTGTAGAGCTCGTGGTATGACTTAAAATTCCCTATTTCTTATGATTGTGAAAATCGGTGAGTCGTAGAAGTTTTCCTCATATTAATATGTGTATATATATCATCATTCGTCCGCAAGCAATCAAAATATGGTATATTTGTGTTACATGTATTATTTTAAAAGCAAGTATACACTTATATACCTGCAGTTTCCGTGAGATAGGTGATATATCGGTGTTGACAACATAATGAAATATGTAAAAACAAGAGTCAATAAAAACATTTCCAGATCAAAAAACCCACGGTAAAACAGTGCAGTGTTACGGAGCTATTTGAAGATTTATAAAGTACACCCAGTCTATAAAATGAAAATGGAATCAAATACATTTACATGATTTTGTGGCATTAACTGAAACACTAGCACAAAAAAGAGCCTTAAGTGATGAAACAAAAATATTAGAACCATTAAGATTAGCTTTCTTTCTAAAGCCTTTTAAATCCCTCTTACAACTTTTCACAGGAGATTAGGCTTTGAGTAAATGCTTAACGCTTAAGCTTTTGAAAACTTAATCAAATCGCACGAGAGAAGTTTTCAGGACTTATGAATCTCAAATGCCTCTCCACTTTAAAAAAAAACTATTACAAGAAGCCAACACAATGCTGTGCCCTATTGTGGCCAAAGACTTTTGAAAAGTTCCCTGAATATCAACGGGGCGCAAGAGAATTTTGCATGACATTAAATATGTACATAGTTAAAAACCAATATTAAGAACATTTCTGGTTCAAGTCACTTTTAGGGTTTGAAATTAAAGCCACAGCTAGAGGCAATAGTTTCTAAGTATACTTTGAGGTAGCTAATTCCTTGAAGCAGGAGGTATGCACAAAACTAAAGTGAAAAGAGTCCCATAAGTATAAGCAGTAGAAAGTTTACAGCAGATACAAGATTACTAAATAAAGGCTAGGAATACGTATGTAACTTATTATACGATTACAAACGTACAATTAAATTTTTGCATAAATAAAGGCATACAATTTTTTCTTATATGCTCTTACCACATAGTGTCTACGTATCTTCGGATCTTTTCGTATTTTTGTGAATTTCAAAAAATTCAAAAGAAGTTCAATGTGCGAGAAGATATGAACCTGTTTTCAAAAAGCGAATTCATCACAACGAGTAGGCCACAATTTCCTTTAGTTTAACGAGCTCTTGCAGATATATAATTATTTATTTCAATATTTCCTACCTAATCCTTGAGGTGTATCTGGCGGCAAATAATTTCTCTTGTCAATAAATATATTCACAGTGTGCTTTATGTTATACAAATGTAAAGGAATTTATTCGACTTTTATCTCTTGTTTATTATTTGTTCCCATTTCACTTCTAACCAAAGAAATCCCGGTTTCAATTCATTCTTTCTAATCCTCTGTTCAATAATTTATATATAATCTAAATAAATAATTATAATAATAAATAACGAAATATTAACACTAACAAACATGGCATAAAACACTTTGGTCTAATTCTTAGCGATCAGCGCTCCATCTAGTTACAACACATCGGCATAGTGGCAGTACCAATACGAAATAAAAGATATGAAAGCAGTTCGGCACGTCAACTGCAGAACACGTACCACCAGCGCAATAATTTTGGTCAATTTTTCATTGTGAACTTTAATATTAACAACTTACTGTAAATTAATTATTCAGTCGCAAAACCCAAAAGAGTGTTTTTCGTGAACATCCTCGGAAGAGGTATCGTGAACTGTTTGACACCTAAACTGAGATTCTGAAATACCGAAGGTGTTCTAACTAAGGCAAATTTACTTTCAGAGTTTAATTAAAAGGAATGTATTAAGGTCAGCGATGATTTTCCATTAAGAGTCGAAAACAATTACATTACTAAATATGAAACTGAAGGCTAGGAGATAATACGACAAGTTCTTTCATTCCCCAAACACGATAAAAGCAAACAAAGTATTTTTACTGCTATAAGTCTACACTTTCGGTTGTCCACATTTTTCTCTTCCTTTCATACTATAGAGATATATAGTAGAATCATGGACGAGACCTGTTAATTTATGGAATACATTGTAGACAGAACCCTAAACAATAAGTAGATCTGTTAATATCCATGAGAATTCACATAGATTGAGCTAGTATCAGAGTATCTGCATTAATATCTACTCCAGATGAATTACTCAAATTTCAAATACGCATTTCCATATAGTCTTTGACTAAGTTACTATGTAATACATGAATAGTGCTGAGAGCAAATTTTGAAAGATTTTAACTGACATTTTAATAGAACTATTTCGAAACTACTTATTTTATTGGCAACAATGCTGTCAGTAGTTATGTATAAATGCAAGGAGCACTTTTCATCTCTAGGGAAAATGAGGAAATTTCTGGCAAGAAAAATGTTTACCAAACTTTTATATAAAATATTTCATTATTATATTAATATGTATTTCAGCTCTTGCAAAACTGTTATACAGTAAAATTTCTCATTCAATGTCAATTCAATTCAATGTCCGTTTTGGCAAGAGTAGAAAGCAAGATGAAAACCTTATCATTTTACCCAGCATTGTAAAAGAGATTAAAACCACGACAATGCCTCGTAAATAATATTTAATATTTGAGCTGGACGTTGGGCGTGATTTTTAAATCATTGCAAACAATCTTCTGATTTAGTAAGAAAAAGGTTTGTATTATTTCTTTGTAGTAATTTTTATTTTTGTTTAATTATGTCTCTCGCAGCATATTTAGCTCCGAAACATAGCCACAGAAATGGAGAACAGCATCAAAATTAAAGCTTGAGATAACTTGATGTAAACGCTCATGTCACTGAAGTGTTTCTACATAAATATTTTTAATATGTAACAACTACTACGACGTCTGGAGTAGAGTTCTTAAGTTAATCTAGCATACGAAATATGTAAGATAACCAGATATGTTGCTCATTCAAATCACAGCCTACTGGTGTCTCCCCTGAATATTATGAATTGAGTTGATCAGTCACAATCCGAATAAAGTTTATGGTGTGCAATTGATGTGCAAGTCCGTCGCAAAGTACCAATGAAATGGCTTACCACGTAAATATAAAAACAGCTCATCAATCACAAGGAAAAGGATAAAAATCAGCAGTATTTAAAGTTATATAAAATGATATATTTCCTAGGACATAAAATTCTGAAGAATTTTTAAAAGACTAGGTGATACGATTACTTAGAGTATTCTGAATTAGTCGTTTGAGCTTTGAAAATTTTAAACTGAAAGTTACACAGGAAGTGTTTATAAATCTCGCAAAGGGAATAAAAAATACTTTAATAAATGTAGGACTGATAGGTATTGCTATATCAGTGTTAATTATAATGAGATATATTGCCAATAGTTTTAGAGAAAGGAAAAGACAGTTCTTTACTATTTTTATGAAAACGCTGTGTACAAAATTTCAGCTGTATACATCGACATGTTCTCAGGCAGTTTCTAAATATATAGTGAAAACCAAAGTTCTGTAAAGCAACAAAAAGAAGGGGTTGCCCGATTTAGTCCATTTTTAAAATTTCATTTACTATTACTATGAAAACAAGATTTTTGTATGGCAACTATACGAAGGAGTTGCCCGATTTGTATCATTTTTGAACTAATTTTTTTTTAAAACCCGTGTGAAAAATTTCAGTACTCTAAGTGAACTCGTTCTCGAGCTATCGTGAGGACGGCCAGACGGATGGACATGCAAAAATCAAAATAACTTAATTTTATGAATGGGTGTCCAATCCATTTTGTTTTAGCATCTTTAATCCTCTGCATTACAAACGGAATGATAAACTTAGTACACACCAAATGATTTTATCTAGGATATAAACATATTAATGACCTACAAATCGAATTGAAGGTAGTTAAAGTATTTTCAATTTTATAACGACTATAGTCTTTTACCGAGTTAATTAATATGAATTTCCTTTGTTAAGTATCTTTTTGGGACTTACCGGTATTAAAGAGACTAATATTGCTATTTACTCAGTCTTTTAAAAGGTGTTTTATTTAGAGGGTTTGGATTTTAAATTAGCAACGCTGTTGTAGTGACTGTCAATTTGACAGTTGGCAGTTGATTTGTAGTCAGTACGTTTTGCCATTTCACCATGAAGAGACAAAGCCTGAGCAACGCTTGCAAATTGTGCAAATTTATTTTGAGAATCATGGTTCAGTTCGGCAAACAGCAAGTTATTCGGATAACCATGGATCGTTTTCCCATCACGCACAGTCTAGTTTCGCCTCATATAATTCACACTCAGAATTTTAACTGAATGCATATAAATGAAGTCAACTTGGCTTTTTCCAGGCATATATGGCAAGCAAGAACCAGCCGTACTGATACGAAATGCTTTTTGCACTTTCATCAGTTGCAGTTTTAGCAACAATCTCTTTTGTTATCAATTTTTTAAATTGATAACAATTTTCTACGAAAAGTCTTTTTGAGTTTTCTGTATGTAGTTGATAATATATATCCAGAAAGACGTGGAAAAATCTTGGCTTGCGAGCTTCTTAAGATTCAGCTTCTGCAAGAGTTGAAATGAAGTGACCAGAATGCGCATCGTACGTTCATCAATAATATTCAGCTTGATCCTCTTTTTCAACTGAAAATTTTGTTCAGCAAAAAAACTTATAACTCTTGGTTTAGACGCCCTTACATCTATTAAAAGTCATTGTTGGTGTGCTTTGTGGGCAAGTAGAATCATTGGCCCATTTTTCTTTAAAGATGATGCCGGCCAGAATGCTACCGTCAATGGAGAGCGCTATAGAGCCATGCTTGCTTACTTCTTCACTCCTCAGTGGAATGTTGTGGATGTGGGAGAGCTTTGGTTTCAACAAGATGTCGCAATATGCCACATAGCGTGCAACACAAACAATTTATTGCGAAAAACATTCGATGAGTGCATATTATCGCGTAATGGTCCTGTGAGCTGGCCTCCACGATCGTGTGATCTCGTACGTATGGATTACTTTCTTTGAGGATATGTAAAGTTACTAGTCTACTCCGATAAACCACAGACGTTGGACCACTTGCAACTCAACTTTCGCTGGGTTATTGCCGATATACGGCCCCAGTTGCTCGATAAAGTGATCGAAAATTGGACCTCCCGATCGGGCTTCATTCGACCCAGCTGTGGCTTCCATATGCCCGAAAGCATGTTTAAACACTAATGGCATAAAAATATCTTTTGAATAAAGCCAACACAATGGCCATTAATATTATTTTTACGTGTTTTATTTCCTTTTAAATTTGTTAACCTCTAAAAAAAACCAAAAAAACATTCTTTATTTAGGTCTCCCCAAAATATAAGATTCAGTAAAAATGCAGTAGATGGATTCCGAAAAGATATTTGATGAAGGAAATTTATTTAAATTTTATATATTTTTGAGTGTCCGAAAACATCGATTTAGAATAGTCTAAACAGCAGCTACTGGTGCGCAATGGTGATTAATATATATGTAAGTATGTACATATCCATACATATTATCAGAATACAGCTGTGAATAATTCATAGATTATATATATGTATATAATCTATTATATATAATTATATTATAATTAAAGACAAACAATGGTAATGATGATAATTTAAAAATGTAATTGCAATACAAAAATATTAAAAAACAAATATTAAATTATTACAATTGCAGTGAATATAGTGAATATATTATTTACATCCAAAAACACTTTAAAGAATTGCGTTTAAATGTAAATATGATGTAAATATGATTAAGACAGACGAGGACGACAGCGTAAATTAACGATAATAACAAAAACAAAACAATCATTTTATTTAAAGAAGTACTTAATGAAGTCCGAAAAAAATGAAGTTTTGAACACTTAATGAATTATCATCAGTAGAGCCTTTTGTTTATGAAATCACATAAATATTGAAAAGCAAAATAGAAAAATCTGACGTGTCAATTCGTTTGGGAAATTCGAAAAAAAAAAACACACACACAAACAAACACAAATAGACTGTCAGGTATCATATATTTGCTTAACTCAGCAATGGACTTATTATGAAAAAATGATATTTAATGCAATTCATTCTCTTTTCATCAATTAAATAACGCGTAATATTCGATCAACAAATTAAAAAAAAATAGATGTACGTGTACAGCAATAAGTGGATGAAACTCAAATTGGTTGAATAAATGCAATGTATAAACTGCAGTCGGTAAGGTAAAGCCAAAAGTTGTTCATGACATTACAGAAGAGATGCTAACGGCTGGGCGGAATGATGAAATTTATATGAATATGCACACAGAGAAGAGGAGTATTTATAAAACAAACAAAAACTACATCGAAGTTAGTTAGGAAACAGCCGAACAAAATTGGAAATTTACCTTGTTTTCTAGAAAGAAACAAATAATGTCATATACTTTCGTCTTTTGCATTAATGGGGGAAAAGAACTTGGCTATGAATTACTGTAGTTCGACTGAGATAGCGAGTTAAAAACAGAAATTGAGAGAACGTAGGATTACCCAAACGACAAAGTCGTCTTGAATTACTTCAAAATTCTTTCGAACTATTCATAATAATGAATTTTTCGTACGTCGGATCACACTACCACAATTTTTTAAGAAAAAAATAACTTTCGTTTTGAAAGGAGATGTAAAATTTCTGTCAAATAATATTCTTATTTTTCTCGAAAATATCAGAGAATCTAGCACTTATTCTCTTTAGAGCAAAGCGAATGTAAACAGAAGCACGTTCTAATCAAATATCATAGGATTACAGTAACAACTTTGGGACAATCTTTGGTCGCATCTCTCAATATTTGAGAAAAAAAACGTGCTTTGATAAAAGCGCAGGAACATTATATGAGAATAAAATCTGAAAATTCCGTTCAATCTGCAAATATTAAAAGAAGTTTTTGAAAATCTATTGGTCTAAGATGGTTAATAATTAATCCTCTTTATTACAGATAAATGGAGGAGTAAGCGATAGAATCACTACCGTGCCCTGGAAATATTCCAGACCTCAATCCGATTGAGTATGTGCAGTCTAATGAAAAGAAAAGTAGCTGAAACAACAGTTGCAGCTTTAAAAAAAAAATTAAAGATGTATGGTTTAGCAACATTAATTTAGAATATTAAAAAAACAAGAACTTTACGAATCAATTCGAAGACAAATAGAAAATTTAAACAGTAAAGGAGGTACAACCTCTTATTAATGTTTAAAAATCAAATTAAAAAATTAAACATCTTCTGAAATTTCTTCTTTTGTTCCATTCTTTACTTGTAGCTGCCTAAAAGAAATAAAATTACACGAAATTAATTAAGGTATCACGCCTCATAGATCATAATCTACGTTTACTTTCAAATTATGTTTTCAAATGTATTCTATGAAGAAGCTCTGTTATTAATAGCACTGGTTGAAGAAAAGCAGGAAAAAGTGATGAAGATCGATTCTAGGAATACTTAATGCCAAAAGCCGAATTTGAAGAGTTGTACCGACTTATTGCGAATGAATTCGTCGCACGGCAAAATTATATTTATTTTTGAGTAATCTCCAAAATCGCCGCACGGTAAATATTTAATTTTGCAAGAGGAATTGTACAGCGGTAACCGAAAAATGCCGCGCTGCGCAGCATAGCTCCTGATGCGACACCCACTTAAACCTTATTTAGACCAGAGTTCCCCCCCCCCCATCCCTCCGACGGTATCTGGCTCTAGCTGGCAATCGTATCCAACTTCAAAGACATCACTCTAGAGTCTAGACCATCAACTATTATTTTAAAAAATAAAAAAGATTTTCATACGCGCGATTTTACGAAACCGGGATTAGATATGCGAGATTTTGAAATTACGATATTGTTGTTTCCGAAATTTTTTTTTGCCGCCAAATGATACGCAACTTTAAAGACACAAGTACGAAAGTTGACCGAAATAGATATAAGTGAAAAAAGTGGCCAGACATGAGGTCAGAATGGCTGGACCATATTCATTTGAGACAGTTTTACATCCAGTAATCTTGATTGATGGTTATGAGAACTTAATACAAATTTATACCTACATATACGTATTTACAAAGTATCAGGGAATTAAATTTTAAGGGTTGATAATAGACCACGAAATCAAAAAATCCATATGGCAAATTGTCGATTTCAGCTTGCATTCTAAGATAAAGCATATTTTATGTTTTTTGGGGAAATGAGTACCTTAATGCATATTATTGGTCCTAGCTCTAAAAGGATTAACCATAGAGTCGAACGCAGATAATTGAAGAGGTGAAAACAGATTCTATCATTATCACTTTTAGATAGTTATTTGACTAAGAAAATGTAATAGGAATTTTTCCTAGAAAATATGCCTACGTCATATCACGTCTTTTCGGAAAATGTGCCATTCTATTGTTTTATCGCTATTGAACAGCAACGACGTCAATGTAGTGAATATATACTACTACTCATTGATATCATTCTTCAAAAATCTGTAAAAGTATTCAATTGTATAGAGCAGCATTTTAAGAATACTAAAGAAGATATCCTGATCGGCGAATGCCAGACAGACTGATATTCAGCTCTCGAAGAATTGTGATCACACGGACAAGCAGAAAACACAAAAGATACATACGATGATCTCATACAAGATGCGATGCTGGACATTTTCAAGGAAAATCTTTAAAACAGTTTGCATGAAGTTTCACGTAGATATATGCAATGTCATGCAATTACAAGTAGGTTTTTTGGCTTATTGTATTACTTCTTACAATAACTTTTTAAGCTTTTTAACCTTTTCACGCATTGGTTCAGGCAAGATCGGGCATCCTTTTGTACGGTTTCCAAACAAAAATTCCACATTTTCACGATGAAGAATTCTTCCGAATGTAAAAACGTATGGATTTGTAATGCATTTACATTTACTGTCCGTTGAACAGTTCTGAATAGAGGAGTGTCAAATATCACTTTAGATACTATCAAAATTTTGGGTTATCAGTTTTCCCTTTTTCTTAGCTCCTATTTAGATACTACAAATTGGTATTTAGCTATGAGCTGGAACTAAAAACGTAAGTTTGGAAATATTTCTTCTTACTTAGACTTACCACATATGAAGTTCCGAAAAGAAGATCGGGTAAATTTTATTGTTTTTCTTGGTAATACCGGCAACAGACATGTGGTTTCAATATTGCAGTTTGCACTAAAATGCAAGTGTGTCTCTATATACTGAGAAACAACTCGAAATTGCGAAAAATTTCGTGGTAAAGAGAGTTTATTACAATCTGACCCTAGTTATAAACCATAATCATATAATACACGAACATTTTAGAACCGAATTTTATACTACAATGTTGGCTGCAACTTTTTTTGACATTTAATAATTGACACTTGTCAAGTTGAAGTGTCTATTTTGTTTTTATTTTCCATACAGACAAGTAATTTCAAAATATTTGCTCGTATTTTGTACGTGTACGGAAAAGAACATAGCTAATTGGACTGACTACGTTCATAGAAATGCACTGCAAAAAGTGGGCTCACTTCTCTTTCGGTCTAAGCACCAACTGAGAAAGAACTGTAAACAACAAATAAGTGGATCTCTCGAAATAAATGTTTTTAAATTAATTATTTAGGGTTATTACTGATAAAACTGTTTTACCAAACGCAATATATTTATTAGATATGCAACAGAAATTCCAAAGGTTTTATTATAATTGCTTTTCCATCTGCGCGCTCATTTTTTCAACTTTCCGCCAATGATTTTTTTTCAATGCTGGCACCGGCGTAAGAATTTTTTTTGACATTAGAAATTAAGCCCACATGAAATAGAAAGTTAATCCGTCCATATTATATATGTCAGTGGAGTTAACATATTGCGAAGCGATGATGGCAATATGACCAACCCACACGTAGCTATAATTGTGTGCATCTTTAATCAAGTCACAATTATCGATATAAATAATAATTGTATGATAAATTCACAGCACGTAATGATAATTGAATTATTATTTTAATACCTAAATCGTATGTAAAGAGTTCCGCAGCCGTCGTTAAGTCCAACAGGATTTTCGAATAAATTGTAGCAAAAAAATTAATTGTTACCAAAACTTTAAAGTGACGATAATATTATCGAGTGATGGAGATTATCGTCGTATGTCATTTCTATCACTTTAAAGGCAAACGAAATTCTATACAGCCTCAGAAAAAGCAAAGTGATTCAAGTCGTCTCTCATATTGCTCAGAACTATCCTCTGTACATGGCTCAAATTGTATAATTATTTTACATTTCACAAATTTGTATATATTTATATAATATATACGTAATATATAAATACATATATACTTACTTTACAGCATTTTTATCCAACATTTCGGTATTTTAAAACCTAACAATTTCTGCAACTATCACGATAACAGATTTAAGCGTACCTCGGTGAGGAGCTCTTATGTTAAGAGATATTTGACAGATTTTTCGTTTGCTAGAATACCAAATCTCTTAAAAAAAAGTCTCCACAAAAGTTAAAAGATCAGCTGACGTCTGACATCTCTTAACTCTTTACGTAGAATACCAATGGCTGCTAATGGGCTTTGACAGCCCAGTTAAGCGGATAAGAGCTCTTATCTCTCCAATATCGGGCCGTTCTTTAGCTAATTATGACAGCGTAGACTCAGAGAAAAGCTTAGAATATATAGTTTGCTATACATATATTGTAAGGAGAAAAGATATATTAAAAACAAGAAGAAGAAGAATTTTGCAATTTTTTTACAGAAATACAACACGCGGTGATAATATTTCTAAAAACAGGTAGTTAAAATTACTTGGAAATATTAAAAATATAAAAATAATATGCATAATGTATACAATAAAAAAAAAATTAACAATGATATTGAAAATACGGCCCGAGAAGAAATCTAATTCATCCGTACTTACAGCAAAGATGTACAAAACTACGTTAACTACAAAAATCCGGTCAATAAACTCATCAAATATCAGAACTCTGACAATAAATATTTTTAGCGCGCTAAAGAACGGCCCGGGTGGATAAATTCAAGCTAAATTTTTTGGAGACTTACTGGTGGTGCCATCTCTAATCAAAACCCAAAGGCAAATTTAACGCGTTGACCTTAGTACCGCTCTCGCTAAAATTCAGGATAAATTTTCGCCAATATCTTTTAGCTTGCTAAATTTTCATACAAAATTTAGCTTAGCACAGGCCTTAGTATTAGGCTTTGTGTAGAATCGGGGGGATAGCTTCAGCGAAGTGACTTTGAGTCACCGCTTAAGTGTATCCATAGATGGCACCAGAACTAAATGTCGTATGGCATACTAGAGCAAAGTATACAGATTGTGAAATGGGTAGTGTATTCTGGAATGGGCCACAACACGGTTTAGAGTATGCCAAGTGCAAATGTTCTTTTAACAGAAGTTTTGTATTTGTTTGATCGACCTCTTCAACACTTCAGATACGAAAAAATATGAATCACTCGACGTATACATCATTTCAAATGTTGTGGTCCATTCCGGAATAGACCACCCAGCCATATAAATTTTGTATACTTTTTTGCTACTGAATGTGACATCTAGGGTATAACGTACAGGGGAATCGTGCCCCCCTCAAAGATCGTAGATTAATATGAATAAATTGTCTATGTTTATTCTTGTGCTAGATAATTTTCTTTTATGAATATTTTGTTCATCCTTCTTCTAAAGTAAATTCAGCAATGGAGAAACTACTCCTTTTTATTCATATCAGAAAAGAAAAAAGAAATTGCTTCAATTCCAAATTTTCGGGTCGACATAACGGACCAGTCGCAATTTTTGATCGTTATAAATGTATCCAAATTCAACTCAAGAATGTTTTTTTTATTTGTTAAATAAATTTCAGTGCATTATGATGTGCAAGAATACATCTAAAACAAACTAACTATGAAACTACCTGGTTAATACTACAGCTAAAATGAAGTTCTTACATATATTATTTCGAATAAAAGACTGTGTGACACATTCATAGCTTAACTCCTGTTCGATTGTATAAAACTAAGAAGGTGATAAAAAAGTGGACAAATTGATCTCACTTTAGTTACGTTCATTAAATAAAAGGTGAAAACAGGTTTATTCAAGTTTGCAAATGCCTTGTAATACATTGTAATTCATTCAATGATGTTCTCAGAAATGTTTTATATCAATAAATTCTCCTAAGATGTTTTTCGACTGAAACTCTTGAAGGATATCTTTTTAATCTAAAATGTACCCATGTAACTACATATATTATGTATGTACATACATGTTTACATAATAATTTCAATACTATATTAGAATCGTATTTAAAAAAATTCAAACTTACACCTACCGCTATCGAATGGCTTTGATCTGTCTTCAATTCACGATGATTTGAAAACTGAACATAAACGATACGACCACGAACTTGAGGCGGATTATTGGTGAAACAAGCAACCATAGCTGTCGCGGAAACTTCGTCTGCCATTTCCAAAAACGCTTGATTTTTTCCTTTTAGTACTAAAACATTTGTCACACGACCAAAAGGTACTCCAAGTTGTATAACTTCAGCTTCACTTGATTCATTTGGAATGTTTCTCAGGTGAATAACTCTCGATGGCTTTCCTGAAAACAAAAAGAAAATGAAAATAATTAGTTCGCTTCGAAATCGTTTTTTTCACATTACAGAAAAAGTTTGTTTTGCTTAAAGTAGAACGCATAAAGTTCACCACACCCGCACACAATTCAAAACTCTCAGATCTGCATCTGACCCATTTTGTACTTTGGTTTATATTCACATGTGTGTATGTATGTATGTATGTATTTATGTATTAGAATGTTGATATTATGATGGGAAACCTTGTTTCAATATCGTAACCCCACTCAAGTATTTCCAAACTCGCTTAGAAAATTTTCGGTTGCTTTTAATTTCATTTCATTACCCGAGCTAACCAAAGGGTGAGATGCTAACCGTGTTTATTTAACACTTCAATATTGGCACCGTTGTTAATTACTGTTTGTCTGCTGGTAACGTTCTTTGTAATTAAATAGAAAGAGGAAACCGCTACTTTTTTCCTTGTTTTAGAAAAGGTGCAAAATTGTACAATTAGCTTTATTAACGAAGTTAGTACTGAGTAGAGGGGAAATTATCTGAAAATTTACGTTATTTGAATGTTGTACTACCGAAAAACCGACTGTTAATTCAATTCGATGAGCTTTTTCATTGCAATTTTGGATTTAGAGAGACTTATTTGTTGTTGAGCATAGCTATATATTAGGTTTAGGAATGATGCATTGGTATTGAAATAAAATTACCATAAAAACACCAATATTTTATAACGTGAGAATATACCTATGCAAGTACTGAGGATTTATGGTTATCGTTTTCGATTACAACAAGAGAACGCAAACAAACTTAACATGTGACAACTATAAATTGAGATAAAACTCATTTCATTATACTCAGAGTGGAATAAGCTTTCAAATTCTTTGGAAGATCGAGAAAACTATATGACTCGTGCCTATTGTACACAAAATGTTTCAGATCTCTGCGAATAAACTTACTATAGTTGAAATAACTTCGAAACAAAAACTCCTTGATGAACACACTAAGTAATTTTATAAATTTAATGAAAGCCACGGTAAAGTGTTTACTGTTATGTATTTCAAAGTAGAAGGTGTATGTGACAGAAAATATTTTTATCGGGTGGAAATCCCGATATTATGATGAAATTGGCAAAGAAATTAAGCACTCATTTAATAATAAAAGTGCTGTGATTCATAAAAAGCAGCATAAGAAAAACAAATCGCCAGAATATATTAAGATTAAGATCAAAAACAATTGCATATCGATGCTAAGAAATTACAAGAAAACGAATTTCATTTTAGATTACGAAAGTTATTTTCAACAAAGTGTTTCGCAAATGCTGGGGAGTGAAATGGTTATACAGTTGAAAACCATCAGGTGCCAAATATACTAATATACAGTGTTTTTTTTTTGTAAAAGAAAGGGTGGTGGAACGCTCATCTCATTACTAAAAATATAAATTACTTTTATTAGTTGTATTTAAAGCAAATGTTCACTGTATATTCCAAAGTTTGGTCCAATTCTCGTCTAACAAATCTTCTCGACTTCTTTTCTTGCTGCTAGTATCCGTGGCTGAATGACGTTCTCTGTATAACCAGAGATCAACGTATTTGGAAGCGTCGAAAAATCTCAGAGGCGGTCCAATATGTTTGATGAACAAAAGACCTGCAATTGTCTTTGTCTTTTACGAAGCTCTTGTTGAGGTGGCAAATTAGGTTCATCTGCGAAAACCCGCATTCACAATCACATTCACTAGAAGATATTGAAATGGTGCTCAAAATACGTATCAAATGTATAATAGCATAGATGGCATAAGAACTAGATGTCGCATAGCATACCGCAAAAAAGTATACAGATTTTAAATGGCTGGTCCATTCCGGAATAGACCACAACATGTTTCTGAGGCACCGAGAGCAAATGTTGCGTTAACAGTAGTTTTGTATACATTTGGTCGACTGCCTCAACATGGTAGATGTTGGAAAATATGAATCACTCAACGTATCTCTCATCATTTTTCTTTTCATGTCGCTGTACTGATTAAGGCACAACATATTTGGTGTGGGTGGGGCGTAGACGCACTCAGAGCGATCTTCATTCAATAGATGCAGGCAATGCATCGATCTCTGTGGCGACTGGAGTCGAGCATAATCTACGAATAGAGAAGTAAAGGAAGGGAACCGGAAAGTTCTTCTTGTACGTGAATGAAGCATTTTAATTTTGTGCAAATGTATACAAGACGTCAGCAAAGACAGGGCCATAGACAAAACTAACAATATAAACATACAAAGACTGGACACGTAGAACAAAAATATGCAACGCTTTTATATAATATGAAATTAACGATGCCTCGACGATGCCTCGACTATCGAGGCATCGTTAATTTCATATTATATAAAAGCGTTGCATATTTTTGTTCTACGTGTCTAGTCTTTATATGTTATTAGTTTGTCTATGACAGGACGAATTGTAAATTTCGAGAAAAATTGTTATGTTCGATAGGAGAAGATTTAGTAGGGGCAGCCGCCATGCAATACCATTACAAAAAATTACTCTCAGGGGCAAATGAGTTTAATAGAATTGTTTCCTTTAAATCAAATGAAATCCTAATAACTACAGCAAAATAAAAAGTATTTCCGAAAAACAAGACAAGAAAGAAGTAACGTTTACGCCCCTCCCACCGCACCGAATATGTTGTGCTGTGCATCATTCCTTTACCTTAATCAGTGCAGCGACATGAAAAGAAAAATGATGAGAGATACGTTGAGTGATTCATATTTTCCAGCATCTATCATGTTGAGGCAGTCGACCAAATGTATACAAAACTGCTGTTAACGCAACATTTGCTCTCGGTGCCTCAGAAACATGTTGTGGTCTATTCCGGAATGGACCAAATCTGTATACTTTTTTGCGGTATGCTATTCGACATCTAGTTCTTGTGCCATCTATGATAATAGCTATATATCTTTTCGAGAATGTATTCACGGAATCCGCAGATCATTTCCCTTTCATTTAGTTGCAGTCTGATTGACAAGTTTCTTATTTCCACTTCTCCGAATGTCAGCTGATTATTAATATCTTTAGGCCAATACCTTTGATCAAGTCCACGAGACTAATATGCCAACTCATTGTCTTTGCTATAAAACAATCTCCTTTCGATTGACTCCTTCAATCTTGTATAAAATGTACTTGGGTCAAGTAAAACTCGACGAAAGCGAAGATCACGATCACCAGCAACAGTGCAGTTATAATATAGCCCAAAGTGATGCCTTCTTTCTTCAAAAACTTTTACCAAAACTTTTATTTTCTTATTTGCCTTGTATAGGTCCATATTGCCGTCCTGTAGTTCCAAACTTAATTCTGATAATTTCAGCCAAAACTGTACGCAAACTAGATGATACCCATCGGGTACTTAAAATTTTTTGAATTTTCAGCAGCTCTTTCTCCAGTAATTCTGCACATGAATGAAACTCTTTACTATTCTTTCGAAGCATGATAGGTATATGACGTAAAGTTTATCAAGAAATGATTTGAATCTATTTATTCCTGAAGTTTCCTTGACAGCATCATTTACTAATAATGCTAGTCTGTGATTAGCGCAATGCCAAACTATATTAGAATGAAAACATTCTGATAGCAGGACCCGATTTTAGAAGGTAGGCGCGAAAAACTGTTTTTCACAAAAAAAAAGGAATTGAGTTTTAGCACTAGGCAGGCACAGTGACAGAACCGCGTTTTGCTAGCAGAACCAGGCCAAATCGAAATCTATTATTCGAAAATAGATTAAGGCTCTTGTAATTCTAATTAAATGCTGAGAAACCAATGCGATTTGTACGTGGAAATTTGTTTTCAGGGCTATTTAGTGCAGTGCTGATATGCTCTTATAAATTATCAACTCCAATTTTCGTGTCCCTTGAATGAATTGTGTCGTATTTTTAACTAAAATTATTTATATGTCGTTATACATGCAGCCTTAAATTAGCCTTAAATTCTTATATACTTTTTACATCGAAAATAATAAGTTTTATAAGTTTTTTTGTTTGGTTCTATAGCTAGCAGAACCGTGATTTCTGGGAAAACTATGGGAGCCAAAAATTTTATTTTTGGGCATTAAATTACCCTTAAATATACCGCTACCTCAAAACCCGTTCTGCCATTTTGGTTCTGCCAGCTTTAAGGACGTAATTTTTTCACTCCCTAACATCACAGTTGCACCGTTGCACTCCACAGAAACTAAATATTAGCTGTGTTCTTTTGTGTACCTTGTTCTAGAGCTCTAATGTACTGGAGAGAACAAATTGTTCTGTCTCTTCTTATGAAAATGTATGAGGCGTTCTTTTGTGTATCTTTCGTTCTGTCCTGTTCTACGGACACAAAAGAACACAGCTAATCTTTAAAACAATCTTCTGTCATCCCATAAGCGTGAAGACATTAGAGTAAGGATTCAAATACTCTTTCTGCCGTTACTTTTTCAAGTTCTACCAAATCCAAAAACAAATTTAACGGTGAATTCACTCCGACACCTTATTTTGGTTGATTCATCAATTATCAAAGAAATTTCATTTTTGGATTGAAGAATTTTTTTAACCGCAATTTTCTTCATTTCTTCGTTTATATGATTAACAATGTTAATACACGCATTTGTAAAATGAAGAATACGACCCATTTCAACTCCATGTGAAACAATATGGAAAATTTTTATACAGAAAAAATCATCGAAATAATGAAAAGAAAAGATATAGCGGGATCTATTGCATCCCCTCTATAAAAATTTTAAAAATAAAATCAGAAGTATGGAATAAAATCATAATCAAATTAGTTTTGACAGAACTAAGCATTGTATTCATACTCAGCTACAAGGTAAGTGGCAGAGTATGCGCCAGCGCCAGCACCAGATTCTGGTCCAGCTTTTAATATAGTTGAAATCATATACATATGAGCAAGTTCAAAGCTTCAACTGATTTCGGATTAAGCTTGCGATCGTTTTGTACGAATGTTTGCAGAGGGATATGAACTAAAATGAACTCAAATTCATTTTTAAAACAAACTAATATAATATTCTTTTGAAACTTTTAGAATCCGTCGTGTAAAGATAGTGGAACGCCGTTCCTGTGCGTTCTATGACAAAAAAAGCACTGCTAATATATAATGAAATTTCTCAGCCGAAATGTACGAAAATTAGATACTTTTCAAATAAGTATATCCATAAATGTACTCATCTCATTTGAAGAATTTCTTCTTGAAAGAATATCTATATGAATTTCTTTCTTAGAAGTGGCGTTCACTCGTTCATCTGAAATATGCTGAAGGCTATGCTGTCCAGATTTTGATTTTTTTCAATATGTCGCTCGCAAAAAAGCCATTAACAGTTTTCCTGGGACCAATTACATATTAATTTTTTTATAATGCACTATGACTATTTTCTTCTTCTTCTTTTCATAAAGTCTCAGATATATAAGTGAAAAATTGGCAAAATAGTATACATAAAAATAAATAGGTTGAATTTAACCACGAGAAATAGTACGTTGAAAGTTTGTCCAAATAAATTTTAGACAACTTTGAATATTTTAAGTAATTTGATGACAACTATGAAAAGTAGTTACAGTTGATGTTGATCCTGTTTCTTTATTTCAAGAAAAAACATGCCTGACTCTGGGTTTTTACTCACACAAATAATCGATTCCACTGAAAATATTTTTCGAAATTCAGATCTCGAAGTTTTGAGCATTTTCATTTGTTCTAACTGTATACCCATTACGTGTTTAGGGTAAGGAAGGGATTAACAAATTTATTTGTACACCAAATTCTCTTTTTACACAAATTTTTTTACGAATTTGATTTAACACGAGCTAAAAAGAAAAAAAAATCTCTTTTTACACGATTTTCAATATTCTAAGAATTTTTTTTATGAATTTTTCTGATGAATTTTTCTTGTGAATTTTTTTTATGTTTCTATGAATTTTTTTATTAGTCAGATTATAGGCTCAACTACAATTGAAGTAAAGAGCTTTCTTAAGGAATGAGCGATTCTTACCGCACCTTTACTGACTGCAATTCGACATTTAAACTTAACGAAAGTTCCCCTATGACGCCTTAAAGTTAATTAGTATACCTCTGTTAAATTTATAGGGTGCTTTCGCTTTACTTAAGAATACGGAAATTGTAGTTGAGTCTTATGTCGATTATATGCGTAGGTATATGAGTGAGATTCCCCGAATTATGCATACAGTAAAGACGTAATGTATTGTTTACGCAATTTAGTTTGGTTTTGAGAGTTGAAAAATAAAGACGTTTAGTTGGTGTGGATATTTAAAAAAAATTATAAGTAAAATAAAGTTAGTGCTCGTAAAGATTTATTAACTCAATAACAGGTAAGTTTTAAATAATTTTCGAATCTTTGCATTATTAATATGAAATATATTTTGGTAGTCTTAATACAATGTCACATAATTCATAATAAAAGCGAAGAGGAAGGCGATCAGTTTAGATATTAAAATTAAAATTTTAGATCAACTTGCAACACGACAAGGTGCAAGGGCTTTAGGAAAGCATTTTAGTATTCATGAAGCTACAATAAGAAACATTAAGAAAAATGAAGCTGCGATCAGAAAATCTATATGTTTTGGAGCAAAAATAAGTGCTAAAACATCGTCATACATAAGAGATGTTGTCAAAGAGAAGATAGAAAAAGCTTTGGTAATGTGGATTGAAGATAAATCACAACAAATAATACCAATAGATGGAATTACTATCAACCAAATAGTATTAAGAATCTATACATGTATTAAAGAAGTTGAACCAGGCACTTCATTTCAGTCAAAACGACCTGAATTTTCTGCAAGTACAGTTTGGATGACATACTCTCCATAACATAAAAATTAAGGGAGAAACTATGTCTGCAGATGAATTGGCTGCAAAAGAATTTGAAATGGAGGATACACCCCAGATCAAGTTTGGAATGTAGATGAGAGTGGCCTTTTTTTGAAAAAAATTCCTAGCAAAACGAATGTTGCAAAATCGCAGAAAACTGTCGGTAGTTTTAAAGTAGCAAAGGACCGTGTAACATTGTTGTTTTGCTTCAGGAGAACATATGTTAAAACCATTGTAGTAAATCGTGACTTAAGAGCAAAAGGGCCTGGATGACCAGAGCAATCTTTAAAGAATGGTTTCAGAAATACTTCATCCCACAAGTTAGAGGCTACATGAATGCAATATGTCTAGAATTTAAGGTTCTTTTTATTCTATACAATGTACCTGGCCATCCTGTCTTGGAGCGCCGAAATGTGTAATTTTGATTTCTACCGCCTAATACAACATCCTTAAAGGATAATTACTACTTTTAAGACGTACTGCATAAAACGTTCATTCCAGTACGTACTAGAAAAACTAGACCATAATGAGGATTTAACAGTCATTGAAGTGTGGAAAAATTGTTCTAGCGTTGGCTGACTTAAAGCATCAACCTTGAATTCATGTTGGAACAAAATTTGGCCAGAATGTGTCAAAAGCAAAGATCCTGGACCCCTATTCTGCATTCTCACTCACTCAACTCACTCGCTCACTTACGCGATGTCACTTGTTTCTTTATTATGGAAGGTAAATAAGTGAGATTTCTGTGGAAAAGTGAGTAAGATATTACTACTGGGCATACGGTACTTGACACAGCCATTTGTGTTTGATTTGAATAGCTCCTCCGCCCTAAACTACTATTAATACAGAAAAATGGTGTTCTGATAATTTTAAGCTTGCTTTTTTGTCTTACGAATTGAAATAAAATTTTTATACCTTTCCTAACAAAATTATATAAAAAAATTTATCTGAACCAAATGCCTACGATTTCATTCGGACTCCGGCTGTACATACACACATGCAATTATTACTCAAATGGTAAGGTTACTTTGTAATCAAAACTATTTTGTTATTTTGTTAAGTAAGGTATATACTAAGGGTAGCCTTTAGAAAGGTAAGGAACCAAGCTGTAAATTACTAGAAGACTATTTTTCTGAATGGATAGTAGTTTAGGCTCTATAGCAAATATAAAGTCACATCAAAAATATTCACCACGAATGTGGTGCATTATTTTATTTAACAGTGTACATCTCATTCCATTTGTTTTCTAGAATACCTAAATGGTGGGTGAGTAAGATCGAAGTGAGTGACTTCTCTCATACAGTCATAAGTGAGTGAGAATGCAGAATAGGGGCCTTGATTCTGTCATCCATAATAAAGCTGCTTTTACTGACACCACAACGCTGGCACATACATTGGTGGAGATGGATTCGATGAACTATCATTTGCCGATATAGAGGAATAATTGGTTGATAAAAGCTTGAGTGAAAATGAAATTATAGACCTCACCCTTGAGACTCATCATGACAGAGAACATAGCGATAATGACGAAGAAGATCCACCCATTTTAAATGCAACTCTAATTAAAGAAGGTCTTGATATTGCCAGGAAATTAGGTAATCATTTTGAATAACATGATCCTGATGAGGAACGAGCTGCAAAATTTCAACGTGAACTGAAATCATTAATTGCATCTTACAGGGAATTTTACAATGGCTTATCACAAAATCAAACACAATCGTTAATGACTGATTTACTTCTAAAAACTACTGAATTATCAACACACGAGATTAGAGATGATAATACAGAAATAATTTCACAAGATGATGAACAAAATAATCCTAGTGATAGCAGTGATATTGTCAGAAACTGACAATGCATACAATTTTGTTGTTGTTAATATTATTTTTACTTTTTTCATATTAATGAATATCAGATATTATTTTCTTTTTTTCAAAGTATAATTTATTTTTTATAATATATTTAATGAATTAAGTGAACTCTAACAAAATTTTTTTAATATTGTTTATTGTACTTTTCAGTTGCTTTTTTAGGTTTAGAACCAATCTACTATTTTTCCATTTTTAGCCAATATCACTTTTTATACGAATTTTTTTGGAACGTATCTATCGTGTAAAAAGAGAATTAGGTATAGTGAAATTTGTTCATGTACATACACATGTATATGAAATATTACAATATGCCACACAATACATTTAAACCAACAGATTTCGAGTTTCGGCTCTAAGAAATTTGATTTGCAGTTATTCAATGTAGCCAAAATGCATCCTCAGAAAGGACGAAAAGGACCAAACCGAAGATATGCTTTTTTCGTGTGGCTTTTGTTTTTAAATGTTGACCATACCATAAGTTAGCCCGGCTTATGATGGGTAGCTTTTGGTACTTTTGGTACTAGCACTTCGATGATATTTGTGTGCATTTTCGTGAAAAATGGCAAAGGAACACGGTGCATAGAGTACAATTTGAGGTCTTATATCTCGATAATAAAGGGTTAAACTGGAATTTTCAATATAACATTTTCGTTTTAGTTTTATTTGCGGAATTCAAAAATGCAATCTAAATGTATCCTTAATGAGGATGAAAAGGACATTTTTAAAATATATCCTTTCCCAAGTCCTTTTTCAAGGACTTTGGCTATGCCAGAGGAAACGATGCGTAACTTTTATTATTAGGACTTTTTGATATCTCCGCACATTTTCGAGAAAAATGCACAGGGAACACGTTACGTGGGACACCTTGTATATCCTACATTTCTTAGCTCAAACTTTGTAGAAGCATCCTTTTACAAAACTACCTGCCATTATTTTGAGGCCTATATTCGATGTATTCAATTGCTTGACTTCTATTTTAAATAACAGATGTCATTTATATACACTATTTTATTTTCTATAAAAACTTTAAATTTTTCATACGTTCTAAATGAACAATATCGGCCAACTTTTTCGTAGGGTTTCCATAAAGAAATTGCGATTCTCCCCGTATGCTTGCATACTATGTAGTTCAGAATGTGCTGTTGCTGTTTCAGAGACCTAAAGTTATGGGGACAGTAATATTGCATTATAATTCCTGATGTAATTTCAAAAATGTATTACATTTCACTGACGGGTTACAGATTATTATTATCGAATACATCCATCACAATGACCCACAAAATTTTCTGTAGATTCTTAGATTAGTATGATTGCCTTTGCCTCACCCACCACCTTAGATTAGATTAGACTTATAGAGGGGTGTGCAGGCGTTCGCCTCATACTCACTGCGATCTGAAAGATCTATTTTGAGTGCCCGTTCAATTTCAGATTCCTTTTAAAATGTGTCAAAAAATTTGTAGGAAGTAGAAAAAATGTACGAAAATTATTGTTTTTTTTTTTTAAACAATAACAGCAGTTTTTGTATAAAAGTAACTTTCACTAGAAAGAGAATATATTGAAGTCTATGTAACTGTTCTACATATTAGTTCTGTAGCTAGAACTCCATTCAGAAGCCAGTGAACATTTCTTTGGATCATTCTTTACCAGTTTAGTTATACAGTAATCTGTTAAGAAGACTAATGTTACAATCAAGAAAAGTAAAGTCAATCTTATAACTTTTACGGTTGATTAATTACTTTTTAATTATACATATTATTAGAATACGGAAAATATGGTTGAATATTTGAAGGCTTTCATAGTCGGGAAAAAGAGTCAGAAAAATTAAATTTGTAAAAAAATACTGGCTATCATTGGAATAGATTAAAACATTATATGTGGTAAACGATTGGACTGAACGACGTATAATACTCATTTATAAAAAATAATTTTTTTTTTATTGAAATATAATCGCGGTAAATATACTTCAACAAATTCCTTCTTATATGTATAAAAAAGGAATTAAAATAATAATTACATAAGAACGATGTCTTTCTTCACTTTTATGGGTCGGAACATATTCTTTGTAATTTGTAAAAATGCTCCACCTTCGAAAATCGCATTTTGGGAACAGTTTGTACACTATATGACCCTCCCTTCAATTATAGTCGCTAGAATAATAATCGATTGAAGATTACCTTATAGTAAGTATACCCGCTTGCCACTTATCCTTACAAAAAAATTGAAGCGAAGCCAATAAATTGGAGTTCCGAGTCCGAATTTTCATTTCGAAAATTTTATAAAAAAATAGAAGAATTTAATTCTCTAAAGCGCCTTTATTGCAATAAGTTTATAGCTAGGTTCACTTAAATTAAAAAAAAGAAAAAAATATTGCCAAATTAAAAAGTTATGAAAGATAATGTTGAAACAGTTTTACTGAAAGTCCAAAAGAGCCGAAAAAATCACTATTTTCGATTTGAGCAACCTCTAAACATTAATGAATTTCACTGACATTTTGCATGGAAGCTTAGAATTACATTGTGTAAAAAACTCTAAAAGAGCATTCAGACATTTTAACACTTTTTTTTTTTGCTTCCTAATACATACACTCAGAATTTTTTCTCTTATTCATTAATCACGATACCACTTCTATACTTTAGAAACGACCACTACACATATGAAAATCCAGGATATTTAAGGTTAAAGGACCTAGCCTTATTCCTGACTTTAAAAAAAAATATATGTTTGGGTGAAAAATTTTTATCTTCAGTTTTATGACAGTTCAGTTCATCCTCTTTAAAATGCAATCATGATCATTAAATTATTATTATTTACTTCCGGAGCTATTGATTTTTAAAGGTAACTCTGCAAGGACATTTCACGAAACTTTGAATTTGCATATCTCGCGAAGTGCGCAGGAGAGAAGACTGAAAATTATGGTATTACATATACTCTATAAAACCATGTTAACTTTCAGAAAAATCCATGATAGTCGAACCGAAAGTGCTGGATGATTTGACGTGACAATATGATCTCAGTTTAAAAACTCGCTTAAGTTCTTCTCAAAACATGAGCCTAGATGAAAAAACTTATTTCTTTCTTCAAAATTGTGTTAAATGGAGCTACAATTTTAGATGAAAACATTGCTCTTTTTTCGAGATGCTCAAGCATGGATTAATAGGTTCATAGGTCAACATACAAACAGGTGAGCAAATATAATTAATAATCAACAATGCTTGCAACTACTTAATGTACTCATGTATTTTTCGATGCCCATATTTACCACGTAAGCTGAGTGGGCCAGAATGTTTGTACCCTATTGGCAATTTTCCCTAATTAAAAGAACCCCTGGAGATACTTATACATATACTTATATATATATATAAAACGGACAAACGAAAATTTACCTTAGTCAATTCTGTAAAGAGCTGAAGAATTGATGGGTGATGTTTTTATTAATTTAAAAACAATCGAATCAGCATTATCAGTTAATTAAGCTCCCACCATAGTAATAAGGTAATTTGTTCCAGGTCAGTTATTTGCGACAGAATTCCGGTGAGGCTTGCGGACAAACTCATACAAATCTCTACGTTCGCTAATTTCCCCCTTGGCATTATTAGCAATAATTAATATTCTTTATTTGCATGTGGACAACATTTAATCTATTAAATGAACCGCGTTTGTTCGGAAAATGCGCGGTGTATCGAAACACAATGTTTATTTATTGACTAACACATTAATTAAAACAAAACCGGGAACAGTTTAATGGCAATTTACGCCCTTTCCTCTGACTCAATGAAACAAAAAGTTTTCAGGGCTAGCAACAGTTTTTTTTTTCAATTATTTTCACGTCTGCTTCGTTTGCATTTCAATAGCAATGTAGAGCGATACATATAAATTTTTTAATTAAGCGAAAAGCTGTATTCGCTTGTAAAATACCTATTGGAAGGGTGTCGAAACCAATTGCCCCTAGTCAAAGGGTCGCAAGACACAGAGGAGTCAGGTGCTGAATCTGTTTTCACTGCAACACCTGGCCAAATACTCGTACACTGTAATTTCTCCTTCCTTATAGGTTGAAAGCTTTCACTGAACTTTTTCTGTATTCAACTTTTTTTGTTAAAACGTCGACTCACCCTAGAAATTTGCAAAAATCTGTCTAATATTTCTGCTCTCGTTATGATGGAAGAAAATATAAATGCGTGTGGAAACCAGTACCGCGCCTTTTTCTCTATTATTGAATTCCTGATTCATTTCCGAACTAAACTAATCAAAAGTGTAATTTCCGAAGCACCTGGGCAGTAGGATGTCCATTATAAAAACAAGTGGAGCAATGGTAAAGAAAAATTGATTGATCATCCCTCATTGATCTCATGGGCCCAGAAGGTGGATTTATTTTTCCTTTCCAGAGCACTTATATTAAACACTAAATAAATTGATACCGCATCCTGATAACTGGATGCAAATTTTTGCTTCAAGGAATTATCAAATGCATTCTCATAGTACAAGCACATTCTAACTAATCCCTATTTCTCATAATTAACAATCATCGGAGTGAATTCGTAATGTGTTTTCTAATAACCGTATTCCCAGTTTTCGCTTAAATTCTACATCTGTTTGAGCATAGGATAGGATTTTCCATCAAGGTGTATTTTATTATGGCAGATTAATGCAACACGGTTGGATTTAATGACATCAGTGAAATGGTGTGTATCTATGCAGATACATAGTAGTTAAATTATTTTAATCAACGAAGTTGAAGATTAGATTGGAGTTGCTTTAATTAACGCGCAAAGAAATTTAAATATTGAGCATTCTAAATAAAACCGTCCACAATGTGTTTAGTTGAAGATACATATGTAGTTCGAGATGGATGATGGAAAGAAAATTCCTTTCAAAGGAAAATAGCGCATTTTGTACAAACTGCGTGAATACAGCTCAGGATGAGTAGGTACGGAAGAAATGGCATTTTGAGTGTAATCATTCCAGTAAGTATATTGATGTATAAAATTCATTTATGATTTGTGTGTGATATATGAAAAAATAAATAAATAACAAAATTAGGAAGTTTATCCAATGGATTTATTTTTCTGACACCTTATTGCGCGAATATTGTTTTTTTAAAAGCTTTTTTTCGACCACTTAAATCTGTAAATGTAGGGAGTTCGAAAGTTATTTCAGGGCTCTTCCTGTAGATGATTTACGAGGTTGATAATGATGAAATATGAACAAAATTACTTTACACGTAACACGCGTAAAATTTTAAAAAGCCTAATATTACGATATTTTGAACTGGACCATGCGGAAAGGTCGGTGTCCGATAAATAAGTATTTTGAAAGTAGGTATCTATGTATTAAAATAAATATTAAAATAACGAAATGCTAAGTATAAATTTTATTTGTAAAAAGAATTTCTCTACATTTTTTTAACGAAATTTTTACTTCTCGGTTAATTTGTCTGAGATATAAAAATTTCTCAATCGTAGAAAGAGCATATTGGGATTGAGAATTATTCTTAAGTAACTGTAATAAATATTTTAATATTATACTGACCCAATCTTGTCGAATACTTTATGTTTGTATTTATTAATAACTAGATGCCTAGATGGGAGGGTGTGGGGTGGTTAGAGATGCATAATTATCTAAGTTATCAATTGACTCGATCAAACGATGCCGTACTCTAGGGCACATATAGTAAAAAACGAAATTTTTGTATGGCAACCCTACGAAGTAGTTGCCCGATTGGTCCCATTTCCGAACGTAAATTCCCTTTTTTTTTTGTTAAAGGCAGTGTCCAAATATATTGTGAAAAATAAAGTTTTGTATTTTAACACCAAGAAAAGGTTGGACGATTTTCTCCACTTTTGGACCAGTACTGGCAATTTTTGTGAAAACACAGTGTACAAAATATGAGTTCTCCACGTCGACGCCTTCTCAGGCAGCTTTCAAATATATAGTGAAAAACCAAAGTTTTGTATGGCAACACCAAATTTTAGCCCTCTGCGTATTTTCAAAATTTACTTAATCAATTTGAAATAAATAATATTATGAGGTGAGTTGATATATGGTATTTTCTAGTAAAAAGCATGTTGTATTATTTATTAAATGAACCGAATAATAGTTTTAAAAAGTGAACTTTTTATTTATTTTTAAAGGCGATGATTGTTTTCTTCTGTTAATTTGAATCTTTTTTACTTATCCTAATGTATCCACAAAGATAATTTGTTAAACATTCTAGAAGTATGCCAATACATGTAATTTTTTAAGATTTTGTTATGGTCGCAGAGTACTGCCTGAAGCAGTGTACTTCACTTGTGCCAATGACAGAGCGCAACAGTGCTCACATGGTGGCACTGCGACTGTGCTGCCATGGATACCAGGCAGCGTGAGTGAGCCCTGGCTGGGATATAACCCCAAGAAAAAGTGGAAAAGAAGAACATTTGGATGAGAAGAGGTGTCAAGAGTTGTTTTATGTTGGTTAAGAGCTGCAGTGGAAAAAGTTTCTCGTAAAATCTCAAGTTAAAGTATAAATATAGTTTCCAGTAGAAAAACCAGAAAAAAAGAACTTCACGAAGAAGGAGTATACGAGTGGAGAAACAAAAATGTGGATGGAAGTTAGTTAAGATGGGAGAAATGACGATGGAACAAGTCTTGCTCCAGCAAGCGCGCAGCTGTATATAAACGAAAAGAAACAAAATAGAAACAAAGCATCAAGACAGGTATCGTAATTTTTGAATTCTATTAATTGACCGGGAAAGGGTGACTCTTCGTAAGTGCTAGCACGGCGGTCATTCATATAGGCAGCTCTGAGTCCATGTAGAAGCAACGAAAAGCATTAAGTTAAAGCAAAACCGGCAGTTGTAAGACGTTTTGAATAAGACCAGGATTGCGAGATCACGTAAGGCCTTTCAAATTGTGTAGGAGGCAACCGTACTACGCATTTCAGTTACGAATTATGAAGAATGTCCAAAGTTTATAAAAACTATGCTTGTACGAACATAAAACCCCAAAAGTAGTCCAAATAAAGTAACTGAATAATCACAGTTTGAAGTATCAATTGCGAATTTACGAGGTCCAAGGATACCCTATGGGGCAATCAGGTTTGCAGATTAAGAATTAGAACTGAGACTAGTCGCGGAGGTTATCGTCCGTCAATCATTAGTAATATTTTTGGAATTTTTCGTCAAATTTTTCGCCAAATTTACTTGTTGTAAGAAGTCCCACTATCATATATGTCTCTTCTAAGTTAAATAATAGTAACACGAAATCATACTAGGCTATATTACTATATTTATCTAAATTACATTTGAATGATATCATATTATACTATATTGCTATATTTTCCTAGTTAACTTTTGCTAGCAATTAGATCAGATTATACGCTCACCATATACTAAATTCTTCTGAAAAACGAATTATCTTATACTATAGCACTACGATTTTTTTTGTTATTTTAACTTCTGAGAAGGAATCCATGTACGATATACTCAGGTTAGCATTATATACCTATACTGGTGCATATAGAGATACAACTATGCCCAAAAAATAATAATGGTATTACAGTTTTGGTTCAAGAAGATGAATTATTGTACAGCAGTGTAAAGGAAATCTCAAACAGACTTCTTCGGGTTGTTTATTTCCTCCTTTCAAGTTTATTTACAAGAACACAGTTGCTCTAGAAGGTCTTCGTGGAGAAATAGCTATTATTACGATAATTGCAGGTAACTCTGCCTGGGACTTGCCTCCAGTATTTCTTAATTACCAATTGCTTTATATTTGTTTTACATTCATTTTACTAGATTCCTTTTGCCCAATAAAATTCTTTTGAATTTATGTATATATTAGAATAAGTTCAATTAATAACTTGACACAGTACGAGGGTGAACTGAAGCAAAATTTTATATTAGTGTAAATGCAAAGTACTACACCTATTATAGGGAGACAATGTTCTCCATTTAAATAAACCTATAGACGGTACGCAATATGATAAGAGTGCTAGATTTGTTTTTGTTTTTCCTCTCACTCTCCCGGAGCCCTCTCAGGATGATAGTCAAATAGGTCCACTTCTCTACTATTTCAGATTTCAGGTCATCTTAGGGATACTGTAAATACACTGTCAATCGGAGGGGCACGGCCGAACACAATAACAACTATGTCTTCAATTTAAGTAAAGGTAAGTGGTGTAAGGGTCCCTTCAGGACCGGATGGTGTGCTCTTTTTGTTGTAGGCACGAACATTTTTTGTATATGGCAGGTGACTGCGGCAGGTTTTTGTGGAACCTCCCCACACTCTACGCCAATAGTTGAGGCGAACTAGCGTGCCACTCTGCATTCCAACGCTGTTCACCTCACCGCTGTCAGCTCATGGTGGCAGTCTGGACTTCACGTCCAAATATTACTCACTCCAAACAATTTTACTTTTGCTCTAAACTGAGCGAAGATTATCTTTGAAATTTTCTTGAAGCTCACGGATTAAAGTTTTAGGAATTTCAAAAGCTAATCATATATTCAACAAATATGATAAGTAAAAACCTATTTGCTATGTATTTATCTAAAAGTTTCCAAGTAACTTCTTTCAAACTTAAGAGGAGTCAGTACCAATATTTGCAAGTTTCATACATTTTTCAATGCGAATTTCTGGAAAACTATTTGTAGCAGGATAATGATTTATATCTTAATTTAATGAATAAGTCTACTAAATAACGTCGGCAAAAATTAAAAAAAAGTGTATTGGAATGGAGATATTAAAAAATGGTAAAAATTGAAGTCCTTTAAATCAAATTCCTGTGGGTAGGTATTCTCATTTCTTTAAATTGTGACTGTTTTAGAAAGATTAGGCCTAGATCTAGCAAATAACGTCGAGTTTTTCATTTTTAGTGGCGCTTTTTATAATTATTTTACTCTAATAGTACTTGTTTTTTCTCCCGAAATTTCACCGACGATAAATTGCAATATTTATTTGAAATTTGTTTAAATACAAAGCAAAATAACATATTTAATAATTATGGCAGAAAAAAAATTTAGGAGAGTTAATTCTCGTTAAAAATTTTCAATTTATTTGAACTGCAAATTTTCATTTTTCGTCTTAAATTGTATGGTTTTGCCGGGTATTGGGTTTCTGCCTATTGCGGTAGATGTCTCTAATGTGGTCTGGGGTCTAAGTCTAGGCTAATTATATGAATTTTCTCACTTTCAGGACACAAACCTACGTATAATAAATTTTATTACCTACAGGTTCGCTGGTATCTAAATTGAAACTTTTGCTGAGTACTGACTCCTCTTAAGGAAAATTAATGAGAAATGTGAGAAAAAGTTGATATTAGGCCAATTCCACACTAGCGCCGTATAGCGAGCTCCCTTTTGACCGCGCGGCATGATGGTATGTACTTTTAATGGAAGTGTTCACACGAGATCCCCGCGACCAAAAGGCCGCGCTGTGGTCGCGCGAGTCAATTTGGTCTGGCGTTTTCCTCTCATGACGCGTCTTGAGGATGCATGGCATCTGCATTGCCATACGAGCTGCCAAATGTTCGCGCGTAATTTGAAATTAGAAGCGTGTAGTGATTTTGATATAGCGGAAAACTTTTAAATTATGTATAGAAAAATTGATGTTGATAGAGGAGATACGCCAGAGACCAGATCTTTGAGACAGACTATAATAGTTGATAATAGTATCTCTGAAATTCATTCAATTTAGGATGCTTCAAAGGGAAATGCCTGGTGAAATATCTTTCGCTGTTTAGTGGATGCATCCAAAAGTTCTTTTTTTTTTGCTTTTTTGAAAGTTTTCCAACAGAATATAAAAATAAGATACCTATTATTTGGAACATTCATTTTGATCAAAAGTTATAATCAAACTAAATACGAGTATAGCTAATAGAAAAGAGCACCATAATTTTGCGTTGTGCGAATAAAGTTACGCTCGTGTTGACAGCAACGAGTCTTTCATCATGGCACGCGGTCATTTTGAAGCTCGTGTGACAACAACGAGATTTTTATCATGAGGCGCGGTCATTTTGAAACTCGTATGACATTGGCTTTATGGTAGAAGAAAATCGATCTCTTATTTTTTGTTGTTATATTAATAAGCCAAGCTTAGGGGATACCCTATGATGGAAAGCACAGCATGGCATTAAGGGAAAGTGGCAAACATGCTGATGTATGTTGCACTCTTAAACATTCGCAGATTATATGCCGGAGGAAAGACAGAAGATGGTAGCGTGTTTCACATTGGCACAGCTCGGGATAAAAGAGCATCACAGAATTTTACTGTACGGCCAAAAGTAATTTGAAGGGTAAAAGGATGTGCGCGGTTTGCAACGCGGGTACTGCGTGCAGGAATTATTCTACAAGGAATCAGACTAGATATTTCATCAGATATTTCACTATGCATGTAACGATAAAGGAGCGAAAGACATCCAACATTGCGGCGGTCATAAATAAAATCAGAGAGTCTAAGTATGGAATGAAGATAGATATTCTGGAGAATTCTTCAACATTTTCAGACGGATAATTTATTTAGATCTGTGGGTCTGCCTTGCTACCACTCGAGGACGTTTAAATTCAACATTAAATTCTTCTCAAGTTTTATGAGCTCTCCCGAATATGGCTATGAGTTTCGTCGAGGCATTATCACATTGCGATTCAAGCATATCTATTAATTTATTTAGGAGATCCTGTATTATCTTTATGTACATATTCACTTGATGTATTTGGTTGCACACGGTTCGTGGAATATGTAGCAATCACGTCATTTTAGGCGGTAGCAGTCCAGATGACAACAAGGTATTTTGATGAAGTTCTGGGTTTAATTTGATAGAATATACGGGAATAAGGATTTTCTTACTTGTCGTCTTCATTTTACTCCTCTACTATTTCATCCCATATTAAGGCTGAAGCCCCGACGCGATAGCAGTAGATGCTTAAACTCGTATCATCTGAAGTTCATTATTTTGAAGGCGCCAAATTTTTGTAGTGTAATCCGGTGGAGCAACCGCCCCTTCCCCTATTCTTATACTCAGTGGTCGATTACAGGCTTTAAATGCAAGGGACGCCTCTTTGTTTGCAATGATCAATAGCCAGGGACATTATTACAAATCAATGTGATTCGTAGTCGGTTATATTTTGATGTTATGATACGTAAATTATTGTACTTTTTATAGTACGCACGTCAGATCAAGTTTCTGAATATAATGTATACATGAAAATCGTGATGAACGTCATCTAAATTACAATTGAAGGATAGCAAAATGAAATCAACTTACCAACTCCACTCAAAACTGTGTTTGGTTCTAGCTTAGCCTTTTTTGTTGCCAAGTCCTGGTTATTATTGTCAGATGCTGGTGCCATAACTGCTGCTTGACTCAATAATTCGTCACTGCCTCTCTGTAACAAAAAGAAAAACGAATTTAATAAACCGACTGCTGATAAGAAGAAGCAGAACGACGATATGCAAACATTAGCACAACATTGTAAAAATTACAACAAAGTCTCCACACAATTAGCCAAAATTTTATATCAAATTACTTATGGCACAGCTAATGCTATAAAGGCAAAAGGTAAACAATCGTAAAACAATGTTATTTGAATTTTAGGTTGCCTCTGTAAAGAGATATTGGCAGATATGCTAAAACTCTGGTTTTGCTTGTTCATGATATTATGCATTAGAAAATAGATAGAGAAACATTACCTTTGGCTAGGGTACACTTATGTATGTATGTATGTATATATGTACATATATGTTAATGTTAAATTTCAAGAAAAACCACAACTCGCATTCAAACCGACGTACTAAGAGGTTTACATGATTTTACATAAAGAGGAAGCAATACGAAGTTACAAGTACCAAGTATGTACCAATTTATACCGTATACCAAATTACAGACGTTTCATGGACCATATTATATTTACTCCGACAAAGTGGGTGTGTAAGTGCGATTACATTTTGCAAAGGCATTGAATGAAATATGTTGGTAGATATGTGGTATTCTACCGCTAAAATAAATAGAGAGGCACAACATAAAATATTAGGATAAATTATATTCTGCTTCGCACACAACAAAAGAATGAATTTGTAATATTAATGGAGATAGAGATACATATCTCTGACGGTTTTATCTTTGCTGAAATTAATTAGAGCGAAAAGTTAAAACGTGAAATTGATCGTGATTTAACTTTTGCTATCCGCCTTGGGGACGAATTGAATTTAAGTAACAAAGGGATTTTCTTGTAAATACGCTTGTTTTTATCAAATGAGAAACGTAATTGTTGCCTGCAGAAATAAATAGAGAATTCATTTTAAAATTAATTAGTTTAATCGTATGTAAGGTAAGCAAACAAACAACTTCTTATATAAGAATGTCACACGATTCAGTGAATACATTGAAGGATTTCATATAAGTAGTTATTTAAATGCGAATTAAAAATATCGCTGCTATTGCTAAATCTAAATAATTGAGTAAAAATACACTTTACAAAAGGATTAAAGATTGTAGTTTGTCCACTTTTCTTATTAGATTTCCCACAAAAAAAAACAAAACCCTTTAATTGCATATCGGGCATAAAAAGTGCTACATCAATCTATTAAATGAGCAGCAGCTTTGTACTGTTAAGTTTTAACAAAGAAAAACAATTGAGTATATAAAATTAGGGTGATTAAAAGTCTCCGAAAAGAGTATAGCTTTTCATGCAATGGTTAACAAACGCTCTACACTTTACTAGATTTACATAAGTTATTTTGTGTAAGCTTAAAGCTAAGCAAAATTATTTCACTACTTTGCTAGTTTTAATTTACCTGCAACCCCTGTAGCAATAAAAATAACCTTAGTACAAATAATTATCATATTAAATATTTGTAATATAGTAAAAGGAAACTGTTAGATGTCGATGGCAATCAAACTAGAGATGAAAATTGGATCCGGATTTTCTACCCGGATCTCCAAACTATTCGGTTTCTGAAATCCGGATCCGAACTATCCGGATCTGGATTCGAAAGATCCTGATCTGCATCAGAACTATTCGAATCTGGATCCGAACTTCAAAATTTCATTCAAATTGCATTGCTTCATTGGGAAAATATAAATTTTCATTTTCCCAATGAAACAATGCAATTTGGAGGATATTTTGAACCTTTTTTTGCTTAGTCTGGATCCGGTTAGTTCGGATCCAGATCCGAATAGTTCGGGTTCGGATAGTAGGATCCGTATTATCCGGATACCCGGATTTGAAGAATTGGATCCTAATTATTCCGGATAATCCGGATAGAAAATTATTCGGATACTTTCAGCTCTAATTCAAACCTACAACTTTATTTAACATTTATTAGTAGAAAAGACTAAAATTGCGATCTTAAGCCGTAGATTACCTAACTGAAAACCAAATCGAAAATTAATTTTAGCTAATCCCACGATTAGCGATACCATTCACTGAATATTTGTACATAAAGCCGTTAGATTTATGTTTTTCGCGTGTATTTCTTGAACGCTTCGTCTAAAATTAAAAACATAGTAGTACGGGACTGTCCGTTTTCTTAGTATGATTCTTTGTTTGTATAACAACCTTGCAAAGGAGTTGCCCGATTTTGGTTAATTCCAATATCAGAATTATATTTCTTACAAAAAAAAAAACATGTACAAAATTTCCACTTTTTAGATCAAGGCGTTTTCATGCATGGGAACACTATGCGAGAATTACCCGATTTCACCCAATTTCGAACCAATATTTGCATATATTAAAAAAGATGTGCGCGAAAGTTCAGGTCTTTATGTCGACGACGTGCCAAAAACAAAAAATTTTGTTAATACTATACGAATGTGCAATAGATTTTACAGAACAATCATTACTATTTCTATGCCTTGCAAATGGACAGACAAGCTTAATGTACTCTAGAATTTCATCTACTATGGAATAAAAATAAACAGAGCCAAAAGAAAGAAAATAATTGAATATAAAAGCGTATGGAGACAACAAGTTCCACCATACAAAAGAGAAATAAAAAAAATAAGACGAAAATAATAACGCAATTATAAAATAATATAAATATTAATATTAAAAATAAAATCAAAAAAAAAAATTACTAATAGAAAAATTAATACAGAAGAATGCAGAAACAAAATGATGTGAGTGTGATCATTGGATAGCTCCCAAAGGAGTTTATGAAAAAATCTACTATATGCGACCCGAGAAATAGCTGGAATTTTATTAGATCTTTGAACCTTTTGGACAAAGAAGGATAATTCACCAAACCTGGAATGTGAGTTGAAAATGACTCACAAGTTACGCGCATCATTAAATTACGGAATACCATTATAAAGATATAAATGCTTGGAGTAAACCCTGTGTCTAGAACTATGTAATAGATTATTTAAAGATCTTATAAAGTTATTAGCATTTCTTAGTATTCTTCAGAAGTATTCAGCATAATAAGAGTCCAGCGACATGTAGGTAGAACGACGCAATGGGATATGTGGCTTGATAGTTACTAGGCAGAAATTGAGATTTTATTTGTGTGTTACGAATACAGGAAAATTGAATACAACGGAATATAAACATATACGCATGTATTTCCTCATTAAAAATATCGTATGAAAGAAACGATAGATCCAATCGTTATTTGTAGTTTTCGCCAGGTTTTCGTTTATAAAT
Source organism: Dioctria rufipes (assembly GCA_963924295.1). Classification (NCBI taxonomy): domain Eukaryota; kingdom Metazoa; phylum Arthropoda; class Insecta; order Diptera; family Asilidae; genus Dioctria; species Dioctria rufipes. The sequence continues at coordinate 167,421,448 of OZ002741.1, read as the reverse complement.
ACATCATCGAATATAATTAAAACATTTTCTAAAATGCCTCTGAAGGATATAATCATAAGCAGTGATTTTCTCTCATTCATCTTAAAAAATAAAGTCTAATTTTTGAAGAAATATGATGTCAGACGATTACTCGAGGGGAAGCCGTTCGAAAAAAAAGTTCAATTTGAAGTTTTCGATTTTCTCGAGAACGATTACAACCTGTGAAAAACAATTTTCAGAATATGGAGTGTACTGCTCTAACGCACTTAGTAAGTTGTGTAGTCTAAATGGTATTTGAGCTCTATAAATTTAAGTTCCAGAAATTGGCAAAAATCGCAGGTTGTACCTATTCATTCTCGAGAAAATCGAAATTTTCAAACTGGTTTATAGCTTCGAAATACATATTTGGTATAAGGTTATGAATAGAGATTTGTCGGTCCGGATGGAACAGGTCCATAAAAAGAATGACTGGAACTGGTTCATAATTAGTGGAGCTATCGTTTACCCGCTTCTATGTTTAAATAAATTGATGCAAACAGAAAAAGCATACTAATCTGAGCACATTACACTTTACATGGATTGATATGTGGAAAAGTCTGTACGGAATCATAACTAGTGGGAATAATCAAAATCAAACTTTTTTTTTTTTTTGTAATGAGACACTTGAGATGCGACTCCTTAACCGATACGAAATATTAAAACATGCAATCAGTTTTAATATTTCGTCGGAACTTGTTTAATTTTACTCGCGCAACCCTTAGAATATATATTAAGCATAGGAATTTGTGTAGGTATATGAGTGAAGCCAATATTACCTATCTTAGCTCAAAAGATAGTAGCAAAGATCGCAAAATGTATAGAAAAATTAGCTGGAAGCAAAAAACAATAACAAATGGAAAGTTAAGTGATGAATGAATGGCGACATGTAGAAATGTCCATAGATTTGCATTCCTAGAATAAATAGACTGCTACTTCATGTATTCTGCAAGCCGTTTATATCTGCAGGCTGCAATATGTACGTTTTTACACTAGCAAATTTCAGCTCAACACAAATATATGTCCGGTCTTACTTAATTTAGCTTATGTACATAATGGAACGCAAAAGTGACCATCGCATCTATCATCCCCTTTATCAATTAATTGTGTAAAACCAAGTCGAAAAAGACTGGTTTCGTGTTTTTTTTTTAATTTGTTGGTGAAACTGAAACGTGGTTTTTATGTTTAATTTCTGTTACAATCGGTAGAAATGATGGTTTGATACCAACAACTTCAGTCCCACGTGAAAGGCTTAGTCCAAAGCTTGTCCACGTACTTACTTACTGATAAAAGGAAGCGACAATTTTATATGCTTCTATTTTTAATTGGAAGCTATGTGTTTGTTCTTAATTCTACAAAAAAAAAAAAAAAATCAGTTGAACTCGCAACATATTTCTTTGAACTGAATTACTAAAGGAACACTGGAACGAGTCCGATGAATCGAGTCCGAGTTAGATGATAACGAATCCGGGTCCGGTTCCGAAAATTCTTTGGAACGACTTATCTCTCTAATTATGAATCCTATTCTGACAGAAATTTAAATTTTATTGAGCCCATTTTCGATAAGTTTTGGAAGGTAGGTACTTGACCTGTATAAACTTCCCAGCAAACATTGGGCCGATAAATTGCTGTGGCAATAAAAATTCTGTTGCCATTTTATTACCATGGCGATGTTTTGGCGATAGTTCGAGAATTAAAGTCAATTAAATTCCCGAAAACATTACCATAGGCCTACGAATGGCTTTCTTATTGCCATATTATTGCTCTTTTATTGCCTAGATAGGTGGTACTAGATGTGATGAGAGCAAGACATTTTACCGTTATCGACAATATTTCAGTACTGTCCCTTTGGAAATTGCTTCATTGGCAATTGTTATTTCTTCAAGTGTGGTCGAATAGAAAAAGCAAACGCAAGAAATAAGGATATTTATCGCCATGGCGATCATAAAATGAATTACTTACATGATTCATATGCGATGCAATATTTACCCCCGTAAAGTTAAACGTAGGCGATAAAAATGCTCGTTGCGGCAATAAGAAATCATAAGAAAGCGATTCGTATGTCAATCGTAATGCTTGCTGGGTTGTAGATTATGAGTGCATGAGTAATGTTTTTTATCAAACATTCTTTTCAAGTCATATAGGTATGTATACGTATACATACACAAATTGATCCCTCTAAGTGCCATATTCATATATAGTAACATATTTAGATTAAATTAATGCGACTATTTACGGAGAATACCTCTGGTTCAAGCATATAAAGAAAGATTTCCATAATCGTTCCACTTCGAGACATTTCTGTTGCCAGAACAACACTTCAGAGGATTTTCATATTTTAATGGATTTCGGATTTTCCAAAAGCAATTCTTGTTTCTAGCCTAATTCTGCAAAACGTACCCAGATTAACGCTTCTAGGGAAATAAAATGGGACGAAATAGCATAGTGAAATTCACCCGGAGGCGTTAAAGATGAGAGCGATAATGGCTGTGGTAACACAAACCTTCCACTAAAAGCATATTCTAATACAGTTTCTAATTTAATATGCTACTTTAATGGATGCATTAAAGCACACGCATTAAATGTAAACACAAAATAAAGTCTACAGGTAATATTGCCGCACTGGTTATAGCATGTTTACTTAACTACCCGAAGCTCTCAAACTCTTGTGCTGTCGTCGTTGTCGCCGTCGTCGTCGCCTTCGTCAACAAACACATATACGCACAAGAAACTTAATTCCCTTTTAACTTTCTGAAAGTCTTGCGTAAATGTAAATGAAAGAGAATATATATACATATAGCATAGGTATATATATGTAAGTATGAGTGGGCGGTTATGCTGCAGCCTGCCGTAATCGAGAACTCTACAAGTGTGTAGCGTTAACCTGTTGAGCATACTATCAAAGGGCTTTGTTAGACTTAGATATTGTGCTTAAGTTGGGGTCGGCGGTTGCTCTCGGTTCCCGTTCCAATGCTACTCGCATCCATCACAATGGGTTTTGTACAAGTTAGTTCTGACTCCCCCTTTTTTGTAGCATGTTGCGCTTTTGTTGTTAACTTCTATTTTCTGTGGGTTCGCGCCAGTTTAACACTTGAAAGATGATGTTGCCATCACATAAAAGCATTTTAATGTCTCACACAATTCCATGAAATTTTCAGGTGATTGTAGATTTGTATGTGTAGCTTTAACATTCCAAGACTAGAATCCTTTGGAATCTTGGATAAAAAATAGAATAGATAACATGCATAGAAATTTAAAAGAAGCAAATCTTTTCTAAGTTTCTCTATAAATTTTGTACGTATACATAAAACATTGGAATTCCTTACTTCTTTCCAAAGGATATGCTTAACATAAGGCTACAATTAATTCTAAAAATATCTTCTGGAAGTTTTACTTCCCTACCTACTTTCATAAAATTATTTTCAAAATAGACTTAATCAGTAGTAGTACTTCACAGACTTCACACTTTCAATTAGCAATCTTCTTTACTTTAGTCAATAGAATTCGAAGGGTGCCACAACCAATTTTGGCTATATAATTTGTGTACATTTAATAACACTACGTAAGCGAATCTTTCAAATTCTATTTATTACAAATAATTAGAAGAATTGCATAAGATACCTTCGAAATTCGAAAGTCCTTATCAAAAAAGGAAAAAGGCTAGAATTGATCTTAGACCAATATGCTTATGATACCCTAGGGCTTAGACGAATGCCCGTATGTAATTTCGTATGCATTGTAAAAACAGTACGACAATTTCTTAAATTTAAGACACATTTTTTTTCTAAAAATGAATGCCATTTTCTCTGCTAGAAAGGGGAAATCAATTTGATTTCCCCAAATCAATGGAATATTCAAATAATTTAGGAATTTGATACCAGAAAACCTATATAGTACGTGAAATGACCAAAATGTTACGCTTTCTCGGATATAACGAACAGAACATTCAATAAATTAAGCTTTTTATGGAACACTTACAAATATATTTTCACATATTGTTTTTGAAAACAAGTCATATATTGTTTTTCACTATTTTGTTTGAGCGTACTCAGCGTCCCGACACTAACTCTTCCATACTATATGTTTTCATGAATAAAAAAAAAACATATATGGCTTATAAGAAATATTCAGCTCATTTTTATGTTTTTTAAGGGTGCAGTTATAAGCTATTATCTATTCTTTACATTTTAGGAGGGAAAACAAGACAATTTTGAAAATTCCCTACATTTTAGGTGGAAAAAACAAAATTAAAATTCCCTACATTTTAGAGAATATTCCCTACATGTGTGGGAAAAAAACCTACCTGCATTTTAGGGATAAAAACCTAATCTACACTGTAAAAAGGAGCAAATTGTTGCCATAAAGTTTAGGGAAAAAATCCCTATAAATATAGGGAATATTCCCTAAAATGCAGGGAATATTGCCTGAAATGTAGGGAATATTGCCTACATTTTATGGCATATTCCCTACATTTCAGGCAATATTCCCGCTATTTTAGGCAATATTCCCTACATTTCTAGGAATTTTTTCCCTAAACTATGTGGCAACAATTTGTACCTTTTTATAGTGTACGTTTTCCAAGTTGGAACTCTCCTTAATCTTATCGAAAAATACCTAAGCTTTGTGGCACAAATTGTTACCATTTACTGTAGGAAGAATTTTTTTACCGTATGGTCACCGCTCTGTGCAACTTTGGTTTATATTTCTTGAACGGTTCGGCGGACAGTAAAAATGATTATAACCAATTTTATAGGATTTTATATTCTGAATTGGGTACCCTGCCTGTTTCGAATTCAGGATTGCGCGTTGTTTGTATCCCAGACAAAATATTAGCATGCAATGCAATAATTAAAATTGTATTTTGCTAAGAAAATCGGCCAAATCTGCAATCAATAGAGCGCTCAACTATGCTATCGAAACAGAAACATCGCGAGAGCTTACTCTGCTTATCTGTTCTTGTTTGAGAGTAGATTCTTGTAACTGTCGATTGTCAATGTACCTAGATATGCTTTGCATGGATGGCTGTTCGGCATCAAACAGCTAATTCAAAATAAAGGTTACAACATCCACATTTAGATTGATTTTCGGTGGTTTCCACGGATGCTGCTGATGCTGTTTTAATACTTTTGAATATTTTCACTGTAGAAATAGTTTATCTCAGCATTTAAGGTTTAATTATAAATGAAATAATTATACTGCAAGTTCTGGTTAACGAAGACAGAACGAAGTACCATGTGTCCTCTTTCTACACATTTTTGCATTTCTCCTATTTTTGGCATCATATTTTTATCAATCGCAAATTGTTCAAACATACACTTATGTTTGTCAAGGATATAAAATCCACTTTATTAAATTCATCAGAAATTGCGAAACTTGCAACCACTTTCACAATAATTCAGTGTTTAAATAAATAGCACAATTGGACCACAAACTCTTATTCAAACAAACAAACTAAGGTGCTCCATATTCTACCACAAACCATAAAACCGTCATTCAGCACTGGTGCCTCCAAATAGTGCGGTATGGAGTGTTTTATTGCAACAACCACTGATTTATTTCGAAAAGTGAACATTATGGTTGGAGAATTAAGGATAGCCTTTGTTTGGACTATCCTCAGATTACACTTTCATTCATGAATGTCAAAGGCGGACAGGCATAGAGACCCGTTGAATAAATATTAGACTTTTTGTATTATGGTTATCATGAGCCCTAACAGAACTTTATGGTGGATATTAAGCACCAAATAAATTAATGCATTAGCAAAAAAGAATGCTCCATGACATGAGTTCAATGATATTTTTGAAGCTAGCAATATGCACTCGTATATATAATCTGACTGAAGAGTTGTTGATTGTGCTGATTCTGATACTATGAATGTTTGTACTTTAATTACAGCAGTCCTGGAGTAAAATTCCGCAGGTACTGGAATGAAGTGGCTGGACGATGTATAAAAGTTAGGGTAATCTCTCCAAAGGAGTGTGGTCGTTGTGCATATGTACGAGTATAGTAGAGATGTTTAGAAATAGATAAACAAAAAGCTAAAACGTGTCCTACTATATGCGAGTTAGAGTTACTTTTTTGCAATATATCCTTTAGTTTGTAAACTTTGGAGTATACAGTTATCGCTACAATGAAATTGCATATCACACCCCTATACCTATGCTGCCCTACATTTCCTTTATCCAAATTTATGGCACTTTAAATTCAAAATAACAAATTTTTAACTTAAGCTTTTTCACACCCGAAATTAACACTCTTTTGCGTCCACTGCAACTGAATTTGAATTCGAATTTGAAAATTGAATCTAACGAAAATCTTTAAGTACCTATATAAATTTTCCACTGTAAATGAGCGTCATAAGCCATTTTCGCTGAATGTACTTAAAAAAAGATACAAAAAGTGCCAAAATGAATATTTCAGGCTACGAAAAACTAATGTGTCTTGTGAAGAGCTAAATAAAAAAAATAAAATAAAAAATGGGAGGAGAGTGGTAGGTAGTTTTCGTTAGGCTCAAAGAGTTCCATATGCATCGACGTGGTGGCGATGGCAGCAGAGTAAGCCTTGTCACTTGAAAATATATGAATGGTATTTTGTAAAAAAAAAAAAAAGTTATAAGAATTTCTTAATCTTGCAACTCAATAAAGTCGTATTTAACGGAACAACCTGTATAAGATTCTCCAATTCTGACCTGCATAAGCATTTCAGAGTGGTTTTCGGACGATCCAAAGTACCGGAACATACTCACTAATACATGATAGGTTCTAAAGTAGCCTTAAGTTGTCTCATATATGGCACAAGAACTATAGATATCGCATGCAGTACCAAAAAAAGTATACAACATTTATATGGCTGGGTGGTCCGGTCCGGAGTGGACCACAACATTTGAAATGATGTATACGTCGAGTGATTCATATTTTATTCGTATGTGAAGTGCTGAGGAAGTCCATCAAATGTATACAAAACTGCTATTATAAAAACATTTGTTTTCGGCACGTTCTTAAACATGTTATGGTCTATTCCAGAATGCACTGCCCATTTCACAATCTGTATACTCTGGTTTAGTATGCCACGCGACATCTAGTTCTTGTGCCATCTATGGTTGTATATAGTCGTAGTCCTGGAAAAAAGGACAAAGTGGAGGTGTTTATTTTTTTGCTGTGGTTAGTAAACAAAATTGTCCTGTTGCTAAACTATTGTTCATACTAAAAAACATGGTTTTCCCGAAATTTTTTAGCATCCTCAACGAAATTATAATTAAACTTTAGGTAAAACGATGCACTATAAGTTTCCGAACAAAAGCTCTCAGCTCAGCAAGGTCACAAGAGTCCTTCTGTTTTTTGCAGAGAAATTAGAGTTTGATGAAAACGAAAACGAACCGAAATTTTTTAATAATTTATTATTAAGGTATATAGAGTTGACCACATTTAGGAAGTTAAGAACAAAGCTACAAATTACTTACTCTCATCTTTTTTTTTCGTTTCAATGATAGTTTAGACAATAGCATGAATCACATTTTAATCGCTTGTTGCTTTTTCATAAAAAACATTTCAAAAGTTATGGCATGGATGAACACGTATGCGCTTCAGTTTCATGGCTTGAGAAATAACTGCCGACGGTTTTGGAGCATCCTATGTATATTCTGTTTCAAAACTACATAAAAACGAATAAGACATTTTTCATTTTCTCTTGAACGAATATGACCTGTATTTTTGCCAAATCATTGTTACTTCATTTACATAGCTCAAACACCGTTTTGGCCAGACAGCTTACCCAGTGCGTTAAAACAGTTTTGAGTGTCACTCCATATTCTGAAAACCGTTTATAACAGATTGTATTCGTTTATAGCTTTGAAACAGGATATTATTCAATTATGTATGTGTACATGTTAAAATTGTATGCCACTGAAAAAATCACCAATAAATAACATGATAAGAAGAAGTTCAAAATACATATTAGTACCTACTCTGAAAAGACTTCTTTTCTTACACAGCAAGTATTAGAAGATAGTAAGTTTCAGACTTCTACTATGTTAAATTTGCTGAAAAGAAGTCACGTTCTCAATCACCAGACCAGTCAGTGGCAATATTGTTATAACATGCGACTTAATTAGAAATTCGCTACATTTTCGAGTTGAACAAAGAACTAATCTTAAGCCCTAACCTCTTTTCAGAGAGCATGCTGTGGTGAGTACGATCAAAGGCCTATGTGATTTTGTAAAAGTACCAGTATATCGCCCAGATGATTAATAGGCAAAATAACCGCAATAAACGGTTACCTTGCTAGCTTCGAAAGTAAATTCCAGTTCAATGATTTTATTCTACGCATTCTCCCACTATTAGTTATTAGAACCAAACTTGTTAAATATTATCATTTCAAGCTATTAAATCCAAATACCATCATTTATGTTCACTATTTATGTATGCACGTAATATCTGGTACTAGGATACAGGGGCCTTGGTAGTGCTTCATCCTTTTAATACAAATGCAAATACTTAGTCTATATATTAGGTACTCACAAACACTAATGATCCAACGTGCTATCTATACTTGCTGTTTGTGAAGTACACTATAAACCATTTATGAGGCGCAGAGAAAATACTGCTGGATGGTATCATAGCTGTATACAGAGATATTATATCAGATCAAAGCGATATATCTATGTATGTACATATGTATGTAAACATAAAGGTAGAGATATTATGTATTATTCGAAAACAAAAGCTTTTTAGGTGTATACTCGCTATATTGATGTTTCAGATTCAATAGGATTTTCCTTCGATACCTTGCCCCTCTCTGTTAATAATAAGTCTTCATAAGGACGAAACGCCATAGATCAAGACCAAAACTTGTTATTTACATATACATACGTAATACATATATGTATGTAGCATAGATTTTTAAATGAAGTTACTTCCATTATCTTGGCATGTTCAAGTCACCCAATTTCATTTTGACAATGTGATTATCGCAAATCAATGGAACGTTTCCCACTAACCATGTTTGTGATAATTGATTGTGAAACTATATTTCGGCTTTTCATAAGGTATTTGATGTTTGAGTAAACATATGCTTCGTCCTCATGGACGAATAATTCGATGAAACACTGACGTTAAATTCCATAATATGGGATTATGTAAATTTTGCGCATTTGTTATTGAAATAAGCTCAAAAACGCAAGGGTAAATCGTTTATTGAATTCGGTTTGCTCCATTATTTTGGATTATTGCAACATGAAATTCTTTGTTTTATTGAAATATTACTCAAATATTCAATGAAAATTTGATCGACAAGTATTGTTATTTATTGTTTTATATAAATATTGAATTACAGTGAAATTGAGACTTCCAGCTATTTAACGAATTCATTAATTCAGTTTTACAGGTTGTTTTAAATGAAAATATGCATATTCAAAAGATTATAATTGTAAATGTTCCAAAATTAAGGAATGTTAAAGAATGTATAAAATTAGAGATTATTACATATTGGATAACTAGCAACACCAAATCAAAAACAATTTCTTGTTATTTGTATTGAAAATGCGACTATCCGGCATACTATATCTGTAACTTTCCAAACAAAAAAATCAGCATAACAACGTATAAACGTTTATTGATAAAGTCATTCTACATTCTATTGTTATTCGCCACAAGAAGAAGAAAATAGTTACTTTAAGAGATATACATATAATCATCTTCAAACTTAAGGTGCGTATACATTATTTACTTTTCTCGGCGCAAATTGTAAAGTTTTCTTTAATTATGAACACCAAAACGGAGTCATCCAGAGAAAACGTTCTCTGCAAAGCTCTCAGCAGAATTGTTTTTGTATAGGGTAAACACTGTTGAGATTAAAATAAAAGAATGAACTAGGGGAATGAACCAGAATTTGAAAATTTGTGAAGTTTCTTACTAAAGCCACCGTATTCCTCTTTGAAGCCAATATTTTGCTTTTCATAGAATGTAAAACATATTTCTAGTTCAATTTTCATCCAGGACAAGTTAGGTATTTACTGGCATTTGACGTAAACATAATAATTAGCGAAATGATACATATATGCACTATTGGTTAGATTTTCCGAATAAAAGATAAATTTCATTACGGGTTTTATACATACAAACAGAATATGTTAATAAATGAACATCTTAACTTTGAATACATGTCTTATTTCCGGTTTCCACATTAATTGAATTTATATTTTTCCATATACCTATATTATTACATACAAATGGAAACCACTTATTTACCTATGTTTTTGAATAAAAATGTAAAATGGAAATAATCCCAATTATGACCAATTTATTATCTCAAACCACCAGACCTTTTACTTTTATTATCTTATTATGATTCAAGTTACAAAATAAGAGAAGAAAGAAACTTCAGTCACAAGATACAGAGAAAATGTTATAGATGTCCCTCATAAGTAAAGCTCCCAATTACAGTCAAGGGAGACTTTAACAAGTTACTAAAACTGGGAATTTGAAATTTGAATTTTTCCGGATTGTGAATCAAGCCTAACAATCAATTGTAATGATCAAAGAGAAAAAAAAAGTATTAAAATTAATTTGGAATGACTTAAAAATTTACTATGCGATATAAGTAGATGGAAAAAAATTATGAATGAAATAAAAGATAGGAAATGTTTACATACATATAATGCAAACAAAATGTAAAAAAAACATATGCTACGTAAATGTTTCGAAATTAGTATTAATCATCGAGAGGGTAAGAAAGTGAAAAATAAAATGAATGAAAAGACACAAAGGCAAATAATTATTGAAGGAACAAACAGAAAAATGAGCAGAAGTAGATAAATATAGATATTGACTGACGAGTTCATTTTTCTTAATAAGCTGGCTGATATTGTACGCTGCATAAGTGATGGGCATTATTCGAATAAATTTTCAATCAAATAACGATTTTTTAAAAAATCGAATAAAAATTATTCGAATAAATTTTTATTTGGTTTTCAATTTATTCGCAAATAATTATTTGTTATTCGATTATCAAATTATTACCCGTTTTTTATGGAATATTTATAAAATTACTAAAATTCGTTTTAAACTTTAAAATCAAAATGCACGGAAAATCTTTACTGCAAACATCGAAACATAACGCGGCAGTTAATTTGCAAAGTACGAAACACCTTGTAATATGAAATATGTGTATTAAGAAAAACGTATTTAAAATTGGACACCAGAAAACAAATAATTATTACATATAAAGAGACATCAACTAACAAATAATTATATGAAATTCAAATACATATTGAGCAGCAAATAACAAATAATTATTTCCGAATAATTCATCAAATAATAAATAATTTTTGTAATCTAAAAAATTTTTATTCGATTTTTTATTTTATTTGAATTTTCAGCTTTTATCTTTATTCGAATGAAAATGCCAATCTCTGCGCTGTATATCCTCAAAAAGTTCATTTCATTTAAAACACGCCATCAATTATAGTGTTCTGGTGTCGGGGGTTTTTTAGGCCAAGAAGAAGAAGAAGTGTGGAATGACATTTGAGAATTGAGTTCAGTTTATATTATACATATGTACAAAGTTTTGGTGAAATTGGAAATTTGCCACTTGAATCCAATTTAGATTCAATGTGCTTAAAAATGTGGCTGAGCCAAGCAGATATTCCACATCAAAATTCATCTGATTTTTAAAAATTATAACTATATACCAAAACAAAAATTTGTGAATATTTTTAAAAACGTTTCATGGTTTTTTGTAATAACTTTTAAGAAAACTACAAAATTAGAAGATTAAAAAAAAATGTTCCTTGAAAATATGGTATAGTAGCTAAAACCTTAGGATTAAGTCATGCAAAAGGAGAACCTGTGACGTATGCATATTATAACGTATTGTCCAAAAAATGAGTACGCGAACAGACCTAATGTTAGCCCTAAGGAAGCGTTCGTTCGTAAAGATGGCATACGACAGAAATGTGTTAGAGGAAGTATGCCGTGCGCAGTGTAACTTACGAAATGGATCTATTAACATTAACTTGCTTGACATTCACTTTTTCCACTTTGTCACTCCCACCATATCTCAGCCTTGGCCAGTGTTGTTAATAGTTATTATAGTGAATTTTTCATCTCTCGTCAAAAAAGACATTAAAAATGTCTCCGATTTCAATTGCATATTTCTTAACTTTTTACACCCCACCATTACTATTTTTTATATAATGTGACGAAAAACAAATTTACTTCTTTTAATAGTTGATAAGCCTACAAAATTACAAAACTTAGCGAGATTTAGTGACATACATATGTAGGTACGAATTACTCATCTAGGGAAGTAATCTCTGTGCAGGTATCACAGATCGCTCATACGAGAAAATTACATACTACCTACTTTATTTTTATTTCGCAGCTAGAAACAAATGCAAAACTTTAACAGAAAATGAACTCGGAAAGTATTGCTTTCCACAGCAGAAATACTTTAAATCTAATAACTAATTTTTTGGTGTAAAAATTATAAAACATATTTATAGGATTTCTTTTGAATGATTCTTGAAAATTTGAAGAAACCCCCCGTTTTGACGGCACTGGGTATACAGGGTGTTTCCTCCATGGTGGTCCATAGAGCGAGAGGTGATAGTACTCACTTAGGCAAACAAAAATTGTATGGCAGGGGGGGGGGGGGGCAGCATATCAACCGCTTCGGAGTTACAGGGTGATTAAGAAATTATGCTAGGTTTTCACAAAACACTCTGTATCTTAAAAAGTACAGGGCGCACGGTCACCGTATGGAGCTGATTGTATTTAGAATTTCATGGCATTTCCAGCGACTGCTCAACTATCCCCGTGCTCATCTCCCCTTAAGAGTAATTGTGGTATAAACTGAAAATTTCGGATTTCCATACATTTTTTTTTAATTTGACCTTTTTTTTTGCAAAAGGGTCATTAACATAACTTTTTTTTTTAAAAACTATAAACTGTAGACTCTTCTCTTTAATTGGACCTATTGCACCCTATGTGCTATCTGCAGCCGGTAAGGTAAAAATTCCATCACCAAAACCATCCCAACCTCGTAATGAAGAATATCATATCTTGGTGAGGTAAATTCTTCAGCTCATCCACAGATAAGAGGGCAGGCCCAATCGTGTCTAGCCCGCTCCGGGCTAAGGCCGGAAAGTGCTCAGTTATCTTAAGCTCTCCTTCCATGCAGGACAGACACTTAGGGTTGTCAACAACTCCCATCTTTGTTAGATGAGCGCGAAGTGAGCAGTGGCCGGTGTTGATGCCAACCACAGTTTTACAAGTGAAAATAATAGAAATTCTTATTGGGCCCATCAAGAAAAAGTTTTGTGCACCTGTGACTGGCACCCACTGAAGGGATACCTTGTTGTGGATACACAGATTATCCACGGACAACCTGTAGTCCCCCAGTAAGTTAGATGTTATCCGAGGGTCACTCAGAGTTTTCAAAGCTGCCTGAGTATTCGAAAGGATAGCAATATCCTTACCTTTAATCTCCATACCAAGGGCTATCTTGGCTGCCATTGAGATGTCGAAGACTTCAGCCAGGATGGCCAATAGTGTGCCTTCCAAATGAGTAAGTATTCCAATCCAATCTCACGTTCAAGAAAGCATACACCCGCACCGACTCCCTCATTAGTAATCTTGAAAACAAATAAGCAACAAACAAAAGAGACAGAAGAGAAACTATTGATTTAAGAAGGTTTAATCTTTTCGGAAAACATAAGCATGGAACATGTACCCAATTTAATTGAGATAGCTATATGCTGAACTTTAGCTAGTCTTTTATTTAAAATATATATAGGCATTATGTATATAATCATTCAAAAAATTTTTAATTTGTTAATATTTTGTGACATGTTTTTCGACCCTTTTATTTGAACATCTAAAAATATAAACGAATTTTTATCTTCAAAATTTACGATCCCGCATACATGGGCAAACAATCAAAAATTAATTTCCCTAATTATGCCTAGCTTTGACCCATGACCGCAACTACAACACCTTTTTACCATTAAAAGCACAAATATTGTTCTCTGCGTAACTTAGGCACTAATATGTCTATACAGGTGAACCATCCAAGTTTAATAACGAACATATTTGACCATAATAATTCGGGAAAATTCATTTTATGTCCCAAAAGTATCTAAAGTTAGCCTTGTCTATATATATAACCAAGGTATATGTATTTACATGTATACATATAATATTTAGGAGAAGATAGGTTCCAGCGACAGAAGGCAGAGCCAGAGCAACTGGCTGTGAAACATGTGCTCATCACCCTTTGATGGGGAAATCAAAATGTGATCCGTGATTATTTGTTGGCTCCCGTTCTGATACACCTGATTTTACCTCGCAGACACCTGCATGTACACTTGCCTCCTTAAATGACTTGTATAAATTACGACAGTTTTAAAGATACAAAGAGGGGCAAAACTGTAGTCAGGGGGTTGTTTGATATATTTATCACCTTTGGTTAGGGTTCCTGAAACATTTTTAACCCGCATCACTGAACAGTACCGCAGAGAAGTGGTGAACCCGGCAATTTTCTACCCTCCAATATTCCTTTTCGGAAGATGGTGGGATTGTGGGCCTAAGGTGGTCTCGGGATAAATTATTCCAAATGACTTTCTTACAAATATTCCGGCATTAGTGTATTTATAGGACCCAAGGAAGTGGTGTGGTTAATTCAAAAGTTTGTCTTTCACGTTTGAATGGATGGTTTACATATTTCATGTAATTTCGCGGGCCTATGTAATGATCTTGACGTAATTCATTGTACCGTTTTTGTATTAAATGCAGGCAATTTTTCTGTTGAATTTAATTAGGAATATAGAGGGAGAGGAAAAGGAAAAGCGGAACGGAGATAGGTGAAATTATGAATTCGGGTTGAACTTAAAGGAAAAGTTAACTGATTTAAAGTGCCAGTTGATTACAAGTTAACTACATCGTATCAGTCAAAAACGATGCTCATTTAAATTTAATTTAATTAGAATTGAGGGAGCAACATTTTTGTAAAAATTATAACGTGAACTTTATAATTTATTTTTTTCCTATATTATTTTCGTATGTTTATTCACGGATCATCGAGTTGGTGTGTGAATTATTGTGGAATATCGTGCACAGTGCATTGAGAATATGTAGTCGGCTTTTTCTTTGCGGAAATAGACAGTTGCAGTTTACAACTGTTTTGCTCTAAATTGACACTATACATATATGGTTCTAAATTGTGCTGAATACATATTACTACATCGTTTGTGTTGATTAAACCCTACACATAAGAACATGCTCATATCATCAAATGAAAGAGAGAGAAGAAACATATTTGCAAGCATAAATCTTCAAATGCAAGAATGGGAAGCAAACACAAAAAACCATGTCGTTACCATGCATTGTAAATTAAGTTTTGAGGCGAATATCAGACCAGTAGAAGCATAGAGAGTAATGCAAAGACATATAGATCAATCAATCAATGTAATAATTATTTACATAAATGACATTTGAATGTTCTATGGTGACATAAGTGTCGATCCTGATAAAGATCTTCAAGGGACGTCACTCAACTGGATGACTTGAACAAGGTTGAAAGGTTTTACATAGATACTTCATGTTGTCGTTAATGAAAAGTAAGGGCTTATAAAAAGTTATTCCATAAAGTGTGCTTGACATATCTTAACAGCGAAAAGGAGAAAAACAAGTATTTACGTACATGTAGAAAAGGAAATAGTGACCGTTTTGAAATGGAATTAAAATAATTTTCTATAAGACAGCATATAACATTTTATATCTTAGTGCTGTTATTTTGAAAGTTTTATTTATTAAATAAAACAAATATGTATTTCAGAATAATGTAGTTAATAAAAAGCAAGTAAGAAAGCTAGAATTGGTCTAACAAGGGAGAGTCCCTACTCGTCAGTAACCGATTTCAGTATATGTAGGGTTTGACTAGAAATGAAAGTAACGCACGTGGGAGCTCTAGATGGCGAAGCGAAATCAAAATAATGCATAATGTAGGGTATCCCGGATTTTTGTAGGTTTACCCTCTTGTAAAATGCTCAAATTTGCAAATTTTCGCGGGAGTTTTCGCGATTCAATTCCAACGGAATCATTCGAGTAAAATGTCAACTACAGAAAAGGTACGTAGATTGCTGATTCTGTAAGCAACCATTTTCATGAGTTTTCAAAGACCGCCGATAGATGGCGAAAAGTGGAAATGCAAAATTTTTAATAGATTTAATTATTTTTAAATAGGTAAATGACATCCGATCTTTCTGAGATTTTGTATATTTCTAAACGAATATTTTAGAGAGAAATTTTGGCCATCGAAAATTAAATATCGCAAATTAATCGAAAAGGAAAGGAAAATGTACTCAAAAAATCAGAAAAAAGTCATGAAATAATTAGCAGAAGGAATTTTTCAAATCGGATAACATTTTCCCTACCTCCCTCAGAACACGCTTGTTCGGGAAATGCGAAATTTTTTCGTATTAGTATAATATGAATGACCTTTTAACATTGAATTTATTATCCGATTTTGATGATATTTTGTACGAATACTCTACACAGATGGTGGAATATAAAATAAATACCCAGAACCCCTAGAAATAATTTTTTTAATTATATAAATTATTTTTTTATATTAATAAATGGTGGTGGGTTACTACTCTGTAACCCACTGCCGTCCGAATTTCGTAATAGTCTCAAAAAGTCATCAAAAAATCACAATAAATTTAGCAACAAGAATTTTGAAAATCAGCTTGAATTCGGCCGAGATAAGGCGTGGTTGCTTTTCAGTAGCATACCTATACATATGTGCAACTAATTGAAAGTAATTTTATTTTGGAAAATGCTCCGAAACTAATTGAGATAATGACTTTACGTTTTTTGTATATGAAAGATAACAGATTATAGATGATTGTAACGCAAAGCAATATTGCGAATATACTCACAAGATGGTAATTATCAAAGTTTTTCCGAAAAGTGTTAATTTTAACCCAACGCTCTCCTACATTATGCATTATTTCAGTTTGGCTCGGCCATCTGGAGCTTCCACTTGCGTCACTTTCATTTTCTATGATACCCTAGATGAATGCCCGTATATAATTTTGTATGGTCGCCTTTCTGTGGAAGTATTATTTTTGAGGTGGTTTTTCGCATATATTTCTAAAACGGTTTGTCGATCAGTAAAAATGATCATTCGCAATTTCATAGGATTTCACATTCTGAAGAACTTTTGTCGAAAATATTTTTCGATCTGATGAGTAGTTCACAAGTTACAGCGGAATCAAGCTCACGAAATTTCTGCGCGACTTTCAAACGTTCAGATGAAAGTTTCCTCTTGCAGTTATCAACAGCAAAATCAAAATTAAAAAAAATTGTCATTCCCATTGATCCGCTTTTTTTTTTATATGTGTCAGACGAAGAGCTGCAGGATTAGCTTCAATGCGAACTAACACCATTTCTTGTAGCTCTGTTTAGCGAAGAGTGAATGTGCAAGGGCACAAAATATGTACTCTACAAAACTTTTACACCTATTCCAGACTATACTGAATTCGGAAATAGCATTTATGTCATATATAGTAGATTGTGCTACACAGAGTCATATGGCATCGCAACGAATCGTTTGCATCGATCTGCACTACGTGCAGTACGTATAAAGACAAAGAAGGTGCACGGCAGCATTCCCTTCGAATTTACCATAAAGTTCAGGCTTGGTATGATATACACGAGAGACTAGATCAATAGGGGTTGGGAAAGAAGCAAGATTGGACTTACTCCAGTAAAACAACAAAAGATCCGGCACCCGAAGCGATCCTGAAATTAATTTCGTGCAAGTTCAAGAAGGAGTGCGGTTGAGCCTGTGGGTGTAGGAAAATAGGATTGAAGTGTTCTGCTTTCTGCACATGCTATCATGGAGACACGTTTAAAAACAGCGCAGAGATTTTTGCAGGATCTGGAGAAGAAGAAGTAGAAAAAGAAGTAGAAGAAGAAGAAGAAAAACCTGACAGTTGCAAAATTATTGGCACACGAAGTCGAAGAAGCCAACGAAGATGAAAACTTGGTTGCGGAGGAAAGAAGTTTCCAAGAAGATATTGATATCAGTGAGCCTGGACGATCTAGGACATCGAAACGGAAGAAAAGATATCAATAAATAACGAATCGTGGATTGGGCCTACTGGGGATACCACATAAAAAAAAACGCGTCTCTCACTTTACCTTATGATGGTGCGGAAATGAGTAAAAAACGGTAGCACGTATTAACTAATCGGTATTTACTGAAATTTCGAGACAAAATTTAGCGATTTTGCGAATTGTAAAAATTTGCTGAGCTCGACTCCGCTGTAACTCCTGAACTATTCATCTGATTGAAAAATGTTTCCTACAAAGGTTGCAAGAAATTTTATGCTCCATATTTTTTGCATGAGCTATTTTTAATCTAGAGGGCGCTCGGGAGAAGATATTCTCGAAAAACTCGTTTTCGGTACCATTTTTTCAATATGGCGGCGCGAGCAGCCATCGTTCAAGGTTGCAAACTCGGAATATTAATGACGATACCAAACTACATATACAAATCAACCAAATTAGAACTCTTCTTGACTATCTATCAGTACCTACCCATTGCCGGGCCTATCAGTTACTGCGTCATTAAATACAATGATAAGTACAAAATGCACTAAAGTCAAGTTTTTATAAACTCTAATTAATTGTACTAGTATCAAAACTTCTTAAAAATTTCAGTATCAGTTAATTTTAAGAGAAAATGACCTGGTACTTATGTTGAAAGACAAATACTTTGCGCAACTATTCCCTGCAGTTTACTCATTTTTCAGGCAAACTTGTAGTGCTTAAATTTGACATTTCACAACAAAGTAATATGTAAAAAAAAAAAACTCACTCTTTTATTCTATAATCGAATAATTCTTGTGGTTTTCTACCAAGAACTTGTAATTGCTGTGTTTGCGGTAAAATTCATACAAAACATTTTTAATTGCCTAGTAAACATAAGGATTTTTCCGGACATACCTACATAAATTGAAAACTGTTGTTCTAGGATATAAAAACGATACAAACTTTACTTTGTACATATTATACTTGTTTTTGAAAGTTATGTGAAATTCATTCATGTAATATTAATAAATTATGCTAAAAGTTTTCTTCTCAAAACAGTAAGTCTAGAAAAAAGTCATCCACTTTTCATTTGAGGTTTCTCGCAATGTGTGCCAAACAGGAGGCATTCGCCTCCACTCGACTCCCTTTTCTTTCTACCCTTGTGTACATGTTTACGATGTTGTCAGAGCTTCCTTCGAGTCACATCCACGTTTTTCAAAATCGTAATAGGAAGAAAATATAATAAATGGGCTGAGGGTACAAATTCATACCTGCGTATAGCAAGGAAGTATCTCAGTTCTTATTCCTTTTGTAACGTCCGAGATATTAACCTATTTACTAAATCAGATAGCGTCAGTTTTGTAGATGCTTTGTAACTACCGGATATTAATGCAACTAATTTCACAAAGTAACGATTATTTTGCATGCACAACTGTACCTGTTTGTATTTCCTTATATTTCTTTCTGGCATTTCCTTAACTATTTATGTATATATATATATTATGTATATCTCTTAAAGACGACAACAATTAAAAAAAATTTACATTAAGCTTGCAGCCTTTAGAATACAACTTATGAACATCCTTTGCTGCAGTTACGGGCGACATCTTTTGCTGGGAACTTATAGGGTATGTACTTGGTTGATTGTTCAGTGCACGACAGTATGACCCATTACCCTCCTAACTAGGTCACACGATGTTTGAGACAACTATTATAATTATTTGCAACTACATGGACGTATATGCTTGCATATAATATGTATATAGTTTCTGAGATAAATATATAAGAACATAAAACCCCCAGTGGCATAGAATGTTGTATTGTGCAGCATTAAGGTAATAATGAGGCCTAAATTACTTTCTTCGAAGCGACACCTATTATTATCTTTCCTTTCGGATATTGTCCAAACGAGTTGGTGAATGTAAGTATGTCAATAGTTTTACATCGTTATCAGTATATTTGATAGTTGTTGGTATTGCTTTTAGACAATGCATCATTACTCTGAAAAGTGTACAACAGCCGGAGGTTGGTCCTTGCAATACTACTCTTTGTTCATACACTACGAACGAAATCTTCCTCAAAGGCTCCAGTAAAACAAAATATCCCTGTTTCATATTACTTCAATTTACACATAAATTCTTAAAGCTATATCCGACATCTTTGTGCCAAAAAATAGATTCCATTCGATAAACATATTTTATTCATGTATGTATCGAGTCTTTGCTGTTCAAGAGATATTTATATGGCAATAAATTGAAAAGTTCACGCTTATTCAATGAGCTCTTGACGGGATGACAACTAAAGTCTGATGCCTCTTTTTAAAATCTTCATCATCTTGAGAATTTCAAATGAATTATGAATAAGGATATAAATAGTAATAGGTAGGATATTAAGGCATGCTCGCTTATTCTTAGGGTTTAGGGTCAGAAATGTTTTTAGGCAGCTATGATAATAAATAGGATGAAAATGGGTTCATATTATTCAAAAATTGGAAAGCTTTTTCTGTTGGTTCCTGATCCCAGCAAAACAGCCGCCTCAAGATTGAAACCAGCTGCGGAAATAACAGTTGCGAATGAAAAAGTAAATTTTTAGATAATATTTGAAAAAAGCACAGCACACACGAGGTTGAGTCTGTTATCCAACGATTAAAACTAACATTGTCCGATACAATGCTACAAAAAATTGAAATGTTCATTCTAAAGCGATATATTTGATGTCTACGAAGGATTAAGTACCCGATTCATGCGGCCCTTATTTACTTACAAAATGTCATTGGACCAAAATAAAAAATATTGGAAATTTTCAAAGATGATTTTTCAAATTGAAGGCTATTTGTTTTTTCATGAAGCGTAATGAATATATTATTTTGCTAGGCAATAAAAGTTATCTAAACCTAAAATTGAATTTAATTTATCACACTATCCACCTCTTACAGGTTTTGTTACCAAACCCTACCTCATTCGTCAGACTTCAGCTAAAAAATGTTTTATTTTCATTCACCAAAAACGAAATTAGCGATATTCATTTATTTACGACTATTTCCCTGGGCTTCCAAAATTAATATCTGCAAATTATACATGCGAAAGGACGTATTAGAAAAGATAAGTGTGGAAAGTTTATGTCTTCATATTATACATATTACACATTTTATATTTTTTAGAATAAGTGAATACTTTTGAAACCTCTAAATTGATTTGAAATTATACATACACGCATAGACTTACGAGTATCTTATAACCTACTTCTTTTCTAAAGTTTATTTTTTTTTTTAGAAAAGCGAGCTTTAATTCTTGGTACGAAATACCCATACTCCAACACATAAGAGGGTTTTTAGGTTTTTAACCCATGAATCATAAAAATAAAGGCAAGAAGTAAAAAAATATATCCGGTTAACATAGATTTTATCGTTGCAGAGAGGACTCGACGTGGGTCATTGGATAATAAAAACCCTGTCTTGCAACTTTAACAAACTCGATTGAGATAAAGATAAAGAGCATAGCGTGCATGCAAATAAGTGAATTCACGTAATAAACCTTGAGCGATAAACTTTACTCGGATTTGGTGAATAAAAATGAAATATTGGTTTTAATTCTGGGATATTAATAGAAACTTCTATTTGAGCTTCGAGTTTTGAGTTTTTTTAAATTTTTTGTATGAAAGAAAAATAGGTCCTGCATTACAAGTGGGGAGAAAAAAAAAACTTTTTAGCATGGTTTGCTATTTAAAAAAAGGTGATTCAGTTCACCTGAACTTACACAAGTCTAGTGGTTTGATGAACTCTGTGAAATCATTTAAAATTTGGATAGTCGAGATTACTTTAAATCCACAATCTGTAGTCCCATATTTTATTCATAAATAGCCCAATTAAATTGCTTAGTGCAATTCTTCAACAAAAAATAATCATGCTTATAAGGAGGTCGTTATTCTGTAATATGTAATTTGTTAACCGTTCCACCTCCATTCAGACTTATCAAATCAAATTTCATACAAAATTACACAATTTGAAGGACGGTATGTCTATAGGGTATAAAGTTTCAAGTTAAATCAAATATTAAGTAAATATAGTCATATTAGCATAATTTAACAATTATAGGACAACAACAAATAATAGTGCGCTACATAATTTGTTGCTAAAAGTAAAAGAGTAGCATGCTCCAATAATAATAATATAATGTAATAATTTGAGTCACAAACCCTTCTCATTTCGTATTAATTCGACAATATTATACCATTAAAATTGTCTATGTAATTGTGTCCAACATTATATGTATTATTTTGTCACCTATTTCGGGGAAATATGTACAAAATATTTAAACAATTTTAAAATGGAAACAGTATAGATAAAAACCATTTGCATTATATGTGTTTGTAGTATTCTCTCCCACTATACTAAATCTACGATCTAAAAACGGGAATAAATGTGATATTATAAAAATCCGGCAAGTGGCGGTTCTGCATTTGGTATAAAGGATAAATTTCGTCAGAATTCTGATAAGATATGATAGATTTTCGATTATGATGGTTATTTTCTCAATCGGGATACTCTACCAAATTTTATTATCAGTGAAAGTTAAAATGTTACGTTAGTACATATAAGGAATGAACAGATTCGTGAAGGCCTTAAATTAAGCAGGCAAAAAGCACCACCTTCTGAGAGAATAATATAACATTTTAACAAATTAGCAATTTGCAATTATCTGTACTTTTAGTACGCCTTTTCTACTTAGAATTATTTCTTATTGCGATTATAAGAATTTAAGCCACTATGTAAGAGATTGATACCTACATCATTGGCGTATCAGGAGATTCACTATCCTGCAGTTAGAATTCATAGATTGAAATAATGCATTGTATGTATATTATGCATATATATCGCTGACAACATTCTCAAACCCCATAACTCTAGTTTTTGAAATTTTAATTCGCAAACCTTGAGAATATTGTCAGCGATATGTACCTAGCCATAATCAGATATTTTTATAACATTTTGAAGAATGTATGTCCGCTATGGACATGAACTCAAAATACCTACTGTTCATTGTTTTTACATGTCATCGTGTTGTTAATAGCTGACGGTGAATACCTTTCTTACCAGTACTGACATCTAAAGATGACTGAAATGAATTGAAGACGAATGGAGCATCTTCAAGCCCTCGCGAGCCCCAATGTTCCACACACTATTGAAAACAACTCTTAAATGCTTCTAAATCGTTACAGCTTGAAACATATTTTTTTTATCGGAACGTTTTTCTACTCATTTGTAAGCTCTTTCTTTGTGGAGTATTATAAACTCCTCTTAAAAATTCATTTAATTTTTTTCTTTAGAATTAAAAAGGCTTTCTGTAAAACTGGAATTTTTTAAGTAATCGATTACTTTGCTACCCCTACCGATTGGCTTACCAACAATTTTCTGATGTTGAATAAAAGAATTTTAAGTACTTTTATTTTTAACGATTCTAAATCAAATAATAAATACAAGAGGTAAGACACAAATTAATAAACGCAAGAAGTAAAAACATCTGTCTCGTTAGTTCATAGGTAAGAGCAGTCGCCCGGAAAGCGGATGATCCAGGTTTCAAATCTCGAATGAGGCGGTTATTTTTTCCTCTTGTATTTATGATTTGATTTAGAATCATTAAAAATAAAAGTTCTTAAAAATTCTTCTTTCTCCATCATTGACCGATTCTAACAAGTGTAGGTTCGATTGAATTGATTCCCGTGCGGGAAAAAATAAATAAAATTTTCTGACAGCTATTACAAAATTATAAAAGTAGAATTAATTTTGCGACATTTAATATTTCTCCATCTCGGCAGTAGGACCCCTAAAGTATTACTGTCCTTCAGCCGAACAAAACAATATATCTCAAGAGAAACGACATCATCAACATTTCCTGATATTGATTTAAATAGCATTAAAATTGCCAATGTGATCAAGGTGAGTAAACTAGGTGTAATTTTAAATTCCAAAATGAAGTGGTAAAATCGTACTAATGAAAATTTGTTGTTGAAAATCTAAGGAGCCCTCGACGTTTTTCGTTATCTATCAGGTAGTATCCTGCCTACAAATCCGATCTGCTCTTGCTGACATTTTTGTCGATCTGCTCTTGCCGATATTTTTGTCGATCTGCTCTTGCCGACATTTTTGTTCGCATGTCCAATTTTTTGTAAATTAGATTTCAAGAAAACTGAATATGTCTTGCTTAGATTTTACTATGTTTATCATATCTTCGTTGCTCCCTGGGGCCCTATTCTTGAATAAGGAACGGTTTTTACAAGTTCGGTAAATAATGAATGGTTGATAACAAATTAACTACCCCGTACGTATTCTTGAAGCTCATCGTTATAAAGTCGAAGTAGTGAAAGGGGTTTTTCAACATAACGATTGTGGTAAAGCGAAATTTATAAATTTACAAACACGAATAGATGTAATGTAAAAGTCAATAATAATAATAATTATTTTTTCGAATAAGAAAACCATATAACAAACGGAGCTTCTTCGAAGTAGGAATAAGTTACATAATAGTATATTTTCATACAATTTCATTATGAGGAATAATTAGAAAAATCAAATTTTTAAAACTAAAATCATTCTAAAATTATTTCTTTGGATAATTTTTTTATGTATATACACATGTCTCTTTTATTTTTGGCTCTTTGGCTCCTTCCAAAATCCTTAAAAATAGGTGACAACAGGCTCTACAATGTGTAAAAAACAGACACTAACTAATCTAAAAATAACACAAAATGGGTCAAAAGGGACAACGAAAACAAACTGGACACTAACAATTAAACGAGAAGAAAAAAATGAAACATTAAATTCTCAAAGAGATATATGCAGTCAAAAATGTTAAAAAATGCCTAAAAGATAAAAAACAAAAATGTTATTACTTGTCCCTATTTCGACAATAGGGTAAGTGGCAGTTCCAAAAATGATCTAGTAAAATTTAATTTCCTAAACGAGCGACTTTTCAATATAAAATTTTGAAATTTAGCACCGAGACCGAAACCGAATTAAAAACTTAATAACCGAAAGAACGAAAAAATTTACCCGATCCCGTTATAGAGTCCCGGGAGAGCAGCCTGTAGTATCATAGACCTCTACAAACTACCCTCATCATCTCTCCAGCTGAGCATCTCTAACGGAGCGCTTGTCCTTCCCACAGCACTTGCAACGGTTCCAAAGCGAGGAGAAGCCTCGTGGACTGGTCTTGCAAATGCTGTGGCCTGCTATCACCAGCGAAAGACAATAGCGCCGTCCTTCACCGAGGATAGTGGTTGCCATGTGCAGTTGAATGTGTCTGCGTTCGTTGCCAGATATTCAAGACGTGAACGTCTCTTCAATCTGTCAACGAAGTGGCGCTTAAATGCTTGTGCGTGGTGTAGTGGGTCAGTGTACTGATTACCAACTTCGACTCTCATGTAGTACAAGTGAATTGTAGATTTGCCCAGTGTCAACACAAAGCCAATCAAACAGTTTACCCGACTACAAACCTTTGGTCCCCATAGAAACAATGTCCTAGTAACGCCGAGATTCGGGTGGATCAACTGACACATATCACGCACGAGTTCCATTAGATTTTGCAAAGCTGGGCAAGTGAAGTCCCTGTGAAACAGGGTGCCTTCACCAGCACAAACTGTGCAAATCCTCTGAACTCGCCGGTTAATATGTGACAACTGATTAGGATGTATAAGACTGTGATTCAGCAATTTGAGCCACAATCTTCGCAAACCTGCATATATTTTACGCATAATCGAGCTTACATAATCGCAGCAACTCATATCTTCGTTCATGACAATATCCAGAACTTTTCTTAAGTATAAGGTATAGCGACACCGTTTAAAAATACTGGAGGTATGTGATCTATATCATAGTAACCACTATAGAAGGCGATAGATTAGGATTTGTCGGGGTTGAGCAGTAACCCATTTCGTGATGACCATTCAGTGATTCTCCGGAGATCGCAATTGATACGCTCAATACAATCCTCTGAGAGCCATATAGGTCTACTTAGGTACAATTGCACATCGTCAGCGTACATGTGCACAGTAACATCATGTACTACTTTGGGAAGTTCGTTGATGTAGAGGCTGAACAATAAAGGGCCAAGAGCTGAGCCTTGGGGCACACCACGTAGAGTGGGTAACAAAGTCGATCCCCTTTGGCCAGCTCTGACATACTGATACCGGTCTTGGAGAAATTTACCGACCAACGATATTGCAGAAGTACTGAAAATGCACTCTAAAGATAGTTTAGACAGTAGAATCTTGTGGTTAACACAATTAAAAGTCTTCGAAAAGTTCAGTAGCACCAGAGACATGCAATCGCCCTCATCAAGGTCAGCTCTAATGTCAGTGGATACTTTTAGTACCACAATCTCACAGCTATGATGCGAACGGAAACCTGATTGGTATGGCAGAAGTAACCGATTATTCTCGATATATTCGATAATTTTCAAGAACATGAGCTTTTCCAAAACTTTAGCTAGAAAACATAAGATACTGATAAGGCGATAATCACTTGGAATTTTTTGAGACGACTTCTTGGGAATTGGCATGACCGAGACAATCTTCCAGCCTCGAGGAAAAGAAGAAGACGTTAGGCTCGTGTTTATAATATGCAAGATGTATTTTACTATATACGGAAGCAGCAGCTTAATAGAGCGCGGATGTAGATTATCTGGGCCTATTGCTAGAGACTTTATGGAATAAATTGGAGAAATCAGCTTATTAAGGAAAACCGCACGAAAGGAAATGTCACATATAAAAATTTGACTGAAGGTAAAGCCATGCTACTACTGCTTCTGCCGGATTGACCGTGAAGAGTTTCAGTGGAGGAATTGAGGCTTCTGAGGGTTATAATCACATTCGACTTTATCCTCCCCATAAACACCGACCTTCTGCAAATTTCCCCATAGCGTTTTAGTAGGGAGATTAGGATTAAGCTTTAAGCTGTAATATATATACTTAGCACTTCTGATTGCTGCAGTTGTCTTATTGCGAGCAATACGGTAAGCTGTTAACGGTATTGTTTTTAAGCCGTTGACGTCTGTAGTATAAGTATTCTCGCTCCGCAATGAGCACCTTAACCTCCCTAGTATATCATGGGCAGCCGGAGGAGCGCTTAGCCGTGTTTTAAGTGGGACATATTTATCAAGTAAGTATTTGATTAGAGAGGTGAGATTTTCAACATGATTTTCAACAGAAACAGAATCGGTTATGGATCTCTAAGGTAACTGAACACATTCTTTGGGTAGGGCTTCTTCATTTATGTTATTATAATCGTAATACGAGTAGAAAATATTGGAATTTGCAGGGAATGTATTAATGTCATAGCTGAGGAAAAGGATATCATAGTCCAATACACTAATTGGTCTGATTTGATTATGCTTTAGTACTTTTGACATATCTGAGGTCATCATATTAGATGAAGCAGCGAAGGATTGTTCGTGTTAAAATAGGTGGGGCAGGAATTGATCAGAGTGAGATGGATAGATTGCATAGAAAACAAAAACTGGTTGCTTAGAAGGTTATGTCGGAGTTTATTTACAATAAAATCTCCACCTAAAATGACATCAGAATAACGGTGAATAATATCAGCTATGCAATTTTCGAACTCATTCGCACTATCAAGGTTGTAAATGTCGGGCGGGCAGTAAACGGTTGACAGAACACATTTTTGGGTTCGAGTTCCAACCTCAACACATATGAATTCCAGCCGAGAATTCGCCGAGCTAAAAATATGTCTAAACTTAAAAAATTCCTTACATAAATTTCAACACCTCCCCCGATTCTAGGTTTGCGATCATTCCGGTAAAGTCTGTATCCTAGGATTGATAGGAGAGATGATGGTATACTATTATTTAGACATGTTTCAATAATTAAAATTGCATGAATATCTGAACTAGAAAAAATCTCACTGAGCTCGTCAATCTTATTACGGATGCTTCGTACATTGAGCATACAAACCGTCAAACCAACTGATTGTTTGCACATAATATTCAACAAGGTTCTCACCCTGCCCAGACCCGAAAAACTATTCACATCCCCAGAGGTCAATCATATCAACCGTTTAGGAGTTACAGGTGATGAAAAAAAAAAAAAACAAGTTTATTCACAAAACATCCTGTATCTTAAAAATTATAAGATGTACGGTCAACGATAACGGTGCATTGTATGTAGAACTTCATGGCCTTTCCAACGATTGCTCAACTAGCCCCATACTCCTCTTCTATCAAAAAATATGGTTGTCTAAACTAAAAATTTCGGATTTTCTAACTTTTTTTACATTGACCTCTATTTTTTTTTTTTGCAAAAATGTCATTAACATAACATTTTTATTTAAAAATGTAAACTGTAGACTCTCCTCTTTAAGTTGACCTATTACATCCTATGTTCGATTTGTAACCGTTAAAGAGTTTATTAGCTTTTAAATTATTCTCAAAGCTATTCAAAGATAATTTGTTCCCTTACGTCATTTAAAAATAATCGGTTATGACCTGAATAGGTTGTGAGCTAATAACTCTTTAACGGTTACAGATTGAACATAGGGTCTAATAGGTCAAAGAGGAGAATCTACAGTTTACATTTTTATGAAAAAAAGTTATGTTAATGACCTTTTTACAAAAATAATAGAGGTCAAAATAAAAGAAAAGGTAAGAAAATCCGAAATATTTAGTTTAGACAGTCATTACTCTTGAGAGGAGAGGGGTGCGGAGCTGGTTGATATGTCGTTCGAAAGGCCTGAAAGTTGTGCATACATACAATAAGGCTGTGACCGTACGCCTTGCAGTTTTTAAGATACAATGTGCGTTTTCTTAATCACCCTGAAACTCCTACACTGTTGATTGCCCCCCCCCCACGCCATATAATTTTTGGTTTGTCTAGGCTCCTGCTCTATTGACCTCCAAAGGGGAAATTACCTGTATACTATATAGTAACGCAAATAATTAAATAGTATCATAGTCTTTCGTAGATATGTACATATATTGCACAAAATCAAAAGATAGGCCATATCTACCGTGGCATGCCTAATTTATTGTGTGAATACCATTTGTTGCAATAAAGTTTTTAAAGTTTTATTGATTACAACTATCTCTCACGGAACCCCAGTATTTGCTAGCAGAATTCTTGAGCTCCTCTCAGAAAAAGTACCCTAGATCAAAAATATAACGTTTCAAATTAATTTTTTTTTTTTTTGTCTTTGATACTGCCTAAAAATAACGAAAATATACAAAATTAGAATTAATTTGGATAGAAAAACTTCTACAGTTTATTTATAAATGAAATGAGTTATCTTTCTACTAACTAAAAACTACTTTCGTATTTTTGTGTTATGTTATTTTTGTTTTTTGAAATATGGCTAAGTTTTTGCATTGATTTTTTTTTCCTCACAAAGATATGAAAGTACACACCTTTTATACACACACATAGGTACTCGTACCAGTGAAATTTCATCAAGTCACATATTCCCTAGTTTAAAATGTACCATAAAAGCCTTAAAGTGATCCCTGAGGAAAATATATATGAAAGTCACATTTGTAATTCAAAGAGGACGACAGTAATTACATAGAGCAAAGAAGTAGGTAAACATAAACATGTTGAGTGCTACAATTTCAGCTATACGAGCACAGTCATATTAAATAAACGTCAGGTTCTCTAGGAGATATATCTGGGGAGTTGTTTGATTCTGTACACAGATAACTGTATGTGCTATGTAAGTATATTATAGCTGAATATAATATTAATTTAATATGTGGACATAGTTTATTAGAAATTCTATTACAATTAAAATTGACAGATGACACACAACTAGCCATGTCTCTGAAGCAAATCTACTTATTAACAACATTAACACTTAAATATATATATACACATATGTATATGTATATATATATATATATATACATAAAGCGTTGACCCTTTATGAGAGCATTGAGTATAAGAATATAATTATGTACACATTTTTTTTTATATTTGCATAACGAGATGTAGGTACTTAAATCTGATACGGAGTTGGAAAATCTTGACAAATTGTGAAGTCCAGCATGAAACTATTAGTATACTCCAATGAAAACACAGACATATATTTTGCCCAGATTTTAATATTACATAGTCGATGTTAAAGATTTCGTTTTACAATACATATTTATGTATGTACAAACAAATTTTAAGTATAAGTACTTCTTTGTATCATGGCCAAGTATATAGTTACAAACTTTTTTCATATGTCGGCTTGTTTGGAACCTATTCATATAAAATAAAATGCTTTTCTAGACTTTAGCTTATTTGACATCTCTTATCGAATGTCATGACTACACTACTATATAAAAATCTGAATTTATACGAAGTTTGGAACAATCATCGCACCAAATATATTGATGTCAGTACCTACATACACAGTTTTATATAGAAACGATAAATATGATCCAAGAAAATATGATTTTAGCGTAGTAACAAATTTTTCGTTTGAAATAAAAGTATCTAAGCAGATTGTTCCTTTAAAGAAAGCATGATATATATATAAGTCATAAAAGGATCCTTTTAGTTCACCCACATGAATTATTTCAAACATGACAAACTTCCTTCTCTTCCAGATGAAGTCTTCAAAATGTATTCAACCAAAAGTTTTCAAAAGAGCAATAGTTCTTCTGAACAATAGAAATGTACAAATATGTGCATAACATATAGTCTTAACTTAGCACTAAGCAGTTTTATATGTTCTATAATTTATTCTAGTTAAACCAGTAAAATAAGTTGACGGTATAAATCAGAAGATTGGTGTCACAGATGCATGGGAGTTATATTCACGTTCAAATGTTAAGACAAAGAATAACCGGGTTAGATTAAGAATTTAAGGTGAGTCAATAGCTAAATTCTGAAAAATTTGGTAACATCTTATCCTTAAACTCGAAAGGAGCAAAATTTATAGGAGAGTAGAGTTGCCATATTGGAACAACATAATTTCATAGTTATAAACTACTGAATTTCTATACTGTAGTGCTATAATGCTAGTTACCAATGATTTCAACATGAGTATTCTTTATTACTTATTAAAAATGATCAACCAAGACTTTTTTTCCCTAAAATATAGACTGGATGAAATATCCAAGTCGGAGGCCAAGGCGGGCTATTGAGTTAACCTGCTAAGAATACTAAACGAACTCTCACCAAAACCTTCCTGTCCTCTTAATGAAGACGGCCTAGATGAGAAAAGCTTTTCATCTCATTCATAGATAGGAAGGCAAATCCAAGCGTATCCAGCCTACTTCGGGCAAAGACCGGTAGAGCGCACAGACCGTATTCGGTTGCCTCAGGCTCTCCTTCGAAGCAGGACAGATACTCAGAGCTGCCAACAACTCTCATCTTTGTAGAAGAAACGTGTAGCAAACTGTGGCCGGTGATGATGCTCTGCATTGCTTTCTTTTTAGCCCCAAGAAAAAGTCAGAGAAACTCCTATTAGGCCAATCAAGATACTCAGCTTATCCCAAAGACGTCCTACAGTCCCCCAGTAGCTTAAAACTTATTAGAGGGTCACTCGGAGCCTTCAATGGCTATCCAAGAGGATAACACTGCCCTTACCTTAATTTCTATATCAGCGGCTATCTCACCCACATTAGTAGAGAGCCGTTGGTGAAAATATTTTATACCGTACAGGGGACGGCTCGATAAGGCCCTTCCCTCAGCCCACGACTTCCTTTCAGGAAAATACACAGAGAAGTAACGTCCAGAATGAAGTTCTGGTACCATCGCAACAAATGGCATGCGGACCAGACGGTTTTCCAGTTCCAGCTCACACGCCAATCAGCAATAAAAGAACTAGTCCAGTAGTCCTCCCAACATCCCAATGAGCGTAGTATATACACAGCCCTGTTGGCATCTGCCTGAACGACAAAATCCACGGGTGGCAGATTAAGTAAGACCTCAAGGGCAGCAGTAACCTGTAATTCATTGGCCAGCATACAAAAGAGGCAGACGTGAGCATAGGTCTTATTATCGAGGTGTAATTCCAGTGTACAATACTCGGTTGCATGCCCAATTTGCAGCCAAAGGCTCTCCCGCATTGACGGTCAAGATTTACATTTGAGACTTTTATTTTATATTGCTACCAGTGGAAATCATTTTTGCTATTGGTGTCACTTTTATCTAACAAAGGATGTTTTCTATAGAATCATTAGGTCATATATTGTGTGATTACTTTTCCTTATACGTGTACTATGAAATTATATTTAAAAGTTACCAGAATTTATTCGAGTAATAAAAAATCAAAGCCGTCATCTGGTGAGCATGTACAAATAAAATACTGTCCGAAATAGTGTCAATTCCAAAAAACCTTTATATAACATTTTCATTTGCAACTAAAGTCTACTAATTTTTAAATTTGCTTGCTATCATGACGGAGCACCCTGTAATAATTCCGCTTTTATTCGCACAATTAAATAGAATGGATCGATCTGATAAATCAAAATATGATCTTCAGGAGAGTCCAATTGTATTCGGGGTTTCAGTTGTATTCGTTCTAGAGTATTTTGTTTTTTTTTTTGGTTTCCCATCACGAATTTCTTAATTGTACTTAGTCAAAATTAATAAAGGCTCAACTTTGACGCGATTTTGGGAAATAGATTTAAATCAGATGAATTCGTTGTGAACAATTTTTGATGATTATAATGACAAAAAATCACTGTCAATATTTTAACAGAGATTCTTGTGTGTTTTCACATTTTTTAAAAGTTCTGTAAGCGCAAAATTAGCGACAGACAAAAAATGTCTCCCGGATGAAAGACACATTAATTCAATGAGTTCAATTCGACAAATTGCTTTAAAAACCACTCAAATGTTTTGACACTACTACTATACTAGTTAGCAAAATTCAACTGTGACCAAAATAAAATTAAATGACTAACAAAAGAGAAATAAGAAAATGTGCTGTCAAAATTCAATCATATTAGCTACGTGTATTTTCGGACCGTGTGAAGTAAACGAAAGTTATTAGTCCTTATGCCCTAGGAATTTGGAGATACATTTAATTTTGGCATGAAAAAGGTCACGAATCCGTCGGGAGAAACATCTTTTTCATCAGTCATAAGTGCTTTCAAGATAGGAATAGACTTTAGCCTGCCTTATCAAAGCATGGATCTGATTTAATATTAGAAAATCTCAGATATTGAATTCATCTAATTCCTTATTTTTATTGCAGACACGTCTTCCGATTGATCGGATATTACAAGAAATATAATTACAGAATTATGTCTTATATATATCTCTGTGTTATTGGAAAAAATACTTTGCTTGCATAATAACTCTTTTAATGTATTTGTTCTCTTTCTAATTAGCTTCATTGATTTTCTTTTCCACAACGGACCCCCGCCGTCGACAATTTAAAATGCTTTTGCAGGCAGAAATTGAAAGAACACCAAAGAATGTAGTATCTATAGATAGTAGTAAAATGGAAATTAAGGAAAAATTATTATCAAAGTGATAAAGAGAAGCGCATAGATATAGGTACCCTATCTAAGAAGAGAAATATGAAAGGAAGAAAATAACTATTAAAAAATTTCCACTTTTTTCGATTAACTTTGTTTTTCATAGCTTCATAAAGTTATGAAGCGATAAGTTGTATGGTAGTATTCTGTATACTTCACTTTAAGAAGGTTAATCTGTTACTGAATATGGATACACGCTCCCACAAACAGCACACAGTCTTCTTACTAGTAAAACACTCCAACAAAATTATGGAAGATTATTTAAAATCTTTATAATGAGTTTCCAAATACTGCCCTAAAGGCAGAATGCTCTACTACTATGTATCCTTGCCGCACTGTATTTCCTCCAAAGTTTATTGCGGTACATATTTGATGCGTTTTGAAAAGCATCCACCCGTTTTGTGTCTTAAAATGTTATCCTTATTATGACTAACAATTTTAAAACATAGGTAGATAGGTAAAATATAGGTTGGTAAGGTTGTACGTCGTCACCCCCTTTTTGTTTTCTCATTTAGTTGAAAATTCACCCACGGTGCCTATGCTTCGGAAGTGAACCGAATTCTAAGTAAATGTGTAATTCTACCTGATAAACTTGCTTCTTATATTCACAGGTAAATTTTGTTCGGTCGGTACTTGAGCTAAGCTAGGCTATTTGAAGAGAATGTCGACCCTTTGTTGATAGTTAAACTCCATGAAAAAGTTTTTGGGAATGTTGTGAAGAGCGGTGGGCGTCCTTTTCATGTTTACGTAAAGAGGTGAAATGTTTATACACGAACAGGCTTCTGGAGTATTACAGACCCGCCCCAAAAAGGGAAATAGAAACAATATACATTAAAAATTCATAAGAGTTGTCCTTATAGACAATGGATCCTAGAATGTATTATCCTCACCTTTGACCCTCTTTCAAATGTGTAAATATTAATGGATCAATGCAAAAAAAAAAAACAAAATGTTTACGCATTCCATGTAAGCACGTACATATACATATATGTACTTACCTTGTAAATTTAACATCCCGGCAATATTTTTGTGCGGTAAAACTAATGGAGCACATAGAGAGTATGCATTTTAAATTGGAAGGATTTTCCGTATTATACGTAATAGAGAACAAACTTCTAAATATCATATTAAAATTAAAATATATTTTAACAAGCCCATTGTACAACTAAGATTTATACATCTTTATAGTTTGTACAAGCAAAAGTAAGAAAAATTAAATACAAATATGAATCATTCATTATTGATAAAATAAAAGATAAAATAAAGAGAAAAGAACAATAACCCATACAAATATCATGGAGGTACGCAATTGATTGAGGACTTCTAAAGGTAAAAAAAAAGAGAGAAAATAGTTACTAATGGAGTATCAGAAAAGCCACATGGATTAAGTCTGCATACGATCGAAACTATCGGATGCCTAGTTGCTGTCTCATGCAGCAAGAGTAGATACTTACGTACATTAAGAAGCTTTAATATTTCTATTCATGTACTTATATGAGGAAATATTAAATGGATTAAGCTAATATTTTGGTTAAAAGATTCGCTTTCGACTGCTTGAAAGCAAGTCCAACATTTAGTTACTCCCGTTTTTTTATTTTCCAACACACCATAATTTAGC
Source organism: Dioctria rufipes (assembly GCA_963924295.1). Taxonomy (NCBI): domain Eukaryota; kingdom Metazoa; phylum Arthropoda; class Insecta; order Diptera; family Asilidae; genus Dioctria; species Dioctria rufipes. The sequence goes on along the minus strand of OZ002741.1, from coordinate 167,386,241 downwards.
ATTCTTAGCACTAAGATTTCCACCAAGCTGATATGCACTGATCACTTCTACCATGTTACCAAAATAGAGTTGAAATACTTAGAATTTGTTAGAATGTGTAAGAAATATTTTAGTCGATAGAATCTGGGGCTTCTCTACATATCATATAACAGACCTCTATAATGAAATACAGTTTTCATATTTTAACAGAGGCAGATCGTACAGCTTAAGGAACAATAAACAATGTAAAAAAACTCCTTCAAGCTAAATTTCAATAATATCCTATATCAACTCATAAGATGACCGCTGCAGTCTTGAATTAAGTTTAATTTTAATCATTATTTCCGTTGTCATTATTCTGATAAATTATCTAGTCTAATACATTATAGATGAGACCTCTTACTGCGCCCTGAAAGTCCCATCCATCTCTTCATCTTTCGAAATATTTTCGGGTGTACAGTAGAACTTTCAAATGATTTCCTATTTCGAACTATGTGATTGTTTACCAACGTCCTTAGTTTTAATTCACACTTAAAATTTGCGAAAGTTCACAAGCGACATGTATCGGCTCCTCGTGTCAGAATTTTCATGCCCCAGAATTCCCTCCTTGATGTACTTGGATCAAAGTGTATTATTTCAGCTTGGAGTAATAATATAAAAAATAAACAACACTTAATAAAATTAAATTGAGTAATTTTCATAAATTAAACAGTACTCTTATGCTCTATTCCACAGGTGCCTGCCATTTTCTTAAAATTACAACTGTTAGATATTAACATACGATTTTTAACAAATTCAAGTCCACTTAAGAAAAAAACAATCAAGAGCGTCGAATTTTTTCTTCGGAGAAATGTTTTTAATCTCAGACCAACTAGGGGCATATTCATAAATATTCATTATATTCGAAGCACTTGATTTAAGTAGATATGCTAATCGCATTCCCTTACAAAGCGAACTTAAAAAAAAAAAAAAAAAACAGAACGCTAACAATTTAGCAGAATTAAATCAAGGAAAAGATTAAAAACTAACAGCAGCCTTGACTTGTTGATCACTTGTTGGTTAGTAACCCCACTCTTGCTTAAATTCTGAATATTTCTTGGTCATCAGATTAATCAGCTAGTTAGGGTAGGAAATCATATCCTCAGTAAGGGTTCTGATACCTTTATAATTTTTTTCCCTTTATACCTACTGAGAAAAGCTTTGAATTAGTATTTGTCTGACAGCATTCAAAGACCTCGAGCCAGCAAAATTCGTGGTCTCCACCACCACCACCACCAAAGCAAAAATACCACAGCAGAAATTATCCAAAGAACTGAAGTAATACAAAGTGATCTTAAAACAAAAATCAACATGAGCCATCAACGGCAACACTCGTCGACAGCAACACAAACTGAGATGAAAGGCAAGAAAAAGGGATGCTTACTCGTAGTAAAAATATTGGAATTAGTAAAAGGCAGCACCTTGTCATGTTCCAAGGACGACAATGAGGCTGCTTTCAGCACTTTTTTGAGTCCTAAAAAGCCACCACCATACCATACATTTTAGTGACACAATTTTCACAGCTGAGGTGAACGGACTTTCGCTCATGATGAAAAATTCTCACTTTACTTCAACGTTCTGGATTCATCTACAGAGCAGAATGTTGGAATGAATAGAAATATATACAGAACTGAACGTTAGCAAAATTTTCATTCACTGGAAGTGGCGATTCATTTTTATCGAAGAAATAGGGCAAATGGATGTACTATATATCTTTCGAAATCTGATTATGGCACAATATGGTTCGATTCTTTTCCTTTTGCGGTAATATAGGATACTATCCACTTCAATGCAGGAACAGCATGATAAATTACTCTGGGTGAAAACTCACTGCAGACTAATCGCCGAAATAAAATACGTTCAACAAGGGATGGAGAGAGTGAAAGAGGAGTCCATTATTCATCATCTTCTGTAAGAGAAATTTTTGGTGGAAACTATAAAAATAGTTCTGTTCGAAATGTGTATTTTAAACAATGTAGGAAAATGGCAGTTAAATAATACCATTTAGGTATCTCTCATGGTGTTTTTTTTTTTACTGGGGTTAAATAAAAACAATTTTCATTTGAAAGAGAGAGATTCAAGATAACCATTAGTGTTAATGTGCGTTTTGATAAGACTGATAATTTCAATTAAAGTTTTCAGATAACTGCTTAAGTAGTGAAACGGTAGATAGAGAATGTTGAGAAAAAGCCGCAATTGTATGACAGAGGGTAATCTCAAGAAAATGGGAATGCGTTTATTGGTTTTCAATTTAAAATTTTTTATTTCTGGAACACCCAAATAATTGTGGAAGGACTTTCACACGCTGGTTATTTGAAAATAATTAAAAAGTGTTTCTCACTGAGCTGGATTATTCGCACTCAATGTCAAAGTGTCAAAATATTTCGGAAAGTTTTTTTTTTAACTACTTATTTTATCAAAAACCACCACACCGAATTTATGAAGCGCAAAGCCTTTACTTTAAAATTATATACCTATATACTAATGGCTGTAACACGAAACCGATCACCTTGGAACCTGAACATCTCCGATTTGGATGAAACTGTCCCAGTTTGTATGGAATGCCAAAATAGCTCATTCATATTTTTTTTTTATTCAAATGCCAAATGAAGCTCAATTTTTCATAAAAGAAGTAAAAAAGCTAGAATTTGTCTAAGACCAATTCTTATGATACCCTAGATGAATGCCCGTATAAAATTTCGTATGGTCACCGATCTACGCAAGTTTGATTTTTGAAGTGGTTTTTCGCATACATTTATAGAACGGTTCGTCGGACAAAAACAATGATTATAGCCAATTTTATAGGATTTCGTATTCTGAAGAAGCTTTTAGTACAATAAAAATATCCAGGAGTGATCGTCTTCACAGTATATGTAAAAACCTAATTTTTTATATGGCAACACCAAGAGATTTAGTCCATTTTCGAAATTTTTTTTTGCTATTACTATAAAAACACCCATGCACCAAATTTCACCTCTCTATGTCGACGCTTTATAAAAACATCATCTACCAAATTTCACCTCTCTATGTCGACGCGTTCTCAGGCAGTGTCCAAATATATAATGGAAAACGAAATTTTTGTATGGCAACCCCACGACGGAGTTGCCCGATTTGTCTTATTTGCGAACTTAATTTTACTTTTTTTTTAAAAGTCTATGTACAAAATTTTAGCTTTCGACGTGAACGTTCTCTCGACTTAGTGCGCACGGACGGACAGACGGACGGACATGCAAAAATCAAAATAACTTTTAATATTATGCGTGGGTGTCCATTTTGCTCTACCATCCTTATATCGAGGTGTTACAAACGGAAGGACAAACTTAGTATACCCTATAGATTTCATCTAGGGTATAAAAATATACCAACACGGAACGAAAAAAAGTAACCTCTTGTTTGGGAGCATTGCACTGAAAGGAACGAGATATGATTTTATGAAAATGACGTTTCATCGTAAAATTACGAATTTCCAACCCCCCTTTTGATCGTTTTCTTGCATTCTAGCAAAATGGGTTGAAAACCTACTTTGTAGAAGAAAATTGCTTACCCTTAGACATTAATTGTTATTTTCGAAAAAGTGGAGAAATACAAAAGAAGATTATATTATGTACATACTTTATCTTGAAAAAAATTCAAAACTTGTACAAAAACAGCATTAGTAAAGCACACCTTGACTTAAATTTAAAATTCCACTTGTCCTTCTAACCTTAGCTAGTATATCCGGGACAAGAAGAGCCATCTGCAATCACCTGGAATTAAGCCAGTATCTACTGAAAAAAATAAAAAAAAAAAAACTAGTGATACTGTGACAAAATGGAATCCTCTAGGGAGTACTGGTGGAACAAAGGCTATCCTGTTCCTACCAGAACGTGAAGAACGGAAAACTAGTGCTTGTAATGAAACGAAAACCACTATGAATCATGTAAAAATACCAGGGACCGCAATTATTACGATCAAAATGAAAAAATCATGAAATAATACTTATTTTTGATTTTGATTTTTTTTTTTATCAGAAATAAAAGTCATTTCATAATTACATAATCCAAGAAGTTGGAATCGAGCATCTCTTTGCAATGCTTCATGTATCAACAAAAATATTCTATTAAAAAGTTAAAGTAAGATTGGCGCATGGATTTCGGATATGTCATTTGTCCCTTTTTCAAGGAGTAATTCTAGGAAAAAAGAGAAGAGAGTAAGGTAGATTTAGATTCAGCCGAACTTTAGTTGAGAGTACCTACCCAGCAAAAAATTTGCACAAATTGTTGCTACAAAGCTTAGGTATTTTTCGATAAGACTAGGGAATATTCCCTAAAATGTAAGGAATATTCCCTAAAATGCAGGGACTATTCCCTACATTTTAATGGAAATGTAGGGAATATTCCCTACATTTTAGGGAATATACCCTAAAATGTAGATTTTTTCTCTAAATTTTAGGGAGTATTCCCTACATTTTAGGGAATAGTCCTAATATTTTTTACAGTGTACTTAAAACCATGAAGATTATTTTTAAATACTTGATGGACATGGCTTTTTATTATCAATTCCTTGTTTTTGGCTCTCGCATGCACGTCAAATATACTTATATATGTCAAGCGAAAGTGGATCTAATTACTTTCAACGACAGGGGTGAGTCGAAATTGATAAACAGTGCTAGAGCGCGTGGATGCAAAAGAGCTCAGTGGGTAAATATGTTAAAGCTTACATAAACTTCCATGAGGCCAACCGGAAAGTATTCCTGAAAATAGTGTTCAATTTTAAGGTCTATGCGATGCTACTTAATGGTTAAGGAGGATGAAATACTAACTACTAAGGCTGATACTAACCAGCTGCAATCGCTTATATTCGATGAAGCAACGGTAATCCAAGTAAGGATTCTTTATGATGTGCAATTTACAAGCACTTTAATCGTAGCAAATGATCTATTGAATCATCTCCTCTCGGATTTAAAGTAAAAAAAATAACAACAAACACAAGGTTGCCATAATTAATCTTGAAGATAGATAGTCCGAGTATATGCATACCTACATATTTCCAAAAATTTCCTGTTTATCTCAAAACAGTTTATTCAGTTGTTTTGAGGGAAACGACCAAAAATTAGAATGCATTCATTATTCAGAAGTGTGCGCATTACAAAATTTACATTCAAGTAAACATCTTTGTTCTGTAAATAATTTATCAACTTTTGAAGGCAACTTGAAGCGATGGAAACTTTTGTTTTTATACTTTGTTGTTGCAAGTAATAGAATAAACATAACATTACGAAAAAGCGTTTACTGCAATAATAATAATATTTTCAAGCCTTATCAGCTTTACACCTTATGCAGACTCTATGTGAATTATACACACATACTCAAGAAAATATGTTTTTCGACAAAGAGCTACAATTGTTTTGTTTTAATTAGCCTTTTTTGACAAAAACTTTACCTTCTCATTGTCTCAAAATCTTATTTCCTTTGCCCGAACGTCTAATATTTATATCACTGGATATTGAATTAGAACCAAAGATTATATTGCTTTTCGACGAACCTATGAAATATGTACATAACATTTCTATCCTACAATAATTTTATTTTTGCTACTTGTTTAGCTATTGCTTTTCTTTTATAAATTACAATGTAATGTAACATAGGTAAAATTTTAAAAAAGTTGGTTATTACCTGATCTATAAGCGCTGCGAATTCTTTGGGCTGGAAATTTCTATAATTTGAACACGAAACCATGTAGAGCGCATAAAAGAAGAGCAAGCTTGATTTAGAAAATATGATCTGATAACGAAGTTAAAAGCAAATAATTCATGGAATTATTCAAAGGTTAGGACATTTTTATGCATATATGGCGCAATCCATTAGAAAGACTGTTAGACGTCTATATAAGGTGAGGAGTATGGCACAGGAACTGTATGTTAGGACCCAATCGAACTTTTAGATGTGATTATAGGCTCCGGGAAATAACGCTCAAAAGCGATAAGTGAAATAAAACCAAAAAGTTCCATATAAATTAGAACGTGTCAAATGTGAATAATGTCCAAAAATTTTTGGGTGGTTATTTCACACTTTTGGGTTTTAGTTCACTTATCGCTTTTGGGCGTTATTTCACAGTAATATAAAATTCAAAATTCGTAAATGCAATAAACCGCAAGAAACAAAATTGATCCTGATGAAATAATGCCCAAAGATGATCAAAATTTTGTGTGTGAAAATGATGAGGAAGGAAATATTGCGCGCACCTCACCAACAACTTTGTATATCTATCACCTTCTATATAAAGGATTGAATATTTAAGATATATAGCTCATTGAATAAGGCTTAGTTGAAAAAACAAATCTGGTATGTTTATGTGCTGTTGAAGAAAGCTTATGATCAACAAATATATATATATATATAATTCTCTTGATAATTAATAATGAAGAGTTATGAAATTCAGAATTATTTTATGCAGATTTATTCAATAAAGAATTGCGATACAATCCCAATAGATTAATAAACTAACCAGAGCTACATGAAAAAAAAAATGGAATTTGCATGATTGATATGAGGAGAATTGAAGAATGTATAAGACGCAAATTACGATTAAAAACCTTATCACATTGAATTACACATTATCCAAAACAAAATACTTCTAGCTAAAAGTAATTAATTATTATTTATTAATATTTAATTAAAATTATTTGATTCTAACAGATACAGTAATAATTTAAGGGTAATTTTGGAGGAATTACGTACTATGATAAATTACAATCCACTTGAAAATCTTTAAGTCATCATGATTGTATAAAAAGTAAGATGGCTGCCTTAAAGTACATCGCTTTTAAAATAAGATCGGACTGAACCACTGAAATCTCTAGATCTATTTTCAATTCGTTCAAATAGCAATTTCAGCAATGTTGGTAACTGTCCATCTTGTCATAACCAAATCATATAACTGCGGACATATTTGAGAATTTTTTGCTAGAGTGCTGCATTTTTGAATTCAACTAAACGTTTTTTCAGTCCAAAATCTTTCAATAGTACGATGAGTGTCCGTTTTACATTTTCAATAACTTTTATAATGAACGTACGCTAAGTAATGCGATGAAACAATGCGAAATTGATATTACTTAAATGTCCATGATTGTTTTTTCGTACATTTCTAAATTTAAAGGAACAACTTTTTATAAATTCCAGAATAATAAAAACTTCATGTTCTGCCCGTCATATATAACTCTTAAAGCCAGTGAGAGCTGGTCTTTGCACAATAACTACATAAGAAGTAAACAAAGTCTCTTAGTAAAAGGGATTTTTAAGTAAGGAGAAGAATAAAAAAGAAATCTGATTTGTTCTGGAAACTTTTTTTTTAGATGTTGACAAAAATTATAGAAAATTTAAAAGTTAATGATAAATAAACGCTCAACTTAGCATCTTCTTTTCTTTTAAGAATAGCAGTCTATATATGTGTGTATATTTATAATTATAATATCATAAATAAGCTGAGATATATTATCTGACAACAGAGAGAAAATCGAGAGTTATTTCCGATTGATCAACAAAACGTTTTTGTTTTAATCGAAATAGAAGCAGGTAATATAATGCTTACTATGCACATTCCAGTTGTCAAAACAAGTTTCAAGGAATGTGTAAACTGTGTTAAATTAGAAATTTCGAAATTTAGTTTTATCATAGTAAAAGTCATTATAGCAATATATAATAATATTTTCAATATGAAATCTATTACTGCAAGAAAATGTGGCGGCACTTGCATACCGAACTGTACATCTAATAAATTATATTTAAAAAAAAAACCGTCTTATAACGTATTTTTATTCGGGTATTCCTTGCTTGTTGCAAAATGAGAGTTAGCTAGATAGGCTTAACCTTAATTGATATTATTGAAAAAAAAAATATTAAGAAAACCACGAATTATTTAAGAAAATATTAATAAATATAAAAGAAATATTAATAATTAAGATACACATTTATCAAATATTGCGTTTAATATAAATATTAAAGCCACATTTTTGCTCGTACAATACTGGTACAATTTCATAGAAAATATTTGGTGAGTATCCACAATCAGATATGATTGAAAATATGGGCTTAAGTACTCGAAACTCTAACTTCAACGATATCAGGAACAATTTGGGGTATACTTCTGATACCCATATTTTAAACAACGGAAGCAGATAGTAAAAAAGCTGAGGTAGACATCACTACTGTAAATAACAGAATCAATTTGGTTTCCGTTCTTCTCGTTTAAACTCATCAACCATTACTATTTACAAGTTGTGATTTAAACTCATCTGAATTTCATTCATAACCTAAGCTCAAATTGGTTACTTCTTTCATTGGTAACCTGCATTACAAATTGGTTACTACTAAAAATATTTCCTTTAGAATTCATAGTATGAATATGCTAAATACATTTTTATGATACATAATATATATGTGTATGATCAAAAAATACCCGAAGATGGCCATCGTTGTTTTTTATTAGTTTTACTAGAAAAAAAAAAACGATAAGGTGTATGTGAGTGGCGAAGATCACGCTTTAAAGATAATATATTTACTATTCATATAATTGAAGCATTAAATTGGATAAAACATTGTGAAAATATGGTCATGCTTATTTTTAGAACCGATCCACATTCGGCGCTTTAAGGCACATTCATATTTACAGACACGTATCGTGGCAGACACGGAATTTCAGAAATTATTCACACTGACAGACATGTAACATGGCAGACACTACATCAAAAAGCAAGCAGTGAGAAAGATTCCGATAGTATGTTCAAATAATTGTATCAAGGGTCACGTTAAAGTATTCGTTCTTTATTTGTTATTATAAGAAGATCGGGAAAGGACATTAAAAAAACTTTGGTATTGTTAAAAATGTTTAAATCTATCCGTTGAAGACTTGTCCTTATTGCTAGAAAATTAAGACGAAACTCAGGCAAACACGTATCAGCGCAGACAAAATATTCTCCACGAGAATGTCTGTCCGGTTACGTCACGTTAGATATAAAATCTCTTAAGGCTGAATTACAATGGACCCAACGTAATGCAACGAAACGGGGAGAAATGTAAAAAACAGTTTTCTTTGCATACTCCTCAAATGGAGCTGAGCACAGTGTACGGAGGAAGTCGCAACCATACGCAATAAGTTTGATAAAATCCGAAATTTACGCAACAGAACGGATGAACATAACCTAAAATTTGCATTAACAGATTAAATGTGTAAAAAAAAAAAGAGAGATCGAAAAGTAAGAAAAGTATGGGAAAATAAGTCCATAGACAAAGAATTTCAACAAGCTCGACAATCATTCGTACAAGGGTATTTTCATTCTTGTTTGTTTAAAAAACTGCTATAGGTAATTTTCTTTCTTGTTCCTAAGACAATGTTGTCCCCTAAAGCATTTCTATTATAAACAGCAAATTCGACAGAGTGTTATAATTTTATCTATATTTTTTCCACCCATTTTTTGGTCTAAACGTCGCTATAACTTTAAATTAAGTATGCGACCATTGTAAGCAGCTAGCGTTCACCTCAGATTGGCTGCGTAAATTTGACATTTCTCTCCGTTCCGTTGTGTTGCGTCTATTGTACTTCAGTGTTTATACATAAAGTACTGAAGAATATTTTCGATGTGTGCCAGGATACGTGTCTGCTACGATACATGTTATGCAGATATGAGCTACGAATTATACTCGCTATAGGTGTGTCATGAAGAAAGATTAAGACAGTAATGCCAACCTTAAGGCGAAAAATAATTCTTAAACTGTATGCTCTTAAATTGAAATACGAAACGATAATATTAAATCAGGGAGCGGGAAATCTTTTACGTACATAGGTGAAGATAATTTATAATCCGTGAAAAAATTATTGAACTAATTTTTCCTTAAGAACTGAATTTTTTTTGCCCATAATTGTTAAATATCTTATTTTGCTTTGTATTTAAACAACTTTCAAATAACTATTGCAATTTCTTGTCGGTGAAATGTCGGGAGAAAAAACAAGTACTATTAGAGTCAAATAATTATAAAAAGCGCCACTAAAAATGAAAAAGCTTGGCGTTATTTGCTAAATCTAGGCCTTATCTTCAAAATCAAAAGAAATGAGAATACCTACCCACAGGAATTTGATTTAAAAGACTTCATTTTAAACCATTTTTTACAAATTTCCGAGCTAATATCTCCATTCCAATACACTTTTTTTAATTTTTGCCGACGTTATTTACTACTAGACTTCTTCATTACCTTTAATTTAAGATATAAATCATTATCCTGCTACAAATAGTTGGCCAGAAATTTGCATTGAAAAATGTATGAAACTTGCAAATATTGGTACTGACTCCTCTTAAGCCTTGGTCAGAGTGCAAGTATCTGACACCAAGCACAGACTCTTACAAACGAATACTGCTTTTAGCCAATTGCTGACAATAAGCATGCATGGTGCTAATACTTAGAACAACTTCTTATAATTGACTGGATAAAACTTTTCTTATCTATGTATTTAGCGTGAAAGATAAATATTAAGCATAAATTTGCAGCAGAATTTAAGTACACGGTCCAGGAAACAGAAGATTCTTTCGAAAGTAAACGGGAAAAAGGACACTAAAATTTTGCTTTACCCAGTTTCTGTTCTAAGACTAAATGATCCCAGCCTAGAGAATCTGACATGCAGTCATCGTCCTAAGGAAGACTAAGATTGAGCGAACCTGTTCCAATTTGCTTGTTTAGATTCAGTTTATAAAACAAATTTTAAACTTGGTGCTATTAACGTTTTCATTTTATTGTACTAAATGAGAAAAATTCTGTGATCTTTCGAACAGTAAAGGTTTTAACATGCGTTTTTTAAAATCCAATACGTCCCGAGTTGAATTGAGCTTTATATTTAACAGCGGAGTATAATTAGTTAATTAAGTTTAACTGTTATACCACAGGCTTAAACTTGCTGACCGAAATATGAATTAAAAAGTCCCTGGCTCAATAATACGTTACAAACTCTTATAATAAGATTTAAACGGGAAACACAATGCTACGGTCATCAGAGTTCATCAGCTCAAATTTCAATTTATTCCTACATAATATCTGATAATAGAATAGAATGAAATCTGAGCTGATGAGCGCTGATGGCCGTCGCATTGTGTTTCCAGCTTAAGATTCAGTCAGAGATGAAAGCTTGGATTGGATACTACGAGTAATGGTTACTGTAAGTAGAGCGCGGAAATATTATATATTACTTTACGAATTTATCCACTGATTTCCAAAGGTAAATCTAAGTACGGACAAGAAATACCCAGTATCGATGTATGAAAAGAACTCAAAACTCACTGATCTCGGCTACGAACCAAAATGTATTTTATTTTGGTTGATTCGTGTGCTCAGGCCGGTAAAAAAAAATTTAATTTTTCATTTTTTTCTTAGAATTTTAATCAACCATATTTCTTCAGAATTTGTGTGCGTTGCAATTAATTTTGTGGCTGAAGCCAGTCCGATGTCGGAAGAAGTCTGGGCTGGGCATATATATTTTTTCCTAGAAATTTTTTGGAACTGTTTTCTTCTGAATTTCTTTCACTATAGATACCCACATTGAATCATTGATCTCAAGAATATTTTGTGTTACATAAACCTGTCACGCACTACCTAGCGGGAAATATTGCAATTGCAAGGTCTCCCAGGGAGAGGCACAAGAGAGCAATAATTTTAGAATAAAAATATACAATGCTCACTTTATACTTATTTGAATAGAGCATTTTTGGAGGCCGACACAGGATGAAAGTATTGTATCTAAAAATAACTGATGTCGGCTAACAAGTGAGTGAATAAAAGCGGGCCAAGCAACCTTTGTCGGTCTCCAAAATACATAGAAATTCTACAGAAAGTTTTTTCCAGTATATTTCTAAGAAAAAATTCAAGGCTTTCATAAATCAGGTCGAGTCGAGGCATCGTTGATTTTATATTGAGTGAGGCACTGTTGGCTTACCCTTTGGTTACGTCATCAAATCGAGCCATCGTCGATTTTATAAACAATACTCTCACACTATGCAAATAATACAGAAAACTGGTAAACCAGAAAATGGAGACACCTATCATACTCAATAATGAATATAATGATAATCGAGAACAGTTTTTCTGTACCGATTTTGATGATTAGTTTGAAGAATTATAATATTCATTGTTTTCATACACTGTCAAAAGATTAGGACAGTTCCCTACATTTAAGACACTTTTTTCCTAAAAATAAATGTCATTTTCGCTGATAGAAAAGAAAAATCAGTGTAATTTCTCCAAATGAATCGAACATTCAATGAATTTTGGTATTTGGCACCAGAAAGCCTATATACATACTACTCTTTCTCGGTTAAAAGGATGAGGACATTCAATTAATTAGGTATTATTCTACATTTGGCAGTACCTACATTTTAGGGATTAAAATCTATTCTACTTTTTCCAAGGTGGAGCTTTCCCTAATCTTATAAAAACTTCTTAAGCTTAGTGGCACGAATTGTTAATTCTCAATTTATGGAATTATTTTTTCTCTCTGTATGTATGAACAAAAAGGTTCATTCATAAAAATGTTTATCTGCCCAGACAAAACTTGCTCGGACCCGTATTCAGCCATCAATATTACACGCGATTTTTGAAGAAATATAATCGATTAAAATTCTAATAAAAAAATGAATTCTTGCCTACATTGAAAAAAAAAATTGGTTCGTACCCATGATATATTTTAGGCGAGATCAGTGAGTTATTTATATTTGATACGAGCTCTTCTCATACATCATTTTGTTAGTACAGCTGCCGATACCTGAATATTTCTTGTCTGTGATCTAAGGTCTTCATATAGTTATTTTGTAGAAAACGGACATCAACAATAAGACAACAATATAACTTAATAGATATTCGTTTAAGGGTAGTTTAACTAATTAAAGAATATCTTTGTTCTAAAATTTTGTATGAGGACTGTAACACCTCACAGCAGAGATGGTAAAGCAATGTAATTATGAGAAATTCGTTCATCTGTATAAATTTTTAACTTCAGTGCTTCAGATAAGATACATGAAAGGTATTACAATCAGGTAAAGACGCGTCGTTTCGGCGGTAGGGGGTTTAAGATTTTTAGTACTTTTTTCACTTTACACCCTGTATCTTTAGCAAATCGTATAAGCTTTCCAATTAACGCCCAATCAGCCTTCCTGTCACCTTCTGTCGGATGTTGTAGGACGGCAAAGTAAAACAAAATCACAATTTTTTCAAATTTTAACGATTTTCCCGCCAAAACGCATGATAACTATGCAGTTTTTTTTTTATATTTAGAAACCTCGGAATATTATCTTTAATTTGACTAATCAGATGTACCTGTTTAAATGCACCCGTTTTGGAGATATTCCTGTTTCTATGATTCATAATTTCATTAATTTTGCTAATTTTGCGTGGAATTGCATAATAGTAGGCGCGATTACCATCCGCGACAAAACTATAAGCAAGCATGCAAATTTTCTGAAATATGTACCTTGTTGAAGTAAACATTCTCCCTTAATACCAATTATTTTTTACTTCATACTTCAAATGATGAAATTCCATAAAATATGAAGCTGTATATTTGCAAGCGGAGAAGACGCGTCGTTTCGTCAGAGTTTATCAGCGGTAAAATGAACAGCGAGATTTATGTAAAAACGGATCAATGAACAATTAACAAAAAAGTCTGGAATAGAAGTTACCAAAATTAATTTATAGGTGTTTCAACAAGAATTTTTCTCGGCCAAAAAAGTAGATCTGTCGCCATAGCTTGCGCGATTACCCGATCTTAATATAATAGAGAACTGGTGGAATACTTTTGCACATATCATAAGACCTTGAAGCTAAGTATTTATTATATATATTATTTTTAATATGTTCGTATATGTCACATAGCGGGAAATGGAAGCTCTCAAAGATGAATGCAAGACCGCTTATTTGGATGCTCGCAGCCCTTCCCCACTGTATCCTTGTTCATATCGTTTTAACGTGAGCATGTCTGCAGAGGGAAGCGCTGAGATGCAGATTCTTGGGAAGCGCTTTTGGAGCGCTTGTAGAGTAGCACTCATGGAGCAATTATAGGGAATACAGAGGAAATCAAAATAAGGGCTTTACTAAAAATTGCAGTTTTATGCTAATTAATTTTCAATCTATAGGAATTACAAAGACATGTTTTTGCTAAACAAAACTAGCAATATTGTTATATTATATTATTAAAAAAAATTAATTAAAAGCACAGTTCAACTGACTACTAAAGAATGAAAATTCTGCTGCGCTGTCAGATGCATATGAGCCATCTTTTTATAACAAAAAACAGATAGGCTATGAATAAGCCTAAGCTCAGAGAAGAGATATGCTTCCGCAAAGATTTCTTTGGCTATAGTAAAAGAGCGCTTCGGAAAAGATATTTTCTGGCTATGTTGTGGAAGTGGTTCCCCTCACAAGCATTCGACATATTTCCCGCTGGGATTGAACTTTATAATTTTCGAGTTAATACTGTTGTAGGTCATCCATTGTGGCTCATGACTCAGTATGCTACACGAATTATAAAAAAAAAACCGATCTGGACCAAATTTTTCGTTTTCTATACTGCGTGTAAAAAACTAATCTTTACACTATGCCGCTAAGATAACAGTGCAAATAATGAAGTATAAACTTATCATTACATTGGTTTTATACAGTTGATTTTCAAAAATAATCTTTGTACAGTTACATATTAATGAAAATAGTTTTTATCCTTTCTTACATGTTTTCATGTCAAAAATACCATCAAAAATGTGACACACCAATAACTTTCCCAAGGTTAAGCTCAACAGTTTTCAAGCAATTTTCCAGTTTAAATAGATTTTTTTCTTTTTAAATAAACGTTGGAAGGACAAATAAGACGAACACAGCTTTAATGAAAATTGCCCAAAATGTTGTGTACACGATAGCTTTAAATTGGAAACATACAGGAAAATTCTGCAATCTCTGAATCAAGTGAATGCACTGCACGAAAGATGAAGCACAGTGTGTGTGTA
Source organism: Dioctria rufipes (assembly GCA_963924295.1). Classification (NCBI taxonomy): domain Eukaryota; kingdom Metazoa; phylum Arthropoda; class Insecta; order Diptera; family Asilidae; genus Dioctria; species Dioctria rufipes. Next base: position 167,371,213 of record OZ002741.1, on the reverse strand, counting down.
CCAAGTTGGCTGATATAGTTGGATGGAAAGCGCGAATACCAACCACTGCACAATGAAGCCAAAGTGAAAAACCTGTGATGTGCTTTCAGTCGCTCTGATGATTACATTTTCCAATATAAATGGTGGGGTGCGCACCATATCCTTCCCAGCAGCAGCCCACCTTGGGTAAATAGAGCGTTTTTTAATTAAATGTAAAGCGGAAGAGCACAATCTTTTAAGCATGATACTAACTTGTTGTCATTGCTTTGGCTAAGATACATACCATGGTGGTTTTCTGCTATGCTGACGCTTGTTAGAATATATTTTGTTTACGTTTCGGGTAGCTGTAACTCGTATACGTATTTACATAACTTTCCATAGTTTTGCCTTTATGAACAATTATTCTTACCGATAACTGCCCTCTACTTTAATGTTTTTTTTTTTGTTTTATATATACATATATAAATAAATGATAATATTATGCACATGCACACACGAACATGCTTTATAAACACAAAAAATACCTTGTTGGGAGAAGAAAAGTGCGGAGATACCATAGAAGAGTTAGAAGATGAAGAACTGAAACTAGCAGGAGTAGTAGTAGCGCTAGATGGAAATGTCGAAATAGTTGCAGGCATAACAGTAAAAATTGGATTATTTGAGTATTTGATAGCATTCATAGGTAGTTGATGGTATTGTTGTAGAAGACCGTGATGTTGGTGATGATGCTGCACTTGCAACTGATGCTGAACAATTTTTAAGATGACCATACCACGCCAGGTATTGATGAAATTGATGATGTCAACGGCAAAGAGTATAGAACATTTCAACAATCATCAAAATGATTCAAAAACCAACAAAACAAAAGTGACTTTTTTAAAATTATGTTTGAAATGTTCATAATAATTAATTATTATTATTTAAGTACCGTAATTTCACTGATCATGTATAGTATTGATCTTACCATGATATCCTTGTAGCTTAACTGATTAGAACTGTAGCTTCCGGTAGTGTTATTTATTGCACCGATTCCGTTTATTGCGTTTCCACCAAAAACCGCTGCTGTATGCTGCGCCGCCGCTTGTTGATGATTTCTCAATGAAATCGAATCACACAAATTAATTTCGGTATAACGACTTAAAATTAATGTCGGTGTTACCGCACTCACGATTGGTGGCGGACAACAGTGACCACAATAGCACAACGGAATATTAGGATTTTGTTGTAATTGATTTATTTGAATGTTATTTTGTTGTTGTTGATTATGCGATGCGATATGGTGGTGATGTATTGAACCGTTCAAAGTATTTGTCCCGTTTGGTTGTAAATAGGTTGTTGTTGTTGTCGGTAGTAAGGAGTGTGTTAAAGCAGAAGAATGATTCGGATTAATTATATTAGACGATGAAGTTAATGATGCTTGTGATGGAGGAGCCAAAAAGGGGGGACAAATAGCGAGGCCCGGTGGGAAATACGTCGTGACCACAATTTTGAATTACGAAATATTTCTGTACACAAAATTTTATAAAATTTATTTTTTAAATTTTAGTTTTTTTTTTTTTTAACTAAAAGTATTGTCAAAAGATTTTTTTTTATATATATATATTTATATGTAATTTTAGTTAAATATATATTCCCACAAATATTCGACCTAACAATAATTCCAGAAAAATGTTTTAGATAAATTTTGATTAATAAATCTAGAAAACAAAACAAAGGAAATATTTATTAAATCTATAAGAAGTCTTTTATGAGATTGTCTTTTCTTTTATCTATTTTTTGTTTATACACAAGTATAAGTTATGAATTATATTAATGTAAATGATTGCATCGATTAAATCACATACGAGAGAGATTAAATGCGAATGTGTCTAAAGAAATACCTATGACTCTAAGTGAAATAGATTGGTTTCTTCTTTTATTTTATAAATATATGAAAATATTTTGAAGTCCTAATATTTTTTTTTTAAATATATGCAGATAAATATATATAGAACGAAATACGAGATATTTATTTATATACCTTAAAAGTTGTATAGATAAAGTTGTCACAGTGTAGATATGATTTTAATTTTGAAATATTAGAAATAGCCTCGTTAATCTAAGTTTTGTGTTTTTTTTTTTTTTTTAACAGAGAAAAAAGATTGTCAAGAAGTTTTGAAGTTGGTTTTGATTGATTTAACTATTCTAAATTGTTTGATTGTCAAGACGCTTTTTCTCACGTAACCTTAAATGTTCAAGATGAGTTTTGTCTTATGCCTATATATATATATATATATATTGACTAAATATGTTGTGTGTTTGTTTATTTATAAATGCAAATTGTCCCTAAATTTACTTTCTTATTATTAAGTTATGATGTAAATATTTTGAAAACAAAATTTAAGATGTTTTTTTTTATATGTATATTTAGTATGAAGACTTTATACTTTTAGTTTTTCAATAAAAATATCCTAACATTAATATATAAATAAATATATATATATATCAATGAAATATAAATTTGACGTCAAAATACATTTATTTGCTAATATTGACTCAGTTTTTTTTTCTTTTTTACTAATTTTTAAATCACACTTTTTGCCCTTTTCTTAGTTTTACTAGCCGAAAATAATTGATTGTTCCTCTGTTCTTTATATATATATATACATATATATATAAATTTACGACGCTTTATTTGTATATTTTTTAAAAATATACAAACTTACCACAAAGATTTGTGTTAGTTATTTTAATTATACTAATTTTTCACTTTTTTTTTTAAGCAGGTATATATGATATGTTGATAATAATTAAATATTCTTTATCTTTATTATATATACACTCTCTAATTTAGATTAAATTCGAGATTAATATATATATATGTATACATATATATATATATATACACAATTATATCTTTGTATACATATATATATATATATATAGTTAGTTAGTCTATTTATTATTTCACAACTTTTCTATTTGTTTTTCTTTGAGTTTGTTTTAATTTTAATATATATCTTTACGCAAACAACCAATTCAGTTAAAATAGTTTAGCTAACTCTTTGGTGGAGACGGATTTTTATTTTTTTTTTTTTTATATTTTTTTCTCGCTTGTTTTAAATCAACATAAAACCAGTTACATTTAATTTCCTATAACGCGCGTATTCTATTATAATTATTTTTTTATAACAAAAATTATAAAGAATATAGGATAATTTGTATTTTATATTAATTACAAAATCTAAAAACTTCCTATTTCATAGGGAATTTTTCAAAAAAATCAGTCAAAATTAATAATTAAATTAAGCAAAATTCAACAATAATAACACAAATATTGCACTTTTTTTCTCTAACTAAGGTAGGGGTAATATCTTACTCACAATTTTTATGATTTGTATTTTTTGTTAATTGTAGTTTTTGTTTTTTATATTTTCAGATTTTAAATTTATCTAAAATATATTTATATTTTTTCACTTCTTCAATAAATTTTATTATCATAAAAAATTGTTTTCAAACAAATTATTGCAACAATTGATATAAATATATGTGTGTAGCTCTGATCTTACTTCCTAGCTTTTTTTTCTTTCTTTTAATTATTATTTGTATAATAATCAAATATAAAAATAATACTGATGAGGATTGAACACTGGATTGGTCGAATATTTATATATATTATTTTAAATTCGCAATAAACCAACAAAACCGGGTCAGTTTCGAGATATTTAGAAAATCCATTTATGAAGTTTAGTATCTATAATTAAAAATGCTGGGATGCACAGATTCGAAATAGAAATTTTTTTTCATAACGAGCAATGAGTTACTTTATCAAAGGATAACGCAATTTTAATCCTTTTTGGCTCAGTTAAGTTTTCCGTAAATATACCAATTTCTTTTTTAAGGAAGAATATTTGTTTGGTTGTGAAAAACTGTTGATATATGTTTATTTATGTGAATATTTTGAGAGTGAGAGGCTTATTTATGTCTATAGAGAGCGAACAAGTGTGAAATACCACAATATATATATATATAGATATATATATACTCTTGCAGTTGATAGGTGTTGTGTCGTGGGTTTTGTCACAGTAACGTCACTAAGAAATGTCACCACGATTTTTTAGTTATAGTTTGTAAGCGCTCGGAAAGTTCTATTATTTTTCAATTATATATTTTGTTTGTTTAATATGAGAATCGATTTACAAGTATCGCATTACTGGAAAAGACTTATTTTTTTTCCAAACCACCAATTATACTTTGTTTATTTATTTATCGAAATTTCTATTAGTTTTTTTTTTATATATAGTTTTAAGCAAGAAATTTGAAATTCTGAGTGTTATTATGTGCGAAATTGTTTTTATTAACCTTTTTGTTTGCACGTTTTTATTCTGAAGAGGTCACAGATCAAAAGTAGAAAAACTTTTGAATATATAGAAAGATACTTTTTTTTTTTTTTTAATGGAACCAAAACTAGAGCAAACATTTAAGTTTGATTAATATTTTTATTTTTTCATTTGTTTTAATATTTCAATTAATATATTTTTTATTATTATAAGATGGTGATTAATTAATATGTGTTTAAGAACGGCGGACAGATTGGAACGGGTTAAAGCAAAGACTGTACGAAGACTGAAGTAAGAACGACTGGTATTCTGAGGTAATATACTGTTTGAGAACGGGGAATACACCAAAGGCAACAGCAAGAGCAACAGCTACATACCACCATCATCATCATCATCATAACAGAAATTCTATAAGAAAAATTCTTAAAACATCTGAAAAAGGTAGAGAGAGAGAAAGATACATAGTAAATGGTAGGCAGTAGGTATAATGCCATTGAATATAGGAGCATCAATATTGGCATTCCAGAGACCTATATCTACCTTTTCGTCCCCTTTTTCGTTCATTTGCACATAAAATTTGATACTTGGACTGGAATATGTTTACGTAGAGCGAAGCGGGAGCTTTTGGCTGAACAGAAAATAATGTTATCGTACCCGGCATTGGATATTGTGCGCCGGTGCAGCAACTTTTTTTCCCCGACAACTTTATATGATGTTATGAAGTTGTATATACACACCTGGATGATGCGCAGTTCTTTGCTCTCTGAAATCAAAAAGAAAAAAAAACAAAAAAAAACAAAAAAAAAAAACAAAAAAACAACAGAAAAAAAAACTTGGTCTGTCTGTAGACTGTGATAAAATTAAACACATTCACAATTATTGCATCTATATATATTTTACCACTGATAAGTATATATGTACATCTGATTGAAATGTTCAATAATGATGTTAATGAAATATCTGTAATCTTTTTTTTTCTTACCTTTTCTAAAGATACTTTGTCAGAATTTCAAAATTACCTCCCGTTATTCCCAACTTTTCATGTAAGTTCTACCTTTATTAAACAAAAATAAAAGAAAAAATACCACCAAAATTCAGCAGAACACACACATAGAATAAAAGTTACAAAAAAAAATTCTGTTTTTTTTCGTAGCGCTATTTTAGTGCAAACGCTATATCTACTACTAGTGGCTTGACTCAAAACTATACAATTTTATGAGGCCAAGGCGCAAGCAACAGATTGGACGCGGTTCCATTCCTATTCATATAGCGCCTATATAGAGGTAGGTAAACTGGAATATCTATAGAAAATACATAGGTAGATAGGTACCTACGACAATTCCATAGGGGAGAAGCAACAATTCCTCCTGAACAATCGGGGCACAATTACCACAGCACAATGTTTATATACATAACAATTGTTGGGGTGGCAATGGGATGGACGGGACGGAATACCTCATTTTGCGCACACAAATGTAAATCAGGTTTGCGATAACGCGATTTCATACCAAACTTCGGAATTTTTTTTGGCTCCTCCAGAAGTGATGAAATGTGAGAGAAAAGCACACCGTACACGCGAGTCGGCAATGGCAAGTGATAAAAGCTTTCTCGAGCAAACACACAAATTTTGCACAAATGTTGGTTTATATTTTTCGTTCAGTTTATTTATTCCATTAAGATTTGTTGTTGCCATCGAGGAATTCGCAAGAAGACACCACAAAGAGACAAGGGCAAAAACCCCATACTATCGACGTAACAGGTTGTAGGTAACGTAACAACATAACAACTCATCGTATGCGCAACTAGTGATCACATGGAATGAAAGAGAAATATATTATATTATTGTACATAGGTACCACCGACCGAACTCACACTATAGTTCAGCAGCCTCGACTTCTGGACGCAGCGCACAGACCTTACCATTGCTATAATGTGCTATACAGACAGAGCCCAGCATAACAAACGATTAATGCGATTTACATCATCAAAAAGCTCTCGACTCTTGGAAATAGGAACGAACTGAGAGCTTGGTTAGCTAAAGGAGAAAAAAGGGAGCACCAACTTGAATTTAAAATAGCTAGCAGCCAGCTACACCACTAGCCAGGTAAGTATGGTATGGACGTATGGTATACTACAATCAGTTTCACCTGGGGATTGGGGAACTGAACGACGAATTGCTTAGGCTATCTTTTGAAAGAGCTAGCTAGCTAGCATTACTTTCAGATAAACAGCAAGCTAGAGTGTATAATAGCTAGCCCTGCTTGTGCGAAACAGAGACCTACAAGTAATGGCTTTTACACTGTTATAAATTATGAATTGAATGCTATGCAGGGTCTATGTCCGAGATGGCTAGAAAAACTGATGGGATTACTTTTTGTCGTGTATTGTGGTGACATTGTATTCTTATAGGTTTGGGAAGGTCTTTCCTTGAGTTATGCGGAAAGGCAACATCTTTGGAAATTATGTATTGTCTCGAAGAAATCTTGCAGAAAATAGCCTATAGAAAACTGCAATTGAAACGTCTATAATGGAGCAAGTCGTTTCAACTGTGTAAATGAGAATTGTTTAGTTAGAGCTATTTAGAAAGATTTACAATAGAGAAGGAAATATATGTACATACAACCGCTGTGGTATTACTGATGAATTTCATGAATAAGTTAAGCAAGTAGGTACTGCATTCTGTAAACTTCTAAATGAAGTCTCACGACACATTGACTTAGATATACAAAGTAAATGTAAGTGTTACTCCTTGGCAAGGTGCATATTATAAATAGGTAATTAGTTTAACGATTTAATTCATATTTTTGTTATAAAATTGAAAGCCGACGAAAGTTAAATTAAGTTTAATTAAAATGTCCAGTTTCGGGTGGCAAATGGCCAATGGGATGGAATAAATTTGTACAAAATGTTATCCCATTCCAACAACTCTATTTGAACTAATTGGTACATACAGGGTATCCCGTTAAGTGGTGTGAAAACCAAAGGTTATAGATAGGTCACATTGTATGGGAGGGTTCCCTACGGTTTCCGAGATAACGGGACTTAAAGATAATTAGGTATGTTTTCATACATCCCCATGTACCTCTACACGTGCTATGCCCTTTGATGGTGATTTAAACTGGCGGATAGATAATTGTTGGCTCTTTCCAACAGTCTGTAATTTTTCTCTATGCTCTACTTCGTACATAAATTATGACTCAACAAAACTAAAATTTCGGAATTTTTTTTTTTATTTAACTACTATTTTCATCAAATGCACGTCATCAACACCATGTTTTCATATTGGATTTAAAAAGCCCAACAACTTTTCTTAAAAGTGATCTATTACAATCTGTACCCAAAACGTGACACTTTCTGCGCTTTTTGCACTTTTTCTTAAGCAAATCCAGCGAAAAAGTTCAATTAGTGCCAGAAAGTAGGCAATTATTTGTCAGGGACGAGGTTTATAAGCTATTTTCACTGGATATGTTCAAGAAAAAATCAAATCATCATCATAGGGTGTAACGTGGAAAAGTTACAGATTGATCTATAAAAACATACCCAAATAACTTTAAGTCCAGTTATCTCGGAAACCGTTAGGATTCTTCCACACACACACATGTACACACACAATTTTTGCTCTGCTAGTCTACATATGAACTATCTATAGCCTTCGGGTTTCACACCACTTACGGGACACTCTGAATATATGTATAAGATTCTCATTGTGGCAGTACCAGTTACCGAATCTTATAGTAGTACCCGTTAATAAATCTTGTTGTACCGATTAGCAGTTCTTATAGTTAAGAGGAGTCAGTACTCAGCAAAAGTTTCAATTTAGATACAAGCGAACCTGTAGGTAATAAAATTTACTATACGTAGGTTTGTGTCCTTAAAGTGAGAAAATTCATATAAAATTAGCCTAGACCTAAACCACAGAGCACATTAGAGACATCTACCGTAAAAAGCAGAAACCCAACATCCGACAAAATCATACAATTTAAGACGGAAAATGAAAATTTGCAGTTCACATAAATTGAAAATTTTTAACGAAAATTATCTCTCCTGAATTTTTTTTGCCCATAATTGTTAAATATGCTATTTTGCTTTGTATGTAAACAACTTTCAAATAACTATTGCAATTTCTTGTCGGTGAAATGTCGGGAGAAAAAACAAGTACTATTAGAGTCAAATAATTGTAAAAAGCGCCACTAGAAATGAAAAAGCTCGGCGTTATTTGCTAAATCTAGGCCTTATCTTTCTAAAACAGTCAAAATCTGAAGAAATGAAAATTTGATTTAAAATACTTCAATTTTTACCATTTTTTACAAATTTCCGAGCTAATATCTCCATTCCAATACACTTTTTTTAATTTTTGCCGACGTTATTTACTAGACTTCTTCATTACCTTTAATTTAAGATATAAATCATTATCTTGCTACAAATAGTTGGCCAGAAATTTGCATTGAAAAATGTATGAAACTTGCAAATATTGGTACTGACTCCTCTTAAGCTAAATATCTGGTCCGTAAAGAAATTGAGCTGAACGTTAGCGACAATAGGCTGGGATGATTGTGAAGAAAATATCATAATAATATTACCATTAAGTATATGCACCTGATACATTCGACAGTACCTACTCATTAATTTTTGATCATATCACTAATTTCGGTGTTGGTGACAAGATATTTTTCTTACCGACTGGACGGCACCACAACCTTCACATTACAATAAAAATCTCACAGCGGCGGTAAATAGTGCAGATGGTTCAGATGCAATACAGAAAATAAAGCAAATTACCTTATCCTATACCTCTGCGGGTATGAGAATAAATAATATTGAAGATATAGGAGATATTTCAGTTGAGACAAACCTTCAACTTTTCTATAGCAATGACGAAAAAGTACTGCTGCAAGTTTGTGAGACATAGCAATAGATGTATGCGTTGGATTTGAAGAATTTTTTGGATTGATAAATTTGAAGAATTTGAAAACGGACAGACGAAGACATGAAAGATTAAAAAAAATAAATAAAATAAAAGAAACAATGAGGCATTATTTTTTTCAAATATCTACAATGCGATAGTAATAAAATAACATTGCAAAACAAACACAGAGGGAGTGTATGATGGACATTTTTATTTTTACTTACGTACTTACTAGTTTTGGAGCCTGCGTGCTATTTTAAAAAATTTTAAAATAATGCAATTCTACTCTGCAATTGTAAAATCAGAAAAGTACACTAAAAGTGATATACGAGGTGGTTGAACAATCGTATTTCTACAGGTTGTATCATCGATTTTCTGGGTTATGTGATATGAATGTTGAAGTCGTCTCTGATAACACCGGAAATGAAAATGTTATGTGAAAATAATGGCAAGGATTTTTAGAGGAAAGAACATGTATGAAGCACAACATTTCAAACCATAAAAGGTTTAATCTATTTAACTCATGGGCATTTACCGAGTAGTTTCGCCAAAATTAAAAAATGTCACTATTGATGAGTAGAATAAGGCTAATAGAGTCATTATAGCAGCAACGGAAAAATGTATAGTTTACACTCAAAGAGAAGTAACAAATTAACATGGGGAAAATATACCAAAGTCTTATTAAAATAAATTGTTAATTAAAACTGTATTGACTTTTTCAGAAACCTACAATGAAGCCAAGTAACAAGGAAAGTATTGAGAAGACATTTTACTGAAAGGTATTCAACAAAGGGCTAGCATGGTTAGTTGCTGAGCAGCAATAAGACATTTCCGTAATGTTGTAAAACACTTACATAATATGTACCTGGGTAGTGAAAACATTAATAATAAAAACGAGTGATCCTGGAATGAACTGCAGGTGATAAAAGAAGCATAAGACAAAAAGTTTGCTGGGACACTAGTGGATTGATCAGATTTATATATTGTTTAATATATGTGATGCCTGTGGTAGTTTTGAAAAGCCATCGTTTTAGTAGTAGGAATTTCATATTAGAAGCGCGCTAAATAAATGCAGATATCTTTCAAAGATTCCCCATCTGTGTCGGATGTGTCGATCTCTTCACAATTATTAATTGTCCAAAAATTTTGATGTGAAGTCGGAACTTAGCTTCATTAAAATTCACAGTTTCGCTTTTCATTTTTCTAGTAGTCATTAACGATGTCCTCGGAAACAACACTCATAGTATAAAATATGAATTTAGTGTTCATCCTGCCAATTTGGATTATGCTAAACTATTCATATTGTTACCACAGTAGAAAAATCATCGAAACTTAGCGGTTCAGATGATTACTTTAATTTCCACAAGCCTTTTTAGGTTAGGTCAAGACAAGATCAACATGGAAATAAAAAGCAGAAAATGGTATTGGAATGAATACACACTATAACGTGATAGATAACATTGCTAGATATTTCCTAGACTAGAATTCATAAGAAACACTTGTCATAAGACAACGCAGGGTGTGGAAGGCTATCTGACAAGGCAGGATTCGAAAGAGAGCTATCGTTTATACCTCATTTTCATCATTTCATCATTGAACCATTTCAAGTACCTATAATATGGACGGTGAGCATTTCTAAGGTTACATTTCATAACAGGATTTACACAAGGAGCAGGAGCAATTCCAGTTATATAAATATTTCGTCCTATATACACTTATTTGTAAGTGTTCTCATTTAAGATATATTTTTAGTATATCTTTAATTTACTAACGATTATCAGTTAGCGCGTTCAGCGCCTTATCCAAAATTAACTGATTTGGTTGATGTACTCAATTACATATGCCAGGTGGTCATATCTCGAGGTTTTCGGGCTAATATATTGGAATAATCAGCGTCACCTTATATACACCCCCCCCCCCCTCCCACACCCGCTCCAATAAAACTTCCAAACAATAATAATTTCCCAAATGTATAATGTTAACACTTAAATGTCGGGTATATTATGGAAAGTTTATAATCTTCTGGGAAGAGTTTACAAGAAGGATTTCCGACGCACAACCCATCTAATATTATTACATATTGGTCTTGTTTGAACAGCTCAGTGCCACTGAAGACGACTTTTTCCTTAATTTTGCTGTAATTCAACGTAAAGTCTTATACCTACAAAAGCTTTTCATGGAGAGACTTCTCCTAACGCATATATTCAAATATTATTAGGACAAAATTAAAATTGAAGGATTACCGGTAAAAATTCCTTTGTTGTTTAGAGGAACAAACGTGCGTTTTCTACTTCTACATATTTTATTTATCCAGTGAAGTCCATCCACCAGCTCATTATTAAATGTATCAAGAGGAAGCTTTTAATCTGGGTTAAATATGACTAAAGGTTCTAGAAACAAAATTAAACTTAATTTAAAATTAGATTCTCGCACAGGTGTGAAATTTCCAGTAAAAGGAATAAACGACTTGTTAAAGTCAAAAGTCTGAATTGGTCTTATTTTTAGAGATCAAGCAAAGGAGGACTAAAACTCGCAGAACATCAACCAGGGTGTTGATAATAAATATTAAATAAGCCAGAAAAACACACTCTAGAAGTAAGAAAAGCATAATAAAATTGAATAACATAAAATTGCAGCATAGAACCCAGCGTACATAGGTTTTATTGAGATAAGCTCGAAATCTTATGCGATTAACATTTTCCCTTTGATCTGGCAGCTTAATATCTGTCTGCAGATGTATACACTCATGGAATGATTCGACCAGGGGATTCGTTCTTTTCTTTTTGCAAAGTCATCATTAAATATTTACGTTCGCCCCTTAAAAACAAGGGACCTACTACAACACAACAGTGATCAGCCAGCAAATGGATAGACACTACGTATACTTCACCTCCATGCACATACATACACATATATGCATATATATATGTATGTATGTATGTATAACTGCGAATATGGTGCGAACGTTATTTTCGTCCTGCGAAAGAAAACTCTTTTACACATCAACGTTATTTCCAGGATTTTCGCCTTTTTCGAAATTATTTGATACTTTATTCTCTTTTGTGATTTTGGAGATGTTTTCAATTTACGTAAGTCATGAATATTTGAAGCACAGAGAAAGTCAGGCCAATATGCACGCACATTCTAGTAATTTGCGCCAATAAAATATTTATGGAATTTATACTCACTCGCGATACGAACATATGTAACTTTACAACATATTTCTGTTTCTTTTCTCTTATTTCATGCTGCATGTGTTAACTTTTAAGGAACCTCCAGAATAACGTCGATGTTAATACATTATACGTGATTGCAATGGCTAGCCTGCTTGTCGTTATTTACGAGTACGTCGGATGCCAAATGTTTTATTTAACTTCCGAAAATTTCTCCATAAATATGGGCTTAATTGGATCTAAAGTTCAATTATTTGATAACTTACGGTTTTTACACTGTTTTTTTTTTTAATATGTAGATACTATAATTATATAATATTAAACTGTTAAATAAGCGATAGCTAAATTATAAAAATCTTAAATTGATGACTCCTACCATAAATGGAGGGACGACACATCTTCATGTAGGGAAGTAGAGACTAAAGTGAAACCAGAGCCCTTACCAGTCGGGCGACCGGGCGCTAGTCCGATGGGCCGGTGGTTTCCTGGCTAATCGTGACCGCAAGTATTTACCATTTACTCTGATTGAACAGTGCGACTGCCGTAGGAGGAGAGCTATGAGTTAAAAATATTTCAAAATTTCCCAAAACGTTGAAACACTGACAAGGCTCAGAGCCAAGGTAGTTTTTGAGTGTTACAAATATTGTTATGTATCGTCGTTTGAATCAAAGATGTTGCTAAAAAAACGGCTTTGTATATCCTTGCCATCATCAATGCATTTCTTTAACAGCGACCTTGCAATACCCACTGCCCTCCCGGATAGTCCGTTTGAAAGTGTTTGGACTTACGTTATTATTTGCATGCTCCATTCACTCGAAAATTTTCTCATTTCATATGAGCCAAGTCACAATTTAACACTTTTGGAATACCGTGAATAGCAATAATTTCCTTCAATTTGCTAATTACCTCTAAGGCCGCTTTATTTTTTAATTCCTTTAAATCAATCCACTTTGATATATAATCGATTAAGATATGACCATCTTTGAAATTCTAAGATATCACATTCTACCTTATTGAATGGTAATTTCGGGACCTCATGCGGTATTATTGAAAATTTATAATTTGACGTTTCAAACTTTTCACAACTGATCCCTGGCCAGTACATAGAAATTTTTGCGAGTGCCCATATGACTATCATATACGGTATTGAACAATTCATCTCTTAGTTTTCTGAGCGGCCAGTACTTTTTAATTACATCACTAACGTTTCTCTGTTATTTTGGCCAAACTTCTTTACACATTTGACCTAATAGATAGAGTTTAGTGTCAGAGTTAGTAGCATTTCTAGTTTGTTCTTAGCGGTTTGCTGTGAAATTAATGGAGTGCACTCTCTCATTTAAAAAATCATCGAAATCTCTTTCATCAATTATAAAACTTCGCGACTGTGTATCGGCTACATGCATTGATTTCCCTAGTATATATTCTAGTTTTATATAACATTTTAGTACTTTTAACAGCATGTTTTGTAACAGACTGGAATTAATTTCAGATATCGGTTCGTCAATGATCGCTACCAAAGGCTTATGATCAGTATGAACAGTTATTGTTCAACTATATACATAATCATGAAATTTAACATAAGCGAATATTATCGCCAACATCTCCTTCTCTATCTGTACATAATTTTTTTTACTCCTAGATAGACTTTTCGAAGCATTACCCACGGGGCGATTATATTGCATAAGACAACTACCTAATCCTTCTTAAGATGCGTCTGTTTGAATTACTATCAGAGTATGTGTGTGTGTGCGTGTGTGTGTGTGCGTGTACGTGTATTACGTGTGCGCGTTCTCATGCAATGCCCAAATATATAGTAAAACACGAAATTTTAGCATGGCAATCCTACGAAGGAGTTGCCCGATTGGTATCATTTTCGAACTGTATTTGCAATTTTTATGAAAACGCCGTGTACAAAATATGAGCTCTCCACTTCGAAGCCTTCTCAGGCAACAACCAAGAATATATAGTGAAAACAAAAGTTTTGTATGGCATCACTAAGAAGGGGTAACCCAATTTAGTTCATTTTTGAAATTTTATTTAGCATTGCTATGAACACACCACGTAGCAAATTTTTTGTATGGCAAGCCTACGAGGAAGTTGCCTGATTGGGCCCATTTTGAAATTTAATGTAAATTTTTTTAAGAAAGTTCCATGTACAATATTTCAGCTCTCTACGTCGACGCGTGATGTAGTGTCCAAATATATAGTGAAAACCTAAATTGTTGTATGGCAACATCAAAAAGAAATTGCCCGATTCAGACCATTTTTGCAATTTTATTTACCATTGCTATGAAAACATCACGTACCAAATTTCAGCTCGGGCAGTGTCCAAATATATACTAAAAAACGGGATAGTTCTATGGCAACCCTACGAAGGAATTGCCCAATTTAAACCATTTTTGAACTTGTATTTGCGATTTTTATGAAAACGTAGTCCAAGTCGAAGCGTTCTCAGGCAGTTTTCTAGACCTCGACAACAGCGCCATCTATCTTGTTCAAAACTATCCTATCTTTCAAGTTGGAACCAACCAAACACATTCACAACTTTTCATTGAAATCAGTTGGGCGATTTCGGATATTAGCGTGTACAAACACAGTGACACGGGATTTTTATATATTAAGAAGAGATAAAATATTTTTTATGGAGTATTTTGCGTTACCGTGATTTATTGTAATTAAATTTTAAAATTTTAATTTTGTTTTTATTTTTCATTGTGTAAGAAATTAATTAATTTTATTTCATGTAAATCAATTTTGAAGTAGAGAATACATGGTCAGCGAGCAAAAGGATTACAGTCAGCCTTTACTTATTACAAATTTCCAGTGTTACTAAGACAATACGTCAGTACGGGGCACAAAAGTAAAATTCTGAGAAATCAAAATACCTACTCTTCATCTGTGCATCCAAATTGGCGACGGTATCCGCCAATACTGTTAACAGTAAGTTGATGCACGTTACTGTCACGGTGAAAACTTAGCATAACTAAAAAAGGTACCCAAATATTAGAAAAATTCGGAATTTTTCTACAGTCGGTGAAGCAGTGACATTGTTTTTGTTACTATATTATGCCAAATGAATAAGTGAAAGAGCGATTAAATTTTTATGCGGTTACAAAAAATTTGTCAATAAAAACAGTAGAAGACAAGGGGAACAGTTCACTTCATTGCTCACTTCCTTCACAAGTAAAATTTTTGGTCTCTGGGACACTATTTTCAGCGAGAAATCCTGTTTTAGTTTTAATTTTAAGAATGAAAAGGCCCAGCCACTTTTATTTTGTGCGTACATTTTTCCTGCATAAGTTTATTGCTTACCGTTCTTTATTAAATTTTCCAAATTCTGGAAAAAAGCCTATCTTATCTGGGGAACAAAAAAACAATTTTTGCTGCGGCATTAGGTTTGGCAGTGATTTTAGTATACAGTATGATTGTAAATACCCGACACGTAGTTAATTTATTTGGATTGGCTCTGGTTCTCAAGAAATTCCACGTGGCAAGATCATTATGGGACCCTTCGATATCTACAACGTTGAGAAGCCTTCTTGACGACTGGGCGATAAACTGACAGTGTAGGTAGCTACAGCCAAGTATAGGTAAATGAAAATATCATTTACGATAGAGTAATTAGAAAGGATAAATAGCCGCAATTTAACATCACTCATGAACCATTAATAGACCGCGAAAAATCCTTCTTCCGCCACTTCATATTAAGCTTGGGCTAATGACATAGTCCGTCAAAGTCGGCGATTGTGTTACGTACCTTCGTGTGACTCTGGCAGGGGAGTTATCCAAAACACTTTTCTTTATTATTTTTTATATTTTATTTCTTTTAATTTTTGTTTTCTGCATCTCCTTCAGGTACACTTTCACTCTAACTTTTCTTAACATTCACGATTATTTTCTGTGCACACTTTTTTTTGGGTGTTTTCCAATAACACCTAATTAGATAGCCCGCGAACCGACCTTATTCAATTCCCTTTTTTTGTTATCTTTTCTAGCCAACTCGTTATAAAATTTTTAATTCACAACTTTTCTTCAACTCTATTTCTTGGATTATCCGTCGACTATATTTGCCATACATTTCCTGGCCATAGTATGAAAAAATTCAATGCAGGCATCTTTGATGGTCACAAATCCGTAACCCTATAAAGGATTGTAATTTTACAAGACACATGCCTCAAACAGAATCTGCTGCCAGGACAAGTTCTGTATAAGTTATCAAAAATTTTTGGGGAACCAAAAAGCAGTGGAATATCCCGAAATAGTTGCCAAAATGCTTAAAAATATTGAAAAATTAGGAGCTAATATGAGTGTTAAACCATATTTTTTAAATAGCCATTTGGACAAATTCCCTAACAATCTTGGCGATTACAGTTAAAACAAAGGAGAGCGGTTCCAGCCCAGAACATGAGTATAATGGAGGAAAGGTACCAAGGGCGGTGGGCCGGCCATATGGTGACGGACTATTGCTGGACCTTACAAAGCGACTGTCCTGGCCAAAAGCACAATAGATTGTCATATAGAAAACGTTTTTCTTATTATTTTTGTATTTTCTATTTTCATGTATAAGTAGGTTTGTGGTTATCTTAAAAACTAGAGCTAATGTAGCAAATCTGATATATGAAATATAGAATTATTGGAAAGTCAGACGACTTCGCTTCAATTAGAAAACACAGTTCAAATCTTATTTTGCTCGGCTTAGTAGGAAAAGTTCCATTTAAGCCACACGTTTTGCTCTGTTTGTGCTCGCTTCAATGAGAATGGTTCAATTTTAGCCACTCGCATGCTGAGTTTAAAAACGATTTCCAAACAAAAAATATCTTAGGTTGTTTTCCTTAGAAGAAAGTCAGTTTTGAATACGCAAGGGGGCTAGTTGGAGGTATATGCCCAGGTCGGTTCGAAGACTCAGTCCTAAACCTAAAGTGTTTGCTTCACCACACAGACACATAACTAGTTCCGAACGTATGTTCTTTTCACAGCGGTTCTCTATGCTCGGTTTCTGCACCGGTTTTGCACTTTCTTCTTCCATGAAAATTTGTGGTTACGGTTCGGAGCTAAACGTCAAATCCGAAGTATTTCTACATAATTAAAGCGGGGATGTGTGGACATTTTAAATGACGAACATTTTCGGATATTCTACTTTCTTGCATTCTTTTTAGCTTGTCCCCGTTCGGGACAGGACTATAGGTACTTTCACATCAAAACCGAAAACCGAAAAATGTAAACCGAAAAACTCAATTTATTCCACTTTAAAACAAGATTTTTGCTCCAATGATTAATAAAATCATGGGAAATAGGATAAACTAATAAAATAGTACATCTATCTCAGATTTTTATGAAAAACACAACTTAACTTTTTTTCGGCCGAAAAACGAAATTTCGGTTGCATCTGTCAATTTCTTTTCGGTTTCCAAATGTGGAACGTTTCGGGACGAACATTTTTTTCGGTCGTACTAAATATCACTTTTGTGTTTACATTGGAAATTATATTATTTTATTTTATTATTTATTATATTATTATAATATGGTTAGGGATTTCGAAGTAAATTTAAAATACGCTTTTTTCGCTCTCATCACAACTTTTATGATAATTAAATGTTACTTCTATTTAACCGAAAAAAAAAAGTTTTCGGTTTTTGATGTGAAAGCAAAAGCGCATTTTCGGTGTAGAACTTATCATAAGTTTTCGGTTTCGATGTGAAAGTGCCTTAAGTTTGGTGTAGATCTGACAGATTCTGATTAAGTTCAGTGCCTATTCGGTTTTGTTGAAAAGAGTTCACCATAAGTATAATACGCGTTTTGGTCAAGTGGACTCTACAATTGAAAGAAAAACTGAATAGGAACTACCATCGATAAGGGAGCTGTTAAGATAAGCAAAAAAACTACGACCCATATGTTCTGATGGAACGTGCCATCACTGTACACAACAGGACCTAAAAAAGAAGTGGGAATAACGATAGGTGAGAATTTTTTTCATTATTTGATTAACGGGTAAAAAAGAGTGCTATTACCATGGTATACAGACTACGAAGAAGAAGATAGACAGAGGATAGTATGGAACGAACATCGGCGTCGAATATAATAAAGGCTACACTTTAAAGATGTGATAGTTCAGCCTATCGTCATATATTCTGATTTTCTGTTTTCTTTTAGATCAAACGCCTCTACTCTTAAAGAAGTCCAGCCCAACAAGCCTACAGTCATTGCTATGATGAAATTCTTTTCTATTACATCTGCTATTATAGGTACTTAGAGTTCGACGTAGGTTGAAGAGATGGACCCAATTTGATGTGGTATTCGACTCCGATTAGCCTTCATTGCTAGATAAAGGCATAAGGTAAAGATTTCATTACCACATCGCATATACATATTTTTTGCAAACACATGATTTGATTCGTCAACATTTATGTTGTGGAACACACTTTCTGGCAGCAGCATCATTAATCTGAGAATATTTTAATTTGTCTAGGTGCTGTAGTTAGTGCAAGTAAGTAGTAAGTAAGTCAGATCAACTCGACTATTGAGCTTAGTCTTTTTCAGTATAATACTTTAGAAATATGGTCGAAGCTTCCAAACATATTCAAAAAGGCAGCCATTTATTATGGATCATCCTATATTGATTGAGAGTTTTGTTTTTTATTATGTTTTTAAAGCTTAGGAGATACTCTGTGATGCCGTAGCACAGCCTTGGCAGAAATTACAATGATACCTAATGATACCTATAAGAGTGTCGGGGTGACACCGAATAGCCCTTTGTAAACAGTCATCATCATCGCTTAGTAGAGAATCGACAAGAGCTGCAACAACCGTAGTATATAATTAAGATTAAGATTACTTCCTAATATGGTTCGGCACTTTCTAGATGGCACGCTTTAAAGATATTATTAATAGAGTCCCTATTGTGCATAAAAAAGTTATACTAACGTTTCAACATCTCTCAGTTCATTAGCTCATTTTCAATGCAAAATGTAAAATAGAGAATAAACTATAAACAGTAAGTTCTTCTGAGCCTGATATTCTCAGTTAAGCTATATATTAATTAAAGGCCCACAGATACTGCGCTGCTCTTAAAGAGTTAGTACTATGCCGAATAATATTCAGACATTTTATTTAATGTGGTAATGGGCTTTGTTTGATAGGAGGTACGATATGCTATTGTCAATTGTCAGCCAGTGTTGGGCCAAATGTAATCTGATTGATGATTAATGATTACAATTACAATCTGTGATCATGATTACAGATTGATAGTATTAATCAGAAAAGTAATCTTTTTTTGGCGATTAATGATTGATCAAATGGAACCGTAATCATGATTACATTTTTATATTATAAATCTGCAAGAGTTTTAAAATTGTAGTTGAAAAAAATTGGTATAAACGATGAATATTTTTTATACTTTCGATCTTATTAGTTGCACGAATCCAATTTTTAATATAGAATCTAATAAATATACGAATATTGGCATCTCTAATACCAAAAAAGTCTCGATCACGTTCAGTATAAAACTAATACATTAAATAGATATTTGAGAGCCTGATACTATTTTGGTGTAAGCTCTATCCTTTTAGGAATATTAAAGCCATTCAAATTATTTGTAACAAGAGAAATACTTAGAAATACGAACAGAAGAATCAAGCGAGTTACGCATAGCTGAAAATTTGTCACTGCCTGACAGACATACGCAGTATGTAGATAAGACTATATGGCTGAGGACTGTTAGCGCATATGCACTATAGTATAGTAAACATAGTACAGTTGGTTGCTTAAAATGACAGAAATTTTTTTTAAAAAAATTTTTAGATTGTTTCATAAAATTAACATTTGTTTTTCAAATTATAAATGTTTTGATTTTTATGTGAGCAGGCAGGCCTTATTTTTTATTACGTTAACTAGTATGTAAATGGATACTCATAGTTTTCTATCTAATAGAGTACGAAGCATTCCAAGATGCTTACAAAATCTACGATTCCCTGTTTGAATTCGAATCAATTCGATCTGTCAAATTCACCAATAAGGTATAAACGGTGTATACTGCATTCGTATAGCATAGTATACCATCGGTATAAAAGTTTATTTACGAAATGAGATAAACTTAATATTAACAGAGATATAAAAAAGCATATCTTACATTTATTTATTTTATCTAAAATTATAAGAACATTTTATACGAGAGGTTAATTGAACTTTATGTAAAATTATATAAAAGAATTTTATGCCAAGTTGTATTAAATTAATAAACGCTCTAAGTGAGTATATTATTTGGGTATAATATTTACACCTAAATTTTTAACCGTGAAATATTGCTGTATTTCTATTCCGTGTGTGATAAGTGAACAAAGGTCTAAAAAACATACTATTTTCGTATGAAAGCATCCACATCCGCTTTTATGTTCTAGGCAAAAAGGAGCCGCAGCTGTACAAGGCCCATTCACACGAAAGAAATTAAATTGGAAATTGGCTTGATGAGGTGATATGGATGATCTCAATGGATTACTAAAAATTTGAAGTTATTAAGGATATTAAGGCTTATTTGATTGATTGGTGGCGAGTCCTGAGAGGAATTTTGGGTGCTACTCTATCATATCTACTTAGTCTGAAGTCCTGTTTGCCCTTAATGTATATGGCTGAACATCTCCAACTAAATCAAAGTTGTCTTTTAAATAATTCGGTAGCAAAAAACTTTTCTTGAACGTAAAAATTATAGCATTAAACGTTAGACACTGTTTAACAGTTAGCCATTTCAGTGGAGCGCTTCGAGCATGCTTCTAACTGGTGTATATATGCTGAATTTCAGAATAACCTACATTGCCTTATTCTGCAATAGAGTCTCTCGATATAACAATATGGAGCAATATGAAAAGTGTGGCAAAATCAAATCTTCAAAAAGCACTTTCCGTGCTCAACAACTTTCTTATACGCCCCAGAAATGTAATCTTTTTCGGTATATTTTTTCACAAATAATCTGCATGATCCTCGAATTTAAGTTGATGAAGTTGAGATATGTGCGAGTCTCTATCAATAGAAGCACAAAATTTCTTGAAAAGTTTCATTTGTACTGGATGTAATCATGATTTATGTATTATCACGATTAATAATTTCTAGGTGATTATACGTTCGACACTGTTGTCAGATATGTACAATGAAAAAGAAATCCAAACCCATTATTGTAGGATTTTATTATTTGGACATTCTTTAGCTTTTGCTGAACTGATAATTGTCATGAAAATTTCAATTTTAAAGTCAATTCTCCTCGCACTATTGCGACCCACAATCACCGTGAAACTTAACTATCGCGAATTAGACATATAAACAGGAGAAAAATTTAATTCTGTGATCCTGCAGTACATCTAAATTCCATCAATTAAATAATTTTTTATATATACAGGGTGTTTCCCCTTAGGAGGTCCATAGAGCGGGAGGTGATAGTACTCACCTAGATGAACCAAAAATTGTATGGCAGGGGGGGGGGGGGGGCAATATCAACCGTTTAGGAGTTACAGGGTGATTCATAAAAAAACCTAGGTTTTCACAAAACACCCTGTATCTTGAAAACTACAGGGCGTATGGTCACAGTTAAGGACTCACTGTATGCAGAACTTCATGGCCTTTCCAACGACAGCTCAACCAGCCCCGTACCCCCCTCCCCTCAGAAGTTATGAAGGTCTAAACTAAAAATTTCGGATTTTCTTTCCTTTTTTTTTACTTTGACCTCTATTATTTTTGCAAAACAGGTCGTTAACATAACTTTTTTTTATAAAAACTGTAAACTGTAGACTCTCCTCTTTAATTTGACCTATTACACCCCATGTGTTCACTGTAGCCGTTAAACAGTTAATAACTCATGACCTATTCAGGTCACACTGAAATTAGACAATATTTTTTAAAATGACGTGGTAAGGAAACAAATTATCATTGAGAATACGTTTGAAAATAGGTTTGAGAATAGGTTAAGAGCTAATAACTCTTTAACGGATACAGATAGCACATAGGGTATAGTAGGTCAAATTAAAGAGGAGGCTCTACAATTTACAGTTTTTATAAAAAAAAGTTATGTTAAGGACCTCTTTGCAAAAATAATAGAGGTCAAAGTAAAAAAAAAGAAAGAAAATCCTAAGTTTTTAGTTTAGACCTTCATAACTTCTGAGGGGAGAGGGGTATGGGGCTGGTTGAAAGGCCATGAAGTTCTGCATACAGTGAGCCCTTAACTGTGACCATACGCACTGTAGTTTTTAAGATACAGGGTGTTTTGTGAAAACCTAGCTTTTTTTATGAATCACCCTGTAACTCCTAAACGGTTGATATTGCCCCCCCCCCTGCCATACAATTTTTGGTTCGTCTAGGTGAGTACTATCACCTCCCGCTCTATGGACCTCCTAAGGGGAAACACCCTGTATATGTACACAAATCACAGAAACCAAAAAGAACTTTGCAAAGGTGAGGGTTTTTTTTAATATACGCTTTCTTTTCCGGTGTGCATACTTTTTTTGTGTTTTCTGGGGCTTCTATTCGGGAGTCCAGAAGAAAAGTATTACGATAAAATTTCTTTCATCATAAGTAAAATATGCTGTTACTATGTATTATTCTTTAGTAATAGCTATTAATAAGGAAATTCTAAACTGCCATACATATTCTCCGAGGTATCTATACAGATCCCATTGCTTTTTTCCTTGTTCCCCCTATTCAATTTTGACCACTTTATTTATAGTGAGTACATTGTCATAGGATCAAGCCGAAATACTCTAGCTTTATGCCCATTCCTCTCTCATTAGTACTCTGCATCAGGCTTTCATGATTTTTAGTGAAAGGCTAGGTCGGATATACCCAAAAGGGCCCTATTACTAAATGTAATAGGAATTCCCGCATATAATATCCAGAAATAACTTTTAATTGGTTTTCTTGGCGATTCATGTTACTTAGCGAAATTACATATACACAACTAAGAACTTTGAACTAATAGATGCCATCTACAGCGAAATACGTAATTTATACGCTCACAGTTCTGTATAGCTTTAAGCAGCTTTTATGCCTTTTGGTTTCAAATTATATGTCGAAGGTACAAATTAGCCGTGCACTTATAGCATACGCGTTTTATATAGACCGCTTTTTATTGTGCTAGAATTTGGAAGTTTTAATGACTATTAAATATTTTGTTTTCTAGGTTTGGTACCTAACAAAGTTTTAGTATTGACAATTTTGTTGGTATATACATAAAATAAATGTATATGTATGTAATGAATGACATTTTCCATAACTATTGTGTAGATAAATGTATATCAGTTATGACCAGTTAACACGATATAATAAACATGTTTTAGTAATCCGTAAAGCCTCGTTTGCACTAATACAAATTATGCCAACTTTTTCGGCAACATGTTGTCTACCTGTTGGGAGCCGACATGTTAGCTTAAACTTAACAAGTGTTTCCATTTAAATAAATGCTCGCCAACTTGTCGGCTTAACTTCTTACATTCTTTAATTGAGAATCGGATCTAAATAGATGAGCAAGTGGTATTAGCATCTTCAGCGTTTGTTATTTGCGCCGGAAGTTATTTCCACAGAAGGCGAAACAAACCTTAATAGCTCAAAGCCATACACTCAGAAATATTTCGTAATAGAAACAAAAAAAAAAAAACAGTATTAACATAAAAGGATTACCTCATTGTTTTCACTCTTCAACTCTGAAGCAATTTCATTCAACGCGACATTTCGATTATTTATATTTTTATGCTCACTACTCTTAACAACCCACAAGACCGAATATTTTTCATATTCTTTAATTAATTTTATTATAGCAGCTTTTATCTATTCCAATGTCTTCCACTTACTGAAAGAATGCTAGAATGACTAGTTTAGCCAACTCAACAACAAATGAGCGTTTCCACTGAAATGAATAAATTCACCCAACAAATTCTGCGAGTTTTTACAGCCGACATCGAACAAGTTGCCAACATGTGTCTGAATTTTCATATAGCATTTCCACTTATACAGAATGTTGCCAACTTGTTTCAAAACTATAGACTAGTGTATATACACTTTACTAATTTTCAGCTGCAGAGGAAAAGCTGAAGTTTATTGAAGACTTCAAGATGTTAGATTCATAAATATCCACGATTATGATCAGCTGATTGATTGGAATACGGTAACCCAAGAAACTGTTACACGAGGAGTTTAATTAATTTGTATTTTTTGTTTTTCTTAATTGTAGCAATAATGTGGTTAGTGATCATATTAATGTGAGTTTTTTTACTGATAATAATTTATATCAAAGTTTTGTAACAGAAGAGAGCTGGCACTTTATTATAATTAATCAAAAAGTATATTTTCTTGCCAGTTTACCTTTTAAGAATCTAAGAATAAGTGTTATCAGTACTGAACTTTCGAGGTGTTATAGTCTTGAGGTTTTCTTTGACCTAGATAATACTTTGACTAAAAGACCGGATATTGTAATATAGTAGCCCATTTATGATGTGGATATTCATATGACATATTTAAATGAAAAAATATTTATGTATGTATTGCGAAATTGAACCTGTAATATTGAAACGTAACGTAGGGCTGATTTTGATATTCGACGAGCCAACATAAATTTTTATAAGAAACACTAGAATACAAGTTATCCTGTTCTGAATCTGAAGAAAACATTGAAACAGGCGTTTACTATGAGGAGCTTCATATCGAATTTACCATATACCCTAAAAGCCAAGTCAAAGTTCTCCAGGCGGAATCCAAGGCAATAGTCAAGCTCATCTTGGAAGCCTTGTCCAAACCCTTTAAAACCTCCAAACTGGTATTGCAATGTAATATTACCCTGAATTCCCTCCCTCGGAGTAAAAGGATAGGTACTCGTTTCTGGGTGTCAGGCACACCGATTTTAGCTGGAACGAAAAGCCCGACGAGATTGCTCGTCTTGATGCAGCCTCGGAGGAATCGAGATTGCACCAAAATACCTTGTTTCTAATATTTCAGCTTGGGCCGACTGCCAACACAGTCGTATGATGACCCATAGGGTAGAACTTCAGATGAACTGTGGGGTAAACCTAACCCAAAACCTGACGAATAAACTATTGGGAGTAAACAAGCGAACCCTGAGAGTCCAGTGTCAATTCAAACTAAGCACTTCTTCGTCATAGATCACCTATACAGGCTGGCACTTGTTGATGATGCTATATGCAGAGACTACTTTCGTTGTCGCTATCCAGCTTTCTCTCAGGAAGGCGTTACAGAGTCTTTGGGTCACACCTTCTGGATGAACTGCAAAAAGCTGGCAAGGAGGTTTGGGGGGGAAAAGCGTCCGGTTGAGACCTATGAACAACTGCACATATGTACAACCTTGTTGTGGTGGACGTTTGTTCTAGGGTCCCCTTCACGAATCCATCCATCCCCTTCTGTATTATAGAAAAGGATCATTAGTACACCAAAATAAGAAAATAAAACTAATCTTGTGAAGATGAATTTTCTTTTGCTCATGGAACTTCGTAAGATGTTTTATTAGCCTTAAAATCTATTAAACCTGGGTGCAGTTGGGCTGAGTGATATCTATGCATATTGGATTTATAAAAATAATACTTTCAAGTACCAAATTTTAGAACAGTTCATATTTGATTAACCCTTTTCCTTTTGCATAGAAATCGGTTAAATGTTTTCTGATAAAAAGCAACAAAAACATATGTAGCTCAACAACCGAATCCTTTTGAGAAACTTGCATTTAATCAGCTTAATGAGTTTGTTTAGCAATGTAACCTAGTAAATGACACTCAGTTCTGTCCACCTCACCACGTGATAGCTCGGGAACATGCTGGTCTCGAGACCTGGAATATTTGTAAAAATTTAATAATTTCGAAAATTGCTCAAATAAAGCAACTCTTTCGTAAGGTTTTTGTCATATACAAACTTTTGTATGAAAATTTTAGATCAAAGTTCGAAATTGAGGAAAATTTGGTAAATACCCATACAAAAATTGAATTTTTTACTATCCATTTGGACACTGATCGAAAAGGCGCTGATGAAAGAACCTGGAATCAGTTTTAGATCTGCAAATACATAACGATTTCAGATGAAATTAAAAAAAAAATATTTATACAAAAGTGAGCAAGAATATCTATCAGAACGTAATGACAATACTACCATATCTAGAAATTCTATCAAAATTACTGCTTACTGCAAAATAGTCTAGTAAATATTCTAATTTTCACGTTTATTACTGAATATGCAATTATGACAATATATCAGATGAAAATCAGTTGATGCTTCCTAAAATTTATCCACATCATAATAATATATTTGTGTTTTTTGTATTGCACTAGATTTTCTATAGAAAAATCTAAGATGTCAAAGAAATCAGTTGATAAAGTGCCAATGAATATGTAATTATACTACATTCTAAAATATTTGATTTACTTTTGGAATACTATAAAGGATTCAATATTACGTCAGAAAATTTTCTATACACATTAAAACATGGCAGATCGATATTATATTTATAGAAGTGTTGAAAACATAGACTGTCTACATCTGAAAAATTTTCGGGTAAATATTTATGCTCTCATATTTCATTTTTAACATATTCTCTGTAAATTGGCTAAATTATTTTTACATTTTTAAAGGTAATTTGTATGAGTTCAAACAAAATTTCAGCAAACACCCATTGATTGAAGAGGAAAAAGTTACATAAGTGTCACTTGGATACAGTCAATTTCGAGTTTTGAAAATACAATTTCATATGACGAATTATAGTAAACTCATATACAGGTCAAAACTATTTAATATTGAGGTTATAGTCCGTTTATTAGTGGATACTTTTTCAAATTGATTACTCGGCTGAAAAGCTTTTAAGGGAAATATTACAGCGGCATTTAAAGCAAATTTGATTGATTGGATTCCTTTCATTTCCAGATTAAACTGCCAAAAATCATGTAAATAAAGCCGCTTTGACATTTACATGTGGTGGGATTTGCCCTTTGTTCTTGTGTATTTTAAAAGAGAAAATGGGTTTATGAGTATGTACTGTGTTCACTACAATACTGGAAATCCTACTGAATATCGCACCACTGAGAGAATGCGGCAGAACATATTGACAAATGGTGTAAAACATATTACTACGACAACAGATATGCTGCAGAAAATTTCTGAATAAACAGTGGTGCTGTAGGTACTAAGGGCATTTTTTGAGTAATCAAGGCATTTTGAGTTTAGTTCACATTTTAACTAATTAATTTTCTAAGCAGAGGATTTGTTCGTTGAAATAACGAAGACGAGTCTTCAGGTTTTTTTATATATCAATTGACGGGTTTCATTATTGCAAGTGAGCTTGATGTTGCGAATTCGTTTAGAGATAATTCGATTTGCTTTTGATTCCTTTTATTTCTAACGATTCTAAGTTATCTTTATTCTGGTCCATGCTTTACAATTGTAAACCCTTGCAATTATTAGCATCACTGAAAATTGATTGATTTGCCTATTACGAAGTTATATTATTTCCAATTCTTAAAAAGAATAAGAAAAGTTAAAAACATAAACAAATAATATTCCGAATCGTTATTTTTCCACAAAATTCAAGCTAGTTCCCTGTTATTAACTAGACTCGTTCATGTTTATTTTTATAATAAAGGCAATAAAAATGCCACAACCGTAGTCCTTTATGTATTCGCGCTAATAAAGAAAAAGAATAATTTTAAAAATTTAATAAATAAGTCCTAAACAGCGATCAAACTTTTTATCAGAGCTTATTAGATAAGTGAAGCAATCTCTGTTTAATAAACTTTCATAGAAAGGAAGTAACAAGTAAACGCAATGACCTTTATAGTTCTTGCTAGCATACTTTACCGTTAAGTTAAGTTCTTTCGCCAAACAAGGACTTTGTATTTATCATAAAAGATTGCAATTAGATGAATACCCTCAGTACAAGATTCTCGTAAAACTAATTTCTTCGTCTGAAATAATTACACGCGCGCTCTTAAAATTGTTTTGTATAAATAAAGTGGTCCTTTCTTCCCCTTTCGGATGAGCTGCTTCCATTAAAATCTCTCTTTAACCTCAGTAAGGGTGGAGTTTTGTGCAAAGTTTAAGGATATGAGGGTATTTCACGGCATTATAGTTGCGAAAGTACAACATTCGGCAGATGTTTATACGGAAATTTTTATTTAAAACTAAACCATTAATTAGCTCTTTTTAGGTTACTCAAAGCAAAGGATTTTATCTTGAATTCATTTACTTAAACAAGTTTAGTTATAGTCTAAGATGGATATTACTCTATTCATCGATTTTTTATATAAGGTACAATATACATCTTTTGGCAGATTTGATTCTCTAGTCTCAGAAATTTAATTTTACGGAATTTCATTATTACGTGAATCATTAAATAGATTGTATAAAGGATAAGACTTAATTAAATTAATTTACAGAGATGAAAAGAAAATAAGCATTCTATAAATGAAAACATTTTACAATCTTATTTGAAATATCTATTTCTTGCAATCACAACAACAATAGTGGTATGCTTAATTGATATTAATCAAATTCAAATTTGTTATGGCCCTAGTACAACAAGAATAAATTTCTTGTATCAGTACTCAAAATCAAACCAGTAAAACTAAATTAATTAAAAATAATAAGCTACAAATCTACATACCTACATACCTATTATATTATTATCACTATTAAATTAACAAGAAAAATAAAATAAAAGAAAAAAATAGAGAAAAAAAATCATGTAAAGATAACAGAAGTCAGAAAATTACTATCAATCCATCACTATATCTTTCTTTGTATTGTGCATCATTTTTCAAAAAAATAACGTGCCCTGCTCTTGTTCAAGATTAAACTTAAGTCATAGTGATGAGTTAATTTTTGTAGCTGGACTATGACCAACCCCATGATAATTCATATTTAACAAAGTTCTTGTCTTCTTTGCAGAATATTTAGACCATGACAAAAGCAGCTGATTATTTTTAACACAGACACTGACCAGTAATCCCACCATATTCCAATCTGCTACCTTTTCTTGCCATGGATCATGTACTCCGGATTAATCGAATTCTACTCCTTTTTACCCTTTTGCAAATAGTATACCGCCAACAACCATATAAAATAAGATAAAAAGAAAAAAATCATGAGCATAAAAACTAATTTTGAGCATGAACGGGAATGTCTTTATGAAATTTCTGAACTCACGTCACCCATGGATGATTGCTATGCTAGGGCCCACAAGCGTCACGTTTTATGGGTGAGAGGCATTCGATGAGGCATTCTTATTGATTACGCATTAAAATTTGTTTCTAATTTGATTTAGTTGCCACCTTTCTAAGTTAGAAAGGTGTAACAAGTATTAGGAAGCGCTATAAGTCTACAAATTGCAAATAGCGACACACCTAGTGGTTGGTAGTGCTAGTCCATCAACAGAAATCAAGTGTCATTGTGTTCCGCCGAAACAGCCCAACCGATTTCAATGAAATTTTGTGAATGCGTTTGATTGGTTCCAGCTTGAAAGACAGGATAGTCTTGGACACGATAGATGGCGCTGTTGTCGAGATCTGATGTGGAAAGCTAAAATTTTGTACGCGGCGTTACATAAAAAATGCAAATACAAGTTCTAAAATGGACTAAATCGGGCAACTCCTGCGTAGAATTGCCATACAAATATTTCGATTTTTAGTATATATTTAGACACTGCCTGACAACAAGTACACGTAAGAGCTGAAATTGGTACGTGGTGTTTACATAGCAATAGAAAATAAAATTTAAAGAAAGGACTAAATCGAGCAACCCTCTCTTGGTGTTGCCATACAAAATTTTGGTTTTTTACTATAATATTTGGGAGTTGCCTCACGCTTCGAAGTGGAGAGCACAAATTTTGTTTATAACTATATTTTTGGTCACTGCCTAAAAACGTGTCGACATGGAGTACTAAAATTTGGTACATGGTGTTTCCATAGCAATACTAAATAAAATAATGAAAATGAAATAAATCGGGCGACCCCTTCTTGATGTTGCTATACAAAACTTTAGTTTGTCACTATATATTTGGAAACTGCCTCACACGTCGACGTAAACAGTTGAAGTTTTGAACACGGGCCTTTTAAAAAAATGTAAATTAAGTTCAAAAATGGAACAAATGGGCAACTCCTTCATAGGATTGCCATACAAAAAATTTGGTAAGTTGTGTTTTCATAGCAATGGTAAAATAAAGTAATAGTAATATCTTGAGAATGACGTAAAGAGCTGAAATTTGGTACATGGTATTTTTATAGCAATAGTAAATGAATTTCGAAAATGGACTAAAACGGCCAATTCCTTCTTGTTGTTGCTGTATAAAATTTTTGGTTTTTTATGTATACGGTGAAGACGATCAGTGGTAGACTTTTTTATTCATACTGAAAAGTTCTTCAGAATACTAAATCCAATGACATTTGTTATAATCATTTTTGCTGTTCTAGAAATATAATCGAAAAACCACTTCGAAAGTCAAACTTCCACAGATAAGTCACCATACGAAATTACATACGGGCATTCATCTAGGGTATCATCAGACACGGATATTGGTATCCTAATGCTCGGCAATATGAGTGCTCTTCAGAATGATTTAAAAATTACAATGCATATTGATTTCGGGTATTCCCTAAGATTCGTCAATATTACAATATCATATGAACAAGTAAAAAAGCTAGAATTGGTCTAAGGCAAATTCTTATGACGCCCTAGATTAATGCCCGTATGAAATTTTGTATGGTGACCTATATGTGGAAGAATGGTTCGTCGGACATCAAAAATGATTATAACAAATATCATAGGATTTAATATTCTAAAGAACTTTTCAGTAGGAATAAAAACGTCTAGGACTGAACGTTTCACAGTACACGTAAAAAACCATTTTTTTTATAGCAACATCAAGAAGGCGTTGTCCGATTTAGTCCATTTTCCCATCCCCCCTCCACGATGCAGCTGACGATTTTTTTCCAACTCACTACGATGACAACTGTTTATAAAAAAAAAGTTTCCAGTCGGCGCACTATTTCTTTAAAAAAAAAATTCTTTACTCCTTTCGCAGGCTCTCACACCCACACCGGACTTGAACAGCTTTTTCATTTACAACGCTACTTCTCGTACTTTACTTAGGTTATATTCTTGAATAATTGCAAAAAAAAAAGAAAAAAGAAAACGATTAACCACAAAACAGACAGACCTACGAAAAGGATCAATCACAGTAGTTCATATAAAAATACAAACCATACAGCTATGTAAATACGTTTTATTAGATCAGACGTTCCGACCATAGCATAAGTACTTATATCAAATACGACAATCCACTATCTTTAAAACCGTGAACTAATGCACTCTTGATTTAAAACTAATGTGGACTATTTGCACCTTGAAACGAGGTAAAAACATTACTATAAAAGTTAGTCGCAGAGTACATAAATGAATTTCTAAAAATAGAATTTGCTATCCATCTAGTTAAGATAGAAATATGCATAGTCTCTTTTCATCTGACCTGAGCTTCTTTGTAGCTCATCGATCTTATGTTTAGCAACGTGACAGAGAAAATCAATTTATGAAAGGTTAGAAAGAAATCCTCATAAACAACAGCACTCCACCAAAAATATTTATCTTATGAAAGATTCTCTCTCTCAAGTTCAGTAACCTTCATTTTAAATTAACTGCTAACTGGCAATGGCCTTATGAAACACCGCCTCAAAAATATGAAGAGAAATCATGGAATACGAACGTTAAGAATATGAAGCCATAGCCCACCCTAATCAAATATATTTAGACAAAGGATTCTTATCCCAGAAAGATATTATCAAGCAGGTATCCCCTAGGCAGGTAGTCTTAGACTTTCAAAAACAACGACGATAAGTCCACTGTAAGTCGTAACTAAGAGCAACCACACAAGACCTGTCATGAACTGAGAGGAAGAGGTACTAATAATAAAATTACATGCTCCTGGTCCTGCCTGACCTATTGCTAGGTACATTGAAATAGACACGAAAAACAAAATCCTTTGAAAATCGACTTTATAAAGGAAATAACGAAAAGAAAGCGCCTGTAGAAAGAAACCGTCAGGTAAACCAAAAATCATTTGAAGTCTCAAAAGCACATCAAAAACAATAGGAAAGAATGCATTATTTAGTTTACATAGAAGTAATCCCCAAATACGCGACTTTTACCAATATCGCTAGAAATTATCTGTTCAATTTTTCTCATTTCTATAAGAACTTTGAAAAGTTTGGCTGCCAACTTTTCCATTTTGAGGTTCGTTTTGCATGTAAATTCACATCAATTTTTGTTTATCCTTGAAGTATACAACAAATACTCCAAATGTAAAAAAAAAAAATTTGTTCTATCGCTTGCTGAATAATTCAAAACTTCATCAGAGCAGTAGAGTGGTTGCTTTTTTCGGGGCTCGACAATTCAGAACGTTGAGAAATTTAATCTGATTTAGTAACAAAAACATATTCGAAGTGATAGGAAGTGGAAGTGCCGAAAATACAATTACCACACCACTTTAGATTTGCAAACTTTTTTCTTTTTTTTTTCTTTTTTAGATACGAAGTAGACATCCCCCATACTAGTATATATGTACATATCTCTGACGTCTTTTTTTTTCTTACTTTCACTTGAAGGGGTTATAGGTCTCGATGATTTCGTTTAGAAAGATTTGAATATATGTGTGAAGTCTAATTTTCAACCCTCAATGTATATCGCAAATCAAGTGTCATATTTTGACTTTCTTAACAATAGCGAATACGAAAAATATTTAGCTTAGATTTTATTTGTTTGACAAAAAGAATTCAGTATTCCCGGATCCCCAGGGTATACTTAGATCCGGATTAGCAGCGCGTTTTTTTTTCATGGTTCATAGCATGCGATTGACATGAAGCAATGGAAAAGTAAACTCAAAAGTTGCAAACATTTTCATTATTAGAAAAGGTCACAATATATTTCATTTATAGTTATATACTCGTAGTAGGTACTACATTAGTTGCTCGGCACCAACACATTTGTACAGAATTAACAAGTATATCGCATATATTACAGCAAATTGAATTGAATTCGGGGAGAATTTCCAGATGTTTGGTCTGTGGTCCAGATCCGGCATTATACGTTGGCATCTTAAGTAGATCGACCCGGCCATCTATGTAGGCATTATGTCGCAGCATCCGTTCTATTCAGATTGTGAATTTATTGTTGCTACTGATAGGATTTATGCAGCTATAAAACTCAAATAAAAATAAAAAATGTAAGATGAAACCTTATTTACGCAAGGCTTTTCAGAGTTTTATGTCCTCAGAGCCTTGTGAAGACAGCGCGCGTCTGGCAAAATCTTTCAATATAGGGTGATTTATTGCATAGATTATTCTTACCAGCACTGAATGCTAAATGTACGTCCTACATGTACATAATATAGTTGTGGTATCTCAGAAATTATTTTTCTAATCAGATGTGTAATTTGTACAATTATAACGTTTATTTTAAAATGAACTGTCGATGATCTAGCCTCTAACACATTCGGTCATGGGTTAATGAAGTATAGGTTACTGAATTATGTCTCATCTGCAATGCAGCAGCTTCTAAGCAACCAACTTTGCATGGAAAAACGCAACTTTTAATACCCTCTAGATGATGAAATCTAAGGGCATACTAAGTTTGTCATTCCGTCTGGCCATCTGTCCGTTTGACTGTCCCCTGTATGTCTGCCCATCTGTCCATCCGCACGATAAATCAAGAGCGCATGTACTTAGGGAGCTAAAATTTTACACACATCCTTTTGGCAAAATTGTAAACTTATTTCGAACCTGGGACAAATCGAGTAACTCCTTTGTAGGGTTGCCGTACAAAAATTTCAATTTTCATTATATTTTTGACTCTACCTGAGAACGTATTGACGTAGAGATCTGAAATTTTGTACACGGTGTTCTCATAAAAACTGTAAATACAAGCTCAAAAGTGGACTAAATCGGGCAGCCCTATCGTGTTGTTGCGATGCAAAATTTTTTACGTCTATTGTGAAAACCATCAGTCCTAGACATTTATTGGCCTTAGACCAATTCAGGCTTTTTGTCTTGTTCACAAGAAGGAAACGTACAGAATATACACTTGAATTAAATGCCGAGATTGCTGCGTTCTCTAAATATAGGCGATTTTGGATGAACTCCTATTTGTATCCTTGCTGAATTGCAACTATACGACAGCTAATATTGTACATTTTTTATATGATCATATTTGCAGTTTAGTGCTAAAAAACATTGCAGAAATTGTTTCAGTAGTCCAATTTCTAGTGACTTTTTGAGCATTATAAAACTGTACATTTTACAATAACAATGTTCTTATGTGCCAATTGGAAAACAAATTTTGCACTTGTGGTACAATTGTACCAAACTGGCAACCTTAGAAACCTATCCTAATGGCCACCAACCATAAGCGAACCGCTCTTATTAACTCCTATGGTGGATCCAAAAGGCATGAATGGCCATTTTTTAATGGAGTGCCGCTTTTAGACGGACGCGGACATTAATGGAGTTTTGGTCAAATTTTACCTGATATGCAGATGGTTTTCTTGCAATTTTATTAAAATTGATTTTTTTGCTGATATTTTAAGAATCTGATTGCAAATAAATGTATACAGGGTGTTTCCCACTAGGAGGTCAATAGAGCGGGAGGTGATAGTACTCACCTAGACGAACCAAAAATTGTATGGCAGGGGGTGGGGGGGGTGGGGGCGGGCATATCATCCGTTTAGGAGTTAGAGAATGATTAAGAAAAAAAGCTAGTTTTTCACAAAACACCCTGTATCTTAAAAACGACAGGTCACAGTTAAGAGCTCATTGTATGGAGAAGCTCATGGCCTTTCCAATGACTGCTCAATCAGCCATACCTCTCTCTCATCAAGAATTATGGTTGTCTAAACTAAAAATTTCGGATTTTCTTATTTTTTTTTTAATTTAACCTCTATTATTTTTGCAACAAGGTCGTTAACATAACTTTTTTTTTATAAAAGTAAACTGTAGACCTTCCTGTTTAAGTTGACCTATTACACGTAATGTGCTATCTGAAGCCCTTTAAGAGTTATTAGCTCTAAACTTATTCTCAAACCTAGTTTCAAACCTATTCTCAATGATAATTTGTTCCCTTGACCGGAATAGGTTATGAGTTAATAACTGTTTAACGGCTACAGTTAACACATAGGGTGTAATAGGCCAACTTAAAGAGGAGAGTCTACAGTTTATAGTTTTTATAAAAAAAAAGTTATGTTAACGACCTTGTTGCAAAAATAATAGAGGTTAAATTAAAAAAAAAAGGTAAGAAAATCCGAAATTTTTAGTTTAGACAACCATAATTCTTGATGAGAGAGGAGTATGGGGCAGATTGAGCAGTCATTGGAAAGGTCATGAAGTTCTACATGCAATGAGCTCTTCAATGTGACCGTACGCCCTGTAGCTTTTTTTATTAAGCACCCTGTAACTCCGAAACGGTTGACATGCCCCCCCCCCCACCCCCCCTGCCATACAATTTTTGGTTCGTCTAGGTGAGTACTATCACCTCCCGCTTTATTGACCTCCTAGTGGGAAACACCCAAGAAGCTAAGGACAGATTTTCCATGCAAAAGAACGAGATTACCTGTTGAATGATAAGTATGCATGCTTTAAAAAGAAAGAAACGATAAAAGAAGGATAAAAAAATATATATATTTAAAGAATGATGCCAGTAAATGTATGGACTCTGGTACCTGCTCCAATAGGAATAAGTGATTAATCGTTGGAAAGGTGCTAACATTTGGAACAAGTTAATTCCTTGTCCGATGGGAGTAATATAGCCTGGAGTAGGGTGGATTTTTTTACATCATAACGCCCCGGTTGAGATTGATTTTGTTAATAGTTGGTGTTTATACCTCTATTGTATTCCGTTGTGTTCGCTGAAGTAAGATCTCGCCAGCTTCATTTGGTATAATAAATAAATGGATAATAAAATAACTTGTTTTTCAGTAAATCTCGAAAAATCCGAATCGCTTACTTCCAACGTAAAAAAATCAGTTTTTCTGTTTTTTTTTCCACGTAATCATATAAAACATTAAGTGTATATATATTCTTCCTTATTTCGTGGACAAAGACTTCTAAGTATTGGCTATTTGTCTGAGATGGGTGCATGGAAGTGGTTTAGGATAGTGGCAGCGATTGCATTTTCAATCCTTTGCTAACACCGATGACACACACTCTGCGTGTTTTCAAAAATAAGTAACGCGCTAAATAAAGATTCTATTACGCTTATAATAAAATTTTCTTTCTTTCTATTGATGGGTACATATGCTTATATGTTTCATGGATGAAACATGTACTAACCTCTAACATTGCATTTTCTTGAATATACATATGTTGCAAATTCTGTCTGCATTTTTGGGAGATCATCAGACAAAAGATGTCCCTCGTATCTTCTGCAGTAGGACGCATGACAAAGTTGCGGGAAACTTTTACTGTAATAAATAGTCCAATCGATAAGTACTTTAATGATCCACAGTTCACATTCACAATACAACGACCGACTGCATTGATTGATATCTGCGTATACGCAGTAAAGGGAGGGAGTGCACTCAAGACCGATTTCAGCTGTCTCATTCCTAATGATGCACAAAATGGCAGTGGATTATGGAATAACCAAAAAATACGTTATTTGGCTATTGCTAAATCTGACATATATAGTGCAGTATAAGTCTGAACGGACAGGGGTTTTAAACTAAGCGCAATACTAACTTATATTCAGCTTAAAAAGAGCTATACAACGATGTATTACACATGGCTATTGGAGTGGGGTACCACAATTTGCATCTTCCTTTGGAAAGATAAACACATTTTTCAGTAACATTTATATATAAAACGGAAAGAAAGAAGTTGTCATTGTACAATCCATTATCGAGGCATATTTGTATAATTGACCATAATTGCTTAGGACAATTCAGGAAACAAAATATATTTGTTCAGTGGAACCAATCAGAATTCTTTTAGTCGGATGGAACCAATCAGAATGCCCTTAATGTAAACAGTGTCACAGACTCATACGCAACTTTTAAAACAAGATTAATTTCGTAGTTTTCATCAAAAGTCTAGTGAGAACAACTTCTGTTTATTTCACTTATTTAAAAAGTTTAAGCCCCAAACATTTGTCGGCTTTGGATAGCATAACTCGATCGTTCTAGTTCTGTTGTCCTAATTTAATAAGTGTATAAAGAGTAAAATGATTATGCGAAAGAGTTTTTATAACTGTTTTCGAAAATCAGAGTATCTTCGTGACAACACTTGACCCAGAAAGTGATTTGTCTTCATCGTGCTTCAGAGATATGTCTTCCTTCTCTCATCAGACAGATTGGTTTTGACAAAATTTTCGACACCTTCCACATGTAACAGTAATCGCAACATAGATGAAGAACTGGATTGTTGTACTGAACTGGAGACAATTGGAATGGAGACAATCGATTTTGGAACTTATAGTGAGATTTTCGTTGAAACCGATACAGAAAATGCTATCGAATATAACAAAAGGGCCCATATACATGTGACTCCTTAAAAAATTATGTTCTAAAAACAGGAGATCACGAAACTCTTATTATGATTTCAAATTTACTGACACATTACGAAAATGTGATTACTTCTGGGATACATATTATCAATAACTTCCTAGTTTAACTGGATTTTCTTACTTTTTTTACATATTTTTATAAGTATTGATATTACCTTTTCTTATTTTTTATGAATTGTTAAACTTTTAATTTTATTTTAACTGAATTTTCTTTATTTTATTTTATATTTTTATAACTAATTTTAGCCTATTCCCATTTTTATCATCTAGCTCCACTAGTCCATTGTGAAACAAAGAGTAGAAATACGTGCTCTTTTTAGTACATTCTTACCGCGTCTTTTGTCAAAACGATTTCCTTTCTAGTTTCAAAAAAGGCTCCTTGTACGGCTGAGTAGGGTATAAATCTTTGAAAAAATCCACTGAGCTATCACAGCTCATCAAAATCGGAAATGTACGCAAAATCGCAACATACAGAAGTGAAATGAAATAGTCGTGCGTAATTGAACTAATTTATATATCGATGTCATCATTATATATTTATTGATGATAATAGCAGTGTGCTTTTCCACTATTTCATCATGTATTGACAGATGAATGTATCAGTGAGTATTTTCATTATGTTAACAAGAAAATAATGTAACAACTCATGGAACTGCTCCATGGAAAAGCTCATTATGTTGAAGAAAAGTATATAATGAGTTCAGTCCTGGGTCTAGAATAGATTTCATCATTACTTTCATCTAAGGGTTCATGATGAGCTCATGACTGAAAGCATTGCATCATTTTTACTAGGGGATGATTTCTTTAAAATAAGGACGACTATGCATACATATGTTATGTAGATTCATGATACGTAATAGCATAATACACTCGCACATTTCAATGAACGGATAATATTTCTTGGTTCATGGCAGTGGCGGGAAAAATGTAATCTCATTGATTGATACAATTACAGATTACAGATTAATAGTGAACAGATTAATGATTAATCAAATGTAATTGTAATCATGATTACATGATTAAATTTTTAAATTACAAGTGTAGTTGAAAAAAAAAATATATTGCTATATTTCTATTCCATAATATTCTATTGCCATCGATAGTCGAACATAAACTAATGTTTGTGAGCATACATTTCAAGTGGGAGGGCCATTGAATATCTGATGTCTGCGAATCGGCAAACTGGAATAGTCACATACATTTTCGGACGATATGTTCGAAAAAAAAAGTTGTCTTGAAATCAAACTTGAAAATAACGATATGTAAATATGAACATCGAAAAAATGTATACTATATGTAGTACATATCAAAATAGAATAGCTTATTATTATATCGTTAATTACATTCCTATTAATAAACAAGGATCCAAATCAAAGTTGTTAATTACAACTTTTTTTTACAATAACAAATAAAAAATCTATAGAATTGGTCTAAGGACCAAAATAAGAATAGTGTAAGTGAATAATTTGATGATCGCCATGGCGATAAATATCCTTATCTTCTTGGTTTTGCTTTTCAATAGCAGGCGAATCGCACTAAAGTTATTTTTTGTTGTCGGAATTATAGGTATGCATATCTATCGCTTGCATTTAATTTAACGGGGTAAATGTTGCATGGCAAATGAATCGTGTAAGTGGTTCATTTTATGATCGTTATGGAGATAAATATTGTAATATTTTTGGGTTGACAATTTTTTTTACTTTCACTGCTTTTCTATTCTACCGCGTTTGAAGAAATAACAACTCCAAATGAGGCAATATCCAAAGGGAGAGTACTGAAATATTGTCGATAACATCTGGTACCAGCGATCTAGGTAATAAAAATACAATAATGTAGCAATAGGAAACGATTTGTAGGCCAATCGTAGTGTTTCAGAGAATCTAATTGACTTTAATTCTCGAGCTATCGCCAAAACATCGCCATCGCAATAAAACCGGAACACAATTTTTATTGCCTATACAATATATTCTGGGTATTATATTTCTATTTTATACAGGGTGTCCCGTCGAGATGGTAAAAAATTTTAAGAGTCGAAAGTACAGAATATTTGCGATCGAAAATGTTATATAACATTTTTTCGAGTTCGCACTATTTTCGAAGTTATAGGCGATTTTCGATTTTTTTCGAAATTTTGAACCTTAAGTCATATTTTTGACCATAACTCAGTTCAGGTTGCTCACAGGACGACCCTTTTTCTTGTGTTTTACTCGTAACATTACAGGCTCTCATTTGGTGTAACTCGATTTTGAAAACGTTCACACATAATGGAAAAATTGGCGATTTGTTGTCAAAACATTTTTTTCGTCAAAAAATTCATTTGTTTTCGAAGTCATAAATCTCGAAAAGTAACCATGCCAACAGAAAAATTAATAAATTTTATAAGACAGATAACAAAATTTTTTTCGATTAATCGTGTCAATAAAATGCACACAATAAAAAGTCTTCCAAAGTAATGCTGCCAGGAAGGGCTCACTAAAATTACAACAGTAAACACATTTTTTCTATCACTTTTCTTTGCAAGGGGAAGAGGCAAAGTTATTAAATTACGAAACTAAATTCATTTTTGATATCACAATAAGAATCAAATGTGAATTATTATTTATTTTAGTGTTCTATTTTTATAAGAATTGGTATTGTGGGGAGTTAATAGGTTCTCGTTAAGAGAGTGAGTCGAGTCGAGCTATACAGAAAGTACATATTTCAGATCTTCAGGCAGAAGTGCTCTGAAAGTCTGAATTCATCTCCTTTTTTTTTATGTTCCTGAAATATAAGCAATAAAAATTGTTAAAACTTTTTCCATCTAATTTTAAGAGACCAGCATTTTAGATTTATTAAATTTTAAATATAAGAACATCAAACAAAATTATCGTCAACTTTTTAAAAATTGTCAGATAAGTGTAATTGACAAAAATCTGTCACTGTTTTCTGCAGAAATGTCAAAAAGCAAAACCCAGCCAAAGACTTTCTCTCATGAACTTAAACTGATAACATCGTCAAAATTATTTGAATTTTAAAGTGATTTTAATTTATATATATTTTTTTTTCGATTTGGGTGGAGTGGAGTAAAGACCGCTAAACACACTCAAGCAAATCGTACGACTTGCATGTGTAGCGAAAGTCGAAGCTTGAGTTAAAACTGAAGTCTGACATGAATGAAATCGGCCGAAACTATTGCGTACAATCAAGCCTGACGACTATGCTCTAGAATTTAACTAAAGTCTGCATAAAATTCGTTGCGTGTGGAGGCAAAACTTAACATCTGATTTTGTCTAGTTCAATTCTTTAGGAATGGTTTCGGCCGATTTCGTTCATGCCAGACTTCAGTCTCCCGACTTTCGCTACACACACTCATGCAAATCGTACAACTGGGCTATAACAAGTCGTACGATTTGTTGCTCCCTACAAGCAAATATCTGGTGTTCCACAGGGGACCGTTCTTGGACCATTTATTTTCTTGGTCTATGTATCTATCTATTTTCTTGATCTATGTAAATGACCTTCCCTCCCAATTATATTCCAGCTTTCAAATCTATGCAGATGATGCTAAAATTTACTGTTTAATCAATACTGCTGATGACTTTTTCCGCATGTAGGAAGATTTGAAAGAACTTGCGAACTGGTGTAATGTAAATCTGCTAAAACTTAATACTGATAAGTTCAAAGTAATGACGTATACTAGAAAGCTGGAACCCACTCTTTTTGATTATACGATCAATAATAAATGTATCTCCAGAACTTTTGAGCACATAGATCTTGGTGTAATTTTCGACTCCAAGTTACTTTTCTCTTCTCATATTAATTTTATCACATAAAATCAAAGGCATTCCGTCTTGTAGGTTTCATTTTTCGTACTACGAAATCATTTAAGTGTATGTCATCTATTGTAACGTTATTTATCTCTTTGGTGAGAAGTACTGTTGAATATGCATGCCAAGTATGTATGAAACCCTTTCTATGCTTCATATTCAGCTCAAATCGAATCTGTACAAAGAAAATTTAAAAGGCTTTTAATTTTTAAATTTAATAATGTGTTCCCCGAATATCATGATAGACTAAGTATGGTGAATCTACCGACCCTAGCTAATCGAAGAATCTTTCTGGATGTTGTCTTTCTCTTCAAAGTTTTAAATGGTGATATTTGCTGTCTTTGCCTTCTGTCCAAAATTGATTTTCACGTCCCTGCGCGTCAATCTAGACTCCAAGTCCTATTCAATTTACCCTCTAGTAAAGCTAATCTCAAAGCCAAATCACCAATTTTTAGACTCCAAAAAGGAATTTAACCTATATTTTAATAATGTTGACATCTTTCGCTCCTGCCTTCTGACATTCAAAAGTCAAGTACTCTATGAGATCGGACTAATTAGTTGAGTTTTCTCTCTTTTTATCAGCCATCATTTTTCATCTCTTTTTTGGGGTTTGAACCTCAGTTTGATAATTATTTCAATTTTGCCTCTTTCTCTCCTTTTTTTTTCCTTTTTAATAATAATATTAATTTGTCTTTCATATTGGAATTCTTTGTCACTATAATAGCTTTAAAGTTACGTAATTATTCCAACAGTATTTTTTAATGACTGAATTAGTACCTTTTATATTGTATCAGAAACAAAGCAATAATCTCCTTATATGTACCACTTTTGTAGTATTTAGCACTCGCTTAGTGATGAGCAAAAGTGGTCTTGGTCTTGGTCTTGCAGAATATGCAAGACCGATACCAAGACCAAGATTGTAAACATGCTCACAAGACCAACACCAAGACCATGTGTACGTTAACAAGACCAAGCCCAAGACCACATTATGCAAGACCACATTATGCACAAGTCATAGCACTATTGTATTTTATTTATATAAAGATTAAAAGGACACAAGTAACACATCCCGTGTACAGACAAGATTTATTTAGACGGGGATAAGGTAGTTTTTAAATTTATGGCATGATACATCAATTATAGAATTGCGCAAAAAAAACCAAATCCTAGATTAAAACTAAAATCAAAAGTTGACTGTGCAGCCCAAAGCTAAAACCTACTACAAGATCACAGACAATACCGAGACTGAATTGCAAGGCCAGACCTAGAACAAGACCAAGACCTAGAACAAGACCAAGACCAACACCAAGACTTGACTATGCAAGACCAAGACCAAGACCAATATTATACCAATCTTACCAAGAGCAAAACCAAGACTAAGTTTGCAAGACCAAGACCAACACCAAGACCATTATAGTCTTGGTCTTGGTCTTGTATTTTCACATCACTACTCGCATAAATAATGAAATATGTAATTCCTTTTTCACTTACACCATAGTATTTTATAGCAAATAAAATACAATTTTTTTCTTTTTTTTTTCTCTTTATTTTGTATGAATAACTTTTTGCGGTAGTTAGTAATTGGATCTGAAAAAATCTGCATACTATCGCTTTAACTTAAAATTGAAATAAATAAATAAAACGCCTTAAGACATAATACGGTCACATGTACAATACAAGGAACTTGTTCCGACTGTGACGCGGATGTCTCTATTACTTAAAAATTTTACGTAGATAAATGTGCTGTATACGGCAAGCTCTCTATACTAAGAAAATGTCACAAAAGTGCTAATCTATTGATTCGCCACAGCTTTCTATTCATATTTTTGTTTTTCAAAACATAGATGACACTGATAATTAAGTTCCGAGTAGTAAAAATCTTCCTGAAAAGTTGATTTAAAAAAAAAAAAAAAAACTAACAGTGTAGGTAAGTAAAGAAATGTCTACAAACAAGTTATAGTAAGTCTACATTCAAGATTTACTAATATGAATTCATCCCATTTTAACAATTCTCCGCCCTGTCAAAATTCAGGTTACATAAAAGAATCCAAAATAACCCCGTAGGTAAAATAATTCGGTCCTTTTGTTTCCCCGTGAGAGCAATTTCGGCTCTGCTGTCAGTTGGTAGTGTAGTGCACAACAAGCTTTTCAGACATCATCAAAGGAACCTGAGAAAGTTATTTGCATGACATAGGCAAAGGTTGATGACGGTCAGCATGACCTTAAACAAACCTTGATTACAGACATTTATTCAGACACCTCAAATGCAGACCGGACTATCAGTTGACAAATGTGTTACGCTTTATTGCGGGCTCTATTGCTTTCTTGTTTCAGCTTACCGTCTGTGTATATATTTTCCAACGAATAATTTGACTTTTCACAGTAACAACATACTTTACTGCATTTAAATTTTATGGTTGGTACAAAAGATGCCCACATTAAAATCTAAAAAACCACATTAAGATAGAACACAATAAAAGGGACGGAGTAGCCTTTTAGGGAAATTTTTCTTTTTTAACATAAAAAAATAAGTAAAAAAAAAACAACATATTTTTTGAAGAAATTAAAAAGCCATTTATCCTGCTTAGGATATA
This sequence comes from Dioctria rufipes, assembly GCA_963924295.1. Classification (NCBI taxonomy): domain Eukaryota; kingdom Metazoa; phylum Arthropoda; class Insecta; order Diptera; family Asilidae; genus Dioctria; species Dioctria rufipes. The sequence goes on along the minus strand of OZ002741.1, from coordinate 167,326,876 downwards.
CTCTTGGGTGTTATCAAGATTCCTTGCATTTGGGAAAATAATGATAAATTCCTTCTAAAACATACCATTGAATGGCGCAGACTATGCTGGTCATGAATCCGAAACAAGTTTAAACGATAAGATGCCGCACTTCTACAATGATAAAGGAATTCTATTTTTCTTACTCCTACATCATACGATGGTCAGGCAGATTTCTTAAATATATAAAATTAGATATCTGAATAATTGGGGCACGGGCCTTAACAAAATATGAGGAGCGCTACACAGTACACAAAAAGTTGAGGTTGTAGTCTACTTGTGAGGGGAGAAATTAAATAGGTTTCTGTGCATTCATTGAAATTAATGTGATGTAAACTTACCTTAACACCGATGTGAACTGGTGGAAAATCACCGTGAAGAGTTGTAGGAAGTAGTGGCAATGGCAAAGGAAGGGGGCAGGACATCATGGCCGCTACCTATAAAAAAAAAATAAAAGAAATTTAGATTCAAATGAAATTAAAACGATGTGTATTAGCTAAATTGAATAAAAGTTATAAGGTCTAAAAGAGGTCCAAAGCAAAAGTAGGTACCTATACACAATATTATAAGAAAAATATAATTAGACTTAAAAAAGGCCAGGTGGGCTGAAAACTCCGAAACTTTTAGTTTATGGAAAATTTAAGTAGGTACTTGTTCAATAATTTGTTCCTACCGCCTAAAGTGTAATTTATAAGTATGAATGAATTCTACGGACCTTACAAAAATATAATATTAGTATCTTTCTAATAATGTATAGAAGAGTACATATGTTTAGGAAAATTAAAAGATCTTTTAGTTCAATCATCAATAAAAAGATATCTTCAGCAATCGTCTGCAATAGGTGTTTTCCTACCTTTTGTGAATTGGGAAATTTTTCATGTTCAATCAAAAAATATTAGCTATTCTATTTAAAGAAGAATATTTCTAGGTAATTATATGCGTAGAACTGTAGTTTTTCATAGAGTGAATAGTTTTTGAAGCCATGCTTTCGACATAGTACAACAGCTCTGTCAAAACTGTCAATTGAGTAGGATGGCTCTATAATGTCCCCAACAGTTTTCCACTAACACACGAGTAAATTTTTAATACAAAGGTTCCTATGTAAATCGAAAGTGAAAGAAAGAGAGCTTATAGTATGCATAAACTTGTACTAGATGAAAAGAGGCAAAATGACAAGCAAAACTATTGTCCGCAAAAAAAAAAAAAAAAACTAATGACATTTCGATAGATATGTGTCAAAATAAAATGATATATTACAAAATGATAGAACCAGTGATTGCCGTCTCATTGCGTTGATTATAATAAACCAGAAAAATGATTATTGAGTCATTTATTTGAGGTAGTTAAATAGTCATGAATGTGACTAACTCATCAAACGATAACGATGTGACCAGGACGAAAAGATAAGAGTAAGACGGTATCCGGAAAGTCTCGTGAAATCGAATTGTATTATTTTGTGCTTGGGCATATTAAGAACATATGTATCATCGGTCATCCTACAAGCTACCTACAAATATTAGGCTTGGTAGAATGCTCAAAGTGTCCCAAACATTATTACAGCCATTATGCATATTCCACTTTCAATGGTAACCTTATGAATGAACACCACTTTAAGATCAAAAAGCTGTTTTGTTTATGGAACAACACATTTGTAAGTACTTTTTACGAGATTGTGTACACTTACATAACACTAACACAGTCTTCCGCTATTTGTGTCACTAGCGCCTACTGTTCGGCCATTTACTTGCGTATCATACTTAATAGTTTCCTCTTATGGGAGAAATTTCGGTTTTTTTAGTTAATATTCTAAAATTCACTTTTCAGTAGTTTATTCTAAGCTGTTGTGCTATATGAATTTAATGTTCTTTCGATAAGATGCAATGTAAATTTTAGCGAACTTAAAGGTCGTTTCACATACGTACGCATAGAGCTTTCATTCATAATAGTTTTGACATTACTTTAAGGTGGTTAAACATCAGCAAAAACCATCATTAAATGTACGTCTATTTCTAACTTAATTTTAAACAAGAGAAAAAGTTATAATTAGTCTAATTCCAATAATATTACACTATAGATGAAAAGTGAAATAAAGTGAAATAAATTGAAAAACCAAAGTTGCGTATGGCAACACCAATTTAACACATTTTTGTATTTATGTTATTTTATTTATAATGAAAAATGAAGTGTTTGTATGGCAACCCTTCGAAGAAATTAGGTACCTGCATTATCATATTTAAATAAATTTTTCTTTTTTAAAAAAAAAAAGGCCGTAGGTATGTAAAATTAAACACGTTCTTGAGTTCTCGTAAGGACAGGCAGATGGACAGACGGACATGCAAAAATCAAAATAACTTTTAATATTATGCGTGAGCGTCCAATCTATTTTGCTCTACCAGCATTTTTTCTATGTGTTCCGAACGGATTGGCAAACCTAGGAGAGTTCTTCTAGGATATAAAAATAGAGATACGTAAGATATTAGGAACTCGCATCCAGAGAGTTAAAAATTGCACCCAAAAATGTTTCTTCCTAACACGCAAGCAACTTCAGTTACAATATAATACGACATATGTAATAGCTAGAGAGGATAAGGAAAGGAGGAAATATTAGTCTCCCTCAATTATTTCACTAGCGGCAAGAGACATTTATTTTTTGCGCTAGGAAAAAAAATGTAATACAAGTAATTAATAGGAAATAAAGAAAACTAAGCTTAAAGCAAGCATTCTTATACTTTTGAGTGCAATGGGTGGAGAGACATGAAAATATCCTTAAATTTACACAACTTTCCCTGCCAATTTTAACTACCCTTCAGAAATAGTTTGGTGGAATTATTTTACTATCTATCACATACCTTAACTCGCAAGTACATTTGTACAAAATTCCAAGCAAGATCTTCTGAAAGATCAGATCGGTCTTACGGGGATCACATTAAGCTTTGTTTTTCCAAACGAGAATGGGGAGAATTTAAATGCAAATCCTTCTAAAGGGTTTTCCAATAAGAGGTGTTATTTTAATTAGCCCGCTATTTCGGTAGATGTCACTTTTGAAGCTGTCATTTTTTGATATTTGACAAGTAGAAACTACGCCATTAATAAAAATGGAACGATACACGATTCAACAACGCATTGAAATTATTAAAATTCACTATAACAAGTAAAAAAGCTAGAATTGGTCTAAGACCAATTCTTAGGATACCCTAGATGAATGCCCGTATTAAATTTCGTATGGTCACCGATCTATTCAAGTATTGATTTTGAAGTTGTTTTTCGCATATATTTCTAGAACGGTTTGTCGCACAGACAAAATGATTATAACCAATTTTATAGGATTTCGTATTCTGCAGAAGTTTTTAGTACCATAAAAATGTCTTGGACTGATCGTTTTCAAAGTATACGTAAAAAACCGAAATTTTTATATGGCAACACCAAGAAAGAGTTGCCCGATTTAGTCCATTTTTGACATTTTATTTCCTAATGTAGTAAAAACATCATGTGCGAAATTTCAGCTCTCTACGTCGACGCGTTCTCAGGCAGTGACCAAATATATAGCGGAAAACGAAATTTTTATATGGCAACCCCACGAAGGAGTTGCCCGATTTGGCTCATTTTCGAACTTAATTTTACTTTTTTTTTTTAAAGTCTGTGTACAAAATTTCAGCTCTCTACGTGTTCGCGTTCTCAAGTTATCGTGCGCACAGACGGACGGACGGACGGACAGACGGACGGACGGACGGACATGCAAAAATCGAAATAACTTTTAATATTATGAATGGGTGTCCAATCCATTTTGCTCTACCATCATTATTTCGAGGTGTTACAAACGGAATGACAAACTTAGTATACCCCTATGATTTCATCTAGGGTATAAAAATGGTGAAAATGTGGCAGAGACGGTTCGTAAAACTCGAACATTTTTGGGTCGTCGTGAACCACCTTGTCGGACCGCAATACAGAAATTGGTAGAAAAATTCGAGCTGTCGGGACAAGTTAGTGATGTGAAGAATAAAACCCGTGCACGTGGCTCAAGAACAGCCGAGAATATTGCTGATGTAGCCGAAAGTGTTGAAGAAAACCCAGGTTTGTCCATTCCTCGTCGTTCATTGGAATTAGGCATTCCACAAACGTCATTACACCGTATTTTGCATAAAGATTTGGGTCTTAAGGCTTATAAAGTTCAGTTAACACAAGAACTCAAGCCGGCCGATCATCAACAACGTCGAGTCCTTGCTGATTGGGTCCTTGAAATGCATGAAAATGATCCGGAATTCCATCGAAAACTCATCTTGAGTGATGAGGCCCATTTCCACCTCGATGTCTTCGTCAACAAGCAAAATTGTCGCATCTGAGGCTATCGAGGACATAGGGCAGCCAATTTGCGAATTGGTTATGGAAAATTTCATGAAAAGGATATGGTCCTGTAGGCGTGGTCGTGGTGGTCATTTGGTTGATGTTATTTTCCATTATTAACGGCATACCTTCCTCTTTATAATGAAATAAAGATCTGATCATTTATCTCAAAAAATGGCATTTTTCTTTGAATATCAAAATAACACCTCTTATTGGAAAACCCGTTATCATCAATAAAAGAAATTGGCTACTAAAATAGGGACAGCAATTGGGCACTACACTGGGAATATATAGCCGAGAAACTCAGAGAAAAAATGTTAATGCCTAAATTACAGAAAATTTCTCAAGATTACATTATCGCCCAAATTTTGTCCTGTCTTGAAATGGTATGCAGAATGATTGCTTTAAATGACTAACTCCACGACATTTTAACAAATTAGGTAGTCACATGTACTAAGATATGCCAGAAATAGCGTTAGAATGCAAATTGGATATAAGTGTTTGTTTGGAAGCACAGATGGCTGGACGCTTACTGCACTAACTTGAACTTCAAGTCTTTAATTAACTCCAAAGTTTTCTTGAGATCCACCGTTAATTTATTTAGTGAGGGGCGCTCATCGAATTTCGGTTACGAAAAAAGCAAACCGAATAGTTACAGTACAGTACAGAATTAATTTCTTGTATTTAAAGGACATAGAAAAACAACATCAGTTAGTTTTGTGTGTGCGGCATTTTGAATAAAAACCGAAGAAACTCGGGATCGTCAAACGCGGATTGGGCTTCTTCTTTTGAATTTCGTATAATCTCTGTGCCTTGAAACTTGTACCCTTTCGATGGAGAACAAAAGAATATCAACAACTTTTATTTTTAATGATTTTAAATCAAAATATTAATACACATTCCCGTCCGGGTATATTTAACTTAAGGGACACAGCAAAGATATCAAAGTCACGGGATTAGATAAAGTGATAGAAGCTACATAGAGTTAGAAGGAATAATGGGAGAGTGGAGTTAATACATGGTGTAAATTCAATTACAATTCACGTAGATTGGGGTAAAATCTACCAAAAGAAAACGATAACTTCATAGATTTCCGAAAATGAATACGATCAAGCTAATCTGAGTCTGAAAAATTTTGCTTTCTTTGCTGAAGCAAAACTGACTAGTAAAAATAAAAAAAAAAACGCAAGCACCGTGATAAGAATGATTCGAATGTTTTTAAGGACACTACTCTGAAAATAGCAAACAAATAGCCGAACTGGCAAAAGCTGCAAGAAAACGTCTTTGAAATCGTCGGCAAGCAGCTAAATACCACGATAGTTGTTTCTTGAAATTCGACCCACCGATCAATGGAAATAAAATCGTTTGTCTTTTGAATGCAAACATTATAATACAAATAGAAAATATTTTTCTTGCATCAAAAATAACCTTGACTGAGTTTCTGAAGGTAACGCTGACAGATTTTCAAGCAGACGACAAAATTATGTAAGGATAAAACTTATATATAAGTACGTGGCTAGAATTGTTATTATCACTACAAATACGGGTTAATCCATTTTTTTGTGGAAAAAAGAAAAAAGCAGACCACTGACAAAGAGCGATTCAGAGTACTAGGTACAACATAATTCTTCGACTAGATATACGTACTCAAGTCTGTAAAAATAATGATTATCCTTCAAGCACCGTTTTTAATAGAAACAATTTTTCTGAATGTTAGCCATTCTATCATATCCACAGTACGCCTTAAGTCATTCGTCTCTCGTCTACAGTTTAGAGTATCCAAGGTTATTTTCATGAGAAATTTGGATTAAAAGGATTATTTGATATATTATCGTGTTTGGGTTAATGTGCATCTTATATAGAGACAGTAACTAGCTACTGTAAGAGGCGGCAACTAATTTTTATCCTCATACATGAAATTCTCCTGCAGAAATTCAAATTTCATTCTGGCTACGATTGACGTTTGAATACATTTCATTTCAACAACAAGTACAGACACGCCAAAATTATAGCCCAATTAATAAATTATATGTTTCAAGCAAAAAAAAAACTAACCGAAAGGCCTGTAACAATATCTGGTTGGGTAGTTTAATTTATTGCAGCAGAATATTTTACAGAGTTTTGCTATTTAGAAGACTACATAATTGCAGAAGTGCTTCTAAATCAACCTTGAATAATGATAGAAAGTGTTACACAATGTAGAAATATTGGAAGTAATAATTAGTCGAATGAATTCGCAAAATATGCTATCCTACTACATTATGTCATTGACAACAATGGAAATTGTTGTAACGAGTTTATTCTCATGTCAGCAACTGATTTAGGTTCGGACAACTTCCTTTAATTAAGTGAAGACGATTTGATACTTTTTACTTTGGAGACATATCAAATTAATCTAGCTCGTTCCTATTGCAAAGAACACCAGCGGAATGCTGTGTGCATATTAGAAGTATACAGAGAGACACAAAACTTGGATTTTGTCCCATAAAATACTTGCTTCGTGTTTATTATACATAATAAATAGCAACAGCTTTGAAAGAGATGCAATTGTATATTATTATTTTACACATTTAACAGTAAAGCAAGCATTAGCTCTAAATTTAATAGCACCCTTTGAAGATTATTATTATCTTAGATGATTGTAAGGATCATGACTGAACTTTTTGTTTTATTTTCAAATTCCGGCTGTTATCCCGTAGACCACAGAAATTAGGGGTTCGTATTCACACTAACTTTTAACCGAAATAACAAAACTTTCAATTGCGCACGTTTTTTTTTTTTTTTGTTTTTTTGCTCCTTTGAATTTGTAAATGCCCAAGTGTCAATCAAGCACTCCATTGAAAATTGAGAAATGGAAATAAATGACATGACATCTTTTTTGTTTATGGGATTAATCCACAGTCCTGAGTTTTTATGGAATATTGGAAAATCCAAGCAAAATCTACTCTCTATTGTGCATATGCGCTGCTCTGACAAAACATTATTGTATTCCATTCTACTTTCATCTATTTACCTTTTTTTTAGCTTTTTGACGTTTATTCAATGTATGTACACTAGGGTGGCCCAAAAACCAAAAGTGTTAAAATGTCTAAATTCTCATTTAAAATTTGTTAGCTAATGTAATTTAAAGGTCGCTCAAATCAAAAATAGTGTTTTTTTGGCTGTTTTGGACTTTGAGGATAACTATTTCAACATTTTCTGCCATAAATTTTTTTCTTGATTCTCTCTTTTTGAAACTTAAGGGAACTTAGTTTTTTTTAGAAAATTAAATTCTTCTATTTTCTATAAATTTTTTAAAACAAAAATTCGCAACCGAAACTGCAAATTTTGACTTCGTGTCAATTTTTTTGTAAGGAAAAGTGGCACGCAAGTATACTTTTTCAGCTACAACGTTATCTACAATCGAATATCTTTCTAGCGACTATAACTTAAGGGGCTCTTGTAGTGTATGAACTGTGGTCAAAATTAGATTTTCGAAGGCGAAGCATTTTTACAAATTACAAAGAATATATGCCGGTCCATAAAAGTATAGACTTTTTTACTGTAACAAAGTTATTTATACAAAAAAATAAGAAAAAAAGTTACAATTGGTCCTAAGATCAATAATACTGTACCGTAGATGAATATAAAAGTTAAATAAAATGAAAACCAAAAGCTCTGTACGGCAACATCAAGAAGGGATTGCTCGATTTAGTCCATTTTTAAAATTTTATTTACTATTTTTATGAAAACGCTGCCTACACAATTTCAGCTTTCTAGGTCAACGCGTTTTTAAGGCAGTGTCCAAAACATATAGTGAAAAACCAAAGTTTTGTATGGCAACACCCAGAAGCGGTTGCCCGATTTAGTACGTTTTTGAAATTTTATTTACAATTATTATGAAAACACCACGTACTAAATAATTTCAGCTCTCTACGTCAACGCGTTCTCGGGCAGTGCCCAAATATACCGGTAAAAACCAAATTTTTGTATGGCAACTCTACGAGGGAATTTTTCGAATTGTCCCATTTTCGAAATGAAATTTACTTGTTTTTTAAAAGTGCGTGGAGAAAATTTCAGCACTCTTATTGAGTATGGACGGACAGAGAGACGAACAGACAGATGGACAGACAGATGGACAGACAGACAGAGAGACAAACAGACGGATAGGCGGACATGTAAAAATCAAAATAACTTTTAATGTTATGCGTGGGTGTCCAATCCAATAAATGTAAAATAAGATGTCATTCGTACAAAGTCATTACTTTTTTGGATCGGCAAATCTTTATAATTTGTAAAAATGCATCATCGGCGAAAATCGCATTTTGAGAGCAGTTCACACACTACATTAAGCAAAAAAAGTATACCCGTGTGCCACTTTTCCTTACAAAAAAATTGACATGATGTCAAAAAATTGGAGTTCCGGGTCCGAATTTTCGTTTTGAAAGATTATTAAAAAGAGAATAATCTAATTTTCTCAAACGACTTGTACTGCAATAAGTTCTCTTAAATTGGAAAAAAAACATCAAGAAAACAAATTGTCAAATTAATGCCACCCTAATGTACATACACAGTGTTATTGTACTGGTTTTAACCTTGGTGCACAATGCAATTTTTGTCTTGAGTAGCTATCAAATCCTTGGCTTATGTATAATTATTATTTAGTTTATCAAATTAATTCAATTCAGTTTAAATTTAAGTCATTTATTAGTTTTAGGTAGGTATTTAAGTTGTTACAACCATTTGATGATTATAAAATTAGTTGGTAAATTTCAGATGACAACGCGAACTTTATTTAAACTAACAAAACAAAAACAAACAAAAAACTAGTGCTGCAATTCACAATAGCAAACTAGAAAATATCGATTTTTTCTCTAAAGTATATAGTATGAAGAGGATTGATGTAAGATAAATTATCCAATTATCATGCTGTTTAGATTATGTGCCGACTTATTAAAAGAGAGATGGCTATTGTATTTTTTCTGTAATGAGAATTTCAATCGATAAGGGATATATTATCTTATTGGAATAACCAGATATAATGAGGCTCTTTTCTGGTACTTTATGTGCAGCACAGATAACGTTATTGTTGTTTGCTTTAAGAGGAGTCAGTATCAATATTTCCAAGTTTCATACATTTTTCAATGCAAATTTCTGGCCAACTATTTGTAGCAGGATAATGATTTATATCTTAAATTAAAGGTAATGAAGATGTCTAGTAAATAACGTCGGCAAAAATTAAAAAAAAGTGTATTGGAATGGAGATATTAGCTCGGAAATTTGTAAAAAATGGTAAAAATTGAAGTCTTTTAAATCAAATTCCTGTGGGTAGGTATTCTCATTTCTTCAGATTTTGACTGTTTTAGAAAGATAAGGCCTATTTGACTCTAATAGTACTTATTTTTTCTCCCGACATTTACCGACAAGAAATTGCAATAGTTATTTGAAAGTTGTTTAAATACAAAGCAAAATAAGAAATATGGGCAAAAAAAAAATTCAGGAGAGGTAATTCTCGTTAAAAATTTTCAATTTATGTAAACTGCAAATTTTCATTTTTCGTCTTAAATTGTATGATTTTGTCGGATGTTGGGTTTCTGTTTTTTGCGGTAGATGTCTCTAATGTGCTCTGTGGTCTGGGTCTAGGCTAATTTTATATGAATTTTCTCATTTTCAGGACTCAAACCTACGTATAGTAAATTTTATTACCTACAGGTTCGATGGTATCTAAATTGAAACTTTTGCTGAGTACTGACTCCTCTTAATACGTCTTCAATTATATGATCAAATGTAATTTTAAATAAAATAGCAGAAAGTGCGTTACCCAACGCTATAGACATTTACGCTTATAAAATCAAGTATTCTACGTGAATGATTTTATTAGATCTAATCTTATACAAATTGGGATTCTCTTTGAATAATTGGTATGTAATTTTCTCACAATATTTTAGGAATAGGTACTTACATATGTACATTTTATTTTCGAATATGAATCTTGATTATTGTCGTAGGTACAAACAATTCAAACTTTCTTTATTTAATTCACTTAATTTAAGCTCTGCATATATGTAGGTACATACATTACATATCTAGTGTAGTTTTTCTGAAATTGCAGAAAACAGAAGGCAAGAGCAACAATCTGACCCTCCTCTTTGAAGTTATGGCACAACAAAGTTAAAATTTCGGTTATTTTTTTTTAACGGCATCAACTATAATTTCTCATAGTGGATTTAAGAAGCCCAAAAAACACGCGATCTACACTAATATTTCATATTGAATTTAAAAAGCTCAAAAGCTTCGCTTCATAATGACCTATCGCACTCTGTACAAAATATAAACCTTTCTGTGTTTCTTAAGCATATCCAATCAACAGCATACGGTGCAACGTTCAGAAGTTACATGATGATTTATAAAATCATACCCTAATATCTTTAACTCCTGTTATCTCAGAAACCGTTAGCATTTCCTCTTCCCACCCATACACTTTTTGCTTGTCTAAGCATGACCTATCCATAACCTCCGGTTGTAACACCATAATGGGACACCCTGTATACACAAATTGCAAAATCAGAATTATATCTAAAAATTTTGTTCCAGTATTAATCTATTAGAACCTAATAAGGAGAAATATTTATTTATTATTATAAAAATGATGCTCTTAATATTACATTACAATAAACTCAATCCAAAAAAAAAAAAAAAAAAAAAAAAAATCACATGAGTAGGTATCTTAGTTCCCAAATGGAACTTAGGAGATGGCCAAGGGACCGATCGACGTGAAAACAAAACTCACATAATGGAGTTTGGCAACAAACGATGGAGGTTTTAATAAAAAGGACTTGTCTAGAAACCACAAAGCATCCGTTGTAGCAAAGGCCATAGTAGTTAAATGAAGCAGAACCGCTGTAACAAAAGCTGTTTGTATAAACTGGGATAGCATAACTAAAAGCTGTCGATTCCATTAAAGTTATACGGAGGAATACCTTAACGCAACTAACTACCTTAATTAAATAATTCAATTATCAAGTTCCTTAAATTTTGTCTAAATGCCTAGGTAATATTTATATAAAGCAATATATTTTAAAATTTATATAGGAATAGGTATATGTATATGTAGATAAGAAAATTGGTCCAGTATTAAAAAAAAAAAATCTGGCAACACCAAAATTTTATTTAAGCAACTACGATTTCGATTTTATTGTGCTCTCACGACGTAGATTTCTTCGAAACAAGTTTCTTAAGTCATCGAATAACCGCGCAAGTATCTGCTGAAGACTTCGACCACGTTCAAGGTCAAGCATGACAACTCAGCGTCGAGGTAGACGAAGTCACACAATTTGCCGGTCCCTAACTCAATTCTCCAGCCAGAAGGCAAAATCTCACATCTATTATAAAAACTAACACCACGGTCCATGAAGTATCGATATCAAATCAACAGAAAAATCTCTGACAATGTTAGTATATAACTTTTTTTATGTATGCAAGAAAGAAGGTATATATATATGTATATGCATATATTATTTATGAGAGAAAAATTACGCATTAACCGTCTTCGCGTATGTATGTTCATATGTAAGTATACAATTGTGTCAGTAAAAAGGTCTTTAAGCTGGTCGCGCTCGCCTCGCGCATGTTAATGCGAAACTGCAAATCGACTCAAAGTAAAGGAACGACTTTATCTTTAGGTGAACTGGCTTGCGGCGCATCGATGCTGAAGGTGCATTGTTCTTACATTCATGCAGGCAGGGCAGACCTATACAATATGCATGCTCTGCACATTTTATGCTTTGTAATTCGTTGGCCTTATGTTATGTTGGACAGCATGGAAAATTAAAAAGTTCTTCTAGCCACTCTCTCAACGTTTTATTGCACTTCGAATATAAATTGAATTGTACAACAAATTCCTATGAGCCTGTTTTAGCCATTCATGATAAATCAAAACAAAATAGTTTCTTTTAGAGATGCCCTAGATTTGACTAGTAGAAATATAGAAATCTAAATCTGTGAGATTATAAGCAATCACACCTATGTGGTACATTATGCGGGCATAAGTCGCATTTTTCTCTTAAGATATTTTCTGCATAACTACTGGATTTGTGCATAAAATTTTCGAAATTTTTAGGCATAGGCCGTTTATTTTTGTATTTCAATTATTTACCCACAATAACAATAAACTTAGAAAGCAATGATCACGTTGCGTCGTATTAATTTTTACATTGGGCACAAACAAGTGCTGCTGACCAATCTTTGTTTATCCAAGCCATTTCATTTACATACATATGTATATGAGTTAATTAATCTACATTAAAAGAACGGTGAGAATTGCGAATGCAAACGCATGAACGTATGTACAATGCTCGACAAAAATATGGTCGCACTCATTTATTCCTCCATATACATGTATATTGTAAAAATATGTGATATGTGCTGCGATATACATATATTTTTTTTTTTTTTTTGAATGAATGCAATTGTATATTTTAAACCACTGTTAATTATTAATTTTCGTTAAAAGTTTACTGAAAGACGTTATTTATGTTTTGTTTTATTATGGCAGATAATTTATCTGTTAAACTAAAAATTAAATAAATGACTACTAATGACAATTAAATGCAAATCTCTTTTGATTGCACAGAATTTTTTTTCCACAGCAATTGCATGACATTCGAAACTTATGCTGAGCTAAGTTCAGGTTAAGTTAACACCACAAAGCTTACAGATTTAAACTGAATTTAAGTCATATCTTAAGCTACAACTGTGGAACTGCTCTTTAGATAGAATAGGGAAGAGTCATTTATTAGCGCGACAAAATCATAGCTGAACTATAAGAAGGGGGTAAGTCTAAGTACTAGCAGTGGTTTGTATCGTGACGTGTTTTTACTATTAAATATCAATATTAAATGTGTTTATAAAAACCTACATGCATTTTTTAAGAGATAGATCAGAAAAAATTTCGAAATATCATGTCTACTGGAAAGCTGAAAGTTTTATTCCTGGGAAAGATAGTTAGAATTCGCGGAGTTCTTCTTAAACTTTTCAGACAAAAAAATCACGTCAATTAAGCTAGGACCGCCATTTCATGGTAGAAAACTTTTGAATACGTCAAAATTTAGGGCTCAATTAGGGCTAATTTAATGCCACTTCCCCGAATTTAATTCTCTAGTATTTTTTAAAAAAATCCATGGATAATCCAACTTTATTAAAAGTTAGGACCACCACTACTGAGAATAGGTTAAATAGTATTGTTACAATAGTGTGTGCACTGCATAATATTTTAGGACTTAATTAGGGCCAATTTAATGCCTTTTCTCCGAAAGTAAGAAATCAATTGAGGCCATGAAACCATAAAAGTAAAAGTTTAAAAAACAAAATGCTCCATCGATATTAACCTACACGCTACCAACATTTAATAATACTGTGTTTTTCAGTCGGATTAAATCTGTGATCAACAAATAATACTGGAAAGGAGTTGAATACTCTAATCTTTTCCGAACTGATAAAGGTTAGTTAGGCGTTATCCACAGAAATGTAGAGAAAATTATAATTTATTTTACTGTTTTTCTATAGTATTTTTTATGCCTAATCTCCAACAAACCAACTAAGAAACCATGAATCAGCGGTTAACTATTGCTGAGTGCAAACAGCGAAATGTAGATGCTAAATTGGTGCCCAGCTTAGAAATTGACATTCAATGCCATTCCATACCTGAATTCGAATTTTCGTAGGTATTAACTGTGTGGTTTTCCCTTAGAGGTTCCTGTCTTTGCTAAGTAATGAAAAAATTGTATTGCTCCAAAATAAAATCAACGATGTCTCGACCTGATGCAGAATAAGAACTTTCGAATACATGGGTGGACGTAATGGCTATCAACACTGGAATGGAAACATGGAACAATGGAATGGAACAATGGATTTCGATTCCTCTAGTTCCTTATTCATAACTATTAGGAGTGTTATTGTGCCCATTTCTTTTCAGTTCTTTATTCATAAGTTTTTCTTACCATATAAGGGCGTAGAAAATGTTTTTACTCTACGCTACATTTTTTGCTTCACAGTTCTTTATTCATAAGCTTTTTTTTTGAACATATATGGGCAAAACAAAGAGTAGGGTATAATTTAGATTGCAATAATTTATGAATTTCTGCGCTGGAATAAAATGTGAGCCACTTGCTATGACCCGAAACTATACCAATACCAAGTAAGAGAGTACAAATGTAACAAAGCATATGCATCGCCGTGTTGAAATGTAGTTTTCCAACGATGGTTGCAACTTTAAAATGGAAAACGTTTTTTAAGACCCCAAAAATCATAGGTTTTATTGGCTATCTGCAACAAATCAACGGCCAACCATGGTTAGAATATTAAACTCTTACGATACACTGTAATTTAGGACAAACAAAATTAGTTTGCAGTGACCAGTGTTGGGCAAAATGCAATCTGATTGATGATTAATGATTACGATTACAATCTGTAATCTGTAATCATGATTACAGATTGATAATATTAATCAGAAAAGTAATCATTTATGGCGATTAATGATTGATCAATCGTAACCGTAATCATGATTACATGTTTACATTTTTTGATTACAAATATGCAAAAGGTTTAAAATTATAGTTAAAAGAAAACAAACATTGTTGTATTTCTATCCCGAAGTCGGTAGTCAATAACTCGCATTGCCTTATTCTACAACAGCTGCATTCTGCCCTTGAATTCATTCGAACTAGCATAATCAAAGCGTTAAAAGGCATTATTGCATTTTCCATGCTCAACGACTTTCTTATACGCCCCAGAAATGTAATCTTTTTCGCTATCTTTTATCACATATAATCAAGATCCTCGAATTTAAGCTGATGATCAGATATGTGTGAGTCTCTATCAATAGAAGCACTTACATTCTTTACACTGACTTCAATTAATACATAATTCAACAGTGCCGTGGAGTTTTCTACAATAGAAATTCTTACGATCACAGATTGTTTGTTTTCTTAGAACTAAATTTTAAAATCTCTTGAAAAGTTTCATTTGTAATCAAAAAAATGTAATCATGTAATCATGATTACGGTGACATTTTCCTAAGATTACTCGATGTAATCATGATTGATTTAATCATGATTATTAATCTGATTACAAATGTAGTTCATTACGCCCAACACTGTGTAAAGCTACTAAAACTTAATAAATTGCAGAGAATAAATGTAATTAGTATCTCCACATAAATTTAATGTAAATTCTTTTGTAATTTGACAAATAACGAAAAGCTTTTATCAGGGTTCAAAAACTAATCTTCCTCATGTTTTACATTATGAAACTCAGCAGCACATGGAGTATACTCGTAGAGAAAACGGGAAGTGTGGTAACCCAAATTTAGCGTAGTGAAATTCTATTTGTGTTCAAGGCATTAAATGTCAATTTCTAAGCTGGGCACCAATTTAGCATCTACATTTCGCTGTTGCACTCAGCAATAGTTAACCGCTGATTCATGGTTTCTTAGTTGGTTTGTTGGAGATTAGGCATAAAAAATACTATAGAAAAACAGTAAAATAAATTATATTTTCTCTACATTTCTGTGGATAACGCCTAACTAACCTTTATCAGTTCGGAAAAGATTAGAGTATTCAACTCCTTTCCAGTATTATTTGTTGATCACAGATTTAATCCGACTGAAAAACACAGTATTATTAAATGTTGGTAGCGTGTAGGTTAATATCGATGGAGCATTTTGTTTTTTAAACTTTTACTTTTATGGTTTCTTGGCCTCAATTGATTTCTTAGATTTCTTACTTTCGGAGAAAAGGCCTAATTAAGTCCTAAAATATTATGCAGTGCACACACTATTGTAACAATACTATTTAACCTATTCTTAGAAGTGGTGGTCCTAACTTTTAATAAAGTTGGATAATCCATGGATTTTTTTTAAAAAGTACTAGATCATTAAATTTGGGGAAGTAGCATTAAATTAGCTCTAATTGAGCCCTAAAATATTATGCAGTGCACACACTATTGTAACAATACTATTTAACCTATTCTCAGTAGTGGTGGTCCTAACTTTTAATAAAGTTGGATTATCCATGGATTTTTTTGAAAAATACAAGAGCAATAAATTTGTGGAAGAGGCATTGAATTAGCCTTAATTGAGCCCTAAATTTTGACGTATTCAAAACTTTTCTACCATGAAATGGCGGTTCCAAATTAATTGATGTAAAAAAATCGCATTCTCATGTCGATCGAGAATACGTAGACTAGTAAAATGAATTTACGAAAATAGTAATTTAAGGTCCAAGTTAAAAAATGCCATGAGTTGAGTAGTTATTTCGTAGTTTGACATACAACATTTTACATTTCTCACTGGGAAAACGCAAACAGGTCGCCTGATATATGTCTTTGCGTACACCTACTGCAGATAATACGGTCCCTTTTTTTATCCAAAGCATATAATTATTACTTTTACGAAAGTAGCAATCATATTACATACAATGCATGCATGAAATTACATTTAAGTTACAGTTTCTACTTATTATTTGATTGTAATCAAAAATCTAATCTAATCTAATCTAATCATAGGTGGTCCATTGAGCAGAAGGTGATAGTACTCATCTAAACACACAAAAAAATGTATTGGTCCGTATCCACCATTTCGGAGTTACAGGGTGATTAATAAAAAATCTAGTTTTTCAAAAAATACCCTGTATCTTAAAATGGACAGAATGGTATAGTCACCGTCTTAAGCTGATTCTATGCAGAACTTTCCAACGACTGCTTAACCAGCCCCGTACACCTCTCCTGCTAGGAGTTATTGTGATCTAAACTAAAAACTTCGGATTTTCTTACCGTTTTTTTAATTCTACCTTTTTTTTTGCAAAAAGGTCGTTAACGTAACAAACTGAAAACTATAGACTCTCCTCGTACCTATTGCTGCTATATGCTAGGAGATATTACCTCACAGCAATCACACAAAGTGATATTGCGACAAAAGTAGTAATTCTCCTCTTAACCCTATTTCAATTCACTCTTAATAAAAAAATTACAAAGCAGGCCTGCAAGGAATTCATCGCAAATGAAGACTAAAAGTATTTCGAAGCAATTTTGTTAGAAGCAACATCAACTGGGAGATCATAGAGTTATCTGGTCCGATAGAGACCTGGAACCATATTTCCCTCATTAGAGATGACTGATAATGATCAACATGGGAACAAAAAAAAAAGAAATACTTCCTTATTCGCCATCCACATTTCAAATTCTTAGCGTCCTTCGTGAATATTCACAAATTCAGCTCTAAAATCCATCTCGACCATGAAATTTTTGTCTTACATGCAGCAAATGACACAATTAAAAATTCTGAAATCAAATTCACACATACAAAAATAAGCACTCAGAAAAATATGCTTTGAGTAAAAATTACAATAAAATCAATGAAGTTTTGTTGTTGCGAAATTTGTTATGAAAATCTAAGACGATCAGTTTTTAGCATTAAGAATGCAATTTTTCTGAGTGAAGTTCTCTAATACTCCCTAATTAACTTAAGCTATTAAACTTTGTCATTCATACATATTACTTAAGTACCTACTGGAAAATTTTAAACAAATAAGTTATTAACAAAAACGTTTCCTCAAATTAATAATATTTTGTTATTGGAAGATGGAAATTTTATTAACTAATCAACATAAAAAACTTTTGAAATTTAAAACGTGCACCAATTTCTTGACTTAGCAACTAAAGAATATTTTAATTTTTTCTGATCAAAATTCAGTCAACACTGACCAAAACAAGATCATGAACAGCAGGACTTACACATTTTTGCAGCTTTGTAGCTACCATTAGACTTCGAAGATTTTAAAAGTCAAGAGATACTGTCAAAACCTGTTAACATAATCGGTGCTGAATTTTCTTTCATTTGAGTTTTTGACTTTTTGTATATATATTTGCGTATTATAAGAAGAATTTCGCAATGAAACATTTATTTTTAGGATTTCAAATTAAATTTGCGATGCGAGTGGCATTTTCCACTGCATTCAATCCCATGCATGCGGCGCGATGGAGCGGAGGAATTTATTTGATACGTGGATGACACCCAGTGTGTGTATAACAAAAGAAAGGATTTATATAAATTTCTTAAACTAAGGAAACATTTCACTACGGTAGATTTACTTTATGAGAACTTAATAGATATACATATGTACATAGTTTACACTATACATGTGCACAGAAACTGTCACACGCATGGCAGGAGGAAAATAAATAAAAACAACCGTACGGTAAACCCATAGTGTATGTTTATGATAATAAATTTTCGCATATGCTCAACATGAATGTCATATGTTCGGGCTTCTTTACGCTTTCATGTTTTTCTGCACCACACCTCTGATATTCCTGACTAGTGTAGATAAAGTACTAGTGGAGGTGGTTAGTATCGTTTAGGATTCCAATATACAACAATTTATTCCTGTCTCCGAAAATGGGTAATACCAAATGTGTTTTATTTCATATTTAAAGTGATCTATAATACTGAAAGACAGTAATCAGTTTAAATATTATATTCATTGGTATTTGCCGGAACCACCTGTGCTGCGTGAAATAAATAGTCCTGCTAATTAGGGGCATTTTTGGAGGAAACGGAAAGAATTGTTTGAATGAAGAAGGGATGTAGAAGCTTAACTTCAACAATATTAAATTATTCTATATATACCAGATATTTTTCATGATCTGAAATGAGATCTAAGAATTATAGAGACTTCGGTTAAAGTTCATAATTTTCTAGATTGAGTTGGTAAAATATTTGAGACATTTTCGATGGAAATTGAGAAAGTCCACTTAGAATCTGTATTTTTCCTAATAGAATGAAAATTTGATTATATACAGCGTTTCCCAGACGAATATGTCAATATTTTTACAAATGATACCGAGTTACAGGGTGATTAGTAAGATATACTCTTTTTTCACAAATTCACAAAATATACCGCGGGGAGGGGGGCGGGGTGAGGTGGTAGAGGAAACAAAAATACAGGTAAACTTTTTTGGTATTCCTTACAAATTGTGAAAGTTTCATCCAAATCGGAGATGGTCGGGTCCAAAACAAGCACTTCTTGATCGTTTTCGTGTGGAATGACTACATTATTCGAATACGTATAATACAATATATGTATATTTTTTTTCACAAATATTCATTCATTATATATATATATATATACATTCCTATAAACATCATTGATAGAATTATGTAAAAAAAAAAACGAAAACACCGCCCAAAATGGACTGAAACATGGCAGGATGTACCTGTACGGCGATGGAACACCAGAGGCTAGCCGTACATGTGATATTATTATTATTATAGGTGTTGTGGCAGTGGCAGGTGATCCGACCTCTAAGTACTGCGATCTAAAAAATCGCTATGACGCGACCCAAGAATTGAAATCTTTGGAGAGCAAATCCGGCGCATTCCCAAAGTATGTTCCGCAGATTTTACGTCTTTGTGCCAAAATCGGCAGTTATCGTCAATAGTTTTGCCGATTTTCTTAAACATATACTTAAGTCGGCAATGGCCAAATATTAGGAATAGATTGCTCTGGTGCTTACCACAGTTGACGACTTTTTTAAAGTTTCGGTTTGGGAAGTTAATAAACTTTTTTACGTCCAAGAAGGCTCTGCCATTGCAGTTGGTGAGCCTTTTTTGTTTTTGGCATTATTTCTTCTACTAAGCACCTTTTTTATAAGGCCTCAAAGGGTTCGGGTCAGATAAATGTAGATTCTACTCCTTATATAACCCAGTAGTCAGCAGGCTCAATGCCTTCATGCCCTTCGTATACTGCCGAAGGGTAACTTTGTTTGGTTTTGATAGTAGATTTACGATATTCCTCCAGTTTCAAGCCAGCTTTGAAGTGATGGCATATGAATTTAATTCCATTATTGCAGCTTGGTTCCTGAGGTTTATTATATCGTCGGTGATTCTGCATAACCGTAAGACTACTAACGTCACTACCATATAAGTTAAAAATACATTTAAATGTTAAGCAGGCATTATAATTTTTTTTTTTTCGTTTAATGACAAAATTATTGCGACTGACCGTTAGAATAGGACTAGAAATATCATATTTTTTATTTTTTTATTTTAGACAAAACAGTAAAATAGGATCCCAGGGCCTTGTAAAACTTATACCTCTGCCCATGCACTCCCACACCCAGCAGCCTTCTTTCTTAGACCAATCTGTGTACAAAATGAGTGATCTTAGTGGGAATTTTAGTCCGCTACTCTTCCAGTTTTTGCGGTCTTCTATGACAATATTAAAGCAGCGCAAAAATCTTGGAGTATTGGGCATTATGTCTATCAATTTATGGGTATTGAGTCATTTTGAAGTCTTCAAGAACTTTTTAATGGTCCACTTAGTCTCTGCTAAGAGCAGCATATTTTTTATTGAAAGGATGTCGAGAAGGAAAGCCCAACAATAGTTCTAGGACTGATGTGTTACTCCGATGCATGCAAGTCTTTGTTGTTTTTATCACTTTACTTGCACTGTTTTGTCCTCTGTTTTTATCCGCCATACGAAGGCGCCGTAGATAATAATGGGCCTTACGATGACTAAGAAAATATTCTAGGATTCAAACATACATACAGTCTTTGGTACATTCAGAATGTTACAGTAGGTTTCTATATAACCTTCGACAAATGCCGGTTCCATCTGAGTTTCTAATCGAGGATAATCCCTTAAAATTGCTTCTTTAGTAAGTTGTATGGTCGTTCCATTCAAAAAGGATAGCTGTACATTAAGTTACTTTTTTAATGGAACGACCTTGTGAATGAGACGATAGTAGTTGATGTTTTGTTGGATAGTCGATCTACTCGATCGGTAGTTTATTACGAAATCGTACATACGATAGTTGCTGAGGTAGATCAACGTACGTATTTATTTACACATACATATTTGTATATTTCTACAACTTGTTCAGAGAATATGTCTAATATTCGTTTATATCAGATTTTATCGGAAAGTATACACATAGTACGCTTAAAATTTGCCTTATCCTGACAGCTAATCGACACGATTAACAAAATTTTGCGCAAATCGATCGTCTGTTGCATGTACATATACAACTAAGCCTAAAACTGAAAGTCTATGAAGTAAACTTTAATAATAATATATTGTTTTTACAACCGAAAACAAATCATACTTCTTCGATTTTTTCTTTTGACGCCTATTTCATATACACACTAACTATGTAAACATCATATGTCATCGATTGCCAATAAAATTATTATTTTGCGTTTGAATATAAATCCATAAAGATATAAATTCGACATGTATAAAATCACATATATTTGCTAAAAAACGAACGCACATAGCGTATGGATTCATATTGCTAGGTGAACAGACACCTTCGTAAGAAAAACGAATTAATTGCAATTCTTTCACATATTTTATTAAAAGCCTGCCATTAGCTAACATCTCACAGAGTTCGAAAGGGTCCCGAAGCTTCGGAACTAGTTTCTTATTTATGCCAGGTGTGGTCACCACACTTATGGAATATTTTCTCGGGTGTTTATGTTTTTGATCATAGTAAACTCTTTTATGATTTTGAATTTTCTTGATTGTGTCAGAGGCCTTATATCTAGTATCTTTCAAATCTCAATTATAATTATGATTTACAGCAAATTCAACTTTTATCAATTTCTCATATCAGTTCCCTGTAGAATCTTCCTTGTACTCTTAAGATAGTATGGGTGTTAGTATACATACACGGTTCACGCATTCAACCCTACCATTTGCTTAGGGCGCATGTGTAGCTATTTAGTATGTGCAACATTATTTTCTATAAGAAAATTAACAAAGTCCTCTGAAGTAAAACAACTCCAAGGTCGGCTGTAAGTAACTAGTAATGGCGTCATCGGTTTTAGTACTAAATATTCACAGCATATCGTTTTGTAAATTTTGTGTAAATCTATCTATTACTAAGAGAATATATTTTTTTTTACTTCTAGTAGCCCTTAACAGTCCAAAATGGTCTAAATGGAGTATCTCAAATCAATTTAATATTCCCCTTTGGAATGTTATATAAAATCCCTTCAGCCTTACCAGAAGATGGTTGAAAGTAAGCACATTTTAAGCAAGTATTAATAAAATCTTTTATTATTGACTTCATATCAGAAAACCAAATAAGATCTCCTAAGATACTCGTAACACTTTTCAGTACCCGCGTGACACAAGTTTCCTTATCGGTACGAATTCCGCTATCGATCATGATTTGAGGGACAAAAAATATCACCTTATCTTTACTCTCCCTATAAATAAGGCCGTTAATTAAATCATATCTTGCACTGTCACCATGTTCTAATTCAGACGAAGCTTTAGCCAAAGATATATAACATTTTTGGGCTGTTGCAAGTTCATAATCAAAAGTTCCCTCCTCGACTATCAAAATATTCACACACCTACTTAGAGCATCCAGATGACACATTCTATACCCTGAACGATGCTCAATGGAATAATCAAAATTCTGAAACTCCTAAAGCCCAACTCCAAACTCGCAGGTTCTGTACATTTTTTTATTTAGAGTAAGAGTCAGTGAGCGACAATCTGTCATGCTCTTGAATTTAATACTGAGTAAATATACTCGAAATCTTCTCAATGCATATATAATGAGCAGCAGAAAAATTGTTAAAAATTAAAAAAATTAGGATTTCTTTTTCCAATTTTCTAACTTTGGCGTTCTATAAGTCGCTAGTGAGACATGTGGAGTGAAAGCTTAGACGGTGTAATATCATCTGAGCTAAAAATCATATTCTTAGGTTCTACAACAAAGAAGCTACGAGCTATTTTGTGAAAAACTAGCCTATTTTGCTTAATCAGTCTGTAACTCCGAAGCTGATGAAAAACTGCCCCTACCTAAAAAAAAAATTTTTGTTTCTAAAACTTCACCTATTTCCTGGTTCACAATCGGTCAGTATAAAATTAATTGATAATGTTGTAAAGTATCATACATTTTAGAAGCATTTATTACTCGCACATTTTGAACCTGTTCTGCTCTCTCGAAAGCGTTTTCATGGCTGGTACGTAAATCCTAAGAGGAAAACCTAAAAGAAATGAACTAAAGGGGACGACATTCATACGTCGAAATACCGTGCTAATTTTAAGGTGATGCTAGTTCGATACTAACCCAAATATAAAAAGGCAATCCAAGCAAGCGTTCAAGATTTTCAAGATACTCGGTCTATTTTTGAATTTTTTAAGTGATATTTTTAAATAGTAATAAGATTTTTTGAGTTATATTAATTAATTCCAAATAAATTATTATTCATATTCAAAAATATAAGACAGAAAAAACATTTTACGAAAATTTTCTTTGCAATCTCCTCTGACAGGAATCACATTTGAAATAAGGCCTTGGAGAAATAGCACTTATTACGCATGACTAAATTATCAACATCTAATTAATAAAAACAGAAAATTTGAAACATAATTTTTTAAGAAGAATGCCGAAAGAAAGATCTCAAATATTTAGTTTGGATGTAATCGATAAGCAAGAACGAATCAATAAATTTAAATGAATACCAAATAGGGAGGAACAGCTTTTAGTCATGTTTATGTACTGAGGTTAGTCTGATTTAACTGCACCAAGATTTTTCTAATAAGGTCCACGTATACAAGCCACAATATTTCATGAGCCAAAGCGAAACATTCGAGGTGAATTCGTTACGATAATTTCATCGTAAGAAGAAAAAAAAAATCAATAAATTAAAGATCAGTTTATCGTTTCAAGAAAAGAAATGGGAAAGTGACTTTCACACCAGCCTGTATACATATATTCATACGCATTCGCGATAATATTCTATTAGCCCTGCTAAATTCTAAAATTACATTTTTATTCTATCTTTAGGGCGAATATGAATACCTTATATATTTTCTTTGAAAACTGTTATCTAATCGTGTCTCAAAAAAATTTATTGCTTCCTACTTGTAATAAAAATCAGTCGGTGTTGTTAGAATTCTTAAGTTCATTCATGTGAAATCCTTTCATTCAACAAGAACAATAAAGTATTACATTAATCAATATAATTACTGTTTACATGTTAAAATCGTTAATTATAAATAATTTCTTCACTAAGTCTTGCCATCTTTGACATTTTTTGGCACAGGGCTACAGTAGGGGCATCATAAATATCCGCCAAAACATAATAATTTAAATCCTTTTAGCTAAACCAAAAAGAAGTTATGCCATAGGAGATAGAATGCAAAAAAGATAACATATTACGGCGTGCATTATTAGAGTTTGTATAGTTGAAAATTCTCTCAACTGAATAGATTTATCTGCAGGTCCATAATTTCAGACAAATTATGGTGTAAATACATGAAATTGGCTCAAATCCAATGATACCTGTTTGATGTAAAGCCGAGTCGCTCTTGATGATAGCAATTTAAACTTTCCGAGCAAGAGAAGGATTACCGTGGACAATTTAAATGATCTCAGAAAGGCTTAATTGGATGCAATAAATTTGATGATGATTAATTACCGCAACAACCATCAACCGCCTGGGCAATACCTAATACATTATACGAAGGGTCTGGCAATGAGAAGGTAAATTATTATTAAGATAACAAGAATGCTAAACATGACTAGACAAATTTCAGTGCGAGGTAGAAATAGATAAAACTATCTTCTGCTGTGGGAGGAATTCCATAAATAATTAGCGTGCTATTTTCTAAGCATTTAAATTTAATCCATGCCGAAAAAGATTTTGAGGTGGTGATATAATTTATTTGTTCTACATAAATGTCTACGAAAATTTCTATTACGCGTGAGCATTCATTCATAAAATAAAGGTGAAATTAAAATATACATATACATATATTATAATATGTATTATTATAATAACTCAGCTACGAAATGCTCAATTTATGCCATGATAATAAGAGAAATAAAAAATGTCTTATTTTAAGAAATTTTCACAAGATAAAAGGTGACAATGATTTGCAGATCACTGAGATACCGAATAAATCAAATTGTTAAAAATATTTTAGGAAAAAGATTTATAGCGGCATGATTGTGCCAACATTTTATTCTGAATCGGTTTCGAAGTATTCTGAGAACAGAACAATCTAAAAAGCATTCTGAGTTTGTTTAAATTTCTATTACAATTCGGTGTAATCGCATGTTCGTTTGCATTAGCTGAATTAAGTAATCGGGTATTTTTATTTCTTATTAATATTTAAAAAGAAAAACACATAAGCATGAGTTTTTGATTCTTCTGCCGCTGATAGTATTCTATGTGATCCAGTAGAATAGCTGAGTACGTACCATGTGTCTGCGACTCTCGATGAATTTATGGTTGCGTTCTGTGTATGGCTAAGTAGGAACTACAAGTTGCAGTAGACAATTTGAATTTTGAAGCAAGTATAGGCAAAACTAACCTCGGGAAGAATTTTATTACCTGACAATATTCAACACGCAGAAATAATAGCTTATGATTGGCAGTAACAAGGCTTGCAAAGTTCAAAGGAAGCCTATGGAGAAGACAATATTTGGTGTCTTGCTCTGTACCATGGTGATTAGAAGAAGTTGAATGGCTTCGAGGCCTTTTACACAGATCTACATATAGATGCCACGAATATATTCTTTTCTTGCACGCAAGCAGGGAAATCCGATTTATATATTTCTAGCGTGTGAATGTAAATATTAAAATCCACATTGTATCGAAGACTTTTTCTAATTTGACGTATTTATGTATATGTATAAAATTCTTGTTGCTACATGTTGTTAATACATTCATTACATCAAGCTCTCCGGCATTATGGACGTTTTATAATTCATTGCCAAGAAATTATTTGTAACATTTTTGTTTTTGAATCCAACTCTCTCCCGCGCGGGATAACTCAGTTACACTAGCTATGAAAAAATACTAAAAAAATTTTGTAGTTGCTAGTTGATTTTTACCAAATTTCTATATAGGTACCGTTGCACAGCTTTGACAATTATCATAAGGTTTAGTGAGAAAAGCACTTAATTAAAATATGAAGTGAGGTTTTTCTTCAAAAATGTCATGTTTGAAGTGAAAATGTGAGGTTGCTTTAGAGTAATTGAGTCACCCCACTTGCATCGGAAATAGGTGCAAGTGTTTCTTGGTTAAGTGAGAAAGACATCAATTTTGAAATATGAATTATTGCTTTTCAATAACATCGTCCTGTAAAATATTCTTAAATTCATAAAATCAACTTCAGAAATGCAGTTTGCATTAGAAGAATGAACAAAAAACACATGTAATATGCCTTTTGAAGTATGACCAAATTTGCCTTTTAAGAGGCTTTATCATAAAAAAAAATCGAAAAATTCGCATTTCTTGAAATGTGCAAAATATTTTCAAAATATTTTTTTAAGGGGATTTCACTCCCTTAGTTTCCGTTTTTCGGACCGTAAATTTAGTACGCCCTCACAGAATGCGGCGCTGGCGCTCGTAGCTGGCGCGATTTTCGTATGATGGCGACAGAATGCGTAGCATGGCGCTGGCGCTGTAGCGCACTTTTGCAAATTTTAACTTTTGGTGCGCGCCAAGATTGACATTTGTGATTTCGAAGCGTTTTGTTCGAGTGAAACAAAATAGAAAATTTTGATATAGAAAAAATCATCGAAATAATGAAAAGGAAAGATATATTGTGGGTAGGGCATCCAATATCGATAGTAGCGCTTCCGAGATCTCGGAAATATCGGACATTTTCATGGTCGAAATATTGGAATTGGTTTGGCGCAGTATCGATATTTCGATATTGAAAATATTTTTTTTTAAAGCAAGTTCTCTTTTTTAACTTTTTTTTTAACATCGCCTGTCTACGCGAAAACCAATTTCCCAATTTCGATTTGATATTTGGTATACATGGACTCGTTGTGACCAAACATTAACTTTGGCGAAATAAACATATGTCGGAATGAGCCAAATGAAGAAATAAAATAAATATAAAATGCATTGAAAACATACGACTTTATATTTTTATGCACAAGAAAAGAAAGAATAAAACTTTGTTTTTATGGGTTGGTTTTTTTTTTTATTAATTGAATTTCAATTATTTTATTGTGTATTGGACTTATCTTGAAGGGTTCGGAGAATTCGAGTATGCACTGTTGCCAATTCTTGAAATTTTATCCAACGATTTAAGCTAAATTTCTCGAAAAATTTAATGTTTGTTCGTGACGTACGTTTAGCATAAGCGGTAAGGATCAAAATTCAACTGTTATTTACTTCAAATCAATGAATTTCATCATAATTACAGAGAAATTTCATTGTAATTGTTATTAACTGTAATTAATTACAGTTTTTTATTTATATTTTATCTTTCTTATAGTCAAATAGAGACCCACGTCACAATTTCAAGATTTTAAATGAGGCCCTGCTACAGACGAAAATTGTGTGTGGATTTATTTTTTGCGAGACAAAGAAAACCAACAAAGCAAATGGAAAAAATATGGAAAAGTACTGAAATCAACTGGTGGCAGTTCCACAAGTCTCCATACGCATCTGAAATATTATTTTGTTGAAAAGAAAACTTACTACAGGCTCGGAAGCATCTACATCAGCGGTTGTACAGTCATTCAAGAAAACAAAACAGCAATCACCGACTATTTTAAAAACCAGCGAGATAACATTTTACCTGCGGTTTTGTCCAGACTCGTTGCCTTGGACGGACTGCCCTTCAGCCTCTTCATCACTTCTTCGGATTTGAGAATGTATCTCGAGACTCGCGGGTTTGAAGTTCCAAAATCTGCAACCAAAATATGGTGGTGGATTATGCAAACGTCCTTCAAAAGATGGTGAAGTGTGAGCTTACCCTTCTCCGGTCTCAAAGAATTCGATTCAGTCTAACGTTTGATGAATGGTCGTCGATTAGAAATCGCAGATACTTAAACGTGGAAGTGCCCACCCAGAAAGATTTTTGGAATCTTGGACTGGTCAGACTTAGTATACAACCGATAAATTTGGCAAACCCATCCCATTGGTCCTGGACACGAAAACACGATGGAACAGACTGCATGCAATGCTTGAACGCTTCTTGAAGTTACAAAATTGAATCAGAAAATCACTGATTGATATTGAGTTTGACTCAAAAATTGAGATCAGTGATTTGCAGTTTGATACCATTTCATCGGTTGTCGCGTGTCTGGAACCGGTGAAACTGGCCATAGAAGCATTGTACCGAAATGATGAGACTCTTTTGTCAGCTGACACGGCCATAGTGTTCATGATTAACAACTTGGGAACATCACATTTGGGTGTCCGTTTGAAAGCATCTTTGGTGACGCGTATCAACGAACGACGGACAAGGTTTTCTGGTTCGCTACATTACCTCCACAGAAGTCATCAGGGATATGAAAATGTAGACAATGCTCTAGATTTTCGGCAACACAGCATATCAGCGATTGCCAGTACTGTGATTGAACTGTATGAATGAACGACTTAACAAAGCTGCAGGAGAGCCAGAGTGAGTTAGTAACATATTCATCAGCTGACAGTGATTCAGTAGATGGTTCAGCCAGCTTGTCGAAGGACCAGCTTAATATGGCCATTTGCAATGATATGAAAAATCAGCTTAAATCAAAAACGGGTAATGGTTCGAAGGATGCATTGAAACTGTTCGCAGGGAAATTGCCTATGCCCTATGTTTTTTGCGGGCCCACTTCCACAAAGAGCATCAAAAGAAAAATAATTAAAAAACTAAATAAATGTACTTAATCTTAACTTTTGCTAAATTTTTTTGAAGAAATAAATGTTCCGTTAACTTACATTTTTATTTTTGTTTATTCGTATCTGTGGATTTTTTCAGTAAAAAATTGATTATAAAAGTTTTTAATTGTAGACGTTCAATATCGATATTAATATCGGAATCTCGGAATTGAAAAATTTCAATATCGAAATATCGGAATTGAAAAACCTGTCCGATATTGGATGCCCTAATTGTGGGATCCCTTTATAAAAATTTAAGAAGAAAAACGAAAATATGGAATGAAATATATAATATCAAAATAGTTTTAACAGAGCTAAGCAGCAGCATTGTGTTCATACTCAGCTACAAGGTAAGCGGCAGACTATGCGCCAGCGCCAGCACCACATTCTGTTCCAGCCTTTATGGTCTGAAAAATTGTTATATAAAACTAAACTACTATGACATATCTTCTTAGCTTTGTTATCTTTCATTTATCTGACATCCTTCCATTTTTTTCAGTTAAGGACTAAGGTGATCTAACTTTGCTTGGGTTACCTATAACTTTATACCAAAATAACCAGCCATGCCTAGTAAAATGTGCGTTTATTCACTAGGGTTGCCAGTTGCCAGAACTTTAAGTCAAATTTTCCGTCTTACCCTTAATCTTAAAAAGTAGAAAAGTAGAAAAGTAAAAATTTATGGATTGTAGGTATGAGTTTTGTAGATTTGGCGGATAATTTACCTGACCTGTACGTGTTAGTATGTCTTCGAATGCGACGTCTAATATGTTTAGTAAGTCACATTTTCGAACGTATGCGTATGCGTTCTTCAGGATCGAATAGGCCCGGGGACTACTCTCTGGGTAACCTGTAGAATATCTGAGCTCAACAAGTGTTTCCCATGGAGGCTGGTTAATAATTTCCAAAGAAGCACAAATATCAACAAAAGAAAATAATTCATAATAAAAATCTGTCGCAGTGTCTTTACTGTTATGCCTCAACGCTTCGATGGACTTAGATCAGCTCCGTTCATCTCAGGCCCGGTTGCATTCTTTTATTTGTACTCGCGATCATTGATTGATTGACCGGATGGATTGCCAGTTGCCAGAACTTCTAAGTTCAATTCACCGCGCTACAATACATTATCAAAAACTTATCCAATTATCCTCAAAATTACTTAGGATTAGTTTCAGTAAAGAACTCGCTTCATACATGAAATTTTACAGAGTGGCAAAAGCCAGAAGGCTAGGGTTCAAGAGCTGCTTTGATTTTGATTCTTTGGACACTGTCAAGATACCAAATGTGACATATTTTTCGCTTTAGATGCGAATTCTTCTTGTTATTAAGTTTTTGATTTCAGATATCAAAATCCTTACAGGATTTATTTTATTTTCAAGAAAAACACACATACAGACAATGTTATTAGATATATAAGGTCTGTCAAGTGAAGTGCGCAACTATGGTTTAAAAATGGTATATGCTGAACACTGAACAACAGTTTGAAGATACTCGCCCTCGCAAATGTCAAATGTACAAAATTTATCATTTAAAAGAAACGAGTCGAACAGATTAGTAAATTGCTACCACTCGCAACGAAGAAAGTCTCTCAACGTTCTTTGCCACTCCCGAAAGTCAAAGGAGATTTTAGATTATTCATTTTGTTTGTAAATAGTGGAATTGTAAAGTTCCTAATCATTTATTTTATTTAGTAAAACCGGGGAAATGTATTTTATTCAAATTCATAACTCATCATAAATTTTATCTTTGTAAAATACAGGAATTAAGAACTTACATTTATTCAAAATAGCAGTCACAGCACAGGTGCAATACATACCTTGTGCGTATATAACTTTGTCGGTAAGTTAAGAAAGTGTGACTTCTTTTGTTTTTTATATTATTAAGCCAAGCTCAGGAGATATCCTATGAGCTATGATGCAAAGCACAGCATGACATGAAGGTGATAAAGAAAAGAATTAGGGAACGTGAGGAGAGTGGCGAAAGTGCTGATGTATGTCCCTCTTCAACTTTCGCAGATTGCATGCCACAGGAAAGATAGAAGATGGTAGACTGTTCCACGTTTGCACAGTTCGGGATAACAAATCATCACGGAGTTTTACGCTACGACCGTAGGAAATTTTAAGGGTAAAACAATGTGAGCGGCTTGCAGTGCGAGCTTTACATGCAGGAATCAGGGATCAGACTAGACATTTCATCAAAACATTGACCATGCATGTTGCAATATAGGAGCGAAAGGCAACCAACATTTGGGCGATGGTCGAGTGAGTGAGTGACAAGTTTTTGCCACATCGCCAATGAGCTGAAGGCCCTCTTTTGGACAATATCCAATGAAGCTAAGGCTCTGCGACCAGCCCCAGCCTAAATATGGAAATTATACATTCTAGGTCTGATGTAGGACTTGTAGAGCAGCGCTAGAGCCGATGGGCTGAAATATTTCTAACACCTTTTCAGAAATCCAAGATATTTTGATGCTTCTTTGGCAACAGAGAAGATGTGATCTGTTCAACTTAAGTTACTGCAAATATTAATGGATGGGATTGAAATTAAGGGAAAGCATTAATGAAAACTGAGAAGAGAGATGGAGAGATAACAGAGCTCTGAGGCACCCCGGCATTAATTGGCTGAGATTCAGATATAACGCCATCTAATATAATCCGTATTAAGCGACCAGATAAAAAATTTTACATCCATAATAGAAGAGGACGAGAGAGGCCAAGTGCTTTAAGTTTGGCTAAAAGAGCTGAATGCCAGCCACTATCAAAGGCCTTTGAAATATCTAGGGTCCCGATTTTGAACTCACCAAAATTGTGAAGACTACAGTTTCAACGTTTCATAAGAAAGGTCAGAAAAAGAAAAGCCATATTACCGATCGTTGAGGATTTGATTAGTTTCTAGATACTTCATTAATTTGGAGTTAATGATAAATTAAAAAACCTCTGAAAGAATCGAAGTGATTGCAATTGGTCGATAATTTGAGGGATCGCTACCCGTTCTTTTCTTGGGAATAGGCTGAACGTGAGCTAGTTTCCAAGCAATTGGATATTTTCCTGTCGAATAAGACAAAAATAGAAAAGTTTTCGCAGAGCTTTAGCCAAGAATGGGGTACAGCTTTTATTTAACGAGGGCTTGAAACTATCAGGATCTGCAGTTATTAAGACGTTGAGGACCTTAACCATATCTCTCGTACGGATGTATATTGGCTTTTGTACACATCCACAAGGGAACTATGAAGTGGGTGGAAAAGGAGAATTTGAAGTGAATCTAACAATAAAAGTAATAGTTTTATTCAGGGAGTCAACAATCACTTCACTGTAAAGTAGTGAAGAAATAGAGGAACTGCTGAGTTACTCCTAATGGTTTTGACTAGGGACCAGGAACCTTTGCTGCCTTTGCGTCTTGCCAAAATTCTAACATTCCGGTCAAAAAGATATTTTTCTCTTTGAATGGTGTTTAACCTCTGAACATGGATGCAATTGATAGGTACGAAATGCAGACTATTTTCCTTTTATTGCTTGGTCGCACTTATCGTTAAACCTAGAGCGATTTTCCTGTTGTTAAGATTTTCTGTATAAATACTGAATGTATTCACGCATGCCCAAGACTTAGAATTGTACTAAATTCAAATGTGCTTTCATTAATATCCCTTGAAGCAAAATAGACTGACCGATAAAATTCTCTAAGATACTCATTGAGATTTTCCCAATCTGCAGGTTTATCTTATTTGTATTTAACGTTTGGGCTAAGTATTCTATAAAAACTATTACATTTTACGAAAAAATAAAAACAAAATATTTAAAAATTAATATCTTGCTTTAAATGTAATAACACTTCCTATAGCAATGCACAATGACTTGTTCTCCGTTTATATGAATTGACTCTGTCCTGCTTCAAACACCCTGAGCAAAGCGACGCTTATGTACAGGTATCCGCGCTTCAACAACCAGCGAAGGTCAAAGTACTAGCTAGGGCCTGCGTTCCTAAATGTATCAAATTGAACGCTTCTAGAAATTGTTAGGTTTTTTTTTTTAGAAAAGGTGCAGTAGGATAGATTTATTGCTCAGTGAATCATTTTGTTAGGAAAAATTTAGAAGATCTACTGCAATTTTTTTCAGTGGTCTTCAGAGGGGGGGCCTTGCGCCCCTAGTTGGATCCGCCCCTGCATTAGAATGCATATTTTACTTACTCGTATAGTATTTACTTCTTAATCTTTATCAACTAGAAGAACTGACGGCACTTCGGCACTACCAACATGAAAATTTTCAGATATAAGTAGCAATTATTATCATTAGGACTTACGTGTCAGTATAATCCTGAGAATATCCGATATAGCAATATTACAGTAGAATAATTGGCTAGGAAGTGTCGGAAACTAATATGATGATGAATGCATGACGAATATTTATTATTTTATAATATGTTACTACTTTTGGGAATTATGAACCTTATCTATTTTCTTTAATAGTACCAGTTCCTTCTACACAATGAACAGCACAAATTTCCACCTCACCGTCCTGACAAAATTCAAATAAATTTCTCAGGCGTAATTTTATTAATGTTTAGTGCTGTAAAAGTGTTACGAAACTATCATAACACACGATAATAAAATTAACAATAAAGCACCACCGCCTGCAGAAACATATGAAAACATTAACATGTCGGAAAGATATTCAGTTTAGAAAATATATTTATATACAAATATATGGATGAATAGAGCTGCTCTCCCCCACCAGGCCCGCAAAAGGCAAGCAAATGCTTTCATTATTGCGCTATATGAATTATATACGGTTGTAGATATAGTATGTATACCCTTCACTTGAGAGGATATAAAATGTCAACTCGTGGAGAAAGCGGAAACATAGCACTTGTTGCTATGAGCAGTGATCGCTCCTTTCATCCCCTTCAATTCATTTCATCCAGTTGGAAGATGCCTGTATTTTAAGAAGATTTCCTCGGCGTGATGCCAAGGAATATTTGATTTCGAATCCACACTCTGCATTAATGCATGCAATGTCTTTTTATTCTTTCCTGTGTTGACAGAATCTCAATACTTAGCAGAACACTCGAAATTGTTTTCTCTACGGAAATATTAAAATTAAATACTCAGGAATTTCCAGTAGAACTTTTTTTAATTTTTGGTGCTTTAGTATAATACAATTTATTAACATATTGATGAATTGCTTCATACTCTATTCATAGGCGGAACAGGAGGTTTATTACTATTCACAACATGTTCAGATTGTCGGGAAGAAACTATCAATTCAATCGAGAAAAATGACGACGTTAGTTGAATGAAAAATGAAGGGCTAAGCTATGTATAAGCAACTGCAAGAATGTATAATATCATTCCAAATCGAATGGCTCGAGTTCTTCCCGCAAATAGATATAAGTAAAGTAGATGACTCCTCACTACTGTAAATACTGTAACTACATACATACTTATATAGACAAGAGGGCATATGGATTCACTTTTTCTATCGGATACAGAGCAAACATATACGCCCACCGCACCAGTTTTAAGATAAATATTGAAAGAAAGAAAATTTTACGATCTTATGTGATGCTGTTTGAAAATACTTTCAAGTTCCTGTTTATTTCTTCACTGCGATATAAAGTTCCTCTTGGTTCGATGGTTAAAGGCTTTTACCTATCTACACACAGGACTGTATCTGAAGAAGTTTAAATTACTTCTAAGTACTTTAGAAAAAGATGAAAATTTTTCTTGAAAAAGATGCAGAAAAATATTTATTGAAGTCCGACAATTTATTTCAAAATTTTTTATTGGATTTAGATATTCTAAAGTAACAAACATAATGTGTAACATATTATAAATCTTTAGATATATACCATTATATACAAGCAAACAGAAGATACTACCTGTTGAACTTGGTAATATGTAATTATTAAAAAATTATTAAAAAAGTCAAATAATGTAGTTTAAGTTATGAAAATCTATAACACAAAATTTTTCAAAATAAAACCTATTATATATTTTTTATGTTGATACCTCAGTGAGAAAAGGGCAAATAAAAATACTGTTCTTATTTTATTTATCTATTTTTTTTTTATTATTAAGACAAGCTCGAGGTTATACCGTACGACGCCATGTACAGCATGGTAGGAAAGAGATAGGGAAAGGATTAGGGGATATGAGGAGATTGGCGGAGGTGCTGCTGTATGCCACCCTTGAACTTTCGCATATTGTAGGAAAGACAGAAGATGGTAGACTGTTCCACATTTGCACAGCTCGGGATAAAAAAGCATCACGGAATTTTACTGCACGGCCGAAATTAATTTGAAGGGTAAGGCCGCGCACGGCTGCGCACTGAAGCGCACTGCAGCGCGAGTATTGCGTGCAGGAATTATTCTACAAGGGATCAGTCTAGATATTTCAACAGAACATCGATCATACATGTAGCGATAAAGGACCGAAAGGCATACGACATTGCGGCGGTGCTCGAGCGAGCTCATATGACAAGTATTTGCCAAATCGCCCATGACCTGGAAAGCTCTCCTATGGACAATATCTAATGAGGCAAATCTGTCCGACCATGACCCAGCCCATATATGCGAATTGTATTCTATTCTATCTCTAATGTAGGTTGTAGATAAGTGCTAGATTTGACGGGTTAAAGTATTTCTTACACCTTTTCCAATATCCAAGGCATTCCGAAGCTTCTTTAGCAACAGAGAAGATATGATCTGTCCAGTTTAACTTTCTGGAAATATTAATGGCAAGAATGTTTAGTGACGGTGAATCACAAATTATTGCACCATCAAAAGAAATAGGAGTTGTTAAGTGTTGATCGTGTTTTAATGAGATGAAACAGCTTTCGGTCTTAGACGCATTGAATTCGACGGGATTCGCTTTGCCTTAAACGAACATATTGTCAAAACTTAAGATTTAATCATGCTATGTCGTTTAACACGCGCGACATTCCCTCTAGAGTCCGCAAGAGTGTCAAAGGAGTAAGTGAAAACGCCAACTCGTATTAGGCGACTGGATAAGAAACTTTCAATCCATGATAGAAGAGGTGGGGGGGGGGGGGGGGGAGAAACCAAATGCTTTAAGTTTGGATAAAAGGGCTGGATGCCAGACTCTATCAAAGGCCATATTGGCGTTGGTTGATGAATTATGTCTACTATTTAAGAAAAGTCAAAATTGGAATGACCCAATGCTCGAAAAAATAGTCATTATATTTTTATACCACAAAATATAAAAGTTCTACATGTATCTCCAAGATATTGCTAAGAAATATGCTGTACCTAATGTAAAACAACGATACAGCTATCCGAAAGCCTAGAAAACATTTTTATTACTATTGTCAGCACAGTGATATCAAGGAACAGTATTCTTATGCCTAATGTATTTCAAAGAAAAACCTTTTTATGACACTTTCATCTGCCCAGAATTGAGCCTGCGGCTTCAGCGATGATAAATTTAATTTTCTTTCCAGTTGCGTGCTTACCAGCCGAGGTATGACCGACCCAATTATAAAAAATAGTTAGAAAATACAATTATTTTTTATTTTTTCTGGCCCCGATTATTGTGCGATTATGGCTAAGTAAGCAAGCAAAAATACACTCAAAATATTGGTACTAAGCAGGGACCGAATTAGTTATGACTATTTACGAAAAAAAGCCTGCTTTACTTGTTATTCCCGACCGATAACATTTTGAAACTAAAAAACAACTCAGTTGGAAAGGCTTTTTATTTTTTCTGGCAAAAATAAAAAGCCAGCTTGGCTAGAAAAAAATAAAAATCCGAGCCCGCTTTTTATATTTTTACCGAAAAAAACAAGCATCAAGCCGTTCCGATTGCTTTTGTAGCCTCAAAACTATTACCGGCCAGGAATAACTGGTTCGGTCCCTGAAAATAAGAAGCCAGCTTGGCTTTTTTGACTTTTTATACTTCCGGCTTCAAAAAACCTGTTACGTCCAGCTCGAAAGAATACAAAGTCAAGCTGGCTTTTTATTTTTGTCAGAAAAAGTAATAAGTCTTAGTTTTTTTTAGCTTTTTTTAAAGTTAAGTTTTCAAAAACTTTACAGAAATCGAAACGGGTTTCACGAGACATCTTTTGGTATATTCCACTAAATTGCACGATCATAATTTATCCCAGGTTTCTTTGTTTAAAATTTTCAAAATACCAGTTATATTCGGTCCCTGGTTCGAAGTATATAAATGGTATACTTGATCTTTCCTTCTATTTATCTACAGTAGGCAGAAACTCAGCCATACTGATAAGTATTAAGGTGGAAGTGTCCGCACACCTTGTACATTTTAAGATGTCAAAGACTAGCAAATTTTCTTAATCACCTTGTTACTCCGAAATGGTTGAGATAACCCCCCCCCCCCCGCCCCCCCTTGATGCACAATTTTTTGTTTAACTAGGTGACTACTATCATAGATGGCACAAGAACTAGATGTCGCATACAGTACCAAAAAAGTATACAAAATTTATATGGCTGGGTGGTCCATTCCGGAATGGACCACAAGATTTAAAATGATGTATGCGTCGAGTGATTCATATTTTTTCGTATCTGAAGTATTGAGGAGGTTGATTAAATGTTTACAAACTGCTATTATAAAAATATTTGCTTTTGGCATGCTCTAAAATATGTTATGGTCCATTCCAGAATACACTACCTATTTCACAATCTGTATACTCTGTTTTAGTATGCCATGCGACATCTAGTTCTTGTGCCATCTATGCTACTATCACCCACCACCTGCCGTATGGAATTTAGTCCTGTTCAAATTTGCATCAGCGATTTTTGTTGTAGAATCAGGAATTATTAAAAAATTTGTTTGTTTGTACCTTTAATCCAAAATGGCGGACCGCGCAGACCCCTCATCGGGGCCCGGAACAAAGTAACATATATAAAGATCACAACTACCCCACCTTTTGTATGGGAAAGGCCTTATTTATTCCCTATTGACTGAAGTATATCATTAACAATGGAAGCTTACAAAAATCTTGTTTCTGATATGAATGTAGAATGGTGCGGTTAATGGTTGAAGCGTATGAAAAAGTTTGTGAAAGCTGAAATGAACATTTTGTAAAAAAAAAAATGCAAAAAAAAATTTAAAAAAAAATTGAAATAATTTTGACATTTTCCTTTGTCTTCCGCAAAATTTAAGTAGCAACTTCCGTGCATGCATAAAAACGAACTCAATACATCTAAATCCAATTTAATTCCCCGGTGGGTGCCTGTTATCTGACTTTTACATTTAAATGCCATAGGAGGAAGGAAAGCTGGGCGTTTTGACAAAAATCTGTACAAATATGTATATCGAGTCGAATACCTATACCTTGAGCAGTATAATATAAAAACGGGCCATTTTCCTTACTATTGAGAAGAGGAAATCTCAATTATTTCGTGATAATCCTCTGAATAGCTACTGTAGCTTATTATGTACGACGTAAATGCATATATAAGTATATTGCGAACGTGTATGCTTACAATCAAGAATATTTATAATATTTCCATTCATGTTTACAACCAAGCCCTGTAAATTATCCAAAGTTTTTAATTTGTTCAAAAGCTTCATAAGAACGAGGGTCAAATCATCATCATCACTTCATTAACAAGAGATTTAAAAGTTGCGGTTCAGCCACATGAAGCCTAGTATGTACGTATGTAGGTAGTCATCATAAAAGTTCCGAATATAAAATTTTGCGAGGGAAAAGTTTTGACATGTGTAATGCGAAATTTGTCAAAAATATTTTTAGAACTGGATACTGCAAAAGAAGTATAGATAAACAGCTTTTTAAGATCTGCCTTCTTAACTTTTTTTTTTTGGTTAATGATTATTCAAAACTTTTGACTTAATGCAGACTTTTCACTTAATTAGAATTATCTTGTGGAGCTAAGTTCCTGCTATAGAGAAGCACTCGTCTCTGGAAATGTAAAAAATGTTTTTGAATAGCATGGGTTAGCTTCTATCATTTTTAGCATTTAATTATAAATAAATTAACAAAAATCATCTTTATTGAACGTTTTGAATTGGTCCATGAAGAAAAATTATACGAAACATAGCAGTTACATTTTTTTAAGCTCTGTTGTACTTTTAAGAACTGGTATGTACCCTTCACAACGTCTGTGATTCAGTTTAGCTTTGCTATTTGAACTAACAAATCATTATTAAAAACGTTTAGTTTTAGTATAATACATAGTACCATAGGGTGGGCTCTATTTTACAGAATAATTCTATTATTTGTTACTTAATTATCTTCGGTACCAAATAACAGTCGAGTCAATCTTCTAAACACGTTTCCCACGATAAATTTTTAAAGTTTAGCTTGGTGTGATTGTTAGCTTGGTTAAAGAGAGAGATGACAAGTTGTAAAATAAGCGACAAATAAGGTGGAATGTTGCGTTCATCCCACCATTTCTTAAAAGCATGCCAGTTCCCTTCGGTAGATTAAAGATCCCGCAGAGCCTTTTGATCCCTTTGTCCGCCCAGTCACCAGGGTCTAGTTGTGGTTTAGAAAAGCTTTCC
Source organism: Dioctria rufipes (assembly GCA_963924295.1). Taxonomy (NCBI): domain Eukaryota; kingdom Metazoa; phylum Arthropoda; class Insecta; order Diptera; family Asilidae; genus Dioctria; species Dioctria rufipes. Next base: position 167,287,343 of record OZ002741.1, on the reverse strand, counting down.
ATTCTACATTTAGTTATAACCAGGCATTCACTCAAAACATATAAAGCAGTCTTATCGGCAAATCAAGTCTGCTGATGGGACCAGAGCCCACGCTAATAGTGACATAATGCTTTCTCAGTTGACATTGAACTTAATAACCGGTTAAAAGTATAATAACCGTCATACTATACCTCAGAAGCCCGCTTGCTCTTTACCCGGGGCTATGCCATGCCATAGTTCTTGCACGTGTAACCTCTACTGCCATGCTGGCAGTTCAGCTTTCAGCGAACTTGCATGATGAAAAACAATGGCAGCTGAGGTGATAGTAATTTGACATTATGCAGTTTTCAAGATGGCGGAAAAGAAATGCTTGAGAGAATTTGTTAAATTTATTCTGTAAAAATGAGTTCCATAGACATAATTGCTATAAAACGCTTGGCATTTTCGTTTGCTAATGGTCGATTTTCTGCACACAGAGACAATCCAGACATTGACTCTGAGCCGATCAGAAGTGTAGCTGTGTCTTGTCGAGCAAGTTCATCAACTTTTTCGCTACCAGTAAGAATCAAGCTCCCCGTTTCCGTTTGGATCTATTCAGTTTTTCAAGGGCACTTTAGCAAATCCACATGAGCTTCAATTTCACTGCGGAAGATGCAGCAGATTGTAGATTGTTGCGGGCACTGGGCAGTACGACAAAAACCTCGGCCTGGAATAATGTAGCATGAGCTTTCGTAAATCGTACTCAATGTCAGTAGGTGTACTACATCGCGGCCATGACAGTCGGCGCAGCTTCGGATACATCTGTGTACCAGACAAGTTTTCCGTTGGGAATATTTGGAAAATTCCAGCTCTCTTAGCCCTTCTGCACTAAATATAGTGATTGGTATATAGACTGTCCCAGATAGATCAGATAATCTTTGTCGTGGTGAAAATGCAAATTGTTCGAGAGGGGATAAAACTTTATTTGGGAGGTATCTAAAAGAATAAACATTTTGTTTTCATATTTTATGAATGACCCTATAACTTCTGAAAGACACACACTAAGACCACAATTTAGAATTTATTAGATAGATAATCATTGGAACTTTCCAATAATCCAATATTTCTACTGCCGTGCCTCTCATTTTGAAGTTATGGCTCAACAAATTTAAAATTTTGGAACTTTAAGGCGGTGCATTTAAGTACCCTTATCTTTTCAAAAAGGCGTCATCAAAAATCGTTTTTCATATGTCATTTAAGAAAACCGAAGCTTTCAGTTTAAAATAATGCCTTTTTTTGCCCTTTCTCTTAAGTATTTTTTATTACAAAGCTCATTCACGGAAGAAAATTGTCTACCATGAGGCATTTACTGAAAAGTTTCATTGGATATGCTAAAAGTAAAAGAGAAAATTTCATAACTTGAATTAATCATGGTGCGAGTGATTAGCTTCGCTATAAGGCACTCTTTATTGGTTTGAGAGCTATCTAAAACAGATGGTGCATTTAATGTCTTGTCAATGGGTTTCAGGCAGATATACCTAATAGATGAGTATTTCGACATTAATTGATCTGTATTATATCAATTCAATAGATTCCAGACCGTGTCATCCAGTTGAGAAAAGAAACACTCATTCCAACTTGTTCGAATCAAGTTTTAAAAGCTTTCCACAAATGCATCTGTGACTTACAATTTCTAAAATTATAAAATTATTTATATTAATCGTAATCAAGCTAGAAGTATCTATATATAAACATGTATAATTAATTGGTCCATAAATATCTAAGATATGATTTCTACCAATTTTCACTAATCCGTTGAAGTTCCTGGGATTCCTTCGTATGTGTAAAATACATCTAGGTATGTAACATTATAATCTTACGCCGGTTTACAAAACTCTTTTGAATATATATAAATTCCAGAGATAGGACGTATTCAGTGATCTGCACTGGAGGCCAGCCAAAAGGTCCTGCTTATAAATCGAGAAATATTCAATTGAATTAATACAGAAATCAAGTGTAATTTTTAACAGATGATTAAAGCTTAAGATAAACCTATAATTTTAAAGTAAGCACACATCATAAGTAGTAGCCTAAAGCAATTCCCACAAATAAATTGAAATGGACTTGATTATTTTTCACTTTTTTCACTAAGTAAATTTCAATTCAACACTGCTGCCTTATATAAAAATTACCTTCTTGCTTTCTTCTTAAAACATCAGACATTTAATGCACGCGCGCGGGTGTGAGGTACATATGTTACATTAAAGGTAGCGCATGCAGATACAGCAAGTTACCATGGAACTGGTTTAACTTGTTATTGGTTCAACTCTTCTGTAATTCCCTAGCGCAAGCGCATTCGGCTGCACGATATAGATAGACTATACCCAAAGCGCACGAAATTATCAAACCACGAAGAGCTTTGTTTGAGGTTGGTTAAGAAGAGTATAAAAACAAGAACAATGATGTGACTATAATAGTATAGATAAAGATTCGAATTGAAATGGAAGGCATCTTCCCCCCCATATAGGTATAAAGAAGTCATTTATACATACAGGTACCTACTTGATGTGTTCTTATATGTTTCATGCACCTTGCTGTATCGCGCCCTTGCTTTACAGACCATGAACGAAACTCTTCAACTTCAACTTCACGGCCAACAAACCGGTTTAAAATTCCAAGACGCGGCGTCGCTTTTTGCTTCGTGTCTGGCCTGTCTGAAATCAATGGCTTGAAAATTGTTAAGTGATCATCACGCCGCACCGGAGAGGTAACTACATTTGAGGGTCTGATAGAACTAATTATCATGCAACGCTGTATAGCTTTGCTCTCGATGTGCTTGCATGCATTTGGAATTTTTATTGAAGTTAATGAAAGCTTAAAAGAATACTGTCTAAAATAAAAGAGATTATAAATAAAAATCTATCCAAAAAGCTAAAAAAAAATCAAAACAACACGGACAACAGCTTTAACTTTGTCATTTCAAAATTCATATTTTTTTAGCATATAATAATTGACTTATATAAAAAAAGGAAAGTCATCGGGTGTTTGCCAAATTCTCTCTTCTTTTGGAGATTAGTTTTTTTTTCCAATTTTTGATGTGCTTTATATGCTTACTAGCTTGGCTAGATCTGTTTCTAACATCTCACCCCGGCAATTATTCCATCTCAGTCAGTTCCCCTTTTGGTAATTCAGACCACTGCTTAATCACGGCTCACTTTACCAACTCAAACCTGTACCGCCCCACTTTACCACCTACAAGTAGGCTTCTATGGCACTATAAAAATGCTGATTGGGAAAGTCTTAATCAGTATCTGAGTGAAATTGATTGGTCGGTCTATTTTGCTTCGAGGGATGTTGATGAATGCACATTAGAACTTAATAACATTCTAAATCATGGCATGCGTGAATACATCCCGTATTCCTACAGCAGATCTCAACAACAGAAAAATCGCTCTTGGTTTAACGACAAATAAAAACCAAGCCATAAAAGCTAAATAGTCTGCCCTTCGCGCCTATCAACGGCATCCATTTCCAAAACTGAAACAAGTATACAAGACTACACGGAACACCTGTAAGTCTATTATCCATAGAGAAATATTTATTTTTGACTAGAGTGTCTTCTTCTTGGCAAGCCACAAAAGGCAGCAAACATTTCTTGTCTCTGGTCAAAACTATCAGGAACAACTTCAGGAGTTCCTCTATACGTTCATTACTTAATAATGGCGAAGTGATTGTGGGCTCCCTGGCTAAAGCTAATATTTTGTAGTATAAAAATATAATGATTTTTTTTTCGCACATTGGATCATTCCGATTCTGACTTTTCTTAAGTAGTAGACTTAATTCATCAACCAACGCCAATATGGCTTTCGAGCTGGACGCTTATCTGGAGATTTGCTCACTTTTCTTACGGAACGTTGGAATCGTAGTCTTCACAATTTTGGGGAGTCCAAAGTTGTTGCCCTAGATATTTCAAAGGCCTTTGATAAAATCTGGCATATAGCCCTTTTACCTAAATTTAAAGAATTTGGTCTCTCCCTTTCTCTTCTATTATGGATTGAAAGTTTCCTATCCGGTCGCCTAATACGAGTTGTACTGGATGGCGTTTCATTTGAACCTCACCATATAAATGCCGCTATGCCCCAAAGCTCGGTTATCTCTCCATCTCTCTTCTTAATTTTCGTTAATGATTTGCTTCCCCTACTTTCAATTCCATACATAGCTTTTCCGATGACAGTACCCTTAATAGCTCTTACTCCTTTGATACTCTTGCGGACTCCAGAGGGAATGTCGCACGTATCAAATGAGAATGCATGATTACATCATTGAATAATGATCTTGATATTATCCTCGCTTGATGCAAAGTGAATCGCGTTGAATTCAATGCATCTAAGACCCAAAGCTGTTTAATGTTTTTAAAATAAGATCACTACCTAACCATTCCCCTTTCATTTGATGGGGCTTTAATTTCAGATTCAGCATTACTAAGCATTCCTGGCATTAATATTTCCAGTAAATTAATCTAGACAGACCACATCTTCTTTGTTGTCAAAGAAGAATCGAAATGTCTTGGATTTCTCAAAAGGTGTAAGAAATCTTTCAGCCCTAGAATGTAATACAATTCTCACATCTGGGCCGGATGACCGGACCTGGTCGTACAGTCTTAGCTTCATTGAATATTGACCAAAAGAGATCCTTCAAGCTTATTCGCGATTTGGTAATAATTTGTCATATCGACCCACTCAAGCACCACCGCTAATTGGATACCGCTCCTTTATCTCTACATGCATGGTCAATATTCCGATGAAATATCTCGTCTGATCGCGCACATCCTTTTACCCTCAAAATACATTCGGCCGTACAGTAAAATTCCGTGTGGCTTTTTTATCCCGAGCTGTGTGAATGTGGAATAGTCTACCATCCTCTGTCTTTTCTCCGACATACAATCTGCGAAAGCTTAAGAGTGACATACATCAGCACCTCCGCCACTCTCCTCACATTCCGTAATTATTTTCCCTACCTACTTACTGCCATGCTGTGCTTTGCATTATAGGGTATCCCCTGAGCTTGGCTTAATAATATAAGACAAAAAAAAAAAAAAAAAAAAAAAAAAAAACTGTCCGCGAAATCAATAATTATTCTAATATTATAATTATTTAATTATTTCAATTTCTGCTCTAAAGTAGAGACATTGCATCTCTATACACAGCTGCTCGAAATAGGGCGACCGCGGAAGCTCGACGAGCAAAGCGCCAATATTTCAGCTCCAAATTTAACCTAAATCTTAGTCCAAAGACGCTGTGGCGAAATTTAAGACAAGCTGGGGCCGTCAAAGGTAGTAATTATAATTCCGAAATTGATCTCGACCCTGAAGAACTAAATATATTCTTTACATCATTCAATACTGCGCCCACTGAGCTAAGTAATTCCACTCCCAGCATAGGTCATTCAACAAGATCTTTGTCTGTGTCCAATAATAATGGCAATACCTTTTCTTTTAGAGGAGTCGATTATAGCGAACTTCTCGCTGCTATATCCTCAATCAAATCTGAAGCTACTGGACCTGATAACTTACCACCACGGCTCATTAAGCTTTTGTTACCATTTATCGGAAAGTATATGCTACATATAATGAATTCGTGTTTGACGTCATCGTCTTTTCCCAGTGCTTGGAAGTTTGCAACCGTCACGCCCATTCCGAAAAAATCCTGTCCGGAATCTGCAGCGGATTTTCGCCCAATCAGTATTTTGTGCTTTATATCCAAAGTATTTGAAAAGCTTATGTATAAACAGATATTTGAATATCTCGACAGGGGTGATTTTCTGACGCGTTGGCAATCGGGATTCCGGCGATTTCATAGCTGTGAGACAGCTATGTTGAAAGTAACTTCTGACATTAGAAGCGCTCTAGACCGAGATCATTTTATGGTCCTAGTACTTCTAGATTTCTCTAAGGCTTTTGATTGGGTGAATCACGGTATCCTCCTCGATAAACTAGCTAACTCATTCAATTTTAGCAACTCAGCCGTTGCTTTAATTAACAACTTTCTGACCGGTCGTAAACAGCGAGTCAAAGCCAACGAAGTATTGTCTACTGCACTACCACTAATAAGTGGGGTCCCTCAAGGTTCTATATTGGGTCCCTTGCTTTTCAGTCTGTTTGTAAATGACTTGCCTGACATTGTCCAGGATGTGAATATCCATTTATATGCTGACGATGTCCAGTTATATCTCAATAGACCTATTGGGCTCTTAGAGGACTGCATTGATCGAATGAACTGTGATCTTAACAGAATCAATGTCTGGTCGAGGAATAATCAGTTGGTTTTAAATCCTATCAAGTCTCACTGTATTTATTTCTACAATCAAAAATTGAATTCTTCTGAAATACCACCTGTAGTTTTAAACAACGTTTCGCTGCCTATGTTAAATAAAGTCACTATTCTTGGTATTATTTTAAATAGCGAAATGAAGTGCTGCGACTACGTTAACAGCATTATCAGAAAAGTTTATGCAGGGCTGCGTAGTCTCTGGCTCTCAGCGAGTATCCTGTCTACTGAAAATCGCCTCAGATTAATTAAAACTTTAATTGTGCCTCACATCACTTATGGCAGTGTTATTTTTCCGAAACTGGATAGTTGCTGTGCTCGTAAGATGGAAGTAGCTTTCAACGACTGCATCCGTTTTGTTTATGGACTTCGCAGGTTTGACCATGTCTCGCCATTTAGATCTCGAATTCTTGGCTGTCCGCTGTTTCCCTACTTGCGTCGACGTGCTCTAGTTTTCTTATATAATCTAATTCATTGTGATCGACCTAGATACTTACGAGAATTTTTCCAGTTCACACTATCACGGCGTAATAGGAATATATTGCTTCCACGTTTCTATAAATCTTACATGGAGGGTTCTTATCTTGTCCAAATTGCCCGTCTATGGAATAACCTTCCCTTGAATGTCCAAACTGCAGGCACTGTCGGAGTATTTAAGCGGCACATGGAAATACTTGTAGTATAATATTTATTACTCCTTTGCTATTATGAATTATACTCATGATCTCCACAGCAGAATTTACGGTAAATTTTTAAATTTAGCTCTTAAAGGAAACTAAGTTCTTATAGTAGCCCTTATTATATTATTATATTTTGTTTTTTTTTAACTTGTTTCATAATTTAGAAAAATTGTTTCTGTATATTCCTTTCTTCTGTTAACTTTGAAAACTCGATCTCTAGCACCTTTAAATCTAATGTACGAAAAAAGATTATTAACTCTTGTGTACAGTATTCCTAAATAAATATTTCTATTTCTATTTCTACATATATATATGTAATTAATTAGCACCATAAATATAAATAACAATTTTTTACATGGTTATATTTCAATATACCTACATATTGCATATTTCGAGTAATGGTCCAGCAAATTACCATTGAATCCTGCTCTTCTCTGGAGTAGGTATTATACATATCCAATGCTCAGGCTATTCTATGTAAGTTGAGTTTAGAGCATATTCACTCCTAAAGCTTTATATTACTCGACTCTTTGTATATGTGCCTTTCATCAAGAATGAATATCTATGAAGTTATATTTCATAACATTTCCCTGAATGTAGAAAACAGGAGCAGAACAAAAGAAAGTGAAGAAGCAAAACATTGTCGAGGAGATAATGCTTTGGAGCAAACTTGATTCTATCACGTAAACTTGCTTTTGTAACTATAGGTTATAATGCCACTTCATGCAGAAATTTTATGAGAGAAATGTTTTTGTTGCACACAAAATGCTATTAAAACCTATCGTCTCCTGTTTATCCAAGGAGAAAATTGCTTTAAAGGAAAAATATAGATTGATACCACAAACATACACACTTGCATATGTACATTTTACTCCTCTTTCAGGCTTATAGTATTCGTCCGCGCATGGAATAGGCATCTGCTCCACTATATTTAATGGAAGTTCATACTTCATTTATTTGAAAAATTTTCACAGCAAACGTTAAGGGATTGGTTGTCTTTATAAAAAAAAACAAGTGTTGACAGCGAGGCTTAGATGTTATACATGTATGTATATTATACACGTGTCACATGAGATATTTAATTGCAGTTTTATTCTATTCTATAAATACAAAAATAGAACTTCAATAGACATAATCGTCACCCTACTAAGGGAAATGATATTGTAAAACCTTTTTATTTTTCGAATCACAACAACATCTTAAAAAATTAAATATTTTTTTTGACCTGTAATTGTGGTGTGTATATATATAGGGTGTTTCCTCCTAGGAGGTCAATAGCGCCAAACAAAAAATTATATGGTGGGGGGGGGGGGGCATATCACCCGTTTAGTAGTTACAGTATGATTAAGAAAAAAAAAAAACAGCAGCTAGTTTTTCACGCAACACCCTGTATCTTAAAAATTACAAGACCTACGGTTCTAGTTAAGAGCCCATTGTATGCATGCTGACACAGGTCATTTCCTAAAGATAATTGCCTACTTTCTGTCACTTATTGAACTTTTAGACTCATTTTCATTGGACATGCTTAAGAAAAAATGCAAAAAACGCAGAAAGGGTTTCATTTTCGGTACAGAGTGTTATTGGTCCTTTTAAAGCTAAGGTTTTGTGCTTCTTAAATCCAATATGAAAAATTGGTATTGATGACGTGTTTTTTGATAAAAATAGTAGTTAAATAAAAAAAAAACGAGTAAAAGTTCCGAAATTTTAACTTTGTTGACACATAACTTCAAAACGGACGGGAGGAGGAGGACCATTGGAAAGGTTCAGCGATTATCTATCCATCATCAAAGGGTGTAACGTTCAGAAGTAACAGGGTGATTTATAAAAAAATACCTAAATATCTTTGAGTCCCGTTAGGATCCCCCACCCCCGCACCGCAATACAATTTTTTGCTCGTCTAAGTATCACCTATTCATAGCCTTCGGGTATCAAACCACTTACGGGACACCTTGTTTGGCGGTCTAGAACAAGACATACAGGGTGTCCCGGACTAATACTGCAACATTTTGCCAAATGATTCCTCTCATCCAGACAAGCAAAAAATTGTATGGCAGGGGGTGGGGCAAAATGTCACCCTACCGACTTACAGGGTGATTAGTAAAATATGCTCTTTTTTCACTAAACACCCTATATCTTAAAAAGTACAGGGTGTACGGTCACAGTTAAGGGCACACTGTATGCAGAACTTCATGGCCTTTCCAACGACCTCAACCAGCCCCGTACAGCTCTCCCCTCAGAAGTTATAAAAGTCTAAACTAAAAATTTCGGATTTTCTTTCCTTTTTTTTACTTTGACCTCTATTATTTTTGCAAAAAGGTCATTAACATAACCTTTTTTTATAAAAACTGTAAACTGTGGAGCCTCCTCTTTAAGTTCACCTATTACACCTAAAAGCTATCTTAAGCCCTTTAAGAGCTATTAGCTCTAAACTTATTCTCAAACCTATTTTCAAACCTATTCTCAACAATAATTTGTTCCCTTAGCATGTCATTTTAAAAAATATCGTCTAATTTCGGTGTGACCGGAATAGGTTATGAGTTAATAACTCTTTAACGGATACAGATAGCACATAGGGTATAATAGGTCAAATTAAAGAGGAGGCTCCACAGTTTACAGTTTTTATAAAAAAAGGTTATGTTAATGACCTTTTTGCAAAAATAATAGAGGTCAAAGTAAAAAAAAGGAAAGAAAATCCGAAATTTTTAGTTTAGACTTTTATAACTTCTGAGGGGAGAGCTGTACGGGGCTGGTTGAGCTGTCGTTGAAAAGGCCATGAAGTTCTGCATACAGTGTGCCCTTAACTGTGACCGTACACCCTGTACTTTTTAAGATATAGGGTGTTTAGTGAAAAAAGAGCATATTTTACTAATCACCCTGTAAGTCGGTAGGGTGACATTTTGCCCCACCCCCTGCCATACAATTTTTTGCTTGTCTGGACGAGAGGAATCATTTGGCAAAATGTTGCAGTATTAGTCCGGGACACCCTGTATATAAAAAAAAAAGATTTTGACTACTTCGATAATTTCTGAACCTTTTTGGACTTATTGGTGTGCCTTAGGATCTGTGTGGAGAAATCATTTGCCGAAATTCAAAGGCGATACAGCTCTAATTGAATATATGTAAAGATTTCGACGTTTCATCAGTTTGTGGCGCACCTAGCATTATTTTAATAGAGCCCCCAGCCGCAGAAAAGAATTTGAGGCTCACAAAATAATTAGGAATATAATCAGTGTATATGACATAAAGCAAACATCTAAAATCACACTTTTACATTAATTACAAATCAGACTATCAATTTTAACAAGGTCAAAAATATAATAATGAATAAATCTTGTATTAACTTATTAATTGTACTTTTTTGCTAAGCTAGACCCAATTTAAAAATATTACACCACAAAATTTTGACTGGGTATGTTTTTTTTGTGATAACGATATGTATCGCTATTTAATTTGTTTTTCCTCAATATTTATAACACATAGAAATAATGACGGTACTCAGCAGCGAATATCCGGATTCAAGAATATATCACTTATGGCAACATCGATTAACATCATAAAAATGCGGAATGCAGAAAATAAGCCAGCAACTGGTCTTTCTGTGTTACACGTCGTATAATGAAATTTTGTAAACGAGCTTTTAAACAAAAAGTTAATTTCGGGTTTTACTATATACTTGGACACTGCCTAAGAACGCGTGAGCGTACACTGTAAAAAAATGTGCACAATTGTTACCACAAAGCTTAGGTATTTTTCCTTAAAATGTGGGGAAAATTCCCTACATTTAAAAGAATATTCCCTACATTTTAGGGAAACATACCTGAGCTTTGTGGCAACAATTGTGCACATTTTTTATAATACAGAGCACTGAAATTTTGATCACGGTAAATATAATTTCAAAAATGAGCTAAATCGGGAAACCCCTTATTTGTATTGCCATATAAAAACTTAGGTCTTTTACGTATGCTGTGAAATCGAAGAGTCGTAGACGTTTTTATTGTACTTAAAATTTCTTCAAAATATGAAATCCTATAAAATTGGTTATAATCATTTTTACTGTCCGACGAACAGTATTAGAAATATATGCGAAAAACCACTACACAATCAAGCAACAAAACATAGAGAAGCACCGAGATACAGAGGCCGTACGAAATTAGGTAAGGGTATTAGTCTAAGGTATCGTAAGAATTTGTCTTAGACCAATTCTCTAGCTTTTTTGTTTGTTATTTTCTTCTTAAATAAGCTGTAAAAATATTTTAATGGTATGAATACACTTGTGACCACCTGTTTCAATCGGTTGTTTCTACTACATCCCACTGGGAAATATGACAAGTGTTGTAAAGGGAATGCCTTCCACTCATATGTACAAAATATTTTTTTCGAAGGTTTCTCTTATCATACCCAAAGGAATCTTCCCGGAAGCAGACCACTTCACTGATTTTAGGCTTATCCGAACGAATCCGACGAATTTGCATTTGCATTTTCATTGTTGAGTAGTCAGTTGAAGTGTGTGGTTTCGTCTGATTAATAAATTGTTGACAATATTGTTTTTCTTTTTCAATTTAGCAGCATGCCCTTGCAATGAGGAACAACGACAATTTTAGTTTATTATGCAGAATCATAGTCACAAAAAAACCAATTAATTCAGTGAAAGAACTATTGAAATCGGATAAAAAGCGAGGAATTTATAGCGATTTTAGTGCCGCATTGTCAAAAATGCTCTCTAACATGAACCATCCTCTGATGACGTCACGATACATAAGACAATTCGCGGTCTAGCGCAGGGCGCGTGTAGTCGCTGCGCTCGCTGTGATAGAAAGCGCTCGGGATTGGATTTGTTTTGGATTTATTTCATAAAATGTCGTCTTATAAATATTATATTGTGCAAACTGGCATCGTGCGTATTGTGTATCGTGACGTCATCACTAGATTCGCGGGTCGCGGCAGTTTTCAATTTCCGTTGTTTTAAACTTCAATAACTTTGTAATTTTTTGATGGATTTGAAGAAAAGCTTATATCAGCACTGCATATTTTGCAATCAAGGAAAACATGGACATCGCAATGTAAATGTAAGTAATATTCTCAGTCAACATCTTCATTGCAACAATTTTCATTGAGAGCATTTAATTTTTCAAAGTCTGTGTTATAACAAATTATAAAAAAGGAAAGAAAAATATGTCCCCATACAATATGTATAAGAGGCACGACGAATCTGTTATTACAGTCTTTATCAGCTCAAACTTTGTTAAATTAATATCATTGTGCTTTAATTTTTCAAATTTCGTAGTACATATGTATACCCTATTTTGAGAAAAACAACGTCTGCTGACAGTAAATTATAAATATGTCAACTGAGACTTGGATTCCAGCGTCTGCATCGATATAATTTCAACCTAAACAATGCCACCTGACGACTATTCCCTCAGAAAACAATCACTTTCATCAGTTATAATAGAAAACATATAATACGAGTATATATAAATTTCAAATGGAATGAAATTATTTAGTGAAAACAAATTATTCTTATTTGACACCATCAGCTGACGACAATTTACTTACGACCCAACCAGATGACTAATACATATGTATATGTATATTACAAGCAACTCGCACAAAATTTTTTAGCCACATTTATATATATATATATGTATATATTTGTCGAAAAAATTCTGACGTCCTTGGGACTGACTCCCCTTGTATCCCCCGCTCCAACCAGCTGACGGTCCATTCAGTATTAGGGGCATCATTTTCAAACATTTGCTCATAATTTTGATGGGCTTCCTATAGTTATACATTGAATAGGAAGATTAATGCCCTCTTTCTCGGTAAATTTTATATGTATTAACTAAATTATCTATGAATTTTCTCATAACAACTTTATGCAGTGTCCAGCTACTAGGTTTAATGGACTTACACTAGGATATTACAAAGCAGCAAAAATTTAGAAGTAATCTTGGATAGCAAGCTTATTTTAATTGCCCACCTTAAAAGGATAACCAAGAAAGCTATGTGGGTTGTAAGCCACAATAACCTTACTGAGATTTCAGGGTATAATAACACCTATAATTTCTTACAGGGCAAACGACTGATGTCTTAACCAATGGAGACAGGCCCAAGAGGACCCTTGGTAAAATGCAAAAAATAGCCTGTACAGGCGCCACTGGCTCCTTCATATCGTGTCCTCAACCAGCATTTGAAGCCATTATTGGCTTACAGCTACTCTACCCTTTTATCCAGATGAAAGCAGCAGCTACTAACCCTTGACTTAAAACGTCAGACGCTTACACTTCTTCTGATGTGGGACTTCTTAACATCCTCTAGCAGGTCCACATTAAAGGCCAAGAAGCTCCAAAGGATGTTATTGCGTAAAGATTTTTCTTCGAAAGGAATTATCCAGAAACCAGTAACGAAAGAAGCCAGATATTAGAGGGCTTCAGTTCCCGCAACGGGTATATGTCTGGTGAATTGACGGATCCAGGAAGGATGACAAAACAGGTGCTGGGGTGGTGGATCCAGAAGTGGAACTCTCCATTCCACTTGCTGCCTCATCTTCCATTTTTCAGGCAGAAGTCTATGCTATAGAGGTTGGAGCTTAGGAAAGTCTAAATAGGGGCTCCAACATCTACATTTGCTCAATTCAGACAGCCAAGCTATGCTCTCGGCCTTGTCCTCTCAAGACTTTGAGTAGAAACTAGTCTGGAGCTGCCAACGAAATTCCAGCTGCTGTCTACGGACAACAAATTATAGTGTTGCTTTGGGTTTCTGGACACGAAGGAGTGGACGATAATGAAAAAAACCAACAGTCCGTATACTGGACCCTACCCAACATTGCCCTACCAAAAAGCCAATTTAGGATGGGAACTGAAAAAATTGGAAAACAGGCAACTAGGTCTTCTCGCAGACAATCACTGAGGCTGTTTACTAATGCCGTCACTGGACGTGGCCCCATTCGTTATCTTTTGAAGAAGATAGTGAAATTCAACAGCGAACTGTGTCGTATATGCGAAGAGGAAGCTGAAACCTGGAAGCATATCATATGTGAGTGTCTCTCGCTTGCAGCTTTAATGTTGCAAATCATCGGAGAAACAATTATCTCTTAAAATAAGTTTTGAAATCTTGCCTCGAAGACTATAATCGAGCTCGTAAAAGGCTAGATGTTGTAAGGTAAGACACAATAGATCCAATCTGGTCGCGCTATCCGCATGGTCCCTCCACGCGATTTCTGGCAGCCCCATCATTGGGATAGGTATACTGCAGGCTACTGTAACTAGTAAAGTGAACAAAAACGATCCAAGAAACTAAGCAGATCGTCGGATAAGAACTGAGCCAGAAGGAAAAGTTATGTGAAAATCCTATGTTTAGACGGGAAGTGAAAAAGGAAAAAGTATATAAAATTAAAATCTGATGATATTCAATTGAAACAAATAACGCTCCTTTGGAAAGAAATTTCCATTTTATTTTGACATTGCAATATCAGGTCTTTGACAACATTTCGAATAGCTCAGTAAATAACATATTCTTTTTTCATATGGTAATGATACTAAACTGACCTTCGAACCAAGCTCCCAGATGAGTTCTAGTGATATCCTCAGTTTCATTGATATCCTTTATAATGTTTGCTAGAGTTCCATAATATATATACACACGTCCTAAACGTGTGTGTATATGTATATTTAGAAAAATGTAGAGTCTCAAAAGCCCCAACGTTTAGGGTCGTCCAAAATGTGAGTAGAATTATTATTTTGTTTAGAAATAAGAGCATGTTAGTGAGGGGAGTAAGGGATTGGTGAATAAGGGGAAGGGTCCATTGTGCGTTTGAGGGGGAGGGTTAGATCACCTAGTACGCTCGATGCGATGTCGTAGTTGAAAAAATATTTTAAGCTAGTTAACATCGTGAGGTGACTGCAGGTAGGTATCATTTCCATGTCATAATTGACTTTTTAGTTCAGTAATCAATTTTGACATGGAAATGGTACCTATACCCGATAACTCTATAAGAATTATGTAATTTTAATTAAATGTGCAATTTACAAATTCTTAGTAAATAATTAATTAAAGCAATGGGTATTGAGATGAGTGTCCATGGTATATAAGGAGATAAATTTATGATCGAATTTATATGTTGTGCCGTTATCTTCTATCGTATATAAATGAAATGATATCCCATACATACCACCTATATTTATTTTGAAGGAACTATGTAGTCACTTCCATATATTACTTACATATGCATATTTAATCTCATTTAAGACTCAATTTTTGCACATATTCAAGACAATCCAAATGAAAATTATAGTTACAGGATTACTTTACATTATTTTCACTTTCAGTATATCTGTCAATCCTTTCAAGGTATTAAATTTAAAAGTTAACATGATTTCCTTTAAGTCTCTGAGGTAAGGAGACGTAAAAATTAAAAAGAAGAGCGATTACCACCAAGTTATATAGAAAACAAAACACACACACGACATGAAACATTGAAGCTTATTGAATCTAACACAAGGAAATTATGAATTTTCCAGAATAACCACATACATATAAGTATGTACATTTGGACTAAGCTCTGAGTCAGTTGATATGAAATTAAGCTTTTTCTGAAAGCACCAATAATGTGTTACCAGGCAGCTAAATCCAACTCATCTGGGACACGCATGCATCATCATTCATCTGGTACGCCCTTAACCAGCTGATAAGTGATTAAAGTGTTAATAATTGTTGGAGCCTAATTAATAAAACTGAAATTGAAATCTCCAACTGTAAATGGCTTTGCAGATTGAAAAGTTGATCCGTACTAAGTTCCCAAAGTTAAATCGAGCAGAGCTAATAATAATCAGCGTGCATGATATTATCGTCATTACATCACTCTTATTCAGGGTTAACGTCTTGATATGGAGAAACCTGACACTTTTAGTTGCCATAGAGTAAAGTAGAAGTTTTGGTTTGATGTCCATTCGGGCAGCTAACAATCTAGCAGCAAGCAGAAGCAAAATAATTCTGTATAGCTTTGAGGGCGATCCGAGAAATAACAATTGCCTCAAATTGCCGACAGTTTATTTCTATTAAAGCTAATTGGAGAAAATGGCAGAGCCTGGCAGCATCGCAACTGGTTGATTTGAGAAGACAGCTCGGATTACAATTTTTAGTCTGTGTGTTTTGATTTGGTTTTACTTAGGCTGGAAAAAATTTAAAAACGTTTACGTATTATGTCTGTTAGGACTGATTATACTCGTATGTATACCTACTAATCCATTGGTATACAATTATAAATGATAGTATCCTGATATTGTTTATTAATAGTTCGTTTTAACAGAGAAATAATTTACTAAGTTTCATTATTTCATTATCTTCACTGGCTATAACCTACATGCCTCTATAAAAAGTAGGGAGCCCTGGCCTAGTACATTATTTATCCTCAATAGAATATAACCATATAACCGTAGGACTTTCGGCTCGAAAATAACACATGCTCTAATGCTGTACTTTGTTAGGATCACCACTATCGAGATATTAGGTGTATACTTTTTTTTTGTTATCTTATAAGGTCCTAGCGATGACGTGTATAACATAGACTATTTCATGTGGGACCAATTTTATTTGTAGACTGTGACATTTATCTTAATTTCAAGTTTCATTTTCGCTTTAATATTCATATTATAAGTTCAACAAATTCCAAATACACTCGAAATTATTACTTTTAGTGGAAGCTATCTCCTACAACATAAAATAAACTCAATTTTTAAGAAAATAAAATTAAGCAGTTTTTTTGTTGGGGAACCCTAAAAGTAGGTATGGGGGACAGAGAACGGATTACAAATATTGTATTGCCACCTATTTCCATTCTACATATTCATATGGAAAATTCACTTAACTATGGAGGATTTCGTATAAAACTTATTAAGTTGAAGTTCGGACTTTTACCAAAAATTTAATATTAAAGTAAGCAATTTCAATAGTGTCAATAGCTGTCTACGTAATACATTTCATTATGGGACCCACTAAAATACAGACAACTGTGTGATACAGCTACGTAAGGCAGCAATTGAGAAAATTAAGTCAAACATGAGCGGTTTGGACAGTTTCGAAATAGTAAGTAAGGACATCCAAATCATAAGCTCTGTTCTTTGTGTACCTTGTTCTAGAACTCCCATATGCTGGAGAGAACAAATTGTTCTATCGATTGAAGCGAAATATTTGTACTGCTCGCTTCATTTATACATCTTCTATGAAAATGTACGTGGCGCTCTTTTGTATATTTTTTGTTCTGCCCTGTTATGTATATATTTAGACATTAATAGAATAAGAATAAAAAACTAACCCAAACATTACATTAATAGAATCTTGATACCACAAAAATTTCATATTCAGAACAAAACCGACCACCTATCCCCTCCCATTACTCACTCCCAGGTAAACAAAATTAGGAAATGCTGGTAAGATTGCATCTATAAAAATTAGTTCACTTATAATTGCACGCCAAGAAAAACGTCGCAAATACAAATTGCTATTAAAAAAAAAATTCTTTAACAAAGGCACTTTTAAGAGAGAGTATAAAAGCGCGTCCGATACGTTCGATATTGTACAATTTAATGAAAAACGTAAAGCAAAAAGTTCATCAATTTTATAGCATATAGTAATTGTATTATATCGGCTATGTGTATAATGCAGATGATTAATAAGTAATAAATAAAAATTATTTGATAGCAAAAAAAAAACTCGTTAATTCATAGCATAGCTTTTTTCTGAATCAGTCCTTATCAAATAATAAATTCGAAAGGAAAAAGGATTTAGAATTGTTAAAAGTAAAAGTTCATAAAAGTTTTCTATTCTGCTTCTTTAACCGAACAAGTGTGGGTTCGATTCTCGTCCGGGAAAAATAAATAAAGAATTCAACTTTAAATGAACAGATATTTTAAGAGTAAAGGTATACATACGAACTACGTATAGCTAACTATGGCTATAATTATGCAGGGTGAAGCACTTTTAATAACCGGAGCGGTTTTCTTTTACAAAACAAAATGTCCAAACAAATTTCGGATAGAATGTTTAGGATTTAACAATCCCTGGCAAGGATCGATGACACCTTAAGGCTGTGGTCACACCATACGCGACGCGGTAAAATAGAGTGTTCACGTCGGGCGCGGCGGATTTTTTCGAAATGTATTCTAGTTCCGATGAAGAAATTCTGCCATTAATAGCTCTGGTTGAAGAAAAACAGAGAAAAGTGATGATGATCGATTCTGCGAATACTTAAGAACGTCGAAAGACGCATTTGACGAATTGCGCAAACATATTGCGAATGAATAAAAATCTTGAAGCCATGGCAAAATTATATTTTCAGTAATCCACCAGGAGTGATTGGGATGGGAAGGAAATGGTTGTAACATTCGATATCTCTACTTTTGGGTTTGAATCAAAGACGATTACGGGCACAGAGGCTGAAGTGTACTCCAGAGACTGCTTCCAGGCAAAGGTCGTAGCGATTCAGCAGGCGACAATATTGATATCTATGTCTAGAGAGTCCGCACGACACATCTGCAAATACATTGAAGAAGCCTTTAAGGCTCTGGATCCTGTGCTGTCTTAAATCAAATATCTTATGTGAGGATCCCGATCGGAGCTTTAAAAGAGGAGATCATCAGAGGCGCCTATGATAAGGCAAGCCGCCGGTGGATCAACAAGGAAACCGTATCGCGAGGCAATTTTGGCTGGCATATGACAGAAAGAGGACAAAAGAACTGCTTAATGACAGCAGAACAAATACCAGGAATCTAGTAAGTGTCATTACGGGTCACTGGGACATTAGATTAGATTTGGGAAGGGGTATGTGAGCGTTTGCTTCGCAATCATTGTGAGCAGAAAGGTGTATTATGAGTCCCTGTTAAATTTACTTCCTTACTATGTTCAGACTGTTAATAAAGTCTAGAGCCATTCTGCGATTGAGTTGCCGCACGTAGTTTGGTGTAGAAAAAGCATGTTCGAGATGAAGTAATCTCCGTCTGGCCAATGTTTCACAGTTACAGAGTAGATGCTCCGAGCATCCTGACAAAAGCGGCAGGAGGCAGGAGAGGTGTCGATAAACTTTTTTACCTGACGAAGTCCTTGTAGCCTTTTCCAATACAGGGATTTTTGTTTATTCTCTCAGTTATTTAGGGCAGGTGCCACATAATGACTTTGGTCCGACAAAGGGAGCTTCCGCTCCTCTAATGGCTAGGCCATCAGCAATTTCATTACCTTTATGGCCTTATATCCTGGTATCCACATGAGGATAACTTTATTTCTGCTTGATAAATTTTTGAGGGTATGTAGACATTCCCAGACTATCCCTGATTTGATAGTGTAGGACTTTAAAGCCTAGAGAGCGGCTTAACTGTCCGAGAGAATATTAATGGTTGAGCAATTTATGGCTCCTTTAATGCAGGTATTGGCGCATTTTTCTACGGCCAATACCTCGGCTTGGAATACAGTAGGGGTAGAGCCTGAGTTTTTTCATATATGGCATTTGGGATCGACTCCTCTGTTCGTTTTTGAACGGTCTGTATACCATACCATCAATCCTTGTTGGAAGACCGATTAATTGGAACGCTATTATTGTTGGTCTCCCAAAACCAAGTGGAATGGTCTTACAAAATCTACCTTGAGTGTGATTATATCAGATATTGTCGCCATTTTCTCCAAGCATATCAGTTTTGAGATACTTAAATGACCAAGCAGATTCCTTGACTTTAACTGTTTCTCTTTTTGCACTGGAGATCGCTTCCTTTTTCACCTGCAAATGTAGGAATGGAAGGTTTAATAACGCTACCATGGCTGCTGTGGAACAGGTTCTCATAGCACAAATTATTTCTAGACAGGCAGCTTGTTGGGTTCTTTAAAGCAGACCCTCAGTCTTAATTTGATTAGTTCTTAGCCACCATGTGAGGGTTGCATAGGTGACCATGGGTCTAACAACCATGGTGTGCATCTAATACATCATTTTTGGCTTCAGAGCCCATGTTCTGACAATGAAGCGACGACACGTGTATAGATATTCACAGCTCTTTCCGTCACTCTGGACAAATGCGAATTCCATGAAAGTTTCTTATTTGGAGTGATCCCCAGATATTTGGCTTCATATGAAAATATCAATTCTGTGTGTGTTATCAAGAAGACGAGCCGCGTAGCCCTGTACATTAAAACTTCTCTACGGCATCAACAATCACGATCGACCACATGAGTGGAGAGAGAACTTCTCCTTGTGGGCAGCCTGTAACAGCGGTGATCGTGCCTGAACAGTTCCCTTGAAGAGGTCTTATTTAAGGCTACTTCTATGTCCGGTCTCTGAGACGTTGGGGAAAGACTAGGAATCGCGGCGACCGATTTCTGCAAGAGTTCAAGGATTAGGACGATATCGAATCCATCCAACACGTACTTTAGGAGTGTACCGCTCTGATGAATAAAACAGGTAGTGTGTTAGATAGCTATTTCTCTTCAAGTCTGCGGGAGCTAGCAAAGAGCTTAGATACATCCTGAGATTCCTAAGGGAAGGAGGATGGATCTAGGGCGGTTTTAAAGATTATCCTATCAGGTCAAGGGGCACAATGGTCCCACTGGAGGTCTAAGTGAAGTATAGCTAGGCATTTCTAGCGGCACCCCTCTTACATATCCTAACCTCTGGATTATAAATTTATTCTTGTAGGGGCAATCGCACCAAGCCGCCCCGCTTTTGTTGTGACACTTAATGAAAGTTCAGCATTTAATAAATGATTTGAAAAATATATCGTTTTGAGCATTTGCGGGCTCAAAATTGCTTGCATATAGAAAAAAAAAACATATCCACAATTAAAACTGGATCTTAACGCACCTCCCCCTCAAACCATACAACTTCTGTCTAAAACATTTATCGCTATCAGGCTTTGATTCTAAAAATATCGCGTGGTCACTGTAAATACCCCACCCTGTACATTTATAATCGCAGCCACCTTAGCTCTGATGTAGATGAGATGCACCAAAAACAACAGGAAGTACTATATACATATAAATACCCATACCTTCGTATTCGAGCTAAAAAATAATAATAATTATTAAATACATCTTATCTGTTCCGTGAACAACTATGCCTGTTTTATATGCTACTTTGTTCGACGTTTGAAAAAGTATTATATAATTTTAATTTTCTATACGAAATTTTCCATTCGGGATTGATCCGGATGAAGTCATTACAAATTTACATGCATAAATTCTCTAAGAGTTAAGTTTAATATGAGAAATATGAAAAAAATCACCATTCTATTGGTGATTGTTAATGATTAAAAAAAAAGTGATGAAGGGTATCAAATAAAATGAACAGGAATTGGAGAGAAGTTTACAGTGAACTTAAGTTGTTTCAGCTAGGTTAGACGAAAAGGGTTTATTTTGGATACTGGGAGAGAAATAATACTGAAATATATAATATATATAAATTATACCTTCCACAATCTGTCACAAATTCTATATCAAAGTTTTCTTAAAAGAATTTACCAATTCTTATCGAAATGACAGATGAAAGTGTAGAATACCTCACGCATGAATGAGTTTTTTTCATAAAAATATAACCATCCAAGCACAAAAAGTTGTATATATACGATGACTTCTATCTGTGTGTAGAATTTTTAATAGGAAACTTTTTATGGCCATCTTTCGCCTGTCCCCTTTGAAATTTTGTTTTTTATTAAAAAAGTAAAAACAACGAGAGCAACAAGATAGAGAGACAAAAGCAACAACAAAAGTTTACTCACCCGAAATTAAAAAGAGCAGCACATGTGTTTCTCTAAAACAGCGTCTTCATATTAAGAGGAGAGGAATTTCACTTTGAGTTTTCTTGCTTGCCAACACCACCTTCTTTTTTCTTTCGCCCCTATACCTTAATCAAAATTATGTTTTTTTTTTCTGTTTTTTTTAAGGAGATATTTATTAATGTCAAATTGACTTTGGATTTTTTTTCTTGTCTTGCCTTCCTTACCAAGGGGTGCAAGCTCAAAGGATTTTCTGGATAATTTCTTAACTCTCCTTTCCAATATTCCGGTTATTCACTGCTCATAATCATTTTTTAAGGGTTGCTCGACAATCAATTAGAATTGGGTATAACCTGAAATCAGTTTGAACACTATCTGTAGATAATAACTTTCAATAAAAGGTTAGTGAAGGAAAATCGGAAGAAATATTTAGTACTTACTAAATAACAAAGAAAAAAAAACGACTGAATATTAAAGAACACACAGCAACATCAATATATTTTGAATATTTTTCATTAACAGAAAGAACATTTTAGGAACATTGCAAATTTCAAGAGAATATTTATGAAAATATTTTCATTAAAAACAAAACATTTGGGTAGAAAATACTGAAGAAAGTAATTAGAATTCACACAAAACTTTAAAATATGAAATTTTTTATGAATTACAGCAAAAAGTGTGTAAGTTTTGTTTATGTTTAGTTTGTATATATAGAAACATTGAAAACAGTTATGTATGTACGAGTATATCTAATAGGGAGTAGAATGTAATAGTACGAAAAAAACAGCTTGAAGGACATTTGTATTTTCAAAATTTATGTTCCCTTACTTTTTTATGGTGGTAAAAAATTGAAATCCTCTTGCATTTGGCTGAGCAGTTGCACGCGTGTAATAAATCCTGAAAAAATTCAGAAAATGTAGCAAATAGTGAGATAAATATTATAAAGTATGTTTTGTGTACATCGAAAGTGTTAAGGTAAAGTAAGAACAGTAGTAGAATTTAACTGAATACATAGCTTTAGGTAGTGTAGTATGCAATCAAAAGTTTACTATAATCAAAGCTTAATAGCCCTTTTGATTACTCAATTCAAGTGCGATCAAAATTGTAGTTATATGAAAAGTTACATTTATTCTGGATAGATTTTCAACTAAAAAATTATTAAAAAGAAAACTTTGGATGTAAATGCTATGCTAAGCAAGAACCGAGAAAGGTGTCTAAATGGGTGAACTTTTAAGTATCGACCAAAGGTCCCATTAATCGGGCAACTGAGATCCCAGTTATGGAGTCAAGCCTCTAATCCTGTAAAGATTCTAAAACTCTACATATTTATTCATTATATTTAACTCTTTTCCTAAATTGAAGGTGTCTATAGCGGTCCCTCCAATATCAAACATGCCAATGACTACCCCATCAAATAACTTCTCAGATTACTGACTAAATTTCAAATCCAAAGTTTTCACTTTTGAAGAATAGAAGAAGTTTTATAGAATTATCGTTGAATTTATTTTTTGGTTTATGTTTTACAAATGTTTGGCCTAGGCAAACAAAAAATTGTATTGCATCAACCGTTTGGTAGCTACAGGGTGACTAAGAAAAAAATATAGATTTTCACATGGCACCCTGTATTTTAAAAACTACAGAGCGTATGGTCACAGATAACAACTGCTCAACCAGCCTCATACTCTTCCCCCATCAAGAATTTTGGCTGTCTAAACTAAAAATTTCGGATTTTTTTACTTTTATTTTAATTTAACTTCTATTATTTTTGCAAAAAGGTCGTTAACATAACTTTTTTTTATGAAAACTGTAAGCTCTCCTCTTTAATTTGACTTATTACACCCTATGTGTTAACTGTAGCAGTTAAACAGTTAATAACTCATAACCTATTCACGTCACACCGAAATTAGACGATATTTTTAAAATGAATAGTTTTGAAAATAGGTTTGAGAATAGATTAAGAGCTAATAACTCTTAAAGGGCTACATTTAGCACATAAAGTGTAATATGTCAAATTAAAGAGGAAGGTCTACAGGTCTAAAGGTCTACAGTTTTTACAAAAAAAAAGTTATGTTCGTGAGATTTTTGCAAAAATAATAGAGGTCAAATTAAAAAAAAGGTAAGAAAATCCTAAATTTTTATTTTAGACCCTTATAACTCCTGAGACGAGCGGGGTACGGAGCTGCTTGAGCAGTCCTTCGAAAGACCATGAAGCTCTACATACAATGAGCTTTTAACTGTGACCGTACGTCCTGTAGTTTTTAAGATACAGGGTGTTATATGAAAAACTTCTTAATCACCCTGTAACACCCAAACGGTTGATGTGAACCCCCCCCCCCCCCCCCCCCCTACAATACAATTTCTTGTTTGTCTAGGTGTCTAGTATCCGCACATTTCATTTGATCAAGTTTCGAAAATACACATTGTATATGTATGTATATATGGACGATTTTTTTTTTATA
This sequence comes from Dioctria rufipes, assembly GCA_963924295.1. Classification (NCBI taxonomy): domain Eukaryota; kingdom Metazoa; phylum Arthropoda; class Insecta; order Diptera; family Asilidae; genus Dioctria; species Dioctria rufipes. The sequence goes on along the minus strand of OZ002741.1, from coordinate 167,263,173 downwards.
TTCTTTGTGGCACCCTTTTAATATATTGTATACCCCCCAACAAATTACTACATTTTTATTTTTATTTTTTTAATATATTAGTGGTACCTTATAGAAATGTGGGACTTTAAATAAAAAAAAACAACGCTACATAACGAAATCAGCATATTTATTTATTTTACAAGAAGTTGACAGAGCCAAGTAAAAAAGAGAGAATCGGTCTAAGACCAATTCTTATGATACCCTGGATGATGTCGATTGTTGAAGTGGTTTTTTGCATACATACAGGGTGTCCCGTAAGACGACGTCAAGCCGGAATCGGGTGATAGACCAAATCTGCATTCTAAGCCAACTACTCCAGCTTGGAAGAAAATGTCACATTTTGCAGAACCAAGAATAGAAATTTTATACTTCACCCAACTTTAACTGACTGTACTGAAAAAAAAATGTATTACGCCAATTTGGCAAGTAACTTTAACAGTTGACGCATTTAATAAGGATTCTAAAATGGTATAACACTTGCTACATTATTTCCGATTACGGAAAAAAACATTTTTGTTTTTTTTTTCAAGAAAACCAGTTTTGCAAATTTCTTTTTACCTACTAAAAATGATTGTAGTGTACCCAAAGCTTGCCTTAAGACCGTAACTTTAAGATTCTAGTTTGAGTGCGACGCACGGAGAGTCATTACATGAAGTGTGAGTGAGACAGATAGTGACGCTTTCAAGTTAGAGATGCTACCTTTTTGTTAAATTTAGGACAAATCTCCTTTCAGTTAAAAATTAAACACCAATTATTTGGATGCAAGACTTATTATTTACAAAAGATGCCTTCCTTCAGCTGCAATACAAGTTCGACTTCTTCTTAAAAAAGATCGGGTTATCAGACGGGCAAATCTTCCGTTGTTGACAAATTCAACTGCTTCTGGTGCTCATGTTTTTGTAAAATTCGGTCAACTATACTTTTAGGCACTCCTGTGCTTTCCTGGATTGCACGTACCGAGGTACTTGGGTCTTCTTCAACTGCTTGAAGTACTATATCCTCGTAAGGTAAGGAACTTCTTCATTCATCATGTACTACTTGGTTTGGAAGTCGGCCCACTGTGGAGAGTAGACGGTGCACATTTGTAAAAACTCGATGATGTGACTCGCTAGCGTCACTATCTGGCTGACTCACACTACATGCAATGGCTCTCCGTCTAAATCAAACTAGAATCTTAAAGTTACAGTCTTAAGACAATCTTTGGGTACACTACAATCATTTTTAGTAGATGAAAAGAAATTTTTCGAAACTGGCTTTCTTGAAGAAAAAAAAACTTTTTTTTTTCCGTAATCGAAAATAACGTAGCAAGCGTTATACCATCTTGGTCAACTTTTAAAGTTACTTCCAAGTTTACTTTAAAGTTACTTCCAAACTGGAGCAGTTGGCTTAGAATTTAACGAAACAGGTCACATAAGCACTATTTGGGATTACGTAAGAAAAATAAAATTTAAAAAAAGTAAAAATTTGTAGCAACGGGAGCTAAAAAACCATCACGGGTGTGCATTTTCTCGAAAACAAAAGAAATGTCTATGATTTAAAAAATTCATGACTTAGATTTTTTTTATATTTTTCTGGTAACTACATATTATGATTTGGTCTATCACCCGGTTCCGGCTTGTCGTCGACTTACGGGAAAGCCTGTTTATTTCTAGAACGGTTAGTAGGACAATAAAAATGATTATAATAGATTTCTTACGATTAAGAGCTTTTCAGTACAATGAAAATGTCTGGGACTGATTGTTTTCATAGCATACGTAAAAAACTCAAAATTTTATATGGCAACACTAAAATGCTGTTGCCCGATTTAGCCCATTTTTGAATTTATATTTAATATTTCTATGAGAACGCCGTACACAGTGAAAAACGATTTTTGTATGGCAATCCTACGAAGGAGTTACTCGAATTCTAACTAAACGCGCTCTGGAGTTATCGAGAGATCGGACAGACGGACATGCAAAAATTAAAATAACTTTTAATATTATGCGCGGATGTCCAATCCCTTTTATGATACCATCATTATTTTTATGCATTACAAACAGAATGACAAACTTGTATACCCTATAGATTTCATCTAGGGTATAAAAAGGATACTTCTAAATGTGTGTATCGACTAAATCAATTAAAACTATGTGAAACGAGGTGTGCAAAGTCGTAAGCTTTTGTGATAACGATATGGTAAATATAGTGTTATTTTTCCACTCAATGAATTTTGAATAAGCCGAGTATAGGCGGTTTACTGCTTCTAGGTCCACAAGAAATTATTTTCTTTATCGTTAAAATTACATTTTTCTCGTGGAAAAGAAACAAAAACATGTTTTCATCCTCCTAATGTGTGCATCAAACGGGAGACCCTAGAGTAGGCTAAGCACTATTCAGCAAAAATTAGACGCTGAACTGTGCCTCAAAGAACTAAAGGAGGTTGATTGATGAATGGCAGTTATTAAAAAACAATATCTGGCTGCCTTTCTTAAAGAATTCATAAGTTATAATTTTTTTCCTGTTTAGTCATTATTAACAATAGAAGCTGTAAAAATTGTTACATCTGACGTAGGATATGGGATATTATTTCAATTGAATGAACTTCAATGAAAGGCATATCACACTAGTAGGTACAGACGTAAACTTTTTTCAGCAATTCATTGCAAAGTTAAATCCGTTTACTTAGAATACTTGCATTTGATTTTGATGATTCAATTAGATTTTTTAATAATTAGAAGAGTAATATCTTGGTCCAAGAAAATTCTATCCTTGTCCCTGATTATAGCTACTCTCATTATCCATCACAAATTGCACTTTTGACATAAATTACCTAACAAAAGTACCTCAACTATCTGTCTTCGTTGTACAATTATAATAACATTAATATGAACGCTACTAATTTGTTCAAATCCCAACTGAATAGAATTTATTGTTGGTTCTATTGACGGGTCATCAAACTAAAGGCTTTAGCGTAGACCTCTTTAATATTTTAATAAGGTCGATGACTCATGATACCCAATCATACAGGAGACCACAGCCCAACCTTTCTTAGATTTAATGAAATCAAATAAAATGCCAAATAGTTTCAAGTTTACCATAAATACAGATAACTTGAAAATGTGAAAATTGTTAGATAGTTCTGGTTTCTCGGTTGAATAATTATCGATTCCGATGGTTTAGAAGCAGACACAATTCCTGTAATAAGAGCTTTATCCTAATTAAGCTGGATACAGATCTTCAACTTTTCAATTCCCATATCAAAACAACATTTTTACCATTTTTGAACCTGTGTTTTTAAATAGGTTGCCGAAATTATAGTTCCAAACAAACAAGAACGGGCTTAATGCACAAAATAAGAAGAAACAAATGAAATCGAAGTTCAGAAGTTACAATGAAATAACACGTAATAATACTGCAAAAAATGTGCAAGTATCATATTGGATCTTATGCAAAACTCAGTCCGAAAGAGAGCTAAAGCGATCCCGTGAAATAATGTCATAGGAAATAAAGTTGACATTTTTCCCAATTATAAAGGGAAAAAATAGTCCATATTTTGTATGTGGCTTCATTTCGCTTTACAGTTGAGAACTAAAGTCATACCAAAAGTTAAAAAAATATCATACGGCTTCATTTCACATATCGAAAGCGAAATAAGATTTCCATAATAAATTTCTGCGGAATAATTACTTATAAAATAAAAAAGAATTTCAAATGGGTCGAGCATTTTCCGCCTATACACTTCTATAACAGGTCTAGTTTAAATAACATCCTTTCATAGAAAAGTTTTTTTTTTTTTTTTTCTAGAAATTATAACAAATCCCAATATGAAATCAGTAGTAGGCTTAAGGAATAAATTCCAAAATCGATAGCACAATTTCCGAAATATGCGTAGAAAATTGATTTAAAATGGAAGCTAAAGGATATATTCACAGTGAAAATCTTTACACAAGAGGTCGGATACAAGGATATTGAGTGAAAAGCGTATACTGCTATGAAAACCATTCAAAAGGTATATCTGAATCTTGAAAAAGGATGTTCCAAGGGGCATATTCCATTTATCAGATTATTTTGTGCAAGAGACATACGACAAAAGGGATATTTGCCACGACGAGGCTGAAAAGCTATTTACTTACGTACTTACTGCCAAGAAATCTTTAACAGTTAAGAGTAAAAAAAAAAAAAAAAAATAGACAGGTGCTCATTGATCTATGTCGCTGAGAAAGATGTTTCAGTCTTCTTTGATTAAAAGAAAAAAATTGTTTGAATGAAGTTTTGGCATATGATGATCTTTGCAAACTTTTAAATTAATTACAGTTGTTTTTGTACATAAAGAATTCGGAATATTTTATCAGAAGATTTCTTGGTTCCGTATTTTCTCTGCTATGAATTTAAATAAAGAGAAAAAAAAAGTATTTTTTAATACTCCAAATCCTACAAACAAACTTAATATGAATTCTTAGATAATTTTAATTAATTTGCAAATTTTCATAAGGATTCTACCACTCAACTTTTATTAAGCTCAGTTTTCTATGATTGATTGACCGAAAATTCTTATCAAGTTGGTTTCCTTTCGAAACTTTTTTCGCATATATTTAGAGGAATCTAATTTTAATTTTTAGAATAAATACATAAGTACGTAATCAATATCCACCTACACAGTCAAAACGAAATTTTTTTTAAATGGAACTAGGGCAAAGAAAATATGTACATATGACGAAATTGCGTTAGAAGAGATCAAGATCTAAAGGTATTTGTCATTGAGGTGCATATCTATGAACGATAACTATATGATTTTGTTTACCAGCATATAAAGTGCTTAACGGTTACACCAAGTGAAATAAGTAAAAAAAAAAAGAAATTGTTACCCATACCGGTCTAATCGATACCTGTTCAGAGCTACAAACTTTCATATAATATGGACTGCTTCTTCTATTTACAGTTCTGTCTCAGTTGGAATTAGGTGCTTAGACCATACGATTCTGTGTTGTATAAGGTCTTTCCACCATTGTGGTACATAGGGCAGGAGACATCTCAACCATTTCAGAGTTACAGGATGAAAACAAGCCACGCATTGGAACGACAACAGTGCCAAAAGGATAAATCAATCCGAAAATTATCAACAAAGATACGTTAAATCGATGAATTGGGGAAGACACCACTTCTTATGGTGAAAAGCCAATGAACGCGGCAGGCGTTGCGTCGCTTTGAGAGTTCAATAGAATATACACGTTTAAGTTCGTGCTGGCCAAATCGCTGCCGCGCTTGCTGGATTCGACGCGAAACTACAACAATTTTCTACTTTTAACGCGCCGAAGACGCTTCGATAGTTCTTTTGATTGATTTTAAACAGTTTATATGCTTCGTAAGCTGCAAATACAAGAACTGCCACATCTCATAGCTCTGATATATATCCATTATTTCAGTTTTAATTAATAGCTCAAGCTTTTCTATCACTTTTTCTTTTTATAAATAAATCTTAAGAGTACCTACGCGACGCGTTTATTTGGTCTTGCTCAAATCCTAGACGCGTCTGTCGCGAAAGAAGCTGAAAACGCGCCGTCTTGGGCCTTCGCCTTTACTGCATATAATGTCACAGATAGACTTAAATTCTGCAGAAGGTTGCAAAGCAAAGAATTCTGTGATGATAGTGCTCTTGGGAGGTCTAAGACAGCTAACGTACTTTTTACGTAGAATGCCCAGTTGTTTTTCGCCCAACCCTGAATAAGCAAGACATGAGGGTAAGAACAAGTAATCCAAGCACTATTGTACCCATACAAATACAACCGTCGTTGGATCCTGTTACCGGAACAGCATTTTACCTGCTTACGCAGAACGCCAGGATGACGAAGGACAGTTTCCATATAAAAATTTGGTAATTGTTATGCAGGATGGAGCGCCATCGCAGACAGCAAAGGCAACATTGATACTGGCAAAGTCAATGTTATCAACTGCTTGGGAAGATCGGCCCGGAAACTCTCCTGACCTTAATCCAATAGAAGACCTTTGGGCTAGACTTCAAGAGATTGTATTAAGACATCCGATGTCGAAGAATAGATTACAGTTAATTGCAAGAGTAAAGCAAAATTATGTCATAGTTTTTGACGATGTATTTTATAATGTGGAGATAATAACGGTACACATATGAATTATTAGCAATAAGAATAAGAATCTGTATTATGCTAGCAATGCAAATAAATTTAAATTGCTGAATTTTGTTTGTGGGTTTGCTTTTTATAACAAAAAGCTTGTGGGGAGAAACTTTTGGGCCACTTTGTAATTTGCAAGTTAAAATTTGCAGAATTTCCATAATGTCGGTATATACATGTTATTAACTCTCTACATTGTGCACTGAGTACATGAAGAACGAAATGAATATTAAAGTACAATTTCTCAAGTAAAAAATAAAACCAAAAACATATGCATCATTTCTAAAAAATTATTATGGTCAGGTGTCTTATACTACCATATTCCATAGTGCGCCCTTATGATAACTCGAGAACGTAGAGAACCGAAATTTTGCACACGGAATTTTTTTAAAATATATTTCTAGATTTAATTCGAAAATGGGACAAATCAGGTAACTCCTACGTAGGGTTACCACACACAAATTTCGTTCACTATATATTTGGACACTGCATGAAAAGGCGTATCGTAAGAATTGGTCTTAGACCGTAATTCTAGCTTTTTCCTTTTTTAGATAAAAGTAATAGGATAAATTAATGCTAAAATTTTGAGACTTTGTAGAGTCATAGCTTCTATCTTATTATTTTACCTACTTATCTGACAAAATTTAAATAATGTTAAGAATAATTCTTAAAATATGAAGGTAAAATCGTTTAGGCGTGTTGCTTTAGACGAACTTATGTATAATAATATTTTTCCTAAATCATCTTATGGAAACATATGGTACTACCACCTCCGGCATCTCATTGCAAAACATCCTCTATAGTGCATTTCATCAAAACACTATTAATGCTGGCCCACAAATTTGAACGTCTTTCACCCAATTATGTAACGCGAGGTCGCTAATACAAAATCTGCAAATGGTTCTTTTTCTAACAATAAGGTTATTTTTATATGTTCAAAAATTCGTGAGCTTGAAGAACTAAAAGTTAAAAAATATTCAAATAAATTCCGAAAAATTTAATTTAAATGCAAGTAAATACATAGTTTAGACGTTCGATATATGTTATGTATAATTGCTTTTGTTTTACTGAATATGTATGTTACAAAGTATGTAAATTCATCACAATTGGGGTTTTAAGACAAAATATATAAAAAAAAACTATACTCTGGGTTTTTACTAATGTATTTTAATGATGGAGGGTTGCTCATACGCATTATACATATCTACTAATAACAATCATAATCTTTCACATAGGGGTTAGGAAAGACTCAGTGAATAGAAATCAAGAGTGCATTACATAGTTGAGACATATATACGTTCAAGTGTCAGGCATTGAGTAATACATTGTATAGAAGTTGAATAACCCGACTTAAGCCTAAGCTTCAACTATGCATTCCAATAAGCCTCAAGGGCTCATGGCTATAACATAACTCGGATTTCATGATTTTGTTTATAGGCTCTGGATACACCTAGTTCTCAGATAGAAACAATAGGTACCTACATAATCGGCGTAATAGCTGGGAGAAACAAAGACTTGACCGCAGTATCGCCATGTTAGCATTTTTAATGCTAGTTTTGGTGTTATGAATTTTAATTCATACTAACACTTTTTAGCATTTCTTTTCTTGAAAGTATTTGCATTACCTACTCATAAATGTGAGCTTTTCTCATGAATTTATTTTTCATTAAACATCAGTTTCTTCAAGAATCGCAATTAACGACCTCCATCTCAAGTCAAGGCGACAACTTGGTCATTGATCTCGATAACTAACTACACTCGTCCGATAATTGCCAAAATATCAAAAGCAAACGATTTCTTCCAATGTAAGATTTCGAGTTTGTATTTTTGCCCTCAACACACAACGCATGTACTCTACTGAATCTCATCTAAAAATAATTTCAAGAATACTTCTTTTACAAAAAACCGAGAAGAGGCTGCCACTAAATGCACTGATATGTCCTTTTTAAGCTAGAGGACTCCCCTATACTTTAATCTAACCACAGAGGGATGCCAAAAATTGCCAAATTATACCACTAGATGTCGGCATTTTAAAATGTTAGACAATCATAAAAATAATCGAATGGTGGCGCACAGCAAAATTTAGTGTGAAAAAGGTTCAACATACTTTATCGACTATAACTTATAGTAAGTCCTAGAATATTACCACGAATGGATATATTTAAATATAAAAGAAATCACAAAGGTAATTTTAACTAGTTATGTATGTATTTAATTATGAGCACGTGGTGAGTTGTCCAATAAAAGATTTAAAACAAAAACTTCCACAAAAAACCAGATTAATTTGAACAATTCACTCTCGTTCTACCTTCAACTTCAAATATTTTTTTAGTGACCTTGAATAATAATTTTACAACAGGTTTATTCCAATTCAAATATTCCATTTGACTAGTTTAACATTTTTTTGTTTCTTTCATAATTACATGAGTATTCGAGGATTCTTTTTATGTATATTTATATATAGAGATATTATTTTTGAAAGAATTTTTTAACTGAATTTACTGGTTTGAAATTGAATGATAATTAGTACTTATAAAAACAGCTATTTAGTCTTTTTAATACCACAAAAAAAAATTATAATTGAATTCTAAATTGAATTTAAGATGGGATGTGATGTGCGCCATTATGCATAAAAATTGAAATAGAATGGAAATTCTACCACATTTTATTAAAAATTTAAATTTTTTACGTATATTTTAATGCCCGAAAAATTGTTTGTAAGGTAAAAAACTATAAAATTGTGTAGTTTCATTTTTACCGGCAGAGAAAACAGCTTCCGAAAAATGGTGAAAAATCAAACTTCTAGAAATTGAAGATATTTTCTCCAAGCGCATGCATTATTCTGGAAAATTCTTCTCTGGTATTCAATCCTTCACTCATAAATTTTTTCTAAGCTTATTAAAAATTCGTTTTTTTTTTAAATTTCATGTACATACATACATACATATATAGTTCGATGAATTTGGAATTCCGTAAGAGCTTGATACAGATATGATTGTTTCCCGTCAAAGACAATCTCAAAGATTATAATGTAACAAATTCGAGGCGCAATAGGTCGAACAATGAGAAAAAATTAAATAAAATTTAAGCCTGATCAGACTTTTACTGACCTTTTAAAATAAACATTAGCGCTAAGTGATTGCAGCGTTTGAATCCTTATTATCTATAGAATATAAGGCAGGTTAAAACTTAACGTTGCAAAATCGTAACAAGCTTATACATATAAGCAATTTATTTACTTTATGTCAGTGTCATGACAAAAAATTGTCACGCAGGGGGGCAATTGAACTGTTTCGGAGTTACAGAGTGATAAAGAAAATATGCTAGTTTTTTAGACAACTCCCCGTAGCTTCCTTTTATAACGTATATGAAAGTTAAAGAATGCCGACTACTCTTAGAAGATGTTTTGGATATTCATGTTCAGCAATTATAAAGGAAGTGTGCCTAATATTGCCCAATGTCTTAATATCTCACAGCGAGATTTATGACAAGGCATAATAGGGACAGCATCACTGTTCCAGGTGACCAATAAATATACATATACGGAGAAGTTTCTAGATTTTCTACTGCGCTTGAGTCTGTCAGTTCGCCGAAAAAGTGTTTTTCATAAATAAAAATATTTAGAGCGATTAAATTTAGCCAGTGATCATATCGACAAAAGTAAGTATTAATTCAAATGTTTTTGTATGAAACAAATGTGCATTCATTGCAGTTTCATATACAGTAGCCAACAGGTGTCTTTTTCGACAGTATCCTTATCTTAATATCGCCCACTTCGGTTTACCTAATATCGCGCATTTTGAAATTAGGCCAAATTGGTTCCGTTTTGCATAGTTTTGATATTAGACACACTTCCCTGAATAACTGACGAAAACTTTGCGACGAAAATAAAAAAAAAAAATATTTTAATAATTTCTAGTGATTTATTATGTATGTTATTGGAATCTTAATTTTGCATGTCATAAAAGCAAATAATAGCTCATATAATTAGCTGTATTTACTTCCTACATAAAGATATGGGAACAATATTTCCAATAATTGCTTGCCATTAAAACATAAATGCTTTTGTTGATTTGGAAAAAAAAAGGATATCTTTGTTTGAACCCTTGGTAACAGACTTGTAAAGCATCGTATGTATGTAGGTATGTACTATGCGAATATACAAATATCTGAGTTTCCCGAACAACAAGGCAGATTATGATGTCCTGACAAATTTAATTGTGTTGCTTGTAAAAGCTACTTAATACTTTTATATTCTTGGAATAAAATATTAAAAAGGTAAAAGCATTAAAATTTCTTTGAATAAAATTTTGCTTTGTGATCAGAGCACATTTAAATTGCCCAGCTTAGGTTTGATATGACGGAGAGTGAGAAAATATTGCAGCAGTTTTAAAGACAGCTAGACATATAACAGAGCCGTGGGAGTTAAGCTTAATAGCAAAAAAGGTCTAGCACTTAAATTATAAATTCTAAGAAACAATCTAAGTAATTTAATATAGAGGTCGATGCTATGAGTGTTATAATATCAACGATATGCGATGGAGAATCCAGTTTCTTTTGAAAGATTATTATTACAGATAGATGTTCGAAGAACAAGGTTTTAGGATTATAAAAGTAAATATTTCTATTCAACTCAACCTTAAAAATTTTAATGAGTCATGTTGGATTTTAACACGAAAGAGGGATGTTTACAAAAGTTGGTAAAATTTTTTCCATCAGGATTTTTGAGCTCATTTTTTGCGAAAAGTTAAAACTATTTCTTTACTATCAAAGCATTTCAATTCAACTTAAGAAGGTTTACAGAAATTAATTACAAACTCGACCCTTCTTTTCAATTTAGCTTCACTTTGAATCATGTAAAATAACCAACCCAGTAATTATGAACATTTTCAGTAGCATACCTGATCATTTTAATTTTTTTCACTATAGCAAGACATGCACCATACTTTCTAGAAGACATGAATTGCTTTTAATGAGTCATATAACAAACTATGATAATCTGTGATCAGTTCCCAGGTAGTTTTCACATTTAAAACTGATTTTAGCAATAAATATTTTCAACACCCGACTTGAAATTCCGCAGGTGTTTAGCAATAACTCATATCAAGAAATAGGAAAAGAAAATACGCATTTTTAGGAATTAAAGAACGAAGAACTAAAAAAGGACTCTAAAGGTCCTTCCTCATTAATGTAATTGGACGTTGTTTTTATATTATCTACAAAATATCGCGTATAAAATGAGCCGCTTTTCACTACTCTACGCTTATTATTACGAGAGACATAATTTTTTAACTACTACCCGTAACACGATTTTTTTTTTTCAAAATCATAAGTCTAAAAGTAACTGAGCAAAAGCGAAAATAATCCACCCATATTTTTTAATAAATGCAAAAAACTGAGGGATCAAAGAAAATATAGTTGATTTAAAAAAACATTCAATTTTTAGTGGACTGACCTTGTAGTAGGTACTTAATTTACTTTTAGTAATGGGTGTAAGATATACTTCCAGATACTTTGTTTCTTCGTTAATTTGAAGCCGCGAAATGTACGCTGACTTGTGTTACTAGAATTTCTATGATAATAGCTTGAATGTATCTATATTGTTCGCGAGGTTAAAATCATCAATGGTTATAAAATCTTCAAATCCACGGAAAAACGGATGAAGTTTTAGTTTTTATGCATATTTAGGCAATATTAGGTTGGTAATCAATTGTTGGCAGGTTATTAATTTTTCAAATGGGGCTTTTTAAATCCTGGCGTTGAATAACAATTTCAAATCTTCACTGTACCCAATTGAATAAATCTTAAGTTTCGATTGCTGCAGCATTCCGCCAAATTTTTCCATTAAGACTGTTATTCTTTTCTCTTCACGTTAAAGCGTAAGTGGCATCTATGCCCTAGGGTTTCATCAGAATAATGCTCCACTCCGATCAGTTTTAACGAAATGAAATTTGTAATCCTTCTCTCCTTGGCTCTCTAGTTCAATAAAAAATCATATGGGTATAATAGATAAGAGTCCTTTCGTATATTGGGAGTATTGGTACTCTTATTACCTTCTACGAATTTCTGTAAATTATAAAAGGGATTCGGTAAAATTAATTATTGCAGGACCTTTTACATTATTGAAGTGTTTTAGTTTAAAACGCCCGCTAACTCTATATTACCTACATATGTAATTTATTTTTGCTCATTGGTCTTGGAACGTTATGAATTATAACTGCTTACTGTTATCTAGATTTTTTTTTATGAAGTGTTAGGATATGGAAGACTTCAAACTCATAAATTGTAGGTATGTAATACTTACTATCAGTTTATAGTTATAAGTTATGCGTGAACGTCATACGTGTACTTAGTATATTTTGCTTGTCCTGGATGATAAAAGGCCTGCTCGGACTTGTGTGGGGATTAACTATTTAACCAGGTTTCAAAGCGTCTTATTTAGAATTTTTGTATACAGGGTGTTTCCTCCATGGTGATCAGTAGAGCAGGAGGTGATAGTGTTCACCTAGCCAAACAAAAAATTGCTTGGAAAGGGAGGGGGGGGGGGGGCACATCAACCGTTTCGGAGTTACAGGTTGATTCAGAAAAATAGCTAGCTTTTAACAGTGCATATCTTAAAAAGTACAGGGCGTATGGTCGCAGGTAAGAGCTCAATATGCAAAGCTCCATGTCTTTCCACCAACTGCTGAACCAGTAGGTACTCTTCTCATCTCAGGAGTTATTGTGGTCTAAACTAAAAATTTCGGATTCTCTTACCTTTTTTTTACTTTGACCTTTATGTTTTTCTTTGAAAAAAGGTCATTAACATAACTTTTGGTTTATAAAAACGTAAGATGTAATAACTGTTTAACTGCTACATATAACAAATATGACGTACTAGGTCAAATTAAAGAGGAGAGTCTACAGTGTACATTTTTTATATAAAAAAAGGTAATGTTAATGTACCGAGCTAGTTGAGCAGATGTTGGATTTGTGACGACTTATCAGGATTTTCGTAGGGTTATTTAGTATTTGAGCATCGGCACGTAAGTATCCCTGCCCTCCTCGGATTATGTATTATATGTTTTACGATATGAACTGCTTTTTTGCATACTATGGGCTACTTTTTTTGAACAGACTCCATTATCGATTAAATAGCAAACTATCGCTGAAAACAACTTTCGGTATTCTATGATAGGAAACAATTTTATTTAACGCTAAAACAAACTCAGGGATTAGGAATTGAATGATGATTAGCTTAAGCCATTTTGAAAATCCAACCTACGACGAGAAAATATTGTTACGTGCAACAGAGAGAGACAAAAGACATCTACTAGAAATGGAAAGTTCGCGTAAGATGGGTAATAAGATATGGAGAGTAAAACACTGAAGGTTTAGAGAATCGATATTTCTGGGAATGGGAATTGTCGGGAAGGTTCTGGAGGATTTGTAGAGAATAAATACAGCACTTGTCACTGCCAGGAGCGAGTCTTATCTCAGACAGTGATTTCTTGAGAGATAATTTGTTTTTGATAATCTATAATCTTAAGATGCAACCAGATTATACAAGTACCCTGGTTCTTGCAGTATCTACATACGTAATATCAAATCGAGTTCTAATGCCTGACTCTCCAGAACTGTTTTATGTGAGATGGGATTTCCAATAAAAAATCGCAATGTAGCAAAATTTCTGCACTTGCTGCAAAATTAGATCGCTTGATTTCTTGGTTTATATTTGTTGAATAAACAATATCAACTTTGTCTTAATACTTTATTGGAGGATGAGCACGTAACGGACATACTTAAGTCATATTATTTTCAAATTTAAGTCTTTGTAACTTCGGCAAAGATATGATATCCAAGATTCTGTTATAAAGGGATATGAACGGTTTGTGATCTGTATCAATTTGTATTTTTCTACTGCCGTATATATATTTGTAGGTAATTTTGAAATTATGTAAATACCCGCAAATAAAATCTTAAGAATTTCTTTTTTATCTGAGCAAATTTTAACTAGGAATCAGAAAACTCTTTTGATTCATAAGTTATATGATGTCCACCAGTAAGCAAGCATCTGCATCTTAACTGAATTCACCGGCTTGACTTATAATCTTTAGAGGGATCATCTACTTACTAAGGCATTGGGTGGTCTGCCTGTTTTTCTAACGAGAGTGAATGCATGTATGTATGTTGAAAACTACATTTTTAATAAGTCTATCCAATCAACTAATTAATTTGAAGAACGGAGTTGGATATATTTGTTATTTTCAGATACTTTAATCCTTTCTTAAACACAACTTGCCAAGTATTTTGCCACAATAATTTTATGCTTAAATTTAGACTTTTAAAATAAAATTGTAGATTGTCTTTCGCTCTCCCCATTTAGTCCAATCAATAGGGACTAAATAAAGCCTTTGCCCTACAAAAGGTGAGGTAGTTGTGATTTTTATATATGTTATAAATTTGAAGAAGACTAAATTTCCTACATTTTTTGCATAAACACTTTTATTTTGTAAGTTTGATGTGTAACGAGTTACAGCAGCGGAAACGTAAACTTTCTTCCAAAAAAATGTATATGTATAGTACGCCTTATACAGGATGTTTTGTCCATGGTGGTCCATAGGACAGGAGGTGATAGTAGTCAGCTAGTCAAATAAAAAAATGTATAGCAAGAGGGGATTAATAAAATTTGCTAGTCTTTCACGAAACACCCTGTATCTTTCTATACAAAGTTCAAGGTGTACGATTATTGTATGCAGAGCTTCATGGCCTTTCCAAGGACCAGCTCCGTACTGCTCTTCCCACAGTGGTGGTGTAAGATAATTGTTTTTTCGCTCTCATCATTTAGTCCAATCAATAAGGACTAAATAAGGCTCTAGCTTTTCACAAATGCTTTTGGAAATCTTGCGAGCAGGTTTAACAACATATATTTAATATACGTATTATAATATAATCCGTTTTAAAGAAAATTAGCAAATATGGTTAAAATTATCTTTTAATTCACAGATTACTTTGTGGTTTTCATCATCAGTATATATAGTAACAACGTAATAGGATGTGTTTTAATTACCGCTATTATAAATGGCTAATGTGTTGGGAAAAAAATAAGGGTTACAACTATTTCTTTGATATTTGATCAGCTTAATCACCGCCTTAAATTAATTAAGTTAGCTAACTGGTGAATTAAATTATTAAAGTTCAGCCCAAGAGCTTATTCAGTCTAAACAAAAATGGAATCAAGTAAAAAACTAGAATTGGTCTAAAACTGATTTTTATGATACCCTAGCTAGATGAATCCCCGTAAGTAATTTCGTATGGTCACACATCTGTGCAAGTTTGATTTTTGAAGTGGTTTTTCGTACATAGTATTTATGAACAGTAAAAATGATGATAAACAATATCATATAGAATTTTATACTCTGAAAAACGTTTGTGTGCATATAAATGTCTAGGACTAATCTTTTTCAAAGCAAACGCGAAAAACCTCAATTTTGGTATTGCATGCAACTCCAAGAAATGGATGACCGATTTAGTCCATTTTTGAAATTGTATTTACTATTTTTATGAAAACACCGTGTAAAAAATGTCAGCCCTCTATAGGTCTATTCGTTTGCATTCGGTGCAAGTGTAACTCAGAACTGTCAAGTGTATAATTCTATAACAGCACCAGCAATCAGATGTTTTTCAGTTCTGACTTCGCAAACAAATGAATCTGGTAAAACGTGTAGATATAAATACTTTGGTTCGGAGAGCCGTCCACCGGGTCAACTAATGACACTGTATTCATTTTTTATTGTTTTAAATTACTTGATTATATTTATCAAAATTCAATTTAGATGTTTCAGTACACTTATTTGGTTGTTTTACAACAAATCAATTCAATTGCTTAAATTACTAAGCATACTTGTATTTTACTCAAATCAATTTATTAATTTCGGTTATTACACAGTTGCTTAAGAAGAAATCAACAAATGACCTTGATTATATAGCTATATAAGTTAAGCAAATGATAATATAGTCAAATCACTGCTTACACTGCTTACACCCATAATTTCGATGGTGCAGAAAAATTACACTGAGTGTACACTACACCAAATTTTGACAAGCAAACGAATGGCTTGGTGTTATTCAATCTAGTGTACACCTTCCGGACTACAACAAGCTTGTAAACGAATGGACCTTATATCAACGCGTTCCCAGGCAGTGCCCAAATATACATATGCATATAATTTCGGTATGACCCAAATAGGTTATGAGTGTGATATTCCTGTTTCTATGATTCATAACTTCGCTAATTTTGCATGGATTTGCATAATAGTAGACGCGCTTACCATCATCAATAGCTAAATTAATGAAATTATGAATCATAGAAACGAGAATATTTAAACAACGGTTGCATTTAGGTAGGTACATATGCATGGCCAAATTAAAGATGACACTCCGGCGTTTCTAAATCTTGTAAGAAAACTGGATATTTATCATGGATTTTGGCGGGATAAGCGTTGAAACTCTAAAAAATTAGGATTTATTTCCAATTTTTTGACTTTGACGTCGTACAACTTCCTACGGAAGTTGAGAGAGAAGAAGGATGACTGGGCAATTGGAAAGCTTAGACGGTTTGCTCACCTTGAGAGGATGTATGTCAAAAAATATACAGGGTGTAAATTGGAAAAAGTAAAAAGTACTAAAAATCTTAAATCCCACCGTATAAATTTTTGCTTGTCTCCACCTCAGCTATCAAACCCTTGAGTTATGTAGACCAATTATAAAACACCCTATATATGCTAACAAAAAATCTCCGTAATTTGTTAATCTCACATTAATCTCACACTGACCTTATAAAGCTAATTTAGTTTATAAACTCTATTAAACTCTAAATTTCACGTGTACAACTATTTTTATAAAAATCAGGAAATAAATAAATAAAAAAATACATCAAAAAGTTTTACTAAAAACTCAAATTTATCAAATCAAATGACAGAAACGTAAAAAATACAGCAAATATCGGAATGAAATGGAGAAATCTCTCGAAACATTAATAGGAAGTTAACATTGCTCCCACTTATTTTTTCCTCTGAAATTTCAAACATGTGAGTTAAAATGTTTTGAAATTCATAAGTATTTAGATGACGTGGATGGGACAGTTCAATTATTACTACTGCCACAATTGTCTGTTCACGCCTACGCACTATTGACATGCCTAACATCCGTTATCGAAATTACAGCAGATCGACATGTTCAGCGGCGCACGGGTTGATTCTAATTTTAAATTTGACTGTGAGAAATTGTGTGAAAAGTAAGATAAATACATCAAAAAAATGTTAGAACAATTATTTCCCGTTTATTATTAAGGCGTTTCATTAAGAGTACAAGCTTACGCTATTAGTTGTTGTCAACTTCTCGAGGCTCTTATGAAGGCATCAGTAAGTATAGTACCTAAATATTAATGAATTCATATGGTCTAGGGAATATATTGTTTTGCTGTAGAGGGTGTACAACATTCGAAATTCATTTAGAAGATTAGAGAATTTTGGAACGGATATTAAATGAAAGATAATTTTGTCATTCATACAAAATTTTTAACATTAAATTAAACACCAGAGAAAGCAAGTGAATTTATATCCTATAAACCGACCACGCAACTTTATTGAAATAGATGTTCTGATTCCACATCTCATTTTACAGTTAAAAATTGACTTTGCTCTTGAGATAGCGCTGACAAGTTCGAATTAGGAAAATTCCCCGAAGAGGTTTGAATAATTTCAAAAATTGTGCTCATAGAGTTACAGCAGCTTGAAAAGTTAAAGAATTGATAAATATCTCAAATCCAAATTATTTGCAACCTTTTTGTTTCGTATTAGAAAGGTGGCAGGAATAAGTTCATAACTTTGCAGGACTGCAGTAAAAGAGGGAAATCAGGAGCCAAATATGTAATAACTATTTGCATATGTAGGTATTGCTAAGAGCGTGGCCTTTGTTCGTTATTCAAACACAATATTTCAAATGCAATTTATAAGTTTTTCTATATTATTTAATTATATTGTTTACTTTTACAAATTCACAAACGATTCTACTTTCATTATCGCTGATACTATACTTCAAAATATCGCAATCCAAATAGTTTACTACGTTTACTTCACTACCTGTGATAAGACTCGCCTCCTGGCGGTTACAAGCGCCGTATTTATACTCTACAAATTGTCCACTGCATGTACTCCAAGTGACTTCCGTCCAATTAGCCTTCTATGCTACTTGGCTAAAGTATATGAAAAAATAGTATACCAGCAAACCATGAACTAGACAAAAAGAAACTGTTTACTGTCAACCTGGCAATCTGGGTTTCGTTCATATCATCTGTAAAACCGCTATGCTGAATGTGACATCGGATATTCACATAGCCCTTGATGAAGATCATCTGACTATTCTTGCGCTACTTGATTTTAGTAAAGCGTTTGACTCCATAGATCACTCGAACTTGCGAACTAAATTGCGTAATAAATTCTTCTTCTCTTCATCGGCAATAACCTTCATTAAAAGTTTCCTAAGTTGGCGCAGCTAATTTGTAAAAACAAATAATGTTACCTCGAGAGGTATATCTCTCTCTTGTGGCGTGCCCCAGGGATTCGTACTTGGTCCCCTGCTTTTTAGTCTATAAATCAATGATGTCCCAGATGTTATTGTAGCTGCTTCCGTTCATCTGTATGCTTATGATGTGCAAATATACCTTAGTAGACCAATTGGCTTAGTGGAATATTGCATAAGTCGGATAAATGAGGATCTCAAACGTGTATTTGACTGGTCTGAGCAAAATAACTTAGCTCTTAACCATAATAAATCGAACTGCAGGGTTTTCCAATAAGGTGTTATTTTAATTAGCCCGCTATTTCGGTAGATGTCACTTTTGGAGCTGTCATTTTTTGACATTTGACAAGTGAAACTGCGCCATTAATAAAAATGGAACGACACACGATTCAACAATGCACTGAAATTATTAAAATTCACTATAAAAATGGTGAAAATGTGGCAGAGACGGTTCGTAAAACTCGAACATTTTTGGGTCGTCGTGAAGCACCTCGTCGGACCGCAATACAGAAATTAGTAGAAAAATTCGAGCTATCGGGACAAGTTAGTGATGCGAAGAATAAAACCCGTGCACGTCGCTCAAGAACAGCCGAGAATATTGCTACTGTAGCCGAAAGTGTTGAAGAAAACCCAGGTTTGTCCATTCCTCGTCGTTCTTTGGAATAAGGCATTCCACAAACGTCATTACACCGTATTTTGCATAAAGATTTGGGTTTTAAGGCTTATAAAGTTCAGTTAACACAAGAACTCAAGCCGGCCGATCATCAAAAACGTCGAGTCTTTGCTGATTGGGTCCTTGAAATGCATGAAAATGATCCGGAATTCCATCGAAAACTCATCTTGAGTGATGAGGCCCATTTACACCTCGATGGCTTCGTCAACAAGCAAAATTGTCGCATCTGTTTCTCGGAAAACCCAAGAGTTATTGTTGAAAAGCCTCTCTATCCTCAACGTGTGACTGTTTGGTGCGGTTTATGGTCCCGCGGAGTCATTGGACCTTACTTTTTCGAAAATGAGGCTGGAGCAACAGTTACGGTGAATGGATTGCGCTATCGACAGATGATTAATGATTTTTTATGGGCGGAATTGGATGGTATTGATCTGGACAAGCAACGAAACCATTGATCTTTTACGGGAAAAGTTTGCGGACCGTGTTATCTCTCGAAGAGGGGATCGCAATTGGCCACCGAGATCTTGTGACTTAACACCTTGCGATTTCTTCCTTTGGGGCCACGTGAAAGAGAAGGTCTACGCCAACAGCCTAGCGTCGATTCAAGACCTCAACGATAGAATTCGTGCGGCTATCGAGGACATAGGGCAGCCACTTTGCGATTTGGTTATGAAAAATTTCATGAAAAGGATATGGTCCTGTAGGCGTGGTCGCGGTGGTCATTTGGCTGATGTTATTTTCTATTATTAACGGCATACCTTCCTCTTTGTAATGAAATAAAGATCCGATCATTTATCTCAAAAAATGGCATTTTTCTTTTGAATATTAAAATAACACCTCTTATTGGAAAACCCTTTATATGGCGATTTATAGACGTGATATTGATGAGAATTCTTTACCACCGATTTATTTGAACGGCAATAGACTAGTATATGTAAATTCTGTGAAGCCTCAACTCAAAATTTTCATGTTGTGATCATGTCAGTGTTACACTGAGGAAAATATATGGATGCTTGCGGCAGCTTTGGTTGAACTCCGATTGCCTAATGCATTATTTACGAGTAAGACTAGCCTACTACTACTACCCTATTTCACATATCGCTGTACGATATTTCCAGTTCTCGATTCAGTCTGTCGTAGGAAATTCTTGGTTGCATTCAATAATGTAATCCGATTTGTCTTCAAATTGCCGCGATATAGTCACGTCTCTTCTCATGTAACGTCCTTGCTTGGCTAAAATTTCTTCATAGACTTATATACAGCGAGAAGCCTTCATACCTATTTGAGAGATTGAGTTTCCTACAGTCATCCCAGCACATGAACATTTCGATCCCCCGTTGCAAATCACGCTATGGGGAGCGCTCTTATTTCATCCAGGGCATTCGTTTGTGGAATCGTTTGCCAGCTAATATACAGAGAACAGGATCCAGCGGAATCTTTTACAAATCATTATTGCCACTAAACTTATCCTAAACATTTGGGGCACAACTTGGATACATATTGTTAAAGCTATTTGATAACTTTTCTTACCCATATAAAATACTAATAAAAATAGAGTCTGTCCTTAAACCTACAATTATTCGTTAGTTTAGTTAGGCTAAGCTTAGTTAGTTAAGTTAGTTTTTAGTAAATTAATGTATTTCCCCAAATTAAATGTTGCACGATTATTAACTAATTATGTACAACTCCAATTCACTTTGTACGTTTATCTTTGTACTACACTCAAGAAATATATTCTACTCTATTCTATTCCTTCCCGAATGTCGCTTGTCCTTTTTCTAATGAACGTAACAATATATGTATATATTTATGACAACGGTGAATAGAAAAATGCATGATTAAAGCCTAAGTCCATTGGCACTTGATTCTTCATTAGCGATATCGATGCCAGCACATTGATCAGTTAATTATTTTACTATTCTACGGTGTATAATATGTGTTCAAAATGAGCTGTGAAGCAAGATTACTAAGTGTGCTGGAAAGTAAACTGTTTGTATTCAAAATCTACTTTAGCTACTTTTATTTAATCTTGTTGGTCTTGATAATTTTTCATAGCTCAATGAAAAATAACTTCGTATTATCGATGCCATCTTTGGTTTTAGCAGGCGTTCACTCCGATGTCAATTTCAAAGCCAGGATAGAGAAATCCTTACACTACGTTAAATTTCACACCGCAAGGCATTCACCTAATTTTCAGAAATTTATGCAATTACTTGGTATGTACGTAAGAATTCAGCATGCTGAATTCCAACATTTTTAAGAATCAAGAAGGGCTAGGGCTAATGAATATTTCGCCTGATTTTTTCACAATAAAATTAATGAAGGATATACCGCAACAGTTAGATAAAAAAGGATCCGAAAATAAGCAATACGCCAACTATTGAAAAATCGGCAGCAAAACTCTGACAAGAAAGCGATGATGACCATTATTGCGCTGCTATGACATAAGAAGAGAGAATAATGCGCAAAAATGGGAGCTATCTGGGAGGCGACAGGCATCTATGAAGACGATAATGGCACACGAGACCATTTTCAATAATAGCGAATAAAATCCATACTCTTGACAAGAACAGATACAGACACTTTCAGGTGACAAGGTATGGACCAATGAATTAGCCGACAAAATACAGAAAAAATAAGGACGACTCAGATCGAGGAAGATAAAGGGCGGCAACGATAATACTTGGTTATAACCGCAAAACCAAGTATTATTATTTCCAGAAAGATGAATAAGTTCCTTCAAAATGACCTTGAAACGGTGAACATGTATGAAACATATTGAAATGAAACTTCGGATCGATCTGTATATCAAGATCAGATGCATTGTAAGTTCATGTATGTTATACATATTACTGTACTTTAAATTTTTCAATAACAATTATAAAATAATTATCGCGAAAAAAATATAAAACTTGTGACGGTCTTTAAGAAGAGCATCACACTTAAATCTTATAAAATAAGAATATTTTTCTTTTGCATATTCATAATTTTATTTGTATAAATCACAAGAATACGGCAACAGAAAAATAAAATATTTGACTTTTCAAATTATTAATTTCCAGCTTGCAGCTACATTTGTTGAGATATTTATAAATCTCTCGTTCGGAGCTGTTTGTCACACATTCTCTACAGATTGATTTAAGCAGAATGAAGGTAGATGAATTTACCATCTTTATTTGATAATATTTTAGCAAATTAATAAATTGCAATTGTAAAGTGAGCTTAGAAAAAATAATATAAAATAAAATGTGTTATCTATAATTAACTTTATTGTAAAATAATTATTGAAGTAATACATTAATTCATCAATTAGTTAAAACTCGTTATATTAAACAAAGTTTCACCTTCGAAAAGGAATTATCGAAAATTGAATTACTTTAGAACTTTAGCCAAAAAAAGATTAACTTAACGAGAGAACGTATTATGAATTACTTTCAAGATAATAAGATAATCATCATCTTAAAATATTAGAAATTCTGAACTAGAAATCCTATTCTCTAACAATCAAAACCGGTTCTCAAGGTGATGCAATTAACCTTAATTTATAAACGATTGAAATATATTAAAAGATTCAAAAAACGCATATAATACATTTCATGCAAAACGTTGGTTAAAAGACCAATTTGAGAAAACAATAGAACAAATTTGTTTTAGGCTAATTTATCAACAGATCGAGTCTGCAAGGTTAATGCCAGTGCCAAATTAAAAAAAAAACGTAAGCAAGAATGGAAAAAAATAGACTTGTTATTAATTATGTCAACAATGTGTAAATTGTACAATACCAAATTAACGTAAATCCTTATACATACACAGTTTCCGAAGTAGTTTTATGAGGCTATTTAAGGCTATATGAATAAAAACAATGAATTCACCTTATTTGGGAATTTATGAATAATGTTTCTAAAAAAAAAAAAATTTCCATAGTTTATTTGAATAATCTGATTGTGTATAGTAGAACAATATGGCTGTTTAGGTAGCTTTTCTGCGTAAAAATTTGAGAACCATATGCATTATAATCAAAAGGTTAATGAAAAGCCTAATAAAACTTTACAATAAATTTCCCTTCGCTTAAATCAATCAATGAGTGATGCATTTCATCTTGATATTCAGTAATAGACCTTCAATTTTTTTTAAGTTATATTTTAAGAATGACGAAGACGAGGTTAAATTAAAAAAGGGTAAGAAAATCCTAAATTTTTATTTTAGACCCTTATAACTCCTGAGATGAGTGGGGTATGGAGCTGGTTGAGCAGTCCTTGGAAAGACCATGAATCTCTGCATACAATGAGCTTTTAACTGTGACCGTTCGTCCTGTAGTTTTTAGGATACAGGGTGTTATGTAAAAAACTAGCTTTTTTTCTTCTTAATCACCCTGGAACTCCCAAACGGTTGATGTGGACCCCCCCCCCCCCCCCTGCAATACAATTTTTTGTTTTTTTAGGTGTCTAGTATCCGCACATTTCATTTGATCAAGTTTCGAAAATACACATTGTATATGTATGTATATTTGGACGATTTTTTTTTTGTAATTCTTTGTGACACCCTTTTAATATATTGTATACCCCCCAACTAATTACTACATTTTTATTTTTTTAATATATTAGTGGTACCTTATAGAAGTGTGTGACTTTAAATAAAAAAAAAACAGCGCTACATAACGAAATTCAGCCTCTTAGTTTTAGAAATCAGCATATTTATTTATTTTACAAGAAGTTGACAGAGCCCAGTAAAAAAGAGAGAATTGGTCTAAGACCAATTCTTATGATACCCTGGATGATGTCGATTGTTGAAGTGGTTTTTTGCATACATACAGGGTGTCCCGTAAGACGACGTCAAGCCGGAATCGGGTGATGGACCAAATCTAAATTCTAAGCCAACTGCTCCAGCTTGGAAGAAAATACCACATTTTGCAAAACCAAGAATAGAAATTTAATACTTCACTGTACTGAAAAAAAAATGTACTACGCCAGTTTGGCAAGTAACTTTAAAAGTTGACGCATTTAATAAGGATTCTTCTAAAATGGTATAACACTTGCTACATTATTTCTTAGATTACGGGGAAAAAAATGTATCTTTAAGAAACCCAGTTTCGAAAAATATCTTTTTGCCTACTAAAAATTATTCTAGTGTACCCAAAGCTTGCCGTAAAACCGTAACTTTAAGATTTTAGTTTCTGTGAGACGGAGAGTCATTACATGAAGTGTGAGTGAGACAGATAGTACCTCTTTTAAGTTAGAGATGCTTGTTGAATTTAGGACAAATTTTCTTTGAGTTTAAAATTAAACACCAATTATTTGGATGCTAAGATTTATTATTTACAAATGATGCCTTCCTTCAGATGCAATACAAGTTCGACATCTTGACATCTTCTTAAAAAAGATCGGGTTATCAGACGGGCAAATCTTCCATTGCTGACCAATTCAACTGTTTCCGTAATTCTGGTGCTCATGTTTTTGGTCAACTATACTTTTAGGCACTCCTGTGCTTTCCTGGATTGCACGTACCGAAGTACTTGGGTCTTCTTCAACAGGAACTTCTTCCTTCATCGTGTACTTGGTTTGGAAGTCGGCCCTCTGTGGAGTGTAGACGGTGCACATTTGCAAAATCTCGATGATTTGACTCGCTAGCGTCACTATCTGGCTCACTCACACTTCATGCAATGACTCTCCGTTTCACTCAAACTAGAATCTTAAAGATACGATCTTTGGGTACACTAGAATCATTTTTAGTAGGTGAAAGAAATTTTTCGAAACTTGTGGAATATCTAAAGCGTTGGGAAATATATATTGAAGAGTGGATAATTCTAATAATGATTAGTAAAAGTCATTTTAATGTATAATATTAAGGGATTTAATGCATCATTGCATACATTTTGTACCTTCCACAACAATTGAAAAATAGAACAATTTGGATTGATTTAAAATGTAAATTACTATTTGGCATACACCAGTTCATTTACTTTTAAAATGTGTAAGTAGCACTTGAGTGGTGCTGTAATATTATTTACATACCAAATTTTTTGTTTTAATTCTTGAGTGCCAAATTAGTAATTCAAAATAAAAAAAAAATCTGAGAAAATGTGCTCATGAAGTAAATTTTGAAGGGTACGAAACGAATGCTGGGAGAGCTAACTTAGATGTCGTGATTTCTTCCGAATTTCTATTTTCTTCAGCAACAGTTGAAAGTGAATTGGAAAAAAGCGGCAAGATTGTAAACGTTATGAATAACTGGTGGGACATCATATTTTAAATCTTTTTATATAAAACTAAATAAATTTATTTACATAGAAAACATAACATTTTGAGAGTAAAGGGAAACTTCCAGCAAATTTTGCAGGAACTTTGGAAGCGAATTTTTGACGATCAATGCGTAGAAGATTTCAATTAGGGCTGACGCCTGGTATAAGGAGTATTAAATAAAATGATTCTTTTTGACAGTTTATATGATAATAGTACTTAATATCCAATTACAATTTTAATTTCAATTTATTTTCAATTTATTTTGTTAATTGTACTGTGCAATAAGGTGCTTTAAGTTTACACAATCCAAAGGTATCAAATAAAACAAGTAAAAAAGCAAGATACCCTAGATGAATGCCCGTATAAAATTTCGTATGGTCACCGATCTATGCAAGTTTGATTTTTAAACTGGTTTTTCGCATATATTTCTAGAACGGTTCGTCGGACAGAAAAAATGATTATAAGCAATTTTATAGGATTTCGTATTCTGAAGAAGTTTTTAGTACAATAAAAATATCTAGGACTGAGCGTTTCACAGTATATGTAAAAAACCTAAATTTTTATATGGAAACACCAAGAAAGGGTTGCCCGATTTAGTTCATTTTTGAAATTTTATTATTTATTATTATTATGAAAACACCATGTACCAAATTTCACCTATTTATGTCGATGCGTTCTCAGGCAGTGTCCAAATTTATAGTGGAAAACGAAAGTTTTGTATGGCAACCCCACGAAGGAGTTGCCCAATTTTTTCATTTAGGAACTTAATTTTACTTTTTTTTTAAAAAACCGTGTACACAGTTTGAGATCTCTAAGTATACGCGTTCTAGAGTTATCGTGCGCACAGACGGACGGACAGACAGACGGACGGACATGCAAAAATCAAAATAACTTTTAATATTATCCGCGGGTGTTCAATCCATTTTGATCTACCATCATTATTTCGAGGTGTTACAAACGGAATGACAAACTTAGTACATACCTTATAGATTTCATCTAGGGTATAAAAATTATAACAATATATAGAGTGTTTAGAATGAGACAAAGTAAAAAGCTAATTAAGCAAAAGACTTAATAATATACTGAAGGTACGTTTTAATAATTTACAACATAAATAAACTAAATAACTAAACAAAACGCTATCTAAAGACAGTAAAGTAAAGTAAAATACTGAAACAATTATATTGTGGTATTGAGAAAATTGGCAACTGCCCGCTTGAAACGACCGAGCAATGTGACGCTTTTCATATGAATGGGTAGGGAATTCTAAGCTTAAGCTCTGTGAACTAGCAGTGACGTTTTTCTTTGGGAGATAATATGAACTGGTTTATTGAGGTTATTACATAGTACGGGTTGATGAACTAAATTCTAGTGTCAGATATAAGAACTCGGGAACTTTATAATGGATGATTTTAAAGATAAAGATAAGTGCTCTATGATTATAATAACTAAAAAGAGGGCAGGCAACTTGGGGGAGACATAATCATATCTGGGCAACGAATATACGATACCGACGCATGAAATAAATACTACATTAAGTTTGCGTTTAGACTATGAGTTAGCATGACAGTATATAATATCAGAACAAAATAAAAGTATTTGGACGAGCCGAAGCCCTAACTTTGCTACAGTAAGGTATCACTACAGAGTTAAGAAGAATAGGAGAAAAATAGGACGTATCAAAATCATGCCGGTATATTATAATATGTACAGTCCAATCACTGATATTGCAACGGTGCTCGTTAATTTTGCTAGCAGCATATTCAGTTAACCCAAGCGGAGGTCCAAGATAGACCAGAACATCATGGGCATAGAGGTGTACCTGAAAGTGAGTTACTATAGAAGGCAGATCCTTTATGAAGCAACTGAAAAGAAGTGGACCTAGGACAAAGCCCTAAGGAACCCCTGATAATATCAAGAGACAGTCTGATAAGATATTATTTACAATCACTCTTTGCGTTCGTTCATATAGATAACTATGGGAGAGTTTAGCCGCAGAGCGAGAAAAATTAAATCTACGAACAAGTTTCGTTATTGTTAACTGAGCCGAAAGCATTCTAGTAGTCAAGTAAAGTAAGAAAATTAATTACTAGGATCGTGGACAATTTTAACAAGCTCTGTAGTGCAACTATGTCTTGTCCTGAAACAAGATTAAAATGTGGAAAGCCGATTTTTGGAAATGAGACAATCATTAATTTGCGAACACATTATACGTTCCAGACTTTTCGATAATGGACAGAGTATATGAATTCCTCCCTTTTCGAATAATTTTATTTTTCAACATTTACAGATCAATGAAAAATCTACCTATATGTTTTACATTAATTTTTATCAAAAGAAATTTCTTCGAAAAGTTCATTAAATTTTGAAATAATAAAATACATAAATTCTTTTAATAGTAGAAAATGTTTCGAAAAAACTTGTTAATAATGGCAGAGGGGTAGGTCGGGGTAACTGACAATTAAAAAAAAAGTTTAAAACTTTATTGTATGTTGTTCGTTTTTTGTGAAAATTGCTAAATATCGTGGAGGAGTTTTTAAAGATATCATCAAATCTATCAGAAAAGCATTTAACTAACTATTTTTCTTCAAAAGTCTCATACTTGAAGTGAAAATTTGACGTTTCCTTTTGGGTAACTGAATCACCCGATACTCCAGAATTTTCACCAGGAGTAGTCGCAATCGCAAGTGCTACCGGGCTTATTATCATACTCAGGTTATTCTACCAGTAATTCATTGGTGGTACACCTCAGGAATTAGCTACTAATTACTACAGAAATACGAGTTAAATTATTGAAAAGGTAAGAGCATGCAAATTACATAACATTGAAATGAAAAGAGGGATAGAAAACCGGATATAGGGTGATTTTTTCCGATGATTTATTGTTTTTATCAAGATAATTTTTAGCATAACTACTTACTAGTATACTAGTATACCTACCCATCAGGATTCTAACTTCTACCAAACCGGACTAGAGACAAACTACCACAGAGGTTAAGTTATAAATTAATACGTCTTTCGTAAGTTTGAATTAACCAGGGCTAGATAATAAGTATGTAAATATAAAAAAAAATCATAAATATATCATATGGAATAAGAAAGGAGCTTCAGTTCAGTGTAAGAATTTAGTGCTAAATGTTGTACTAACTCGTAAGTTGAAATATCTATAAAACTTGTAATATCTAACTTAAGTGCTTATAAATGAATTGTAAATACGTTTGTCCCTAAAATAATTAATCTTGAATAGAGAACTACTGAGTATTTAATTCCGTAGTTAATTACTCAGTACTGAAGTACAGGGAGGATTCGTATTTAGATGTGAGTGAGTGGTATAGTATTTCTGTATACCTACTCGTACTCTCGGTTAAGTATTTCTGTATACCATTGGTTTTGCTTCGCATAGGCATTTAATCGTTCGTACAGCAGTTTTAATTGTTTTTTTTTTTCTTTTTCAAATATATTTTTACAACGTTGCTTATAGTGTCCTTTAATGATTTACTTTTTCCTATTTTTTTATTTATTTTACTTTGCTTACCTCAACACTTTTAGATTCGTAATTGCTCGTATTATCCTGTTTGTTTCACCACTATTTTATATTTAAAAATGATTGTACAAAGTTTGCTTGATTCATTTCCCGAAAAATAAACTGAATTGAATTTCAACTTTTATTAAATGTAGGCTAGAATATATGTGGAGATATTTACCTTTCTTTTGCAACAAACATTTTGGAAATTAAATGAAAAGCCAGAAAGCTTTATTTTACGATTAGACGGCCTAAGTAGGCCTTGGAGTACTCCCGGCTTTAATTGCCTTTTCGTCAGTTAACTGCTGATACACGGCTTGCTTTTGAAATTTAGCCCAGAATTTAGTTGAAAGTCAGGATTATTTAAAATTTTGAATACATAGGTTTTCAAATGCAGTTTGCAGAAATCAATGCTTTGCTTGAAATATTAACAGATGTCAGAAGTCGTTGAAGATGTTAAGAATCATCAGTATCATCTTTTCTTTGAGAGCATGTACAGAGCAATATTACGAAGTAAAATGTCCACAGAGCTTCGATTGTTCTAAACAATCTACATGAAATCTGCATATAGCATTTACGGAAATAGTCACTATTAGTAAAGTATGTTTTTCACAGGCAAGTTACTTCCCCAAGTAGCCTCGGTTTTTTTCCTCTTGACATATTCTGTGGTGCGCTTGTGCCAGTACGGAGATGAGTTCCATACATTTTAGCTTTTTAGCGACGTGAACGTTGAGAAATAGTCAAGCTGAGTATATTTTCTGCTTTTATCTAAGATAAGCAGTCATTTATAATATCAGCTGGTGTGGAGCTTGTCAAGAAGAGTGAGTAACAACTGATTACTGCTCATATCCATGAGCTCGAACTGAAAATATTTTATTTCTTCATATGCAAGTCTACAGGCTGAACCACAATTTCTGTATTCGTAAGTAAAGTTACCGCGCCGTTTAAACTTAACAGACGTACCCAAAATAACCTTAACCTTCATGTCCACGGCATGGTAAAATTGTGCCATTTTCGATCTGTATGCATGATTTTAGCACTTTTATTTTTTATTTAATATTTTGGAACATCTTGAAAGCGTCAAAACCACTGACTTATAACAATGGACTGAGTGATTTGCTATTTTATGTGGCACAAATATTGTATTTGTGTATATCACCGTTAGAGCACCCTTTAAAAGTTTTATTACATAAAAAACATGTAAAACTCAACCAATCAGATGAAGTTTTACACCCGCAAATCGAATTAAATTAAAAAAATATATTTTCTTGTGTCCAACGCATTCCGACTTAAATTTTCAAAAGTTATTCTTAACTGAATCCTGCGTATGCGCAAGAGAGACGGAGCATGGTAAGCAATATCTTTACCTTATTCTTTCTACCGTGATTGCATCTACAGCCAACATAAAAACATCAAATGGCATAAGAAAGCGTTTAGTAAGAAATATTTTGTGCTGGTAGCTCCAACTCTGCCATAGGGCGAAAGAGAAAACTATAAAATTTGTGACATTCTTTCCTATAGAAAAATTGCAATACGCTCAGTCCATTGTTATAAGTCAGTGGTCAAAACTGAAAATATTGAGCGTGATGTTACAAATAAATCATAAGTCTTAAATGGAATTTTTACATTTTTAGCGTTTACATCCTTATGTTCTCGGCATGGCATATTTATGCCACCTATCGCTCGGAAGAAACGTAGGTGTATATGGGTAAAATTATACAGAGTCTGATTTAGAAAAACAATATCAATATCTGTTAATTGACATTGTTGCATGATAGAGTGAATAAGAATCTGATTTTCACATTTCTTTCACATGTTCTAAACTGTAATGTCGAACGCCAGCTATTATGAGTAGGTACTCTTAAAAATCCTTCAAACTCCTTTTGGGTTAGAGGTTTCCACAGTTTGGGATTTTCAGGATTTTAGAAATTCCAATAAAATTTGCACTATTTGCTTTACTTTTTGTTTCTTTTATAATTATGTTACAAATTGCGTACAGAAAGAGTATAAGTCGATCTTCTTGGGCCAGCTAGTTGTCGTAGGATGTTGGAACGCAATGTATGACGCTATCCGTACCGTGCTCATCTTCCATTTATATTTGAAGATTTTTTCTCTATGAACATCTTCAACATCTAATTCCTATTCAACCTAAGTTTGTTCAGTTGTAGCAAAAAACATATATCTTATATGTTAGACGTTCTTTGTTTCTAGGTTGTGGAATCCACTCGTCCTCAGAACCATTTTCTTCATCGATATTATTCTGTAATAAATCTTAAGAGCTAATATTTCGTTGATTGTAAGACATTCTATAAACAAAAAATTTACAACATATTCCTATAAAGAACAAAATAAATGCATACCTACATTCTAAACTCAACTAGTGATATTTCTTCTTCAGCCATTAATATCCACAAAATTTTTCCTCGTTTCACAAATAACAAACACTATTGTAAATTAAAATTTTTTCATAGAACTGTACCTGTCACTAACAAATTTTTAGCAAAAGGCTCAGGTTCACAATGCTTTATAGTTAACTGGTGTAAAATTTCACAAAAACTTTTCAATTGACTTTAAAAAAGGCTATGTCATAATAATCTTTTTTCATAGAGCCCCGTGGGGATTTAAAGAGTTTTTTTTTTGCCGTAGACCAAAGCTTAACCTTCGTAAGCGTTAGTAAGGAGGTTTCGATAAGTTTAAATGTCAAATTGCCGTAAGTAAAATGCGTTAAGAGTCGCTCATTCCGTAAGGATTCATCTGTTTATCCAATGATATTACTGAAATGTGACTGAAATCGGTAACACTCTTATTATTTTATATTATAGAAGAAAACAGGTTATCCCTTCTAAGAGAAAAATTTTGGAAGGAAATATGAAAGCGAAATATTGCTTCTGGAAGTGCTGTCGATTTTTCTTCAGATTACTCTTATATTTTTTATATAATGTCTATAAAAGGCATAACCCTCAAATTCCATTTGTTAATTTTTTGCTTTCACTATTTTTTAAAATTGAAAACAGTAAATGTCAAGATAGGTAATAACCCTATCGCAATGTGATGTCTAATTAGAGAAAAAAAGTAAAAGAAATCGTAAGTAATCTTCAGTTTCGTTCAAATTATTAAGTTCTTGACGGCAATATTGAGTCAGCCTTAAGTAATCAATTCTGGACCCTGACACAGTATATATCATACAGTAGCCCAGCTCTGTCAAAACTGTCAAGTGAGTAGGATGCTTCTATAAAGAGACTATACTTTCTCTTTCAACAGTTTTAACTAACACACTAGTCAATTTTTAATACATGGATTCCTATGCAAATCTAAAGTGGAAAAAAGAGAACTGATGGCATTCTTAAACTTTTACTAGAGGGAAAGAGGCAAAATGACACCACTTTACCGTCAAACAGCTGTTTAGTAATGGAACAATACATTTGTCGCCGATTGCCGATATGTGTACATACATAAAACTAATACTTCCGTCAACGGTCGTGCAGCTAGCTACTGTTCGCCCATTTATGTCCGTATCATACTTAATAGTTCCCTCTTGTGGGAGAAATTTTAAGGTTATGTTTTTTTAATTGAAATTCTAAAATTCACTTTTCAGTAGTTAGTACTAAGCTATTCTACTGTATGATATATACTGTGACCCTGATTTAAAATTCAAAAATGCGAGTAATATCGCATCAAAAACATCGACAACTTTTCTCCACAAAATTTGTGTTTAACAGTTTCATCAATTATCTTAAAAATTATTGAGATACGAGGTAAAGTAAATTAGCAGATTTAATACCAGAATTACGGAAAATCGGCAGGTTTTCATGTTAAAAGTACCTTTGAAGTAGTTTTCAATGAGTTTTATAAAAGGAGGGTTTCAAAACATTATCCAAGGAAAATCTTGTACCTATCTAGTTAAGGCTCAAAACTTGCAAATTTATTATCATTATATTATAATTACCATTTCATTATTAGTTTTACCTGTAAGTGTATATTATATTAGTCTCACACTAGACAATAAATGCAGTCATCTTAAATTTCCCTTTTTCTTTCAAGACTGAGTCAAGAAAACAATTCTTAACGACAATGTCAAATAAACTTAATTTAGGCATTCCCACATTTATATCTAAAAATGATGTAATCGTTCTCTTAGCACGTTTTAACAGTATACAAACTTTACTTATAAAAAAAAACTAACCCTCAGGTTTCTTTTTAATAGACTAAACAATTCCTAAAGAGAAGAAGGGCTCACTGGTATAACGCAAAAAGAGTTAATACGCAGCATTTCCTGCAGCAGGAAGTATGTTTTGTCAAAAAGGTTGTTGAGTTGACTAACGCACATGAATACATTTTGTTTAGTTGCTATTATTAACAGTAGGTATATACAGCCAAAATACTGTATGTTAATGTAAATTTTAAAAGTATATATGGAATCGCATTTACGTTCATTTCATACTATCAAGGAAGCATCCAAGTATGAGTATAGTTATATACGATATTGCTTTAACCTTCGTCGTGCAACACGAAATATTAATGAATTACTTATTTGTGCGCCTCGCCACCGCGCCGTTACGACCATTTAATTTTTTTTTTAGCCATATATGAGCACTGAACAGCCGCCACACCACCAAGCTGAAAAAACCCGCCAGAAAGAATATGAAATCCGCGTGTTGCTGCTGGTGAACAGCAGCAGTCTTCTCGGTTTCAAGGTCAATGAAATATTGGGTAAGTAGAAAAGAATGTATGTACGAGTATATAGGAATTAATTTTGACAAATTGAAATATGTAAAAAAAAAAAAAAAGTGTGAAGTATTAGAAAATCTGTGTAACAAGATTCAAGATAGAGTTTTTTAACATTCCAATAAATAATACCCGAGATGGGCATATGGCTGCGCAACCCCACTATAAAATTTAGCCAGATCTAAGTTATGTACAGAATGCATTTGGTAAATAAAGAAGATATAAAAACAACACGCCACACACTTACTTACTTGAAACGATTGTAAAAGGTAAACAAATCCAAAACAATAGGCTGAAGCAACACACTATAGGTATTTGTATGTTGGTCGTAGGTATAAGCAGGTTTTGTGGCTGTACACAGCAAAACTGCTTGGAAAAACTCTCAATTATTAATTAGCACAAAATGCACCACAAAACTCACTGATAAGGCATAAATTTAAAACAAAACAGCAAACCAGCACAAAATTTTCCTCATCGAATAAATGTGATCGCTACAACACTGTTTTGGTATAACATTAAAACAAAACTTCAATACAAAATCAAATAAACCAAAATTCCAAAAACCGACACCAATTTTTGCACACTTGGATTCACCGCTAGCGAACAAATATGTGATCGCACAAAATATTTTCAATTATTGCTGGTAGGTAGAAAACTAATTGAAATTCTGCAGCAGATTTCTCACAATATTTAATTATCAAGTACTTTTACAAAAATTATTTTGTTTAGAAAAGTACACTTCAAGAAGAGGTAATTACACAAAAAACACAAGCTAAGTAAACAGAGAACACGCAAGACTTTGTGACTTCGGTAAACGATGATCAACTGTAAACGGTTTGAGATGGAAAGCAGAGGCACCGCACGATCAATGTATTGTCTGGGGTCTGACGTCTTGCTTCGTCTTTATTTTTCTAACTCGAAAAATTTTTTGGTGTGTTGGGTTTGTTTTTTTTCGGTCTGTTTATTAAAAAAAAAAAAATGTAATATAAAACACGAAGAAAAAATCATCAAGTAGGTATAGCACGTATACGTTCACCGCTGAGAACACCGATCACCGTCGATAAAATATTCCTGTTCTACCTGAGTTTAAGAACGAAACAAAAAAGAACGAGTCAGAGAAGACGAGGGTTAAAACAAAAATATAAAAACGCCGATCACGGAGTTCAACACATGCGACTTTCCTACATATATATATATATTTATACATATATGTATGGCTATATAGAGATTATCAAGGAAAGGTGTACAAAAGTAACCGCATCAGCAGGCATATGTATATATACACTCTTGTAGTAGCCCACGGATGAATAACGTCATCCGTCTACGGTAGTAGTGTTGCTGTGGAACAACTGCGCGATGACTGAACATCGAATACAAGCGCAATAGACTTAAGGCGAATGAAATCGAAAATTCTGTTAGCAGCAGCCACAGGAAGGCACAGTAGAGTCGGGTCGGGGCTGCCTCGTCGTTTTATTTAATAAACTCCGCCAGTGTCGCTTTTAATTAAAATTCATTGAGAATATGCGGGAAGCGCTGTAAACTTTTTAAATATCCTCTTGCGGCGGCTGAATTCAGTTGATTGATCGACATTGAACTGCCACACATAAAATGCGCGCGCAACTTAAACTTTTCGCGCAGCAGAAGGAAAGGAGGATCCCTCGTCTCCGGCGGCATAAATTTTGGGAAGTGGCATTTAACAAGTTTTTTTGACAAAGATATTATGGCACACATTCAAATAATAACAGCGTGAAGTTTACTCTTGCGCATGTGAATAAAAATCAACAAGTGAAGAAAATATATACATATAGAAAGGACGTGCAGTTGTATTCATAGAACGCTCCGTTTTCAATGTTGGTATATCACTCTTTTATAAAACACTCGCAGAGAGTAAACTCCACCAAACAGGGCTGTACTTAGGTAGGTGTGTAAATCTTCAACTCGGCTCACTCGTTTTTATTCTCTCATTTCTGTTTTCACCTGCGCATTTATTTTCTTTCTCTTGGAGCTCTCCTTCTGGAAGAAAAGCTTTATTCACACACATTTTAATGTAACAGAACGCATGATTTTTTGTAGTTGGCGAACATAGCTTAGAAGATAAATAAATAAAACTGCAGACTAGACTTTTCCATTTTACGGTGCCTCATTGCAAGCAATATATCAAATCCATCGTTCTTCGCTCACAGTGTTGTGCGTATCTATTTTATGTTTCGTTTAACATTATACTGACGAGACGATTTGTCAGATTATCATGTGACTTTGGACTGATATGATATAAAATTGTTGATGGATTTCTTAAAAGAGGTGTAGGTGAAGTAACTTAATGTGCTTGTTTATCAGATTTAGTTGAAATAAATATGTCAATTAAAATGGTGAGAAAATAATTGTAATTTGTCTATCCAGGTGCGTAAGCGTAGAACGTCAAAATTTGTATGATACTAAAATTTTTACTCCTCAAAGGACATTGAACAGGGAGTTGGACCACATGCTGCCCAGTGGCTAGCACCACAGTGGCTCATACATCACGACACGCGATGGTTGCGAGAGGCTTGCACCCCCTGAAGTCCAGTAAAGAAAATTTATAGTAGATCTTCTTCATTTTTCCGGACAAAATGATTAACTGCACAATCAACGCAACTTCTGCCTAGGCATGCTAGGCAAAGGCTAAATCGCGTAGGGGGCATCGCCCGGGGCCAAAATGGCATACACAGTGTTGCCAATAACTTCTTTCTAAAATCGGCTAAATGTATCTAGAAAATCGGCTAAAATTGGAGGAACGGATTTTAAAAACGGATACAAATCAACAATTTCTAAATTCTATTTTATACAAAATAATGAAAATTCCTTGAATGAATGTAAATGTAAAACCAGCAAAAACGGACTCGCCGAGAAAACTGTCGAGTGGTGTACTCTTTTCTTGATTCAGAAAACTTTCTCGGGGCGTTTTTGTCGCTTGAAAACCCCTTTCATACACTCGGGTCACATACACCACAGTTAATAGATTTCGCATATATTTTTCTTCTTCTTTGTTTCAGGGACATTAGTGCTCTGTTGCGAACATTTCTCTCGTGGGAAGTCAGTTTCCATGACGCACCAATTTCGCACAATCACGAGCGGAAAATCCACTTTTTCATTAAAGAAAGTGGCTCAAAATACATCCAATTGCCAAAGCCCACACCAAACCAACTGAAGCTTGCATCAATCCCAAAATCGGCTGAAGAAATATCAAAATCGGCTAAAAATCGGCTGTCGACTAAGGTAAAATTTTTCGGCTAATGTAGTTGAAAATCGGCCAAATTAGCCGATTTTCGGCTCAATTGGCAACGCTGGGTATACAAGGAGGACATACAACACCGGGCATTAAAAAAATTCAATTCAATTTATTGTTCCTGGCAGGAACTTCCTGCATACAGGGGCGGATTTACCAATAGGCAGAGCGAAGTGAAAAATTTTTGGGGGCGGCCAATTCTCAATTGATGAAGAAACAAAATTAAAGTCGCACTATCCGGCAGGTACTGATTCAAATTTACAGTTTTCAACGTTATTATCGACAGGTTGATTGTAGAGCTACTAGCACGTGATTCTGCTTACGAGAACTTGAGCAAAAAGTTTTACTTTCTCATGAAGTTAATATCTAGGAATCTCACGATATCCGCGAGGGCGCACAGAGCTTGAAAGACTTCTATCTAAAAGATTTAAGTGGGACTTTGAAAAAACTAGTGTCTCCATCTGCGAGCTCCTCTGTCGTCCGCTGAGGCTACATGGAAAAAACAATTATCGCCCTGGAGTTATACCAGTAAAGCCCGGAAAAATGCTTTTTGAAAATAGCCCGGAAAAATGCTTTTTGAAAATTTATCCAAATTTGGAAATAGCGCTTTGGATGTTGTTATGAACACCAGGGTCAAACTGATCGGTCGTTTTCAGCGCTGAAACGAGTGAAGAAGTATCTAAGATCCAGCACACAGGACATCAGGCTGTGCTGTACATGGAGCCAGAGATAATGCAGTCTGTGGAGTGAGGTAATCCGTTCCTTTGCAGAGAAGAAAGTTCATCACATGGCGATCTAAGCAATTTCCCTACTGAACATTTTCCCTAACGAACAATTTCCAAAATTGTCTTTTGCTACTTTTCTATGCACGTAGGTACAACATAACAAAATTGAATAAATTTTGTTTTGCTTTAACGTATGTTTGTCGCTTATATACATACGTACGAAAAATCAATACTCAGCCAAAATTAATTGCAATTTGCGAGAAAATATTGTCGTATGTTCTTAAAATTGGCGTTTACGAAAACCAATATTTATAAGTGCTGAATTTTAGGGATATGCGACAAAAGTGTCACTCTCAGCAACCTTCAGAGTTAAGAAAAAACCGATCACAAATTCGGAAAGAACGCAATCAAAATTCCATAAATCACCTTTTAGGTCAAAAACTTCCAATTTGGCGTATACGATAAACCAATACTCGTCCGACGATTTATTAAAATTACCGGCGGAAGAACATACTATATCAACACGCATGTGTATATTAAAGCGGTGCTCTTATTTAATCCGGAGAATGAGATTTATAGATTTCGTTGATTATGGCCGGGTCATCACCAATAATGGGATAGTAGAAACACTTAGGATAATAAGGTCTAATAAGCGCCATCGGTTAAAGTTTTATATATGTACTCGTATCATGGGGAGCATTTAAAATGGGAATTATTTTTCAAATATGGCAGCACTGCAAAATAAATTATTAAATTAAACATACAGTTTTCAGAAAATAGAGAATGTCCACGATACATGGGCTGCTTGACCTTTTATCTTATGTGGGACTAATTTCGTTAGCAGGGGTGTGGCAGTTATCTTAATTTCAAGTTTAATTTTCGCTTTAATATTCATATTACAAGTTCAAAAAGTTCAGAAAATATTACAAATATTACTTAGTTGTATTTTACTCACAGAATTAAAATATTGCGCAGTTCGAATTTATATGTGTTCCTTTGTTTGATGACTCATAATTTTACAGTTTTTGTAGTAAATCGGTCAGTGGTGGTATATATTTGAGCATTTCTATAGTGTCCGTGATAAAACATAAATGACTCGACGACGATTCCAAAAAATGTAAGTATTTTCCATTTTATTACCTATACAATATTATTAAATATTGTACCATTATTTCTTTGT
The DNA here is from genome assembly GCA_963924295.1 of Dioctria rufipes. Lineage (NCBI taxonomy): Eukaryota > Metazoa > Arthropoda > Insecta > Diptera > Asilidae > Dioctria > Dioctria rufipes. The sequence continues at coordinate 167,224,139 of OZ002741.1, read as the reverse complement.
GACATTATGAATTTTGATTTAATTTATTGATATTTTGTAAAATAACTCAGAAAATAATTGAGTTTTTCTATTTTAGTTTTGATGGCAGGAATTTCTGCCACCGGGATTTTCCTTGATAATAATTTTGCTCTTTTCTTTCATCGCTCTTTTTTTATCAGACTTACATTAAATGATATTCAAGATCTATGGAAAGCTGATGATGCTAGTTTGGGCTCTACACGAAATATTATTTTTATTCTTCCAAAAGAAAATCCTGAAGCTGACACTTATGTTGACTCTGATAAAAGCGATAATGAGGCGGAAGGGGAAGCCAACCAATTACCACCTAGAGTATTGCAACAGAAGTTCAAGGAAGTGAATATAAATAGAGAAAATGAAGACGGTGACGTTGGCATATCACGAAAAAGAACAAGTACAAAGAAGAAAACGATCATCAACAATAAAATGGTCCACAAATGAAAAAAGTAATTTTTGGCTGTTGTTTTTCTTTTCTATACAATAACTGTTCTAAATTTTCAATTGCAGTGTTGGCTCAAATATTCCACAATGTAGAAAAACTTTCTCCGACATAATTGGATTATTTGCGGGAAACTATAAAAAGTCCACTAGATTCGTTCAACCTGATGTTTCCTTCTGAATCGACCTGATAGGTGAGCAAAGTACACTGTAAGCAACACAAAAGCATTTTTCCACTGAAAGGCTTACTAAGGAAAATATTCCAGTTTTCATTGGAATATTACTAGTAAGTGGTTACAATAACTTACCGACTCGTCAATTTTAGTACTTCACCAGAATAACTTAATTTCTAAATCCATGCAGGGAAATACATTCGATGACATAATGAGACGCCTTCATTTTGCAGATAATATGAAAACGAATAATGAGAGGTTTTATAAAGTGCACCCAATTTATGAAATTTTAAATACGACTTTCAAAATACTTAAACCGCTCATACACTTGAGCATAAATGAAACAGTTGGTTCTTATTACGGAAAGCATTCTTTAAAACTGTTATCGTCGTAGAATACTGCATACAGCAGTATACTACAATGAGGCTAGCGGCATGATGTGTCTATACGCGCCGAACGCACCCGAATGGGGGAGAAGAAGAAGAGCGCTTCCTGGCACTTTGAATGATGGTGATATATGAACGTTCGCGAAGGCTGACTTCAAAAACGCACAAAACGAAGAAGCAAAACCGCTCGCTACAATAAAAGGGTGGCGTGAAGTCTAAAGTGTGACAAATTTTATTTGGCGTTTTTACGAAAGTAATTATAAAAGATAATCATCTGCCACGAGCTATTGAGATAAATTGTCAATTATAATTATTATATCTACCTCACAATTACGTTTTCACTGCGATCTTGAGTTTTTGGAAGATTGAGCAGGAAGCATCTGTAATTCATTACGAGTTCCTACGATTCTGGAAATTTCTGCCTAATCCACATTGGTCTACGAATGGGATTTGTGAGTTCGGGTCCGGCCTGAAGAATGAGGAGTAATTTGTGGAAGTTGACGTTTATTAGCTGATCTGCTAAATGAAATATACTTCGGTGTTCGCTAAATGATTTAACACCCCAACTTACTAGGAGTTATTACTATTTTGAACATGTTGATCCGGCTTATTTCAATCCACCAATAGGATTCATGAGTGTGGACGTCTTCTGCTACCTGGAGACTGAAGACCTCACCACTTCCATGTAATCGCTGTGAGCATTTATTTGGCTGAAAAATCAGTTTCGAGATCTACTCAGATTGAATAGGAGTACCGTTACCGTTTATGTAAAAAAAACTTATTCTGAGAATCAGATAGCTTAAGTACTAACTTAATATATTGCCAGATACTGAATTTTTAATATTGTATTTTTTTTTTTTTTTCAAAACATAATTACATCCATCACATGAATTTGTAACTTTAATTGCTTGAACAAGGGCACATAGGAACATCCACGGAGGCGCCTCTGCGGGGACTCCAAACAACAAAACAAATGTAAGTTGTTGCCTTTCACTATTTTTCTTAATATTATTGATTTTATATATTTATTTATCATACTTATATATAAAGAATTGAGTATTATATTCAGACCTCGTTAAAGAATAATTATTTATGTGTAGGATCTAGGAAAATATTGAATGGAGTTTGTTTTTTTTTTTTTTTTGAGAGAAATTCTTATTAGTTCTAGGTCAGACCAATTTGATAGTTATAAATAAGAAATTATACGATGCAAGATTTCTTATAATTTAATGATTTACATAAATGAAAGCAAAGCGATACCTCAATGAGAACATGTGTATAGAATATATATCTAGCTTTACTAACATAATTCAGACAATGGAATCCTTAAATTTAACAATATTTTCAAAGTTATAAATAAATCATAGGCACACTGTAACCGTAGTAAGAAAGAGTACATTTTCCTTGTTGTAAAATTTCGGGAATTCGTACAAGTACGGATTTGATTAAAAGACAGGAGTAGGAGCTATAGGCCTATGAATAATTAAAATCACTTTCAGTGGATAGTAGGGCTTCAAAGTTTTGAAATTGTTCTTTGTAATATAATTATTGAAAATCTTCCTTGTAAAGGGACCTAATAATGAGGGATCTTATTTCCATACTTGTATAGTACTTATTATAAATAGTCCATATAAGAATGTCAGAATTTCCATTAGATTGAAGATCTTTTATAACGTAAAGATGCTATAAGATCTTTTATTTTCTTCTTCCACTCTCCTGGAGTCCTCTTGATGTAGGGGTTGAAAAGGTCCGCTCCTCTGCTCTCGTTTCAGGTCAGTACAGCGAAACTGACCTCAGTGTCGTATGGGTGGATGGGGCAAAGCAGCTGAAGGTACGTACGTCACCTGCGCCTTCACGTAAGCATTGGTAAGTAGTGTAAGGGTCCCTTCTGGACCGGATGTGTGCGACGGCTTTAGTTAGGCACAAATTCTTTTGTATATGGCAGGTAGCAGCGGCAGGTTTTCGTGGAACCTCTCCACACTCTCCGCCAATAGCCAAGGCGAGCTAGCGTGCCGCCCTGCATGTCAACGCTGTCTACCGAGTGATCTGTCAGCTCATGCTGGCAGTCTGGACTTCACGTCCAAGTCAATCGTTCATCATACATCCATAACAAAACAATTCATTCGCTCTAAATCAATAAGAATCGGTTTCAAACTTTGGTCCCTGTGTATTTCGGAAGGTTATCTTTTGCATTTTGAACGATATTGTGGAAAAGATACATATCCGATATCTTCTGAAAAGGGACAAGTATGATGTTGTTACTGGTTTACTAAGTAAAGCAGATATCTTGCCAGCCAGACAGCTTTTATGTGACAAGTTTTTTACGAGCTTGGATTTATTATCGGATTTGTCTAAAAAGGGAATTTTTGCAACTGGTAAAAACCGGGACAACAGATTACAAAACTAAAGCCGAAATGCAAAAACAATACAGAGGACTTAGTGTCCAAACCGTGAAAGATGATATTGTTTTAGTTCGTTGGAATGGCAACCGTGTGGTAATTGTTGCTTCAAATACTTATAAAACAACACAAAGGCGCATCTAAACATTTGCTCTAGGGGGGGGGGGGAGAAAATAGTTAAGAAATCAATTATTGCTTATATTATAAGCCAAGTTAAATATTCTCTGAGCTTTTTTAAGCTCCCTGTCTTTAAAGATTTTTCAAAAAGCTATTTTCTGCAAAGTCAGAGCTATGTTTTGACAGTATTCGAGAGCATAATTTAGCTAATTTAAGCTATGTTCGAATATTGTAGCTAAAAAGTAGCTATGGAAAAATTTCTGTAAAAGATGGAAAATTGGAATGAATTGGAATTTATTACTTTAAAAAACTTCCCGCTGTACCTTTTCTTCACAATTAAATTTATTATTTATGATTTTTTTTTAAAGTACTACAGAAGCAAATTTGGTCGTTCATGATTATTTCGTGCTGATATTAGCTTATATTACTTGCAAAAAAATAAGCTCCAACCTGCACAAACAGCTTACGCTTCTGAGCATAAATTTTCACCGTGGCCAGGAAATATAAATTTTCGCTATTTATGTATATTTTAATAGAATTTTTCCCCTAACTAAATATTCCATTATGTTTAAGTTTTTGTAATGAGGGAAACAATAATTATTTTAAGTTAATTCACTGCTAAAATATAGAGTAGTTAGAAAACTAAGGAATATATAGAAAGATAGTGATAGCTGCTGCTATTCATGTAATATACATATAAACATATCACAAAATTTCGATTTTTTTTTGTTATTTTACTGTATTCAATGCAATTATTAAAAGTATCAAATTGACTTTTCGACAGACATAAGTTTCAAAAATAATTTTCGAGTGTGAAGAAAGTTTAGAAATATACAAATGGTTCCGAGGAAATTTTTAATGTCTTCTTCAGTGGGATAAAAAATTCACTGTTTTGTTGCTACACTGGTAAATGCTCAGTTTTCGATGGATAGGACGGACAAAATATAATAAAACTGCATACTTCTTCAAACACATTTCTGACGCAAGCTATCTTTACTCCTTACAAATGAAGGTCTCTTTAGCAGGTATAGTAATATAATACATATCGTCGCCTGAATACTGTTTTTCCCCATGTACAAAAATGTAGTTTTGAGATAGATTCAGTTAAATTTGAGGCCTTTATTAAAAATAACAACGGTTCGATAATTTTTTTTTAGTAGTTTTCCGTCTATTTATATATAGAATTATTTTTGTTTCAATAGAAGAAAATTTCCGTTAAAATTTCATTAACTTGAACCTAGATTTTTAAACATTACATTGCTTGTGTATGATATGGGGCAAAACAATTTACTAATAAAGTTAAAAGAAATACTTTATTACTTCAACATCTTTATTTAGCCTTGAATATTTTCTATTTATTCTAATCAAAAATACATTTCTTCATTCGCAATGAATATAATTTAATGTTTTTTTTACAGGGTAAAGTTTATATTTGTTGAAGTAGGCCTATTTGGTATTCTTCGGTACAAACGAAACACAAAAGAAAAGGATTTTTTTTTATTCTATCACACAATCATTTGATTTAGAGCGGCAAAGTTTCATGTCTTGGCTCGACTCATTAACAGGTCCCAAACAACAGAATTGAATGATTAAAAAAATTAATGATAATAGGAGAATGCAAATAAAATTATACATTGAAATTTTTGCCGCCCTAAATAAAATAATAGTGTGATAAAATAAATAAAAAAATCCTTTTTTGTTTTTTACCGGAGAATCCCAAATAGGCCTACTTGAACAAATATTACTTCATTCAAGTTAATAAAAAAGTAAAATCGGTACATTGTTTTGAAATGAGGACTGTTTCAGAAAAAAACCGACCACCTATCGCTGCTTCTATTACTTATCACCAGGTAAACAAAATTAGGGACCGCTGATAAGACTGCATTATAAAAAGGTGTGCACTTATAATTGCAAGCCATTAAATGCAAAATACGTATGCAGTAAAAATGGAAGTCAGCCAGGAAGAATGCCCCAAATTAATTCTTTCCACCCATATGGAAAATCCGAATATATTTCAAAGAAGCTTGGGTAAAAAGTTGAAAATTCCGAAGACGACCATTTAAAATGTTCTCAGTAAATTTCGAGAATCATAGTGGCCAAAGAAAGTCCGGGTCAGGAGGGAAATCAAGTTTGATAGACCAAAAATTGACCAAAGTAGTGGTAAACAATTTTAAACGAAATGCTAACATGTCGTTGAGAGATATGCCTGATAAGGCTGGAACGTCATGCTACGGCCCATCGAATTAAAAGAAGAAGAGGTTTCCATATTCAGAAAACACCGAACAGAACGCCAGAAAAGAACCAAGTTGCAAAATCCAGGAATCGAATTTTGTATGAAAATTTCATAACGAAATTCGGCTTAGGTGAAAACGAACTTCAACCAGTGTCTACAGAAGCGTTTTGTTTCATTCTTTAGAAAGCATGATACTCTATTTTGGCCGGATTTGCCCAATGCATACCCGTAGTATCCAAGGAAGCGACAAATATTGGTCTAATATTGACAGAAAATTTAAACAAAAACAAAAAACACTCTGCTATCATAGGCATTTTTAAGAGGCAGTATAAAAGAGCGTCCGATACGTTCGATACTGTCTGTATAAAATTTAATGAAGAACGTAAAGCAAAAAGCTCACCAATTTTATAGCACGTAGTAATCATATTATGTAGATAATTACAATAGTTCAATAAAAATTATTTGATAACAAAAAACAGAAAAAAAAGGTTTCTCTTGTTGTTTTCATTATTCATAGGTAGTCTTTTTTTTAAACAGTCCTTAAATTGTTCAGTGTTCCAAGTCTATTTCTGCCAGCTGTCATCAAATTTGACTCCGAAATAACTTGCGCCTGTGATGCAGACATTATGTCATATACCCTAATAGACTCCTTTTTTTTTTAAAATACAGGAATTATTTATATAAGGCAATATCGCTGCAACTACATGGAGCAAACCAAGATTTTGGCAAAATTGATTTTGATTTACTCTACGTGGCAGTGTTCTTAGCCACATGGAGGCAATCCCCGCATGTGTATCACAACAATATTTAAAAAAATATTTTAAAGTATTTAATGTTTTTCATGCGCCATGTAAGTAACTTCTTTGGGGAAAATATGATATGGGGCAAACATGACATGGTCTATCTCGATACATATATAACTTAGAGAAAAGCTGATTAAAGCATTTAATTCAACTTCAGTAATAATCTCAAAAATCGTACTTAACTCAAAATGTCAAATTTGGCGGATGGGGCAAAACAATATTCAGGCACCAATATGTGTATGTATATTGTTACGAGATGTATTTACATTAAATAATGAGCGGTAAGATAACTAACTACTTTTCACAATTCTGTGGTGCTGCATTGCCACTTGGAACTTTAAGTGGGAAATACAATTCGACGGTCATTAGTGCTTCTAAATATCAAAATGGTTTGGCAGAAAATGGGGTAAAGTTTGAAAAAAGTAGGAGTGAAGTACTTCTTGGAAAGCCTGGACAGTTATTCATCATTTCGCTCATTCCTTTATGGGTGTACAGTAATGTTGCAGGATGTTAAGGGAAAAAATACCAAAATCATAGAAACCCTCTTCTTCCTAAAAGACGCACTTTACTCTTTGCATTTTGTTCAAACACCATTGTTTTCTGAGCTGAGCTGCAATTTGTTGCAAAAATTAAAGGCAACGTTTTTAAATTTTTTTTCCCAATAAGTTTTTTTTCAAACCGACACCTAAAGAAATTTACCAGCAGTGCTAATTAGGTAGGGTTAATATATGTATAACCCTATTTACTTTAAAGTAAAAATTTGTAAGAAAACTATCCCGGCTATGATGATTTTCCCAACATACTACTTTTCAGCAAATACCCAGCTTTTCTAAGCTATTTTTTTCTTCTACTGAAAATCCCTTAAACAATTTAAGACTAAAAAAGAAAAACAAATAAATATAAAAAATAACTTTTTAAAAAAAGCTTTGCTTCAAAATCCGCACTAAAAATTGAAAATAATTTCTCTCTTCACTCAATGACTATACAGCACAAAAGTTATCTAGAGTTTCCCTTTATTTTACATTTAATTAAATTTTGAAATTATATTGCATTTGTGTAATAAATTTAAAATTTTCGAACTTCAATTTCGAAAATTGTTATTCACTGAGTACTATTAAAATTTCAACTGTCCAGACTTAGTTTTCTTTGTGTACCTTGAAAATTGTAAAATTTATAGATGACCCTAATATATTTTACAATTTTAATTAAATACAAAATAAAGGGAAACTCTAGAGAACTTTTGTGATGTACTTAAGTGAAGGGAAGAATTATTTTCTATTTTTTAAGTGCGCATTTAGAAGCAGATTTATTTAAAAAGATTTTTTTAATACTTTTCTATCAACTCACAGACTCCTGACTAAAAAACTGTGTGTCTGAGTTCAAAAAAGCCTGAGAGTGCCGTTCGTGACGAAAGAGTTTCGGGGTAGTAAACGTGGATAGATTTACATAAGGCTTTTTGATTTAGAATGAGTGAATGGGAACTTTCCGATGGGGTAAAATTTTCTTTCGTGTTGGGGGGTTTTGGGGTGGGGTGGTAACTACCACCCTTGGGGCTACGCAATTTAGGCCATGTGTGATATGAGTCGAGTTTCGAGAGTTGCGAGCCGAGTTTCGAGAGTTGAGGGTCGAGTGTCGAGAGTCGAAAGTCGAGATTTCAGAGTCGGATTTCGAGAGTCGAAAGTCGAGAGAGGTTATAGAATTTATGACTAAACGTAGAAAGTAAAATATATTAAAGAAACTTAACAAAAAAAATTTTTTTTAAACAAAATGGACTAAAAAGTGAAAAATTATTTCCCTTCTCAGTTTCTGATTATAGTTATAGATGCCTAAACTTTCTTATTTGCAATGAAGCTCTTCTTGTGTATATGACTGAGAAAAGAAAAAAATATTTCTTACTTTTTAGTCCACTTTATTTACAAAAGTCATGTATTTTAAAAGTTTTTTTAATATATTTTATTATATTTTCTATTTCATTTGATTAGAGTATAAATATTAAGATTACTAATTGTGATTCATTAGAGCTCAAGGGGGGGGGGGGGGCGATCGCCTCGAATGCCCCGATTGCCCCCCGCTGTACCCACCCTTGAAAAAATACATCTACAACAGGTTAGAAGATGAAGTACAAAGAGTGAAAAGTACATACATATTGCTCAACCATCACCAATATCAATTTATAATCGACATATGAGTGGCGTGGATTCCCACCACCAGTTCGTATCACCGTATCGTCTGCGAATCAGGCCAAAGAAATGGTGGTGGGGAATTTTTGCTTATGAACTAAATGCAGCAACATTTAACGCGTGGCGCTTATTTCAGTTATTAGGTCAAAATATACCGCTTTTTGAATTTCAGCAACAATGTGCTTTGCAAATTCTTGGGCAGTATGGCGTCGAGAAAAAGAGACCTGGGCCTCACTTACACATAAAAGGAGATGCCTTCAATGTAATCCCGTTTGACGGAAAAAAAGTCATTGTATTGTTCGCAATGAAAACCCAAATTCAAGGTACAAACATTGTTCTCGACGAACAACATTTATTTGTGAAAAGTGCGCCAGTCCATTTCATCCCGAATGTTACAAATTATTCCATACCATTAAGGAGTGAAGTGTGTAAATACTAAATATTCAATTAAAGGACTTTATGTATGATTTTTTTATAAAAACAAATGTGGCTTATTGATAATAAAAATTTAAAAATTAATAATCATGGTTTTTAACAAACCAAAAAGTACCATGAAAGTATTTTTATTGATATATTAATTGATTGGTAGTAAAAAAGAAAAGAAAGAGAATAGTCATTGGGTTTTAAAATATAATAAAGGAAGTTTTATAAGTAAAATTAAAATTGATTGATAGTAACGAAAGATCTAACTTAAATGATATGTCGACGTTATTTAAAAGTGAGCTACCTATAGTTATAGGTAAATTTGTAAGAAAAGGGAATCAGTAAGGATACCCCGTGGTTTATCACTGACATTCGTGTTAAACAAAAAAAAGGCGTGCCCGTCCATACATATAAATCTATATAATGATTGCAAATCGTGTGAAGTCATTACAGACGGATGGACAAACGGATAGACGGATATACAAAAATCAGAATAACTGCATAACCAGCATTATCTCTGTGCGTTACAAATGGAATGATAAACGTCCTATGATGTCATCTAGGGAACAAAAACAGAAATTCTAAGGAAAGAATGCTCGAATAGTAATACCGTCTCATCTCTTATCTCCTCTCAGTTTGTACCTATACAACCGGGGCACCACGACGTGCAGGCCCTTCTTCGTTAGTTCCCATACAAAAACTTCGTTTTTATACCCTGAAGAAATCAGGGCAATACTAAGTTTATCATTCCGTTTGTAACACCTCGAAATAATGCATAATGCATAATATTAAAAGTAGTTTTGATTTTTGCAAGTCCGTCCCTCCGTCTATCTGTCTGTCCGTCTGTGCGCACAATAACTCGAGAATGGGTACAATTTTGTACGCGGACTTTAAAAAAGCAAAGTAAAATTTAGTTCGAAAATAAGACAAATCGGGCAACTCCTTCGTGGGGTTGCCATACAAAAATTTCGTTTTCCGCTATATATTTGGACACTGCCTGAGAACGCGTCGACGTAGAGAGCTAAAATTTTGTACATTATGTTTTTACTACATTAGCAAATAAAATGTCAAAAATGGACTAAATCGGGCAACTCCTTCTTGGTGTTGCCATATATAAATTTAGGTTTTTTACGTATGCTTTGAAAACGATCAGTCCAAGACATTTTTATTGTACTATAAACTTCTTCAGGATACGAAATCCTATAAAATTGGTTATAGTCATTTTTTCTGTGCGACAAACCGTTCTAGAAATATATGCGAAAAACCACTTCAGAAATAAAACTTGTATAGATCGGTGACCATACGAAATTTTATATACATAGGTATTCATCTAGGGTATCGAAAGCTGGGCCGGATTGGGTCTTCAAATCGGCCCGTGCAAATAATGACAAACCAGCCTTTAAAAATGACTTCTTTATAAGAGGCAAACAACCCAAATTATTAGGCTGATTTCCTACTGAACCGAGCACAAGGAGAGCACGATAACGTTTTCGATGAATATTGAATTCCATGCTAAATAAGAAGAAATATAGAAGAAATTTATACAGGATATATGTATGCACAGAATATGCGTAAGAGGAGTTGGCCCTTTCAGACTTAAAATTAAAATTAAAACAGGGTTTCTCTGTGGAAACAGTATTCGAGAGACCAACAATTTTACTTACACAGCTGTAACAAGAGTATGACAAGTGAGGCAGACACTGAACGGGAAGGGCGCTGCCCGTTGAAAAAATAATATTAACAACATTTGCCTTTGACAAATATAAATTATTTTTGAGTTTTCACTGTTAAATAAAGTTTTTGTTTTCGATTTGAATTTACCCGCTTGACAAGGCTGAGGTTGGTTCGTAATCCTAATATGGAAGAAATATTTGCCAGTCCCTCAAAATTTGCTAAGTATATGGTTATACTAGCAAACGTTAAAGAAAAAAAGAAAAGAAGCATTCGTACTTTTCGAATCAGAAAATGATGAATGATCCCAATATTGCCACAAAACAAGAGCTTAGTATACCAATTTTTGAATAGATTTATGTTCTTTTATTCTACAAAGAGGTACGAAATGTTGCAAACAAGTTTCAGAAGATTTTGGATTTTTTTCTGGCAATCTTCTTAGCAAAATGTACGCCGATAATCTGAGAAAAGCCGGTTTTGGATTTGCTCAAATCAATTCATGACTATAGCCTCCAAGAATCCTATCTAAATGTCGAAATCGTTAGAGTTTTTGTAACATTTCCAATGACTATAGCTTCATCTGAAAATTGGAGTTAATAAAAAATTACCTGTGGTCTACAGTGGGTCAAGAAAGATTGTCAAATGTGGCTGAAAAGAAATGACAGGAATGCCTGTGATTTTGAGAATATTATAAACTAATTCGTGGCGAAAAAAGCTAAAAATGTCCATCTATAAGATCTTGCAAATACTTCTATCACGTTGATTCACCTCAATATTTTTAAATGTACTTTACTACTATCAACTAATAATTTTATCTGCAATAATTATTATTTAGGTACTATTCTTCTTATGATCAATTGTTTTTCAACTTTGTACAGTCAGCTGATAGTCCCCGTCTGAATAGTTAAAATTATATAAAGCTATGTTGAGAATTTTATGGATCAGAGGCGCAAATTTATACGTTTGCCTCAGGCGCCAAAACGAGTTGTTATTGCTTTGCGTGAAGGAACTGAGGAAAGAAGTGAACTCATAACCCCTTTCCCATTCTCTTTGTTTTTGGAATCTTTTTATAATCGCTTAGAAATTCAATCGCTCCTTCACTTACTTATATGGCCCAATATAGTAACAAAAACAATGCCACTGCTTCAACAAAGGTGGGAAAATTCAGACTGTTTCTAATATTTGACTACTTTCTAACACTGGAAATTTGTCATAAGTAAAAGCTGACTGTAATATACCATGACTGTGTATGTATGTACCCTTCTACGAAATTGATTTACATGAAAAAAAAGTTACTTTTTTTTTTACAATTAGAAAATAAAAACAAAATTTTAAAACTGTTTTTATATTTGTTCTTTAATTTCGAATTTGTTTTAAAAGTATAGCAAACCTTTGAAAGCGTTGTTGAACCCTTCTGATAAAAACACATTTTCCGTGCGTTTTTCGAAATAAAAATGATATGATGCAAAAAATAATGTAAACTACTTTACAAAAACAGTGAATGCTTTTGAAGCCACGAGAATGCCAAATTTGCCATATATAATGTTATTTTGGCAAAACCCACTTGGCTTCGCGTCCTGTCAGTGTTTATAAGTTGTGGAACATTGCTGAATATGACCTCGTTGCCGTAGGCTAATTAGCTTTATTGTATTAGGCTTTTAGGTTACGCAGTTAAGTACTTGTTCAATTTCAATTCAATTTCTTAGCTCACCACCCACCGCAGCCGCAACATTCGTCTAGAGTATACGTGGTAAGTACGTGTGGTCGCATTAACATGGCGACTTTCAGCCCAATGACCGGCAGCCCATCAGGCTAGCACCCAATCGCCAGTCCGGCTCTGATTATAAGTATTGGTCTTAAATCAATTTTAGCTTTTTTACTTGTTCACTATATATTTGGGCACTATATCTCTATGAAGATCAAGTGGTAGAACTTAAAACTTGCTTTAAGACCTCTTGAGAAGTACTGAAAGTGTAAGTAAGCAATAATTTCCTTTTAATGCGGATCGAGAATAGGAATATTTAAATAACTATTATTTTCAATAAATAGATTACGCACAATAATATCTAGATAAATTATTTCTATCTTGAGAAGACCTCATACAGGTACCCTATAAGAAAGTCCTAAATTTTATACAACCGTAAAACAGCTCCCAAGCAATTCTCAAAAATAATGTGTTAGTTCGCTGTACGAGGAGGTGAATTATAACAGTGGTCATACAAAAGAAAATAATGATTGAAATCAAAATAAAAATAAGCTTTTAGCTCACTTCTACAGAAACTTTCATGCACAATAATTGACCTTTTTTCAATAAGAATAAAATGCGAAGATGATTTTCTTGTTTACCTTGTCCCACTCAATATTTAAATGTAATACAAATTCTTGAAATTCGCTACTGTATGATACGTTACAAGATCATTAGTTTACATTAGTGCCGTCGTTGTACAGTCATGTTTAGATCAGTTCACTTATCTCAGCGAGAAACCGACAGAATTAGACACTTCACCGAATCATGCAAAAAAAAAAACCTTTTATCATTCAAAAACTTGTCTAAACAGAAGTGCCAAGAAAAACAATCGTCAATCCGATTCAGCCGACTGAAAATCTGAATAGCGACGACCAACGAGTTGTTGGAATTGGAATGATTTGTGTGCGATCAGTCGAAAAACACTTCCAATATACATAATACATATGTTTGTATGTACATATGAACAGCGCGCATTGATGCAAATATTTACTTCCCTGCGCTGAATGTTTATTGATTCGAAGAAATTCTGTAGGCTTCTAACCGCTAGTTCTGTCGACATTAATTATTAGCATGTGATATAAACTATGGAACTTTTCACTGTAGACAAAATGAATTGCTTGCTTCTCTAAAGTTTCTTTAAATTTTTGCGACCTGAAAAGCATCATACAAACAGCAACGCTGGAATTTCAACTGAATAAAACCGTAAATGAGCACAATTATCGCCTCCCAGAGTTGATAAAAGTTTACAGTTTACGTTTGTTCAATTAATTCAAATTCAATTTGGATCTTTGTACAAATACTAGTCCGCAATTTTTAATTCAAAGCAATTTGATATTATTTGGTTATCGCGAACATTTGTATCACGAACCATTAGAACTGATAACGTGTTCTTATTTTTTCTAATAAACAATGATCCTGCCGAAAGTCCTTTGATGTTTGACACTTTTTTGCAATTTATTGCATCTATGCAGGATGTCTCAGTAAGTGCATTCCACACGGGTGGGACCACTGCCATATATAATATTATATATGTCAGTGGGTGGGACCTGTAGATGGCTTCATTTAATAGAAAAACATTGATTGTACTATGGCTGAAAATATACCGTTATGCTTTACGTAAACTAGCCATATTTTACCTTCGTGAAATGAAATTTTGCACTGATCCACAAATAGTAATTTTTAAAAAAACATAAATGCAGCCGTTTTTTTATAGTAAATAAAATAGGTAGGTAGGTATCTACCGCAAATATCTGCAAATATAAATAGTTTTTAGTATCTTCTAGGTTTTTAAAATATTAAAGTGGGTCCATCTTCATTCGATTGGCAATCGAATGTTCGTCAGGTACCTTTTCAATTGCAATTATCTTAAAATTTTACCCTCTTATTTGATGATTTTTGAGGTCTAGAAAGACGCCAATACAATAAAGTACAAATTCTTTGGATTCTATGGATTAATATAGAAAGAATTGAAAAATCTTACTAAGTATAAATTCGTTAATTATGTATAGCGCTAAACATGAAAGTCAATAAATCGTTGTGTCTACAATTAATATTAAAATTAAAATAGTGTAAATAGTAAAAATTAATAAACAAATAGAGAAGCAGAAAAAATAATACATCACTTTCTCTTTTCACAAGCAAAAAAAAAACAAGTGTATCCAAAATGTAAGAAAAAATGTGTGACTTTATGAAGTAGCTCAGAAGCCTGTTAAACAAGCCACGAGTTACACGTTTAAAGTAAGACCAAATCGAGCTCTAAATGTGGGCAAGATAACATCGCGATAATGTAATGAGTAGAACTTGGAAAGAGCGTTGCCATACATATGGTAATTACCCTAGTTTCAAGGTAATTGTAAAAGAAATCTAGCCTACGGTTGAAGGAAATTACCTTTTATGACACCTCCGGTAATTTTAGAATAAAACATTTAAAGCAAAGAAAATTTCATTCCATTCAAGTAAGTTAAGAAGTTTAGGGGAAAATAAAGCATATAATGCTTGCTAGAGAATTAGAGATAGAGAAAAGTAGTCTTTAATACTACACTCTAGAGGCGATGTGTTAGAATTGAAGAATTATTTTTACTGCCTGATTAAGGTTTTTTACAGAAATGTTGGAATGATTCAGGAATTTTCTCGAAATTGAAATTATATTTACAAAAGACCTAGAGCAAATGATTCAATAATCTTTCATGGCTATCTTGTCACGTAGGACATGGAGGTATTTTTAAACAATAAAAGATTCTCCTAAGAATTTTTTCGCTAAATTTGATTGAAGTTATTTTGAAAATTTTTAAATTTTCTTTTCAGCACTCTAAAGGCACTTTTACATCAAAAGCAAGATTCGAGAAAATGTAAACCAAAAAACTCAATTTATTCCACTTTAAAACAATGATTAATAAAATCATGGGAAATAGAATAAACTAATAAAATAATATATTTATCTCGGATTTTTAAGAAAAACACAACTTTTATGTTTTATCAGGCGAACAGCTTTCGGCCGAAGAATTCTAGTATTATTCTTACGGTAAAAAAGTTTGAAATAAGGTAATTGTTTAGCAAATCTACGGTAGAGGTACAAATAATTTCTTGCACCGCTTGAGTACGGTCATTGAGTGATAAAAGGTCGGCCATCTGTTGACAAAATTGAGGTAAATATGAGAAAATTAAGTTGTCTTCGATAATAAATAGCGCCATATCACAGCACAGATTTTAATCGAATCTTCTTGTTTTGTTTCCTTTTCCTCCTTGTCTGGAAATGGAAAATGGAAAAATTTCTTAATGTTTCTGTATCTTTAAAATATAGTACACTCATGAATACGTGAATTGCATTGCCAAAAAAAAACTTAACAATAAAAAGCTGGCAAAATTTCGTTTTGCATTTAAAATGTTAGTCGCGTAAAGGAAAGAAAAAAGGAAAAAAAAACAAACTTTCTTTAAAACTCTTTCTTATGAATAAATACAAAAAGAAATATATAGCAGAACCAATTTTTGTTGGTGTAATTCCTATGATATTTGAACATCACGTCATAGCACACTATTAGCATACAAAGACTGGACACGTAGAACAAAAATATGCAACGCTTTTCTAGAATAGACGATGCCTCGACTTGGCACTTGATGACGTGCCCACTGACTTATAACAATGGACTGAGCGTATTGTCATTTTCCTATAGGAACGCATGGCACAAGTTTTATAATTCTCTCTTTCGCCCTATCACAGAGTTAGAGCTACTACCAACACAAAATATTGCATTCTGGAACGTTTCCTTATGCCATTTGATGTTTTTATGTTGGCTACAGATGCAATCACCTCAGAAGGAATAAGGTAAAGATAGTGTTTACCATGCTCCGTCTCTCTTGCCCATAAGCAGGATTCAGTTAAGAATAACTTTTGAAAATTAAAGTCGGAATGTGTTTAATTCTTTATAAGCGATTAAAATATCACTTGAGCACAAGAAAATATATTTTTTTAATTAAATTCTATTTACGGTTGTAAAATTTCATCTGATTGGTTGAGTTTTACATGTTTGTTATGTAATCGTTTTAAAGAGTGCTCTAACGGTGATATACAGAAACACAAAATTTTTTGTGCCACATGAAATAGCAAATCGCTCAGTCCATTGTTATAAGTCAGTGGTTGCCTCGCTCCATACAAAATCACTGTTGCCCAAATCCGATGAAGAGACGGCAACAAGTTTTCTTAGAAATTAGATTTTTTATGCATTGGCCGGGTCGAGAGCAGTGCTTCGCTTGAATATAAAATCTAACATGGATGCCTCCACTTGATGTAGGGAAGGCCGAAATTTTTTCTTAGAAATTTACTGGAAATTTTTTCCTTAGAATTCATACGCATTTTTGGAGGGCGATAGCAATTTTTATGAGCGCAGACGCTAGACAAGCAATAAGCAATTGTTTTTTTTTAGAAATTTACAAAAAATGTTTCGGTAGAATTTTGATTCATTTTGGTGGCCGATTAGATTTATTTTCAGGTACAGTATGTAAGGGTTTTCCAATAAGAGGTGTTATTTTGATATTCAAAGAAAAATGACATTTTTTGAGATAAATGATCGGATCTGTATTTCATTATAAAGAGGAAGGTATGCCGTTAATAATGGAAAATAACATCAGCCAAATGACCACCACAACCACGCCTACAGGACCATATCCTTTTCATGAAATTTTCCATAACCAAATCGCAAAGTGGTTGCCCTATGTCCTCGATAGCCTCACGAATTCCATCTTTGAGGTCTTGAATCGACGCTGGGCTGTTGGCGTAAACCTTCTCTTTCACGTGGCCCCAAAGGAAGAAGTCGCAAGGTGTTAAGTCACAAGATCTCGGTGGCCAATTGTGATCACCTCTTCGAGAGATAACACGGTCCGGAAACTTTTCCCGTAAAAGATCAATGGTTTCGTTGCTTGTATGGCACGTAGCGCCGTCTTGTTGAAAGTAAACGTTGTCCAGATCAATACCATCCAATTCCGGCCATAAAAAATCATTAATCATCTGTCGATAGCGCAATCCATTCACCGTAACTGTTGCTCCAGCCTAATTTTCGAAAAAGTAATGTCCCATGACCCCGCGGGACCATAAACCGCACCAAACAGTCACACGTTGAGGATAGAGAGGCTTTTCAACAATAACTCTTGGGTTTTCCGAGCCCCAGATGCGACAATTTTGCTTGTTGACGAAGCCATAGAGGTGGAAATGGGCCTCATCGCGCAAGATGAGTTTTCGATGGAATTCCGGATCATTTTCATGCATTTCAAGGACCCAATCAGCAAAGACTCGACGTTGTTGATGATCGGCCGGCTTGAGTTCTTGTGTTAACTGAACTTTATAAGCCTTAAGACCCAAATCTTTATGCAAAATACGGTGTAATGACGTTTGTGGAATGCCTAATTCCAAAGAACGACGAGGAATGGACAAACCGGGGTTTTCTTCAACACTTTCTACAGCAGCAATATTCTCGGCTGTTCTTGAGCGACGTGCACGGGTTTTATTCTTCACATCACTAACTTGTCCCGACAGCTCGAATTTTTCTACCAATTTCTGTATTGCGGTCCGACAAGGTGCTTCACGACGACCCAAAAATGTTCGAGTTTTACGAACCGTCTCTGCCACATTTTCACCATTTTTATAGTGAATTTTAATAATTTCAATGCGTTGTTGAATCGTGTATCGTTCCATTTTTAATAATGGCGAAGTTTCTACTTGTCAAATATCAAAAAATTACAGCTCCAAAAGTGACATCTACCGAAAAGCGGGCTAATTAAAATAACACCTCTTATTGGAAAACCCTTTATAATATTTATTTATACTTTGACACTACCTCACTTTTTTAAGAAAAAGATAAATTTTGCTTTGGTCAAGGTGCTGAAAGGAGATATAAAATTCCTCTAAAATAAAATTCTCATTTTTCTCGAAAATATCAGAGAATCCAGCATGTGTTCTCCCACTTAATCTCTTCACTTCATAGAAAACCGTATGTAAACAGGAACACGTGCTGTTCAAATATCATAGGATTACAGCAACAACATGTGCCCATTTACTTCTTACTCAATGGTATGGAATATGATGTACCTTGAGACTTTGTTATTACACAGATTGTAAAGGAAAATATTAGTTTTATTACGCTTGTGGTAAGTTTCTAAGGAGCAACTCAAACTACAACTACAAACCGTCGTAATCCGGTCGACCTGTTATAAAAGGCACAACCTGTTTGGTTTGCTACAAACAAAAAGACAAAACAGAGAATTGAATTTGTTTTAGGCTGAAATTTTAAGGATTTATGCATGGTGGTCGTAGAGTAATTGTCGCAAAAAAGCGGAGTCCCAATATAAAATGAAAGTGAATTTAACAACAATTTAAGAAGCAGCCGAAATTTCCGAGTGTTTTACATTTCAAATGTACATGGCAAAAAAGGAAGAAAGAAAAAAAATGGAAAAAATCAAACTCTCTTTAAAACTTTTATGAATAAAGATAAAAAATGTGAAAGCGCAGATACATGCAACGAAACAGAATGACAAATGTTTCTTTTTCGTAAATAAATGAGAACGGGCGGAGTTTTCAGGTTTTACTGTCATAAAATGCTCCCGCGCTTTTGTGAAAACCAGTTTTCTCTGAAATATTGTGAGAAATATCCAATGTTTTTTATAGCATAACTAATGCTTGTTAGTGTAATTCATAGTATATTTGAACAGCACGTGCTTCTGTTTACATTCGTTTTGCTCTGAAGAGATTGTTTACATTCGTTTTGCTCTGAAGAGATTAAGTGAGAGAACTCATGCTGGATTCTCTGATATTTTCGGGAAAATGAGAATTTTATGTAGGAGGAATTTTACATATGCTTTCAGCACCTTGGCTAAAGCGAAATTTATTTTTATCTTAAAAATTTAAGGTACTGTGACCCCACGGTATACATACTAACAAGTTATGACTATCCGGCACCATAGATTCGCCATTTTCTCTGTTAATCGATTCGCATGACGCGTTTCTTAAAAAGTGAAAAATATAAAGGTTAATATTTATGTAAATTTAAAATCTTAAAATAAGTTCCATTTTACCTTCTAAACAGAAAGATAAATTGAGGGAAGATTATTAGAAAGAATTGTATTCCACATTTTAATTTGCCACTAACCCCACTTTTTATACCCTAGATGAAATCATAGGGGTATACTAAGTTTGTCATTCCGTTTGTAACACCTCGAAATAATGATGGTAGAGCAAAATAGATTGGACACCCATTCATAATATTAAAAGTTATTTCGATTTTTGCATGTCCGTCCGTCCGTCTGTCCGTCTGTGCGCACGATAACTCGAGAGCGCGTATACTTAGAGAGCTGAAATTTTGTAGACGGACTTTAAAAAAAAAAAGTAAAATTAAGTTCGAAAATGAGCCAAATCGAGCAACTCCTTCGTGGGGTTGCCATATAAAAATTTCGTTTTCCGCTATATATTTGGACACTGCCTGAGAACGCGTCGACGGACGTAGAGAGCTGAAATTTCGCACATGATGTTCTTACTACATTAGCAAATAAAATGTCAAAAATGGACTAAATCGGGCAACTCATTCTTGGTGTTGCCATATAAAAATTTCGGTTTTTTACGTATACTTTGAAAACGATCAGTCCAAGACATTTTTATTGTACTAAGAACTTCTGCAGAATACGAAATCCTATAAAATTGGTTATTACCATTTTTCCTGTGCGACAAACTGTTCTAGAAATATATGCGAAAAACAACTTCAAAATCAATACTTGAATAGATCGGTGACCATACGAAATTTAATACGGGCATTCATCTAGGGTATGATAAGAATTGGTCTTAGACCAATTCTAGATTTTTTAATTGTTACACTTCGATATGATGCATTGCAAATTTGCCTTCTACTTGAGAAAATTTCGGGTATATGTGCGAAGCGCACAACCCAAAATTAATCTAGTCAAAAATAGTTTGCGAAGCGCACACCTATTGTTAAGGGATTACGCATTGTTCTAGCACATATCTTTACCTGCTCTAAGTAATATACCCCCGTAGGGTATATTTGCCAAGCGCAAAGAAATGCATACCCAGGCAGGCACACACACACACACACACACACATGCAGGCGGTCACACACACACATACATACAGAGGCAGGCTGCCAGGGGCACACACACGCGCGCTCCGCTTCGCTCCGCGCGCGTGTGTGTGCCCCTGGCAGCCTGCCTCTGTGTGTGTGTGTGTGTGTGTGTGTGTGCCTGCTGTGTGGCTTTGCGCTTGGCACAGAGCGTACTCCTCCTATTGATATTAGTGGTATAAAAACTTAACTTAACTTACATAGATCAGGCAAAATTCATAGATCAGGTAAAGATACGTGCAATAACAATGCGTTGACCTTAACCATAGCCGCGCGTTTCCAAAACAATGCGTAATCCCTTAACAATAGGTGTGCGCTTCGCAAACTCCTGCTTGTGCGCTAGGAGAAATGTTTTTTTATGGCTTGTGCCAAAACCCTCGAGAATACTTCCCAAGCCATGAAACAGAAATCTAGATGTGTGCGTTCGGAGTCCGTTTTCTAAAATGTTCTATATTGATACTTATGGAAAAGTGCTAAACATTGGGTTTATGTATGCCACAGAGCCTAAACTACTATCCATACAGGAAAATAGTCTTCTAGTAATTTACAGCTTGATTCCTTATCTTCCGAAAGGCTGCACTTCCTATATACCTTACTAAACAAAATAATAAAATAGTTTTGATTACAAAGTAACCTTATCATTTAACGCTCAATACATCTCAGCTCAGTGATAATTGCATGTGTGTATGTGCAGCCGGAGTCCGAATCTGTAGGCAGCTACATTCGCTATCATCAGACCACGGCATCCCATGACGGCACAGCGACATTAGAATGATTACTCAGCTGAGAATTTTTGTTTGAGGAATCGTAGTCATTTGGTTAAGATTAATTTTTTTAAATAATTTTGTTAGGAAAGGTATGAACATTTTTTTACGGTTCGGAAGATAAGAAAGCAAACTTAAGATTATCGGAACATCATTTTTCTGTATGAATAGTAGTTTAGGGCGGAGGAGCTATTCAAATCAAACTTTTGTCAGTTTTACATAAGAACACTGCAAGTATTTTAGAATGTAAGGACTCCGATAGGCCTTGTATGTGGTAGGGAGGTAGTCTGTTTCATGGCTTGTGAAGTATTCTCGAGGGTTTTGCTTGTGCGCTTCGCAAATACACCCAAAATTTCGAATACCAGTAACTAATTTCAATATAGAAATAATAACAAGTAAAAAAGCTAGAATTGGTCTAAGACAAATTCTTATGATACCCTAGATGATTTAAACAAGTAAAAGAGCTAGAATTGGTCTAAGACCAATTCTTATGATACCCTAGATAGATGAATGCCCGTATGAAATTTCGTATTGTCACCCTTCGTGTAAGTTTGATTTTGGAAGTGGTTTTTCGCATATATTTCTAGAACGGTTGGTCGGACAGAAAAATTGATTATAACCAATTTTATAGGATTTCGTATTCTGAAGAAGTCTTTAGTACAATAAAAATGTCTTGGACTGATCGTTTTCACAGTATACGTAAAAAACCTAAATTTTTATATGGCAACACCAAGAAGAAATTGCCCCATTTAGTCCATTTTTGAAATTTTATTTGCTAGTGCAATGAAAACACCATATACCAAACTTCAGCTCTCTATATCGATGCGTTCTCAGGCAGTGTCCAAATATATAGCGGAAAACGAAAGTTTTGTATGGCAACTTTTTTCTTTTAAAGTCCGTGTACGAAATGTCAGCTCTCTTAATATATGCGTTCTCGAGTTATCGTGGGCACAGACGGACGGACGGACGGACTGACGGACGGACATGCAAAAATCAAAATAAATTATTATATTAGTATTATTATGCGTGGGTGTCCAATCCATTTTGCTCTACCATCATTATTCCGAGGTGTTACAAACGGAATGACAAACTTAGTATACCCTATAGATTTCATCCAGGGTATAAAAAGATCTGACCACTCATATTTTCCTTGCGATGAAGATTTTGAATTTATTTAGAAACGAAAAAAGTTTCATCCTAATAATTTTCTACCAGATGATTGGGTTGAACTTGTTAAGCATGCAAGAAAAGAAACAGCCATTTGAAGTGGTTCGAATGAAAATGGAAGATATTAATAATTTAAAATGTTTGGAAGATAATATAACTAATAGAAAAATTAATGCCTTTAAGGAAAAAGTGGAATGACTAAAGATCGAATGGATAATGTTTAGCAAAGAAAGCCCATTACGTATGTTTTATAAGTATTCCAATCCTCAGAAAACGCTTTTATGACCTTGATCTATCCAATCACTCATTAAAAAATCCAACCGCAGTCCTTGGAGTGTTTGTATAAAAATGGGAGATCAATTGATATACATATATAATAAAATTCAACGATTTGCAACAATTGCTTGAGTTTATACCCCCCTTCCATCACGCATCAACTTAAAAACAGACGCTGTGAAATTATGAGCATTATTTTTTTTTTATATGGAAACGTATTTTTGTTAAATCAAATTTTGTTTCTGTCTATTGTAAATAACTGAAAGTTAAAATAAATTCATTTTCTTGAAGTAGCCACTAAAAAAAAAAATTTCAAAAAATGCAAAAATAGCCCATCGTTCATAAAACTGCGTTAATTCAACGTGTAGAGTTGAATAAACGAGTTGAGTGAAAAGAGGGTATTCGATTATGATTACGAACAATTTTTCGCTACCCTGAGACGCGAAGTAAGGATTTAATGCAAAGTGAGAGATTCTTACTTTCGTTTTTCTCATTTCAATTAATATAAGCTTAGGCCACTTTGGTCTGGCACCCGAAAGCTACGGATAGGTCATGCTTAGCCAAACAAAAAAATTTATGGGTTGGGGGGAAATCGTAACGGTTTCCGAGATAACGAGACTTTAAGATATTTGGGTATGTTTTTATAGATCACCCTGTAATTTCTGAATGTTACACCCTATGATGAAATTATGGCTCAACAAAGTTAAAATTTCGGAATTTTTACTTGTTTTTTTTTTTTTTTTTTACTTAACTACTACTTTTATCAAAAAACACGTTATCAATATCAATTTATTATATTGAATGTAAAAAGCCCAAAAGCTTAGCTTTAAATAACCTATCACACTCTGTCCCCAAAATGTAACCCTTTCTGCGTTTTTTGCTCTTTTTCTTAAGCATCTCCAGGGAAAATGACTCAAAAAGTTCAATAAGTGCCAGAAAGTAGGCAATTATTTTCTGGAAATAACCTTTTTTCAATAACCTTCTTTCAATTTATGACGTGCTTGTTGATAAAATTAGTAGTTAAATAAAAAAAAATGAGTAAAAATTCCGAAATTTTAAATTTGTTGAGGCATAACTTCAATACGGAAAGGGTGAGGGGAAAAGTTTATAAACCATTGGAAAGGCCCAACGATTATCTATCTTCTACCAAAGTTTAATACATCATCATAGGGTTTAACGTTCAGAAGTTACAGGGTGATATATAAAAACATTCCTAAATATCTTAAAGTCCTGTTATCTCGCAAACCGTTACAATTCGCCCCCCCCCCCACACCAATACAATTTTTTGTTTGTCTAAGCATGACCTATCCGTAGCCCGTGGGTGTCAGACCACATACGGGACACCCTGTATACAATACATATAATATAATGCAATTTTTTTATATAAACTTTTCAGGAGACAAGTTTCTACCTTTAGTTCGAGACTCGATGTTTTAGTTTATGTATGCCCAAGAAGTTATATTAACGTGCTGAATTTTTAGTCTTCCAATCGTCTTTAACATAAAATTAAAAGTTAAATTTGAAAATATTTTTCATTGAATAAAATAAAAAAGAAACATATGAATTAAAATTATTATTTAAATTTTCTTGAAAAGTATTAGGATATCCTATTCCGATATCAAGATCTCACAATTAATAAAAGTTTCACTTATATGGTAATAACACCGTAAAGCTTTTGTTTCTCCTCTAAAGATGAAGGTTGCTTGAGTCTACTCCTCCACTGAAGTTTCGGGTAATTACGGGAATTATGTACAAGCGATGCCATGCGAGGCTGGAGAAAGGCACCAAGAGGACCGTTACGAACTGTAAGGTGAGTGGTGTATAGTCCTTTAACCACTGAGTGTATGCTTCCTTACTTTCGTTTTTTTTCATGGGGCGAATATTTTTTGTATGTTTATAAAACGTAGTAGCATAAGTTCTCGTTTTTTAACCCACCTCCACACTCTCCGCACTTACCTGAAGTGTTAGCGTGCCAGTCTGAGCTATCAGCTTCGACTTATAAACTGGACTATTCGTCCATCACTACTCACTAGCATTTAGTTCTATGACAAAGTCCTTTAAAAATTGAAATGCACTTTATGCAGAATAAAACGGTTATCAGTCAGTGAAGCAATTACTACTGCATAGCTTGCAGTTTTAAGGATTTTGTATTAATCGGAAAGCTATTTTATCACAGAATATGTCATAATTCGTACAATACAAATGTAAAACATAAAGTTCTCTTGCGGATGGCTTTGAAAAAAACATGATCCTTTTTGCAGTAGCTGCGTTAAATGAAAGATCATGGAGAAATGCTAAAAACTTCTGCACAAACCACGTTACTGTTTTAACTAAAGGGTCATCAAGTAAGTAAGAACGTATACTTTGCAGAAAAGATAATGTGAAGGATACTGATCAGCGAGACAGGTAAGAATATAGGCTGGGTACATAATTTAAAATTGAATGCTAGAAGAAAAGTTCGGTAAGATCAGACAAATATATCGAGAATCATGGTAGATAGATATATTATTTCAGTTGAAAAACTTGGGCACGAATGAAATAATCGTCGCCCAGTATAGAAGCCAATCCGGAGGTCATACGCACCTAAAGCTAGTTAAAAGGAACACACATTTAAAATTTTTCTATTCCATTAAATTCTTTCTGAAGTCCAATATTAAATATTTAACTGCCCACTTTTCATACAACATCAACAACGCAGGAGAGAGCTTTAGCGATCGGATGTAACTTGAGCGACTTTCTTGGGTGAAAAAGTGGCCTTTTTAACTGGTCGTGATTATTATGAGGAATTGGTGCGTCGTTGAAAATGACTTCCTTTGAGAAAAATGCTTACAACAGAGCACTAATGGCGGTGAAAGCAGAAACTGAAAAAATGTATGCGAAATGTGACCCAAGTGCATAGAAATGGGATTTTCGGCAGCAAAATACGTCCAGAGAAAGTTTTCTGAATCGGTAAAAAGTACACCACCCGATAGTACTCCGCGAGACCTTTCGCTTGATATGCAACATTCCATATTGGAACTCCCCGCCGAGGCTTCGTACCCCCATCCTTAAAGTATCCAGAGAAAAATTTTCTTCTACGAATTGTAGCTGATCGAACATAGCCCTTACGAATTAGAGCCGATCTAGTACCTCAGTTCGAATAAAAAAGAAAGAAATACGAAAAAAGTGAGTATGGAGATCACTATTTAATCCTACGACGAGTATAGAAGTGTGTTGATACTTACTTTTCTTAGGACCTAAGGATTTCGATTCTGTACTAGATTAACAGAAATGAACTAGATCGAACTATGATGTCTGTACATGTAGTGCTTAAAATGGGTATTCCTCTATTCTCATGAAATAAGGGAATAATATTATAATTAGTGAAGAGGTCTGAATCACAAATGAAAGCACCATGTTTGTAGTTCAACTAATAATCAATTATCTTCCAAATTCCGTTATAATACTTTCTAATGAGATACATGTAAACATAGAAAACATAAGAACTTAGATATCGCATGGTATACCAGTGCGGAGTATACAGAATGTGATTGGTCGACCCATTGAACTCAGCAAATGCATGAAAATATGAATCATTCGACGTATCTATCCTTTTTCATCTTGTGGTCCATTCCGAAATGTAACACCAGCCATATAAAATTTGTATAGGTACTCTGCTTTGATATTGCCTGTCATATCTAGCTTTTGTGCCATCTGTCGATGCTTAAAGACCTAAGCACACGCAGGTTTTATGAAACATAGGAATCTGCAGTTGCCGTCGGCCTCTCTCGCTGTTAAAATTCAATTAAATCAAGTACGAAGCGATAGTTGCCGACGGGTGATGGCAACTGCAGATTCCTATATATACACGTTCCATAGAACGTTCCTGGAGAAAATTGTTTCTATTACTGCATTAGTCTGCCGTTTGCCGTCGCCGTCGGAATTGTTGCTAGGCCTGAAGAATGGTTTAAATTGATGCCAGTTATCAATGCTTCCAAAATGGCATCCATTCTTCAAAATGAAGTTTTTCTCATATATATATATATATATATATCGTTGACAGTTGACGTAACTCAACACTTCATGAAAAGTCTAGGCACTTCATCAACAGTTTTCGCTTAAGGCTGAATGCCAGAAAATAAAGCTCTCGGTTCCGAGCTTCCAAAATTTTGACTATGTAGTAGTAACATGAGCTTTCGTTCTAATCACATTACCAATGCTTAACAATAATTCCAATGAAGTGCTATTCAAAATTGTATGCATATAAACTAAACCGAGAATTTGCTTGGACTACTGGATCGTGTCGTCACCACGAGAAGCTTTTGGGAATTGAAATGAATAAATCATTCACTTTTTATTAAGATAGAAGTTTACAAATTGCTTTTTATTAAAAAAAGCACTACTCACGGGATTTATCCGGTTTTTGGGCTTCTGAATAAAATTATCTCAATCTTCATTCTCATGTTAAAGTAAACGTATAGCAATAATTTTTATTCAAGTTACAGGGATTTCAATTTTAATGTTATAAAAGTATTTATAACATGAAAAATATTAACAAATTTGGAAAAACAGCTCCGGTAGCATTTACAAATATCTTTGGAAAACCTATGTATGAAAAATAATAAAAATTGGTGTGTACATGAAAAAGAATTTAGCGGGGAGAGAAAAATAACACGTTTTTTTTTAGGTTTTTGATTTTCTAAAAAATAGACAAACATCTTTTTCAAAAATCTAAGCCCGGTAGCATTTGAACTGATTAGTTTCTAATATTTTGCCGAAGGTTTCAAATCAATATCATAAAAATTGTGGAAAATAAGAAGGGGGAACAAAATGCTTGTAAATTTATGCAGCCTTAATGCTTTTTCACACGAACTATTTGAAATTTTTAGTCAATTCATGAAATGCTATAAGCCTTTACGCCGATAGTGTAATACCACCTGATATAACCAAATACTAGCGGAGGGTGATGAGGGGTGAAGGAGGTGGTCGCACGCAGGGCTGCGACACACTCACACACACACACACAATGTCAACTGAAATTTTGTACACAGTTTTTATAAAAATAATGCAAATTTCAATTTGAAAATGGGACGAATCGGGCAAATCCTTCATAGAGCTACCATACAAAAATTTTGTTTTTCACTATATATTTGCACACTTCCTGAGAACGTGTCGACTAAGAGAGCTGAAATTTTGTACACAGTCGTTTCATAGTAATAGTAAATAAGGCTTCGGAAATGGACTAAATCGGGCAATCCCTTCTTGGTGTCGCCATATAAAATTTTTAGTTTTTTAAGTATATTGTAAAAACAATCGGTCCTAGATGTTTGTATTGTACTGAAAATTTCTTCAGAATACGAAATCCTATGAAATTGGTTATAATCATTTTTACTGTCCGACGAACCATTCCAGAAATATATGCAAAAGTTCAAACTTGATGACCATACGCAATTACATATGGGGATTCCTCTAGGGTATCACGGCTTTTTTACTTTTTTTTTTATATCATTTTTTAACAGCAATGGCTTCTTAATATTTATATACTTATATAACTGGCAAACTTCTCTACATGACTAAATAATTTTACATCGTTGCTAGGGGTATAGAAATAAAGCTCGTTATGTCCAATCTAAGCGTTTTTTAGTAAAAACTCTTAAATCAGTAACAAGAAATTCACTCTATAGTAGGCACGGAAGGGTTTTGCAAATGACTGAAGATTTCAAACTGATTTTATTTTAGGATAAAACAATTTCTGAGATTTCTCATCAAACACATGTGTTGAAAGATGATTCTGTGATTTAATTCCAATGCTAACTCAATTATGCGCCTCCCTTCGTGTATATGTACTATGATTCTAAATATATTCAATGACAATTCAATCTAATGTAGTGTCTGCCAATGTGATTATAATTTTTACTTTATTGCTTACAGTGTTTCTATTTGTGCTAGATTAATTTAAAACCATAAAGTTTCCTTAAATTCTTCATTAGATTGTTTTAATAATGGCAACGAATAATTATATGTAGGACGCTACATGTACATATCTATGATATAAGTTAAATTAAAACTCAGTGAAGCAATAGTTTTAAATGTCAGAATTTTACAACAAACTTATCAAATATTCATGGTTCAGAAAAGATATGTTTCCGGGATTTATATTTCGAAAAATTTCTGTTATTAAAGAAGAAATGCTCCATCAATCATACTTTACCATTTTCACTCATCTCACCACAGCTCTCGAAAATTATCTGATAAATTCAAAAGAAGTCCCACAATGACAAGCCGATGGCTTTAATGGTCCGTAGAGTCGTTTCCGAAATTTATAGTGTCTACATTATTTACGTTGTTTGAATATCAAATGTTTTATTTGAAACACATTTGGATCTGGATCTGTCAAATTTTCATGGGAATGCCAGTACAAATTCTCTGATTGATAAAGCTCTTTTGGTTAGAGCGTGTGGCATTGAAAGCATTAAGAAAGGGAAAACGCATATTTTGGGAGTGTTGATTGAAATACATGAAATAAGATGAGTAAATTTCTTACCTTTTCTTTACATTCCAAAGTTCTATGATTGTTTAACCTGCGGTAATGTTTGAATACTCTGAAGGAATTTAAAATTACGCATCATAGGAAAAGTTGCTACATTATGTACATACTTAACAAGACATACATCGTGTAAAGACAGGCTACATATTTGATTATCTGCCATTCTAAAGAAACTTGGATTGGAATCTAAATGATGAAATTTTCACTGTAGAAGTTTTTAATAATTGCCTAACTCAAATTAACATAACCTGAAGTTTGCTGAGTCAGAGTGTTTGTCACTAGGTATGTATGATGCTCAGAATAATAAATTATTTGCTTGAACATGTTTATTTGAGAGCATCAAACTTTTAACTAGGGGTGTCTACCCTAACAACACGATAATATTCTACCTGCATATTTTCAAAAAATTTCCTGGAGTCGTGTATTGCCAATTAATTAAGAAAAAATAACATGAATGAAGAAAAATATATGAACTGACGAAATTTTTGTATTAAGCCTTCAGATCTCAAGAAACAACCAATGGTCAAAAGGCCGTATCTGACGGCACAATAATATCGGCCATTTTTCAGTCTTAATTTTATTGTCGCAAATATCTTGTCGGCTACTACTAATTGTAATTTTTTTTTTTTAAAGCACAATGAGTTTTAGAGATAACTTTTTATACCCTAAATGAACTCTGAAGGATATACTAAGTTTGCATTCCATTTGTAACGCATAGAAATAATGATGGTAGAGCAAAAAGGGTCGGACACCCATGCATATTATTAAAAGTTATTATTGATTTTGCATGTCCATTTATCCGTCCGTGTCTCTCTGTCCGTCCGTCTGTGCATCGGTCTGTCTGTCTGTCACTTAAGAGTGCTGAAATTTTGCACGTGAGCTTTTTTTAAAAAAAAGTATGTTCACGTTCCCATGCAAAAATTTCATTTTTCATTAGGTATATATGTATTTGGGCATTATCTGAGAACGAGATATTTACATAGCACTACTAAATAGGTTTTTTACGTATACTGTGAACAGGATTAGTCCTAGGTGTTCTTATTGTATTGTAAGTTCTTTAGAATAAAATCCTATGAAATTGATCATTTGTACTGTTAGACGAACCGTTCTAGAAATATATATGCAAAAAACTACTTCAACAATCAAACTTTCTCAGAGAGGTGATCATACGAAATTAAATACGGGCATTCATCTGTTCATCTAGGGTATCATAAGAATTGGTCTTACACCAATTCTAGTTTTTTTACTTCTTTTAGGACCAGCTGCACTCCCGTCAAAAGACAAGGTGAAATACCTTGGCTTAAAATAATCATAAAGAAAAAAATTATTCTTTAACTAAGGTGTTTTCTTATAATCCCGTCATATCGGGACGCTTACAATAGTACGAGTATCTCATATTACACTGCGATAGAGAATTGAGGGTAGTCTTATACTCCAGCATCAGTTTGGAGGTTGTAAAGGTCTTTTAAAACACGCCTGATAGCCGCTTGGCTAGCCAAGCCTATAGCAATCTGAGTCTGAGTAATAGAAATTCCTTCCCGCTTTAAGGATGGCCTAAACTTCGGCCTGAAAAACCATTACGAAGTTTTCAAGGTGTATGGACAAAGACGGTAATTAAAAAATCATTCGCCATTGATTGAACGTCTTGACTTTCTTTGCGCATATAATTTTATGATTCTTTTAACCAACGGAAAAGTAGCTCGTCCTTCATAATATCTCTCTCCAAGTTACTACCCAAGAAGACGTTGGCTTCCGCAACACACAGAACGAATATGACGTTGCAAAGATATACTCACCAAATATCGACGAGTATTTAAAAAAGTTATAAAATTCACACTTTAAACTAGCTTTTATAAAATACTTACCTCAATAAAATAGCCCCCATGACATGTTTCCAATAATAATGGCTGGTAAGATATTTCTCGCTCTTTAGTAGATGACCCCAAAAGTAATTTTTTTTTTTTTGCTTTTTCAAAAGTTTTGCACCATAATATAACAATAAGACATTAATTTTGAACAAAAGTGAAAATCAATTTATCTCGCATATAGAAAAGAGCAACATAAATTTCCGTGTAACGAAAAAGTGATGCTCTTATGACAATAACGAGTTTTTCATCATGAGGCGACTTAACTCTTTTCTCGTAATCGTTCGTGAAATAAAATAAAAAAAACAACTTTATTATTTTAAATCATTAGAACTTTATTCGACTACTCAAACAATATCTTAAATCTTAACACAAATACTCTTACAATCATTTCTCTGACAGATGATATACATTTGTCACATTTGCTTTTCTCTAAGAATTAAAGCCCGCTCGAGATTCTTTAGAATCTTCGTTTTCCGGCCAAACGATTAAAAATCCGAGTATGAACTATTTTGTACTTAAAAGCATAAGCTGTTTTTCACGAAAGTGTATTTTAATTAGAAGAGTATAATTTCGTGATGATCCGCTGCTGTCAGGGATTTTTCTGATGCTATGGGAATGTTTGAATTTTCCATTCCCTTGGAGAATGGGTATCACTTTACTTGAGAATGAATTTTTATTTCGTAAGCTCAACGGAAACAGCAACGTAACTCGCGCGGATAATTGGACGCGCGCTTACTTTGAAGCTCATACATATAACATTGGCCTTAGAACTGCCGCACAAATAATTCCGTCGTCAATTTGCTTAATTAAATCTATTTTTAATTTATGAAATTAGACAACAAAATATTAACCTAAACTTTAAACTATATGAACAATTTCAAGCTTTTATATTTTCTATACGTTATAGTTTTACTAGCGATTTTAATGTGAAATATTTCATTTAAATTTACTTTGCACGAACTCGATACAATATTAGTTTGTATATTAATTAAATGGAATGTCATTCACTGAAATAAAGCAAGATAAATCTGCTCGATTTGCATTCATCTGAAATCCGAAACCTCAAGCAAATGAATCGAAACGAAGTTCTTAGGCTTCCTCCTCAATGGATGTCATGTAATTTATTCTATCGTTAAAGTTTGAAATGGGGATACCACAATCAAAGCCTTTGGAGGAAATAAAAGACTCTGATACGACTATATATGTATATGCATTTATAAAAGCAATCATATTAATTGAGGTAACTTACATAAGTAGAAATAGAAGCCAAAAATAATGTTGACAGCGTTTTTGCTAAATATTTCAGAAGTGATGAGAAGATAATGATTTTAAAATATATAACAAATGGGAGTTCTGATAAACTATATTTAGTGAAATCGGACTTATATTCGCGTTAGGTAAAAGCACATTGCAATTTAAATTACAAGGAGAACTAGTGAAACAGCAGTTCATTTATTCTAATAGGAGTGAAACATTTTTGATATATCGATATGCTGTCATTCATTTATCTTCATGTAGCTTCAGTAATCTTGATAGTTCTTTTATTTTGAATATCTATTTTTTTTTCTGTAGTTTCCATTTTTCGTTTACTTCTTACCCTTTCGAGGATTAATATTTTTTTAAATTGGCTCATGTATGCACGAATTTTATGACATACCCAAGAATATGTGATACATATTGTAAGATGACTCAAAACGAGATTCCATCCTAGTTGTTCCACCGCGGAACAACACAAACTTACCAAATCTAAAAACTAAAACGAACCATTTATTTAAAATATCCTTCGTAGAAATCTATTACATTCTTTCGTCAACTGGCACCCCAGTCCCAAATAATAAAAACCTGAAAATAAAGCAAAACATTCAATTACAATAAGTAAACAAATCAAATTACAACAAATTTATCATAAAAATAAGTTTACCTAAAGACCTAGAATCCAACTCCCACGCTGCACAGTAATTCTCCAAGTTGTTTTTCTATAACACAAATATGCGGCGTTTCTTTTCTCGTTCAGAATGAATTTTTTCAATCCATGTCGTTCTTTTTCTCAGGCCGAACGATTTAGTTTCAATCTGTCATCGCTTTTTTCGAATCGTTCTCAATGCACCTGAGTTTTTCCTGGATTCAAGCAGAACGATTTTAATTTGTATTCGTGAATGTGTTGTTTACAATTTGGACGAGGTGGTAATAGTTGAGTTTAAGTTGCCTTTATTGAAAAATGGCTTTTTTTTTATAAATAATAATATTTGCGAATTTATAATTGCTTTTACCAAATGGAAGAAATATCAAACACTTGAAATGGTTCTGTTTCGTTCCTTTTCTATGAGCACAGAATTAAATTATGACATCGTTCTGTCGATTGATACAGATTCATTCAGAACGAGAAAAGGAACGCAACAATATATAAATAAAAACAATTATAAACATTGATCAAAATCGATATAAACAGTAATATAAAACGAAAAGAGAAAACTTACCCATACACTCTAAGCATTTGAGAGTATATACCTAAAGTGAAACGAAAACATAAACTTTACGAATTGATTTTTCACTAATACACCCAAGCCTCTATAGTACATGATCACTATATTTACTGCGTAACAAAAGCGTATTGAAAACGTACCTCCCACTAAGCATTTTTGAGTGTACATCTAAAGTGAAACGAAAACGTATTGAAAACATCCCTCTGGATTTATAGACCTGTGTGCCATAGAACCTAACAGCAAACAGCTGTTTTGTGTATGTTAATTCGTTTGCGAGTCTGATAACAAAAGCCGCGTTAATATTTATATATTAAAATATTGAAATTTAAAAAAATTTGATTAGGTATATTTATATTATTATTATTGCACTTTTGTTAGTTTACAAGGCACTTTTGTACTCTATCGATAATTCCAATTATCTATGTCCTACTCAATGTACCTAATAATGTTGTCTGAGGTTTTTTAATAAACGCTTTTTTGTTCTATTGCTATTAAGGTTTGTGATGCTATCAAATAAATTAAAATATAAAAATCTGTTGTTTTCTTCAAAAGCCATTGACTCCACATGCAAAACGTTTCGTATGTAAACTAAACGTAATTTTCATTCCGAAAACGAAACCTTTTAGAGTACAGTTTGCGAAATATAATGACAACTACCACTACACTGATTCGTTTCTGATTGGCATTCACAACACCAAAGCGTTTCTTTTGTGTACATTTCTATGCAAGCATATTTACATTTTCGTTACGTTTTTGTTTCGCCTTGCTTGAAGGGTATAAACAGTTAAACGTCAAAATGACAGCTATCTGTTTTGGTTGGCTACAAGCTGCCTGTGAAATATATAAGTGTGAGCGATTTTATGAAAAATTTCCTACTAAATACATAGATATTATTAAAATTATATATTGCAGGATGATTTGCGATATGAATTATAGGTATGAAGAAAAAATTAAGGATAAATTGGAAACACTAAGGTGCAAAGATTCTTTGCCTTCAAGAATGTTGGATAAGAAAATATAATGAATAGTAATGTTGTTGATATTTTTATAATAATTCAATACTAAGGGATTCTTTAATTGCTATTTTTATATGAAAAAGTAGATAGATTGTATTTCTTTTGATTTTTTATTAAAATTTTATTAATTTAACACCCCAATTCTACATAAGAGACTTTTAACAGATTTCTTAACCTCTTAAATTTAGCATGTAAGAGATTCTAGCAGAATTAGTATTCTATATAAATTTTTGGACAAACTTAGTATAAAGCACGTGCATTTTGCTGCACTTGTGCCCAGTCATGTCATTACGCTACACTGTGGTTACTTAAATGATTATAGAGGTTAATTGTGTGGGTTTTTAATCAAGTTACAATTATTGATTATTGTATGAAAAATTCACAGCACGTAATGATAATTGAATTATTATTTTATCGCCTAAATCTCAGATAAAAGAATTCCATAGCCGTCCTAACGTCCAACAGGATTTTCGTATAAACTTGTAACAAAAAAATTAATTGTTGCCAAAACTTTAAAGTGACGATAATATTGTCGATTAATGTAGTTTATCGTACCGCTATGTCATTTCAATCACTTTAAAGGCAATTTTGGCATTCTGCCTCAGAAATAACAAACGGATCGAAATCGTCCCTCATATTCCTCAGATCTATCCTCTGTGCACAGCCCATATTGTCTAATTATTTTATATTTCATAAACTTGTATATATTTATATAATATATACGTAATATATAAATATATACTTACTTTACACCATTTTTATCCAACATTTCGGTATTTTAAAACAAAACAATTTCTGCAACTATCACGATAAGAGATTTAAACGTACCTCGGTGAGGAGCTTTTATGTTAAGAGATATTTGACATATATTTTCGTTTGCTAGAATACCAAATCTCTTTGAAAAAAAAGTCTCCACAAAAGTTAAGAGATCAGCTGACGTCTGACATCTCTTAACTCTTTACGCAGAATACCAATTTCTGTTGATGGGTTTTGACAGTTAAGAGGATAAGAGCTCTTATCTCTTACGTAGAATCAGGGGGTAAGTCTTATATTTTTTCATATACTTTGATGTCGCTAATTATTTAATAAATAAAGAAAGCAGCTATACAAAGGAGGCTTTTCGCGTAAATAGGTCTTTTGTAGTCTTTTAGCCTTTATAAAAGTGGATGGATCCAGGAAATAAGTTTCAAGAAAATTAGGAAGAATTAGCAAATTAGCATTGTGATTGGAAAAGTATGTTAAAAATTTTAAAATTTTCTCGAACATGTTTCAGAAAAGCTATATTATATTCATTATTAAACAGGTAAGACACTAACAGCGACTGAATGAGAAGCCATTAATACCATGGGTGGCAGTTGACCAACATGGCATTATTTTGACTGCCCACTGTTCCTGCATGGCAATGGCAGGCCTGGGAGAGCGCTGTCTTCGTATTGGGACTGTCCTATTTATGTTAGAGGAGAGGGGTCTCAAACGGTCAGAATTAGGAATTAAGGTATAACAACATCCAATTAATTTAATTTATAATGTAAGTAAAATTAATTTTATTTACAGGATGTGTCTTGCACGGATGTTCTTGTGAAATGGCTAATACCACTAATGAAAGTATTCAGATGAAAACCGTGAAGTAAATAGAACGGAAAAAACACTGGATATCTTTAAGCCTCTAAGTAGTAGCGAAATCGATGGCCTTCTCACAAATATTCGAAGTAGTGCAGAAACTTGTGCGTTAATGGTTGTTCGGGAACCATTCTGTCAGAATTTCATTCCGCAACCAACGCAACGTCAACAAAACTTGCCACCGCTTCATCGCCGAAACTCTAAGTTATACCTGCAGAGCTTATATCACGACTAATATGCGACTAAAATAATAGCCGAATTGATAGATACAGGCCGAAGTATAATTTTTCGGATTACTGACGCTGATATCGAACATGTTAAGACTCGTATAACATTGAGCTAAGATAAATATGCAGAATGGTACCTGTTACGAGCTGGATGAGTCAGTGCATCAAATTTTAAAGATGCCTGCCGGATCTCAGTCAAATCCCCTGCTGTAAGTTTATTAAAGAAAATTTCTTATCCAGAGAAGGAAATTTTCAACAGTAAGGTAATGAGATATGGCATTCAAAATGAAAGGTTTGCTAGAGATAAATACGTAGAAGTAAAGTCTGAAAGTCACATAAATTTTAAAGTAAAAAATTGCGGATTATTCCTTTAAAAAAAGTATCCATATATTAGTGTAGCTCCTGATGACATGGCTAGCTGTGACTATTGTGAAAAGATAGTCTTAGAAATCAAGTGTCCATGTAAACTAATTTTTTTTTTTTTTTTGTACAAGAACATTCTTATCATTTCCAGACTATTGTGACTTTGTTATATATTACCCAGCGCAAACAATTATAATAAAAACAACTTCAGACAACAAGTTTGTACAAAGAGGTATCGTCAAGTGTAAAGCTTTAAGCGGCCCACACACGATACAACTGTCGGTCCAACTGGTGTACCAATTCATGTCGGCGTACAATCGTTGTATGGTATATGGGCCAATTGTACGAAGCGGAAGCATGCAACTATCGCAAGCGCGGTTGGATGGTTGGATCTGCATGCAGACAAACCGCTGTTGTATATGCGACCATTGTGTGGTGTATGTGCTTGTTGTACATAGGCTGTTGCCAAAACGGATCGTTAAGGCTAAAACGGAAAAAATTAATAACAGGCTAAGACCAGACGGAAATTTAGTTAAGGTATTAATTAAGAGAAAAAACAAAAATTAAACACTAGGTAAAGTGAAACTGCGAAATGAGGGAGGGGGGGGGGGGGGTGTTTAGGGGTTGAAAGTGGTTTTTTGCGATTTTTGGAGAAATGTGACTTCCTAGCAAAAAATGTTCTTTGCGAAAGTTATAGATAATAAAAATATCTAGAAATTTTCATATAAGGCAACATAACCTCAAATTCTAAATATTCTATCAGGACTCATTTTACCCGTAGAAATGTCTACTTTAAAATGGTCAATATATGTTGATGGTTTATTTCTGAAGACACCCAAGTTACAGACAGGACCTACACGTCGAATCGAGGAATTCGAGAACTCGTAATTGTAAGTGATTGGTTTCTGATTCCTATGGAATGACATAACCTCACATTGGTCGATACGATATTGAGTACCAAATTATTGCGTTTGCACCAATTGTCAAATTTTTGAAGGTCACTCTGTACCTGTTCACATCCATTGAGAGATTTAATCTGAGCTTAACATCGTCAGCATAAATCAAGGCCTTGAAGTACGTCACAACAGAGAAAATGTGGTAAATAGGCAGAATAAAGAAGAACGGGCCCAAGTGACTCCCTTGTGGTACGCGAGACGAAGCCTTTAAGACTCTAGAGATGGAACGGCGGAAGAAGATTTGGTATGTTCTTTTATCTAAAAAAGACTCTGTCCATTTTAGAAATGTTGGGGAAAATCCATACTTTTCCATTCTAAAGAGTATCACGGAGTGAGATAACTTGTCGAAGGCTTTACTAAAGTTTGTATAAATATAATCTGTCTAGTAGGCTTTTGTAAACCCGCCAATTGTATCTGAGACAAATTCCAACATGTTAGTGGCTGTAGACCTGCCAAGAATAAACCCATATTGGTTTGAAGAGAGCAAATTCTTACGGGAAGTTGATAGCTGACAGTAAATGATAGATTGAATAATTTGGACATGCAAGATAATTTTGCAATAGGCCTATAGTAAGAGATCTCATTTTTACTGCCATATTTGTCGATAGTTGATAAAATAATATTTTAATAGTTGCGGGTCAATTCAGCAATTTCAGCCGTATCATCACTAGCAAATTCTTGTACGTCATGGTATTGGGGTAGTTGTCCGTTTTTTTCTTCACGTTAGTAAGCTTAAAAAAGATGCGTGGGTCACTAAATAATTTAGCATGCATGCTTTGAATATACTCATCATAAAGTGTAGAGGAAAGTTCTTTAAACAAACTTATTATAGGAGGTGAGGAAGTTGTTGTGATTTATTCTTCATATAAGTTTTCATTCTTTCTATTTTTAAAACGTTTTACTTCATTATTGAACCATAGCACAGATTTTTAGAGTACCACTGACGCTCAAGGGGAACATGAGACGAGAATAAATCAAAAAGAATTATGTAAAACTTAGAAGTGTCTTCATCAACACTATTGCAAGACAGCAATGTGTTGAAATCAATAGATGTAAGCCTACTGGAAAGTTCCAAAAAGACAGCCTTTCTAAAATTGAAAAAGTATTGCATTTCGTCACAATATGTGAGGCTTTCGGTTTCATAGCAATACGTAATTAGTAGAGGGGGGTGGTATTTGTCAGAGTAGACATAACTGGGCTAAGTTCAACTAATAAGTTATCCACGTCAGTAGAAAATACGAGGTCTAACTGCCTACCCATGTCATTCTTAACATTACTGATTTGGCTGAGACCAAGAGATGAAATTCTGTCCAGAAAGAGTGTTCGATTAATTTAATCTGTGGTGTTTTTCCTCAACAGTGGAAGCTTACTTTAATTATTCCTTTGCTCAAGAAGGGTAAAAAGTGCGACATTTCTAATTACAGACCCGTCGATAATTTAAGTTGTATTGGTGAGATATTTGAAGACATGGTTTGTGATGTTTTGTACTTCCACTGCAAGCCCTTCCTGCGCTCTTCTCAGCATGGTTTTATGAAGCGAAAATCCACTACGACTAATTTGTTGGATTTTACCAATTTCTTCATTCCTGCTATTGAAAACGGTAAGCAAGTGGATTGCATTTTCACGGATTTTAGCAAAGCTTTTGACAGAATTAATTATAAACGTTTAATTCACAAGTTGACTGTTCTTGGTTTTCCTACTGTCTTTGTCAATTGGCTCCGTTCTTATTTATCTGATCGTACGCAGCGAGTTATATTCCGCACAGCTCTTTCTGATGAAATAGATAATACTTCCGGCGTACCTCAAGGTAGTCATCTTCGACCACTCCCTTTTATAATTTACATCAACGATGTATCTCTGATTTTGACTAATTCAAGAATCCTTTGCTATGCTGACGATGCCAAAATCTTCCGCATTGTTTCTAATGAAAACGAGTGTGGATTTTTAAACTCGGACTTTGACACCTTTCATAAATGGCGTGCTATTAACTGTCTTCCTCTTAATATGAGCAAATGTACTACTATGTCCTTTTCTCGTAAAAGGAGGCCATTGGAATTTAATTATACTTTAGATGGATGCTTATTAACTAGACTTGACAAAACCAAAGATTTGGGTGTCTTCCTTAATACTCGTCTTTCCTTCAAGTATCATATTAATTCAATCGCGGCCAGGCTTAATGCTAATCTGGGGTTTGATAGAGATGGTCAAAAGAATTTAATAATCCATTCATAACGAAGATCCTTTACTGCACATTCGTTAGACCCATTTTGGAGTAAGCCAGTCCTGTCTGGTTTCCCTTCTATGCTGTATACATAAATCGCATCAAGGCTGTGCAGAGGAGATTTGTGCGATTTGCCTGCGTGGACTTCATTGGGACAACCCTATTATTCTGCTGACAAGCTTAAACTCTTTCCATTAGATTCTCTTGAGAATAGACGTAACATTTGCAGAGTTGTCTTTGCATTTCAGTGTATACAAGGAGTGATAAACTCCCCTGAGCTTTTAAATACTTTCAATATATCTGTTTCTGTGCGCCCCTTGAGAAACTGTGACTTATTCGTTGTTCTTCAGCATAGTACAAATTATGGCATACACGAGCCGGTTTCATCAATATCTCGTCTCTTTAACTGCCAGTTTGCATTGACTTTCATCTTTCAAAAAGTCAAATAAGGGATCAGCTTAGTTCAAGCTACTTGTTTTTTATACCCTAGATGAAATCATAGGGGTATACTAAGTTTGTCTTTCCGTTTGTAACACCTCGATATAATGATGGTATAGAGCAAAATAGATTGGACACCCATTCATAATATTAAAAGTTATTTCGATTTTTGCATGTACTTAGAGAGCTGAAATTTTGTGTACGGACTTAAAAAACAAAAGGAAAAATTAAGTTCGAAAATGAGACAAATCGGGCAACTCCTTCGTGAGGTTGCCATATAAAAATTTCGTTTTCCGCTATATATTTGGATACTGCTTGAGAACGCATCGACGTACAGAGCTGAAATTTCGTACATGATGTTTTTACTACATTAGCAAATAAATTGTCAAAAATGGACTCAATCGGGCAACTCCTTCTTGGTGTTGCCATATAAAAATTTAGGTTTTTTACGTATACTTTGAAAACGATCAGTCCAGGACATTGTTATTGTACTAAAAACTTCTGCAGAATACGAAATCCTATAAAATTGGTTATGATACTTTTTCTGTGCGACAAACCGTTCTAGAAATATATGCGAAAACAACTTCAAAATCAAACTTGAATAGATCTGTGACCATACGAAATTTAATACGGGCTTTCATCTAGGGTATCATAAGAATTTGTCTTAGACCAAGTCTAGCTTTTTTACTTGTTTTTGCATTATTATTGTTATATATACTTTTTATTGTTATTATGGTTATGTATACTTTTGTCGTTTTATGGTTATATTTTACTTTTGTAAACTCAGTAATCAGATCATTGATGAAGTTCCAAAAAAATAAATAAATGAAAATTTGTTTATTTAAAGGTGAGCAACTGATTACGACAAATAAGTTGCCACAGATTTTAAGGAATACGGATGAATAAAAACTCGTCCATTTTTTTACTTTGTATAGTATTTTATTTAGATTATTTAATATTTTTAACGAAATTAATACTTAGGAGAGGAGGAGATTCTCCATTTTGAGTTATCACCTTTAATAATCTATCGGTAATTGAATTTTTTAGATTAATTGGCTTCTGAGTTCAAACTGTTTGTATGGTGTTCTCCAAGTCTTTCTAGGTCATGAAAATAAAAGGCGTATCGTTTTTCGTCCGAGAAAATTACGTTCCTCCACCGCTCTCCCCATCCAATATTATCGACTGCAAATTTTTTGTGATTATCCTAATGAGACGCTGTTAACTCAGGTGTTTTCTTTAACTTTAAGTATTTTAATTTGAGGGACTGCTTTGTTATTCGTCTTAAATTTTCGCGGCTCCTTTTCAGTTGTTGCGGTTTTAACACCGCCCTTTTAATTTTTGCAGCAGTTCGGATTTCTTAGAAATCGACACTACAACATGACTGCACCCGATTTTTCTCCCAATTGCCCTTGCAGAATACCCTTCTGACTTTTATACTTTGATTTTTCCTATTCCCACAGAACTTAATTTTTTCATGCAACCATTACAACATTTTATTTTTTTTTTCACTCTAGAATTATTTCAACACAACAAAAACCGAAAAACTACTGGTCTCAGTAATCAGTTGCTCGCTCTTAAATACACAAATTTTCTTAATAAAGGATTTAAAAAAATAAAAAAGAAACAAAGGGTGTGAAAATGCCCGTCAGATTGTTAAGCCTTGTGAGCCTCGTAAAACCTCTTAAACGAATTTTTCCTACCTGCGCACATTTCTGAAAAATAATAAACATATATGGTGGACGTAACCTGTTGCTCGCAAGTGTATGAGAGACGTTCTTTGGAAATACCTTTGAAAAGGGCATATTATGATCGTAGAGGTTCTCCAGGGAATTTCTGAACTGGCTATGGCATCAGACCTTGTGCCGGCGAGACTCTCATCGTTTCAATCACCCAATATATTGGTGGGCAGCCTGAAAGCTTTATACTACATATATTATAAATAATTCTAAATATATGTAGGTTTGTAAAAAGGAGTGAATGAAAATATAAAAATTATAAAAAGATAAAATACAAGAAGGTTAAAAGTTGTGATACATATGAAAGGTACAGAGAAAGAACAAGGTAAGTCACATTTACTTGAAAATAAGATATTTAATGTTAAAAGTTCCAAGACCTATTATTCAGCGGTAAGACAATTTAAGAGAATTTTTAAAAAAAATTTAGAATAAGAGAAAAATTCAAACAAGTTTCTTTAATAATATATCAAAATAGTTTGCTCGTAACAAACAAACTTTTAAGTGTTTCAACCAAAGTAAATTTCATAAAAGGAAAAATCAATGTAAGTCCAAAAAAGCAGTAGAAAAACAATTCCAGTCCTATGATGTTGAAAGTAGTTTAAACTTAAGTACTTTTCAGGTGATACTTCAGTAGTTAAATTAGGTCTTTTTAATCATAATCTCGAGTGTTGCCAGAATAAGGTAGTTCTTCCAAAAATGTCTGTGCCACCTTCCACAGTATTTTTTGAAGCCTGCAAATCGTTGTATTTTGCTGAAGATATTGGCATGATTTGCTCGTATAAGCTTGACAGTGTACATACTATGATAATTTCTGTTAAAAAAATTTTATTTCTTAATACAGAAGTCTCCCAGGACCATTATACGATATTCTTAGCTGTATCGCAGTAGGATAATCCTTAGAAATTAATAGATTAATAGATTGGCCGAGATGCGAAATTTGGGTTTTCTTTTATAAATATTACTAATGTGCTTTGTCCAGGCCTTAAAATTGGTTCGAATGTAAACGATTACAGGGAATGCTGATGAGATATGGCATGAAGTTCTGACATCATTGCCCCATTCTTTGGAAGCTTAAGGCGAACATTTTGTTTTATTTGCTCCATATTTTTGTCGCATTCCCTGGCCAAGAACAAGAAAAGACAAATCGAAACGATTTATTACATGAACCAAATAATGCAAAAATCTCATGGACTTACATTGTTTTTTCATACAAAATCTGGAGTTAGCTTGTTCTTAGATTTTATGATATTTTTAAATATCCATTTATGTCTTTATCAACGCAATTTTTAAAGTTTTTTCTTGCATGAACTTAAAGTAGGTACTTTGCCCCACCTTTTCAACGGTATCATTATCTTACTTTAGACAAAAACGTGACTTACCTTACTTTCTAGGCAATGTTCAGCTACAACTCCAGTCTGCCCAGAACTGCTATGTGGATTAGCTCTCTGGGCGGCAAAGGAGGCCATTTGCAAACGCGCATCAGCAGGTCACAGCGTATTATGGAGGAACATCATGGGCTGAAAACATGCCAAACATTTCGTCTATGAAAAAACGAAACAGATAGAGGACAGTAGGACGGATATTAGGCACTTAACTAGTCTGTTTACCGACTACTGTCAACTGAGGAAGCACTTTGTCATTATTGGTTTGGGCTTTTATCACACCCTCAGACTGTGTCTGGAGGATGATGAGGCTGCTTTGTCCTATGTGAATGCTCAGTGATAGCGAAACGAAGAATGGCATTCTTTGGTAAACGACAGTGAGACTCTGGTCAGAGTTAACCTAATGACATTAGGTTAACTTTGCTCTGGTGAGTTGGTGGACAGACCAGAGAGGGTTCTTAAACCTAGTCAAGGGAACTGGACTGATTTAAAGAAGTCGCAGCTCTTAACATTTTCTCATCTGCCTCTTCATCCAGCCAACCAATTGCCCCCATATCTATGTTTTGGTATAATCTCCTTATTATCAGTCTTGAAATCACTTGGAAGCAGATGAGCATGAAATTAAATTGTTTTCTTGAAATGGTATACGCTGTGCCAAGTTTTTGCATTAAAATTTACACTTTTCAATTTAAAAACCCATAGGCTATTATTTGATAAGGTGTATGGCTTATCTCTAGCCCGTCAATCAAAATTTAAACGATATTATATTTAGGAACGTTGAAGCCACATTTTACAAACGTAACTAAGCTACATAAATTAATTTAATAAAAAAAAAAAGAAAAAAAAATCAGAAGATTGCAGTGTGTTGTTCCTTGTTTTTGATGTGTGCACATAAATCCGTATCAGATATACATATATACGTATTTAGAACAATCGACCAATTTCAACATATTTAGGTTCGATTGTTTTCCTCTTTCATTTTATTTTTGTTATTAAATCAAAAGCATTACTTTCTTCGAACTTGTATATGAAAC
The DNA here is from genome assembly GCA_963924295.1 of Dioctria rufipes. Classification (NCBI taxonomy): domain Eukaryota; kingdom Metazoa; phylum Arthropoda; class Insecta; order Diptera; family Asilidae; genus Dioctria; species Dioctria rufipes. Next base: position 167,179,357 of record OZ002741.1, on the reverse strand, counting down.
GTTTCATCGTGACCAATAAAAAAATGTTGCTCCCATTATGTATTTAAAGTCGACGAATACATACATACATATATGTATTTACCAACAAAAGTTTAAGTTAAAATTAGAAATTAAATTAGATAGACATCACAGCTGCCGCAAACGACCCCTTCTATTATTATTTTCTTGAGAGATGTGAACAATGTTGGAAGATCATTATTTGCTTCTTTTGATGAAAGAACCAAGTACTCGACAATTTCATCACGATGTAATGATGTGTTACCCATGATTAACGCATCCATCATCGAAAAAAAAAAATTATTTTAAAACATAACAAAATTATTGGAGTGTGACTTCAAACATGATGAGATTATATGGACTAGAGCAGTGCTTGTTGGGTGAAAGGTGATTATATTAATAATTTAAAAATACGACTATATGATTGTACCTATAAAATAATATATTCGTAACTATTGATATATTAGGAAACAATTATACAACCACTAAGCGCACACAATAATGATAAAAATTGTCGACATCCTTCTTCTTGAATATCGTGGCTTCCATATGGAAATTCAACTATATTTTTTTTTTTCTGTATAGGTTATATTCTTAAGGATATAGCGAATCCCTTAGACAGATATGCATATAATCTATTGTCTACGGATACATTCAATTCGGCCCGCATATTAAAATTAAAACTGCTGGAAAGCCAATAAGAAAATTTAATTGCAAGCTGTTTTGGTTCGGTTGGCCATTTCGTTGATCAAAAGACAACTTAATTCCAATTATTGCAGTTAATTGTAAATAATAAGTAAACAATTCTAAAGGCCTGCTTTGCCGTGTCAAAGTCTGACAATCGACGAATTCCAACGACACGGTTTCGGCACACTGAAAATAAAATCGTCTTGTATACGATTAGATAAACTTTATTTACTTAGAGTTAGTGATTGTAAAATCGGTTACTCGATTACCCGATTAATCGATTAATCGGCCCTTAAGCGGCCGATTTCAGGAAACCAATTAATCGGCTTTAGCATTCTAAAAACCGGTTTTTTATTAACGAAAATTTTTTCGTTTCGTAAAATATTCTTTTTAAAAAAAAAAGATGAAAAATTGCACATTCATGTAATTTCAAAATTTCACGGAAAAATGTTACTACAAAATAGGTACATTGCAAATATATTTTCAGATACAATACTTTCATGTGTGCCGCAGTTGGGCTCCAATAATGCATAAAATATCTAAAAAAAAATTACCAATAAATTTCTAAGAAAAAATTGTGGGCTGCTGAGTGCACAGAACAGATTGGAATGAATCGGATCAGAAATGAAATGACCTGATGCACTGGCAGTGACACTGCACTGGTGCTCACTTAATGCTGTCTGTAAATACCCAGTGAACATACACAAATTACCGAAAACGTTCAGAAAATGAGAGTTTCACGTTAAAATTTCGTTTAACTTCTCTCTGTAGTACATAATAGCATAGATGGCATAAGAGCTAGATGTCGAATGGCATACTAGAGCAGAGTATACAAATTGTGAATTGGGTAGTGCATTCTGGAATGGACCATAATATGATTTAGAGCATACCGAAAGCAAATGTTTTTATTATACCCTAGATGAAATCATAGGGGTATACTAAGTTTGTCATTCCGTTTGTAACACCTCGAAATAATGATGGTAGAGCAAAATGGATTGGACACCCATTCATAATATTAAAAGTTATTTCGATTTTTGCATGTCCATCCGTCCGTCCGTCCGTCTGTCCGTCCGTCCGTCCGTCTGTGCGCACGATAACTCGAGAACGCGTATACTGAAAGAGCTGAAATTTTGTACACGGACTTTAAAAAAAAAGTAAAATTAAGTTTGAAAATGAGACAAATCGGGCAACTCCTTCGTGGGGTTGCCATATAAAAATTTCGTTTTCCGCTATAAATTTGGACACTGCTTGAGAACGCATCGACGTAGAGAGCTGAAATTTCGTACATGATGTTTTTACTACATTAGCAAATAAAATGTCGAAAATTGAGTAAATCGGGCAACTCCTTCTTGGTGTTGCCATATAAAAATTTCGGTTTTTTACGTATACTTTGAAAACGATCAGTCCAAGACATTTTTTTTGTACTAAAAACTTCTGCAGAATACGAAATCCTATAAAATTGGTTATTACCATTTTTTCTGTGCGACAAACTGTTCTAGAAATATATGTGAAAAACAACTTCGAAATCAATACTTGAATAGATCGGTGACCATACGAAATTTAATACGGGCATTCATCTAGGGTATCATAAGAATTGGTCTTAGACCAATTCTAGCTTTTTCACTTGTTATAATAGCAGTTTTGTATACATTTGATAAACATCCTCAACACTTCAGATATGAAAAAATATTAATGACTCGACGTATACAGCATTTCAAATGCTGTGGTATATTCCGGAACACCCAGCCATATAAATGTTGTATACTTTTTTGGTACTGTATGTGACATCTAGTTCTTGTGCCATCTATGATAATAGCTAGCACAGACAAAAAGTACCCAGCTATCGACGGTAGTAAAGTGATGTATGGACGAGCTCATAGCAATCCTCAATAACTCACTGATCTCGGCTAAATAAATCATGGGCACGAACCAAAAATGTTTTTCAATATAGGCAATCAATGATATAGGCGAAAATGCATTTCTTTCTTAGTATTTAAATCGACGATATTTCTTCAGAATTCGTATGCATTATTGGTGGTTGCTGAAGACGATTCGAATAAGTTGTGAGTTTTTGTTTGGGCATTGATTTTATACATATAGATATGCCACCACCGCGCACAATTTGTTGTTACCTCTTCTCACTGAGTCGCCACTGTAGTACTTTATCATCTGCTCACAAAACGGTCCCCCAACTGGTAGCAAAACTTGCCGAATATGAGGATAATAAGTTGTCTTCGATAATAAATAGCGGAATATCACAGCAAAGATCTAATCTAATTTTGTTTTTTCCGTCTTTCTTTATCTAATGATGTGTACGAATGTGGAAGAAATCTGTAATAAAGAAATTTAAAGGCATATCTTGATTATACAGGGTGGGCCAAAAGTCAAGTATCAAGTATCAAGATGATTTGAGGGATTTAGCAAATGTGTATGATACATGATTTAAGTGAAAAGAATTTCACACTTCGCTTTCGCACCAGAAAGTTGCAGAACAGACAAAACTCTGATCTGGCACTGCGAGCTTCCAAGCAATTTTTCGGACGGGTTTTAGATAGAATATCTGCGATCTGCCTTTTCACATCTGGTTGTTGCCTGGTATACATTGATTTTTCGTGAATAGTTTGAAATATTTTCCGCCAAGCAATTTGTCTCATTTGATGAAATTTTTTAGAATTTTTGGTTCGGATCGCGGTATACAGAAAGCAATATCTTATGAGCGTGAACATTATTTTTTTTTATACCCTAGATGAAATCTAAAGGGTATACTAAGATTGTCATTCCGTTTGTAACACATAAAAATAATGATGCTAGAGCAAAATGTATTGGACCCATCCATAAAGTTTAAAGTTATTTAGATTTTTGCATGTCCGTCCTCAGATAACGCGTGCACTTAGAAAGCTGAAATTTTGCATATGGGCTTTTAAACGTTTTTCACTACATATTTGGGCATTGCCTGAGAACTCGTCAACGTAGAGCGTTGAAATTTTGTACATAGTGTTTTGATAAAACCAGTAAATACAATTTCAAAAACGGACCAAATCGGGAGACTCCTTCCTTGGTATTGCCATATAAAATTTTTGGATTTTTACCTATCCTGTGAAAGCGATCAGTCATATACGGTTTTAATGTACTGGAAAGTTCTTCAGAATATGAAATCCTATAAAATTGGTTATAATCATTTTTGCTGTTCGACGAACCGTTCTAGTGATATGTATATTCAAAAATCACTTCAAAACTCAAACTTGCGCAGATGGGTGACTATTCGAAATTACAAACGAGAATTCATCTAGGGTATCATAAGAATTGGTCTTAGACCAATTCTAGTTTTTTTTACTTGTTTCTTAAAGCCAAAACACAGTGAGGACGACACAACAGTCGCCGTAAATTGGTTGCTGTCAAAGATTCGAATATAAGGAAGTCCCATATACTTAACACAATGAGAGCGACGCGATAAGTTGCCAAGTTTGGGAAAATCTCTAAATTAGTCGCCAACATAATTGACATTTCTGTGTGGACAGTGAATAATTGACATTCATGTTTTGTGGATTTGGATATTTTTATGAAACATAGTAAATTAAAAGATAATAGTAAATAAACTAGTTATTAAAAATTTGAATAAAATTAATTTCATTTATTAGTTTAACAAATTATGGGTTTTGAGGAGGAAGTAATAGAGAAAATGAGGGAAAAAGTTATGTTGTGCAATAAACGTCATCCCATAGAAATCTCTTCTTAGTCTTCTTTTTAGTTTTATCTTTTTACTTTGCAATTTTAAATAAGCCGCATAAGCTATACTAGCGATTTTCCTTAATTTTCGCATTTTTGCCATTTCTTTTACAATAAATAAAGCAAAGATAGCTGTCAAAAACAATTGTCGAGTCGCGTTCATTGTGTTTTAAATGCGACATTATCGCCAACTAAGTTGCCAACATTGTTGTGTCGCTCTCACTGTGTTTTGGCCTTTATAAATTACTGGAAATTTTTCTTCAGAATTTTTATGCATTATTGGCTGCCGAGAACGATCTAATAAAGTTGAGCCTAGATAGAAAATTCTTTTGATTTACGGATAGCTCCAAAACAAATAAGGTAGATGGGGCAGGAGCATATGGTTCAAGACCTAGGGTCGACATATATGTAATTGAGCTATAAATTAGGAAAAATATCAAGAGAACCCACAGGAACTGCAGAGTTGCATTACTGGGTCTTCAATCATATAGATTCAACTCCAAACTGATTTGGGACTGCCTGCTGGAGTTAATTAAATTAACGCACTCCAAATTATTTGAACAAATATGGATGCCTTTACACTTCAATATCGCAGACAACGGGATAGGGGTGCAGCTAGCCAGGAAAGGATCCGAAATGGAATTCCTACAGCCAATACCCTTCAGTTACGCTGCCTGATGGGAAGGGTTGAGTTTCCCTGTGCCCTTTCCGTTACACAGGTAAAAAAAATGATTTTAGTTCGATTTTTTTTCATCTATATTTTCATAAACATCGAACAATATAAATTTACTATTTCCAGACAGTTTTCTCATTGCTGGCACCGTTCTATAGGTTTTTTTTTTTTTTTTATTAAAATCCAACGTCTTATCGGACGTACTCTTACACATTTATTCCCTATCACACTCCAATCGATTTGGCTATTGTCAATCAACCGAATTTCTGCCTGACAAGTTAATTTCATGTTGTTCCTTCGAAACCAGGTCGTACAAAAATTACAGCCATAATAAAGTCATTTTTTTTTATTATTATTTTTATCGAAAAAAGCGTCTAGCACATACTAGCAGCAAAAAAACTGTCTGGGAATAATGAAATTATATTATTCAATGTTCATATGTTTATAAAAACCAATAAAAAAGAGAAAAATCGAACTGAAATAATTTTGAAAACTGCTTTGTGGAACGGAATGGACACAGGTAAACGCAACCCTTCTCACCAAACAAATGGTCTGCATGCCTGTTGAGATGGTGACGCTGCTAGATCTCGTACTATTTGTAAGAAATTTGAATGATCTGCAACTGGCTGCTGCGAAACGAAGCTGTTGACGCGTTGGCTGAAAGGAGGCATTGCAAAATTGACGCGATTTTCAAATTAGAATAAACCATTCCTAATTTGAAAATAATTTATTTATTTACCTAAGGTAGGTACCTATAAATACGTATATAAGTTATTGAAATAATGTGTCAAATGAAATATGTGTTCAATTACATATGCATTAATTTAAATAATAATTTCTTGTAGAACAGAAGGAATACAAAATTCAACAAAAAATCTCTTACAAAGTACTTCTCTATATATATATCTCATAAAAAGCAAATTTATTGAGAAAAAATCTTAAATTCCTTTGAATTCCTTTATTACATTTTTCCACATTTCTAGACATTGTTAGATAGGGAAAAAGAAAAAACATTTGTTATCGAAGATAACTTAATATCCTCATATTTTACAATTTTTTCTAATAGATGGCGCCATCCGTAAACATGATTTCAGTCATTAATAAAATTTCGCCTGTTTTCTAATTTGGTACATGTAAGGCCATCTGTCGAGAAGAGGTAACAGATTTGGTGGCATATCTATATATATGAAATCAATGGTTGGCAATCTTGGCTTCGTGGAAGTTGGATTGATTTGGTTGCTTGGGCTTGTTAAGGGCGCCATACACCATCAGTTTTCCCGTGGTTTTAAAAACCACGTTTTAGTCGAGATAAGAACCTAAAACGTGGGCAAGAAAAAGCCCCACACACCATCAAACTGGACCACATCTTGCCGTCATCTTGTAGTGTCCATTTACAGCAACAACATGTGACCAAAAATTTTGATATTTTCATGAAAATCGGTTTTCACAGAAGCGCGGGAACATATTATGAGAGTTATTTACGAAAACGAAATATTTTCCATTCTGTTTCGTTGCATGCAATTTGCGCTTTCACATTTTTTATCTTTATTCATAAAAATTTTAAAGAGAGTTTGATTTTTTTTTATTATTTTTTTTTCTTTATTTCTTCCTTTTCTTGCCGTGTACATTTAAATGTAAAACACTCAGAAACGTCGCCTACTTCTTAGCTTATTATTAAGTTAACTTTGATTATGAACGAGCAAAACAGTAAAACCACAGCAAAACTGATGGTGTATGGCCTTGCCCACGTCTTGCCCACGTTTTGAGAAAGATATTTCTGGCATGACCTGAATTCTGGTTTTAGTAGATATCCGAACCTCAAAACGTGGGGTTCGCCATACACCATCAGTTTTGCCGTGGTTTTACTGTAAAACCACGGCAAAACTGATGGTGTATGGCCTGCTTTAGCTAAAAAATTTTAGGAGCGTAGATCTAGGTAGATCAGCGCGGATTTTTGTCATAGGCCTTTATAAAGTGTTTTCAGTGGAGGAAAGAATTGATTTATTTCTTAGAATTGAAATAGACCATATTTCTTCAGAGTACGTGTGGTTTATTGGTGGCTATATACGAGCCGAGCAAATTCTGTCTACCATCTTTATGGTTGAGTTGCTTGTGAGGGGTGGGTGGGTAGAGGTAAACATTAATGAAAGATTTATTTCTTTGATAAGCATACAAAACTACAAACTTAACGAAATTTATTGGCATGGGTACAAAGCGCACATCTAGGGAAATAACGCCTAAGCGCCTATTACTAATCGACACAATCAAATTAGATTTTGCATTTTTTGGTTTCCGTATTTAAGAAAATTGTAAGTTTTAACAAAAAATGGACTCGCACATCAGAAATGTTTATGATAAAGTATTTATTGAGTCAAAAATTTCGTTAAAATCGCATTCAAATTGCGAGCAGGAAAATGTACGGCATACCAGTAGGAAAGTTATTATGAGTTAATTAAAATCGACGATAAGATGCGAGTGCACAGTGAAATTTCAACTTACTCCAATAAATTCAGTTCATGGAATGCAAAGAACGACAGTGCGTATGTTAAGTACAGTCAAAGAACGAATAATTACAAGACTCAGCGGTTTTGTTTTTTCAGTCGTGAAATATGAAAATATATATATATGGGGACGGGATTCAAATTTCAAACCAAGAGTAAGAGCAAAACGTTTGTTGTATTCTATAGAATGCAAGATATTGAAAACACTAATGCATTTATCCATCTATGGACTATCAATTACGTCAATAGTTAATCAATTCCTGCACCCTTAATTCAACGCTGGATAGAAAAAAAGGTTGCAGGAGGACCTCCACCAGTGCCATGCAAATGTTTTTTATGCCGCCGCAGATTTTCCTTTTACCACACATTTTTATCCTGCCAAATCTGGACTGGAAATTTTCTATTACCTTTGTTTCGAATATAATATCATAAAAAAACTTTTCTAGTTCTTTTGTGCTTCGGGTATGGAAATTAATACTGATTTTATTTTGCCACAATTCCGTGGCATCTTTTGAACTGAAAGAGTTCTCATATTTACCAAATCTCAGTTTCTGGTTTTCCTTTAAAAACTCAATTAGTTTAGTTTTTTGAGCATATGATATTTTCGCACATCTTTTATCTCCCATTATCACCCATAAAGTAGCAGCTGATTCACTCTTCGTTTGGCATAACGAATGGTTGAACCCACTCGTTAAATAACGAAGGGTTTGCGTTCGGTATATAACGAATGCGGATTTCAAGAATACGATTCCGAATGGTTTTGACAGTATAACGAATACGGAATCTGTCTTCGTTATTCAAGAATAGGGCCCCAGGCAACCAAATCAATCCAACTTCCGCTAAGCCAAGACTGCCCAGACACAACCCACAACTTATTCGAATCGTCTTCAGCAGCCACCAATAATGCACCGAGTTCTGAAGAAATATGTTCGATTTAAATTCTAAGAAAGAAATGAATTTTTGCCTATATTGAAAAACATTTTTGGTTCGTGCCCATGATATATGTATTTAGCTGAGATCAGTGAGTTATTGCTATGAGTTCTTCCATACATCACTTTGTTAGTACTACCGTCGATAGCTGGGTATTTCTGGTCTGTGATAATAGGTTTAGGCTGAACCACAATAGAAGTAAACGTAGGTACATTTACTTACGTAAAGCGAACGCGCCCTTTAATTTAACAGGCGTACACATATTAACTTTAACTCGAGTGAGGGGAACTTTTGTTAAATTTAAAAGTCAAATTGCAGTCAGTAAAGGTGCGGTAAGAATCGCTCATTCCGTAAGAAAGTGAAGTGTCAAACAGTTAAATTATTACTAAATGATTAAAAGTGCAATGTAAAACTTAAAATGGAAAAAAATGGTACTGTGAATTAATAGAAAGCACAAATCTTCAATTAAATCAACTTCCATTTGTTAATTTTTTCACTTTTACCACTTTTTAAAATTTAATACATAAAATGTCATTCGGTCACTGCGAATTAATAGAAAGCACAAATCTTCAATTACATCAACTTCCATTTGTTAATTTTTTCACTTTTACCAGTTTTCAAAATTGAAAATTTTAAATATCAAGGTAATAACTCTTACGGAATGTGACATATATTTAGGCTAAAAGTATCAATTCTTTGTAAGTAAACCTCAGTCTCGTTTAATTTCGTAAAGTTATTTACTTCTATTGTGGTTCAGCCTTTTGTTCGACGAAAGCACCGTGTAAGTTTTTCCCTACAATTGTCCCCAAATTTACCTGGGGTTCTGTGCACTCGTCGAACAAGTTTTTAAAACACCGGGTATACCTAATGTAATGACATTTATCTGACAGTTCTCCTGAGTATAATTACTTGTAAAAAAATATTTATAAAATGGGTGAAGTCAAATAAAATATGCTCTAGCTATTTCTCTATTTCTTTCCAGTTCTCAAGTGACAGCTGTCAAACCATTACTCCGAGAAATTTTTTGTATATATAATCCCACGGTAGCCCAGGTTTTTCGAAAAATAAGATAGTCTATCCCGGTGTGGCTCCAGGTTTACCCGGGGCTTTCATCGAACAGACTGAATGGTTGTCAACATTCGTATAAATCTTTTGTAATTCTCCACTGGATGTAACGTTTTCTTAATATTTTCTAATCGATATGAGTTAAGAATTCGTTATAGGTTTCTGGTGGAAATCTTTGCCTTTTCTGAAAGTTATTCTTAACGCTTTTCTCTTTTCTTAGATCTCGAAGCAAAGTTTTTTTAATATTTTCTTATCGAGATTCTTAATGTATTCCCTCCCATTTCTTGACGTCGATAGTTTTCGTTTTTCTAACAAATAGTTTCATTAACATTGAGATAAAAGGCAAGATGCAACCAACTTATTGTTTCATAATATAAATTTTTTATTATAATTAATGAACGGATTTTCGGTAGCTAAGGTACCATAATCAGAGGAATACCTTACAAACTCAATTTGGTTTGGTCGCAATGTGCATAATGCGTTTCGTATCAGCAGGAACAAATACTCTTCAGTCCGGCCAGTTCCTGCCTGCGGCAGACGCCAGACGAAAATTCTAAGCAGACCTCATATATATCTCTTTCAATAAGTTGGTTGTATCTTGCCTATTATCTCAATGTGGTTATAATACTTTGAAATCAATTCCTCCCACAAGTGTGGAGTCAGAGAGGGCGTTTTCAGTATCTAGAAATTTGCACCAAACTGTGATCACGATTAAGAGGAGTCAGTACCAAGATTTGCAAGTTTCATACATTTTTCAATGCAAATTTCTGGCGAACTATTTGTACCAGAATAATGACTTATATCTTAAATTAAAGGTAACGAAGAGGTCTAGTAAATATGTATTGGAATGGAGATATTAGCTCGGAAAATTGCAAAAAATGGTAAAAATTGATTTTTTTCAAATCAAATTCCTGTTAGTAGGTATTCTCATTTCTTTAGATTGTGACTATTTAACAAAGATAAAGCCAAGCAATATTTCTTTGAAAGTTGTAGAAATATAAAGTAAAATAGTGTATTTAACTATTATGTGCTAAATAAAATTTAGGAGAGTTCATTCTCGTTAAAAAATTTCAATTTCTTTGAACTGCAAATTTTCATTTTCGTCTTAAATTGTCGCATGTTGGGTTTCTGCCTTTTACGCTAGATGTCTCTAATGCGACTTGTGGTCTAGGTCTACGCTAATTTTATATGAATTTTCATACTTCCAGGACACAAACCTACGTATAGTAATTTTTATTGCCTACAGGCTCGCTGGTATCTAAATTGAAATTTTTGCTGAGTACTGACTCCTCTTAAGTGATAAAACCATTGAAAACCGAAAAGTCGGTTTTTACTTTTACAATAATTTTTCGAATTACTACTAGAGTTACCTTACATATGTAAATTAAATTTATTTGTTTCAATTCCGTTATTACTTTCTTACATATGTTGGTATGACCGCAGAGGCTAGCGCTTGCCTACCGTTCTTAAGAAGCGCTTTAGGAGGTATGCTAAACGATGGGCGAAGAAGTTTTTTGAAGGTGTCGTTTCAAAAGCTTTTAAGAGCTTTTTGAATAGTCATCGGAGTGCCTCTTCCTTAATCTCATAAGAGGCCTTCAAGATGACTTCCTGAGAACAGTAGTAAGTCACTTGCCAAGCATGGCTATGAGGCAAGGAGCTGGGATGGAGAAAAACATCAGTTCATGCTTGCGAAGAAGTTCTTCAGTAGACTAGATCAGAAAGATAAGCAAAAGAGTAAGTAAATAACTCAAGAGCTTCTATAGCTATCCCTTGGATTAGAAGCTCTATAGAAGATAATTTCATGAGTACCAGCAGAAATACAAGGGCTGATTTAATCTAAAAGTCCACGAATCTAAACTCTGTATTTTTCCACTATTGTGGTAAGCCACGCATGTCTGATTTTTGAAAGTTCAGAGTGATTAGAGGAAAAATCTGAAATATTGGTTAAATGTAAAGTGAAGTCTTGTTTTAAAGAGAGCCACAAATTATGGGTAAATAGACTGTGTAATCTCTAGAATAGAGAATTAATACCACAAATAATCAAAGGAAAATAAATGATGTACGTATATACATAAATATATTAAGTTTAGCACATCACGTTTGGTGACTGATTACCTGTAAGTTCTCCAAAGTACGTCTTGAAGAAAACTAAAATATTTCAGCAAATACGCAAATCCCGAATTAGGATTTTTTGGATCGAATTTCCTCGAACTCTACTCATAAAAAAATAATAATAGTATAAATATAAGTAGCGCTCTAAGTAGTCTACTGCAGAGCTTCTTCGGAAGCATGCTTGCAGTGGCAAGAGCAGTAGCGTACGCGCACAACGTGGAGAAGCGAGACGAGGCGAGGTTGTATCAAGAGTTGAAGAAACAAAATGATTGTACCCTGTACTATGAGAGTGTTCATAACAACGCTGTGTCGAGAAATCTCGAGGTATCTCGCTCTAGAATGAAATTTTTCATCTCTTCGCGAGGTACAGCGCGCTAATTTTGATAGCTGGCCTTATATCTTTTTTATTTGATATAATTGAAGGGTTCTTTACTCATTCTCATATACTGTAAGAATTTATGAGGATTAGTATGTAAATCTTCATGTATGTGAATGATGGAATTCCCCAAAATTCTAATCGCTTATTGTGACCCATATACAGGCAAAACTGTAGAAAGAGCTGGAGAAACAGAAAATGTATAACTTTATATCCTTAGAATGGAAATTTTGGGAGTTTGTTTTTTTATTTTTGAGTTTATGTTGAAATCTTTTCTTAATATAATCGAAGGTTTCTATACTCATTCTCATATATTGGAAGAATCTATCAGGATCAGTCTGTAAATATTCATAATCATATATAGATGATGAAATTCACCAAATTTCGGACGTTTCGTATTTATCGGGTGGCAAGCAAAGCAGTGGAAAGTACACTTATGTGAAAAATGCAATATACATAGTTTCATTACGTGACAAACACAAAATTTCTTGTTCAGATACTGATGACATAATTTATGTTCTCATTTCGCGATTTATCAAGAAACTGAACGCCTTGTTGTGAACACTACACCTCGAGGTGTATCTTCACCTCGCTCGCCTCGTTGTGCACGTATCATAAGGCGGGGATGGCGAGATTTGCATTGTCATTGTAAGGTCTTCTAAGGGGAAATTTTAAAAAACATGAAAAGTTAGTAAACTTCGCGAAAATCTGTGCGTATTATTATAATAAAAAGGCACATTCTAGTTAACGAAAAAGCGTAAACTTAGATAATAACGTGTCTAATAGAAAGACATCGGGGTTTTATACGTATGTAATTATCTTTAGAATATTTTATAATTCATGGAAATTGCAAAGTTTCGTACATAACCCAGAACCCCACTGCCCCAGAACCCCCATAGAAAGTGATCCAGAACTTCTGATATCTACAAATTCCTCTCTAAGAAATAGTTAAGTAAGAAAACAGCAAATCCAAGGCAACATCATGCTGATATCTACAACTCCCCAGGGTAACTTGAATTATTAGTAATACTGATTACACCTGAAAAGGTAAGATCGCTAATATCTCGAAAACCAAAGCCCGTAAAGGATTTCTGATGAAAATTTCTTCCCCCTAGAACTAACAGCCCCACCCCCAACCATGTAGAATTCATTGGTATGAAAAAAATAGGCTAGTGTCAACCATAATTATTACTAATATTAATTCAAAACCAAATCGCTAATATCTCGAAAACCATAGCTCGTAGAGGATTTCCCCTCCCCACAAAACCTAGAATCCATTGGCATGAACAAAAATACGCTAATATCTCGAAAACCAGAGCCCGTAGAGGATTTCTGATGAAAATTTCATTCCCCCCTCCTTATCCTAGATTATAATATTTCCCACCTACCAACCATCTAGAATCCATTGGCATGAACAAAAATTTCCTAGCGTGAACCTTAATTATTACTAATATTAGTTCAAAACCAAAAGCCCACATTTAGGCACAACACTTGAAAACAGCAAAATCATAATAAAAAAGCCTACATTTAGGCGCATCACATATCTATCCAAAAAAACCGTAGTACCGGAGAATGCTGGTAGTACCGGCTAATGCCGCTAGGGCGCAGCCAAGACCAAATGACTCATTTAGTATGCACTCAAGCCACCTAGCGATGGTGGAGCCATCTGCGGGTGAGAGTTTTAGATAACAATTCTGGTCCCGAGCTCTACCCATACATAGCAACTTTAAAGAATATTCATACAACACCTGCATGGTCTCATGGTAGAGCTCCTCGAATTTTACAAAACCAAGCCTTCCCGGTGCGATTCCAGCAAAAAAATCCAATATTATTTTATTAAAATATCAGCTAAGACAAGAGCTTGAACAGCTTACGGGGGGCTAGCTAACCAGTTGACAGTTAACCGGATACTTTTTGTATGGAAAAAGTGTCCCAGAATCCGCATAGCGTAACTACTATCGCGGAATATTTTAATTATTATCATTGGTGATTTCTTATATTTTTTTGGGAAGTTACACCTTTTTTCTGGCAGTTCTATTCTGGTTAAAGGTAACGAAATCGTGACTATCTATTATTTAATCATGAAACGTGTTAGTAAAATTAGGCCCAATAATTATGAAATAAAGAAGAAAACAAATTGAATATTGTTAGGTATGTAAATTTGTATATATAAAAAGGAAATAATCCTATAAGGTCGGTACACAGAATATCGCTCAATTTTGTGAAAACTTGTGAATTTTTTTGATTTTAACGAAATTTTACAAGAAGGTAACGTTTTATAAGTTCCACAAAAGTTCTATGAAAAATCCGACACAAAAATCTAGTGTTATATCTGAAATCCAGATGTAACCACTTTTCACTATTTCTTATCATTCATCTTCGTAAATAAGTCAATTCCGCGTAATTCATAATATAATTGCGAAATTTTTATTTACGCGCATTTAATTTCTCAAAATATTTGTCACTACGAAATTCCTAAATACGTATAGACCCAAATTCGATACGCCAGAATTTTCCTCATCATAAACACAAAATATCTTCTTATGAGTAATCATAAAAATCTCGTTAAGAATAAATAAAAACAATTCTCTTGGAAGAATATCTAAACATAAACAAAATCCACAGTAAACAAAAGCTTTTAAACTTTGCATATCCAAGTGGTTATTGATAAACAAATATCCGATAAATAAGTTAAGCTCTGAGTAAAAGCCCAAGTGTTTAAAATAAACAATGGGATTCATTGGTATAAACAAGTCCCTAGTAAACAAAGTGTTTTGAATTTCAACATGAATAATTGTTGAACATGAATTTCTACACCGTATAATCAACCAATGAGAGATCAATTTCAACTGTTGATTATTTTAGGAAATAACCAATGAGAAAATGACACTTGGCATTCCCAAACATTATCCCTGCTCCAGAAGCGATCGCGAATTTTCGATTGCGAAATTCATCCCTATAAAAATGGGAGTACTATCACAGGGATTCATTCATTCATTCATTAATTAGTGAATTTTCTTGCGGTAATTCAGCTAACGAAAATTATGGAGATACTCATTAACGTCCCGGGTACTTGGGTGATAGAAGTATAGTTTTCAGAACTTGCAAAAAAACCATACTTCTAAAACTCCATTTGTAGCGAAAATATTATAAGATTCTTTGTAAGTGTATTTTAGGAGTTCTCAGGGATATAAAGGACTCCAAGAGCGATGTAAAAAGAAATATAACATTTTAAATCAGAAAATAGTACCGGGTAACCTATTTGGTCACATAAGGGTTAAAATCCGTCATTTCCACACCAGCTCACCGTTCCCAGAGAATTTGTGATGATAGACACTTGGCGGCAGAGCTCAATTATGTGGACGATGTTTTGAAATTCAATGACTATACAAGAAAACCAAGGTATATAGAATACAAGGTATTCCCATTACGAACCATGTTCCACCATTAGGTGACGTAATATCGTGAAATATAAGGAGAGTACGGTACAGAGAACACAATATTCTCTCTCCTCTCTCTGTCTTTCCCATAAAATGTATATACATTAGTCACAGAATTACGTCAAAGGCTATCAGCTGCAATGTGTCAAACTTTTAATGGGAATACCTTTCTATATACCTTGTGATATGTTATCTTTCATATGCTTTGTCATTCGTTGAATTAATTTAAAGTCCCTTTCTTTAACCTAACTACCGTAAATTTCCTGCTGGATTTCGATTCAATTGTACACCAGTCATTAGGAACAAAAACATTTGAACATTTCTTTTTGGCCGTTTCTATAATGGTAAAATGTTAGTCGTACTTCATGAAAATGTGGCTAGATTTAATAGTAGTGTTTTTGATTACGTAACATCAGCACTTAATGATATTTTTATTTTTGTTTTGTCCGCCAGCATTATCGCTAAAGGCATCAATGTGGGTAACTATGGATAGAAGGTTGATGATAAATCGTAGGAGACATGACATAATTTCCTGAGATCCTTTTGACGATTCATTTACCGGCCACATAAACATGATTTCTGATCCAGACACACAATTGTCTCAGGTAATAGACTTTATCACAAGTTAAAACAGGGGTTGGTTGTGTCCTTTGCAAATCAAAGCAAAATGCTATACGATCTAATGACTTGCTCGGTAGCATCAGCTTTCCTAAACTGTACCTCCTTTAATGTAGCGGGATCTTTTTTAATATTTTTGGAAATTGAATTTTTTTATTCTATTATTAACTTTGTCGTCGCAACTGTATTAAGGCAATAGAGTGGTCCACGGCAGACAGCCATCCATAAAACGTTCATGGAGAAAATTCATCCTATTACTGCAAAAGTTGTCGACCATCGCAACTGTGTTTATGCGTGAACAGTAAAGGGGTACGAGGGCACTTGTATCTTTTTACCTCTGACCAACAACGCCTGCTTGAAAGTCGTTAAAATAGCGGCTGCTATAAAACAACACAGGATAGGAATTTAGTGATATCCGTTTGTCACAAACATTTTGGGCTTATCTAGTTTGCATTTATGCACTTATCTCAATTTTTAGCAAAATGTTATTTGTACCCCTCTGCTTTTAAGCCCCTCAGTTGCATTACTTTACAAACAAGAAATTTCTTTTCAGAATCTGATGACAGAATTTATGCTCTCAGTTCGCGGTTTACCAAGAAACTGAACGCCTTGTTGTGAACACTACACCTCGAGATATATCTTCATCTCGCCTCGCTCAATTGGTAGCCTCGCCTCGCCTCTTCATGCACGTACCCTTATTTCTGTTCTCAGGAAGCAGTCTTGAAGGCCTGTTATGAGATTAAGGAAGAAGTACTGCGGTGATTATTCAAAAAGCTCATGAAAGCTTTGGAGACGATACCTTGAAAAAATTTCTTCGCCCATCATTTAGCATTCCGAGCGCTTCTTAAGAACAACAGTGAAGCGCTTGCCTCCGCGGACGTGTCTA
Source organism: Dioctria rufipes (assembly GCA_963924295.1). Classification (NCBI taxonomy): domain Eukaryota; kingdom Metazoa; phylum Arthropoda; class Insecta; order Diptera; family Asilidae; genus Dioctria; species Dioctria rufipes. The sequence continues at coordinate 167,162,346 of OZ002741.1, read as the reverse complement.
TGTAAAAAAAGCAATGAACTGGGATAGAGAAAAGAAGCGCTGCGAGTGATGGGACTTCCCTGCCAAATTATGCTAGCAAATTTGAGAGTAAAGGGTAGCAAAATCGTCAAAAGGTAGCAGACAGACTACAGAGTACGGATAAAACAAAATGTATATAATTATAGAATCTTATGTTTTATTATATTATAATTGTGTTTATACCAATAATTGTGAGACCTTTCTCTTACTTCTTTATAAAAACTCCATCGACAAATTTATACAGACTGCAGTACTTAATTAGTTCATTTGACGGTGTAAAAATCTTTTCATCTTCTATCAGTTCCCTACAAAGAAATACAGCCGAAACTGTTTCAATATTCTACGTATTACGTTTTTTATATTTTAAGCTATTAAAATCTGAAAATGCTCGATCAGCAGCAGCCGTACTGTGGGAAGGATAAATAATTTAATTATGTAGTTGTAAAGTGGTTGTTTTAAAAGATTTTTCTCTGTTGATAAATTTAGCCAATTTAGCCAAGAAGCCTCCACTCTGAATTAAGTTTTTCAATATCTATTTCATTATGAAAATGAAAGGTTTCAACAAAAGGATGTTTTGAAGTCATTTCACCTGTTCTAATCTTCCTTGGATCCAAATATTCTAATAGTCTCAATTTGTGATAATTAAGATCCAAACATTTTTTAATTTGTTGACACAATTCTATATAAAATGACAATAGATTATCTTGGATATTACTACTATTTCCACAAGCAATTGAGGATTGAAACTGCGCAAATTTAATACCAAAAACATTCTTGATTTTTCAAGATGAAAAGAACCGTCATTAAATTTCCAGTCAACTGAATGTGCTAGCTTTATACAATTTGTTAAATTATTTTTGAAGTTATTTTCAATAAAAGGTCTTAGTTTATGTATTAAAATTTTTTCAGACTGAAAGGTTTTGCGAAGATTATTAATCTCACGTAAAATATAGCACAAAAATAATAAGTACAATTTTATCTTCGAACTATTCAGACAATCAATAATTGAATTTACATCAAAATTATTAGGACTTTCAAAAGTAAAGAGAGTAAAGTAATGAAGTAAGGCTGACCACTGCGCCAAGATTCTTATAATGACTTGCTCTACCTCTAACCAGCGTGTACCGCTTGATTTTAGAATCTTATTTATTATTATGTATTTATTTAAATTAAAACTATCTTGAAATTCTGTCAACTAACTTTGCGTCATAGCACTGTGGGCAAAATGATTATACAGGGTGTTTCACAAGTGGTGGATAATAATGAAGGAGGCGATAGGTCATGTCGAGAAATGAAAAAAATTGTAAGGCAGAGGGAGAAGCATTTTCAACCCTTTCCGAGGTAATCGGGGTTAAAGGACTAAGGGTACGTGAAACGTAGGTTTGTACTAAAACAGTTATATCTCCTAAACGACAAACAGTAGAGACATGGTCGTGGTGCTAATTTATAGAGAACCTTCCGCCTTTTTGATTCAATGTGTCAGTGCTTCTTTTACAGTATGTAGCTTAGAAGAAACGGTCTGCCAAACTTCAAGTTTCAGCTTTTGTACCTCATTTTTTTGTGTTTGAAACAAAAAAACTAAAATAAAAACCTTATAATTTTTTTTCTGTCTTATTCCTGTTAGAAGCTAAGATTGTTTTCTTTAAAATGCACTTTGTTCTCATTTTGTACTTTTCACCGTTTATGAGTTATGACACAAAAATTCTTCCAATGCATGAAAAGTCTACCTTGCAAGAAAATATTAAATAGTATTAAAACCATAAACAACATTTTTATATTTATTTATTATGATCGAGATAGGAACAATTAATAACATTAACTATTTAAAATATTTTCAAAATGCCCTCCGTCTTTTTAAATATAAAAGTAAAGCTTTACCCTTAATAGATCTTTTAAGATCAGTTACTGCCAAATCTTCTTTAATTTTGTTGGAAGTTTCTTGATCTCTGTGTATAAGTTCGTCTCTTGATGATATTTCCGACGCGTACATAATCTCCTTTATAGTTCCCCAGAGGTCAAAGTCTAAGGGTGTTAAATCAGGAGACCGTGGTGGTCAAGGAAAAGGACCGTGCCCACCAAACCACTTATTTGGGTAATTGGTGTTCATCCACTGCAGGATATTTCGTCCGGTGTGTCCAGGTGGTCCATCGTACTGGTAAATGATATCTCTTTTTATTGATAAAGGTAGATCGTCAATAAGATCTCGATGATCTGAAGTGAGTACAATAATAAATTAACTCCGTTATAAGCTAAGTTGCAGGTAATAAATTGCTTGTATCTTTATCTATCAGGTATAGGCCATGCTTTGATACAAATTTTCGCAGATGTCCAACCAAAAGAGATGTCAGCATGTAGAAAATAACGATTTGTCATACTTTCTACTTTGTATCCAAAATGACAGGCGTGTATTCTATGTTTCTATAATACTTGTCCCGATTTTCTTGTACATGTATAGAAAGAATTTTTGTGTCATAACTCATAAATAGTGAAAGATACAAAATGAAAACAAAGTGCGTTTTAAAGAAAACAATTTTAGCTTCAACAGGAGTAGGACAGAAAAAAAAATTATAAGATTTTTATTTTAGTTTTTTTGTTTAAAACACAAAAAAATGAGGTACAAAAGCTGAAACTTGAAGTTTGGCAGACCGTTTCTTCTAAGCTACATACTGTAAAAGAAGCACTGACACATTGAATCAAAAAGGCGGAAGGTTCTCTATAAATTAGCACCCCGACCATCTTTCTACTGTTTGTCGTTTAGGAGATATAACTGTTTTAGTACAAACCTACGTTTCCCTTACACTTAGTCCTTTAACCCCGATTATCTCGGAAAGGGTTGAGAATGCACCCTCCTCTGTGAAACACCCTGTATACGCAAGAAAGGAAATTTAGAACTTTCCGAGGAATTTTTTTCATAGTAGCCTCAGCACACAAGTGGAGGGAGTGGCAAGTGCATCGTGCTCAAACTCCCGTAACTTCACCTCTCATTTCTGATGTGTTGTCAGTACAAAGGCCAATATAATTTTACGCAGAATTTCTTGCTTGCTTATCCTTTTTGTTGTAGGTATAAATGTAATCTCAACAACAAACAGAAGCAATCACCAGAAATCAAAAATAATCACAAATTCACAACATAAATGCGTAATTAATTTATATAGCAATTATCAAACACAGCAATCAGCGTCAGATCAGCAAGCAATGACATTGATAATTACAAAAAGCAAAACATGATGCAAAGTGCAAATGCATTTGAAGTGAAATATTCATAATAATCACCACAACACAAAACATAATTCCTTAATGGCTGAAATAAACACGCCAGCGCCACGCCAACTTGCTGTCACTCAGTATACGTTTACATGAATACTTGAAGTATATTTCAAGTAGACATCCAAGAAGAAGATTATTGTTGATAGTTCAGGTTGTGATTTTTAGCACTTTTCTTAAGATATTTGTCTAAAAATCCGCACCTATGTATTGAACCTAATGCAGAATTGTCAAAGGTAAAATGTCATTTTAAGTAAATTTCAAGAAAATTTCAAGTAAAGTAATTGAAATTCATTCAACTAAAAATTCTACTTGAGTTTCATGTCGAGTACTCAAGTATTCATGTAATGAACTGAATGACCAGCACAGCAACATCAAGGCAAAGGCATCGGTTTCGTCCGATCCTTTCCTTTCCTCGTATTAGTAGTTTTCTTTAAATGAATAAAAAATCCCAGAAAATCTGAAACATCAACATTCACAGTAGATTTGTCTTAAAAAAAGCATTTTTAATTTTTTTAAAAAAAATATTTTTATATTTTGTTGTTGTTACGATTAATGGGAAAAAGCGAAAAAGTAGCAAATTTGGATTTAAGGTAGCAAGATAGCAAACATGCTTAAAAGGTAGCGATTTTGCTACTATAGTAACAAAGTCCCATCTCTGCGACTTCCAGAATAGTGCTTCAGGAAGTTTCTTAGAGCGCTCTTTTTCCTAATGGGATCGTATATGTTGAAATATTTGTGCATATGATGAGATATGAGGCACCTTAAAGTTCTAGCGATGAAATGACAACTAACAATGCGCAAATTTTAAACTGGCGTTTAAAGCTATTTCGAATTGCTTTGCCTTAGATATTATTTTAACTAAAACCAGTACAAACTTTATAAAATTTACATAAAAAAACTAATCTTTTCCCTACTTATTTGAAGAATAATAAAATCATAATACAAAATCCAAGGATTCATACACTTACAAGCTGAAATTCTTAATACGATCGTTAAACAAGGAAATGTGACACAGAGCATCTCAATATGAATTTTGGAGTAGTTTCAATTGTACTTGGTTTTTCTTTTTTTTTAATTTGCTAATTTTGTTGATCTACTTCCCTCGTCTGACCTAAACCCTGCTGTGGACGGCTGGAATTGCAAAAAACAAAATAAAATTTCTATTAATATTATGTGTGGGTTTTCAGTTCAATCCCTTCCATAGTACTTACCACGACTATTTCTGCGCATTAGAAATAGAATGATAGGCCCAGTATAATCTATTATAATTTCATCTACGGCAAGGAATCAGGATTTTCATTCAAGATATTAGCAAACTAAACGAATTTTCAATTTATCTGTTTTCTGATTATACATTAAAAAATATGTGGATAAATACCGTATAAAGCGTACGTGATTAGAAATATATTGGCACATACTTACATAAGAAACTTTTATATATTCTATAAATGCAGTTGTGAATATGATGAAAAAAATGCATAATACTCTGCTGGCATCATTGAGCTTAATTTGCCTCCAACTCTACCTTCGTTTTGATATTGCACATACCTTTCAGCTTGAGTAGACGAAAATTTGCAACATGAGGAGTACAGGGCGGGCATTAGTGTTTGTGTACCCATATAACGAATGAATAGATGACGTCGCGTCGTTTCGGAATCTTTTGAGGGCAACTTGCCACACAAATTAGTTTCCTGTATGGTCCGAATAAATTGTAGCTTTGCTTTCGGAATTATTAAATAACTTTGGGCGACCATTGTTTACCATACTGAGCTGAGAATAACAAAGTGCTGTGAATGAGTAGGTGATTGCTTATCGTTGAGTCAAGATTTAATTTTGGATATGAATTTTCTACAGCCGTTGTTGATGTTGAATAGGCGTATTTTGACCTAAGGGCAGTCTATCTAAATACAAACCTACACATATGTACTTCCCTTTGTATTGAATTTCAAAGCAAGAATTAATGCAGGTAAATTTGGGAATATCATTAAGGTTAGGTATATCACATTGGTTCAACTGCTATGCACATAAATGTATATTTAGTTCTCTTTATAAATATGTTCTAAACGGAGTTTCAAGTAATGCCCTGGTTTTAATATAGTTTCAGGAAATTACATTACTAGAAAATTTTTGGAAGAAAACTTAGACGAGCTCTTATACCAAAAGTCGATGAGAAAAAGTTAGAAAAGATTTGAAAATTTTCTATTCACGAAGCGTTGATAATTTCCAAGACGTCAAGAGAATTGCAAAATGTTGGTGTGCATGTACTGTACAGTTTACATAAGAGAAACTAAGTAAGTAAACTTCGTAAAGACATTTTCATTTCTTTGTCATTCAAAGGAAACAAACATTGGAATTTTGAATTGATGACAAAAAATTAGTTGTGTCGCAAATATCGAAAATCAAAGCAGACCGATTCTTATGTCGATGTTTTGACAGGCTTAGCTCTGTTGACAATTTAGATAATTGGCTGGCTGTAATTTATCGGACAATTTAACGTATATTAAGATATATATAAAGGGTTTTCCGATAAGAGGTGTTATTTTAATTAGCCCGCTATTTCGGTATATGTCACTTTTGGAGCTGTCACTTTTTGACATTTGACAAGTAGAAACTACGCCATTAATAAAAATGGAACGATACACGATTCAACAACATATTGAAATTATTAAAATTCACTATAAAAATGGTGAAAATGTGGCAGAGACAGTTCGTAAAATTCGAACATTTTGGGTCGTCGTGAAGCACCTTGTCGGACCGCAATACAGAAATTGGTAGAAAAATTCGAGCTGTCGGGACAAGTTAGTGATGTGAAGAATAAAACCCGTGCACGTCGCTCAAGAACAGCATAAGAAAAAAAATTACTAGAGGATCAATGTTTTTCCTGGTAGTCATTTTCCTAGTACACAAACAACAAATTGCACCTTTTTCTTTATAAATGTTGGAACAAAAATACCGCACCTTTATAGTATGTGATTCAAATATATATTTCAGAGAAATGTACAAATTTAAAGAGTGAAACAACACAAGAAAATACAGATTTATATATGATAGATGATCATATGATGATTGCCCGCGGCTTTTAGTTACATTGAAATACATATTTCAAATGCGAGTTTTTGGCCTACCGTTTCATCAGGCCCCGAAAGGAAAGTGTAAAAAGTGCGCTTTCTTCGGGGTCTTGCAGGACATCGTGGCATCAAAAGTATGAACCTACACTTTTAATTGAGGATGATGAACGAGTTTTGGATGAGTGGCCTTTGGTCAACCTTGCTGATAATTTCCATACACAGCATTCTGTTGTAAACATCTTGGGCGGCACTGAAGTCTTGGGATTTCAAGTGCTGAAAGATTTGAGATTAGTGATGGGGTGTTTCCAGTAAAGGAATTTCCTCCTTGGTACACCCTGAAGACGAGGAGTTACTTAAAGAGCGCTCCCACTTGCACTTATCATATTTGAGAGGGAAGAAATGTCTAAAAGGAAAAGAGTAAGAAGAGTATCTTGTGGAAGAGGAAAGGAATAAGAGTACGTAGTGAATTTAGGTAATTCATATTTATATATCTAAGACTGAATAAACTTTTTTATATCGATTAAGTACGTCAAATGTAATGCCCTGGCCGTTCACGCCTGGTATCTCTAGTAGATCTTGTCCTTGGACTTGCTCTTCCGTGTTCCTATTAGCCCACACTGAGAAAAATAAATTGAAATTTACTACTTTTTAAATAGTAAAAAAGTTACACTTTTTTCCTTAATTTTCCATAACCCTGGAGTAAATTACTAATAAAATGCATGTAATATTAAAGAGATCAGGGAATCTTAAGTCGAAATAATTTAAAGTAATATAATTACGTTTACATTAAATATACATCATGTAATGTTGTCCACACTTTGAGATGCTGTGCATAATTATACCGCAAATTCAGTAAATTTTATGTACAAGTTTAAGAAGCGACTACATTCAATATAAACCAGAGGTGAGAGAGAAAGGTTCATTCATGCAGTGACTTTTGTGTCGAACGGCAACGTTTTTACTGTAAGCTGGGTAATCGCAGATTAAAATAACTGTCCTAAGTTGACAGAAATTCTGCTAAGAATCGCAACGTGTAGAGCGCTTGCAATCTCCACACAAAGACTTCTGAAGAAGCTATATGGACGACGAAGAGGTTGAGAGCATTCAAAACCTGCTGTGTAAATTCTCAAACCCTGCCAAGCGTAGGACGAATACGCTTGGTAGCTACTTTTCTTCTTTTTTTGCGAGTTGGGGGAATTAGCAGACAAGGATCTGCGGAAAGCAGTTAAGAGACTATATATAATTTTTGTTATAAATCCGTCAATTTGCACATTAAAGAGGGAAAATTACATATTTAAAACTTATTTCCTTGCACTATTCCACGTGCAATTTTACTTGTTAATCAATTGATTTACCCATTAAATAGAGAGAATTACGTACTTAAAACTTTTTTCTTACACTATTTAATATGGAAAATTTACATATTTTTTGGTAAATTCGATTACAGAACATTTGGGAATATTACATACCGCAACTTACTTTACTATTTTGAATGTAGGCAAAAAAATGCCTACATTCAAAGTAGTAATTTTTTCTCTCAGTGCAGTCAATAGGGACTAAATAAGGCCTTTGCCCTACAAAAGGTGGGGTAGTTGGGATTTTTATATATGTTATTCAGTTCCTGGCCCCGATAAAAAATCCAAGTTTGAGGGGGCTCTGCGCGCTCCACCATCTTGGATTAAAGGTACCAAAAGTTGTTTTTTTTTTCAAAATAATTCCTCAACGGTTGATCCTACGATAAAATTGTAAAAACTGTTAATTTGAAGAAGACTAAATTCCCAACATTTTTTATAAAAACACTTTTTTTTGTAAATCTGATGTGTAACGAGTTAGAGCTACGGAAACGTGAACATTCTTCCAAAAAATGTATACATATAGTACCATTTTTATAGGGTGTTTCGTCAATGGTGATCCATAGGACAGGAGGTGATAGTAGTCACCTAGTCAAACAAAAATTGTATTGCAAGGGAGGAGCGGCATCTCAACCGTTTCGAAGTTACAGGGTGATTAAGAATATCCTGTAGTCTTTCACAAAATATGCTTTTTTTTTAAAGTACAGAGTGTACGGCCACTTACAGAGCTAAACTAAGAATTTCGGATTTTCTTACCTTTTATTTACTTTGACATTTTGGTTTGTTTACAAAAAGGTGGTTAACATAACTTTTTTATAAAAACTATACATTCTGGACTCTCCTCTTTAATTTGACCTATTATACCTATCTGCTCACTGTAGCCGTTAAACAGTTATTAATTCATAAGCTATTCATGTAATACCGAAATTAGACGATATTTTTTTTTTAAATTACGTGTTTTCAGTCACTAAGGGAACAAATTACCTTCAGTTTGCCCACCAAAACTCTTGAGGAGAAAGGTGTACGGGGCTGGGTGAGCAGTCGTTGGAAAGGTCTGCATACAATGAGCTCTGTAAGTGGCCGTACACTTTAAAAAAAAAGGGCATTTTGTGAAAGACTACCGAATTTTCTTAATAATTCCAAAACGGTTGAGATGCCACTCCCTCCTTGCAATACGATTTTTGTTTGACTAGGTGACTACTATCACCTCCTGTCCTATGGACCACCATGGATGAAACACCATATATAAATGGTACTATATGTATACATTTTTTTGCAAGAATATTCACGTTTCCGCCGCTGTAATTCGTTACACATCAGATTTACAAGAAAAGTGTTTTTACAAGAAATGTAGGAAATTTAGTTTTCTTCAAAGTTATAGTTTAACATTTTTGTCTTAGGATCAACTGTTGAGGAATTATTTTGAAAAAAAACCAATTTTTGGTACTTTTAGTCCAAGATAGCGGACCGCGCGTACTTCCCTCAGGCGTTTAAAGTTGGATTTTCCATCACGGTCCGGAACTGAATAACATATATAAAAATCACAACTACACAAAAACCCGTACTGACTGGACTATATCTGTAGTTACGGTAATAATCGTGCTCATGAAAGGACTATGTTATGTCCAACTAGTTCAGGGGAGAACACAATATATAAACTCTGGTCGCGGTGCCCGTGTGATCCTGGTCTTGTATAAGGTACCTACTTCAGTCAAATAAGACCTACCTTATTTATACGACCATATTTTCAGTATGTATATATTAATATAATAAAAGACGCTATGAATAATAAACATTGATTTATTAAAAATAGAGGAACACTTTTTGTCTCTTTCAAACTAAGTATAAAAATTTAATATAATAAAACAAGTAAAAAAGCTAGAATTGGTCTAAGACCAATTCTTATGATACCCTAGATGAATGCCCGTATGAAATTTCGTATTGTCACCCTTCTGTGCAATTTTGATTTTTGAAGTGGTTTTTCGCATATAATTCTAGAACGGTTTGTCGGACAGAAAAAATGATTATAACCAATTTTATAGGATTTCGTATTCTGAAGAAGTTTTTAGTACAATCAAAATATGTTGGACTGATCGTTTTCACAGTATATGTAGTAAAAAACCTGAATTTTCATATGGCAACACAAAAAGAAGGAGTTGCCCGATTTAGTTCATTTTTGAAATTTTGTTTGCTAGTACAATGAAAACACCATATACACAATTTCAGCTCTCTATATCGATGCGTTCTCAGGCAGTGTCCAAATATATAGTGGAAAACGAAAGTTTTATATGGCAACCCCACGAAGGAGTTGTCCGATTTGTCTCATTTTCGAACTTAATTTTACTTTTTTTTTTTATAGTCCGTGTACAAAATTTCAGCTCTCTGTATACTTAGAGAGTTCTCGAGTTATCGTGCGAACAGACGGACAGACAGACAGACGGACAGACGGACGGACATGCAAAAATCAAAATAACTTTTAATATTATGTGTGGGTGTCCAATCTAGTGTGCTCTATACTATCATTATTTCGAGGTGTTACAAACGGAATTACAAACTTAGTATACCCTATATGGGGTATAAAAAATACTTTAGGCCTTCTTAAACAGGGGGTTAATCCTAAATTTCTAATGAAAGATGTTTTTTGGATATTAGCTTATCTTATCAGTTGCTGATGCATCTATTAGCCTCTAATCGTAACCGTTGTAGTATATAAATCTGTTTCTATCACTCATCATGATAATAATACATCAAATTTTGTATCCTGGTTCTCATATCAGCTCTCATAGGTTTTATTAGCTAATCGCCTGGTACTATATATACGTACATAGTAACTAACAAATCAAAATACTTACTAATAAAGTCACAAAACTCACCAGGTTGTTTTCAAAAATTTTTATTAATACAGCCCAATTGCATCCATCTCGCAAAGTCTGTGACTCAACCGAATGCATGTATCAAAAGGACGAATGATTCGACAGGCATTGAGTTTGCTTATTACCTCTGTGCACAAGAAAGGTACACACGTGAAATATAAATATTCATATAACTATAAACGAAAAGAGTACATAAACAATATTAATACATAAATGATATATTTTAGCACTATATTATTATAAATAGAATATTTTATAGAAGCAATATTCTGAATAGATTTTGCGAGAGAAGATTTAATTTGTTTGTTGGTTTAAAAACAAAAGTATAATTAGTTATTTCCTTGTTCCGAGGAAACTTAAAATCATTAATTTCTGTTGCTTGCTTCAAAGAAACCACAATAACGACAAAATAACTTCTGATGGTCGTAATCACATTTCCAGTTTAAACAAAAACTTCTCTTTTACGAAAATATAGAAGTAATAAGTTTTTCAAGGCATTACTAAAAGTAGTGGGCGTAAAAACATCATTTATTCCCACTTGTTTATATATTCCTATAATTTATATTAACGGACACCGCTGATTCCGAAAGTCTCTTCAACAGCCAACCTAATTACACTCCGTCAATTTAAAGTTATCGCTTATCATCCATGGACAATAGACTCCGCCTAAGTAAATATTGTACAAGGAGAAAAAGCATAATGTGTTGTCGTTTGTAGCCTAACAGGAGGAATGCGAATTTCTAAGAAAATAAATTTCATAGTCGTCCATTATCTGTAAAATGTCTTCACTGCAAAAAAAAAAAAAAAACGACCCATTTCTCCATAATTTTTCTTTTACGAGGACATTTTTGATATTCCTACAATTGTTTTGCTAGGTAAGTATGGGCTAGGTAGGGGCAATTATTAACATCTGGTATCTGTCATCTTCATATAAATGCTTAATTTTTCTCACCAAATTTATAAATTCCTTCTATCTTGTAATAAAATCGGCAAATTAAAATCTCATCTAAGAATCTTTCAAGGGGATTAAATGACATCCTTCGGTCCTCTCTAAACTTCTAGGCAGGAATGCTATATACATATGTATAGTTACAAGAAATCTGCAAAACTAAATCTATTCTGGAATGAAGTAAGACGAATTTGTTATAATTTAGTTGAAAGACTTAAACTTTCCGGGAGAAATTGGTCTTAATGGGTAGGGAAATGATTTCAATCTTCTGTCGTACATGTGACAAGTTTCTTCAATTAATTTCAAGAGCATGTTAAATAAAAGGAATTTGATTCGAATTAATGTATTAGATAGATATAATATATCACTTATGTAATCAAATTGTTAGAAATATTTTTTAAGTCGTAGGTATGTAAATTTAGCATTGCTTCAATTATGCCGTTTATTTTTGTTGGAGTTAAATACAAAAGGTTAGGGTACGACCCTTAGTGTTATTTTACTTTTCTATTTCCATTTTTTTTTTTTAAGATATAAAGATATGTTAAGATTTTGAAACGTTTTTGGCGTTTGTATTGGCACCTGTATCTGCACTATTCGGTGTAACTATGCAAATAGTATTTATTTATATAATTTTTGACTTCTGTTTACATTAGACCTGTACTTATCGATTTATTTAGTTGTTCTTCGAGCAAATTAAATAAAATCTTATCAAACGCAACGGATTTCTTTCATTAAATTTCATAATCCGTTGTTTTAGAAAAATTTAAAAATAAGAAGAGAAAAAGCTATAATTATACCCTACAAGAAAATAAAAGTTAAATAAAGTGAAAAATCAAAATTTTGTATGGCAGCACCAAGAGCGGGTCACCCGATTTAGTTAATTTTTTTAATTTTGTTTACTATTTTGACCATTGCTATGAAAACACCACGTACAAATATCAGTTATCTATGTCGAGGAGTTCTTCGGCAGCGCCGAAATATATAGTGAAGAACGAAATTTTTGGTATGGCAACCCTATGAAAAAGTTACCCGATTTATCCCATTTTCGAAATTGAATTTACAATTTTTTTAAAAATGCCCATCTGTAAAATGTCAGCGCTCTAAGTGAACGCATTCTCGAGTTATTATGAGGACGGATAGACGGACTTTTAATATTATGCATGGTTGTCTAGCCCATTTTGCTCTACTAACATTATTTCTGTACAAACGCAATGACAAACTTAGTTTACACTATGATTTCATCCAGCGTATTCCAAAAGCAATGCTTAATAATTTAAAATGCAAGTATGCAAAGTTCAATTTTAAGATCACTAATAAGGAAGCGATATACTAAAATATACTTATAAAGCTGAAATCCAACATTTAAAGCCAATAGCGAAAATTCAGATAAAATAAAATAAAGCATTTTAACCCAAATCAGTTTCGAAAGTCAATCAATTCAATTTATACCGAAATACAAGATAATAAGAATCATCAGAAATATTGTAAATTTTTTGAGAAATAATTAAAATACAAAATTCCGGCACAATTCTTGAATGTAGCGTGCTAGAGGAAAAAGTTCTCATTCATCAGCCGTAAAGCGATCGATGATATGTTGCGAAAAATATTCTCTTGGCAGTTCATTTCCTGGTCCCATAAAAATGCTAGCTTGTCAATCAACAAACTCACTGCATCTCTTGTATTGCGAACCATGGCAGAGAAGACGAATGCTTATGAAAGACATGGGGTATCGATATTCATATCTAGATATTCCGATTATGTATGTAAATATTAAGGTAACCCTGACAGAAAGGGGGCATTAATGTGACAAGCCGTATTTTGACATTTCAATTCATTTGACAGATTTTTAAGCGTAAACAATTTGGAGTGTGGTCGAAGGTTTGTTTAAAAATAACAAAATTGAATGGTATAATTAATAAACTGAATTTGGAAAGATGGTTCGATGAGGAAAAATTCAAAACTAGCCGGAAGAACCCTCTCATTAGTTCTCCATACTTCAAAATAAACATAGTTTCTGCAGAGTTTAATATTTTTCTTCCCTTTTCATTAGTTTTCCCGGGCAGTGAACATTTTGCTCCTTTCGACTACACGTAGACAAAAAGTGTTTGGCTCTTCTTTTTCTTTTATTTTTGTTTAATTTGATAAATTATAATATTATTATTAACAACTAGATAGGTTAAATAAAAAAATGTTAAATGATCGACGGTGCGGGGGTTGTACCCCTCCCCATAGGGGTTTCCCAAAATTGGACAAGTGGGGTATCAAATTAAAGGGGATGGAGAATGTAATCGAGTGGCGGGGTTATTTTTTGATCCTGTTAATTCATACGTACGTTTTTACCGTTAAAAAATGAATTTTTGGCATCTTGCTCATTTACATCGCCTTTCATCATTTTGCATATATTTGTCCCGCATTTCTCGAACGTAACGGTTGTTCGTAAACATGAGATTAAAATATACCCATTTTTTCACTAAAAAAACTGCCAGTTTAAAAAGGACTGATTCATTTCTTTTCGAGTTATCTCCAAAACAAATTTTCGACTCGAAAAACTAATTAGATAAGTGATTGGGGAGATGCGATTTCAACAAAAATGGCTCAGTGGTTTTATTTAAAACTTTTATAGCATCTCTTCTGTGCTGGAAGAAGACCAAATTTGGCTTTTTTAAAAATTAAAATGTGAAAAAATTTACATACCCATTGGACGCCATCTGATGGCGGCTAATAAAACATCACGGAGCTAGTATTTCCACAAAAGGAGTTTCACATGTCTCCTTTATCGTTTGTTTGAGCCAATTCCGTTCCTTTCTTGGAATTATATAAGCGTTTAAGCCAGAATTATCATTTTTTTTGAGCGCATATATGCATACATATAATTATTATATTTCCAGTCTTATCTTGTTATTAGTTATATTTTAATTGCCAATTTAATATGCCGTCATTGTAATATTGTACTAGATATGTATATAAATTTTAGGGAAAAATACCTATGCTTTGTGGCAAAAATTTGTGCGTTTTATTACAGTGTATAAAATCTTTGATTTTGTGTACATATTATATTCAGCAATAAAGGTATTGAATTGTATTGCATTGTAAGTGCCGATGATCTGGGTATACCCAATATTTTTTGAGGATATTGATATCTAGTCCATAATCACTAGTTTTCTGGATATATTGGGATTATTTGACGAAACAATATGGTGTATAAACGGGGTATTCCGAATATCTAGATATCGATACCCCATGTCTGCATAAGCATAAGTTCGTATCGCAGTGAATCTGGTAATGGAAACTCTAATATGCTGCTTACTGCTTTTGACTGGAGGCAATCTCAGAGGTCTGCAGATGTCACATCCTTATACGAAGTATTATGTTATATCTGGTAAAACCTTACAGAACTGTAAACTGGGAACAACTTCGTATAGGGTGGCATTACCGTTTGCATTACAATCGTTTTAATCAAATTGCAAAGAGCAGATTCTAATTGATATAGAAATAACCGAATGTTGCTTTTGCATTTCACCATTCATCATGGCTTTCAGTCAATATAACACAAAAATACTAAAAAAAAATCGTAAAATATGCTACTAAATGACAAGAAAAACAAGAAATGGCGCTGATACTACTGAGAAGCCATATTTTTATCGTTATACCACCACACCACAGAGAAATTTACTAAATAGATTGAGTCTACCTTAATCCTCAACAACGCACGTAGTACTTATACATATATAATAATAATAATAATTATTGGCTCTTGTTGGTTAGTTAGTCGGGATGAGTTAGGTAGCAATAAAAGATGGGGATTACAATATTCAACAACTATATTTAATTAATATAAACAGAGTTCTACAAACTTCAAAACGGAAGAGAGCGAGTTGTAATCTTCAGACTGTAACATGCCTTCAGTATTGCCACGTATATAATTGTATGTAGTATAGAGTGCTTTCTACTAAAACTAGGAATCAATAAACAGAACCGCTCTTAACCTATTAAGGTAAAAAAAAATTTGTTCCCTATTCTAATTCAAAATTTGTATATTTTCTAAATCACCGTATAACTCCGAAAAGATTGAGAGGTCGCACCACGAAACACGCTGTATAATATTGAACCAAAAAAAGTAAGATATATCTTCGCCATAAAAATATCTACAGCAGTTTTGAAACATATAAAAATTTATTAGTACATATTAATATTCAATTCTAAGAATAAACAGATTATACGTTAAGTTACAGGAGTTAAAGATAGTTTAGAAGCGATTTCCTAATTTTAAATAATATGAAAATTAAAAAAAATAAAAATAAAAAATCCGACGAGAGGAGATCGAAATGGAAATATTAATAATAATTAATAAAAGTCGCAATGTACAAATATACTTTAAATTTGTATATGTAACTGTCGCCTGGAATTGTCATCATGCCCAGGCACACCCTATTGTATACCAGCCTTTCTCCGGCAAGGGACTCTGTTTGAGTGGACCAACGTTACCTGTGACATCAAAAATGGACCAATTAAAAATTAAGAAAACAATTTCAATTATTACTGCCGTATGAAATGAAGTAGAGGATAGAAAGAGAGCGCTGCTCAAGTAGCCCCAGAGGGACGAAGAGAGAAAAAAGTAGAAAAGGTGGCGAAAGCCATCAATGTGAATATGAAGGTGTCCTGTGCTATACGGTGGAGACCAAAGTTTACCTCGAGAGAATCGTCCCATCGCTATCGTCTTGCGAAGGGGTCAGCTTTAAGACAGTTGAAGAAAAAGACTTGCCAAGGCTTCACAGGGTGTTTATATGAGCTCGCAAGGAGGAAGGAAGGCAATCTTCTCATTGAGACTAATGCGCAGTAAAAAGGACCAGAATGGGAAGACACTCGCGTTTTCCATAGATGTGTTTTAAGGCAATTGATGGAGGGAAGAAAAAATCGTCGACGCTGCACCCAATTCTGATCTAACAGCCTGAATTACGGTGACCCAAGCGAACCTACAACACAGCTTCAGCTATCAAACATAGACGACCCAAGCAGTGGATATGGCCCTCATTCAAGAGTCTTGGATAAGTAATAGTCAGATATTGAATGCTGGATTTGAGATCATTCATGAAACCGTAGAAAGCAAACCGGGAGTCTGATAGTTTATAATGAAGTAATTAACTGTATTCCTTCCGCAGAACACTGTACGAAGGATCTAGCTATTTCGAAGATTGAGCTTTGTTTGTGATAGCGCAGACGCTAGGTTATCGTATGCTCTGCATATTTCTCATATAGCTCTATAAAATCCCCACCAATGAAAATGTTTAGGGACTCTTAGCATGGACCAAATCTAAGGTACTATACTTCTTGTTGAGCGCTGACACGAATGCGTATCACGATGCCTGGTGTAGAAGTGAAATTAACAAGAGCGGTAAGTACCTTTTAAGCTACGCATTATTTATTAAATCTCCGCTTTATGCGGAGCTTACTGCTCACACCATAGGTGACAAAATTGGAGCTAGTTTCAGGGGAAGTTGTCCGACCCTCGTGAGGGCCCATAACAGACACATTCCCTCGTGTAATGAAGACCTCTCAGGACGGCGAGGTAACTTACAGAAAATCCGTAACTATTTACAGTTGCGAATTACGTAAAGCTAAGAAACATGGATGGAGGAATTTTTATCAGCGTGTAGAACACCAGATAAATTAAAACAATTTTAAGGCTCAACGGAATTTTTCATCTCGTTTATATAAAGAAAAAAGCTCTGGACTCGTTTTATCCATCCTTAATGGGATAAGTTTGAACCTGTATATACATATATGATAGCAGGATTCTTCAAATTAAGCGTATGGAACAAATCTCCACTTGAAGACTGGATAGAAGGGATACTTGCATAAAATTTGTGGTACATGACATTTCACGTATTTATATCACAGGCAAACCAATTTCTGCGAATTTATGTTGATGTAGTTTTTCTTCAAAAATTTCTGTAGAAAGTCTTAAATAAATATGAATGTAAACAGATTCGTGTAGAAAAGGTACACATCCATAGCAACGAGCAAGCTTTACATCGCCGAACATCTTTGCATGCTTTCTATAGTTGGTAAAATAATCGCTATTGAACAGATTTCGTAGTATATATGATATGGCCAATTAGTTAGTTCAGGACAAGCCATTGAGAGCTATGTCCATGAAATTTGAGTTCCCTTGCAATTATGCATGCAATTCAATCAGTTTTGAAAGAAAAGCTTCATGTTCCATTTATATACGCACATATAGCTTGAACTTTATATCCATAGCAGGAAGAATCAATTCCGTAGCATGTTGAGAAAGATAAAGTAATAAAACTGAATGTATAACGGTAAATTTAATAATACTATATATATGAGTATATAACATAGTTGAGTTTAGTTATGCTTTCAGAAAGGATTATTACAAGATACCTTGGAACTGGAAACTGACAGAGAGTTCTTAGCCCACAGGAAATTGAGTTAGAAGAGGAGGTGAAAGTGAAGCAACAAACTTAAAATAAATTTGAAAGCAAATTGAGTAGAACAAGAAGGGCTGAAGAGGAAAAAGAGGAAAATTTAATCGAGTGTGGGTTCATGTGGGGCTTTGTAATCACTTCATGTCCCAAATTAAAAATTAAGGAAGGCACAAAAAATAACAAATACATTTTGTTTTTGGAATCAGTAATTAATAACTTATCACTCTTTTCGAATTATCTGTGTAATATTTTAATTCGTTAAATCTTTGGGGCGAAATGGGACTGCCTGTTTTGGTACCCCTAAATAATACGAAAGGCACAAATACATTCATAATCACTGCTATCTGAAAGATAATGTGACTGTGAATCCTCGTTTAAGACTATTCCAATCTTATGTCAATACTTCTGATGAAGTCTAGAATATACCTGGGATTGAGCTTCCACACATTGTTTGTTTACTCAAAGTTGAGTAATAGCCTGCTCGTTATTGTTCAACAATTGCCGATGAAATGCTCCGAAATTTCGAGAGCATCCTGGCAAAAATGGTAGAATGAAGGCTCAGCCGAGCCCATAGTGTTTAGATGATATCGCAAAGGGCAGTATCCTGAGACGACCTCTGTGATGGTTTTAAGCACTGTCATCCTGAGAAGGAGGCATTCTTTTATGTTTTACATTTTTGTAAGACAGGTCCTTGTTGTCCTTTTCATTAAAAGGATTTTCGGTTTTTCTCTCAGTTACTTAGAGTAGCTCTTATGCAATGTTTGGACGTGCACAAAATGGCTCCGGCCCTCCGTCAGAAATTTAATTGCCTCTATGACCCTCATATTCCGATACTCAAATAAGCGTTTTCTTTTTTTTCCTAATATTGTTTAGAGAGTGTGTAGACAGTTAAACATTCTTGAATTAATGGTGAGAGCGGTTTGATAATTTGAGAGGATGTTGGGCTCTTTTAATGCAAGTAAGGATGATTATTGAACACCATTCTTGTCGGACTTCTAATGAATGATCTTCAAAAATCCAATTAGGGTGTGACTATTTAAGATATCTCAGTAATTTGGTGGCAACATATCAGTTTTAAGATACTTAAATTATCAATAAATAACATTAGAGAATCAAATACAGACGTGGAATATGAATAAGGTTGCTGAGGGACAGATATAACACCAGTGACTCCTAGACCCGCTGAATTTGTTCTAGCTGAGCCTCGGTTATCATCCCCTACCTACATGATAAAATGACAAAGTATACTTAGTTTGCCATTCCATTTATAACACATAAATATAATGATGTTAGAGCATAATGAATTGGATATCCAAGCATAATATTAAAAGTTATTTTGATTTTTGCATGTCCGTCCGACCGTCTGTCCTCTCTGTCTCTTTCTATTATCTGGATAACTCGAGAACGCGTTTACTTAGAGAATTGACATTTTGCACTCGGGTGAATTTAAGTTTCGTGGGGTTGTCATACAAAAATTTCGTTTGTCGCTATATACTTAATTGCGCAATACATCAACTTTTTATATGGTGGTTTAATAGAAATAGTAAATATAACTTCAAAAAGGGCTAAATCGGTGATGCCTTAAAAAAATTCAAGTTTTTTACGTATATTGTGAAAACGATTAGTCACGTTTTTATTGTACTGAAATATACAGGGTGTTTCCCACTAGGAGGTCAATAGAGGAGGAGGTGATAGTACTCACCTAGACGAACTAAAAATTGTATGGCAGGGGGGGGGGGGACTAAAAAACCGTTTAGGAGTTACAGGATGATAAAAAAGCTAGTTTTTCACAAAACGCCCTGTATCTTAAAAACTACAGGGCATACGGTCACAATTAAGAGCTCATTGTATGCGGATCTTAATGGACTTTCGAACAACTGCCCCATACCCCTCTTCCATCAAGTATTATGGTTGTCTAAAGTAAACATTTTGTAATTTCTTACCTTTGTTTTTAATTTAACCTCTATTAGTTTTGCAAAAATGTCGTTAACATAACTTTTTTTTTATAAAAATTGTGAACTGTAGACTCTCCTCTTTAATGTGACCTATTACACTCAATGAGCTATCTGAAGCCCTTTAATAGTTATTCGCTCTAAACCTATTCTCAAACCTGTTTTCAAACCTATTCTCAACGATAATTTGTTCCCTTCGCACGTCATTTAAAAAAAAATCGTCTAACTTTGGCGGGACCTGAATAGATTATGAGTTAATAACTGTTTAACGGCTACAATCAACACATAGGGTGAAATATTTTGACTAAAGACGAGAGTCTACAGTTTACAGTTTTTATAAAAAAAAGTTATGTTAACGACCGTTTTCAAAAATAATAGAGGTTAAATTAAAAACAAATTTTTAGTTTAGACAACCATAATTATCCTTTATGGGAGCGGGGTGTCGGGTTGGTTGAGCAGTCGTTGGAAAGGCCATGAAGTTCTGCAAACTATGAGCTTTTAACTGTGACCGTACGCCATGTAGTTTTTCCGATACAGGGTGTTTTTGTGAAAAACTAGCTTTTTTCTTAATCACCCTGTAACTCCTAAACGGTTGATAAATCCTCCCCCCCTGCCATACAATTTTTTTGGTTCGTCTAGATGAGTACTATCACCTTCTGCTCTATTGATCTCCTAGTGGGAAACACCCTGTATGTATATTGCCCACAAATATATGCGAAAAACCACTTCAAAAATCAAACTTGAACAGATGCATGACCGTACGAAATTACATACGGGCATTCATCTAGATTCTAGGGTTTTATAAGAATTGCTCTTAGACTAATTCTAGCTTTTTTCCTTGTTTAATTAGTTTCTGGCCATCAGGCATCTGAAGCAGTTTTAGTATTTGTCGTGTTAGGAATTGGTTTTAGCTGTTTTTTTATTACAAATGCGTCGTTCCCGTCTTGAACGCTGCATGAGTATCTGTAAATATATCCGCCTTTCTATTTTGAAAATATGATTGTTAAATGTTGATTTTGTTTTTTGCTATTTCCAGAGGGCTTTTTTAGACGGAAAAAATGGCTATAACCAAATTAAAAAAAAAAAATTAAAAATTAAACGCGTCGAGGACTGACATGTGAACAATTCGAATTTTTATATGGCGAACTTGTGCATTTTCGAATTTAGATGCACTATTTTTAGAAAACTAAATAAAGTTGCCCCTCACGTTCAGAACGATTGTTTGGTGAGGATAGATATAACAATGAAAATCACATTATCATTTATAGTTCAATAACTACAATAGAAATTGTAATGTACTTAAAGCACCCCATCGAAAAATACGTGTTAGAATTTTTGTATGCTAGTTTTAAGTAGGTGTTTCTAAATTATTACAAATCGCAGTATACAAAAGTTTTGATTGGGGACTAAAAAAGTTAATCTTACACTAAAACAACTTACCTGGACATCGGTTCCCAAAAGAATAGAAAATTTTTATATATGTATGTACATTTCCTTTAGAAAATTATTATTTTAATTCAATAATACATACTATACGTAATAATAATAAAAAAAAAATGGGTACAGTAATTACTCTGATGAGAATAGTTTTTGACTTTTAAATGGTTTACTTGTGTATGTGAACCTCTCGTAATTTTTACGCTTTAGTTTTGGTCTAAACAACGAGTCCACTGTTCACTTTAGACGGACCTGAACGAATCTCCTCCAAAGGACTGGAAACAGTCCAGGACAGGATTATGTTTCAGCTAGAGCTCATCCTAATCGAAAACGTACATGCCTGGCTGTTCTCAAATTAAATATAATCCAAATACATATGGATACATAATAATAAATGAATTTTTGTATTGCGACCCCAGGAAGATATTGCCCTAGTATTTCCTATTATTTCCTAATGTATCTAAAGTTTTAATGAAATCCGTATGCAAAATTTCAGTTTCCTACGTCCGTCAGTATCCAAATTATATAAAATTTAAGCCCTATTTTTAAGATTATGAGTTAGATAGCTGGATAATAATAAGCACACAAATTGTAATTTACAATCACTATCTAAAGCAAACATCATTTTTATCTACCATAAAATTGTTCTATGTAATTTGTTATTTTACACACAGAAATATATACATTCAGTCTCGTTCAGATAATAGAAAAAAAAAAGAGTTTAAATTTGTACATTGAATAGGAGTAGAACGTCAAATCAAACCAAGTCAATCACAATCAGTTCGTCAGATCAGGTCAAGCAACTCGGCCCATGCATTTTTATTTTGTGAAAAGGCTTACTTAAGGGCAAAGTAATTTAATAGAAAATTTGTGCAGTTTAATTTCAATTTACACAAAATCCAAAATATCTTGTACTAAGTATCTGCTATTCTAATGTTTGCAAATTGTTCACATTTTTTAAATTTTTCAATATTTAATAATTTAAACTTGTCATCATTTGCAATTTCACAAAAAACATGTTATAGATGAAACTATTTCACATATTTCAATTCTAAATACTGCATTAACACTGCTTAGGCATCATACCTAATATTTGTCCTTGTGCATGTTTAAAGGAATTATTGAATATAATTATGAATGAATTCAATTGCTATTCATTTTACCTAGATACAGTTCTGTTGGTAAATAAAGTAAATTGCGACAGCAGGTAACCGGAAATGTCTAACAATTTCATACAATGATTGTGGTCGTGATTTGATTCTTACTATTGTTTGAATGGAATAATAGCACAATTTAAAATTCTCAATAGAAAACAGTCGGGAAAATTTAATAATCTTCAATAACCTTATTTCTTTTTTACATGAATTAGGACTGTTAAAATTTTATTTTTATGCAAGAATATTTAACTACTCAGGATTTCAAAAGTAAATAAAGTAAATTTCGAGCGATTAAGAAATTACTTTGTGAAGAAAAGTAACTGGTTCATACAGGATATCAACGATGTGTGCGATAAGGTACGGCGGTTATTTCATTCAAAGCAAAATTGTTTAATAATTCAGTTCCTATGCAGGATTTTTCCTCCATGGTGGTCCATAGAGCGGAAAGTGATAGTACTCACCTAGACGAACAAAAAACTTTTGGACAGGGGGGGGGGGGGGTTGTCCACGCCGACCGCTTGGGAGATACATGGTGATTGAGAATAAATGCTAGGTTTTCACAAAACACCCTGTGTCTCAAAAAATACAGGGTCAAGGGTCAGCGTCTAAAGTTGGTTATGTGCAAAACTTTATGACCTGTCCAACGACTACCCAACCAGCCCCGTACTCATCTCCGCTCAGGAGTTATTGTGGTCTAAACTAAAAATTTCGGATTTTCTTACCTTTTTGTACTTGGACCTCTATTTTTTTTGCAAAAAGGTCGTTAACATAACTGTAGACCCTTCTCTTTAATTTGACCTATTGCATTCTATGTGCTATTCTCACACCTGAGCTTTTGATAGGGATCGTACATCCTTTACTACTTTTGTACTCTTTAAAATACATTCCAAACGGTTGATGTTACTTCTGGCATTTAAATTCCCCGTTTTTATTTGGTAAATTTACGCTATCTGGTTCATATACATTATCTCTTCTGGCAAATGGGCTTAAATATATGTTGAAAATCAAAATCGCAAATAATTTTATAATCGCGTCTTAATTAATTAATCAACGAAAAGCAATTAAAAAAAAAACAGCGCCCGCCTTAAAAGGTAAAATTCAAGGATGACATAAAATCACGAATTGACGCAAGTGAGTGACAGGTGAATTTCACCTATAAATGGTGTGTGTGTTGTAGTATTAAGCATAATTTTATCAAATCCAACGAATTCTTAGTTAGATTGTTATGGTCGTAGCGTATTGCATATAGCAATATGCTACACGTACTGTAGCGTGTATATCGGCTGCTGTCCACAGCGGAAAGCGAACGCACCCGACCGAGAGAATTGCATTTCCTCACGTTCAGGCGCCATGTCGACGTGACAGAAAGACAGAGAAGTGGAAGACAGCAAGCTGTCACGACTGGTGAAATTGTTCTCTCGTGTTAATTTCCTTATATATTTTTCGTAGTCTGTTCACTCAGTTTTTAAAGTGATACATTTTGTCTTCGATGCCTTTTGCTATGTACAATACATGAAGTTTTGCATCTTATATCATCCAGAAAGTTTTAATAGCAATAATTTTACTGATCGCATGCAGGCGGGTACTAAGCTGACTTCGCGCGCCATTTTGCGAAAGTGCGCTTTTTCACAAATGCACAAATCCAAACCTGATGTCCAAATTTTGAAATGGGAAAAACTTAAGTTCTGATGGCTGTACAATACTGCACCGGAGTTCACGCCATAAAATTATTCTACGTAAAGGTCCCGTGAAAGCCCCACACTCGTTTTCAACTGGAACATCAAGTGCAGCGCGAAGGTGTCATATTTCTTAAACCATTCCATTCGTCAAGTGAGCATTGCGGCATCAACATAACCACACTACAATCGGCAAAATTAGATCATATATAAAGCTCATAAGGGGTGCATTTAAATTGGATCTACTGACTGGTGGATGTTGGTTATTTATTCATCCAAATACAGGACGCTCTGATACTCCCGGCTCAACAAGCTCGGGCGGCATTTTATCTGTTCGTGAAGGATCTACCATCAAATTACATCTCATATAATCACAGAAGGTGTAATCTCTGAAGGGATATCTAATATTCAAATGGTCTGCTATGTCAATAGGTATTAGCTATTAATGCACTTTATAGATTTACTTGAACTATATTTCTAAATATTACTCAATATATATTTTAAAGTTATAACTATTACGAAATATTTCATAGTTACGATAGTTTCTATTATCCATCAAGCAATATTTGTTATCTACCTGCCACAGGAACGTTGAAATTTAATACTGCATTCTTTAATATAATATTAATAATGCTTCTCTTTAAGATAGCTTATCTTATCCATTTATTTAATTAATTCATTTACTATATTAATTCGTATATTTTATTAACGCATACGATAGTTCAGCTCACTTATCAAACAAATTTTAAAACTAAACACAAAAAATAAACAAAAAATGAATAATGATAAAAGATAATAGAGCTCACTTCGGAATCAATTCACAATAATGAAAAGAAAAGAAAACTGAAAATAAGGTACTAGTACGTTATTGCACGTAAAAAACAATGTAAATATGACATTGTTGGATGTTTTAAAACAAAACAACAAAGAAAAAGAAAAAAAAACACAAAAGGCGGCCGTAAAGCCTTTAAGAACATTTGTTTTTGATAAGGCGAGCATAAATATTACTATAAAAAGAAAAACGAACATTAAAGATGCCGTGCAATTCTTCTAAGATACCTCTCTTATATACATAGGTAGATAACGTTATAAATACAAAGTGAAAAATAAGCCATAACTAAAAAAAAAAAAACATTATTTATATATTACCATAATATTAAAGTATAGGGATAGATATTTTTGAACGTAGTAAGCAATACAATGCATAAAATGTTATGTATATAAAATCTATTATATACATAAAGTCGGGATATTTTGAGAATTTAGAAAAGAATAACAAGGTACGTTTTTTTTACGATCACTTTAATAAGCAAAGCATTTATTTAGGAAAATGAATTAATAATAATAAACAAGAAAAAATCTAGCTGTAGATTAATACTAAACTTGTATAGTTACCTATTTATATTATATATATTTACCGAGAAATATTATAACGTAATGATGAGTTAAGTTTTTACTTTTTCCTTCACATCCCGGAGCCCTCTATCGCGTGAGAACAAGGTCGTCTAGGCTTGCCTAGTCTTTCTCTCTTTCTATAGGTCAACCAAGGGACTTTGGACGATTGTGCCACCCAAAGTCAATGGAGGATGGGGCTTGGCAAGGAAGGCATGCCATCTGCGCCTTCCATGGAATGCAGGTAAGTGACGTAAGGGTCCCTTCAGGACCGAGTGTGCTAGGCTTGGTGTAAGTAGGCACGAAAATTTTTTGATTATGGGTGATGACAAGCGGCAGGTTATTTCAGGAACTCCCCCACACTCTCCGCCACCCTTAGCCGAGGTGCTAGCATGCCGCCCTGTGCTATCGCTGTCATCGAGTGATCTGTCAGCTCATGCTGACAGTTTGGACTTCACGTCCTGACCAATCACTCTCAACATACTTCCATAACAAGATTTTGGCGGGACTCTTGTTCTGTTGTAAGTAAATTTCAATTAAAACACTTTGAAATATCTTGCTGACGACACCTGGGACATTAGCTAAGTGGGCTTATAAATTTTGTAAAACAAATTGTATAGAGTTTTATTAGGTTGGTGCCAAAGTGGATTGTGAAGGCTAAAAGAAAAAAAATTATAAACAGGCAGAGACTAGCTGGAAAATTTCACGAAGGTTATAATTAAGAGAAAAACCAAAAATTAAACACGAGTTAAAGTAAAATTGTAAAATACGTGGGGGGGGGGGGGGGTGGGGGTTGAAACTGTCGAAAACCCGATTTTTTCGGTTTTTTTTTTCTCTCGTAAAAACAATTCAATTTACATGAAATTTTGTGAAAGTATACCTATTTCGGAATCTGCGAAAAAAGTGTAGTTTCCGAGATATTTACATTTTTCGAAAAAAAAACCAAAATTTTTCACGGAAAACTATGTTGGTGTTCTTTTTCGATTTAAATATTCTATCCGGGTACATTTGAATTGTTGAAATGTTTACTTTAAAATGTTCTATATATATTGATGGTTTATTTTCACCAAACCAGTTAAAAATAAGAAAAGCCAAAGTGATTTTTTCAATCACGAATTTTTCTATATTTTTTATGATTTTCACTTTTTTTTTATTATTTCTATTAATAATTGATTAAGATGAAATGACAGCATTTACTTTAAGTAATATTACAAAATTTAAATGAATTTAATCAAAGAAAAAGTGGCGGAAACCATCCTGAAGCTTAAGTTTTTCATGGCAATGCACCGCACCGTACTGAAAGTGGTAAGCTAGAGTTAAGACTCCCTGGACCAGTGTGCATTTTTATTAACGTATATTTTACTATTTTTTCACTAAATAAATAGTATAACGGTTAGTAATCTCTTTTAGATATATTTGAATAAAATAATTTGAATACATAATTTTTAAGTAGAAGAATTGACTTATTGAAATTTTTTATAAAAATGAAAAAATTATGAGAAATTATAAAATTCTAATGCATTTGAGATTTTTTGCGTTGTTGTTGTTCTTCTTATTCATCAATAAAACTTTCAAATTCTCAAGGATCTCCGAGATTAGGTATCGACGTCTTCATAAATAATCTCTTCCGAATCACTTACGTTTTCAAATATTTCTTTATCTCTATTTGAGTGCAGTTTTCATGACAATTACTGCCTAAATTGGTAATCATCATCATGAAAAATGGAAATATCTCGGAAACTACCTGTTTCCCAGATTAGAAAAAAATCAGCTTATTTAATGCAAAAAAGGTATACTTTCACAAAATTTCATGTAAATTGAATTATTTTTACGAGATAAAAAAATAAAAAGTCCAAAAATCGGTTTTCCGCCAGTTTCTCGGAAAATTTGAAGTTATGAAGACAAATGCCAGAAAGCCACTTCAACGCCCCCCCCCCCTCGCCACCACCACATCTAAATTTAAATTTATCTTGTATTTAATTTTTGTTTTTTCTCTTAATTATAACCTTCACTAAATTGTCCGTCTGGTCCTTGCATTTTTATAATGTTTGTGTTTCAAAAAGGTGTTGGCACCAGTCTATATGTCAATATCAAAAGTGAAGAGTCGTTTTCAAAAAGATAATTTTGTTATTCATAAAAGGATTTGAAGTTTTTTTTGGTAACCGGAATAAAAACAAGATCAAGTCAATTTCAACAAAAACAAGAGTGTGATTCGTCAACGACATCATCGATGCCCCGCTTTTTACAGAATATTAGAGCGTGTTACCTTATGGGCTGGCTGCAATGCAAGTACTAGAAAATGTATCTCGACCACAGAAATACAAGACTACTGTGAAATTCTTTTATTCAAAAAATGTGAAATTCTTTTATTTCACGTGAATGTAGATGTAGACGCAGTCAAGGTTTTAAACCCTGGCTGTTAATTGATGGGGTGTACGCGGTACATAAACCACTACACCAGAAAATACTCTGAAAGGTAACGGGTTAATTATAAAAATGAAAAATGCCGATATCTGATTGAAAACAAACTGATCCATTTATTTAACTTGTTCCTCTTTATATTTAAAATTTATTTAAAGTAATTCTTGCTAATCCAGCATTTCCTCACTGTCGCAAGTCGTGCTTGAAAATTATAGAATTTGCTGATGGTGAGAAAATGCGTGGTTGAAATTATCGAAGAATTCACATATGGAGCAATGAACTTTGTGCATATCCAACAAATTGATTGAATGACATGTAATAAGCTGTAAGTATGTGCTGACAATAAATTTGTTGGATATGCACGTACAATGACCTTACATTATTTTAATTCTAAGATTGTTCATTCTCCTCCCCGTTGAACACTCGTTCAACTTAGTTAGATCTGCAAGACGCGATTTGGACTTCTTGGTTGTGGCATCGGTTTGGTCACCCTTGGGTTGCAATACTTTGTTCTAGACGTCCATCCGAGATATACTGCTATGACAATGATTAGGCTCAGAGCGAGATAACTTACGCCGATATGATGAATCGCATCCGTGTAAGTCTGATGTGGCAGGACCGATAGGTTTAGCGACTTAAGTTGTTTTTGCAGATCTTCTAGTAATCCCAGTTCGCCAGAATATCGAGGGCTATCAGCTAGCGTTATTGGTCTCTGCTCGGGAGCTATGTTTTCGTAGAACAGCCCGAGCTTCGTATATGAAGTTTTCGAGTTGCTTGAATAAATTTGGTGCCCATGTATGGTAACGTAGTCCTCCTTTATTACACAATTTGGCTTGATTTTTAGAAGACCAGAGTTATTCAAGACGATTTGGAAAACTTCACCATCACAGACTACGTTAATTAGGGTTTTGAACCTTAGAGCAAATATCCAGTCATTGGTGTTAGACAATTGTATCCAAATGGGTTGTTCTTGTACTTCAGTTAGTTTACATTGTGGTAGGACTGGGTTGTTGTTGAGTAGTTTGTTTGTTTCCGTGGTATGTCCATCTATTAAAAGAGCTAAGCACAGGACATTCAAGACAAGAAACTTTCGTTCAATTGATGTCGACAGTCCGCACCAGGAAGCGACATCTATTGAATGGGACTATATTTACGCAACGAACAACTCCACTGACCAAGTAGAGTATTTCAATAGCGCTATTTTAAGTCTTTATAATGAATTTGTTCCAGTACGAACTATTACAACTCGTTATTGCTCGCCATGGATAAACAATAATGTTAAATCATTAATAATTGAGCGCAATCTTGCTTATAATCTCTGGAGGAGGTTTGGTGGCTCAGAGCTAGAAAGAAACTATAAGAGATTACGAAACATTACTACAGCTGAGATTCGGAAAGCGAAATCTAGGTATTTTCGTCGAAAGTTGGATCCATCTTTGCCATCTGGTACTGTGTGGAGAAATATAAAAGAAGCCGGAATTATCCGAAAATCTTACGACAGTAGTACCATTGACCTAGACGAACTTAATACTTATTTTGTAAATAGTTCTCGTAATCCTGGCTTACTTAATATAAACGTGTTCCCCAATACTCTGAATAATATATCCGCCCAATTCTTTTTCAGAAATGTCACTATTATTGACACGATATTTGCTATAAAATCTATCAAATCAAATGCAATAGGGTCGGATGATATTGATTTGCGGTTCCTTAAGCTCATCTTACCTTTTATAATTAGACCAATGGTACATATTTTCAACACGGCCATTACAACATCATCATTTCCAACACAGTGGAAGATTGCAAAGGTTTATCCGATGAAGAAAATAAGTAAACCCTCTGTGCCACAAGACTTTAGACCTATAAGTATTCTTCCAGTACTATCTAAAGTTCTCGAGAGGTTACTCTATGAGCAGATTAGGACTTATACGGAGGCTCATTGTCTGATCGCAAAGCAGCAGTGTGGCTTTAGACCTAAGCACAGTACTGCTACTGCCTTATTACATCTCAATGAATCTGTCAGACAAAATATTGAACTGCGAAGAGCCACAATACTATGCTTATTGGATTTTTACAAGGCCTTCGATTCTGTCAATTTTCATATTCTTTATCAAAAATTGGTTACTCAGTTCAATTTTAATCAGTCTGCAGCAAACTTTATATGGTCATATTTAACTCACCGTAAGCAAGCTACTGTCTTGAATGCGTCCTCATCAAAACTGTTACCTCTTCAATCAGGTGTCCCGCAAGGGTCAATATTGGGTCCGTTCTTATTTATGTTGTATATTAATGATATTGTGATAGTTCCTAAGTACTCTTCCATGATACTGTATGCAGATGACGTACAGTTATTCCTGTCGTCATCTAAGACTAGTGCTGCTAGCGATATCTCTCACTTTAATGAGGATCTTTCTCTTATACATAACTGGTCACTGAGAAACAAGTTATCCTTGAACCCTAATAAAACTCAGAGCATAATTCTTTACAATCAGCCACTTGACGTTTCATCCTTTCCATATCTTTATCTAAATGGTACTCCTATTGAATATAAGACCGTGGTTAAGAATTTAGGTATGCTTATTGATAGTGATCTGTCCTGGCAAAGTCATATCAATGCTACTGTGTCTAAGGTTTACTGCGGGTTGAGAAGCTTGTGGCGACATGCAGAGTATACCCCCAGACTGCTACGTGAACGACTCATTAAGGCTCTGATTGTCCCTATTATTACTTACGGAGCTTGTGTATACTGCAATATTGATAGCTCAGGTCGTAGGAAGCTAAACGTGGCATTCAATGCTTGCGCTAGATATATTTTTGGCCTCAGGAGATATGATCACGTGTCAGCTGTAACTAAGCAAATTCTTAGATGTAAGTTGGATCACTACTTGGACTACCTGTTATGCGTTATGATGCACAATATAATCAATAATAATTCTGCCGAATTCCTTAAGGATAATATTGAATTTCTGTCATCACGACGTACGCTATTATTGCGGGTTCCTCGCCATTTTTTCCTATATAGTTCTCGCACCTTTTTCATCTATGGAGTCAGAGTCTGGAATAGTCTCCCGGTATATGTTCGGGCACTTCGGAGTCAGCGGGGTTTCAGGATGGAGGCCTTAAGTTATTTTAATAAACTTTGAGGGAATATTTAACGCGTAAATAGCCCTTATTTTCTTTTCCTTTTTCGTTTTTACTCTTTTTTACTATATATAGCTTATTATTTTATTAGTTTTATTTTCCTTATTTCATTTTGAATTTTATTTTGTTTTTTTTTTTAATTCTGTTTCTTTTTCTTTCTTTTTTATATTTTCTTATTTTTAACTTTTCTTTTTGTTTTAGTATTGTTGTTTTTTTTTAAATTAAGTCATTATACGCATTATTTTATTGTAAAACATATGTACACGAGTATGCACGTATTAATGAGTCATACGACTCAATTGTGCAAATTAATAAAGCAAATTATGAATTATGAATTAGTTCGATCTCGCATCCGCTTATGTTGGCTCCTTTATGATATATTGGATGGAGCTGGTTGCAGAGATGGCGTGAATCTTCAAGCGCTATGCATGAGTACAGGTCTTGCTCTTTTAGGGGATAGTATTCATTTCGATGCGGAGTTACTGCCAAGTAAGGAGAATGTGATTCTATTGCGATGAATGAATTGTTGATACAAATAGGTATTGGTATCACTCTAAATAGGTCGAAATTCTCTCCATTTATCAATGGCAGCAATATTTGAAATATGACATGGTCATTAACAATTCCAGCCTTGGCCGTCATTATGTGGTATAATTCTAACACATTCTCTTGATTAATCGGAAGCCGGAAGTTTGGTGGCAAATTGTTTCGAATTATCATAATTTCTTGCCTTAGCTGTTTACCCGAGAATAACAGCGGGTTTATTTTTCCATGGCGAGTGTCTGTAAGTACTTCAATAATTGCTGATTGAAATCGTTGGAGGTTGCTAGAGACGAGTGACATTTGGATTGCCAATGAACTGAATAAATGCTGGATCTTGGTTTGCTGACCTTGTTCGTCTTCATTGTTTATTCGGCCGATTATTTGACGTATTTGAGCATCTAGCGCCTTGAACTTCTGTTCTGTCGTCGCTTGGTCGTGTTTGATGATGTTTATGGTTGAATCGATTACAGATGTTTGATTTTTCAAGAGCCCTAGGAGATGTTGTTCATTCTCCTGAACCGACTTTATTGTTCTGGACATTTCTTCTGCATATTGGGAATCGAGAACGCCGAACAATGCGTTCGCTATATTACCGACGACGTTGATTGCCCCTCTTTTTTGTCTGTCTAGGAGGTGTTGCTGCGATATCAACTCATTCTCTTTATTTAATTCTTCCAGTATATGCTCAAATTGGTGAACTAATTGTAGGCACGAGCCCTTGTTAGTTATAATCAATTGATTGCACAGGTGTTGTAATGCTGTGGTCCCGTTTTTTAGTGTGCTGAATTCCATCCAATAAGGCTGAAAATCGTAGTATACTATCAGCTTCCATTCAGTTGTTATTAGGTTTATTGTTCCGAGATTTTCAAAGTGCATGCCAAGTTGGGTCTTAAATTGGGTAACTTCAACAGGATCTCCTTTTATAACTGGGAGTACGAGACAGGCAAGCAATAATGTTACTATTGAGCTACCTAGCGATGATCGTACTCTTTTTCTAGGTGACTGATTTGTTGTGGTGGGATTTTCAGCAGCATTGTGGTCTATACTGTGTCGTTTTGGAGGAGGTTGTTTAATCTGTTCCTCTTGATCTGCTAGGAATTCACTTGTATGCTCTTCTTCACATGGTAAAGGGGCGAGCTTATGTATTGCACGTCGTAATATATTCGTTGAAGTACGCACGTCGGCTACCCGTACTCGGCCGTCGTTGCCCTTGTGTACTTCTACAATCCTCCCTAAAGGCCATTTCATTACTGGTGCATTGTCTTCTTTTATCACAACTATTGTCCCTGGCTTAACATATTGAGATGCTTGCTTCCACTTAAAACGATGTTGAAGCTCATGCAAGTATTCGACTGACCAACGTTTCCAGAATTGCTGCTTGAGGTGAGATACTGCCTTCCAGTGTCTCAATAGGTTGACGTTAGTAGGTTTCGCTTGAGCATCTACTGGGGTGGTTAATGGTTCCCCTACTAAAAAGTGCCCAGGAGTGAGTGCTGTGAGGTCATTTGGATCTGAAGACATTGCCGTCAGAGGACGTGAATTGAGGATTGCTTCTATTTCTATAATTGCAGTTTCTAATTCCTCATATGTGAGCGATGCTGATGAGACGCTTCGTTGTAGCAGGTGTTTGGCTGACTTGACTGCAGCCTCCCACAACCCACCGAAGTGAGGGGCTCTTGGTGGAATGAAATGAAAATCGAGACTCTTGTTGCTACAAAATGATGTTATTTTCTCCTGAGCTGGGTCTGAATATATCTGATCCTGCAGTTCTGCTAATTGATTTTTTGCGCCTACAAAATTTGTGGCGTTATCACAGAATATATTTCTACAGTGTCCCCTTCTACCAATAAAACGTTTTAACGCTCCAATGAAAGCGTCGGTTGAAAGGTCGCTTACTACTTCCAGGTGTACAGCCATTGTGGCAAAGCAACAAAACACTGCGACATAGGCTTTATGCGGTCGCTTGCCTCTTATTTTGTAGTGAACCCAGAGAGGACCACAGAAATCAACGCCTGAGTTGATGAATGGCCGGGCTGGTTGAACTCTCAATGGTGGGAGGTTGCCCATTATTTGTGTTAGCAATTGTGGTTTGCTTCTTGCGCATTTGACGCAATGTTGTACTACAGCACGCGCGAGGGTCTTACCTTTAATAGGCCAAAACCGCTGTCTTGTTTTGGATAGTAACCCCTGTGGGCCAACGTGGTAGTTTTCTCGATGCGTATCGACCATTAAGAATTTGGTTAATTCGTGTGCATATGGCAGCAAGATAGGATGTTTTGCGTCATATGAAAGGATGGAAGCTTCCAAACGACCTCCTACTCGTAAGATACCTCTATCATCTAAAAACGGCGACAGAGTGGCCAATGAGCTTGTTTTGTTAACCTCATTGTATCGCTGTAGATGGTGAATATCTTCCTTGAATTCTTTTTCTTGCATTTTACCTACGATGAAGAATAATGAATCATCCATCTCTTTAGCAGTAAGTGACCTTCCCTTCATGAGTTTATCACCTAGTCCTTTACTTCTTTTGATAAATCGTAGAATATATCCAACCACCCGTTGTAGCTTGCGGAAGGAATTCTTGTGATTTATCTTATGTATAAAGTGGATTGAACTGTCTTCATCTTCGATTGGTACAGTTACAGGGAAAGCCGATGCCTTTCTTTCTTCGTTACACTGAGCACTCTTTTTATAAGGCGGGGGCCATATGCATTCGTTTCCATGCAGATATAGAGGGCCGTAGAACCAAAGATTGCAGGTTTTTAACTTCTCTGGGTCGATTCCCCTGGACAGAACATCGGCAGGATTTTCTTTGGATGGTACGTGTCTCCATTGTTCGGGGATTGAAGCTTCTTGAATGGCTGCAATTCTATTTGCTACAAAGGTCTGGAAAGAAGTGGATGTAGCGTTTATCCAGGCAAGCGTGATCTCTGAATCAGTCCAGAGATAACTAGGTGTTTCTCTGAAGTTCAAGTCTCCTTTTACTCGGGCCATTAACTCTGCGGCTAACTTGGCAGCACATAGCTCTAACCGTGGGAGACTTAGCTTTTTTGTTGGAGCGACTCTTGATTTTGCACATAGAAGATTGACAATGATTCTTCCTTCACTATTGATAGAGCGCACATATATAACGGCGCCATATGCCTTCTCAGAAGCATCAGCAAATCCATGCAGTTGTATTGATCTCGGTACTTCAGTTGAGAGGACATGTCTTGAAAACTGTATATTGTTCAGTGTTTTCAGACTATCTCGAAACCTCGTCCATTTAGTGTAACGTTCGATGGGAAGAGCGGCGTCCCAGTCAAGTTTAAGCGTCCACAATCCCTGAAGGAATATTTTAGCAGTAACTATAATGGGCGACAAGATCCCAAGGGGATCAAATAACCGAGCAATTTCTGATGCGACTGTCCTTTTCGTTACCTTATTAGTAGATTCCCAATTGCTTCTTACACAAAACTTATCTGTTTTTGGCATCCATGTTAGGCCGAGCGTTTTAACAGAGAGGTCCTTTTCATCTGTGAAGTTTAGTTGAATTTCTTGATCTCCTAAAGGTATATTCTGCAGCAATCGTGGATGGTTTGCGCACCATTTTCGTAGTTTGAAACCGGCTTCTTTGAGTACACCGATTAGTTGTGTTTGCATCTCGAGAGTAGTGGCGAGGGAGTTAGCGCCAGTCATAACGTCGTCTACATAGAATCCTGTTTGTAGTATTTCGCTTCCAACTGGATATTTAGTTGCTTCTATTTGGGCTAACCGTTGAAGACATTTCATGGCTAAGTATGGTGCTGCAGATGTGCCATATGTAACAGTACATAGTTGGTAGCATTTCAGCGTTTGGTTTGGATCACTTCTCCATAAGATGGCTTGGTATTTTCTGTCTTCTTCATGTACCCTCACTTGCCGATACATTTTTTGTATATCCGCTGTGAATACAAAACGTGGCAAGCGAAACCGAAGAAGTGTGGTAAATAGGTCATTCTGTATTGTTGGACCTTTGTGTAAGATGTCATTTAATGAAATGTTTGTGGAGGTTTTCGTTGACGCATCGAAAACCACTCTTAGTTTTGTGGTGCTACTATCTGGCTTTATTACACAATGATGAGGAAGAAAGTAGTGTTGTGATGAAATGTGTCTTGAACTGACTTCTTTCATGTGCCCTAGTCATATGTATTCGTCCATAAACTCGATATACTGTTTTCGTAAGTCTTCATTTCTTGCAAGCCTTTTTTCTAAGGCATTAAATCTTCTTAGGGCAATGTCTCTTGACTGGCCGAGGGTGCTTGGGTCTCCTGCAAATGGTAGGCGTACAATAAATCGTCCGGTCTCATCCCGCTGAAACGTTTGGTTGAAGTGTGCTTCGCATTGTTTTTCTGAAAGCGAGAAATTTTTTCTTGGAACTTCTTCCGCTTCCTCAATCTTCCAGAATCTTTCGATGGCCTTGTCTAAATCTACCTCAGAATCTGTACATATTCCACAAGTTGCCACAGCTGCCGTTGTACCACTAGTCTTGCCAGCTACGATCCAACCAAAAACAGTGTTTTGTAAGGTTGGCAGATTTGGTCCCAAACTGATTTGTCCAATAGATAAAAGTTGAAGATAAAACTCGGCTCCGAGGAGAAGGTCAATGCGATCTGGTTGATCGAATGCTGGATCGGCTAGTGCGATATTCTGTGGTATTTTCCAAGATGATGTGTCCATTGGTTGACTGGGTTGATTTGAAATTATATGAGTGAGGACAAAGGCCTCCAATCTGGTAGAAAATCCATTTATTCTGGAGTTCAATGTGGCACTTATTCTCTTCTGTGAGTGCTGCTTTCCACTTCCAATGCCTTGTATGTGCAATGATTCTTGCGTTGGGTTCACACCTAGCCTTTTAACAATTCTTGTGGTAATCAGGTTTATTTGTGAACCTGAATCAAGGATGGCACGGCATTCTATTTCCTTACCACTGTCACTCACTAATTTAACCCGTGCGGTACTCAGAAGTACATGATTCATCTTTTCTTTGTTCTTGTAGGCAGTTAAAGCAAGTGGCTGATTGCTTATCCCGATGTTAACTGAAAGGAGAAGGGATGAAATCCTGAACTTTAGGCCTTAATTGATGATCTGCTGGCTTGTTGAATGCCCTCGGAGGTTCAGTCATTTGAGTTTGCTCTATGTGCACTAGGGTGTTATGCCTCTTAGCGCATCTGGTGCATCCTCTGAGGGTACAAGTCGAAACCGAATGACCTGGCTTTAGACAATTAATGCACAGGTTGTGTTTACGTAGTAAATTCAGCCTGCAGCTGGGTGACATTCGCAGGAATCTACTGCAGTGAAACAGTTGGTGCTTATCACTGCATGCTGCACATCTTTGATTTGATGATATTGTTGATGTTAGAGTTTTGGCTGTACTCTGTCTTTTGTTATAGTCATCTGGACCCTTTCCCTTATGGCCCAGTGCTTCCAGAGATTGAAAACGAGTTTCAAGAAATGCCAGAAATTCCTTAAGTGATTGAATCTGCTTTGGCTTGGCTAGCGATTGCTCGTAAAGCTGGTGTGTGGTCTTATCCACTTTTTTGAGCAAAATGTGGAGCAGGAGTGGATCCCAATTGTTGGTAGGTATGCCAAGATTTTCCAATCCTAATATGCACTCTTGCGTTGTGTCATGCATTGTCTTTATTGATGTAGCAGATGAGGTTTCTGCTGCATGAGATGACTGGTTTAGTAATTTGTTGATGAGTGCTGCGACTAATAATCTTTTGTTCTCGTATCTGTCCTGTAATAATTTCCAGGCGGTCGAGTAATTTTCATCAGCTAGCGTAAAGTGTCTCACCAACTTCTCAGCTTCCCCCACTAGATTCATCTTCAAGTACCACATCTTTTGACAATTGCTCATTGTTTGATTGTGAACCATCTGAGAGAACAGATCGAAGAATTGTCGCCATTTTGCGTAGTCGCCATCAAACTTTGGTAATGTTATTTTTGGTAAACTTGCAATAGCTGTATTAGATGCTGGAGCTTGTGTTGATGGCAGTGGAGTATGGCCTTGTTTTTCTATTATTGCAGATAATTCGATTAGATGGCGATGCACAATGTCTTCTAGCTGAATATAGCCTTTGGTATCATAACCCAGTGTGGCGGGGTCCTCTACTAGCTCCCATATGGCGCTGTTTTGCTCTTCCACTTGGAACCAGTAGTGCTGAATTGTCTTGATTTTTAACTCGAAGAAGGACTGTGGATGTTGTCCGGGGTCCAAATTCTCGAGTGTGGCGAATAAGCGATAAAGTGACTGAATTATCACTTTTTGTCTTCTCATTATTCTGGTTATTTCTGATAATGGCTTAGCAGATTCAGGTAAATTGCCTGCTACCAAGGTCTTGGGCATAACTCCCTTGGAAGCTCCTTTTGTGGTTGATTTATTCGTGAATTGGTTTTGTTGTTCATCGTTGGCCATGGCTCTTCAGATGTTTGACTATTGGCGTCTTTCTTCAATTGCATGATTTGTTCTGTGAAATGTGCAACAT
This sequence comes from Dioctria rufipes, assembly GCA_963924295.1. NCBI lineage: Eukaryota > Metazoa > Arthropoda > Insecta > Diptera > Asilidae > Dioctria > Dioctria rufipes. Next base: position 167,124,145 of record OZ002741.1, on the reverse strand, counting down.
ATTGTTCATACAATTGAGCCGTAGTTTCATAGCATCCCGTGGTGAAGTATGAATGACTTATAGGCGGAGAAGGCAGATTTCTGATTTCTTCATCGATCTTCTCGAAAAGCGACCATGCTGCTTCTAGACGGCGAAGCCTCTCTTCATAGTACGTTACTGTTGTTTTCCTGTCGAGTGGATCTTTATCGTAATTAGAAGTGACTTGTTTCACTCCTTTCGCATATTCCTTTTGCTCAGCAGATAACTGATCCATATCTCTGGATTGCGTACCCTTTGACATGTTTCTTCTTGAAATTCTTCTGGATTGTAGCAAGCCGAAATCTCAGAAATGATGGTTGATGTGATTCAAGTGTTACACTTAAATCACGTCGGGGTCACCAAAAAATGTGAAATTCTTTTATTTCACGTGAATGTAGATGTAGACGCAGTCAAGGTTTTAAACCCTGGCTGTTAATTGATGGGGTGTACGCGGTACATAAACCACTACACCAGAAAATACTCTGAAAGGTAACGGGTTAATTATAAAAATGAAAAATGCCGATATCTGATTGAAAACAAACTGATCCATTTATTTAACTTGTTCCTCTTTATATTTAAAATTTATTTAAAGTAATTCTTGCTAATCCAGCATTTCCTCACTGTCGCAAGTCGTGCTTGAAAATTATAGAATTTGCTGATGGTGAGAAAATGCGTGGTTGAAATTATCGAAGAATTCACATATGGAGCAATGAACTTTGTGCATATCCAACAAATTGATTGAATGACATGTAATAAGCTGTAAGTATGTGCTGACAATAAATTTGTTGGATATGCACGTACAATGACCTTACATTATTTTAATTCTAAGATTGTTCATTCTCCTCCCCGTTGAACACTCGTTCAACTTAGTTAGATCTGCAAGACGCGATTTGGACTTCTTGGTTGTGGCATCGGTTTGGTCACCCTTGGGTTGCAATACTTTGTTCTAGACGTCCATCCGAGATATACTGCTATGACAATGATTAGGCTCAGAGCGAGATAACTTACGCCGATATGATGAATCGCATCCGTGTAAGTCTGATGTGGCAGGACCGATAGGTTTAGCGACTTAAGTTGTTTTTGCAGATCTTCTAGTAATCCCAGTTCGCCAGAATATCGAGGGCTATCAGCTAGCGTTATTGGTCTCTGCTCGGGAGCTATGTTTTCGTAGAACAGCCCGAGCTTCGTATATGAAGTTTTCGAGTTGCTTGAATAAATTTGGTGCCCATGTATGGTAACGTAGTCCTCCTTTATTACACAATTTGGCTTGATTTTTAGAAGACCAGAGTTATTCAAGACGATTTGGAAAACTTCACCATCACAGACTACGTTAATTAGGGTTTTGAACCTTAGAGCAAATATCCAGTCATTGGTGTTAGACAATTGTATCCAAATGGGTTGTTCTTGTACTTCAGTTAGTTTACATTGTGGTAGGACTGGGTTGTTGTTGAGTAGTTTGTTTGTTTCCGTGGTATGTCCATCTATTAAAAGAGCTAAGCACAGGACATTCAAGACAAGAAACTTTCGTTCAATTGATGTCGACAGTCCGCACCAGGAAGCGACATCTATTGAATGGGACTATATTTACGCAACGAACAACTCCACTGACCAAGTAGAGTATTTCAATAGCGCTATTTTAAGTCTTTATAATGAATTTGTTCCAGTACGAACTATTACAACTCGTTATTGCTCGCCATGGATAAACAATAATGTTAAATCATTAATAATTGAGCGCAATCTTGCTTATAATCTCTGGAGGAGGTTTGGTGGCTCAGAGCTAGAAAGAAACTATAAGAGATTACGAAACATTACTACAGCTGAGATTCGGAAAGCGAAATCTAGGTATTTTCGTCGAAAGTTGGATCCATCTTTGCCATCTGGTACTGTGTGGAGAAATATAAAAGAAGCCGGAATTATCCGAAAATCTTACGACAGTAGTACCATTGACCTAGACGAACTTAATACTTATTTTGTAAATAGTTCTCGTAATCCTGGCTTACTTAATATAAACGTGTTCCCCAATACTCTGAATAATATATCCGCCCAATTCTTTTTCAGAAATGTCACTATTATTGACACGATATTTGCTATAAAATCTATCAAATCAAATGCAATAGGGTCGGATGATATTGATTTGCGGTTCCTTAAGCTCATCTTACCTTTTATAATTAGACCAATGGTACATATTTTCAACACGGCCATTACAACATCATCATTTCCAACACAGTGGAAGATTGCAAAGGTTTATCCGATGAAGAAAATAAGTAAACCCTCTGTGCCACAAGACTTTAGACCTATAAGTATTCTTCCAGTACTATCTAAAGTTCTCGAGAGGTTACTCTATGAGCAGATTAGGACTTATACGGAGGCTCATTGTCTGATCGCAAAGCAGCAGTGTGGCTTTAGACCTAAGCACAGTACTGCTACTGCCTTATTACATCTCAATGAATCTGTCAGACAAAATATTGAACTGCGAAGAGCCACAATACTATGCTTATTGGATTTTTACAAGGCCTTCGATTCTGTCAATTTTCATATTCTTTATCAAAAATTGGTTACTCAGTTCAATTTTAATCAGTCTGCAGCAAACTTTATATGGTCATATTTAACTCACCGTAAGCAAGCTACTGTCTTGAATGCGTCCTCATCAAAACTGTTACCTCTTCAATCAGGTGTCCCGCAAGGGTCAATATTGGGTCCGTTCTTATTTATGTTGTATATTAATGATATTGTGATAGTTCCTAAGTACTCTTCCATGATACTGTATGCAGATGACGTACAGTTATTCCTGTCGTCATCTAAGACTAGTGCTGCTAGCGATATCTCTCACTTTAATGAGGATCTTTCTCTTATACATAACTGGTCACTGAGAAACAAGTTATCCTTGAACCCTAATAAAACTCAGAGCATAATTCTTTACAATCAGCCACTTGACGTTTCATCCTTTCCATATCTTTATCTAAATGGTACTCCTATTGAATATAAGACCGTGGTTAAGAATTTAGGTATGCTTATTGATAGTGATCTGTCCTGGCAAAGTCATATCAATGCTACTGTGTCTAAGGTTTACTGCGGGTTGAGAAGCTTGTGGCGACATGCAGAGTATACCCCCAGACTGCTACGTGAACGACTCATTAAGGCTCTGATTGTCCCTATTATTACTTACGGAGCTTGTGTATACTGCAATATTGATAGCTCAGGTCGTAGGAAGCTAAAAGTGGCATTCAATGCTTGCGCTAGATATATTTTTGGCCTCAGGAGATATGATCACGTGTCAGCTGTAACTAAGCAAATTCTTAGATGTAAGTTGGATCACTACTTGGACTACCTGTTATGCGTTATGATGCACAATATAATCAATAATAATTCTGCCGAATTCCTTAAGGATAATATTGAATTTCTGTCATCACGACGTACGCTATTATTGCGGGTTCCTCGCCATTTTTTCCTATATAGTTCTCGCACCTTTTTCATCTATGGAGTCAGAGTCTGGAATAGTCTCCCGGTATATGTTCGGGCACTTCGGAGTCAGCGGGGTTTCAGGATGGAGGCCTTAAGTTATTTTAATAAACTTTGAGGGAATATTTAACGCGTAAATAGCCCTTATTTTCTTTTCCTTTTTCGTTTTTACTCTTTTTTACTATATATAGCTTATTATTTTATTAGTTTTATTTTCCTTATTTCATTTTGAATTTTATTTTGTTTTTTTTTTTAATTCTGTTTCTTTTTCTTTCTTTTTTATATTTTCTTATTTTTAACTTTTCTTTTTGTTTTAGTATTGTTGTTTTTTTTTAAATTAAGTCATTATACGCATTATTTTATTGTAAAACATATGTACACGAGTATGCACGTATTAATGAGTCATACGACTCAATTGTGCAAATTAATAAAGCAAATTATGAATTATGAATTAGTTCGATCTCGCATCCGCTTATGTTGGCTCCTTTATGATATATTGGATGGAGCTGGTTGCAGAGATGGCGTGAATCTTCAAGCGCTATGCATGAGTACAGGTCTTGCTCTTTTAGGGGATAGTATTCATTTCGATGCGGAGTTACTGCCAAGTAAGGAGAATGTGATTCTATTGCGATGAATGAATTGTTGATACAAATAGGTATTGGTATCACTCTAAATAGGTCGAAATTCTCTCCATTTATCAATGGCAGCAATATTTGAAATATGACATGGTCATTAACAATTCCAGCCTTGGCCGTCATTATGTGGTATAATTCTAACACATTCTCTTGATTAATCGGAAGCCGGAAGTTTGGTGGCAAATTGTTTCGAATTATCATAATTTCTTGCCTTAGCTGTTTACCCGAGAATAACAGCGGGTTTATTTTTCCATGGCGAGTGTCTGTAAGTACTTCAATAATTGCTGATTGAAATCGTTGGAGGTTGCTAGAGACGAGTGACATTTGGATTGCCAATGAACTGAATAAATGCTGGATCTTGGTTTGCTGACCTTGTTCGTCTTCATTGTTTATTCGGCCGATTATTTGACGTATTTGAGCATCTAGCGCCTTGAACTTCTGTTCTGTCGTCGCTTGGTCGTGTTTGATGATGTTTATGGTTGAATCGATTACAGATGTTTGATTTTTCAAGAGCCCTAGGAGATGTTGTTCATTCTCCTGAACCGACTTTATTGTTCTGGACATTTCTTCTGCATATTGGGAATCGAGAACGCCGAACAATGCGTTCGCTATATTACCGACGACGTTGATTGCCCCTCTTTTTTGTCTGTCTAGGAGGTGTTGCTGCGATATCAACTCATTCTCTTTATTTAATTCTTCCAGTATATGCTCAAATTGGTGAACTAATTGTAGGCACGAGCCCTTGTTAGTTATAATCAATTGATTGCACAGGTGTTGTAATGCTGTGGTCCCGTTTTTTAGTGTGCTGAATTCCATCCAATAAGGCTGAAAATCGTAGTATACTATCAGCTTCCATTCAGTTGTTATTAGGTTTATTGTTCCGAGATTTTCAAAGTGCATGCCAAGTTGGGTCTTAAATTGGGTAACTTCAACAGGATCTCCTTTTATAACTGGGAGTACGAGACAGGCAAGCAATAATGTTACTATTGAGCTACCTAGCGATGATCGTACTCTTTTTCTAGGTGACTGATTTGTTGTGGTGGGATTTTCAGCAGCATTGTGGTCTATACTGTGTCGTTTTGGAGGAGGTTGTTTAATCTGTTCCTCTTGATCTGCTAGGAATTCACTTGTATGCTCTTCTTCACATGGTAAAGGGGCGAGCTTATGTATTGCACGTCGTAATATATTCGTTGAAGTACGCACGTCGGCTACCCGTACTCGGCCGTCGTTGCCCTTGTGTACTTCTACAATCCTCCCTAAAGGCCATTTCATTACTGGTGCATTGTCTTCTTTTATCACAACTATTGTCCCTGGCTTAACATATTGAGATGCTTGCTTCCACTTAAAACGATGTTGAAGCTCATGCAAGTATTCGACTGACCAACGTTTCCAGAATTGCTGCTTGAGGTGAGATACTGCCTTCCAGTGTCTCAATAGGTTGACGTTAGTAGGTTTCGCTTGAGCATCTACTGGGGTGGTTAATGGTTCCCCTACTAAAAAGTGCCCAGGAGTGAGTGCTGTGAGGTCATTTGGATCTGAAGACATTGCCGTCAGAGGACGTGAATTGAGGATTGCTTCTATTTCTATAATTGCAGTTTCTAATTCCTCATATGTGAGCGATGCTGATGAGACGCTTCGTTGTAGCAGGTGTTTGGCTGACTTGACTGCAGCCTCCCACAACCCACCGAAGTGAGGGGCTCTTGGTGGAATGAAATGAAAATCGAGACTCTTGTTGCTACAAAATGATGTTATTTTCTCCTGAGCTGGGTCTGAATATATCTGATCCTGCAGTTCTGCTAATTGATTTTTTGCGCCTACAAAATTTGTGGCGTTATCACAGAATATATTTCTACAGTGTCCCCTTCTACCAATAAAACGTTTTAACGCTCCAATGAAAGCGTCGGTTGAAAGGTCGCTTACTACTTCCAGGTGTACAGCCATTGTGGCAAAGCAACAAAACACTGCGACATAGGCTTTATGCGGTCGCTTGCCTCTTATTTTGTAGTGAACCCAGAGAGGACCACAGAAATCAACGCCTGAGTTGATGAATGGCCGGGCTGGTTGAACTCTCAATGGTGGGAGGTTGCCCATTATTTGTGTTAGCAATTGTGGTTTGCTTCTTGCGCATTTGACGCAATGTTGTACTACAGCACGCGCGAGGGTCTTACCTTTAATAGGCCAAAACCGCTGTCTTGTTTTGGATAGTAACCCCTGTGGGCCAACGTGGTAGTTTTCTCGATGCGTATCGACCATTAAGAATTTGGTTAATTCGTGTGCATATGGCAGCAAGATAGGATGTTTTGCGTCATATGAAAGGATGGAAGCTTCCAAACGACCTCCTACTCGTAAGATACCTCTATCATCTAAAAACGGCGACAGAGTGGCCAATGAGCTTGTTTTGTTAACCTCATTGTATCGCTGTAGATGGTGAATATCTTCCTTGAATTCTTTTTCTTGCATTTTACCTACGATGAAGAATAATGAATCATCCATCTCTTTAGCAGTAAGTGACCTTCCCTTCATGAGTTTATCACCTAGTCCTTTACTTCTTTTGATAAATCGTAGAATATATCCAACCACCCGTTGTAGCTTGCGGAAGGAATTCTTGTGATTTATCTTATGTATAAAGTGGATTGAACTGTCTTCATCTTCGATTGGTACAGTTACAGGGAAAGCCGATGCCTTTCTTTCTTCGTTACACTGAGCACTCTTTTTATAAGGCGGGGGCCATATGCATTCGTTTCCATGCAGATATAGAGGGCCGTAGAACCAAAGATTGCATGTTTTTAACTTCTCTGGGTCGATTCCCCTGGACAGAACATCGGCAGGATTTTCTTTGGATGGTACGTGTCTCCATTGTTCGGGGATTGAAGCTTCTTGAATGGCTGCAATTCTATTTGCTACAAAGGTCTGGAAAGAAGTGGATGTAGCGTTTATCCAGGCAAGCGTGATCTCTGAATCAGTCCAGAGATAACTAGGTGTTTCTCTGAAGTTCAAGTCTCCTTTTACTCGGGCCATTAACTCTGCGGCTAACTTGGCAGCACATAGCTCTAACCGTGGGAGACTTAGCTTTTTTGTTGGAGCGACTCTTGATTTTGCACATAGAAGATTGACAATGATTCTTCCTTCACTATTGATAGAGCGCACATATATAACGGCGCCATATGCCTTCTCAGAAGCATCAGCAAATCCATGCAGTTGTATTGATCTCGGTACTTCAGTTGAGAGGACATGTCTTGAAAACTGTATATTGTTCAGTGTTTTCAGACTATCTCGAAACCTCGTCCATTTAGTGTAACGTTCGATGGGAAGAGCGGCGTCCCAGTCAAGTTTAAGCGTCCACAATCCCTGAAGGAATATTTTAGCAGTAACTATAATGGGCGACAAGATCCCAAGGGGATCAAATAACCGAGCAATTTCTGATGCGACTGTCCTTTTCGTTACCTTATTAGTAGATTCCCAATTGCTTCTTACACAAAACTTATCTGTTTTTGGCATCCATGTTAGGCCGAGCGTTTTAACAGAGAGGTCCTTTTCATCTGTGAAGTTTAGTTGAATTTCTTGATCTCCTAAAGGTATATTCTGCAGCAATCGTGGATGGTTTGCGCACCATTTTCGTAGTTTGAAACCGGCTTCTTTGAGTACACCGATTAGTTGTGTTTGCATCTCGAGAGTAGTGGCGAGGGAGTTAGCGCCAGTCATAACGTCGTCTACATAGAATCCTGTTTGTAGTATTTCGCTTCCAACTGGATATTTAGTTGCTTCTATTTGGGCTAACCGTTGAAGACATTTCATGGCTAAGTATGGTGCTGCAGATGTGCCATATGTAACAGTACATAGTTGGTAGCATTTCAGCGTTTGGTTTGGATCACTTCTCCATAAGATGGCTTGGTATTTTCTGTCTTCTTCATGTACCCTCACTTGCCGATACATTTTTTGTATATCCGCTGTGAATACAAAACGTGGCAAGCGAAACCGAAGAAGTGTGGTAAATAGGTCATTCTGTATTGTTGGACCTTTGTGTAAGATGTCATTTAATGAAATGTTTGTGGAGGTTTTCGTTGACGCATCGAAAACCACTCTTAGTTTTGTGGTGCTACTATCTGGCTTTATTACACAATGATGAGGAAGAAAGTAGTGTTGTGATGAAATGTGTCTTGAACTGACTTCTTTCATGTGCCCTAGTCATATGTATTCGTCCATAAACTCGATATACTGTTTTCGTAAGTCTTCATTTCTTGCAAGCCTTTTTTCTAAGGCATTAAATCTTCTTAGGGCAATGTCTCTTGACTGGCCGAGGGTGCTTGGGTCTCCTGCAAATGGTAGGCGTACAATAAATCGTCCGGTCTCATCCCGCTGAAACGTTTGGTTGAAGTGTGCTTCGCATTGTTTTTCTGAAAGCGAGAAATTTTTTCTTGGAACTTCTTCCGCTTCCTCAATCTTCCAGAATCTTTCGATGGCCTTGTCTAAATCTACCTCAGAATCTGTACATATTCCACAAGTTGCCACAGCTGCCGTTGTACCACTAGTCTTGCCAGCTACGATCCAACCAAAAACAGTGTTTTGTAAGGTTGGCAGATTTGGTCCCAAACTGATTTGTCCAATAGATAAAAGTTGAAGATAAAACTCGGCTCCGAGGAGAAGGTCAATGCGATCTGGTTGATCGAATGCTGGATCGGCTAGTGCGATATTCTGTGGTATTTTCCAAGATGATGTGTCCATTGGTTGACTGGGTTGATTTGAAATTATATGAGTGAGGACAAAGGCCTCCAATCTGGTAGAAAATCCATTTATTCTGGAGTTCAATGTGGCACTTATTCTCTTCTGTGAGTGCTGCTTTCCACTTCCAATGCCTTGTATGTGCAATGATTCTTGCGTTGGGTTCACACCTAGCCTTTTAACAATTCTTGTGGTAATCAGGTTTATTTGTGAACCTGAATCAAGGATGGCACGGCATTCTATTTCCTTACCACTGTCACTCACTAATTTAACCCGTGCGGTACTCAGAAGTACATGATTCATCTTTTCTTTGTTCTTGTAGGCAGTTAAAGCAAGTGGCTGATTGCTTATCCCGATGTTAACTGAAGGAGAAGGGATGAAATCCTGAACTTTAGGCCTTAATTGATGATCTGCTGGCTTGTTGAATGCCCTCGGAGGTTCAGTCATTTGAGTTTGCTCTATGTGCACTAGGGTGTTATGCCTCTTAGCGCATCTGGTGCATCCTCTGAGGGTACAAGTCGAAACCGAATGACCTGGCTTTAGACAATTAATGCACAGGTTGTGTTTACGTAGTAAATTCAGCCTGCAGCTGGGTGACATTCGCAGGAATCTACTGCAGTGAAACAGTTGGTGCTTATCACTGCATGCTGCACATCTTTGATTTGATGATATTGTTGATGTTAGAGTTTTGGCTGTACTCTGTCTTTTGTTATAGTCATCTGGACCCTTTCCCTTATGGCCCAGTGCTTCCAGAGATTGAAAACGAGTTTCAAGAAATGCCAGAAATTCCTTAAGTGATTGAATCTGCTTTGGCTTGGCTAGCGATTGCTCGTAAAGCTGGTGTGTGGTCTTATCCACTTTTTTGAGCAAAATGTGGAGCAGGAGTGGATCCCAATTGTTGGTAGGTATGCCAAGATTTTCCAATCCTAATATGCACTCTTGCGTTGTGTCATGCATTGTCTTTATTGATGTAGCAGATGAGGTTTCTGCTGCATGAGATGACTGGTTTAGTAATTTGTTGATGAGTGCTGCGACTAATAATCTTTTGTTCTCGTATCTGTCCTGTAATAATTTCCAGGCGGTCGAGTAATTTTCATCAGCTAGCGTAAAGTGTCTCACCAACTTCTCAGCTTCCCCCACTAGATTCATCTTCAAGTACCACATCTTTTGACAATTGCTCATTGTTTGATTGTGAACCATCTGAGAGAACAGATCGAAGAATTGTCGCCATTTTGCGTAGTCGCCATCAAACTTTGGTAATGTTATTTTTGGTAAACTTGCAATAGCTGTATGAGATGCTGGAGCTTGTGTTGATGGCAGTGGAGTATGGCCTTGTTTTTCTATTATTGCAGATAATTCGATTAGATGGCGATGCACAATGTCTTCTAGCTGAATATAGCCTTTGGTATCATAACCCAGTGTGGCGGGGTCCTCTACTAGCTCCCATATGGCGCTGTTTTGCTCTTCCACTTGGAACCAGTAGTGCTGAATTGTCTTGATTTTTAACTCGAAGAAGGACTGTGGATGTTGTCCGGGGTCCAAATTCTCGAGTGTGGCGAATAAGCGATAAAGTGACTGAATTATCACTTTTTGTCTTCTCATTATTCTGGTTATTTCTGATAATGGCTTAGCAGATTCAGGTAAATTGCCTGCTACCAAGGTCTTGGGCATAACTCCCTTGGAAGCTCCTTTTGTGGTTGATTTATTCGTGAATTGGTTTTGTTGTTCATCGTTGGCCATTGAAATTAGTGGCTCTTCAGATGTTTGACTATTGGCGTCTTTCTTCAATTGCATGATTTGTTCTGTGAAATGTGCAACATATTGTTCATACAATTGAGCCGTAGTTTCATAGCATCCCGTGGTGAAGTATGAATGACTTATAGGCGGAGAAGGCAGATTTCTGATTTCTTCATCGATCTTCTCGAAAAGCGACCATGCTGCTTCTAGACGGCGAAGCCTCTCTTCATAGTACGTTACTGTTGTTTTCCTGTCGAGTGGATCTTTATCGTAATTAGAAGTGACTTGTTTCACTCCTTTCGCATATTCCTTTTGCTCAGCAGATAACTGATCCATATCTCTGGATTGCGTACCCTTTGACATGTTTCTTCTTGAAATTCTTCTGGATTGTAGCAAGCCGAAATCTCAGAAATGATGGTTGATGTGATTCAAGTGTTACACTTAAATCACGTCGGGGTCACCAAAAAATGTGAAATTCTTTTATTTCACGTGAATGTAGATGTAGACGCAGTCAAGGTTTTAAACCCTGGCTGTTAATTGATGGGGTGTACGCGGTACATAAACCACTACACCAGAAAATACTCTGAAAGGTAACGGGTTAATTATAAAAATGAAAAATGCCGATATCTGATTGAAAACAAACTGATCCATTTATTTAACTTGTTCCTCTTTATATTTAAAATTTATTTAAAGTAATTCTTGCTAATCCAGCATTTCCTCACTGTCGCAAGTCGTGCTTGAAAATTATAGAATTTGCTGATGGTGAGAAAATGCGTGGTTGAAATTATCGAAGAATTCACATATGGAGCAATGAACTTTGTGCATATCCAACAAATTGATTGAATGACATGTAATAAGCTGTAAGTATGTGCTGACAATAAATTTGTTGGATATGCACGTACAATGACCTTACATTATTTTAATTCTAAGATTGTTCAACTACAAGTATTCGCCGGACCACTCAAGTAGACATTGGGTCTTCTTGAGCTACTGCCTTGAAGATACACATTTCTGTTATCTGTCTAAATCAACTATCATCATACTAACTATCAAGTCGACATTGGGTTGGCTTGATCGCCTAATAATTCTAACTGAATCAGTTTTGTGAAGCTTTATGAATCCGAAGCCAAGCACGCACATCATCTACAATTAGTGCTGTATTAATTAGAAGCCAAGCATACACAGCATCCAATTATCAGTGAAGGCAAAATCAAACAGCACCGCCCTTGAAAGTCATTAGAGAACCCTTGCTTTATGAGGATCGAGTTCGTAATCTTGGCGTGTTTTTAAATTCTAGCACGAGATGTTGTGACCTCATTAACTCAAACATAGCAAAAATATATGGCACTCTCCGCCGTCTCTGGCTGTCTGCTAGTTTACTATCACCTAAGCTCCGTTGTCACCTTGTTAGGTCTCTCATTTTGCAACATTTCACTTATGCCTCTCTTGTCTTTCCCAAGCTCGACTCGCACTGTTCAAGGTAACTGAATGTCGCTTTCAACGACTGTACTAGATTTATCTTTGGTCTGAGGAGGTTTGATCATGTATCTCACCTCAATTTCACCTTGCTGGGCTGCTCGCTTGATATGTATTTGAAGCGGAGAACTTTATTGTTCCTGTTTAACTTGCTTCGTTCTTCCAAACCGATCTGTTTGAGTACCTTCTTTCCGCCCTTAAACTTCACGAGGGGGCTCAAACTGCTACTTCCACAGTTCCAAACCTCCATATTCGACGGATCTTGCATTGTTCAACTGACTAGAATCTGGAACTCGCTGCCTCATCATATCCAGACAACTAATTCGCTCGGCAACTTCAAACGACTCCTAAAGTCCTATCTTGGCATAGTTGACATTGGCTTGCGGTGACCTGTACGCGCAGCTGTTTTCTTTTTTCTTTTTCTCTGTTTTTTAATCTTTACTTTTTTATTCCTATAGATATCTTTTTAAAATCTCTTTAATATTAGGTTTAATTAAATATGTATTTTCGATATTTTAATATTAGCTTAATTTAAGTTAGGTTTAGTTTTATTTAGATCTCTTGCCATTTTGTTCGATGTTTGAAAAAAGATTGTAAATCTTGTAGCATCAGTACCCAGGAAATAAATAAATTGAATTGAATTGAATTGAACCTCAGATTGTCGACTGTTTGGCGAGTTCTTCACCTGGATCCTTTTCATCCTCTGCCGCCGTGGAAGTTCTTTTTAGATTACATCGCCTCTACTACAATTAGCACAGGTTCACATTGTTCCTGAAATACATTCACTGCGTTCAGAAGAATACGTAGCAACGATAGGTAACCATGTTTCTACAATCCATCTACGACAACAATATCAAACCGTACTATTCTAACTAGTACCACGCAAACAGCTATTGGCTCAAAGTTAAACTTCTATATTAACCTCAAGTTGTACTAGTTAACTAGTCATACACAAGCTTCCATTATAATAGCTAAAAGATCACTTCAACAGATTAGTTTTTGACAAAAAACCGTGGATGCAGTCGGAAAATCAATGAAATCTTGCCAGTTAAGTAATTGGTGGCTAATTGTGATCCGACTGGAACAACATATTATTAGGGGTACCGGAAGAGAATATCGTTTTTAAAAATAAAACATGTGAATACTTATACGAATTTAATTTACAATTATTAATCTAAAATATAATTTCCATGATCTTTCTCCATCCATCTGGCAAAGTCTTAATATTTCGTTACTGGGGTTTGATTTTAAATATTCACGTCGTTATTTGTTCGATTTTGTTTTTGTGCAAATAGTGGTGCATAGATATAACGAGTTCTTTTGCATCCGAGATCGTCTAATTTGTCACGGGTATTTTTTGCGAGCGAGCGTTTTCGAGCGTTTTCGTGCTGTAGGAACACTTGTTTTCGATACACGAGTGATTTTTTTTTTTATTTCCGCCGCCCAACTGATCACAATAAAACTGTGAATTTATTATTTTTCCAGGTTTCGGAATTTCAAATGCCCTTTCAGTCCCACCAAACAGACATGAGGAAATTTGTTGTTGTTGTGATACTGAGTACAGCTACCTAATTCTTCGATAACCATTGTTTTTGCGCCCTCTATTCGAGTACAGAATCCATTTTTGGTTTCCAGTTATCAGGTCTTGCAAAAGGTGTTTCCGTTTTCTCGTATAGTTCGTGTAGTATCCATCTGCCCTCTCCGTATACCTTCCCGATTTTTTAAAAATTATTCTGGACAGTCGACCATGAGTGTCCGAGATTGTTCTCACTATTTCAGTCGATCGGCAGTAGTCAAAATGCAACTAATCGTCAATACCAGTCAACGAAAAAAACGTCATTCTTTTGTGGTATTCCTAAGATATGCTTGTTTGTGCATCGAACCTATTTGGCATGAATGATACAGGGATTCATGTCAAATAGGCAACAGGTGTGAAGAGCAGGGGTAAACTTTGTACACCATTGGAGAGATCCAACGATTGTTAATCAACAAAATTTTAAATCTTCATCATAGACTGCAACGTTAAGAAGTTACAGGGTGATATATAAAAACATACCCAAATATTTTTAACTCGCTTTATTTCGAAAATCGTAAGGATTTTCCCTCACCTGTCATACAATTTTTTGCTTCAGGACACCCTGTATAGAAATAATATTTTCGTAGTTATAAATGTTTTTTTGTGAAACTTTCTTGAATTTTTACTCCTTGATCCTGTTGAGATCTCAGTTAAAATTTTAATATGTTTTAGTGGATACTATAAGAAATAAAATATAAAAAAATGAACAAAATCAAAAGCATGTCTTCCAGGATATTCAAGGAAAAAGGATAAAATCCTAATCCTTAATATCCTTTTATGCGTATGTATTTAAGATTCTATTTTTTTTTAGATAATCTGAGATCCTATCTCTCAAATGAACCATATTTTACTGTCTTAGCATAAATAGAAAAATATATATGAATTTTTGAAGAAGACCAAAACAGCATTTTTGCGAAAATGTACATAGAAGGAAAATTTTTAACTTCTGTTTTTGCTCTCACAAACTCTCCAAGTATGTAAAATTTCCACAAAATTGGTGATGTCATGTCATACTTTTCGTGATTTTTGATCGATTTGCTATGGAATGACCCTCCTATCAGTCTTTGTTTTGTTTTAGTTGTTTTACGCCACATAATGAAATCATGAGTTTTTCATTCCACTTATGATAAATAGAAATAATTATGGTATAATATTAAAAGTTATCTTGATTTTTGTATGTCCGTCTGTCAGTCCGTGTCCGACCGTCCGTGTCCGACCGTCCGTTTGTCCTAACGATAACTCTAGAATGCTTTAAAAAAAAACCGAATTTACCCTCCGATTCTACATAAGAGACTTTTAAGAGATCTCTGAACCTCTTAAATTTAGCGAGTAAGAGATTTTAGCAGTATTAGTATTCTACATAAATTTTCGTGAAGAAATATTAACTTTAAGAGGTTAAGAGGGTTTGGAAAATTTTCAGTCAGTCCAGGTATTAAGGACGTTTACTTTTCAAGAAGGAAGAAGAAGAAGTAATGTTTTTGGCGAGGCAATGATGGCAATATGACCAACCCACACGTAGCTATAATTGTGTGCGTCTTTAATAAAGTGATAATTATCGATATAAATAATAATTGTATGATAAATTCACAGCACGTAATGATAATTGAGTTATTATTTTAATACCTAAATCGCAGGTGAAGAGTTCCACAGCCGTTGTTACGTCCAACAGGATTTTCGTATAAATTGTAGGAAAAAAATCAATTGTTACCAAAACTTTAAAGTGACGATAATATTGTCGAGTAATGAAGATTGTCGTAAAGCTATGTCATTTCTATCACTTTAAAGGCAAATGATTTTAGCATTCTGAAATTCTATACAGCCTCAGAAATAGCAAAGTGATTCAAGTCGTCTCTCATATTGCTCAGAACTATCCTCTGTGCATGGCTCAAATTGTATAATCATTTTATATTTCACAAACTTGTACATATTTATATAATATATACGAATTATATAAATACAATATTTTTATCCAAAATTTCGGTATTTCAAACAAAACAATATTTGCAACTATCACGATAACAGATTTAAGCGTACCTCGGTGAGGAGCTCTTATGTTAAGAGATATTTGACAGATATTTTCGTAGAATCGGGAGGTTAAGTTTGAAAATGGGATAAATCGGGCAACTCCTTCGTAGGGTTGCCATACAAAAATTTTCGCTATCTATTCACTATATATTTGGACGTGTCAACGTAGAGAGTTGAAATTTTGTACACAGTGTGGGTTAAATCGGGAAACCCCGTCTTGGTGTTGCCATATAAAAATTTTGGATTTTTACATATACTATGAAAACGGTCAGTCCTAGACGTTTTTATTATAGTAAAAAGTTCTTCAGAATATGAAATCCTATGAAATTTGTTATAATAATTTTTGCTGTCCGACGAGCCGTTGTAAAAATATATGCGAAAAGCCACTTCAAAAATCAAACTTGCACAGATAGGCGACCATACGAAATTACATATGGTAATTAGTCTAGGGTATCCTAAAAATTGGTATTAGACTAAATAATTTTACTTTTTTCACTTGTTAGATGACTTCCGACAATTACAGGATATTCGTGAAACAATCTTATTCACACCGGTTTTGTTCAGTTTTGGCTTTTCTTACGCCTTTTAGCCACTGGCAAAATCTTCTTATCATTCTCTTTTTTTGTCTGAATTATTACAATGTAATTAAACATTGCAAAAATAGTCAGCAGGTAAAAACTAATAAAATTTTCAATGTTCTTTGATGTCAGACTAATACAATACAATTGTCAGACTAATACAATATTATATATATATTATTTTTGTATACTCCATCTCTACTTATTTGATACATTGCGATCCATTAATTTTTTCTATGTCTAACTGTTTAATTATTTCTTCTTTTCCATATTTGTTCAGTTTTGAATTTTCGTCTTTTAACTGGTAAATTCCGTGCTGAATTTCTAGCTCGTTATAAAATTTCTACTAAGTTTATCCTGGATTTTCAGTCTCCACAGTCTGTATAAGTTTCAGTTGAACAATTGATGGCTTTTTATTCCGTTATCTACAAATTTTTTTAGCTTCTTTGTACTGTATCAGATATAGGCATATTTGCTATATTGAAGCTGGTGATTGAACGAATTTAATAGTTTCGCAGATTCAGGCGTGCACATATTACAGAAGTTAGTGCCCTCAAACAATATAAAAAAAGAGCCTCCCATTTCAGCATCTTCTGCTCATAAAAAGAACTCAGAATGCCCTAAAACACGTTTCGTTTGTGATCATTAAATGAACATAGTAGTTTAACTATAAAATTCTACATACACAACTATAATTCAGATCCTGCGCATGTTTACCGGACATAATTATAATACCTTTTCTACAAAACTTTTTGCAAAACTTTTTGCAAAACTTTTTTTCTTTTCTATATACCTACTTTAAATGTGTGATAGCCGTCAATAATAAGCAGTTCTCCCATCCAAGGTTTTGAATATTTAACCTTGCGAGTAATCAATTATTTATACCTGAATCATTACGTTGTCGTACACATGGAAAAATTACGAAGGTTTACATAGAAACCTTGAAAAATCTGCTTTTGAAAGCAATTTTCGCCATATTTAATCGTCCGTAGTCGATAACTTCCTGCTGTTATTTTTCACATTGTTATTATTAAAAAGCAGGTTTCATTTCCAAGGCCCAGTTCCCCACTCTAAACCGAGAATACTATGTTAAATTAAACGTAGGTGGTAAGTCTTAAAAATGTAAATATTTCTTTCGCATCTTCTGTATACCTACAGTAGGGAGTTTTTCCGTAATGTCCATTTAGAGACTTACGTTATTATCAAGAATTCACAATGCTGAGGAAAAACAGTAATTTGCCTCTATCCGTCGAAAAACGTTTTTCCTGGCAATGAATTCAATCATTTATAGAGAACCCCCCGCGGCTTATAGCAGCAGGAGGTTATTGTAAGAAATCTCTAATGAGGGTAACACTTCGTAGACGAAACGATGCACACGTTTCCATGTTTGAATAGGATTAAGAAACGTTCACGTACGTTTTGAGGGTAGTTTAACTGAAATAGAAGAGCAAGAAGCATCCAGAAGGAGGAAAGCTTTCTATATCTCACCTAAGGAAATGTTTTAAGGCAAAAGAGGAAAAAATCCGGCAGGAGGAGCAAATATTTGATTTTTACTTCAGTTGACGTATAGTCGAGCCACTTAAGGTTTTCTTTCGCCAAAGAACAACGTTAGACTCCTGATGCAAACGTTTAAGTACCTTTACAAAATAGGTCGTATGGGAAATCTTATTTTGTGTACCTTAGAGGGATTTTATCGGGGGTAAGTGGTAAAGTTTGCGTAACCTATTCATGCAAATGTTAGCTTATGTGACCAAAATAAGCTGAATATGAAATTAACCTGAAATTGTAAAGCTTTTTACAACTACATAGTGACGAAAGTATATATATATATATGTATATAAAAAAAAAAAAAAAAACAAAACAGAACCCGTGGATTTCGATAAGAACTTTAACACAATTGGTATAAATTGTTTGATTACATATAGCATACCTAAGAACATTTTCCATTTTATACCATAATATTATAATTTTTAATTGTGAGCGGTTAGCACAATTGAATATTAGTTATGTTTATGAAATCATACCATGATAATATAAGATGTACGGCTCAAGGTTCCAAATATTGATGTATGGAGGTTCGAATCTTGCCGGTGTAGAAAGGATAGAAACGTCGTTTCTTTTGATTTCCATATAAGGGGGTATATTTACTGTCATTGCAATAGTAAAGATCTCAGTCTAGAAAACAGTAGTAAACTTTCCAAGTGAGTACTCCAACCGTATTTAGGCAAGTAGCTCTGTCAGAAATTATCATGATTATGGATAACTAATCATTTTTGTGAGGAAAACATCCGTATTTTAAAGTGACCAGTCGCACACCAGCTAAGTTGTTGTTTTGTTTTCAATAGGGATAGTTTCACAAATTTGACAAGAATAGTCCAGTCTGAGGCTACTAAAGAAGTTTTGGATGAGAAGATCATGGTAAGGACAGTTTATAGAATATTCGAAGATATACCAAACAACAGAAAAGTGCTGGCTTTCAACTAACATCAACCTCTGTTCGTCGGTAGGCTTTCACCATTTCACAGAACCACATGATTTCTCTGAAGTTCAACAAATTGTTGATTGTGATTGCGACACGTGCAGTTACATTTTAGTGATACTTAAGTGTGGCATTTATTTTCTAAGTCAATTATTTTATTAATTAGATATTTAATTTCTAAGTAATCTAGAATTCATAGATGTTAAGTTTCGTTTACGAATTACGTATTACTCTTAGAATTGAATTGTTATCCATCCAGTTCGCCTATTAAAAAATACACTTCTGATATTTTGAAATCTATTTTTTATTGTTCACGAATTTCCATATCCATATCGTATAACTTTTTATAACATATAACAAGCTATAAATTCGATCCTTTGTTAAATCATGTCGAAACATTTCTAGCTGCTCTTTCTACTTTTTTTTAAATCTTTTTCTAAACAAGAATAAAGAAGAAAAAAATATAATAGATTTAGTACTAACTTATACTTACTACTGCAAATTTAATATTCGTTTTTAATTAAGTACATATAAAAATAGATTAATATTTATAAAGATTTCTATAAATAGGATTACGGATTAAATAAGAAGCACTAGCGCTTTCATTTCGATTAAGGACATCTACTGAAAAAATAAATTTTCACACAAAGCATTTACCCTAATTGGAATAGTGCTGCAGTCCTTTTCTGACAAATTGCCAACAAAAGAGGATGTCAGTAAAACAAAATAAAAATTCCACAGAGCCTTGGGCTTCTCAAATCGTATCTGAACAATTTATGTGAAATGTCCTGTGCATTATATTTAATTATAAAAAATTCAACAGGTAGCTGATTGAAAATATATGTTTACTATGATAGAAATAGGAAAATATGACTAACGTACATTTAAATCAACTCGATTATTTGTTTGCTAAAACATTCTAATGAAGTTTCTCAGTTAACATAAATAATGCCGAACCGTTTTATTTTTAAATCCTTTATATTAAAATTAAATCCTTTATATTCATCGCCGAGTTTGTCCGCAAACTTAGAAAGTCAAAATTGACCCACTTCCCGGTATCCAATATAGCCGAAATTTTGACACCCCCCCCCCACAGTGGCTGCCACGGACCACCTAGACTATACCTCCAGGAGTTCTAACAAATGATGGAAATGATCGTGGCAGATACGGTAAACTACAAGCCTTGCATATTCGCGGGCGACTTCTACGTATGGGCTGAAGAATGGGACAGTCGACACACGAACGCAGGAGGAGACGCACTACTGGAGGCGTTCGCTGGCCTGGACTTTGTTTCCTGCAAATTTCGGAGACACTACCACCTTTAGTGGAAGCAACGGAATCTCCATAGTGGATCTGACTTGTACCAGCCCGGTATTGGCGAGAGGCATGAGTTGGAATGTGAGCGAGCACTACACGCTTAGTGATCACCAGTCTATTGTGTTTGCAATCACGAAGAAGCGAGGAACGACAACCAGCGGTAGCCATGGCCGCAGTCAAAGGAGAGGGTGGGTGGCAAAGTCCATGTACGCCGAGCTTCTAGTGGAGGCACTACAAGAATCCAGCGCACCGGAAGGCACAGCGAGAGAAAGGGCGAGGTTTACCATGAATACGGTGGAGGCTGCATGTGACGCATCGATGCCAAAATGCATCGTGAACGACCGTAGAATACCAGTTCACTGGTGAACTGAAGCGATTAGCGAGCTACGTGCCAACTGTCACAAGGCACGAAGGAGGAGAAAAAGATCGATGGGCTGAGAGAGGCAGGAAGAAGAGCACCATAAATACATGGATGCATGCGGCGAGCACCGTAACGAGATACATAGAAGCAAAAAACGGTGCTTCAGGGACATGTGTGATAAAGCAGACGCAAATCCATTCGGCAACGCCTACAAGGCTGCAGACCTGCCTGCAGGAAGGAACGTTCCCGAAAGACTGGAAGCGCTAGAAGTTTGTACTGCTGCCCAAGGCCGGCAAGCCACCAGGTGATCCATCGCCATATCGCCCAATATGCCTTCTAGACCCTGGCGGAAAACTGTTGGAGCGAATAATCCAGAATATACTGGTAAAAAGAACCGAAGGCGAGAGACCACTATCGGCAAGTCAATTTGTCTTTCGGAGGGCATGCTCGACGCTAGACGCGCTAAACAATGTCGTGTCCTCTGCCAAAGATGCCACCGCAGGAATGAGATGGAAGGGCGGCAGCATCAAATACTGCGCCATATTCACTCTGGACGTCAAAAACGCGTTCAACTCGGCTAACTGGGGCCTGATAATGGAAGCATTACAGCAGATGGGTGTGTAGCGGAAACTACATGATTTATTAATTGTTGTTATTAAAAACAAAATAAAATAAAAAGACATATTTACGTCTGTCAGAGTAATATTTACGCTGACGGTGTAAGAAATAAAAATAAAACTTATATTGGTCGGATTAATATTTACGCTGACTGTTTTAAATATTAAATTTGACGTTTGGGAAAATACTTTGAAAAACTTTTTAAAAATTTAAACACAGACACATACTACTGTATACACTTTTAAAAAAATACAAATCAAGACTTTTTGGAATTGTAAGAAAATAAAAATTTGTGTTTGTGTCAAGGAAATAGATCAGTCTCATTTTAGACACCAGAGGGTAGTAATCTAATATAATTTTGCCTAGTAATCGCCAGAGAGCACAGATTGTGAAATAAATAATTAATTTAGCTACGGTTACATAAATAAAGAAATTAGCATTATAGTTCAAGAAAATGCAATTTCCTTTTTAATATATGTATATATATATATATATTTTCTTATGAATAAAATATAATTAAAAATAAAATTATTTAAAATAATAATCATTAACAAACTTTCTTTAAAAGTATTAATGACAAGAATATTGAAGAAATCTTAAGAATTTCGGATTTGGATTTTCCCACAATTAAGAAGAGTTTCAAAAGAATTAGTTTATCATTATCTAATTCATTTAAGAAGAATTATAAAGA
The DNA here is from genome assembly GCA_963924295.1 of Dioctria rufipes. NCBI lineage: Eukaryota > Metazoa > Arthropoda > Insecta > Diptera > Asilidae > Dioctria > Dioctria rufipes. The sequence goes on along the minus strand of OZ002741.1, from coordinate 167,102,456 downwards.
AACTGTTATATGTTATGTTATATGTTTCAATTGGTGACCCCGACAAACATTCTTAAAAATGTATCCCCCCACCAGAGTGAGAAGACGGCTGATTATTAGTGAAGCTAATGAAGAAAGAAGAAAGAAATTAAATTAGAAGAAAAGAAAATTAGAGAAGATCTACATAAAAGAAAGAAGAACATAAGTTTTAAAAAGAAGATCTACATAAAAGAAAGAAGATAACATTAAACTAACTCAGTAAGTTTAGTTTTAGATTTAGATTTAGAATAGCTTTCTTTTTAAAAAATAAAAAATTAATTACTATAAAATAATAAAAATATTTTTTATATATATTAAATTGTCCAAATAACACTAAAGGACATTCTTACACTAATCATATCATTGACGAAATATTTAAAAGTCTAAGTTTTTCGGAGTATTTTTCCCATAAATTGATATAAGTCGTGCGGATTAAATCTGCATCAACTGATCATTCCCATAAATTTTAATTCGATAAATTAATTCGAATAATATTAGAAATCCTTCTAAGTATCGCGAGTGTTTGTGTGTTTATTTTGTTTGGTGTTTATAGCTTGAAGTTCAAGTACATTATCCAAAAATGCCAGGTGACGAGCTACCTCCCCAACAACAAAATTATGTCGCAGCAGCTGCTGTCAAGCTACCAACCTTCTGGACTCCATGTCCAGAAGCTTGGTTCATTCGAACTGAAGCCGAGTTCAGGAATAAAGGCATTCGTGTTGATGATACAAAATTTGGCCATGTTGTTCAGGCTCTTCCGCTGGAAGTGATAATGAGCGTTTTGGATTTTCTACAAGCACCTCCTGCTGAAGAAAAATATTGTATTTTTCCTTGAGCGGATAACTCTTTTGCTTCTCCGCGTTGTATGTGAGTAAGGTGTATCACCTGTACTCCTGATGAATGGTGCAGTAAGTGCAACACTTAAGCACCGCAGAAAGAAGATTTTTTTGATTTCCAAATAAAACACCCTCTTTGTTGAAGATTTACCTTTTTACTCCAAAAATTCTATTTAAAAATCAGTTATTTATACATATTTGTGATAAGACAATAAAAAAGACAAAAAAAGAAAATATTTAAAACAAAGTAAAAATTTCTCAGGCATTAAGCTGACCGAGCATTTCATTTTCATGAAAAAGACATCGAATTCTATCGCATAAATGCGACACTGAGGGCATCGCATTTCGTCTGGTTGCAACGACATGCCGTGTATGGCGTGAAAACGATTCTTTTCAGAATTTTCCTGATGACGATAAAAAATTTGTTATCGGAGTGAGCTGCTTGGGAATTATTAACATCCTCCCGCGCCTTGACCAGCTCCTGGGCAAAGTTCTTGGCTGACGAGTTCAGGATCTATTTCGAATTGTCTTGCCACCAAGGTCCGTTGGGCTGGAATTGGTGCATTTCTTGGTGAATTATGTGTACTTCTTGTGCATTTTATGTACAGCAAAACTGCTGCGATGGTGATTGTCAGCAGGAGTGTGGTGTATCCCAAGGTAAAATGGTGTACGTCATTAGTATGAATTTCTTCGGGTAGTATTTCATTTCTTTTGAGTTCCTGGATCTGCTTCTGTATGTCTTCTATTTCTTCCCGTTTGTAATGATGTTCCTTGGATCTTGGAAGCTTGAGAGTAGATGCAGAGCCTTCTGGGTATATGAAATCGGTAAGATTTTGTGTGGGATTGAACGATGATTTCAGTGTATGTGGATAGGTGTTGTGGGCTTGCAGAGTTAAATAATCATGCCTAATTTCGCAATTTGTTTCCATGCTCAGAATTCCTGCACCTTGTAGTACCTGTTGAACGGTGTTGGTGTGACAGACGACAGTGATGCTGGTGTTTCCTTTCACGGAATAAATCCATTTGTTTGGATTATAGAGCTGAATCCATTTGGGGAGGTTTTCCGCATTAATTAGATCGCAACTGCTGGATGGTTGCGCGTATGTAAGGAAGCTCATTTCACAGGAGCTGACATTGGCCCCTCTTCGATACATTGGATGGTTTTGAATGCACATGTGCTGTGACTCTCCAATGGTTTGACACAGATGAAATTCCTGGTTGTTGAGCGGATAATATTTGTCTTTGTGAAGATTGACGACCAGAAATTCAGCTGATGGTTTAATAGCTACAAAACTGCCATTGATTATTACTGGAACTGGAATGATGCGATATAGTTCAAACTCCTCAAAGGTAAACAAGGGGAGCTTTACCCGAAATATCACATATTTTTTTGTTGCTCGACCTTCGACCTTCATGAGATTATAAAGCTGAAGTAGATTATCTGTTTTTGTGGGTAATCTGATTGTTGATGGTAAGTGATCTTTTATTGTATTTAATTCTTCCTTTAGCTGTCGCGGAGACAATAGCTGGGGGTTGATTTTCCCGAGATGAGTGTCAGTCAGTACATTCAAAATTGCTGTTTGAGCTCGCTGGTATTTCATAGTCATCAATGTTATCTGCAAAGCCCAAGTGGAAAATGTTTCAGCCACTTTCCGCTGGTATATCTCTTCTGTAATATTGTTGAGTTGGGTGGTTATGAGCATTATGTGATTCTTGATGGTCTCTAAGTGGCTAGTCATGCTTTTCTGATCATGTTTTAATACGTTCACAGTGGAGTCTATCACAGATGTTTGATTTTTGATCAACTGCAGTAAATGATTTTCATTGGTTCTTATTTGGTCGATGGTTGTTGATAATTTTTCGGCATATTCTGAATCTAGGATCCCAAACAGTGCTCCTGCTATGTTGCCGATTATGTTAAGTGGGGCTCGCCTTGGTCTCTTTGATGAGGAGATTTGAAGTAGCTCATTACTGTGGGCGAGCTCTTCTTTCAATGAGACAAGTTGATCGGTGATCAGAGAACAGTAGCTTGCGTTTTTGAGCATACTACATATATGTTGCAGGTTACCTATTCCAGTGCTAATTGCGTCAGCCTCCTTCCAATATCCTACCATATTGTAGTACACTATAAGGGACCACTCACTGCTGACCAAGTTAGCAGAACCGAGATTCTCAAAATATATCCCCGCTTGTGATTTGAATGGAATAATCTGAGCTAAGGGATTTCCAAGAATAGGCATGATTAAACATGTCAGTAAGAGCATACTTGTAACTGGACTTGAAGATGCTCGAAGTTTTCTTCTTTTAGGGCGGTTGTCTGGACTGTTGGTCGTGTCGGAAGTAGTGTCATCGCTTCGAGAGGTGCCAGGTCGAGTCGCAGGATTGGAATTGCTAGATTCCTCCGTCTCTTCGATTGGTAGTGGAGCTAATTTGTGAATTGGCCGTCTCATCATACCAGAAGTCGTTCGGACATCGGCGACTCGTACCAATCCGTCTTCTCCTTGTATGGTCTTCTCAATTTTTCCGAGCTGCCATCTCAAGGGAGGCAAGTTGTCGTCCTTAATTAGAACCATCATTCCTGGTTTGGCATTTTTGCCTTCTTGCTTCCACTTGTGCCTTTGTTGAAGTTCGCTGAGGTATTCGGTTGACCAGCGTCGCCAGAACTCATGTTTAATGTGCGACACCAGTTTCCACCTTCTAACTAGACTTATATGTGGTGGGACTGCGCCTGAATCAACTACTGCAGTAGTTGGCTCACCTATTAGAAAATGACCTGGGGTTAAGGCTGCTAAGTCATTTGGATTGGTGGATAATGGTGTCAACGGTCTAGAATTGAGAATAGCCTCAATTTCAGCTGTAACGGTTGACAGTTCTTCGAAGGTGAGTGCAGCTGATGCTACCGATCTTTGGAGCAAAAACTTCGCTGATTTCACTGCGGCTTCCCATAAGCCCCCGAAGTGTGGGGCTCGGGGGGGGATGAAATGGAAGTCCGTTCCTCTTGTTTGACAAAATTCAGAAATTTTGTTTGTTGACTCTGGAGCATATATAGATTGCTGAAGCTCCAGAAGTTGATTTTTGGCGCCATGAAAGTTTGTGGCATTGTCACAGTAGAGATTTCGGCAATTTCCTCTTCTTGCGACGAAACGTTTGAGTGCTCCTATGAACCCCTCTGTGGTAAGATCACTGGCAACCTCAAGATGGATGGCCTTCGTGGCGAAACAACAAAACACAGCTATGTAGGACTTCTGTGGACGTTTCCCTCGTAACTTAAAGTGAGTTTGTATTGGCCCACAGAAATCTACGCCGGCATTGACAAATGGTCTCGCAGGCTGGACTCTGGTTGTTGGTAGGTTGCCCATGAGTTGGGTCATCAGCTTTGGTTTCACCTTGTTGCAGCGGACACAGTGTTGTACAATTGATCTTGCGATGTTCTTTCCCTTGATTGGCCAGTATCGTTGTCTGGTGATCGCCAGCAACCCCTGAGGTCCGACGTGTAGATTGCGATTATGAATGTCGACCATCAAAAGCGTTGTTAATGGATGAGAATACGGCAATAATATTGGGTGCTTAGCATCGTAAGACAGCTCAGAGTTTACCAGTCGTCCCCCAACCCGGATGATATTTCGATCATCGAAGAAGGGGCAAAGACTGTTTAATGGATTGTTGTTGCTGACATATTTGTTCCTTTCGAGTTGATGTACTTCATCTTTAAAGCCTTCTCGTTGGGTTTGGTAAATGACTGCCATAAGTGCCTTGTCTAGTTCCTCAGCTGACAACTTTACTGACGACGCTCGTTTTTGTCGACTTGCGACGCGAGTAAATCGGAGCATGTAGGCTAGAATCCTTAAGAGTTTCTGGGCGGAGTTCTTGTGGTTGATGTTGTCGATCCATGGTTGTTCGCTTGTTGATGCCAATACAACTGGTGCCTTGCTCCTTTTTATTTCTACTTCTGTCTCTTTTCTGGGCGGTTGTGATGGCCAGATGGCTTCTGATCCATGTAGAAATGGAGGGCCGTAAAACCAGAGATTGCATTTGACGAGTTTGGCTGGTGCCATTCCTCTAGAAACGATATCTGCAGGATTGTCTTTTGACCGTACATGCCTCCACTGTTCTGGACTGGATAGTCTTTGGATTGCTGCGACTCGATTGGCTACAAATGTGTGGTATGATGACGACTCTGAATTGATCCATGCCAGCGTAATTTCGGAATCTGTCCAAAAATATCCTTTTATATGAGGTATATTGATGTCTTTTCTTACTCGGTGAGTTAATTGAACTGCTAGTTTCGCTGCACACAGTTCGAGTCTGGGTAATGTTGTTGTTTTTATCGGAGCTACCTTCGATTTCGCACAAAGTAGACGTACTGTGATGACACCATCTTGATGTGTAGTTCTGACATATACGGCTGCCCCGTAGGCTGTTTCGGATGCATCGGCGAAGGTGTGTAATTGTAGTGTTTTACATATTTTACCAGATGCTATATGCCTTGGGATTTTAATTTCGTTCAGAAGCTTCAAGTCCTCTCGAAATTTTAACCAGCTGGTATGCATGTCCATGGGTAGCGAGGCATCCCAGTCCAGCTTTAGAGACCAAATTTTTCTGATAAATATTCTCGCTAATATTGTGACTGGGTTCATGAATCCCAGTGGGTCGAAGATATGTGCTATGTCGGAGAGGGCTGTTCTTTTGGTAACCCTCCGTGCTTCTTTCCAGCTTGTTTTTATTCGGAAGATATCTGAACTTGGTTGCCAGGTTAGACCAAGCGTTTTTATGGAGTCTTCTACGGGCTCGTTGAAGTTTAACTCAAGTTCAATGTCTTCCTTCGGAATATGTCGTAACAGCTGTGGGTGATTTCCACACCACTTACGAAGGTTAAATCCGCCAGAAATGAGTAATTGTTTGAGTTGATGCTGTGTCTCAAGAAGCTCAGTTAAACTATCGGACCCTGTCATTACATCATCTACATAAAAGTCTCGTTTGAGGACCTTCGACCCCAGTGGATGAGTCAGAGCGCCATCATTGGCAAGATATTCCAAGCACTTGGTTGCGAGGAACGGGGCTGGTGCTAGTCCATAGGTAACGGTACATAATTTGAAGTACTGCAATGGCTGGTGTGGATCTTCTCTCCAGGTGATTAATTGATACTGCTGATCTTCTTCAGCGACTTCAACCTGCCGATACATCTTTTCTATATCGGCGGTGAAGACAAACCTTGGGAATCTGAATCGTAACAGGATTGAGAGTAGCTCGTCCTGGATAGTTGGGCCCTTGCACAGAACCTCATTTAACGACACGTTCGACGTCGTTTTGGCTGATGCGTCGAACACAACTCGTAGCTTTGTGGTAGTACTATCCAACTTTGTGACGCAATGATGCGGCAAAAAATAATGTGGGCCTTTCATTTCTGTTAATTTCGTCCTTCTCATGTGTCCTGAAGCTTCGTATTCCCGCATAAAATCAACATATTGCTCTCTAATGCTCGGTTGACGAAGAAGTCTCTTTTCAAGGGAATAGAATCGTTTAAGGGCGATATCTCTTGATTCTCCGATGGCCTTGGGATCTTGGGAAAATGGTAGCTTGACTACAAATCTGCCTTGATAATTTCTTTTGACAGTCTGATCGAAGTGCTCTACACATCTTTGCTCAGTTCTTGTAAGACTGCAGGTTTCATCCATTGAGTCTATTTCCTCCAGTTTCCAAAAGCGACTGAGTTGCTCCTCAATTCTCTCATCTTCACTGCAGATGCCACATAGCGCAACAGAGACCTTTTCATCTTGCACTGGTCCGGACACGGTCCACCCGAACATTGTGTTCTGAAGTGTTGGCAAGTTTTCACCAAGTTTGATTTGTCCAACTGCTAGTAAATCAAAGTAAAGTTCGGCTCCTATTAAAAGGTCAATTGTGCCAGGTTTATTGAAGTTTGGATCGGCCAACGGAATGTTTTGTGGGATAGGCCATGACTTGCTCTCAATTACATGATCTGGTAGATTGGACACCACCTTGTTAAACACAAACGCATCCATTTGGGTGGAGTAGTTGTTCATTCTTGAATGTAGATACAACTGCACTCTATGATGGGTCTTTCGGAGTCCCTTGCCTATTCCTTGAACGTACATTGTTTCTGGAATGTGTAGCAGGTTTAGTCGCCTTGATAACTCTGACGTGATGAAGTTGAGCTGTGATCCTGAATCAAGAATGGCTCGGCATTGTATCCTTTCTCCCTTGATGTTGCTCACTTCGATTACTACTGTGCTGAGCATAACGTAATTTTGCCTTGGCCTTTTGGTGTGAGCTGTTAGAGCCGTTGAATTTTGAGCACTAGTGTTGCTGATCGGTGTTCCCTTGTCCAAGCTTACTGATGATTGCCCTTGATTTGGCGACCTAGGACTGTTGTGCGATCTTGGAGCTGAGTCTATGTGCACTAATGAATTGTGCTTTTCGGAACACTTAGTGCAGCTCCTGAGCCCACACTCTGCTACTGGATGGTCGCTTTTCAGACAGTTGATGCATATCTTGTGTTGTCTAAGTGTTATGCGGCGATTTGATGGGGACTGGGCCAAAAATGCTGGACAGAAATATAGTGGATGACTTTTATTTCTGCATACTACACAACTTATTGGCTTGGTTGTGGATACCAATGCGGATCGCGATGGTCCTTGCAGTTTTTTGTTGCATCTCTGCTCTCTTGCTGCAGTATGGCCTTCTTTCCCAAGAGACTCTAGTACATGGAACCTCCTCTCTAGGAAGCTTAATAGCCCTTTAATGGTAGGCAGATCTTTTGGTGATTTTAAGGAGTCTTCAAACAGTGCATGAGTAGTCTTGTCGAGCTTTTTGATGATCATGTGCACCAATATGGGATCCCAGTTTGTGGTAGAGATCTTTATATTTTCTAGAGCGAGGATGCACTCGTTTGTTACATCGTGGAGATGTTTGATAGACGCTGCTGAGTACCCTTGTGTAGGTGGCTGGTCCCACAGCTTGTTGAGCAGTGCTGTGCATAATAATCTTTGGTTATTATACCGTTTATTCAAGGCGTCCCATGCAATGGTATAGTTAGCATCTGATATGGAGAGATGCTTGACTAGTGACATCGCCTCACCACTGAGATTGCTGGTGAGGTAGAACATTTTTTTCAGCATTGCTTATCGAACTAGCATGGACCATTTGATCGAAAAGGTCATGGAAGTGCATCCATTTCGTATAGTCACCATCGAATATTGGCAAAGTGACTCGAGGCAACTTCATCTGTGATTGTGCTGGTTGTTTATTTGACGCTGGAGTCTCTATGGTCTCAAGTTTTTCATGTAAGTGTACAAGAGCTTCCTGACACCAATCGTATAGAGCGTCGTATAGCTCCCTAGTGTAATCTAGGGGTGGCTCCATGGTTTCTTCCCAAATCTGCTGATCAGTTTCGGATATATCATCGACTGTTTTATTGATCATCTGTATCTTCAGCTCATAGTATACCCTTGAATGCCTTTCATCGGCTTTGTTAGCGATCTCCTGTAGGGTTCGACTGAGTGATGCCATGACACGATGTTGCCTACGAACCATTCGAATTACTTCTTCTTCTTGTTTTGCTGTTGAGTGACTCTGGTTTGTTGGTACTTGAAAATGTACCTTGGACGAACCTCTTTTTTCTGGAGGAATTTCTTCAGTGCCTTTCTTTAGCGTCGAGATTAATTGTTGTGCACTGACCTGATCCTTTGATTGGCTGGTACTGGCATCGTTTGAGTGATCAGTTACAGATGATTGACATGCATTTGTATTGTCTGCTTTGGATTGGGGTTCCATTTCATCTGGATCGGTTTCCTCTATACCTTCAGTGAGGCTTTCTTTGAATTTCTTGTAAAACTGCTGAATGGTGGCATAATAATCTGTGGTGAAGTATTCGTTGTCATCATGAGTTGAATCCAGTTTTACTAATTCTTGATGGTTGACGTGGAATTCTGCCCAAAGTTCCTCAAGCAATGCTAGGCGAGTTTCAAAGTACTTTCTGGTAGTCTTCCGACAAAGTCCATCCTTCTTGTAGTTTTTATAGTTGTTCTGAATTTGATCACCAAGGAATGCTTGCAAATCTAGAAGTCCGTCCATGATTTGAAACAACTTGGTTACCTTCTCTGCAATCTTTGAACAGTGATCTCTTTATGACACGATCACGTCGGGGTCACCAATGTATTTTTCCTTGAGCGGATAACTCTTTTGCTTCTCCGCGTTGTATGTGAGTAAGGTGTATCACCTGTACTCCTGATGAATGGTGCAGTAAGTGCAACACTTAAGCACCGCAGAAAGAAGATTTTTTTGATTTCCAAATAAAACACCCTCTTTGTTGAAGATTTACCTTTTTACTCCAAAAATTCTATTTAAAAATCAGTTATTTATACATATTTGTGATAAGACAATAAAAAAGACAAAAAAAGAAAATATTTAAAACAAAGTAAAAATTTCTCAGGCATTAAGCTGACCGAGCATTTCATTTTCATGAAAAAGACATCGAATTCTATCGCATAAATGCGACACTGAGGGCATCGCATTTCGTCTGGTTGCAACGACATGCCGTGTATGGCGTGAGAACGATTCTTTTCAGAATTTTCCTGATGACGATAAAAAATTTGTTATCGGAGTGAGCTGCTTGGGAATTATTAACAAATATGAAAATCTAAAAAGGATTCTCATACAGAGATACACTGATTCAGAGGAGAAACGTTTGGAACAACTTCTTTCTAACTCAGAAATTGGAATAAAAAACCCTCTGAGTTTTATAGGTCAATGAAGACTCTAGCTGGCACTTCTTCGACTTTCGGAGCAGAATTAATAAAAAAATTATGGATGAGGAAACTTCCAGCGAACATCAACATTGCATTAGTCGCATCAGGCAATGAAAAAATAGATAGTTTATTAGAACTTGCAGATAAAATATCTGATGTAACTAAATTGCAATTTGTATCTTCAATAAATAAGAGTTTTTATTTACCAGTTCCCCAACAACCCTACCCTCTCCAGATATAACTAACGATATTAACTTATTAAATAAAATAACAACTTTAGAAAAGAAATTACAGAACCAAGAAAATTTAATTCGAAATTTTACTATGAATAACAGTAATGATAACACAAATCATTTTAAAAATAATTTCAAATAGAGATCACGAAGTCGTTCGCTAAGTCAGCCAAGACTTAGCAACAATAAACAACTCTGTTGGTACCATTTTAAATTCGGAGATAAAGCTAATAAATGCGTTTCTCCATGTGCTTTTGTTAGCAAAACTAATTCAAAAAACTAAATATCCCCTCAGCGTCCAGTATGTCTAATAACTATAATTCAAAAAGACTTTTCCTTTTAGACAAAGAAAATAAATTTAAATTTTTAATTGACACTGGGGCGGACCTATCTGCAGTACCTAACGCGTATTTTGGTAAATTTAAAAATAACCCAAATTTAATATTAACAGCAGCTAACGGTTCTACAATCAATACATATGGAACAAAATTATTAAAAATAGATTTTGGTTTAAGACGGGATTTAACTTTTCCGTTCATCATTGCGGGAGTTAATAAACCCATTATCGGAGCAGATTTTCTAGAAAAATTCAATTTATTAGTTGACATTAAGAATAGAAAATTAATTGATGGGAACACACTGGTATGTGTAAATGGAATCACAGTAAACGCAAATACTCCTTCACCACGTCATTATACACTTGACAATGAATATGGTAAAATTTTGCAAAGATTTCCATCGCTAACACAAACACCTCATTATGATGCTCCTGTACAACATAATGTTGTACATCACATTTATACAAAAGGACAACTTCCTTTTTAGAGACCACGAAGACTCGACATTCAGAAATTAAAAATCACAAAATTAGAATTCGAACATATGGTGAAATTAGGTTTATGTCGACCTTCTTCTTCACCAGTTTCTTCTGCATTACATATGGTACCGAAGAAAAATTCAACGGATTGGCGACCTTGCGGGGATTACAGGCGTTTAGATGCTATCACTACACCTGATAGATACCCTATTCCCCATATTCAAAATTTCTCGTTGAATTTAAATGGCTCTTCAATATTTTCGAAAATTGATTTAGTAAGGGCGTATCATCACATACAAGTAGCCCCGATGACATTCAGAAGACAGCCATTACTACACCTTTCGGATTATTCGAATTCACTAGAATGCCGTTTGGATTAAGAAACGCGGCACAAACCTTCCAACGTTTTATGGATCAGGTGTTAAAAGACCTGGATTTTGTCTTCACATACATAGATGATATTTTAATAGCTAGTAAAAATCAGAAAGAGCATATGTCACATATTGAAAAGGTATTTACACGGCTACAAGAATTCGGTATAAACATTAATCCTGCAAAATGCATTTTTGGAGTAAATTCTTTAGATTTTTTAAGTCATAAAATTACTAAAGATCGAATTCTTCCATCTGAAGAAAGAGTTAAGATAATTCAAAATTTTCCTTCTCCAAAATCTATCAGGCAAATTCAACAATTTATAGGAATGGTTAACTATTACCACAGATTCGTTCCACGTATAGCTGAATTGTTGAATCCACTTCATATAAATTTAACCAAATTACTAAAGAAACCCAAAAATGCTAAAAATTTTGATTGGCCACAAAATTGCGAGATCGCTTTTAATAAAATTAAAGAAGCTCTTGCCAGTTCCACACTTTTAGTCCATCCTCTCGAAGACGCCAAGTTTATTTTAACAGTTGACGCGTCAGACGTAGGTACAGGAGCAGTGTTGGAACAATACAACAAAAATAATTGGGAACCTTTAGCCTTTTTCTCTAAAAAATTAACTCCAGCCGAAACAAGATATTCCACCTTTGACAGAGAACTTTTAGCAATCTATTTAGCCATTAAACATTTTAGGCATTTTCTAGAAGGTCGAGATTTCACGATTTTCACGGACCACAAACCATTAACGTCTGCGATCTGGACAAAGACAGAAAGAAGTCCCAGACAGGCCAGACATTTGGATTTCATAACACAATTTACTTCAGATATCAAACATATAAAAGGAAAATCTAACGTTGTTGCTGATTCCTTATCTCGAATTTTGGTTAATGAAAATGTCTGTGAACTTAACGAAAATAAAATTGATTTAAAAATTATCGCCGATAATCAAAAAGACGACGAAGAATTAAAAAGTCTAATTTCCGCTCAGGGTACTATTAAAAATTCTAAGTTTAAATTAATCGAAACAGAATTATCCTCTTCCGGAAATAAAATTTGGTACGATATATCGACAAATACTTCACGACCATATATCCATAAACTTTTAAGGAGAAATATTTTTGAACTTATACACAACTTATCACACCCTGGTATAAGAGCAACCAGAAAATTGATTTCTACAAGATACTTTTGGCCCAACATGAACAAAAACATAAATTTATGGGCAAAGTCATGTTTATCCTGTCAAAAATCTAAAATTCACAAACACACTAAATCAAAGATTGGCCAATTCCAAATTTCAAAAGGCAGGTTTGAACATATTCACGTGGATTTAGTCGGCCCATTACCACCATCAGAAGGTTATACTTATTTATTAACTATCATTGACAGATGCACAAGATGGCCCGAAGCTTATCCTATAACGGATATTACTGCTAGTACCATAGTTAAAACATTGTACACTCAATACATATCACGTTTCGGAATACCACTTGAAATAACAACGGACCAAGGTGCTCAATTTGAATCTAAATTATTTGATGAGTTTTCAAAATTATTAGGATCACACAGGATCCACACCACACCTTATCATCCAAAATCAAATGGAATGATAGAACGTTTCCACAGGCAATTAAAAGCATCCTTGAGAGCAAAAATGAATCATTCTAACTGGGTAATGCAAATCCCAGCAATTCTCTTAGGTTTTAGAACCACGATAAAAGAGGATCTTAACTGCTGTCCAGCTGATTTAGCGTATGGACAACCTCTCCGCATCCCAGGTGAATTCTTTATAAATACACCGAAACCAACATTGGATCCATCAAATTTTATCAATAAACTCCGAAACCACATACAAAATTTTATGCCAACTAGTGTCAGAAAACAGAATAACAAAATCTATGTTCCAAAGGACCTTAAAGATTGTTAATACGTTTTTGTGAGAATAGAACGTTTAAAACCTTCACTGAATAACCCATACGAAGGACCTTTTAAAGTCATTAGGAGAAACGACAAGACGTTCTTAATTGATTTCAGCGGAAGAGAAATGACTATTTCCATCGATCGTCTGAAACCGGCTTTTGTGGAAATGAATTTGAATGAGCAATTACCAACATCGTGTCGCGATAATAAAAAGAAAGTTTCTTTCAAACTTTGATTTTATATATAGAATCCCATACACACGATGGTACTTAGATTGACGCTTACGCTGAGGGGAGAGTTGATGTAGCGGAAACTACATGATTTATTAATTGTTGTTATTAAAAATAAAATAAAATAAAAAGACATATTTACGTCTGTCAGAGTAATATTTACGCTGATGGTGTAAGAAATAAAAATAAAAATTATATTGGTCGGATTAATATTTGCGCTGACTGTTTTAAATATTAAATTTGACGTTTGGGAAAATACTTTGAAAAACTTTTTAAAAAATTTAAACACAGACACATACTACTGTATACACTTTTAAAAAAATACAAATCAAGACTTTTTGGAATTGTAAGAAAATAAAAATTTGTGTTTGTGTCAAGGAAATAGATCAGTCTCATTTTAGACACCAGAGGGTAGTAATCTAATATAATTTTGCCCAGTAATCGCCAGAGAGCACAGATTGTGAAATAAATAATTAATTTAGCTACGGTTACATAAATAAAGAATTAGCATTATAATTCAAGAAAATGCAATTTCCTTTTTAATATATATATATATATATATATATATATATATATATGTATATATATATATATATTTTCTTATTAATAAAATATTATAAAAATAAAATATAATTAAAAATAAAATTATTTAAAATAATAATCATTAACAAACTTTCTTTAAAAGTATTAATGACAAGAATATTGAAGAAATCTTAAGAATTTCGGATTTGGATTTTCCCACAATTAAGAAGAGTTTCAAAAGAATTAGTTTATCTTTAACTAATTCATTTAAGAAGAATTATAAAGAAACTGTTATATACATATATCAATAACGTTTCAGGGTGTACCCAAGTACCTTCTGAAAATAATCGGCGATTACCTCAGCAACAGGGTGCTCATTTACGATGCCGATGATGGGCCGAAAGAGTACCGGGTCACCGGCGGAGTACCGCAGGGCTCCGTGCTAGGTCCAATTCTGTGGATTGTCATATATGACGCAGTTTTGAGTCGAGAACTGCCCAACGGGGCAAGCTCAGCTGGATTCGCCGACGACCTCTACCAATTGGTGGTGGCCAAGTACTTGCAAGAAGTGCAGATGATTGCAAACCAGAGCGTGGAAATTGTGCGAAAATGGATGGAGCCAGTCGGTCTGTCTCTAGTAGAGCACAAGATGGAGATCCTCCTGGTTAGTATAGTAAATGGAGAAGCGGACACTGACATTAGGAAATTTCGATGTTGAGTCCAAGGAGGAAATACGCCACCTAGACGTCATTCTTTATAGTAGGTTGAACTTAAAGGCCCTCGTGAAGTATGCATGCGAAAAGGCGTCGAAAATATACACTGCTCTGGCTAGGATGCTACCCAACATCGAGGGCCCTAGAAGTAGCGGAGAATTGATCCTGGCGAGAGTCCTTACGTCATTGCAGCTTTATGGTGCGAAGTAGACGCACTGGAGCTGCAAGAGTGCAGGAGAACGATGCAATCAGTGCACCGATGGACCGCTATGAGGGTGGCCAGTGCATTTAGAACAGGGTCAGGGGATGCGGCGTGTGTCATAGCGGGCACTATGACAATTGATATAGCCGCGGATGTGGCAAAACGCATACACGCTGAACTATCACTTGACAAAATTCCTGACTGGCCACGGCGGGTACAAAAGTTACCTGTACCGCTTTGGACACGACAATACACTGTTTTGTCTGACGTGCAGAGAAGATGAAGACGTAGAGCACGTTGTGTTCAAGTGCCCATGGTACCGAGAGGAGCAAAAGAATTTGACGATAGCAAGAAACGCGACGGTCAGTGCGGAAAGCATAATCGACGAAATGCTGAAGACGGTGGAGAATTGGAGCACCACGTGTTCCACAGTCAAACGCATTAACGAGAAGTTGCGAGAGTTAGAAAGGACCCGGAGAGACAACATGACCCAAGGGCTCTACGGCCAAGCTGTCCACCGAAGTAATACCTAACGGCAGTCCTGGTGGACAAACCTGGTGGTGGTTTTTAGTCAGTAAGAATCTGACACTACTGGTTGCAGGATACGCACAACATTCAGTTTCTTATGCAAAATAACACACACACACACACCCACCCACCCACCCACACACACACACACACACACACACACACACACACACACACACAAGCGCGCGCGCACATACACATACAAACACACACACACACACAGGATTTATTATATTTACAGGTTCAGCACCAAAAATTTGTTGAAAGTGGACAAGAAACCTGAAGTGTAAAGCTTTGTTTGGTTGAGAAAAAGTATGCTCGAGGTGGAGTAATTTCGATATCACTAATACTGAGTAATAATTGTGCAGAGCAATTGTTCCAAAATGGTGTCCCGGCTTGGGTGATACATCCGGAGGTTATGGATAGGTCAAGCTTAAACAAGCAAAAAATTGTAAGTGGAGGGGGATCCTAACGGTTTCCGAGATGTGGGCGATTTTAAATGCTTTTTCGACAACTTGTATGGAAGTTTCATATGTCATTCGGGACAAAACTCCTTTGCCCATAACTTGACTGTACCAATACCTCCGCACAGCTTTCATTCTGTAAGTTGAAAAGGATCAATAACGAAAAATTGAAAATTTTTTCTCGTTTTTTTTTTTCAGTTTGAGACTTAGGTTTTAGGGTATTAACGTAGTGACCATGTCATTTTCATAAACAATAAGGATTGCCTGAAGTGTTACTTTCATTTGACATACCACACCTCTTACACGGAGAAAAATGAACGTGCCAAATTGAACGAAATCGTTGTTTAAATAAGACGATTTATAATTCAAATCGGGGCCAAAGGCACGTAGCGGTTGTTTTATCATTTCCGAAACGGTAATACAGTGGCTAGAGTACCTAGTACCCAGAGCTTTTGCACCTGGGGCGGTTCCCAATTTTCCTCCCTTTCTAAGTCAATCAAAATCAAGAGTGGTTTTTAAGAACCACTGAACATATTTCCTTTATTTAAGCATATTTGTTCAAGTAGACATTTTTTGTGGATTCTCCGGTATATAGCAAAAGCTAAAAAAAATTTTATTTGTTATTTCATTACACAACCCATTTGATTTTGGGTGACAAGTTTCAAGTCTTGATTTTGACTCATCAACAGGTCCCAAATAGCGAAATTGGGTGAACATTTTTTTTAGCTTTTGCTATATACTGGAAAATCCAAAAAAATGCCTTCTTGAATAAATATAAGTTTGCCCCGGTAAAAAATCTTAAAGAGTAATCTCTAATTTTGTTTATTTAAGCAGTACACATAGAGTCCAGTTCAGAGCAACATACCGTAGTGATATAGTCGCTTTTTGCTGTTCAGAGTAGATCAAACTAACTTTTTTCCGCTCGCTTTTGACAGAAAAATGTGCTTCAGAGCATTCGAAATAGTCTGAAGTCACTTTTCTTGATAGTACTCGCGACTGCTAACAAAATAGTCACTTTCAAGAGCATTTAATATTGAAAGAAAATAAAACTAAATTGGATGCAAATAAGAAAATTATTTCATTACTTTTTAGTAAAAATGAAAAATTTAAAAATCGGTTAAACATTGCCAGAGTTAATGTTTTAAATACCGTGAAAATGTCTCATTTAAAGTTTTTCTATCAAGGATTTTATGAGTGTGGTAAATAAACTTACGACTTCTGAGTTTTAACATAATTTTAGCATAAATATAGCGACGTATGAAGTTTTGCTGAAATTAGTCATCACGGCTCAAAAGCAAATGCTACCCAAGTCAAATAAAATTAAAATTCAGATCAATCGGCAGTAGATTTAACGAATGTGTGAAATGTCAAAGAGCTTTAAAATTCAATACTTAAAATAAGTAAATAAAACTAAAATGGATGGAAAGAAGAATATTATTTCATTGCTGTTTAGTAGTTTTTATTATTTATTGAAGTCTTAACTTACCGGCAAACAAAACTCGAGCTTTTTTTTCTGCCCGTGTATATATGCCTTCTTTTAATACACATTTGAATACACACATACATACTTAAGAATGTTCGCTTTTTTTAGGTTTTTTCTGGTTCAGAGCGACAAAGTCACTTTTTACGCTATTGTCAAATTCACAGAATTACTTCATGGGGGCGCTGTAATAATTACAATGGCGTTAAAAAAGTATTAACAACTGATGTTTGCTTATACACGATTTTAGAGCGACATGTTTGCTTAGTGTAAAAAATAAGTTTTCTAAAGTTGTAAGTGATAAAAGTTATTGAGAATTACGGACATCTACCTACTTTTAAATGGCAACCAGAAATATAGTATTTTTTGTTAGGTACCACGTCTACTTTCAACATTGCAATAATTTTCTTGAAGCAAGCAGCCCTTCTAGTAGGTAGCTTGAGATTGGAATTTTGGACGCGAAGCTAGCGTCGCGTTTGACGAGTTGAAAAAAATAAGCTGTCACATTGAACGCGTTGACGTTCGATATTCAGTTAAATTGAACGCATTTGTGACGAGAAATAGAAATTCGCCTGATTTTTTGAGTCGCGAAAGCCGCCTCGTGCGGTGGTAATCTAACATTTGGTATGCAACAAACATACATTCGATATTACTTATCAACGCGTGCTATTCGTGTTACGCAATTAAAATTTTTAATCTGACTTCAGCTTTAATATATACTTTCTTTAGCAGCTCTAACTTTTACCACCGAGTGACGTATATTTATGTGGTCATCGCCAATTTCAAATCTACGGCACACCTGTTTTCTTTTTTCACTGAATAAGTTTAAACATGTCAACGGCGAATCGTGCCGCCGGAATCAGTACGCATTTTTGTTAAATTGAATACTTATTATAATCATTGATTCCATTGATTGCAGCAACATTATTATATTTTTTTTATAGGCGGAAATATAACAAAAGCCACTTCAAAATATGTGCCGCCCGGGGTGGAGCGTCCCATCCCCCCTAGGTACGCTATTGTGCTCATATTTAACGCATTTATCCTGATTGCAAAAATATTTCGGGAGACTGCACACACTGCCGAGTTAACTGATTGTCCAGTCAGCGACTGGTGTGTTGACTTGTCACCCATTGTTTAATTCTTAAGTGTCAAAAACAACTCCGACGATTCGATTCGATCCAACACAATTGTTCCGTTCAGTTTCAAAGACTTGACTTTAAAATTTTGTTAGATTTTGTCTTTCAGCTTTACATTATCCATGAAGACATTCTGTTTTTATCGTATAATTCAAGTCTTTTCTTATTTCCTTGACAAAAGCCTTTTCATCCATCTTTGGGTAAGGCACCTGCGGCAAATAAATCCCGGAGGGTAATAAGGCCCAAATTTCAAAATTCCTACTAAAATGAATCCCAGCAGCCTCATACTTTATGCGCACATGCATTAAGTCGACACGAACGCCGTCGTGGGGCATCCGCCAGCTCGCGCTGCCATCTTGCCAGTAGCGGGCGGTACCTCACCGAGAGGAGTATGGCTTCTTGGAATTATAATTTTCGCCTAGAAAAAATCATAAGTTCTATTGTTTAATTGCTATTTCCACATGTAGCAACTTGTATAGTTTGAACGTTAGGTAATGTAGTTTATGATTTCGGTGTTTACTTTCGTCCACCATTGTGTTTATTTCATTAATGAGTAATTTTGTAAAATCTTGTCATAGGGGTAATGAGGCCCACTGGAGTATACCGTGGGCCTTCTTACCCTTCCTAACCTAAACCCTCAATGAAACTAATGTTCTTATATAGGATTATGACTGTTACATTATTTTTGTTCCAAAGATTGAAGACTGTTTGGATTTACTCAGTTGTACGTTAAGAAATTTATTACTAAAGCTGTTGGGGCCTTATTATCATCCTGTGGGGTAAAAAGGCCCATCTTTATTTTTCTTCGAAATTATTAAAAATAGCCGAATTTTGTAGATTTTCTTAGTTTTGGCAAGTTTAATGAGAATCATTCTGCTGATTACGATTTTGAAATACTTAATTTTTGATTTGGGCCTTATTATATATACTGTGTTAGTTTAATAAGGCCCTTGGAAAAGGTTTTATAAAACTGAATTATATTTCAAATACCCACTTCTGTTATAGTTTTTTTAGTTTTTTAGTTGTGCAAATAAATAAACTTCACGGAAAGCTTGTTGTTGTAGTTCTATATCACCAAATACTTGATTTATTGCTTTTTCAAATTAGGTGGGCCTTATTTGCCGGTTATAAACAAATATTTACAGATGATTTTTCCAGATTATCCGTAAAACTTGAAATTTGCTCAACTTCTCCGTTTCGATTCGATCCATTTCGATCCATTTCGGTGTAATGTGTCAGAATTTGCCAAATTTGACATTTGTACAAATCGGATCGAAAAGGTAAAATTGCGCGTCCTACTCTTTCGTTTCCAGCAGTTTTGAAAAAAAAAATGGGATCTTTTAAATTAGCCGTTTCAAATAATACAAAATAACAATTCACACTCATCAAAAATTAAAAAAAAATTTTCATAAACTTTGAAATATAAGTGCGCGTCACGAAGACCTAACATTCTGCTAAATTTTAAATCCCAATGTCACTTAGATTTCGAGATAAACGTCTGTGGCAGACAGACAGACAGGCGGACGCAAAAGCGATCTCATAATAATTCCGATTTCTATCCTTTTGAGGTATGGAGACCTAAGAAGACACAAACTACTGGTAAGCTCTGCCAGTCGAAGAACGTCTTTTAAACAAATTTCGAAGGGTAAGTTTTCTTTTATTCAAATAATTTTCTGCGATCGGAATTGCTTATGACAGACATGGGGTATCGATATCTAAATATTCCGAATATTCAGATATTAAATGACCCCTGACATCATTGATGTGACAAACCATACTTTGACATTTCAGTTCAATTGACAGATTTTTAAGTGTAAACAATTTGGAAATGGAAGTGACAGATAAATAATTGTAAATATACGACAAATTCAAGATTTGAAGCGAAAAAAAATGCGATCTCTCCATACTTCAGTATGAAACGTTGTTTCCGCGGAGTTTAATATTTTCGCTATTTTTTCAATTATTTTTAGCGGGAAGTGAACATTTTCCCCCTCTCAACACCATGTTAACAAAAAATTTTTTGTTCTCCTTCTTCTTTTTCGCTTTCTTGAGGAAGCACAGACTCATTTTTGCTTAATTTCATCCGTTATCATATTATTACTAACAACTAGATGGCGCTGCGCAACGTAAGAAGTGGAAATGATTAGGCCATATCCAGTAATTTTTGAGGATATTGATATCTAGTCTATACACATTAGTTTTCTGGATATATTGGGAGAATTTAATGATACACATGGTGTATAAACTGAGTATTCTGAATATCTAGATATCAATAGCCCTTGTCTGTCATAAGTATAACAATCAAATAATTGATATGTTGTATACGTAAAGTATACAAAAATTACCTAAAAAATACTCTAATTTAAAATAGTCTAATGTAAAATATTTTAATTGAATCTTCATACATATAAGCCAAGCATGCTTAAAACATGCACGGCTTATCTTCACAAGGCGAAGAAATTGCCATCAGCAATTTCTTCAAATTCCTTCGCATATAATAAAAATATCCCCGCAAAACGACTTGGGAAAAATAAAAGTTTTAAGTTACATCCCAAGTCGTTTCAATAAAAAAAAAGCCCCACGACAAATCTTACCTTCAGTAAGATTTGTCGTAAATACGATATGTATGTACATATATACATACATACATATCGGGCGTATGAAAATTTTACGTCGGTGAAGACTGAAACGATCAAGTCTTCACCGAAAAAAGCTCCTATCAGGAAATTGTCGCGATCTGCATACATTGTGATCGCAACAATGTATGCACGATAGCACGACGATGGTTTGATATTTACGAAAATATCAAATTTCAATTTCAACCATCGTTCGTCGCGATAATTCTGGGCATGTTTAAACATGCCCAGCGGTAAATAATTTTCTCAGGATAGGAATGCTAATTAAGCACTTTCCTATCCTGAGCAAAGATCCAAGTCAAGTACAGTTGATATTTGCACTTGCAGCGGCGCGGTCACGGTCTTTTTGAAAAAGAAAGTTGTAATAAGAAGTTTTTTTAATTTAATAATATGTCATAAGAAGTCTTTTCTTTAATGTTTGAAAAAGAAAGTTATAATGAGAAGTTTTTGAGTTTTAGAAAAGAACAACTTTTGAAAAGAAGTCTTTTAATTTTTGAAAAGGAAAGTTGTAATAAGAAGTTTTTTAATTTTAAAAGAACAATTTTTAATAAAGAAAGGTTGTAACACCAACTGTGTATCACTAAAAAAAACCCTGCGGATTACAAAAAAAAAACAGATAATGGCCAGAGGCACGCCTAGTGACAGTGAGTACCCTTTTGAATTGATATATAACCAAATTGGTTAGAGAATATAACAAAATTCAGATAAAGGCCAGAGGCACTCCTAGTGACAGTGAGTACCCTTTTGAATTGATATATAACCAAATTGGTTAGAGAATATAACAGATATTAACGTTGCTGATGCATACTGAACACAAAACTCGGTTATTGTTGCTGTTGTTCTTCTTTTTGTACTATTAGTTTTTGATCCGGAATTGTGGGCTGGATTTGCGAGCTGGAGGTCTTTCAGGATGGCTTGACCCTATGGGGTATAACGCCAAAAAAGAGTGCCGTGTTCGGCTAAATGATGATTGGTATGTCCGGTTAGATGTTGTTTGATTTTGTTTAAATAATTTTGTACTTTATTAATTTGTTGAATTTGTTTAAATGTGTTTGTATTTTGTTAGGTTATGTGTAGGTCGACGGAACACAAGTAAGTTACATGGAAATGAAACTACCGTTCCCGACGTAACGCTTAGTTCACTGTTACAGTTCATGAAATACTACTGATACATTAACGGCAGGGAGAAAAAATGTCAAGGAAAACCCCTAATCTGGTCCAAACGTCGTAGCGAGTGGATTCAGTAAAACGTACGACTGCGCTGAGGGATTACTTGGAACTGAAAAACCAGTTCAATTCAGTCAGTTGAAGGTCATTAACACGCTTCTCATTTTTTAGTTGCTGACTGACATAAAACAGAACAGTTTGCGGTACCAAATCAAAGATAACCTAATCAGAAGCCGAACAAATAATGTCATATACTTTCATTTTTTGCATAAACTTTGACAAAACGTTATTCCGTGTAGCGAGTAATTCCAACTGACTTTTTATTCACAGACTGTAGACTAAATTTAACTTAAAAACAAGTTAAGAATCAGGCGAGAATTCCGAGTGTTTTAAATTTAAAATGCACACGGCTAAAAAAGGAGAGGGAGAAGAAGAAAAAATAACAAAAAACTCAAACTCTCTTTGAAGCTTTTATGAATAAAGATAGAAAATTTGAAAGCGCAGATTGCATGCAACAAAACAGAATGGCGAATGATTCATTTTCGTAAATAAATGAGAAGGGGCGGAGTTCCTGCGCTTTTGTAAAAACTTTTGAAATATTGTGAGAAATACCAATGTTTTTTGTAGCATAACCAATGTTTGTTAGTGTAATTTCTATGCTATTTGAACAGCACGTGCTTCTGTTTACATGCGTTTTTCTCTGAAGAGATTAAGTGGGAGAACTCATGCTGGGTTCTCTGATATTTGCGAGAAAAATGAAAATTTCTTTTGACAGAAATTTTACATCTCCTTTCAGCACCTTGACCAAAGCGAAATTTATTACTTGTTTTAAAAAAAAGTCAGGTAGATAGTTTGATATGATTTTGAACGATTCAATAAGATTTTGTCGTCCGGGTAATCCTACGTTCTCTCGATTTTTTTTTTGTAGCTCGTTGTCTCAATCGCACTACATTAGTGCATAGCCAAGTCCTTTTCCCCCATTTGTCCAAAAAATTCATTCTAAAAAGCAAGAAAAATTTCCAATTTTGTTAGGCTGATTCCTATCTTGTTATTAAGTTATCTTTGCTGTAGACAGTGATTGTGCAGGTTGGTGCTGCCTGACATCAAATAATCCTACATTCCTTTCAACAATATGAGGTGTTAAAAAAATTGAAAATTAGTCGCGTTCTAATTGGAAACTTGTTTATTTAGGTTAAAATTTCTCTTATCTAACATGATGTACATACATATAAGAGTAAATGGTAACTGATTAACCCAACTAAGGACATACCCGGTATCATCAGTTCGAACATCCAGCTATAATTTCTTATTTTACAATTGTACTATAATTTTGTGCCAGAACTTCCATTTTGCTTTAATTACTATTAAATGATAATCGAGTTCTTCCATTATAATCTAGCTCTTCTATTCTAAGTTCAGCTTGTGAGAGGGTATTAAAATGAGTGAGCATTGGTGAGTGGGAACCGGTGAAAATTTAAAAGAAAAAGCTTAAAGTTGCGATAAAGAGACTCCAGACTCGAAATGTCAAGAAATAACTAAAACAAAGCTAGACAAATAAGAGTAAATTTGACTGTGTTGAAGGTCAAAGTGAAATGCTTTCAAACCAACAACAGACCGATTACCGACCGAAAACTAGTTGAATGAAACGAATTCAATCAAAAATGCACTTTAAACTTGGTGCGCATTTGTTGTGAATTTAAATTTTTCTCTCTGTGTGGCTATAGAGAAAGGTCATAAAACTGAAATATTGATACAATATCTACATATTGCCAACGCTGAACAATTGACGGCATAGTATCAAAGATCTGTAGAAGTAATTTATGAGAAAGGAGCCATATCCCATATTATGATGAGAGGAAATTCCTTTTCGAGGGCAAGCTAAATTTTTAACAAAGCAGGCACTAATCACTGCAAGTTTAGAAATGCTAACTTCAACTTTATTAAATGGAATAAATTCACATTACATTTAAGTGAAAAACATATATTTAAAACACTTTTAAAATAAATAATTTTTGTAAATAAAATGCACTAAAAAGTAAAAAATATTTTTTTTTCTTTCTCAGTGATATAAACAAGAAAAGTTTAATTGCAAAATAAGAAATGCTACTTCTTTAAAGTTTGGGCATCCATAACTATAATTACAATTGTCTAACTGCAACTTATTCCCAAACTTTTCAGATTTAATCTGAGTTCTAGCATTTCTTATTTTGCATTAAACTTTTCTTGTTTATATCACAGATAAAAATTATTTTGTACATTTTAGTGCATTTTATTTGGAGAAGTCATTTATTTTAAAAGTTTTTATATCCTAGATGAAATCATAGGGGTATACTAAGTTTGTCATTCCGTTTGTAACACCTCGAAATAATGATGGTACAGCAAAATGGATTGGACACCCATTCATAATATTAAAAGTTATTTCGATTTTTGCATGTCCGTCCGTCCGTCCGTCTGTCCGTCTGTGCGCACGATAACTCGAGAACGCGTATACTTAAAGAGCTGAAATTTTGTACACGGACTTTAAAAAAAAAAGTAAAATTAAGTTCGAAAATGAGACAAATCGGGCAACTCCTTCGTGGGGTTGTCATATAAAAATTTCGTTTTCCGCTATATATTTGGGCACTGCCTTAGAACGCATCGACGTAGAGAGCTGAAATTTCGTACATGATGTTTTTATTACATTAGCAAATAAAATGTCAAAAATGGACTAAATCGGGCAACTCCTTCTTGGTGTTGCCATATAAAAATTTCGGTTTTTTACGTATACTTTGAAAACGATCAGTCCAAGACATTTTTATTGTACTAAGAACTTCTGCAGAATACGAAATCCTATAAAATTGGTTATTACCATTTTTCCTGTGCGACAAACTGTTCTAGAAATATATGCGAAAAACAACTTCAAAATCAATACTTGAATAGATCGGTGACCATACGAAATTTAATACGGGCATTCATCTCTAGGGTATCATAAGAATTGGTCTTAGGCCAATTCTAGCTTACTTGTTAAAATGATGATTTCTTAGGTAGCTGTTAGCATCGAAACTAGTATTACTTCTTTTAGGTGTTGATTGTTAATCTATACTTATTAGTGCCATGGTCATAAGAATTGGTCTTAGACTAATTCTAGTTTTTTTACTTGTATATGTATATGTAATTTATTAATTACCGTACAAAACATTACATTGGCATTTGAAATTAATTGCATAACTATTGGAAAATTTACATCTTGTGTACTTTACGTACGGAATTGAACAGTTAATAATTAATGTAAAATTTCATTAAACTTATGTAACTTAAATCCACAGCATGATGTAAATTTACATATCGCATTTTACATCGGAAATTGAAAAATGCATAAACAATGTAAAATTGTGTAAAATTGTAAATTTCCGCTACCATTGTTGGCAATTAGTTGCCAATTATAGTAGCGGAATTTTCAATAGATATTTTTTACGGTGCACGCATATTATTAAAAGTTATTTTGATTTTTGCATGTCTGTCTGTCCGTCGGACGAGAGCACGTTCACTTAGGGAGCTGAAATTTTGCACACGGGCTTCTAAAAAAACAGTAAATTAACATTCCAAAATGGGACAAATCGGGTACCTCCTTCCCCGAGTTGCCATACAAAAATTTCGTTTTTTACTATATATTTGGACAGTGCCTGACAAAGCTTCGACGTAGTGAGTTGAAATTTTGTATACAGATTTAAAATTTGAGTTCGAAAATGGGAGGAATCGGGCAACTCCTTCGGAGAGTTGCCGTATAAAAATGTTGTTTTTCTTTATATATTTGAACACTGCCTACAACCGTGTCAACGTAGAGAGCTGAAATTTTGTACACTGTGTTTTCATAGTAATCCTATATAAAGCTTCAAAAATGAACTAAATTGGGCAACCCCTTCTTTGAGTTTCCATACAAAAATTTAGGTTTCTTACGTATACTGTAAAATCGATCAGTCCTAGACGCTTTTATTGTACTGAAAAGTTCTTTAGAATATGAAATCGTATGAAATTGGTTATAATCATTTTTACTGTTACACGAATCATTCTAGAGATATATACGAAAAACCACTTCAAGGATCAAACTTGCCCAGCTGGGTGACAGTACGAAATTGCGTACGGGCATTAGTCTAGGGTATTTGGTTTTAGACAAATTTTAGCTTTTTTACTTGTTTCAATTCCTCAACTCTTGTGTCCTTAGGTGTGTCTCTTATCAATATTTTTTCTGGGGCCAGCTTTTGGATGTGCTCTGGTTATAGCATAGAAAGTAATATTGGAAGTTGAGGTTGAACGTATGAGTTGTAACTGTGAGAGACTAAGGACAGAAAGTCGTTGTGGTTTATCATGAGCACCTACCAAGTATGGCTTAATCTCACGGCATTTCTTCATGCTCGGATTGTTATCGACAATCAACGGCCGCATGTAATACCAATGAGAGCCAGGGTGCTAATAGAGCATGACATGAGATCAACTTACGGGTCGAAACGAGACCTATCCAATCTCTGCCGATATAGGTAAACGGCGGCCTTCACCACAGCCACCACGACGCTCCCATAAAGGGGCCATCCCAAGTTGAGGTGAATATTCCAATATTCAGGGCTCGTCAACCCCGTGGTACTAAGTTAGCCAATGTCGGGCTACCTATTATTATTTGTAATGACTAACAGAATTGTACTTAGCCTATGCAAGTAATACAACTATTATAGGCGCTGTCAGGAGGGACCACGTGAAGATTATATTATACCCATATTCAAGTCTGGATAGGCTTCGAGATTCATCATTTGGATGTTTTAGCTGACCATGCATAAGCACCCAACACACATACTTGATTTCCGTTATTCAGCAACTTATTAATCAACTAGAACCCCGAACAACTTTTCACCCCCTGCCAAAGATACTATATTTGAGATTTTATTATTTTGACTTTCATGAGTACATAAATTCTTTGCATAATGGACGGTAACGCTCATCGCCATTATACCCTACTACGGTACCAACAGAGCCAAAAATCTCATATTCTATTTAACTATCGGATCGCGATGTGAGCACTTAACTTCTTTGTACGTGACATAGGCCTATCTCCAGACGCCATCGTACCCTACTACAGTACCCATGTTGGGAGAATCAACGATATCTTAAATCTAAAAATTTCCAACAAACCAACAAATTTCTTCCATCAAGTATGCATGCTTTCCTCTTATACAGCTTTCACCTTGTTCAGCATTGCAGCATTTACAGTCTTCTTCCATCTTCGATAAGTCCCACGCGTCGTGATGGGAAAAGTTGATCATCATCAGTGTAGAGATGTATTTCACTGTTTGCAAGCAAGTCAAACATATTATTAATACAGACATGCCGAAAAGGAGCAGTCCCAGAACCGAGCCTTGCGGAACACCAGAATTAAATCTAAGGAAGGTAAAGTAATTAAGATTTGAAAACACTGTTTGAGAACGTCTTGTCAGATAACTAAAAATAAGCTTCATTGAGCTTATGGAAAAATGGAATTTAGAAATGAGTTATCTACACAGGATAGAAGCTCTGATGAAATGGAACGGAACATATTTCCTCAGTTCTTTTACGAGTAAAACTGTTGGTTTCTCGTTCGGATACTTTTTTCACAGTGAGACCCTGTTTTAGTTTTAAGTTTAAGGGTGAAAGGTCCGACAGCTCATATACATATTTTGTGCATTCATGTTTCCTCTATATAAAGTTCTTACTTGCTGTCTGCCTAATAATGAGGGTTGTTTGCCTTCGAAAAACATTATTTTTAAAGACCCGAAGTTTGCTGTTATTTGCCTGGCCCGGTCCGAAGATCTAGTCAGACTCTGCATGTAGGTATGGCGTAAAGCTGATATTGTTTTTTTTTTTTTAATATCACATATGTTTAACAATATGGTGTAGAACGTTGGTTTAACAATATGGCGCTTTTCAATATATTTCATACTCCATACTTTTGGATATTATGTATATTACATACATATAAGAAAAACTTGAACTAAAGCGAAAACTACCTACACAAATGGATTTTGTTTCTTTAATTTCTTAAAAATTCAAGTGATATAAATGTCGAAAGATGGTCAGAGGCATATCTGTTTGATCATGGTCATTTGGATGGAATGTAAATTAATTATTGGTGTTCCTATTATTTCAAGTAGAGAGTTTCGGTTAGTCGAGCAAAGGTCTGAACCAATATGAAACCTGAAAATAATATCAATCAAATAAATTAAACAGTTTGCATTAGTATGTAGTTGCCACGACGACCATTTACTAACATTTAAATGAAGCTAAATGAAGCTCAAAAATACATTCATATAGGTGTGCTGCCTTTGCTACTACTGTTACTGGTGCCACAAATAGGAGATGTTTTGGTTTGTATTTGAATAATTAAGCCCTCAGGCATATTTTCATATACTTCCAGTTTACATTTACAAATATACCACACAGCAGCACTTCATTACACTTTTATCCTAAAATTATAAAATGACAAAGTGTGAACTAATTTATAAAGTAAGAGCATGCATTTGCATATGGATTAAGCCCTAGATATTAAGCGTATTGCATTAAATTAGCTTTGTATACCTGATTCTCTCCCTTTGACAGAAGATTAGTTGAAAATTTAAAAGATTAGCCATTTGTATAGGATATTACAGGACTGTGCAAATTTTGAATTACAAATATTTCTACCAGGAGGCATTACATAATTATTCACAACTCAATGCATAAATTAGTCGCAACATGGATATTTGATCACAACTAATTAAAGCCGGATGCACTTTGTCCAAATAAACAATGAACCGGGAGCATAAATCAAATAATTGTGGTCATTATAAAGGGTATCCTGGTGGGAATTATCATTTATTCGAGAGGAACTCTTAAATGATTGTTATAGATTTGACTGTGGTCATGCGGGTCTTTCAGGTGCAGTAATATTTATTTGTTTGTATGTCAATTCACAGGTGTTGCTGTTCTGGGGGTTGTTGTTGTTTTTTTTTTTTCGAAAGATTAAAAATCAAAGATATATTTTTCGAAATAAATTACAAATTTCTCTATATGAATGCATGTAAAATATCATTAATAAAATGTTATCATGTTTCTAAATAAATAAGAAATCATTTCTCCAACATTTCAGTGATTACAACTCAACCTGAGAATGCTAAACTATTACAGGCGCATGTACATATATGTATTGAATATATTAAGGATTTATTTGAAAAGTCGCGATTTGCTTTCAACACTTTTATTTAAAACATTTGCACTAGTTCAGAGTTAGCCTTAGAATGCATATAAAAACAATTCAGGAACTGATAACAGAATCAGAACAGTTATATTCAAAATACTAGAGCAAAAAATTGAAAATATTGCAAGTTCTATGAGATAAAAGTATACAATATTGCATGATGCGTATATTTACTTATATATATGTATGAAAGATGATTTTAGTGAGATGTACGTTATTTACATTGAAGTACAGTCAGGGAAATTTCAGTTTAGGTTGCCGCTTTACTAATTTAACCTCAGCAAAATTTTGTAATTATTTATTTCAATTAAATTATATGGCAATTGGGGTTGCTCGATACAACTTACCTCCTGCACTGTACTTGGGCAACCTAACGAGAAAAACAATCTAAGAACTGTTGGAGAAACTGAAAATAAACTCCACGAAAAAACTGTTAAACGCTGATGTCAACTATAACCTGCCACTATTCTCTTGGGATACCTACCAGGGGCGGATCCAGGATTCTTCTGAGGAGGGGGTGCAACTATGGTTTAAAAACGATATAGCCTGGAAACATGTCAAGGTTCCAAGACACTCACCACCATTCGCAAATATCAAATACAAAAAAATTATCATTTAAAATATCCGGGTCGAACAGACAAGCTACCCCTCTTAACGAAGAAAGTTGCTCAACGTTCAACTTTTGCCACTCTCGAAAGTCAATTGAGGTGTTAAATTATTTATTTTGTTTTGGTTTATAAATGGTGGCAGTGTAATACTTTCGAATCATTCATTTATGTTAGCTTAAATAGCGAAATACATTTTGTTCAATTTCACGAATTCCTCATAAAATGTAACTTTGCAAAATACAGGAATTAAAGCGCTACGTACTTTGCGTCTATTTAAAATAGCAGTTACAGAACAGATGCAATGTAGACCTTGTAAGTATATAACTTCATGGAAAAGTTAAGAAAGTTTGACTAATAAGCCAAGTTCGGAAGATACCCTATAATGCAGAGCACAGCATGATAGGAAGGACATAGCGTAAAGATCGAAAGGCATCCAAATTGCTGCGGCGCTCTAGTGAGTCGATCTGATTAGTTATTGCCAAATCGCTAATGAGCTTGAATGTTCTAAAAGCTAAAGCTGTGCGACCAGCCCCGGCTCAGATATGGGAATTATATTCCATTTTAGGTCTAATGTTCAACTTGTAGAGAAGCGCTAGATTCGATGGGATGAAATATTTCTTATACATTTTCTGAAATTAAGGACATTTTGATGCTTCTTTGGCAGCAGAGAAAATGTGATCTGTCTAGCTTAACTTACTGGAAATGTTAGTACCAAGAATGCATAAAGATGGTGTACCGTAAGTCAGTGCTTCATCAAAATAAATGGGAGTGTTAAGGTTATGATTTTGGTTTAAAGACATGAGACAGCTTGGGACTTAGATGCCAAGAATTCGACGCGATTCGCTTTAGCTTAAGCGATGATATTAATCAATGATATGCAGTGATATGCATTCCCTTTGCAGTCCGTAAGAGTGTTAAAGCAGTAAGCGAAATCAAGGGTACTGTGATATGCAAAACTATGGAAAGGCTTAAAAGTAAGGAAAATCTGATCATTAAAAAAATTAAGAAGAGGTGTGGAGAGATAACAGAGCCCTGGGAACATATGCATTTATAAGGTGAGGTTCTGGTGAAACGCTATCTGGTACAACCGGTATTAGGCAATCAGATAAAAAACTTTCAAACTATATTAGCAGAAGAGGGAGAGACCAGGTGCTTTAACTTTAACTAAAAGTGCTGGCTGCCAGACTCTACCAAACACCTTTGAAATATCTACGGTAACGATTTTGGACCAAGACAATTGTGAAGACTAGGGCTCCAACGTACCGTAAAAAAACCAGACAAGTGTCCAGTCCGGAAGCAATATCGGCGATTATTGATGAGCTGTTTGGTTTCTAGATACTTCATTAATTTAGAGTTAATAAAAGATTCAAAAACCGTTAAAAGAAACAAAGTGATTGCAGTTGGTCGATAATTTGAGGGATCGCTACCCTCTTCTTTCTTGGGAATACTTTGAACGTGAGATAGTTTCTAACTAGTTGGAAGTTTTCTTGTCGAATAAGACAAGTAGAATAGTTTGCGCAGAGGTTTAGTCAAGGATGAGGCAGAGCTTTTAATTAACAGGGGTGAGACCCCATCAGGAGGACCTACGGCTTTAGAGCCGCTTATCCCCTTAATGATCATGTGTACACTTCTCTTACGGGGAGATGCAACATAGGTGTCTGTGAAGTGAATAGAAAATGAAAATTTGAGGCGAATCTACCGATCATTAGCTTTATCCAGGGAGTCAATAACCCTTTCACCATTGTTATGAAGTGACGCTATAGAGGAATTGGTGAAGTTGTTCCTGATGGTTTTGACCAGGAACTAGGTCCTTTGCTATTGCTATTGCTTGATTACAAGATTCTTAGTCTAACATTTCTGTTAAAAAGAAATTTTTCTCTCCGGAAAATGGACTTAGAGTTATTCTGTGCAGTCTTGCCGAGTTGTTTCAATTCTGGACATGAATAAAATTGATAGGCGGAAAAAGCAGACTCATTCGCTTTTATTACTTGGTTGAACTTATCGTTAAACCATGAGCGGTTTTGCTATTATTGCGACTTGCTGTAAGAATAAGGAAGGTATTCGTGTATGCCAAGACTTAGTATGTTACTAGGTTCTAATGTGCATTCATCAATATCGCAAGCAAAACAGACCGAACAATCAATTTCTCTAAGATACTGATTCAAAATTTCGCAATCAGCATTCATATTTTTTTTTTTAATTTAATGTGTGAGGTAAGATTCTAGAAAAAATATTGCATTTTACGAAATAAAAAAGAAATATATTCGAAAATAAACTCACTACACCAATATACAATTATTTGTTTGCCGTTGTGTAGTTTCGCTAAATTTCTCCAATTAAGAGTTGTAACTGTTTTACTTCGCAGACTTATCAATTGGCAGCTGTTTTCAATTGAAACAAACCTTCCATCGCTTTTACCCGAATAAGGTCTGTCCTGCTTCAAACACCCCGAGAAAGGCCACGCTAGCTATAAGGGCTGCGCTCTTATCAAATTGAATGCTTCCAAAATTTTTTAATATTTTTAACAAAAAGGACAGTCGAATAGATTTTGTTAAGAAAACTTCAGAAGATCTGATGCGATTTTTTTTTAGTGGTCTTCGGAGAGGAGCGCGCGCCTCCCGCGCCACCAAACCCAGCCGACACTGATACGTACACAGTGTAACTGATTAGCAGCACGGAATGCACAGGATATAGGAAGTGGTCCGGAGCAGTGACATTTTATGTGTTATTGTTGTAGAGATATCACTAAGAGATGAATTTATCTTGACTCTCACTTCTTCAATGAACTGCATAAATTCGGCTACCTACAAATAGCGAGGATGAACAAGATCTTTTCAATCCATGAATTGTCGTTATGCTGTATGTAATTATGAAATGCATAAAAAGCAGTTTTTCTGAAAGATGTTTCGTTTACTGCCAAACAATTTGAAGTAATATACTCGCCTTTCATTAATATTGTAATTATAATCATTGAGAAATTCCACATTGATTTTAAGGAAAGCAACGAAAGCGGACGGTTCTTAATTACATATTTTGGTACAACTGTAGGCTAACTGATTTGTTTAGTTTGTAACCTCACATGTTGCCATAGCTTAAGATTAAGAATAAGCAATGAGCTCGGACAGGCCCTAAGCCAACCCTTTTTTGATCAAAATCCCAAAATACGTATGTAAGTCAAAGATAAATACTTGGAATGCAAATGTGAAATACATGTCCGATTACTTTACGAAAGTGTTACGTACTGGATTTAAGGTATTCTCCAACTTAGCTTTAAAATAATCAGATTATGCTGATTTATAACTTGCTCATGATGGCTATATTCATTCTTTCGCAATTTAGGTATTTGGGACCTGTTGATGAGTCAAAAACAACTTGCCACCCAAAATCAAATGAATTGTGTGATGAAATAACAACTAACAAATATGTTTTTTTGCTGTTGTGCCGGAGAGTCCAAAAATTGCCTTCGCGAAAAAGCTTTAAATAACGTTATAATTGTAGCAACCGTTATCAGCTGATTATCTAAACATATAAAATAGAAAGTTTGTTATTAGTAAGTAGTTTAGCTATGAAATGCTTCCCTATTTGGCCCTTATTCGAACTCAAAAATTCAATTTCCATAAAATTAATTTAATTTAAATTTCAATTACTGCAACTGAAATTTCGTATAAATCTAGGGCAGATAAAAGGTAAAAACGCAAGGCTGTTGATTTTCGAAGCTTCGAAAGAATATTCGAGGAATGAAGCCTCGAATGTCGAAGCTTCGAAACTTCGACCGTGATTCAAGACATGTAATGCTGATTTGACCCACTTCCCGTTAACTCATTGAAAATAAATTTGGCACAAAATCAAGATGGCGTCTGCAGGATGGCGGCCGAATTTTATCATTATGACCAATATCTTAGGATTGTCGGAGTCGCATATGTGGTCAAACTTAGAATATAAAGATGTATCTCAAAATGTTTGCCATTTATTGCTCGATTTGACTTAGGCCCCTCCCTGACAACATTAATTCGGTAAATGTGCAGCATGCCCAGTCACTGACTCCACCGTATATTTTAATCAGTACCTACATACGGGTCTGCACTGCGCGGTTGTGATGCAACAAGTTTTCGGTATGCAGCTTTGCGATATGCCTTGTCAGTAGAGAAGCGACATTTGCTGAGTTGAGAAGTGAATTTTGTGATCAAATTACCAAAATATCTGCTGATTTTGTCCATAACATATCGGGTCATGACGGAGCTCTATGCGGTACGACATTGACGGGATATCGTGCCGATTCTATGTCGCTACCGTACCGACCCGTCAAAGAAGGGCCTTATAATCGATGTATGGGATTTATGGTTTTGCAATTTGTACTAAAGGAGAAATTAGTTTTGCTTAAGCATTGGAACTCAGAGAATATGAAATCTTTTAGGATTTGGAAGTTTAACCCTTCGAAGCATGAAAGTTTTACCAATAAAGTACCGAACTATTACAAAGAATTCGAGCGAATTCAAACGTACGAAATTTGGGTACAATGTTGTATAGCGCAGTTATTTTTTCAGCGATATATCAACTTTTGAAGCAATCCAGGGACACGTTCAACATAATTAGTAAATATGAAAATAAACTGTAAAAAATGTTTCCAAATTTACAATGTTTAATGGAAAAATGTATTTGAAAATTAATTAAATTGGGCTTTAAAATTTAATAATGTGCATTTGAAGTTTCATAACTTAATTCAAAAGAATCATTTATATTACGTACATACATTATTAAACCCTGATGTAATGTGTTTGGTATTATGTATTTGATTCAAAATTTGTAACCGGGTGTAGGGTGTCTTTTGGTTGAGAATAACGCTTTGGCCACTGGTTCCTAAGGCAAACTCAAGACAGGCCTTCGTAGATTTCTGCGAGGAGCTTGAAGGCTATCGTCTGCCAGTTAGGCTGCTCATGGCTTTTAGGAGTGACTCGTCGGCCAGGCTGTGTGTTCTGAGAAGGCCGTACGGCTCCTTTACAGCATCGAAGGAAGAAGCTTGTAGGCTTCTTCGCTCGACAGAGCATGGCAAAGTATGGCTGCTGCTGCCTGTGTTTTCATAAAATGAGGCCTCAATATTGTTGAGGACTGTTGCATCCGTCATGATATGATAGTGAACCCAAGAAAGACCAACGTGATGCTCTTCTCCAGAAAACATGAACTTGCGTACTTTTCCAAAGCTCCTTGGACACACTCTGCAACTGCCTAACGGGGCATAAGACCGAGGGCTGTGCACTGGCTGTACACCTCGATCGTTAGACTTATGCTCACATATACCGTCTGTGTATGGTGGCCGAGGACGCTTGTGGAGACTGCAATATGGAAGCCGCCGGGCCTTCAAAGGCTTGCCTGCCTGGGAATTATGGGCTCCATGCAATCTACGGCTATTGCTGCTTTTATTGACTATTGACTATCAGAACCAGCTTAACACAAGCTCGCTGCATGGACACGTTTAATAAATAAACGGTCAACAATACATGCGTTTCATCATTTAGTCGGTGTTAGTACTAGTATGTTACACTAATCATAAACCAAACACCAGATGAAATTACATGCAGAAAACATTAAACAAAATAGATTAAATATTATATAGACGTTTTTTAAAACATGCTTAGAAACGTCGAGAACAAAATGCTCAGCCATATTATTAACAGTAATACACATGCGATTAACAGGTTCATACATGCTAAAGTTAGACCTTGAGGAGTTAACATGCAACAAAGGTAGCCTTCTTAAATTGTGCCTACTATCACGGAAAGAGATTTTGTTAAGTAAAAATGGAGATCCAATATTCTCGTTTAAGAGTTGATGCACAAACGTTATATCGGCAACCATACGACGTTTCTCAAGCGAGTGCATATTTAAAAGCTTCAAGCGATCCTCATAGGGAGGAAGAATTAATGAATTATTCCAGGGTAGGTGCCTGAGAGCAAATCGTAAGAAGTTCCGCTGAACAGACTCGATACGATCGATGTGTATACCGTAAAATGGAGACCAGACCTGGCTAGCGTATTCAAGAAGTGGTCTTACAAAGCAAGTGTACAAACGCAATGTTATGGTAGGATTTGAAAACTCTCGGGACCAACGTTTTATAAAACCCAGCATAGAACTACTCTTTGATACTGTGTAGTTTATATGGGAGATAAAATTCAATCTGTGGTCACATTTGACACCCAAGTCACAGACAGAGCTAACACGGCGAATCGAGGAATGCGAGAACTCGTAATCATAAGTGATTGGTTTCTGATTTCTGTGGAAAGTCATAACCTCACATTTGTCTAAATTTAGTACCAAATTATTACTTTTGCACCAGTCGTAAAATTTGTGAAGGTCAGCCTGTACCTGTTCACAATCGCTAACAGATTCAATCTGAGCGAAAAGCTTAATGTCGTCAGCATATATCAAGACTTTACAGTGCCTCACAACAGAGACAATGTCGTCAATAGATAGAACAAAGAACAACGGGCCCAAGTGACTACCTTGAGGCACGCCAGACGAAGCCTTCAAGACTCTAGAGATGGAATGGCGGAATAAGATTTGATATGTTCTGTTATCTAAATAAGACTCCGTCCATTTTAGAAATGTAGGGGGAAACCCATACTTTTCCATTTTAAAGAGTATCACGGAGTGAGATAACTTGTCGAACGCCTTACTAAAGTCTGTATAAATACAATCTGTCTGGTAGCCTTTTGCAAACCCGCAAATGGTATCCGAGACAAATTCCAACAAATTAGTGGTTGTAGACCTGCCTGAAATAAACCCATATTGGTTTGAAGAGAGCAAATTCTTACAGGAAGATGATAGTTGAGAGTAAATAATAGATTCGAATAATTTGGGCATGCAAGATAATTTTGCAATAGGTCTATAGTTAGAAATCTCATTTTTACTACCTTTTTTGTGGATAGGTATGATAAAGGAGTTTTTCCATAGCTGCGGAAAGCAACCACTATAGAGCGATTTTTGGAAGATAATTCTCAGCGGAGCTACCAGGGCGAGGCAGCATGACTTAAAAAAGGCTGGAGGGATCCCATCAGGACCAGTTGTGAAGTCATTTGGAAGCCCATTAATATGAATGAGTATATCCTCTTCTGAAATTGAAGGGATAGTGAATGAAACGTTATGGGAATCGTTCATATGACTGAAGTCGCTATTTTGAGGATGAAAATTTGACGAGGCAAAGGCATTGTCAAAAAATGAAGCAAACATATCGCAAATTACAGACGAATCATCACTAGCAGAATCCTTGTACCTCATGGTATTGGGGTAGTTGTCAGTTTTTTTCTTCATATTAATAAATTTAAAAAAGATGCGTGGGTCACTAAATAATTTCGTACGCATCATTTGAATATACTCATCATAAAGTGTAGAAGAAAGTTCTCTGAACTCATTATATGATGTGAGGAAGTTGTTGTGAGTTATAGTGTCCTTGTCCCTCATATAACTTTTCCACAGTTTATTCTTCCTATTTTTAAGACGTTTCAGTTCTTTATTGAACCATGGCGGTGATGTTTTATTCAACCGCTGACGCTCGCGGGGAATACAAGAAGAAAATAAATCGAAAAGAATTGCGTAAAACTTAGAAACATCTTCATCAACACTATTGCAAGACAGCAGTGTGCTGAAATCAATAGAGGCAAGTCTACTGGAAAGTTCTGAAAAGTCAGCCTTTCTAAAATTGAAAAGGTATTCCGCTTCGTCACAATATGTGAGGTTTTCGGTTACATAGCAATGTTTAATTAGAAGATGGGGGTGGTATTTGTCAAGAGTAGACATTATAACTGGGCTAGGTTCAACTAATAAGTTACCCGCGTCAGTAGAAAATACCAGGTCTAACTGCCTACCCATGTCATTCTTAACATTACTGATTTGGCTGAGACTAAGAGATGAAATAGTGTCAAGGAAAAGTGATTCCCTTGTTGTCAAGTTATTAAGTGGAAGATAGTCATCGTCATCATCATTAAGTACCCATTGTATATTGGGTAGGTTAAAATCACCAATAAGTAGTAATTCGTCAAGAGGTTCCATCTTACCATGGATAAAATTAGATGTTAAAATGAGTAGGTCATAAATATTCTGACCTTTGTCGTCGACGATATTTATGGAGTCTGGTGGAATATAGCTACAAAGTATGTATAAGTCATATTTTAATAGAGACACCTTAAGAACTATAAGTTCAATGTCGAGAGTGTTGGAGAAACTGGGGAGCTCAACTAGGCTGCAATTTAAGTGGTTTTTGCAGGCGAGGAGTACGCCACCGCCACGAGCTTCAGAATCAGTATACCGATCTCTTCTAAAAATTTGATAAGAATTGTCAAAGATTTCAGCATCGCGAGAACCATGATGCAGCCAAGTTTCAGTGAAAGCAACTATATCAATACAATTTGCAACAGAGGATTTAACGATTTCTGCAATTTTTGTCCGTATCCCCCTTACATTTTGATAATAAAGGGAGAGAGACTTGAGTTTTTTGAGATATCGCTGCTTTTTTTAGCTGTACTTCTATTTTGGTGCCCAGAAGGTACGAACAATTTAGTAAAAGCGCCAGAGGGCCAAAAAGTGGGATCCAATAACTTATCCTGCTCATCCGCGGACACAGTTAGAACAAAAGATGCAACAGGTTTAGAGGATTTACTAATTTTTCGACAAGAAATACCATCTGTTGCAATATTCTTGGACTTCAAATACTTCAATATGTCCTCGCACATCGTTTCTGGAGAGAAACGGGTGACAAAAACACTCGAAGGTTTAGGTACCGTTCTCAAAGAGGCACCACTACCATTTCCTAGAGAGGACAAAGATGAAGTATCATTCGATACTGTGGAACGCTCCCTCACTTCAGCTACAGAAGCAGATGTAACGAGAGATAATTTCTTGACATCAGTCGCCAAGGAGCTGATAAGTCTCGAGTTTTCGGAAACAGCAGATACCCAAGACCCAATATCGCCTTCAACACGCCTTAAACTACGCCGAACGTCGTCGATTACTGGGATAAGTAACGTGCTGTTGGAATTTTGAGACGCAGATGGGGAGTCATTGGCAAATACTGCATTAACATCAACCAGTGAGTCAGACAAATTTTGAACCTTTAAAGATAGGTTATGAGACTTTTCAAGGAGTGTGTCTGAGTTCATGCTCAATACATCCACAAGTTTCAACAGCTTATCAATTTTACCATTTAAAACATTAATGTCATCGGAAAATACTTCAAGACCAGTCCAGTTCATAGATAAGCTATTAAATTTATCCGCAATGAGAGACTGAACGGTAGAGAAAGAGTCAAGACGTTCGGTAAAGCTTTTTAAAAACCTTAATGTGTGGCAGGGCTTTATATCCGAGCATTCGCTGCAGGTCGTAAGTCCAGAAGTAGGAGCTCTAGAGCTCCGTTTTAAGCAAGAAGCGTGGAAAGATTTACCACATATACCGTCACAAGCCACCACCTCCTCTGATTTCTCTAAAGAGCAGACTTTACAAGTTGCCATTCTCAGTGACGGCAATTGAAAAAAAAAAAAAAAAAAAATTGGAGATGTACAGAAAAAATAAATAAAAAAATAAAGAAAAATTTTGAGTCGCAATGTACTTGCCCGTTGAATGTTTTAAGCCCGCGGAGAGAATATCGAAAATGCACAGCGAGAATAGTCACAAATAGAGGGCGGAAATACAATAGAAAACAATAACAAATGAAAAATGAATATGGATAAAAAATAAATTATCTTTAAAAACAAATACCAGCGATTAAGAAGAAGTTCCCATTCTCAATTCACAAAAGAGAAAAAACAATAAACAATAAAGATGAGCACGAGCGACGAGCCTCAACCGGCATACAAAAAGGGCAGAACAGCTGCAGTCACTAATCTGCATTAAAACCAAGCCGAGTACAAGACAAGCAGATGATAACAAACAACACTATGGCACGTAATGGCTAAATTACAATATCACTCACGAACATCAAATATTTAACGATAAAATCACTGAATTAACAACAAAACAAGCATGAAAACAGAAACTTGTAATGACAGATGGGAACTTCTTCTTCTTATTTTGAGGTCCTACTTAATCTACCACCCATAGCTCTTGTCAAAAGGGCTGTGTGCAGATTGCGAGGACTTCTGACTGGCTCTCTCAGTGTTCTATAGCATGTGGACTGGAAAACTTAAAAACCCTCTGGCCAGCATGTCACGTGATGTGATGGTACCAGACCTTCGTTTTGGGCATCGCTTCTCTGTGAGTTTTCCTGTATGGGAATCACGGATTGAGGGAAGTGCCTTATCGAGCCTTCCCCAGTCCGATCTAAAAAATTTTACCGACGGCTCTCTTAATAATAAGAGAGACGGAGCGGGCGTTTACCTTACCTAACCTGACATTGGGATGGAATAATCACTTGGAAAACAATCCACTGTCTTCCATGCTGAAGTCTTCGCCATCGAAATGGCAACGAAGATAGCCCTTGATATGCAAATGAGGAGTAAGGACATAATTATCATCTCGGACTGTCAGCCAGCTCTGAGTAGAGTAGCCCTCGTATAACATCTAAATTACTGGGAGAGTACAAGTCGTCTGTGGATAAGTTGTCCCTTCAGTTGGTTCCTGGACACATGCGAATCATGGGGAATGAAAGGGCTGAACTTTTAGCTAGGGCTGGCTCTCAATATCCATTCCTCGGACCGGAACCCGGCGTAGGTGTTGCCACCTCTAGTATCGGGTCTCTCATCAAAACGGATGTTCATAGGAAGCATCAGCAGAGATAGGCGTACCTCAGTACTTACAGGTGCATAACAATTTTTCTTGACGGCTCCATTAGGATTATCTCTGATTGTCTCTTGGGGCTCGAAAGGAAACAATGTAGAACTGTGGTTGGCATTATCACCGGCCACAGCTTTTCTACTCATCTGTACTCGATTCGATCTGTTTGATGTTCACGTTACAGAGAATACAAGGTGTTCTCTGTACGAACCCACGTTCCACCGTTAGTTCACGAAGTGACGTGATATGCATAGAGACGCATAGTAAAGAGAAGACAATACTCTATCTCCACTCTCTGTCTGTCTTTTCTATAGAAATTTATATAAATTAGTCCACGAAATTACGTCACAGGACATTGTCAAAATTTAATGAGAATAGCTTGTATTCTCTCTACCGTGTATGATGTTCAAGCGACGTGGCTAGCATGCGAGTTCACTGGAACGAGCGGTCTATATTACTCACATAAAAAAAAAGACCATTCGAGTTCACTTTTCCCAGAAGCAAGTGCTGATGTGAAACTCCACTCTTTTAGGCGGAGCTTGCTGTGCATCATCCAAAGCAAAGATAACATAAAAAGAAGATAAGAAAAAGCCGAACAAAAGTGGAAGTTTTTCTTGTTTTCAAGAAAGAAACAAATATAAGTCATGTACTTTCATATTTTGCACAAATGGGCGAAATAAACTTGGCTATGCAATTATGCATTCTGGTAGTGCTTGAGACAACAGCTAAAACAAAATTTGAGAGAACGTAGGATTGCGCGAATGATAAAATCTTCTTAAATAGCTTCAAAATCCTTTCAAACAGTTCATAATAATGTACATCGGGTCACACTACCTCAATTTTTGCAGAAGAAGGTAAATTTCCCGTTGGCTAAAAATATCAGAGAATCCAACATGAGAGCATCTCACTTAATCTCTTCAGAGCAAAAGGAATATAAACGGAAGCACGTGCTCTTCAAATATCATAGGATGACAACAATAAACATTGGGACAATTCTCTCAATACTGCAGAAAAACGTGTTTTCACAAATGCGTGGGAACATTTTATGAGCGTAAAATCTGAAAACTGCGCCCCTTCCCATTCATTTTAATCATTCTGTTTCGTTACATCTAATCTGCGCTTTTACATTTTTTGTCTTTATTCGTAAAAGTTTTAAAGAATTTGATTTTTCTGCTATTTTTTCTTCTTCATTCTTTCCTTTTCTAGCCTGCTTCCTATTTTATTATTTAGTTAATATCTGCTCAAAGTCTGGCAATTTATTATTTTTATGGTCAGGTGTGATTTAATGAATCAAATTTGTGAAACAAAATAATTACTTTATTTGCGATATAACTGTCTCCAGCTCTTTCATTTAAGTTTAATATTGTTTCAATTAGTTACGATACAATTTATCTTTTAACGCGGTATGTTATTCTATTTTTATTTTTAAAAATATTGTGTATTAAGAAACTTTTTCACTCTAGGGATGGCTTCCAAAAAACGAAAAGTAGATTTATAATGCAGTGTACAATAATAAGGCAGTTTGTCTTATTTGTAACTCCAGAGTTAATAGAATACAACTTGAGAGGACATTTTGGAACCAAACATGCACGTTACGCACAAAGTTTAAGCGAAGAAACCCGAAAAAAAAACAAGCCGCAGATCTGGTAGTAAAATTGACTCGACAGAAGAATAGAAGATTTAAATGCTAATATAAATAATCAATTATTAAATAATTTAAAATCAGCCAATTTTTATGGAATAGCTCTCACGAAAGCGAAAATAATGAGGATTCTCCTAAATTAGATTTGTCATTTAGCCTTTTCTTTGGATATTCTCACACATTTCAACGAATTTAACATATGTTTGCAAGGAAAAAATTTATTTGCTCATGATTTGATATAGAAATTAAGGGCTTTTAAAATAACGCTTAGCATGTTTTCTACTAATCTAGCTGAATGTAAATTTGGTCATTTTCCAACGTTACAGACCATATCTTTAAGTATTTTAACCCATTCAGACCTGATGTACGCAATTGCGTAACGTACGTTTCTCGTTCATTATTTATGTTTTCTACAGAATTCAAAATTTCAAAAACCAACTATGATTGCTCAGCCATATATTCTAGTGAATTTCATAACTCTACCCTGCACTATTTGTTATATTTCTATTGAAAAATATTTTGTTTCGTGTGTACGTCAAACGTGAATCAAAATCGAAGAGGTAAGACGCACAAAATTATTGGAATATAAATTGAATAATTGTTCTAAGAAATTTAATAAAAAGTGAGGCTATAGTTATTGTGTTTATTTATGATAAAAACTAAAAGGTATGTGATAATAACGTATTTTGATCAATAAATCGAGTTATATAAATGTGTGTACACTGTACCTGTAAAGTACTTAAGTACTAGTATCAGTACTAGTACCTGGACTTGTACCTGCAAATTTTATCAAAGTACCAGTACCGAGACTTGTACTTAAAAAAATTTCAAGTCCCGGTACTGGTACTTTAAAAATTTTTCAGGTACAAGTCCAGGTACTGGTACTGGTACTTATAAGTCCCATATATAAGCTTAAGTACCCTATAAGTACCAAAATACTTAGTACATCATAACATAACGCGAAGTACATACTTCAGCTCTTGCGAATTATTTAAATATGCCTTCTATTCTAATAATAGAGGTTTAGTAGCAGGGACAATAACGGTCATAAATACAGTCATTGTTCAGTGGTTTTTATTTTTAAGTTCTTCTATTAATTGAATTAGTTAATCTGGTTTATTTGTTGTTAAACTACTTGCTCCGTCTCTGATTTCTATGCTCACATTCGTTGTGGCCTTTACCTTCACCACTTCTGCTTCTTCTTCTATGATCTGCTCATTTTCATTATCTGCCAAAAAGCAGAAATTAATATTTCAAGTACACTTTAAAGGCGAAATTATAATTCTTACCGGTATCTTGCGTCAAGTCGCTAACAGTTATTTGTTCTTCAACAATTGCGCAGTCGGGCGGTATTCCTCACCAAAACCACTCGTTGACAATGAAGACTGCAGATCTATTTACATGATGGAATTCTCAAAATCTCATCAATTGATCACAGTTGTGCAGTTCTTCTTCATGAACCCAAATAAAAACTAAACAAAGTCCGATTCATTCTGTTCTGCACTTTTGGTGGTTGGGCAGTCACAGTGTTTACCACTGTAAAGTGTAAGTGACCAAGTTATTTTCGACTGCTTCTGAGTAGCCGTTTTTTTGGAGTAATCAGGTATGTAAATAAACGTTTAAATAGAGCCTTGTTTTGATACATTTTTTATGTAGTCAGGATGGAAATGAATTTGAATGTAAGAGCTTCGGAATGTTCTTTTACTGATTTCGATTCCGATGATTCGGTTGATGATCCTTCATATGATGGTCAAGCACAACAAAATTATTATATGGGGAAGAGGAGGTCTTTTGTTTGTTACTTCCACCAACTAAGAGAATAAAGTTGCTTCAACATGCTTTAGTCTTGCAATAGATCGGATTTCGCCGAACCATTTAGAGTACTTAAAAGAGTACTGCATCTTAATCAAACCGATAAATGAAGCTATTGATTTTCTGCAACAGGAGAAAAAGCTTCTTTTTGCTTGGATGATTCCAGCCTTAGTAAGTTTGAAGACAAAACTCCAAAAACTGGTTCATCGAACGAATTGAAAAATCTCAAAGTTGTTGCCGCCAAACTGGAAGACGCTTTAGTGACACGTTTCAAGCCTTACTATCATCTGGACTCCGAAGTTGACATAGCCATCATTTCATCTGAATTGCACCCATCAATCAAGATGAAATGGTACAATGCCCTGAATAACACCCAGCAAAGCCGAACTAAAGAGGAGGTGGAAAATTTGGTACTACGTTACGCTAAAGCTTTAGCAGAAGACGGGAGTTTGGCTGATGATTTGCAGTAAGCTCGGAGTCTCAAGCAACATTTATTGACTATGGCTACGACAATAATATGGGTTAGTGAAAAATCAAATATTTACAAATTACCATTATGATGTTTTGTCACTTTTTATTTTTTTGATTTCATCTTCTGGTTATGTAGATCTCGACAGTACGTCAAATAATCTTTCCGCCTCGAA
The DNA here is from genome assembly GCA_963924295.1 of Dioctria rufipes. Taxonomy (NCBI): domain Eukaryota; kingdom Metazoa; phylum Arthropoda; class Insecta; order Diptera; family Asilidae; genus Dioctria; species Dioctria rufipes. The sequence continues at coordinate 167,057,698 of OZ002741.1, read as the reverse complement.
TATAATGCAAAGACAATTCGCGCAATATATGAGTGACAGTAGTGCAGAAATTGACATGCTGAATCAATATCCTTTGTTGAGAAGGTTGGCAATCAAATGCAAGACCCCGCTCTCTTTCTCCGCACCTGTGGAGTGTTTATTTTCATTCGCTGGCCTTGTAAATGCTCCACGAAGGCAGTCATTATCTGATGCCACATTTGAAAAGCTTGTTTTGCTAAAGGCAAACTCAAATTCTGTATAAACAAACTCTAAAATTAGAAATTAAAACAGCAAAAGCTTATACGATTCTGTTTAATTTCCCATCTCTTTGCAACCTATTTAATGATATTTCGTAAATGGAAACATCATCCAGTCATCAGCTGGCTATAGAATTTTCAAAATTTCTGCTTTGAGTTTTTGAAAAATCTTAAACCTCTATAATTGGAAGGTGTACTTAAATAATTAACAAGATCTTAAGTATGTACTTAGCGGCGGTATGGCAGTATTACGAGCGTACTTAGGTACTTATAAAGGTACTTAAAAGCTGATATGTGGGACTTATGAGTACCAGTACCAGTACCTGGACTTGTACTATACTTGAAAATTTTTTAAGTACCAGTACCGGGACTACTTGTACTTAAAATATTTCAGGTACTGGTACTGTACTGGTACTTGTACTTGGAATTTTACAGGTATCGTACAGTCAGTCCTAACGTTTGTATTTCTCCTTTCAGATTGAAGTGAAATTTTTTTATTTTAAATTTTTACAATGGCATCTACGAGGAGAGAAATCGCAGAGACCACCATACTTAGCATGCTTGAAGATTCGGAATATGAAATTGATTCGGATATTGAAACAGATCCGATAATAGAAGATAATGCAGATCAAATAGAATACCAGTTAGTGTCGAAATAAATTAGAGTTGGTAATCCTATACTTTCATTGCGTAATGAAGATAATCAGGAGCAAGCGGGGGATGATGCTACGGATGATAAATATTCCGTTCCAGAAGAGAATATTGGAAATGCAGCGACTCCGGAGGATCAAGGGGAAGACAATTTTTCATATACAGAGCAAAAAAGATTGAGTGGCGAAGACGGACATTTGAAAGTATTCCAATTAATTTTGAAGCTGAAACTGAGGCCACAACAAGCATAGAAAAAGTGTTATCCCCTTGAGAATATTTTCATCGATATTTGAGGAAGGAAATATTTGATAAAATGGCGGAGTGCGCCAATATATATGCGCAACAGAAAGATGCTGCAAATTTCAAACCAACCAACTCTTTTGAAATGACAGCGTTGATTGGCTTGCATATGGCAATTGGACACTTCAAATTTCTACGCATAAGAAAAAATAAACAAATTCACGCAGCTGGAACTACTCGTGTGAATCGATTTTCTAATCGTCCCCTGTTAACGCACAAAGAAATGAAAAAAAAAAAAAACAGAGGATTTTCGGATGAAATTTCTAGTAGAGATGGTGATATTGTACTTGTCAAATGGCAGGACAATAAATCGGTGGTGTTGGCTTCAAATTTTATTGGGATTGGGGTCCAGGATGAAGCTAAAGGATACAAGAAGGAATATAAAAGATATATTTCGATTAAACGACCAGAGATATTTCAACTATATAATAGTAATATGGGAGGAGTAGATTTATTGAATCAACTGATAAGTTATCATCGGACTTACATTAGGTCTAAAAAATGGGCTCTACGAATAATAACCCATTTTGTTAATTTTGCAGTTGCTCAGAATTGGTTAGAATATAGGCGTGATTGCGAAATAAAAGCAATACCAAAAAGACAACCACTGGACTTGATGGATTTTCGAATGGAAGTTGTCAATGAACTTATTTATGCTGGTATAACAATGAATCGAAAACCTGGAAGACCATCACGATCAGCTATGGATGACATAGAAATTGAGCCACGCAGAAAATATAAAGAAGTTGTTCCGGCAAAACAAATAAGATTAGACGACGTTTCTTATATGTCTGGTCATAGCGGTGAAAAGGAAGTTCGGTGTAAGTTCAGCGGTCAGGGAGATCGCGAATTTATTGCATCAAAGGCAATGTACATTTATGTTTATCAAAACACAGAAATTGCTTCACAGACTTTCATACAAAGTAAAATAATATTATTTGAGTTTCGATTTTTTTCTCTTATAAATTATATACATATGTATATTTTATAAAAATAACGTTCTGACTATGTTGTTTTGTTTCGTTTGGAATTGTTTAATTTTTATTTCTTTTTTAGCTCTTTTTTTATAATATTTTTTTTTTAAATATAGAATTAATGCAACTAAAATATTTTTTATTTCTCACCTATATTAAAATGGACTTTTTACATACAACGAGACCTATTGTACGCAATTGCGTACATTATGAAAATCCGTGCAAACACAAAAATTATTTTATTATCTATAGTTTGTTTTTCAACGTCTATTCAATTAATATTCCCGAAAAAACAATTTTTTGTTCCAAGAAAAATAATTCAAAATTGATAAAATTTTATCTCTTATCCGAAATCCCTTTTCTGTACAAGTTGTTGACGTTGCTGTTGATATACAATTAGAAATAATTAATTTACAATATGATGAATTATTACATGAGAAATATCAAGAACGGCAAGAAAATTTGTATAATTTTTATAATCAACTGAATAATGAAAATATGGAAATTAAAAAAAATTTGCCAACACGTATTTAGTAATCTTTGTGAACAAACCTTTTCTTTATTGAATCTAAATAAAAGAACAACAAGATCAAGATTGAATGATTTACATTTGGAGGCTGTGTTAAGAATAGCTACTAAAAGTATAGAAGCAGATATTAAAAAAATAATAGGCGATGCAAACCGCATTAGTTATTATGTTAATTAGTTGTATTAATTTACTTACAATTATTCATAAACAAATTTCATAATACAGTTTTGTTTACCTGAAGAAATAGGTGTTTTGCTTAACATTTTTTAATTTTAATATTTCGTTCGGCCCGGGAAAACATTTTTCTTTGTAATCCGGCCCAGGGGCAGAAACAGTTGGCTATGCCTGCTTTATGATCTGCCTTCCTATCTGTAGATGAACTGAAAAATCTTCCTCACCAAAATCTAATGCGTTTCATTAAAAGAATTGGGCGGTTTTGGTGATGGGGTTTCTAGCAGGATAGCACAATGGGCCGCTTAGGCCTCGGTGCTTGGGATCTGTCGCCCTTTTGCCTTAAAAAATACAAGTGAACCCAGGGAAAGCGAGCTCAGTTATTTGCTTCGTAATCGGGGTAGGGGGTAAGCGAACTATTTTGTTTTAGTTTTTTTTGTTTTTTTATTTTCAGTAGATAGTGTTATAATTAACAAATTTTTATTATTTTATGTTTATCATTAAAACAGTGAAGTAGTACAGCAAAATAGTATAGCGGCATTTCAATCTGTATAATGAAATTCGGTACATCAAAGCACAAGATTACCATGAGCAAGAGTTGGGTTTGGTTGCATTGCACAAAATCTAGTGACCGTCTAACCAGTACTACTGCCGTACGTGACATCGTTTTTCGAACTCATAGGTCAACGAGCACATACTCGTAATATAACGCCGCCACAGCGAGAATCCCAAAAGAACTGCCAAAGTTCGAAAATGTGAGAATTTTATGAATTAAATTTTTTAACTAATGATCTTATTTTTTGTTCTATCGGCCTAAAATACATAGAAACACTTTCTTAAGTACGTTATTGTAGCTATTATTTAAATTTTAAGATTTATTGAGAGATTTATTAAGTGATAAATTATCATAAATGTATAAGTTCAAGACAAACGCATTCTATGCAGAAAACATGTTAATGTTGATCCATAACAAATATTTACATTAATAACATATTACCGGAGTTTATAGTTAACATTTCGGTATCGTAAATTGAATTAGTCCAGTAGCACATGTTATGGTTTACAGAGATGAACATGGTTATGATTATGGTGCAGAGAATGGTTTATCCGTTGATTCAACCGGCCAAATATTAACCATTCTAATACGGAACCGTCTATATTTGTACACCGGAAAAGGGTCGCGCTTAACTTTCTTCGGATATAAGTGCCTGTATAGCCAAACTGTGGTAAATCTTCTAAAATTAATGAAAGATAAAGTGCTGCTCAGATCTAGAAAAATTGCAGGCATGTCAACATGTAGCACTCGATACGGATTGTTGGTCCTCTCGCACTCTGGAAGGTTATATAAACATTAACTAAAAATAGAGATTACTCTTTAGGATTTTTTACCGGAGTAAACTTGTATTTGTTAAAGAAGGAATTTATTTGGATTCTCCGGTATATAGCAAAAGCTAAAAAATGTTTTTAATTTGTTATTTCATCACACTACCCATTATATTTTTGGTGACAAGTTTCAAGTCTTGGTTTTGACTCATCAAAAGGTCCCAAATACCGAAATTGAGTGACTTGAAGAACACGAACACTGCTAACACGAAACGCTTCTTCTTTCTTTTTTCTTTTTTTCAGCCCCCTGCGGGCGTCAACAGGTTCGATTTGTTTCGAATGAATCTGGTTTTTAAAATTTTTTTAATAAATTTTTTTTTCTATTTTTCTCAATTTTTTTCATTTTTCATTTCTTTTCTTTGCTCTATTTTTTCATTTGTTCTTCAAGACACTCAATTTCGCTATTTGGGACCTGTTGATGAGTCAAAACCAAGACTTGAAACTTGGGTAAAACAGTAAGCAACCCTGATCTACTAATGACCGAGCGACTTGTCCTAAACCCACAGTATACTGACAGTAGAAAGGTATGACTGCTATGTAATAGTAATTAATTTTATAGATTATCTTTACATATTAATTTCAGCAATCATAAAAAAATATTAAAACTTTAATACACGGATTAAAATTTCTATAATTTTTCCCTAATCTTTTTCCAATTCTTGCAACAGTTCCTATAATCTTTTCTCCCTCGCACATCTCAAAATTTGTTCACTTAAACCACAAGTATACCGCACTTACAAAGCCAAATATTTGACATAGCCAAACTTTTCATTTAAAATTAACAAATAGCGACACGTACGGGGAAAATATATATTTATTCATCTTCTTAAAGTCATTTACAATAATTTTGCTAAAAGTCAATATTTAAAAATATTTATTTTATAACCCACCCCGTTTTTTTCATAGAAATCCAAATTAGTATTTAGAACGACAAAATTAACAGGAAAATTAGTCAACTGAATTAACTTAACGATGAAAATGAGGCATTAGGCTTTCAGGTAATTATAAAAATTTCAAATTATTGTAATTTTTATTTAACTATGATTTTATCCATTTTAATTTGTCAATGCTGTTACCAAATATTTTATTTTAATATTTTTTATGAACTCTTCGTATAAGTTGTGAAGCGGTGACGTCAGAGTTAAAGTGTCAAAATAACTAGTAGGCATAGGTTTACCGTGTCCTAAACCGAGCTGTTATCACAGCTGTTTCGGGTGAGAGACCCGTAACTAGTGTTCTTCGGGTAAAAAATTTGAACATTCACGAATTTATTTATATTCTGAACAAAGACTACGATAGGTAAAATTTAAAATATAAAAAACTAATAAATTGATGATATATTAAAAATAGAACTGTTAAATATTTAAATATTTTAAGCCTTCAGTCCTCTCTATTATAAGTACTAGGTCATGGTACCGGTGCTTTAATACCTTGGCGTTTGCACTTAAACAAAATATGTTCATAGGTACGAGTAATTTTTCAAGACCTTGGCACAAGTTCCAAGTATTGCGTACCTACTAAAGTACCAACGCCTTTTGAATAATATATTTATCAATGCTAATTCCTTCATACTGATCAGATATGGGAATCTAGACTCAGATGCGGATTCAATTTGATGAACTGCAATTTATTGTGAATTATTTTAGGAACAATTCACATTAATTTTGAAAAATGAAAAGTACGGTATAACATTTCGGTTCAATTCTAATTTTATTTCACGTATCAGGGGGGCTTATAGCATAGCAGCTTTATTAGTTAGGGTGACACAAAAAACAAAAGTGTTAAAATGCCTAAACGCTCACTCAGAATTTGTTAGCTAATGTAATTTTAAATTTCTATGCAAAATTTCAGTGAAATTCATTAATGGTTAGAGGACGTTCAAATCGAAAATAGTGTTTTTTTTTGCTGTTTTGGACTTTCAGAAAAACTGTTTCAACATTTTCTGTCATAAATTTTTAATTTGACAATATTTTTGCTTGATTCTGTTTTTAAATTTTAAAAAACTTAGTTATGATCTTATTGCAATAAAAATTGTTTTAAAAAATTAAATTCTGCTATTTTTTATAAATTTTTCAAAACGAAAATTTAGACCCGGAACTCCAATTTTTTGAATTCGTGTCAATTTTTTTATAAGGAAAAGTGGCACGCGGGTATATTTTTTCCAGTATAACGTTATCTACAATCGATTATCTTTTTAGCGACTATAACTTAAGGGGCTCATGTAGTATATGAACTGTTCTCAAAATGCGATTTTTGAAGGTGAAGCATTTTTACAAATTACAAAGCATATGTGCCGGTCCTTAAACATACAGACTTTTTCACTGTAAAAAAATGATTTATACAAAAACAAAAAAAAAAAAACAAAATAATAGAAAAAGTTACATTGGTCTTACGACCAATAATATTGTCCCCTAGATGAATATAAAAATTAAATAAAGTGAAAACCAAAAGCTCTGTATGGCAACACCAAAAAGAGGCTGCTCGAATTAGTTTATTTTTAAAACTGTATTTACTATTTTTATAGAAACAGTCTCTATAAAATTTCAGCTCTCTACGCCGATGCGTTCTCAGGCAGTGTCCAAATATGTAGTGAAAACCCAAAGTTTTGTATGGCAACACTAAGAAGCACGCAACTCGATTTAGTACAATTTTTGAAATTTTATTTACTATTATTATGAAAACACTACGTACTAAATTGCAGCTTTCTAGGTCAACGTGTTCTCGGGCAGTGCTCAAATATACCGTTAAAAATCAAATTTTTGGATGGAAACCCTACGAAGGAGTTGCCGGAATTGTCTCATCTTGGAAATTAAATTTATTTTTTTTTTTTCAAAAGCCCGTGTGTAAAATTTCAACTCTCTAAAGCCCCCCATTCACCTACAGATTATCTACAGATCCGAACTGTAGATATATTTGAATTCCGCCACCCATTAACAGTTCAAATCGTATGATTTGATCTACAGTCTAGGTAATCTGCGTGGGTATGTTGAAAATTTGTACGATTAGATTGTCAACCAGATCGGCAGTTCATGGATTGCAGACTGTAGATCTGTAGATAAATACACCACACACATGCAGTTTATCGTCAGATAACAGGACTGCAGATTTGTAAACTGCATACATAGTGTATAATTTCATCGTCAATCATTATTTTCAGATCAGTTTCATATTTTCGTCAGATAATTGTAGTTTCATCTTCATAACCAACATGGATAGAAGTACAACATTCAATGAATTCTGAAGTAACAAGAAACATGAAAAGTAAAATATGACAGAAAAAAAGAAAGAAAAACTTTATCAGGAATAAATAGAACGTTATAAAGCTACTACTAATTCTGATAGGAAAATATTTAATAACCTCATATGTGAGATGCTTTGTGAAGCAACCAATCTTTCACCCAGAAACGTTTTTACTCTTCACTGATACTTCTGATAAAAGAATTATTAATATCAGAGCAGCAATTTTCTTCTTTGACAAAATCATTTTAAAGATTCAACCGAATTGTATGAAAATCGTGAACAGATTCATTACAATATGGACTGAAGACCCTACTGTAGGTGTGTGCTTAATCGTCAGCTTATCTTAAGTTTTCTATCTGTCAAATTTCAAACTTACAATCTGATCTGATACTAGTGGGTGGACGAAAACAGATTTGGACTGACAGATGCCATCTACAGTCTGAATCTGAAGATAATCTGTAAGTGAATGGGGACCTTAAGTGAACGCGTTCTCGAGTTATCGTGCGGACGGATGGAAGGACAGACAGCCGGATAGACTGACAGGCAGAGAGACAAACAGACGGACAGGCGGGTATGACAAAATCAAAATAACTTTTAATATTATGCGTGGGTGTTCAATCAAATATTTGCACAAGAAGATCTCATTGGTACAAAGTCGTTATTTTAATGGGTCGGCAAATCTTTGTAATTTGTAAGAATGCTTCACCGTCGAAAATCGCATTTTGAGAACAATTCACACACTACATTAAGCAGAAAAAGTATACCCGCGTGTTACTTTTCCTAACAAAAAAATTTACACGATTTCAAAAAATTGGAGTTCCGGGTCTGAATTTTCGTTTTGAAAATTTTAGCAAAATTAGATGAATTTAATTTTCTAAAACGATTTTTACTGTAATAAGTTCCTAACTAACTTCCCTTAAATTTAAAAAAAGAATCAACAAAAAAATATTGTCAAATTAAAACGTTATGACAGAAAATGTTGAAACAGTTTTCCTGAAACACTATTTTCGATTTGAGCGTCTTCTAAACATTAATAAACAAATTAGCTAACAAATTCTGAATGAGCATTTAGACATTTTAACACTTTGCAAATCCATACATTGGGCCATCCTAAACTTTATATTATCGTGTGCTTGTAGTTGTTTATGTTGAATTGTTGAAGTGTTGTTTTTTTTGTATACTTTGATTAATTCATGCGAATTCTAACAGCTTGTTTAGAGTACTTTGAATAGTAAGCTATACCACTGTACAGTAAGATTAATATGAATTCTCGATCCGAACGTTGGAAATGAAATATGGTCATGTTGACAAATACCCTCTTTCAGAAAATTATCTCCAAAATTAACAACGCCACTGATATCATTTGGACCTAGAGAAAAAGTTCTCTCATTCGCTGGTTTGGTGAAATGTCCAAGGCGTCATACATTTGCAAATCAAAACTTCCAGAAATAAGTTTTTTTAAAGGTAACGTGGCATTTTTAATAAATTATTTTTATCATAGCATTTAATTATTTATTATATATTTTTAAGTTGTATGGAGGTATGACTTGATGATTTGAATTCGAACAATAACAGAAGTAACACGCTGTGAATTAATTTCTTCTTTATTGATACAACTGGCGGCTTTGTCCGTGTAATAATTTATGTATATTTTATGCCTACTTTTTTTTAATAAATAAATTTTACGGGAATTTAATTGACACTAATTTGGAATACTGAAAACATTTTCACATCAATCAACAGGCTAAAACAATTGTAATTTTTGTAGCATGAATAACATCTGGTAAATTTATCAACATTAAACATTCAGTTTTAAGTGTTCTGTTTTCCAGAAATTATACCGAAACTTTATTGTGCATAAGTATTATATTAAGAAATGCAATGACTGGGAAATATTTCAAATCCATCAACGGAAGCAAGACATCACTGTTCACGGTATTTATCAGAAATTTTTCTGCAATAACATTTTTCGTGACATTTCATCTCCAGATTATTGAATTGCAATTTTATTTTTTTTTATGCTTATAATCTACCGACGACGTTATCAATTTCATTCATAACTTAAACAACCCAGAAATATCTTTATTTGAAACATAAAACTACACATAAATATTGGGAGGAAATAATCTTATCTGCGATGTATATATGTATCTATTTTAGTTTAATTAGTTTTACTATATATTTGGCGGCCTGCCACAATTTGTATTGTTGACATGACTTCACTTATGTCTTCATGTCATGAGAAGTTAATTTTCCCGGTTTTAAAATAAATGAAGACACATTTATGAAATATTTCTCTTTTGATTTTTCTAAAAAATTCAAAGTATTATGTCAACCATTCAAGATTTGTTTTTTAATTAGCTACTTCTGAAGAAAGTAGTGACATAAAATTGTGAAAATAGTTAATTCGAGGGAAATTGAAGAATATGGGAATACACGTAAGATATAGGAATTTCTAGTTCATTGTGTATTCGTTTCATAGCGGTTTTCTTCCTTAATTGTATGTACTTATAGCAGTTATGGTATCGAACAAAGTTTTGAATTTACTCCCACACTTTAAAAAAAATACCTAAATTTAGGACACGTTTTTTCCTAAAAATAAATGTCATTTTATATAAAGGGCAAATCAGTTTAATTTCCCCACATCCATATACATATATGTAGGTATTTGGTAGCAGAAAACCTATATAATGTTAAGCTTTCTCGGATAAAAGGAAGAGAAAATTCAATAAATTAGGTATTATTCTACATTTGGAAGTAGGTACCTATATTTTAGGGTTAAAAACCTATTCCACTTTTTCCAAGGTGGAGCTTTCCCTAATCTTATCAAAAAATACCTAAGCTTAGTGTCATAAATTGTTGCCACTCACTTTAGAGAAAAATTTGTTACTGTGCACTCACCAAAAACTTTTCGCGGATTGGTTAATGCAGATTTGAGTGCACCGGTAAATAAGTATAATACCATGGGTCAGAAGTACCTACTGTGTTTTTTTTTATACAGCGTATCCCATGATCGATGGAAGCATAGCAGGTTATAGAAGCAGTATAGGATCTGTTATTTACATACATATGTATAAATTCCCATAGCTTTTAATTGATTTTACTATCATCACCATTTCTAACAAAGATCTTGCCTTTGAAGACGCGTCTGATACGAACGCATCTTCCAACCCCCGTAAGAAACAGCGGCAAACGCTTGGTTCTGCGTTAATTACTTCCTTGCTAACGTGCATGATTATACCGTCATCTTGTGCCAAATTGTATGCAAAATATATAAAAACAAGAAATGTTAGCCTGCAGCATGGTTAACATTATTGAATTTATTCCCTTGATCATTTAATTAAACAATTTCAGTTTTTCATAATAAACAGAAAAGGGTTTCATCTTTGTTACAAATTGAACTTTCTTTGCAATAATATCATAACTTTGGTAGTTATTCTCTATGAAAATAGCAACTTTCAATCGAAAATATAATCGTAATCAACACTTTTGTATTGGTTTTGTTTCCGTCACTTCCTCTACCACTTCCGTCACTTCCTCTTCCACACTCATACACAAATTTATCTACTTCATGTATCATTATTCCGTTATTATGTACCAAACTCCGGAAATTTCATGAACTGTAGAGTTATGTAAAGCTAATTACATACCGATATCTTCATTTTTGACACGACATTACCTGAGTTTAGTGTAGTTTTGAGCACGATAATACTTACAGATTTGATGAGAAGTTGTACTAAATTTTCTTGTTTTATAAGAGTTCATTCAGTGCTAGCCTCCATTAACTAAAAATGCTGATTTCTATAAAGATATGGCTTAGTAAGACAGAAACTTTGCTATGGGAACCTTAATGATGTGGGAGATCTTACTGCAGTTACCAGGTAGAACTGCTTTATGCAAACATGCGGAATGCATGCAATCTCCACAAAATAGCTTGTAGAAGGGTAGAAGAGGTTGGGAGCCAATCGTAAACGGAATAAACTTGGTAGCTCGTTTTTTCTCGAGTTGGGGGAAATAACAGACAAGGATTTCTGGGACTTCTTCAGGTTCATTAACTCTTGTGACTGGTTTTAACGCTTCATACAAATTAAATATTTTTTTCGAAGTAAGGACCCATGAGATGGTATCACAGTAGACTATCGTTGGTCAAAGTATGACTGATCGTAAGTAGTGCGATAGCTGCCACTTCAATGTAGCATACCTTAAAAGTGTATAAAAGTGTAATTGTGCTTACGTTATAGTGCAAGCGTTAGAAAAGTCCTTAATAAAATCTAAACTTAGAGAAACAATGAGGAGTTTTATAATGGTTATAGTTGAGTGCTATATAAAGAAGAGAGGGGGTCGATGGACCCCCGACAGAAGTAACACTTCAAGTGTTGTGTTATTTCATTCACTTTGGATTGAAAAGAGAGAGTGAGAGATTCAAATAGCCACGTAGTAGTATTATAAAGTTTGTTCAGCTAAAACTAAAGTAAATTTCTTTTTTAAATAATTGGAAATTATTTAATATAAAAATAGAGAAAAACCTTTGACAGCAATTAAAATACATTTGTAATTTGCAGGTACAAATAAAAACAATTTTAACTATTTTTTTTTAAATCAATTTAATAGACTATTTTTTACAAAAACACATTAATACAAAAATACTTTATAAAGAAATATAATATTAAAGTAACCTTGGTTATTCATCATCAGATTCAAGTATTGATAGTGTTGATTCTTTACGTGTATTTTCTATAAAAGTTACAATAGGTTTGTGGTAGGAAACAAATATAATTGAATTAATTTTATCAATAAATCTCGTGAATACAGTTCATTAATTGTTGTACCACCTCTAGTTGCTCAGCTGGAAAAATGGGAATGCCTGACTTAGATAAGGTTTACTATTAACATTACCTGGAATGCATTAGTAATGAGTACATGAACATACCTTACGTTTACCTGGTTTAGGAAGGCAGGCGTAATGTATTATTGCGTCATATTTTTGAGCATATTATGTACCTCCCTGGGAATGCTTAGAGAAGGCAGAGGTAATTCATTCATGTTGTATATACCTTACGTTGAACTGGTTTAGGAAAGCAGGCGTAATGTATTGATGCGTCATATTTTTAAGCAAGCTATGTACCTTCCAGGGAATACTTAGAGAAGGCAGAGGTAATGAGTAGATGTATTCATTCGTGTTGTTATCGAAAAGAGATAAAAATTTGTGCGTGCAGGTTAAAAATGATTCATATAGTTTCATTGGGCGCGTTCACTGCCACCGAAATAGTGACTTTTTGTCGACTACGAGTCACTACCGATCGTTCACTCCGCCAATTTTGACAGTAAACGACTACGCTTGACTACGACTATCGTTCACTCCGCACTTTGACCAAATGTACCAAATAGTCGACTACATTCGAGTACGCTCAGGAGGATAGTCGATCGTAGTAGGTTTGACAGAACTACACTACGACAACGACTACGCTACCGAAGTGGCAGTGAACGCGCCCATTATTTTTCTTAGAACAATGAAGGATGGGAAGTGCGTGCAGATGGAAAACATTCTGATTTGTTGTGCATTATTTTAGAAGAAGTGGATTATTTTCATTTAAGTGCGAGATACGAATAAGTGAAGATCCGTTTATTTTCCACAACTTTTTAAGAAAGCAGGAAAAGTTATTCCCTTTACCTCACAGTGAAAATATGATGAGTCCGGAAAACTCATGTTTAATGGTTCCATACACTTTTCTGAAATGGAAGAATAAATGCTTCCAATGAATTTAAAAGTGATCCTTCTTTTCACCTTCCAAAGAATTTAAACGTAAGGCCGGGCGCCCACTGGAGTGGTGTGTGAGCAATGTGGCAGTGGCGTGGCGATTAAATGGTAAGTGAAAAAATTTAGTCACGTAAAAACAAATAGAATAGCGCACATTGAAATAGAGTGGCGATGGCGTGGCATTTGACAAGTGGCGTGGCACCACTTGATTGCCACTAGTCTCCGACAAATTTAATTTTCGAGTGGCAGTGGATGCCACTTCTCCTTAGTTATTACTGTTGATGTTGAATTACTTAATCGATACGCTGCTTGCCATTTTGATGCGCGCTTAATAATATTAATACCAATCCGCCACCATTCTACTGCCACACCACTTTGTTGCCACATCGCACGCCAAAACCACCCCACTGCCACATTGCTCACACACCACTCCAGTGGGCGCCCGGCCTAATGCTTCTTTCCACCTTCAAAAGAATTAATAAGGAATGCTTCCTTTGACCTTCCAAAGACTTAATAAGGAAGGTTTCCATTCACTTTACAGGTCATGCAAGGGTAAGGTATATAACCACCTGACCTTATATACCTTCTCATCGTAGGACTTCAATGCTTTAAAAGAAATGAACTCTGTATCGGAGCGTATTGATCCATAGAATTTTTTTCGGAATGCATCCGAAATGCTTCCGTTTCCCGCTGGGTGTAGCTTCATAAGGATCGTTACGCATAGTTAAATTAAATTTATCTTTTAAAAATTTCACTAATTGTAACGAGGCATCTGTGGCAAAATATGTATTAAAATCTCCGCTCAACACTACAATTGAATTATAATAAATTCTGCCGAAACATTTTCTGTAAATTTCTAAGAAGAAATGAATGCTTATTGCTTAACTAACGTCTACGCTCATAAAAATTATTAGCCGCCCCCCAAGCACCCATTGCCAACCAAATACATACAAATTCTGAAGAACATGTAGAGAAGGCCACAAATTTTTCTTAGAAATTTACTGGAAATTTTTTCCATAGAATTGTTATGCATTATTGGAAGACGAGAACAGGTGCTCAAGCCATTAACAATTTTTATGAGCGGAGACTCTTAGATAAGCAAAAAAGGAGGAGAGTGAACACCGCGAAGAGGAAGAGGCCAGGTTTTTGTCACTCATTTCCCCTCTCGCGGCAGATCACATCACATGCCCAACATACTTCAATAACCAAAATATACTTGAAGAGCTAACTCCAGCGATTTTAAAAGAGTAGTGTTGTGAAAGCTATGAACTCGAAAAAACTCTGACCTCTTCATCTATCATCCTCAAAGTATATAATTACATAATATGCTCTTACGCAGTTCACGGAGTAAATATAAAATCAAGTGATGCAATGCTTTTTTAGACCAGGGAAAAATGAAGCTCGAAAGGATTTTTTTTTAGAAAACTAAAGTGAAAGGGATTCAAATGAATTAAAAAAAAAACGAAGAATTCCAAAGGACTTAGCTTCCATAAATGAGGTGAGTAGTTTGAATTTTCAGACTTTGTAATAGCTGATTTGGTTGATGACGGACGCTGATTCCACAGAAGATCTATTGTTGCTAACCGAGCAACAATGATTTTAGCGAAGACAGGGATAAATTTGGAAATGAAAGTAAAGTAAGTCGAAAATAAGATATAATAAACACCGATCAAGACCAATATTGGTACCAAATTCGTTCGTAGGACATGAAATACTCAAAGATACATGGTGTCATAATCATACAAATAATTCGGTCATTGGCAAAAGGAAATGTTTGAGTTAAGCCTGATGTTAATGAAATTGCAATCCAACGTGAAATATATTTTGATAGGATATTTTTTCAAGATGTTGTTAGAAATTTATCAGAAACCATAGCGAATTACAACGAGCATAATATGTCTGGAATTAATACATCTGATCAGATTGTTTTTTAATTCGCTTTATATGCCCATTATGATGGTACAACAAACTATAGTAATATATTTTATTGATTTTGGCATCTTAAATTGTTATTGTTGGAAAACATTCTTAAGCGCTCCATCCATATAGCTGAGTACATCAGATCACATCCATACCTTAGATTATATAGCAAAAAGGATAGGCTATGAAGAAGAAAAACTTAAGCATTTTTCTTCATTCAGTAGAATTGCAACGATGTGTTTGTTTAGTCATGGAAGTCGTAAACTACGATATTTTCTGAGCGGGCACATACATAGTTTAGTGGTTGAATCTTTATGAAGTATTGAACAAGTTTTATAATTTCCTGTCACCGTGAATCGAATCATTTTTCATTTTACAATTCTAAAATTTTTTTATAACTTTTTACACATTTAAGAATGTGCCCCATTTAATTTGCGATAATATTTCTTGGCGTTGCTTTTGTATGGCTGATATCATATAGACAACAAACCGGCATTGGAAAATGTTAAATTTTTTTACCACAGCTGTTTCTTTTTATAATTATTTCGGTTATATTTTATTTACAACATTATAATTTATTATTGAAACTATTGAACTCGCCTGAAAAACGACTTCCTACGGCAATAACTCTGGTTGCTCTGCAGCACAGCACAACGCATTTCATCACCATATTTCTAGACTCCGCAGTTTCGAGTTAAGTTTTATATCGTTGTTTTCAATAAAGTATACCTGTTACTCAACCCCAAGCACAAAATTCGAGTTTTCAATTTTTACTTTCCTCGGGAATTATACAGTTCACATGAACTCCAACAAAGCCGGACTCCACGGACTAAATTAAATGTTGGTTCTAAACATCTAACATTGAGGTTAGAAAATGTGTCATAACATAACATAACATAACGTTGCTTGAACTATGAGGCCTGGGGGGCCTCAATTCATAAAAGTCACCACGGGGTATCATTGCTGCAGCATATCTTTACTTGAATATTGAGAAGAGTTCCAGTAGCTGATGAAGATTTAATTCTATCTATGTATATATTGAAAAATATAATTAAAAACAAAAACGTTTGTGAAGTGAGACCATGGCATTGTGATTAATTTTGTTGATATTTCACAATTTTTCCAAGCCAAGCATACTCGACCATGATGTTTTATTCCTTACGTACGATATTAAAATGCAGCATAATATCGCGACCATTCTTTATCGTGACTATGCTAGGGTAAATATAGAAGCATTACATGATGAATGTAACTCATTGCCTTGGTAGAATATCCAATCATTCACTGATGTAAATTACAAGGTAGAATTTCTAAATTATTTACTTCTTGGGCTTTTTGATAAGTTCATTCCCCTCCGTAGGAAGAAAGTCACGATTAAAAGCCGTCCTTGGTTCACTTCAGAAATAAGATCACTGATTGCTGAACGTAATTATCTTTTTCAGCAATTTCGGAGTCTCAGGACGGCCTCTAGCCAACGTGCATATAAAGCTGTTAGAAATCGTATGAACAGCAAAATACGATCCGCTATACACATAGATTTAATCCCAACTTAAATCCCAAGAAATTATGGTTTAACCTACGCAAAGCGGGAGTATATGGTTCTGTACACCCTATATGCCATTTTCATCCTGACGATCTCAATAAGCACTTTACGCTTACACAATTACCGGACCCTTGTTTAAGAGTAAATGCACTGCTATCTTCCTCTGATAATTCAATCGATGGGTTCAGTTCTCGCTGCGTGGATGGTGATGAAGTTTTTAAGGCTTTTCTATCCATCAAATCTGTGGCCTCTGGTGCTGATAATATTTCACCGAAATTTCTCAAACTAATCAATATGTGCCTCACAATGTCTATTTTTCCAGTTTCTTGGAAGATTGCTATTTTAGTACCAATTCCAAAAATATCTTCTCCCAAAGTCTTGTCAGACTTTCGGCTCATTAGTTTGTTGTGCTTCCTTTCAAAAGTATTTGAAAAATTAATCTATAATCAAATAAATGAATATCTAACTGCGTTTAATTTGTTGAGTGCTTGGCAATCTGGTTTTCGGGCTGGCCATAGCTGAGACTGCACTTCTTAAGGTAACCACCGATATCCACCACGCAATGGATATTGACGAAGTCAGTGTATTAAATCTTTTAGAGTTTGCCAGTGTAAACCATACTATATAATTACAAAAGCTTTCACCTCACTTTAGATTCTCTAAATCAGCTCTTCTTTTTATCCAAAGCTTTCTTGTTGGAAGATCCCAAACAGTCACAATAAAGCAGCAGGTATCTTCGAATGTTCTACATCTCATGTCGGGTGTTCCTCAGGGACCGATACTGGGTCCCTTATTGTTCAGTCAGACTTCGGCGACTGTGACTATCTTCTAGTATTCTTCCGACTAGGATACCTTTGAGACTTGTGAAAGCTCTTTACTTCCGTACTTTACTAATGGTAGCCTGGTCTTCGGATCACTCGACTCCTGCTGTAGGCTGAAAATAAATACAGCTTTTAATGACTGTTTCAGATTTGTCTTCGGTCTCAGAAGGTATGACCATGTCTCCCATTTACAGGATTCGCTTATGAGCTGCTCTCTTGAAGTCTTCTTGAATCGTAGATTGCTTCTATTTCTTTTTAAAGATCTTCATACAACTCAGCAGACTTATCTGTATGAACATGTTACTTTTTTTAATTCTGATAGAGGTCTGAAAATATTATTGCCGCGCTTTCGTACACTTGTTTTTGAGCGTTCTTACTTCGTTCTAGCTATAAGATTATAGTTTTCTACTTTATTTTTCTCTTATCATAGCTTATTTGTAGTGTTAGTGTATCGCCTAGTTTTTAATCTAAAATCATGATCATCTAGTGGTACAGTTTTATAAGATCGGATTAAGGATCTTAATATAAATTGAGTAAATAAAAATTGAATTGAATTGAAGTATGTGGACGAATTTTCATTTTATTCTATCCGCAGCGTATTTAATTTAAAGTGTACATTGGGGTTAAGCTCAGTATAGTAGGCTAGTTAACAACGGTGCAATGGATATGCTTAGTGAAAGGCAAAAGCAATCATGGGACAATATATTTCATTTTATAGAGAAGACTATAGAAAGCAGAGTACATATAATAATCGCTTTGTAGGTTATAATCGTGGTACGTTGGAGGGTATCGTTGAAATATGGAAATATTATAAAGATAGATATGAGAAGATTGTGTCATAAGCTACAGATGAGGATTTAAAAAAACAGATATTTTACAGATGGAGTCTTCGATATAAATGAAGACAAATTTTATGATTATCGTGGTTAGGTAAATGATTTATATTTTAAGTATAAGGCTAGTGAAAGCGTAAACAGTAATAAGAACGATAACACAATGGATATCGGAAAGGATACAAACCAATCTTCTTCGCAATCACTCCTACAATTAATGTGAATAATTCAATGAATAGTACGCTACCCCAAATATAATTGCCCGAATTTAGTGCTGATTATCGAACGTGAATCTCTTTCCACGATTTATTTGCGTCAATAATTAACTCAATCCTTCCGATGTTCAGAAGCTTCACTACCTAAAGACACATCTCAGTGGGGAAGCAGAGTTATTAGGTCGTCTTTTTAGTGTCATCATGGAAAATTACCAGCTGTGTTTATCGGTGTTGCGGAAGCTTTATCAAAATAAGCGAGTGTTGGTTGGTGCACACTATGTAACAGCTTTAACAGAGCAAACCTCCATGATTGTGGAGTCTGCTCAGTTTATCAAATGTCTATTAGACAATACTGTACTGTGTGTTTAGAATCATTATATGCACTCTCGATTGATATCAATAAATGGAACGACATTGTAATTTATTTGCTTGTCCGGAAATTGCCCCCAGAGGCCCATCAAGATTGGGAATCTCATTTGAGTTCATCAACAGAGTGACCAACGTTTAACCAATTTATAGAGCTCATAGAGGCACGATTTCGAATACTAAAAGCGGTTAATCCTTGAAAACCCAAATAATTTAAGAAAATTTCCATCGAACCCATGCCTCATGTAAATAAACATTCTCATTCCTATCATATAGTAAAAGAAACCAACTGTTCTTTATGCAGCAACTCGCATAATTTACTCGGATTTCCTACCATTATACGCGAAATCAAGATCCGAATTTGAAAAGAAGCTCTCACTCTATTTTAATTGCTTAACCCATAGTCATATGGTTAGCAATTGTGAAAGTAAAGATAATTCTCGGAAGTGTAATAAACGTCATCATACACTGCTGCATATTGGGTATCCAGAACAGTTGAGTCCTTCGACGCCATTAATAAATAGTATGGAAATTTCTGGCCGATCAAGGGACTTTCCTGCTGCCAGTCATAGCGCAACTCTTAGTTTGAAATACGCTTATACTAAGAACAGTATTTTGTTAGCGAAAACATTCATAAATGTTTGTTCAGGTGATGGTTCCTTAATAACTTTAGAGCTGTAGTCTAACCAGGGTCCCAAGTGATTCTTATTACTGACTTCGTTTGAGACGAAAGCCTATTCATATCTCAATTATCGGAGTAGCAAAACAAAAACGGCACAATCTCGCGACATGGTATATGTGTGCTTACAGTCCCGGTATATCCTTCCCTTATCATTAGTACTCAAGCCGTAGTTTTGAAAACCTTGACAGACCTTTTGCCCATGCAAAGATTATTAATGCCAGCATGGCTTCAGACTCAGAACATTCCGTCAGCCGTCCCTTTCTGGGCGGTCTCCGGTAACATAGATTTAATATTAGGTGCCGATGTGTATACTGATATGCTCATGCCTGAATTGATGAAATTACCTGATGGTGAGAGGATTGCTCATGAAACTCATTTAGGCTGGATTTTAACCAGGATAGTACCACACCCCAGAGAAAATAATACTTCGCTTGCGAAAATGAGCAGCTTCTACAACTATGTTGAGTTGCAAGAGTAACCAGTAAAATTTTGGGACCTCTGTCGCCCCAAGAAATCGAATGTGAACATTTCTTTCAAAGGACACATTATCGTCAGTCCGATGGTCGATATATTGTTCGCCTACCATTTCTTACATCCGGACCTTATCACTTGGGATGCTTGGGACATATTGCAATCAAGCGCTTTCAAGCTATGGAGAGAAGGTGGGTACATGCTGCAAACATTCAAGAGAAATATGCTGAGATTTTAAGCAAGTATTTAGAGTTAATTTAGATGGAACCCAAGGGACTCGCGAGGTCTGATTTATGGATGTTACGTACCTCATCACGCTGTTTTTTGAAGAAGATTGCAGTCACAGAACTAAGAGTAGTATCCAATGCGTTCGGTGCGACAACAAGTATACTGTTTTTAAATGTTTGGGCCGTCCTTACAGCAGGATATCTTATATTTATTGCTTTGTTGCCGGAAGCATAGGATTGTTTTTACCGCAGAAATACGGCAAATATATTGTCAAATAATGGTAAACAAACAAGATGCTGAGTATCAACGAATTTTATGGAAGTATAGTGCAGATGCTCAAATGAAGGATTATCGTTTGCTCACAGTTACTTTTGGTATAGCTTAATTTTGTTCAAGAAAGAATTTTTGGGATTCTCCGGTATATAGCAAAAGCTAAAAAATGTTCTAATTTGTTATTTCATCACACAACCCATTAATTTTTGGTGACAAGTTTCAAGTCTTGGTTTGACTCATCAGCAGGTCCCAATAGCGAAATTGGGTGATTTGAAAAACAAATGAAAAAAATCAAAAAAAGAAGAAAGAAATGAGAAGTTTGAGAAAAATAGAAATAAACAATTTTTTTTATTTATTAAAAAAATGTTAAAAATTTTTTTAAAGAAAAAGATTCATTCGTAGCGAATCGAACCTGTATACGCCACGCAGTGGGCTGAATAAATAAAGAAGAAAAAGAAGAAGAAGAAGTTTTTCAAATCACCCAATTTCGCTATTTGGGACCTGTTGATGAGTCAAACCACAAAAATTAATGGGTGTGATGAAATAACAAATTAGAACATTTTTTAGCTTTTGCTATATACCAGAGAATCCCAAAAAAATCTTTCTTGTACAAAATTAAGTTTAACCCGGTAAAAAGTCCAAAAGAGTAATCTTTTTTTTAAATGACATTTTGATTGGAGGCTATAATTTAGGCGGAGTTCAAGATGCACAAATTCAAGTGCTTTCGCTATTGCAGTCAGGAATCTTAAGTTTCAAGAATGGGCAACAGACTCACCTCTTTATTGAAAAACATTCCCTTTGAACACAGAAACCAAGGCGCCTTTCGTTGCATGAATTCGGAATGCATTATCAAGGTCCTTAGAATTCACTGCAATTATAATTATAATGAATTTATTTTTAAAATTGGAGGTAAATTTAATGGAAGAACCATATACTCAAGGGATCATCTTGTCATTTGTAGCTAAAATATTTGAACCTCTTCGTTGGATCGCTCCGTTTGTAACAACAGCTGAATTATTCATTATTCAACAGCCGTGTCTATGAAACAAATCGTGGGATAAGGAACTTCCTACTATGATGACTATTGAGTGTAAAAATCTGAGATTGTAGTGGCTCGTTGGCTGGGATATTCTCCTAGAAGTTCCGTCGAAATTTATGATTTCTGCGATGCATCAAAACGAGCATACTCTACTGCAGTTTATGTGCAAGTAATAGATACCCCGAAATATTATGTGGTTAACCCTTTGTCATCCAAGATGCGAGTAGCTCCATTCAAGGCTATATCCCTTCACTGGTTTGAACTCAGTGGGGTAGAACTCCTCGCTAAGTTTTTGCAATCAATTTAATAAGCACTGATATTACATAATGCTACAACATATGCATGGACGGACTCAACGATAGTTTTAGCATAGCTACAAGGTGGAGCACATAAAGGGAGTACGTTTGTGGCCTGCAGAGTTTTCGGAATTCTGGAAGCCCAAACCGCAGAGAAATCGTTTCATGTATTGTCTTTAGACAACCAGACAGACCTTGCTACCCGAGGTGTTCCCCTTGCATCCTCATCCAGTTTATCACAATGGTGGTTTGGACCCAGCTGGTTACATCAATCAAAAGACTTATGGTGCTCGGTCTAAGCACGAACTTAGAGATGAAAAAGTTACAAGTTTTTATTTCCATGAAGGAAACTAATGCTTTTGCATCCTTTTTAAGCACTGTTCTACACCCAAACCGCAGAGAAATCGTTTCATGTATTGTCTTTAGACAACCAGACAGACCTTGCTACCCGAGGTGTTCCCCTTGCATCCTCATCCAGTTTATCACAATGGTGGTTTGGACCCAGCTGGTTACATCAATCAAAAGACTTATGGTGCTCGGTCTAAGCACGAACTTAGAGATGAAAAAGTTACAAGTTTTTATTTCCATGAAGGAAACTAATGCTTTTGCATCCTTTTTAAGCACTGTTCTACACTTAACAAACTAGTACGAATTACTGCTTATTGCCTTAGATTTATAAGTCTTTGTCGATCTTCTCAAAGGACCGCACTTAGAAGGTGTCTGAGACCAACAGAATTTTCCGATGCGCGAATGCAGTGGAGTACCTAAATGGGTACAAGAAATTGAGTTCCAAGACGAACTCTATGATCTTCAAGAAGAAGGCACCGTTTCTTGTCAGAGTAAGCTTCGCTCGTTAAATCCATTTTTGGATAGTCTAGGTCTAGAAAGATAAGATTACAGAGCTTATTATTCTTCACTCTCATAATGCTACCCTTCATAGTGGAATGGATTTTACATTGAAAATTTATTTACAGAAAATTTATGTATTGTTAAGATTCGCAATGTGTAACATATTGCTGATTACACAAAGAAATGCAGGCTCAGCTGATTGGTACCTTAGCATTATGTCGTGTTTCATATCCTGACCATTTTCAAACGCAGGTATCTATTACGCAGGTCCAATAAATATCCGAGCCTCCAAGGGACGCGGTATTCGAGTGTTTAGAGGATATATAGTTATATTTATTGGTATGAGCAGTAACGCCATTCATTTAGAGGCTGCAGGAAATCTGACTACCGCTCCTTTTATAGCGGCCTTCCCTCGCTTCATTGCTAGGAGAGGCGTTTGACTATGTATGGTGTATAGGTGCTCGCAGAGAGTTTGATGAAGAATTTCATATGTCTGAACACCAATGGAGTCAAGCAGCGGCAAGATACTCTGCGTCTGACAGCATTGAATTTCACTTCATCCCCCCCCGCAAACCGCACTTTTGCAGAGTGTGGGAAGCGGGAGTAAAATTCGTTAAATTTCATCTTCGGAGAATTTTGGCAAACTCTAGCATGTGCTTTGAGGACCTGATTACTATACATGTTCAAATTTAAGCGTGCTTGAATTCCGGCCACTTCATCTCTCAAAAGTCTCTGCTATTCTTGCCATCTGCCCAGAATTGATTTTCATGTACCGGCGCATCAATCTCCAAGTCCTACTCAAATGTCCTTGTACTAGAGCTAATTTTAATGCAAAGTCGCCAATTTTTAAACTCCAAAAGGAATATAACTTATATCTTTTTAATATTGATATCTTTCGCTCCAGTCTTCTAACATTCAAAAGACAAGTACTCGATGAGATCAGACAATTTACTTGAGTTTTCCTTGAAATCATTTTCGCTTCTTTTTAAATAATTTTTATCTACTCACAAGCCTCTGACTAAATAACTTTGACCGTAAGGGCGACGTTCGTGACGAAAGATTTTTAAGTTAGTAAAAGTTGATGGATTTAGATGGGGTTTTTTTTTTATTTAGAATGGGTGAATGAGGAGCTTTCCGATGGGGTAGAAAAATTTACGTTTTTGAGAGTTTTGCGGTGGGGGGGGGGTGGTAATACACCCCTTGAGGTTGTCCAATTAGCGTCATGTGTGGTATCAAATTAAAGCTCCTGCTGAGAGCTATTAAATGGCATATTATCTTTTCTTCCATAAGAAACTTTAAAAATGAATTATTTCACCCGAATATTTTTAAAATGCGTGATTTTCGAATTTTTGTACAGAGGGGGCGGCGTTTGGTGCGGGGTTTTACATATTTCATGGGAGCATTTCAATTTTCTATGTTTAACCGTTATATGGCTTTTATGTGAAATAAATTTTTCCAGATTTTTCATGACATGGAAGTACTTACATTAAAGTGCGATAATCTTCTAAACTACTTACCACACACAGCGTTCGCAGAAGCACGTAGATGCAAGTATGCATACATCAAATAGATTATGCGTCGTTAGATGAGTTTTTAGCGAAAATGTAATGACTAAAAAGTAGAAAATAAAATATATTAAAAAAACTTTTAAAATAAATAATTTTCGTAAATAATTTGCACTAAAAAATAAAAACTAATTTTTTCTCTCTCAGTGCAAAATAAGAAATGCTAGAACTTAGATTAAATCTTAAAAGTTTGGGCTTGAGTTGCAGTTAGACAATTGTGATTATAGTTCTGTATGCGCAAACTTGTAAGATTAATCTGAGTTCTAGCATTTCTTATTTTGCAATCAAAATCTTCTTGTGTATATCTCTGAGAAAGAAAAATTAATTTTTGACTTTTCATTGCAATTTATTTACGAAAGTTATTTTTTATAAGTTTTTTAATATATTTTATTTCAATATGAACTTCAATTTGATCCTCATTTCATCTATTTAAATACTTTCCTCTGTGGCTCTTATTACATTAAAGTTTCGTAATTAACGGGTTTTATTAGTAATTTCCCTTTTATATTTGAATTTTTTGTCACTATAATAGCTTTCATGTTACGAAATTATTCTCATAGTATATAGTATTTTTAATGACTGAAGTAGAACTTATTATATTGAATTATAAAGAAATAACCTCCTTGTGCATATGTACCACTTTTATAGTATTGTATAGCATACTATTTTATAGCAATTAAAATTCATTTTCACATTTCTCTTTTTTTGTATGAATAAACTTTCGCGGTAGTACTTAGATGGACTTGTAAAAATCTGTACACTGTCGCATTAATAATAATAATAAATAATAAATAAATAATAAATTTTATTGCTGGGGAAGGTACATAAGATTTTAGAAATCTTAAAAGTGTACAGTTAACGTAGGAAAAATTCTAAATATTAACAGTGTGTGTGTAAAATACAAGCGCGGGAAGAATCATAACAATGAACAACGTTATACAAATGTTTAGAACAATTGATGTATGAGATAATATATTATAGTAAAAGAAAAAAAAAATTAAACTAGATTTAAGAAAGCAAAAGGAAAAAGAAAAGAAAAGAAACAAATGTAAATAATAACAATAATCATGTGTATAAAAATATAGGACGAGAAATCGAAGAAGTGCAGCGCAATGCATAGCATCTTTCAGTGCGTATTAAGGCAAAAGGGTCGAAGCCAAGAGCCGGCCGAATGTTCCAACGGAGCCAGTCCGCTGAAGGCTGACGGGTAAGCCATTCCACTTACGAATGACCTGTACGAAGTAAGATCGCTCATCAATTTGAGTAACAAAGCTAGGTAAGACGACGATGTCGAGTGGAGCTCAGGAATTGAATACGGTCCTGGAGATAAGCTGGCTCTTTCGCATAGATTTGACTCCATACAGCGGCGATTGACTAACAAAAGGTGTCATAGATATGCTATGTTCCACCTGAGACATCCGGCAAGCAAACAAGCCCGCGACCAGCCCACCACTCAAATTAATGACATTTGAGATGATTTAAGAAAAGCAATGCACATGTACACCTCACACGATTTCCCGACAACTAGAAGGAAACTAAATAATTCAAGAGTTGATGATAGAACTAGTAATTCATTAACTAATAAAAAAATTTGAAGAAAAATAGAAATAAAATTATTAAAATTTCTTAAAATACAGAATGTCAAATAATATATAATGCTCATAATAATTTTGTCGTTACTATTGACTCCCGCAGTTTACGGAACTGGAACTGGTAATAGAGCTTCCAATTGGCTGAGGTTGGTTATTATTCTACTCGCTGCATCATCCTTTTTTATTTTAATGTAGACAAGGCCATTCCTCGTGAAAGCAGAATATATTTCGCCTGACCGTCGCATACGAAGAGCCGCACGAAGGATAGTATTATTAAGGGGCGTTAGGCTTTCATTAATATGGATAATTCCGTCGGATATAAATTAACTTGTAATTTAAATAAATAAATAAACAGATGATGCTGGCGAGCCATATTCCCTGACTCCAGGGCACTTTTTAATCGGAACCTCATTGTTACTGCTTCGGAATTTCTTGAAATATAAATATAAGACCTGGTAGTCTTAAACGATGGCAATATGCTAGAAATGCGTCCAAAATGGGTCAGCAAAATACGAAACATTAAGATTGGTGACTTAGTTCTAGTTAAAGATGAGTGCTTATCCGTACTAAAGTGGATGATGGGCAGCATATTAGACACCCATCCTGGTTGAGATGGCATAATGCGCGCCCTTAGATTACGTTGACGATCTTTTATTCTGAAACGTTCCATTTCAAAATTGTGCTTATTACCGGTTGAAGTCAGCCAGCCTACTAAGTAAAGCCTAAATTCCGTCTGTAATTATGAACAAACAAAACTCTTCCTTTTGCTTAAGTCTTTATATTGGTATTATCCTATGTGCTAAATAATTAATTAATTTTTGCAATTCTTGCAATTTAAAATTTTTTCAATTCATTGATTAAGAAGGATCGGCAAGTTTCGATGACATAATGTAGAGGCATGAGCTGTTTCATATCTAGTTAACTAAGTGAATCACATATCATTTTCACATAGCAAACAGGTAAAAAATCCTTTCAATTACTCCCGAGTATTCCTTACTCCTCACATCTCCTCCTAACTCAATATCCCGCATTGTTAGTTCGCTCATTACGATCATAGTCATCACCACCAAGCAAGCTATCACGAGGGATCTTTACCAGGATTCAGGATTTATCATTCGGGATAGTTTTGAACCTGTCGCTTCAGGGCGTGGAGAATGTTGGAAACCAGCTTAAAATGCTCCATCCTAATACCTGAGCACATCCACACAGATGAATATACCAATCAAGCTCAATCCACGTAGCTGAGCTCATAAGGGGGCCATCTTGTTTTCTTTTCGTTATTTGGCAACACTCTTCTACTCAGCAAGCACAGTACGAGTTATGGTTTCGAAAAGTCAGATGAACATTAATTAGAAACCATACATACAATCATACATACTGCCGCTGACCATAGACGAATGTCTAACTTTTTACATACGTTGCAAAAGATGGTATATGAGCAAGGCTCTAGAACAAATTATATAGTTGCAAGGATTGCCCAGAAAAAACAGTTCTCTGCCCAAAATGAGTTGGTATTTTTTAAAACTATTGTTTCGTTCTCTAGACGAAATCTCATGATTTGTTCTCATTCAGTTTGTAACGCATAGAAGCAATCGTATCATGCGTATCAAAAGTTATTTTGAGTTTTGCATGACCGTCTGTCCATCTGTATGTCTGTCATTACCGATAATGTCAGAATGCATTTACTTAGTGGCTAAAACATTGCGCACATCCTTTATACATAAACAAACAAACAAAAAAACAGTCTTAGTGTCGTTTTCATTATTAACCAATATTGACTTTTTCGCTTGTTTTTTCTTTCTTCTTACAAAAACTCAAATATTATATTAAGCCAGCTTTTTTGCTAAAAATTCTATAGAATTTATTTTAATTTTTACAAAAGAAGTGTGTGATAGATTAATAAATACTATAACTTTCAAAAAACAAACAAATGATAAGAAATATTTAGTTAGCATACTTTTAGAATGCTTAATACATCATTAAAACCCACACCCTAAAATCTACAAAATTAACAGGGCAATGATTTTATAAGTATGCGCAAATGTGTTAGCTGTTCAGTACTAATAGGTATATTGGTTAGCTTTTAAATTTACCTAATTGAGCTACACCTTAAAGCTATAACGGAATTATTTATAGCCATAATATGTAAGAAGCTATTTAAGCCTACGAATGTGTGTAGATGTAGACGGAGATGCTTATTGTTGGAATAAATTGAACTACAAGTATAATTCTTGTCTTGATATTCAAAAAAGTTGAACATACCTATATCATAAACTATTCATATGTAACTACAGTCCAAATGCACATACGTAAATACAATTCCATAAAAAGAGCTAGATAGCATATGTGGGTATGGAATGGAAGAATCTATGGTAAAGTCGCAACACCTAAAAAAAATGAAAGCAACCTACAAACCACAAATACATTTTCGTGACTATGGAGTGAATCATTTATAACCGGTTGCCTTAGTAAATATTACACCCCGTACACAGTTAGGTTTTGTATAAGATTTGCGAAGGAAAGTTGGGGTGAAACGGTAGCAATTCGGAGGTAAATAAAATACCCCGGAGGCAACAAATATTTGAATATATTTAGTTCGGCATTCAATGCAAGCTTTGTATGTTAGCCAAGCCAGCTCTAGATATAATAAAAACACAGAACGTGGAAGATGTGTTCATTGTCAGTGAACTACTGAGTTTAGATAGTCGACGGCATTTGTTAAATTTTAGTTAAATTAGAAAATCTTAAATTTCTGGTGTGTGAGTGTAGCGAAAGCGTTACTAACTTTAATATTGTGCATTAAGAATTGAGAATTAAGAATTAAGAATTAATTTACCTTAATTTTATTTTTCAGCACAAAGAAGGCTATATGATTATGACCAACGGTTTCTTCCTCAAAAGAGAAAAGCTGTCATTCAGATAGCTTTGAACGCTTCAACATGAATCTACGCACTCCACACCATTCCTATCAGCAGTCGACAAGTACAAGCACGATTCCAAACCTTCGACAGCAGAAGAGAAGCCATGGAAAACAGCCTGGTATGCAAGAGCGTCCATGATTTCAATTAAATGCCCCCTCAGCCCCCGTAGTATAGATCTGCTGGATTCTGCACAGCTGCTGCCTAGAAGGCCTGAGTGGGTGCTGTGGCAGGTGGTAGGTCTCATTCCTTTCTCCATTAGACAGTCCCTTTTAATCCCCAGGACGTCAATCTTGTACACAACATTTTTCAGTAGATACCCAGTACAAAACACATTATCATGAACAAATACAAATATAAAACACTAGACGACAATGGCAAAGGTTACTCCTTTACAAGAACGATGATAGAACTGAGCGCCTGGTGCCCGATACTGTCACGCACAATATCAATGTCAAAAACAAATGACTATACAGCGACTAATGCCAACGTGGACACGGCTGCTTTGGAGGCGGGTAGATCAGCCTCTCATCAGGAAGGCACAACGGCGATCTTCTCAAAACGTCTCTCTGCCATGAAGGGAATAAAAAACACAAGAAATAAGAAGAAGACAACATTAGATAGACGGTACAAGAAAAGGCAGACTGGTTGGCAAAAAACACTAGCTTGCTTAACTCCCAGCAGATAGTTTCCTCATCATACCTGCAGCTAGCTAGCACGGAGACATATCAAGGCAGTTGATGATCTCGTTGGCTAGAAGCAGTCTTCTACTCTTCCTGAGAAACTACTTTTCCAGGAGAAAGGAAGCCCCAACATACATGCCACACTTACTGCAAAACTCTTCGTGGAGTGCGGAGATTTCCTGCTGTGGCTGAAGGGGGCGTACACTGACAAACGACCGACTTAACTGCTGTCTGAAAATATTCAGCTGTTACTTCGCCCACTGAAATGTGATCTACAGGACAACAGAGGAAGTATGGCACTAAAACCATATTGCGGAAAGAACATCTTAACACGTTTTTTTTAGGGTTATTACTAATACCATAAAATGCAGACGACCTTACCAACTCTTAACGAATTACGACCAATGGACCCTATAAGCCAAAATAGGATAAACTTGGCAAATAAATTGGTATCAAAAATTAAAATAAAGTTTCTTTTTAACATTGTCAGTTTTGAAGTGAAATGAACTCTCTCTCTCTTTTAAGAAAATAAAATGAATTGTTTCTCTAAGCTAAATTGAAGAAATGATTTGTGTTTAGGTTAATTATATTAGAGTAATAATAATAATAATAATGATAATGCATTTATTTGGAACAGTACTAAGATAACAAGATCTTTAAATGTACATTACATGTAGGCATTCAACGTGGAAAAAAAAAAAAGTTAAAGCAAGAGTCTTATATATATGTACTAACAAATGAAGAAATGAGTAAAATTAAAATAATGCTAAGTGAAAAGAAAATAGAAAAAAAATAAAATTAAGAGAAAAAAAAATATAATAAATTTAGAAAAATAAAAATAAAGATAACTAAATAATGCAATTCAATAAAAACTAAGGTGGTAAATATTTACTTAGCAAGGTCATCCAAAACGAGCTGATCTGATTTTTATACTATATCAATTGATTTTAATTGTCTACTGAAAGTCCCCCTGGTCCTAGTAAGTTGCATATCATGTGGCAACAGATTCCATTTGGGATCAGATAACCATGTAAAATTTATTATAGTAGCTTAGCACAGTCAGTTATTTTAATTTAATTATTTATAATTAATTCACAAAAATATAAATAGATAGCTTGGCAAATGGTGTGTGTTTAAAATAAATCTAATTTAGTCGGAACTTATTATCAAATTCAACTTTTTTTTTGTTCTAAACTTTTACCACTCTAATTTAAAGAAGCTTTCTCATTTAATCAAGTTTTATAGTCTATTATCACAATGGACGTCATTAGCTTGTCCTTAGCCGTTTTATTTCTTTCATTGTTTCTCTCCACTTTATTTTTACTATATTTATTAGGTACCAAAGAAAATTAAAAAAAAAAAATGTAAAACCCTCCATTTTACATACGTAATACAACGGTACGATAAAGTGATGATGTCACTAGAAAGATTCAAGTCTTCTGTTTATCAACATAGAAACTTTGTGGCGGCTTGACAGTGCCATCTGCACGTCATAAACGACCTCGGGCAACCATACCGAATTTGTAAAGTTTTCGAATACCTAATGCGAAAGCCACCTTAAGACTTGGAAAAGGTCTAGTGAGTAGGCCTCGATTTTCTTATCGAGAACGAAAAATAAATTTTAACCATTCGCTTGTCAACCAGAGACTATTGCAGTCATTTTTAATGTTCATTTATTTGTAAATAATTGTTCAGAAAAGAGAAAAAAAAATAAAAGGATCAACAATCGATACAACCCTTGAATATCATAGAGATTCAGAATAAAAGGCAATAAATCAATATATAATTCTGTTTATTTTGACAAAGATAGAATCGAGCGGACTTCCGTGTTTGAGACTGTCTTCCCAAACAGGATCTGTCGTCTCCTGACGGCTACCTACCTCAGCACTAATCCAGATTGCGTACTAGCGGAACCTATAGTTCTTCCTCATCATTCTTCTACACTTGAGAAAATTGGAATCCATCCAAGATTCGAATTCCCATCCATGTTGTCATCAGGACAAGCAGGACCACCACATTAACCTTATGACAATTGTTAGCAACAGTTTACAGCAACATATAAACTGGTCTTTCCTTTTGCTGGTACACGTGCTGACGCTCTTGGTGACTTACCCTCCGAACGTTAAACCCTGGTAATTGGGCGGATCCGGACATGGGTGTCTAGCTACGGTCTCTCTATACTTCGACGAGCAATCAGCAAGGCGGTGATTACAAGACACCCATCTCAACGGCACTTTACCCAAAATTGGTGACCCCGACTGGCAGCATTGAAGCTCCGTTTGACAGGAGGAATCATCAAACAACAACTAAATATTGTGACAGTTTTTAGCTACCCCCCTCCAGTGGTAAGGAGCTAGAAACTGTTTCAATACCTGAATGAATCAAAAGACAAGTCGCAGAATAATCAAGTGCAAATCACATATCAAGTTAGTTCAGGCACAAACATCAAGTGTCAAAATTGAGACTCCAGTAATTTAGAGTCAAACTCCAAATTCAAGACTAAAAGGTTTGAGAAAATAAGTTAAGTTTTATATAAGTGTATAATTATATTATTATTTACTATTTAGTCAATTTTCGTTCGCTATTTATTCTATATTATGAAAACCCCCGTGTAAGCCTTTTTCAAATCACAAGGTGCTCCTTTCTGAGTGGTTATTTGTGGTTGGTTTTGGCTGATCAATGGTCTTTTGCCGAGGACCTCTCAAACGTCAGCTCAGGTCAGGACTGTGCCCCGCCGGGGACTGCTGGTAATGGTACAACAAGTGCCTTGTCTGAGCCCGCTCTTAATGCGGTCTCGGTCAAATATATGCCATTCTGGAGAAGCAATCCGGCATGGTGGTTCCTCCAGTTGGAGGCATAGTTTGCAATCGCACGCATCAACCAACAAAAGACAATGTACTACCATACAATAGCTGCCCTTGATGAAAATATCATGAATATTATTAGTGACGTGGCTTACAACCCACCAGAGGGGGTTGAGTATGACAGATTAAAGGAAACCTTGATTTCTACATTCACTGGCAGAGAACCGCCGTTTAAAACAGCTTTTAACAGAGTTGCCTTTAGGTGATTCACATCCCTCGCATCTATTAAGGGAAATGCGAAACTTAAACAACGGTAAATTATCTGAAGAGGTGCTAAAGTCGCTCTGGCTCCAGCGTCTGCCCACTCATATGCAGGGTATTCTAGCCTGCAATAAAAAAAAACTGGGTTCCTTGGCATCATCCGCCGACACGATCTCCGAAGTTAATGAAAATCCCCAGGGGTATGCTGTTTCCACGGCTCCTGAATGCCGCAATTCCGCAATTTCTCAGTTAGCCGATGAAGTTCGAAACCTAGCCAAAAAAGTCACGGACTCGTTAGTACTTAACAATAACCCACAAGTTCCTAGTAATTTTCAGCATAGAAGTAAGTCCAGACATAGATTACCATCGCCTGGTTTCCAGGCTGGACAAAAGCATTCCCTTTGCTGGTATCACAAAACATACGCACGCAATGCAAGGAAATATATTCCACCTTGTGTTTTTAAAACCAAAAATTTAAATGCCAATTCGGCTATTTCTTCTCCTGAGTTTTCAAAAAACTAAACTGCCCTCCGCCATCGACGACGGGTGGAAGTGGCTGCCTAAATAGTCGTCTTTATCTTTACGATAAATCATCTAGAAAACATTTTTTAATCGACACTGGTGCTGACGTGTCGGTCATTCCGGCTACTCCAGCCAATCGCTATTCAAAAACCGATTTATTTCTGGTCGCTGCAAATTTTTCAGTTATCCACACGTTTGGTAGAAAAATCCTCACATTGGTTTTAGGACTTCGTCGCTCCTTTCCTTGGCAATTCATCATAGCAAACATACCTAGACACATCTTATCCGCGGACTTTCTAGGCCAGTATGGTTTGCTGGTCAACGTCAAGGAGAAATCACTCATCGATCCTTTAACATCTTTAAAGTCTTTTGGACAACGCGTAATATGCCAAAATTCAACTCTTTCAGTGCTCATTAACCCAGAAGTCGACGTTGAAATTCAAAATCTCTTACCTGAACATCATTCCATTACTGTGGAAACTGGTTTTATTAGGAAAGCCACTCATAAAGTAACGCATTGCATCATTACCAATGGACCTTCATTTGCTTCTAAGGTACGCCGTCTTTCTCCTGAAAATCTGGCAGCAGCCAGAAAAGAGTTCGACTTCATTTTAAGGCAGGGAATTTGCAGACCTTCAAGCAGTTGTTGGTCCTCGCCATTGCATCTCGTAAAAAAAAAAGAATGGTGATTGGAGACCTTGTGGAGACTACAGGCTATTAAATGCTTATACTGTTCCAGACCGCTATCTTATTCCATTAATCCACGATTTTGTTTATCACTTGCAAGACACTGCAAATACTTTTCAACTTTAGATCTGGCGAAGGCCTACCACCAAATTCCCATCGAGCCCGAACACATTCCCAAAACTGCTATATGCACACCATTTGGACACTTCGAGTTCACACGCATGACCTTGGGTTTATGCAATGCGGCACAAACCTTTCAGAGGTTCATTCACACTGTGCTTCAAGAATTTTCGTTCTGTTTCATCTAACTCGATGACATTTTAATCGCCTCACGATCTAAATTAGAGCATTTCACCCATTTGAAGAAAATTTTCCCGCGATTGATGGAATACGGCCTCATAATAAATGTGGACAAATGCACATTCTTACAACCTCAAGTCAAATTCTTAGGTCACTTAGTCACTGCTCAAGGGATTAAATCATCTCCCGAGCGTGTAGCAGTTATTGCATATATTAAGACTCCTAAAACCGTTAAAGACTTGCACCGTTTTCTAGGCATGATAAATTTTTATCGCCGATTTCTTCCACATGCGGCCAGTCATCAAGCCCTACTTAATAATTATTTAACAGGTCCTGAGATGAAGGGCGTCCAAATAATCAACTGGTCCACTGAAGCCATCAAAGCTTTCGAGGAAGTCAAAGCCCAGTTATCGCAAACAATCCTTCTGGCTTTTCCCATCCTCTCGGCTGACGCCGCATTATATGTAGACGCGTCAGATTCAGCCATAGGAGCCGCACTCCATCAGAGAGGTGAGAACTGCTGGCAACCACTAGGTTTTTATTCGGTGAAATTAAACAGCGCGCAACGTAATTATAGTGTTTACGACAGGGAACTGCTCGCTGCCTATCAGGGCATCAAATATTTTCGCTACCATTAAGAGGGAAGAACTTTCAGTCTGTACACGGATCACAAACCACTGACACTTGCATTCAGACAAAATCCAGAGAAAGCCACTCCCAGGCAATTGCGGCATTTGGATTTCGTGGGACAGTTTACGACGGACATAAGGCATGTCTCGTGCAAAGACAACATCGTCGCCGACTCCTTGTCCCGGCTAGATGAGATCCATCTTCCCAGCAGTATAGATTTTTGAGCTATTGCGGATACCCAAATTGAGGACTCTGAGTTCCAGCATGTGGTTCCAAATTCACAATATAAGTTTGTAAAATTTCCCATTTTTTGTACACATAAGAAGTTGTACTGCGAAATTTCTCCCGTCGGAGCCAGGCCTTTCATCCCACTTAAATTTAGGAGAGAAGTGTTCGATGCAATCCACAACCTTGCTCATCTATGTATTCGCACATCAAATAAAATGGTCATATCCCGCTATTTTTGGCCTTCCATCAATAAAGATGTAAGCTCCTGGGCTCGCTCATGTTTAGCCTGCCAACAGTCCAAGGTTTTAAGGCATGTCAAGATCACTCACGGCTCTTTTCCATCATTTTCTCGCCGCTTTTAAGACATCCACGTTGACATCATCGGTCCTATGCCCCCCTCCAAAGGTTTCAGATACTTCCTAACGATCATTGATAAATTCACCAGATGGCCGGAGGCCATTCCCCTTGACAGTATCAACGCTGAAACAGTAGCAGAGGCCCTCTGCCAGAGCTGGATATCACGTTTCGGAGTTCTTAGAACAATCGTTACAGATCAGAGACCCCAATTCGAGTCAGTACTCTATGCTGAACTTGCCAGATTATTGGCTTCGAGCGCAATCGAACAACAGCTTACCATCCGCAATCCAATGGCTTTCTCGAGCGATGGCGCAGGACACTTAAGGCAACAATAATGGCATTCAAGGATAAATCCTGGCCAAAAGTCCTCCCTTTGGCTCTATTAGGACTCAGAACAGCGTTCGGAAAAGAGTTTTAGGCCACCCCAGCAGAGCTGGTCTATGACGAACGCTTATGGCCGCCACGGGATTTCCTCCAAAGCTCACAAAGTCATTCACAGAGCGAATTCATCATTTCTTTACGAAACATTTTCTCAGACATTAGAGCCGTGAAAGCTTCAAACCATTCTCGCCAGTCATTCTTCAGATTCAAAAATCTCGACAATTGCTCTCACGCTTTTATAAGAACAGACTCAGCCCGAGCTACACTTCAGCCTCCTTACGAGGTGCCGTATAAAATTATCGCTAGAAAAGACAAATTCTACACCCTTAAAGTCAAAGATATGGAAGTCAATGTTTCTCTAGATCGATTTAAGGCTTGTTTTAGGGAAACAGATAATGATATGCATCAAGATCAGCATGACCTAAATGACGACTCCTCAATATTAACACTCCCATCAACACGCGTTGAAGAGCCAGTTCAGCTAGTGACTGAAGGCTAAGTTCAGCCAATGCCTGAATATTCAGCCACCAACATGGACACCGGTCATATACCCGAATTTTCAATTCCGGCAACCGAAGACACATCATACCACACACCAACAGATACACCATTTATCACGCCACCTAACACCCGGACTTTCAAAGTGTTAGGTTTCTTCCGGACGGTAACGCAGATTTACAACAGCAAACAATCAGAACTGGACGAACCACGAAACCTCCGCGCAAATATAGGTACCGCTAAACCAGTGGTTTCGCTGGCGGGGGAGTGTTGTGGCGGCTTGACAGTGCCATCTGCACGTCATAAATGACCTTGGGCAACCATACCGAATTTGTAAGGTTTTCGAATACCTAATGCGAAAACCACTTTGAGACTTGGAAAAGGTCTTGTGAGTAAGCCTCGATTTTCATATCGAGAACGAAAAATAAATTTTAACCATTCGCTTGTCAACCAGAGACTATTGCAGTCATTTTTAATGTTCACATATCTATAAATAATTCAGAGACTATTGCAGTCATTTTTAATGTTCATTTATTTGTAAATAATTGTTCAGAAAAGAGAAAAAAAATAAAAGGATCAACAATCGATACAACCCTTGAATATCATAGAGATTCAGAATAAAAGGCAATAAATCTATATATAATTCTGTTTATTTTGACAAAGATAGAATCGAGCGGACTTCCGTCTTCCGTCTTCCCAAACAGGATCTGTCGTCTCCTGACGGCTACCTACCTCAGCACTAATCCAGATTGCGTACTAGCGGAACCTATAGTTCTTCCTCATCATTCCTCTACACTTGAGAAAATTGGAATCCATCCAAGATTCGAATTCCCATCCATGTTGTCATCAGGACAAGCAGGACCACCACATTAACCTTATGACAATTGTTAGCAACAGTTTACAGCAACATATAAACTGGTCTTTCCTTTTGCTGGTACACGTGCTGACGCTCTTGGTGACTTACCCTCCGAACGTTAAACCCTGGTAATTGGGCGGATCCGGACATGGGTGTCTAGCTACGGTCTCTCTATACTTCGACGAGCAATTAGCAAGGCGGTGATTACAAGACACCCATCTCAACGGACAAGCCGGCTACCAAAAAGCGGCACTTTACCCAAAACTTCACTTCTAGAATTAAAAAAATTCCATTCTAAGTGCCATTTCACACGAGCGGCAGCTGTCGCGTGATTTCAACTACACAAAATTCTGCTAGAATCGCGCGATTGCTCTGTTTCGAAATTGTCGCACAACTGTTAACTTAATATCGAGACAAACAAGTTAGTTCATATGAAGTCGTATAATTTTTCTCCAAGTGAAGAATTTGTGTACTTTGTATAAAGATGTGTTGTACCGAAGAATTTTTGGAACCGTTTTTGGTCTCGACTCTGCGAACCCGTTCCATTTTTCTTTTCGTAATTCCATTCAAAGAAAGATTTTGTGAGTTCAGTTGATTTTTTATTTTAGAAATAAGCCCAAACAACATAGCTTCAAATGACAAATATAATCATATAAATTGTCGCTTCATTTTATCAGTAAGCATTTGGATAAGCTTTGGACAAAATCTTTGACGTGGGACTTAAGTCAAAGATTCAAAGCCAGTCGGCGGGATTTTATGAATTGGTTTTATACAATGGACGAAGGAGATTATAGGGGCGATGCGCGCTTAAATTTGATAGTGCAAAAGTACATTGCAGCCTGCAGGAGTAAACAGCTAGCAGAATTTATTAAGGAGTAGTTGATTTCCTAGGACTGCGAATCTATCGACATTTCTACGAGTTTATTCATCACTTGAGTTTCCACTTGTTATTGTTTTTTTTTGCTTTCATTTAATTTTTTCACCCTTCGTTACTACCTTTTAAGCCAAAAAACGGATTTTTGACTTCACAGATATACCTACATAAATATATGATAGCCGCATTCCTATACTTTTAATATGTGCTAAGGGGAGTACGAGTTAAATTGAGCAAACTCCTACAAAATATTAAAATATGCAATAAGATAAGGTGAAGTGTAATGTGGTAAGATCAATAAGTTTTTCTCTGCATAAATTGGTTTAAACATAGGAACAAGTGAACGACAGCTCAAATAAGTGTGAACCTGTTTCGGTCATTCCTTATATGGAGATGGACCCGTTCGTTCTGGACCGACACATATCTACTTTGTACAGCAAAATTTTACTCGCGACAGTTAGTCGACCATGTGAAACGGCTCTAATTTTCAGAACAAGAAGACAATGATGTACATAGAGTGAATTAAAGTAAGTAGGTATGTATAGCCAAGCGGGAAAGGGAATTAAAGTAAGTAGGTATGTATAGCCAAGCGGGAAAGGGATTGCATAACTCATCGAAGCCGTTTTGAATCTTTGGCAGCTGTTATCGACCCATTTCTGAACAAAACCTTCAATGAATTTTACACAGGATGTCCTAGGCAGCGTAGTGATGCCTTTCTGTAAGAGTGTGTGTCGATAAAAATGTCCATGAGCAATCGTCAAAGAAAGTATCGAAGTGCAAGTTTCAGTTTCGTTGTACTCCGTGGTTCGGTGTGATGAGCCACAATACATGAAAATATATACGAACAATATTAAAAGAAATCTTCAATGAATAATACTAGCCAGAGTTCCAAACTGCATTATTACCATCATAATTATAATTGTAATTAATTTTTTTCTTCTTCTTAGTACAGAAATATTTTTTGCAAAATGAACTCCGTCCAAAATTAAACACGGAGTGGATTTTGGATAGATAGGAAGCAGCAAGTAACAATTTTCATAAATAAAAACAATTCACTATATTCATGGTCTCTCTAAATCCATCCCTCATTAGCGCTTCTGCAAAATTTAAGACAAGTATTAATACGTATGGCAAAACAATCTTATTTTAAAAAATGACAGCTTCCTTAATAGTACACCGTGTGCATTTCTAAACTCCCTAAAAGCTTCTTTTCCTTTTTAATAATATGAATTGTATGATCAAACAAAATCTGAAAAAACTTTTACCGGTTGTTTAATCACTTAAAAAAAAAAATATTTTTTCTCACGTTTCTCTAATTCTTTTTTTTTCACTTGCACTTAACCGACCAACGACTTCCAAGATACTGCAGTGATTTTAAGGCAAATGTTACAATATTTGATTCTAAAGGTGCTCTGCTTATGACATAATGCCATATATCTGCCCATTTTCGTGGGCAGATACGTGTAATCACGGTGACAGATGTAAACATATATCTGTCGGCAACATCTGGCATTCAGAAATGTCCAGACGTCTACCACTCGTTTAATCATCCACTTTTTCTATCTGGCAAATTTCGGAACATCGTCTGCCAATCTGCCTATTAAATTTTTGAACTGAACAGATATTTGTCCGGTTTACCCATTAAAAAAAATAGTATTATGCACGTAGTGATAGGAGAAGGCGACAAGTTGTAACGTCGGTTGTTGGTGTGCGGGTAGTCAGGAGACTGTCCAGGGCCGTTTTTCGACGTTGCTAGTCTCAGAGCGCTGTTCTAGCTCTGCGGTTCGGGCGGTCCACGTAATACGCACTGCTTAATCTATACTCACTCACTCGCTCTCTTATAATACCTTATAACTACGCGGTGTAGGTGCGGGGTGGGAGCGTGCGATCACTATTCCTGAGACCAACACGATTAACGTACGCTTATGGTTAGGAGTAGCCAACACGGGGGATACGGGACGGAGTGTGCGCTGACTATTGACCAACACGATGACGTGCGCTTGTCGTCAGAATACTCAACACAGGGGGGGTACGGGACGGAATGTATGTGTGCTTACTACTCTTCTGACCAACACGATGAACGTGCGCTTTGTCGTCAGAGTAGCCAACACGGTACGGGGACAGAATATATATTCGGGCGCTCGCTAATCTTTTGATGAACACGATTAACGTGCACTTATCGGCAGAGTAGCCTACACGGGGGTACGGGATGGTGTGCATGCGCTTACTAATTCTCAGGCCAGCACGATTAACGTGCGCTTGCCGTTGAACTAGTCAACACGACTTGCGGATAGGACTTGGATGAGAGATGTGTCTAGTCGAGTAGCTGGGAGGCAACTGACTAATCTTTCGGTGCCGACTGACTTTTATAGCCAGTCTTGTGGTAGTCCACTGGTGGGGGTCAACTCTTCTCACTGTGGAGCTGTCTTCTCGCGGTCGGATATTTCACTGATCGGTGACTGTGCTTTTCGACTTGTGTCTGCTTCGATGCTCGGTGATCGACTGAGTGATTTTACTACTGGCTGCTGGCTATTTATAGGCAGGCTGGCTGATGGCGTCGGGTGTAGAATGTTCCCTTCTACTATCACGCCACCAGCACGGGACACTACTGAGCTGCTGATCAGTAGTGTGCTCTTCTCTCGGCGGCTGGCTTACTTTGTTGCGGCTGCTAGACACTCGTTTTCGCTGGTGTCTATCTGAAATGCATGTAACTTCGTTACAAAGTTCATACAAGTTTTGTATTATATTATCTTAAAAGTGCTCCTACACGATCTTGCAAAATGACAGATATCTGCTCTACAGATTACACACGTAGCATATATTCGGGCAGATTTCATCTGGCACAGAGTTTTCAGATAATTTTTGGTCTGTTATCTGGCATGCGTTTGCCTTTATTGATTACACGATCTGCTATTTTTCATCTGGTAAAATGTTGCTTTTATCTGGCAAACACAACAGAAACTAATGTGAAGTTCATTGTTCAAAAATGATTTCTACAGAAAGGTACGCGCCTGATTTTTTATATAGTGCATTTAGTACAAGTGAAAAAGTGGATGTTGTCCTATTTCGGTAATCAAGCGCATCATTTCACCACTGGTCCTTGTTGACTCCTGCTTCCTTCTTCGCTTCGCCTTGTTGTCATATGCCATTTCGTTAATATTTATATTAATGCTATTTATATACTGTATACTCCTGGTAAATATTATAATATCTTAATATATAAAAATCACGTGTCACTGTGTTTGTTCACGCTCGTCTCCGAAGCCGCCTAACCGATTAAAATGAAATTTTACGAACGTGTTTGGTTGATTACAGCTTGAAAGATAGGATAGTTTTGGATACAAAAGATAGTGCTGTTGTCGAGATTAAAAAACTCCCTCAGAACGCGTCGACGTGGAAAACTAAAATTTTGTAAACGGCGTTTTCATGAAAATTGCAAATACAAGTTAACAAATAGACTAAATCGGGCAACTCCTTCGTAGGATTGCCATACAAATATTTCGTATTTAGTATATATTTGGACAGTGTCTGACTAAATCGGGCAAGCCTTTCTTGGTGTTGCCAAACAAAATTTTGGTTTTTCGCTATCTATTTAGAAACTGTCTGAGAACGCATCCACGTGGAGAGCTCAAGGCATTTGCATTAAAATTGCAAAATGCATGTTCAAAAATGAAGTAAATCGAGCGACCTCTTTTTGGTATTGCCATACAAAACTTAAGGTTTTCACTTTACATTTGGACACTGCTTCACGCGTCGACGTAGAGAGGTGAAAATTTGTACACAGGCCTTTTTTTTAAATTTAAATTAATTTGAAAAAAGGACCAATCGGGCAACTCCTTCGTAGGGTTGCCCTACACAAAATTTTGTACGTGGTGTTTTCATAGCAATGGTAAATAAAATTTCAAAAAGGGACTAAATCTGGTTACCCCTTCTAGGTGTTGCCATACAAAACTTGTGTTATTCACTATATACTTAGAAGCTGCCTGAGAAGGTTTCGAGGTACAGGGCTCATATTTTGCACATAGCGTTTTCATAAGAATTGCA
This sequence comes from Dioctria rufipes, assembly GCA_963924295.1. NCBI lineage: Eukaryota > Metazoa > Arthropoda > Insecta > Diptera > Asilidae > Dioctria > Dioctria rufipes. Next base: position 167,015,720 of record OZ002741.1, on the reverse strand, counting down.
AATACCTACTGCTCGAAAATGTAACCAATCGGAAAATTCCTTCGTAGGGCTGTCATCCAAAAAATTTCGTATTTTTCAATATATTTGGGCACTACCTGAACACTCGTCGACGTAGAGCGCTACGCTCTCCCTCACGTATCAATGCAAGCTCACACACACACACACACAGACACACACACACACTGAAGAGGGCCAGAGTATTTTATTCTAAGTTTACTAATATTGCAGATAGAACAATTCACAAATGCATTCTTTCAGCTTAGAAATCTTGCAAATAATAAAATTATTACTTACATAGGGAATTTCTACATCGCCGCTGAGCTCTCGCAACCGATGTTAATTGTAAACTAACACAAAAGTTGAGGTTAAGGAGACAACGAAAAAAATTAAGACCAATAACTACAGATCCGATATGCAAAAAAAGACAGCATGTAGTGAGAACCACATTGTTATAGACAATCGAAGCTTAAGGCTAAAACACAATGTGAGCGACATGACAAATCACGTCGTAAAAAACGCCGTCTAGACGTCCGTGCAAATATAATGCGAACGACACGAGCGCTACGAGAGCTGTCAATCCTCAATGAAATTTATTCTGTTATTTGTGTTCCAAATTAAATTAAAGCGGCATGTGTGGCGTTTTTGGCTAATGTAGACTTCAAAAAATAGAAGAAGAGTGATATATAACTCAGCCGGATTCAGTTTTCTATGCGGATGCGTTTTTTCGCATAAAATACGGCGGCATTTTACCCCCTCAATTAACTTTTCTCCCATTTTTTATTTAACTAACTTTGATATTTTCCACGGCATTGTTTATTCACTTATATTTTTAATCTATCAAGTCAAACATAAGAATATAATAAACGTCAAAACATACATATGATCGCAACCCAAAATGTTAATTTTGATAAACGCACCCCATAGCGCGACAAATTTCACTTAAATTCGACGACAACGTCGAACGTTGTTGTAACATTGTATTTTACACTTAGAATATAGAGAGTACAAGAAGTGTGATAAGCCAAATTTGGCGTAGTCAAATTCTGGTTGTGTTAGAATCTGTTGCCGCTGTAGTGTAGTAGAATCAATAATGTAGACAGCGGGGCAACAAGATATGTATATGGTTGAAAATACTGCAGTTGCTCCCACCGGAAATACTCTTAGTCGTGCCACTGCGCCAAGATACCCAGGGAGTTTCTAAGCTGTCAAACGTAAACAAATATTCAGTAAACAAATATTTCATCATTGCTATTAATTTCAATTTAATTTATTATAAAAATGTGTTTGAAGTACACAAAATAATATTTTTTAACTATACATGCTTAAAAAATGATTTCCCACGTATTTTCACCAGATTCAAATTGTTGCAAATTGGGAAACTTCGTTTGACAGCTGAAAATACATTTGTCTCTTTCTTCAATATAATTCTGACCTACTTCACGATACCGTGAAAAAATCCACGCTCATGCACACGAATTTTACAGGTATCAACAATTCCTGTTGTGTGGAAAAACCTCTTTATGCAAACGAAAAATCTTTGAAAAAAGAAATTTCTTTGCAAAAAAGGGCGCTTCATATAAGCCTGCCGTATACGCCAAAGCAAACTTACTGTTGCCTCTGTATTCTAAGATTTTACAACCTACGGCTATGTATTATTAGAACCCAATTGAGAGCGTTTTTTACGGCGTATTTGTCGTGTCGCTCACATTGTATTTTGGCCTTAAGTAGCAGGAGTTATATCGCGTTTATAAACGCAGACCCTAATGCCTCTTCTACAAAGCAACGTCGTCAAAACGAAATCGTTTGCTGAATAACGCATAAATCCATGAAATATGTACGAGTAAGTAGTGGTAAGCTGCCACGATTTCATTGCGGAATTGCATCAAACGAAGTATTTGGTCTCAATAATTTTTACTATAGTCTAGTAAACTAGCACTAAACTATTGGGGATAAATCAAAAAATATAAAACTTTGTTTGCAAAACTGAAAGTGCAAGTTCCACATTTAACATTATAACTGTTTTCTTCTAAATTCCCACTGCATGGTTCTAAATTATGCTGAATAGACATGAGGTCTTACATACTACATCTTTTGTACTGATTGTCACATAAAAGTAAGTGAACCTTTTGCACACTCGCACGATTAGTATAGAAAGAAAATAATTACTTAGGAATGAAGCTAGTTGATTATGCTAGGTCAGTTAAGTGCGGTGTGTGCCCGTAATAGGTAGTGCGCGGAGGTAAGACTGAATGGTGAGTAATTGCTTGAAAGGTATTTTGAGAATGGATGACTGTATGCGTGCTTTGTAGGTATGGTTATTGATGGTTGTGGACGCAGGGATGCATCGCTCTATTGCTGACAGAGCGAGTAATCTCTTGCGGCTTGTACGAGTGTGCGGTACCATAATGAGTTGTCATGGTGGTATGTTGTAGGGGTACCACCCTTGATTTGTCAAGGTGGTATGTTGTAGGGTAATTTACGGGTCCGGTTCTGCTACAGCGAGTTGTCATGGCATGAACCCCTTCGCTACCCTTCGAGTGATATTAACCACTGTATTGAGTTGTCGCGGTGGTGTATCATTTTGCGTGCGTGAGAGAATGTTTTCTCGGAATTGGGAATGTTATGTTCAGACTTGCATAGGCTAGGATATTTAGGTACCTCCAAAATAGCAAACTCACTGAACCTGTTTGTTCACGAGCTGTTTACTTCCAGGTAACCTTGAATCGGGAGACAACCACCAAATGGAAGAAACTCATTCCGAGTTCGGCGGCATTTGAATAAGTTGTGAGTAGAGTATTAAATGAAGTGTGACCTTACATCAACTGTGTTGTACTTAAGTAAATAAATTATATAGAAAACCTTTATTGTTGGCTATTATCTTCAGAAGTGGGATTGACACTCACTTAGTCAGTTGACACTATTGGTGAATAAAGCGATAGACGCTTCATAATTAGCAATTGTGAGTGCTTGTGTGATGTGTGATTGCAGATTAAGTTTTACGTAACTATATTGGGTTTAAGTATTAGTTTATTTACAACTTTATTTTCCTAATCATTGTGTAGTACGTTTTTTTTTCCTCTCAAACAACATGTCTTACTGGCAAGTAGTTCCAGCAAAGAAAAAAACAGCGAAAAGGCGGCGTATTTTATCCGAAAGTGAGTCTGATAATTCCTATTCGGGGGACTCTAGCTCTAGCGAATTAAATCGTCTCGCTAGCTTAATGTGTACCCTGACCTCAAACGTGAGGGAACTCCAAGCAAAAGCAACATTGCCACGGGGAAGTAGTGAGGTAATACCAGTCTTTGACCCAACAAGCAAAACGTTAAGTGCACAGTTGTGGTTGACAAAAATCGAAGAACTACGATCCATTTATAGATGGGACGAGATTACTACGATTCATTACGCGACAACTAAATTCAGGGGACTTGCAGATAAGTGGTATCGCAGTTTATCTACGGTAAATTTCACATGGGAACAGTGGAAGGAAAATATTATTGAAGCTTTTCCCGGAGAAACGGATTATTCTCAACAATTAGAAGAGATGCTATGCCGGAAGAAACAAAACAGTGAAACGATGCTAGAGTATTACTACGATAAGCTAGCTCTTCTTAATATTTGTGAAATTTCTGGAGCAAGAGCAGTCTCCTGTTTGATATCCGGCATTACCGACTTAAATATGCAGGCAGCTGCCAAGGCAGGAAAACATCAGACACCAGCCAGCTTATTATCCTTTCTGACGACTTTGAAGGAGAATATTCCGGACACGAGCACCAAACATAATAAGCCTCTGCAAGTATCAAAGCAGAACTTTAAAGCTCCGCAACTTACCATCAGCAGGCGCAAGTGTTATCATTGCGGCAGCTTTGAACATCTTCTTCCTCAATGCCCTAGACGACCGAATAAGTGTGAAAAATGTAAATTCTATCATACAGGATAATGCTACAGAGCCCCCAGATCGGAACATTCTAAGAAAATACTTGCTATAAACAGCGAAGTAAGAGGTAAGAAATATTTTAAGAATGCCATAATAGAAGGTAAACATGTGCAGGGTTTCATAGATCTAGGTGCAAATTGCAATACAATGAACGATCAGCTTAGAATAGAATTAAAATTGAAATTAGTTCCTGAAACCAAAATTATAAGGGGTTACGGTGGAGGTACCGTATTGTCTTTAGGAGAAGTGAAAAATTTAACGGTGAAAGTAGATCAATCCCAAGCAAAAACCGATTTCGTTGTAGTCCCGAACAAGATTCAAGATATTCCAATAATAATCGGCCAACCCTTTACTGAAACAGAGCATATAATTGTTCATAAGGAAAATGAATCCCTAAGGCTTTATGAAAAATCATTCGATGAATTGCCATGCGGACTAGATTTACCTCCAGAAAAAGTGCTATGTTGGGTAGATGAAGCAGTAGTTATCCCATCCAAACACACTGCCCACATAATATGTAGAACAGAGCTATTCCATAATAATAAAGATATATATTTAAACTTCAGTTCCAGATATCCTAACTTAACAGAATACTTTGTCCCCCCTTGCGTTATTACTATAAAAGAGGGAAAATGTAAAATTCCGGTAACTAATATATCGAAAAGAGACTTGCTACTCAAAACTAAAAATATTTTTGCTCGCGCAATTCCCTGTGAACTAGAAAAATGTGAAGTCCGTTTACTAGAAAAAACAATTGGTCCGGATACGTTAAATGGGAGCGAGATAAATGTCGGAGATACTTTGTCATACGAAGAAAAAAAGAGACTTGCAAACCAGTTACAAAAATTTCGGAAGTGTTTTGCAACAACATTAGGAGAAATTGGCTGCACTTCTGCGACTGAACTGAAAGTAGATTTGTTAGATCCCACTCCTGTAACCTATAGACCGTATCGAATGTCTCCAAAGGAACGCGATCGTGTGAAGGAAATAGTAGATGAGCTCCTACAATTTGGAATCATTAGGGAATCCGATTCTTCTTATGCTTCACCAATTCTCCTAGTAAAAAAGAAGAACGGTGAGCAACGGCTTTGTATCGATTATCGAAAACTAAATTCTAAAATGAGATTAGAAAAGTTTCCACTGCCGCGCACTGATGACCAATTGGACCAATTACACGGCTACGAATATTTTACAACCATAGATATGCGAAGCGGTTATTATCAAATTCCCATTGAAGAGTCATCAAAAAATAAAACTGCTTTCATTACCAGCGATGGACATTATGAATTTAACCGGATGCCATTTGGAATATGTAATGCTCCATCAGTGTTTCAAAGAATGATGAATAAGATTCTTGGACCTTTAAGAAGTAACATCGTTTTTTGTTTTCTGGACGACATGATAATTCCCTCGAACGATTTTGAGCAAGGTTTGAATAGACTGGAATACGTGTTAGAAGTGTTGCAAAATCTTCTTCTTCTTCTTCTTCTTCTAAAAGACGAATAGTACAACTATTCGTCGACATATAACATTTATGGACGCCACCTCGCCAGCCTTAGAATTATCTATATTGCCGGCCAATTATATGAACTGGTTCACCCGCGAAGACAAACAGATGCGGGTGAAGCGCAGAATTAAATCTCTGTAATTACACTAGCGGACGAAGTCCGCGTACATTTTCAATTAGTTATTTTTTAATTAGTTATTTATAATTATATTGAACCTCCGTCCCGTCCAATGAACGAAACAAAAGTCCTGTTGCAAAATCAGAACCTGACACTGAATCCGAGTAAGTGTCATTTCTTCAAAACATCAATCAGTTTCCTCGGATGTGTTGTTGATAAACATGGAGTACGTCCTGGGATCGAGAAGACAAAGGCTGTTGACTTATTTCCAGTTCCTTCAAATGCTCACCAAATTAGGCAGTTCTTAGGTCTTACCGGATTTTTCCGTCAGTTCATCCAAAACTACGCTTTAATTTGCAAACCCTTATTTGAATTAACGAAGAAAGATAAGCCGTGGGAATGGGGTGAAAAAACGTAAAGTGCTTTTGACTTGCTTAAGAAGAAATTGACAGAAAGGCCACTACTAGCAATTTATAACCCCGAAGCTATAACAGAAGTACATACGGATGCGAGCAAGTTAGGAGTTGCAGGAATTTTATTACAATGTGACACAAACAATCAATTACGACCGGTCGCCTACTACAGTCGGCAAACAAACAAACATGAAGAAAATTATCATTCTTACGAATTAGAGACGTTGGCTGTAGTGGAAACATTAAAAAAATTCCGTGTCTACTTGATTGATTTGAATTTTAAAGTCGTGACCGATTGCAACGCCATTAAAACTGCCGCAAATAAAAGAGATTTGGTTCCGCGGATAGCCAGATGGTGGTTACTTATTCAGGAATTCAGTTTCATCATAGAATATAGGCCAGGAAATAAAATAGCGCATGCAGATGCCTTAAGCAGAAATGCGGTGAAAAATGAAACCCCCATAGCCGAAAGCGATATTTTAAGAATCGAGGTAGCCGACTGGGTCCTAGCTAGTCAATTAACGGACGAAAAAGTCAAGCTAATTCATAACATACTTCTGAAAAAGCCTGAAAGTGAGTATGAAAAAACCATACATAAAGAATATTGTCTCGAAGAAGAAAGAATTTATAGGAAAACCAAAAAGGGCATTAGATGGTTGCTTCCCAAAGGAATGCGACACGAAGTAGTGAGATCAGCACACGATGAGTTTGGACATTTTGGGTTGGAGAAGACTTTGAATAAGGTCTGTGAAAATTATTGGTTCCCAAAGATGCGAGAATACATATGTACAAAGATATATCAAAAATTGCATAGCTTGCATTTATAATAAAATACCTAAAGGCAAATTGGAAGGCGAACTGTATCCGATCAACAAAGACTCGACACCATTTCATACAGTGCACGTAGATCATTTGGGACCATTTGTTCGAAGCACAACGGGTAAGCGATACTTAATAGTGTGCGTTGAAAGCTTGACGAAGTATGTGTTGCTAACCGCTGTAAAAGACACAAGTACAATACCAGTACTAAGGATGCTGGATCAAATGGTTAAGATATTTGGGATTCCAAACCGGATCATAACGGACAAAGGAACCTGCTACACTTCGAAGGCGTTCGCCAAGTACTGTGACAAAAAGGGAATACAACACATACAGACAGCAGTAGCTACCCCAAGAGCAAACGGACAAGTAGAGCGTTTCAACTCAACGATTTTGTCTTCATTAGCTGCAACATCAAGCAAAGACCGACATTGGGACCGTGAGATCGATAAAGTTCAAATCGCTATAAATAATACTATACATAGTATTACAAAAAGAACACCGTCGGAGTTATTATTTGGATTTCGGCCTCGAGGGGAAGCTGACGCGAGATTAACCTTGAACATTAATCGAAATAGAATAGAACTGGAAAACTTGAAGGAAACCCGGCAGGAAGTGCTAGATCTTATCGAAAAGGATCAAAGGAAACAGAAGGAAAGATTCGACAAGAGAAGAAAAGCAGCTAGAAAATACAGTGAAGGAGATCTGGTTGTATTGCGGAAACAAGCATATGGAGAAGGGCAAAGTCGTAAATTGCTCCCTAAATATAAAGGACCATTTAAAATAAAAAAGTTGTTGGGAAGAGATCGATATGTGGTAGCAGAGTTGTCTGGATCCCGCAGGAGCCAAAGAGCTCCTTTTGAAAACGTCGAAAGTGCAGACCATATAAAACCATGGATTCGACCCGGAGGAATCTCTGATTCGGAAGACGATAGCTTAGATGAGGGCAATGAACAGGTACGTTCACAATCCAGGATGGCCGAGCTGTCACATAAAAGTAAGTGAACCTTTTGCACACTCGCACGATTAGTATAGAAAGAAAATAATTACTTAGGAATGAAGCTAGTTGATTATGCTAGGTCAGTTAAGTGCGGTGTGTGCCCGTAATAGGTAGTGCGCGGAAGTAAGACTGAATGGTGAGTAATTGCTTGAAAGGTATTTTGAGAATGGATGACTGTATGCGTGCTTTGTAGGTATGGTTATTGATGGTTGTGGACGCAGGGATGCAGCGCTCTATTGCTGACAGAGCGAGTAATCTCTTGCGGCTTGTACGAGTGTGCGGTACCATAATGAGTTGTCATGGTGGTATGTTGTAGGGGTACCACCCTTGATTTGTCAAGGTGGTATGTTGTAGGGTAATTTACGGGTCCGGTTCTGCTACAGCGAGTTGTCATGGCATGAACCCCTCGGCTACCCTTCGAGTGATATTAACCACTGTATTGAGTTGTCGCGGTGGTGTATCATTTTGCGTGCGTGAGAGAATGTTTTCTCGGAATTGGGAATGTTATGTTCAGACTTGCATAGGCTAGGATATTTAGGTACCTCCAAAATAGCAAAAACTCAAACTTCCAGGTAACCTTGAATCGGGAGACAACCACCAAATGGAAGAAACTCATTCCGAGTTCGGCGGCATTTGAATAAGTTGTGAGTAGAGTATTAAATGAAGTGTGACCTTACATCAACTGTGTTGTACTTAAGTAAATAAATTATATAGAAAACCTTTATTGTTGGCTATTATGATTTACTACTTCACATAAACTCATGCTGCTCATGATGTTATCGTCAAATGAAGGAGAGAGAAGAGACATTTTTGTAAGCATGGATCTTTAAAAACAAGAGTAAGGCCTGAAACACAACTGGAGCTTTTCAGCCAGCTTGAGATTTGTTCACAATGTAAATCAATGTAGAAGAACACAATTGGAGCTTAAAAGTTTTTTGGCAGCTTCAAGCTGGCTTGAGATTTGATCAAATTGCAAATTTCAAGGCCAATGACCACCAACTTGAGGGAATTTTTAATGTTACCAACTGTGCGAATGTCGAATATCAGATGAGAATGGCTTCTGCTAACACATTTAAGAAGTAAACAGCTACCAAAAATATTAAAATGGTAGAAAACTTATATAGTAAGTAAAAGATAAGCAGTTCCTGTGGGACATATAAAAAACCTCAGTTTTATTTTTACATATAATTTGTACATCTTGAAACTATCTAAAAAAGCTTGAATTTATCGTAATTTTGGTAAATCGGATGCATTAACTGTTGTTCCTTAATAAAAGTTCTCAACATAAAAAAGTTAAAGTTGCAAATGTCAAAAACGCCAGTTGTGTTCAATTCGGCTTTTTCAGTCAGCTTTAGCAGAAAGCTAGCGATAAAGCTGGCTGAAAAGCTCCAATTGTGTTTCAGGCCTAAGAAAATATAAAAAAGCTCGAAAACTTCATTAGCAGTTTTAAAGATTTCATTTAAACAAAAGAAACTAATTGAAAGTCCTTTCAACTGTATAAGTTATAAAACAAGCAGAACGGAAAATATAGAGAGCAAAATTTAAAAATGAAAATAACATCTTAAGAAAAACATGGCTAAAAAGGTTCAACGATTTATACCTTTTTATTTTTATTTTCTTCTTCATGGTATTGCAGTTTTTACAGACAGTCACTGTACATATCACAATTTATCCTAATTTTTTTTCAATACAATATCAAGTTTTACAAAACAAAAATAATTCTTTAATTTAAAAACTTAACAAAATTATTTATTAGAAATTATTGGCAAAACTTTTGGACCATGTGATAGAAAACAGATTTGACGCAGGCTTTGTTATTTTATATACTGAGTTATAAAAAATAAATCGGATTAGGTCCACATTTTGTTAAATAGTTTTACGCTCATAAGAGATTCAAAAACCATCGAATGAATCGAAATTATTGCTATTAATCGACAATTGTAAGGATAGTTTTTCTTGTTTTTGGGAAAACTAACCGACGGTATGGATTTCAAACGGTTTACCACTAAGCTTTGGTTGACACGGACAATTTATGTAATTAAAGAGGAGAAATAAACTATCGGGATCTACAATTTTTAAATAATTAAGTGCTGTAATTACCTTAACCCCTTGACAAACAATTGAATATACTTAGTTGGGAATGTTCTTTAAAAGAGAACAGAAACCCTGGGTTTTCAATACATTAAGGTGCTGAGGAATATTATTTAATATTTCCGTTCAATCTAGTTCTTCATTATAGTTCGGATATGAATGTTCACAAAAATAAACCTTAGTTCTGGTACCACTAAATTCACTCTAAATATGTTTGTAGCGTTTACTGCGTTTGTCAGATGACAAGCTCATAATTTTGATATTTGTACATAAATATACTTATCAATACAATTATAGGGTGTTTTCATGAATTATTTATCCAATCAAGTTTTTAAATCGTTATCATAGATAGGATTTAGGTTAGATTACATTAAATTAATTAAGCAAGGCGATAGGCTTTTGAACTGTAGCTTTTTATTGGCTTATTGTGCACCGATCATAGGGTGTAATTCTTAGTAGTTACAGGGTTATTCATCAAATAGAAGAGACAAATCGGAGTTTTATCCAATCTCAACGCCACAGGAGGCTGGTGTGAAAAATATTGATACAGACACCTCAAGGTACATACATATTCTCCATCCTAGTTATTTTTCGAACATCCTGCATATGTTAACGTACATATATGTTTCATGTAGGTAATAAAACTTCAGGCAGTTACAAATGTTTCGAAGATAAAACCATATTTCATTCGTTTCTGTCCGTTCACAAATCAATAGTGTCCAGGGTTTGGCTATCCCAGATTTACCAGTTGCTTGTAATATGTGCTGCTATCTGGCTGCAACTTACGGAATCTTATAAAAGGTTGATAGTCGCCCAGTGGATTAAGGCATGGATCAAGTCTATAGAATTGTCAGTTGCCAAGACAATTCCGTTGAAGGAGCTAAGGTTGAGATTCCACTTGAGATGTTGATTGAATATAGTTCGACGAGTCTTCTTTCTTCTCAGAGTACGATCTGTTATGGATCGCCAGGTATCCACCCTGACTGAAAAAGTTTTATTTTATGATATTAAACAGGAAGGTATTTAGGCTCTTGAGCTTGAAATACGGGGTTGCAAATATGATTCCTGTATGAACACAACTTATGTACAGCGATGTGTAGGAGTTGCCCCTAAGACGACTGAGCTAATCAGGACGATGAGCTTAATGGTTAGCTAGTTGAAACTATGGCACAAACGACTTTTCAGAATAGCCTGTGTGGAGTTAGCGTATTCGTTTGAGTTGAATATATGTTCCATGAAATGAGTAACACCGTGCGGTTCTTCTTATTACCCACGCACGCAGGAATGATGATGCTTAGTCATAGTCATACGCATAGTAATAGATAAATTTATTAAACGCCCCGGCCACAGCTACGTCAGACAACGGTGGGCGAATCGAAAAGTTACAGGAATAAGCTTAATACTAACATATGGGTTAGCGATTAGATATATAAAATTATCAGGACAAAAGTATATAAAAGAATTAGAAGTATATAGAAGAATTAAAAGGTTAGAGCAAGAGTACATAGTTTAGAGAGCTAAAGTAACTAAAGTAAGAGTTAATGCTGGTGTACAGATTTTTGTATACATCAACTATGTATTATTATAATTAATACAACATATAAGTAGTATATGAGCATGAAGTATCAAGTACACAAGATTCAAAATCAGTTTAATTTTCAAGTTATACGTGCTGTGTTGTAGTACCAAGGTTATTAATTACAAAAGACATGAAAAACACATATAGTTCAGAATCTTCCTGAAAGAAATGCACAGGAATGACGATGCAATCTTCAAAGATTTTCCTGAAAGGAATGCACAGAAATGACAATGCAATCGTCCTGAAAAGAATGCATACCGCTAGCTGAGCGGGCACAGGCATGTGATAAATCCGGATGCATCAAACGGGGAATTGACAGTAAAGCAAATCCAAAGATGATACATACTGATGCAAACTTTTATTAATTTATCTGAAACATAGAAACTAAACATTGATTTTCTTTCTTTGACAACATTTCTCGTCTCCTCTTCAACACAACTGACAGAAGTATGGAAATTTTTTTTTTTTTAAATTATCGTTTTACAAAGCAAACGCCTACCTAGCTACTGCTGTCTACGCTTACAAGGTATTACTAGCGCGAATTTAGAAAAGTGATTTACCAACAGCATTTAAACTTAAAATGGCTCAGATAAAATTAATATTTTCCCGATTTATTGCAGCTTTTACAAAAAGTAAACTTCAGTGAAGTGATGCAACATTATTAATTCTTTTAATTAATCTTTTTTTTTTTTCATATTACACTTAAGGAAATGTATCCAGTATCAATCCTGGACTCCCAATAATACTTTCTTTGTTCAGACAAGGGTACTTATCACGTCGAAAAAATATTGTGCGAGCAGTAGAAAAGCTGAATAGAGATACTTCAGTGGAAACAAAAACTGCAGGTAAAATATAATTATGAAAATCGTTTGAACAGAATTTAATTTGATGTATTAAGTTTCCTGTACAATTTATTTCGCTGGACAGATTCAGTTACATATGTTAGTTAGCAGAAATAGTCCAATTTCAAAGCTCAATGAATGGTTGTGCTGAAATATATTTCAATAGCAACGTGGGGAATTGCTCTTTTCATTCTGGGAATAGATTCATTTTTGCTCTGTAATTATAGGATCTCAATAATCGAACACCAATAGAGGCATATTTTACTACATTTATACGGGCTTTTTTTATGCGGTACAATAGGAAATACATATGCTTTAATTAGTAGTATAGCTTTAGCACGAAGTTTAGTAGAGTGAAGGAATGAGGAAAAACCCATTGAAAGCTAATGCAAACGTTGTTTCTTATGTTTTCACGGCGATAGAATAACACTCGCAGTGTTATTACTTTCAATTATGTCTCACCTAAGAACTTATATTCAGAGAGAAAAGTTGTAACTTCGAAAAGACCCACAATTGTAAAATCTTTCTAGAAATGTAAAAACCCAGGGCCAAATATTCAAGGTTCAACCAACATAGCCATAAATATTATTATCAAGATTTATGTTGTTGAGTCGACTTTTCACACTACAAAAGATAAACAATCAGCAGAATGAGGAACATCGATTTAACGAACATAGTATACTATTCCTTAATAGTTTTATATAGAAGTAATGGAAGCCGACACTATGTTATGTGTTGTTTCCCTTAAAATATTGAGCACCTTGGAGATATTTTTTTTATTACAAGAATACAAAAGAGAGCACTAGAAACAACCCAGGGATTCTGTAGCAATCTACTCCGCAGATCATCCGCAACGGTTCACACACATAAATACAAAGTACAGGCAGATCAACAGGAGAATGAATACGGAAGCACACGCAGCAGCGTACTCCATACGGATCAGGCGCATCCACTATACTTCAAACAAGCAAATAAAACACAATAAAAACAGGAGGAAAGCAGGGACCGAAAATAACTGGTATTTCAAAAATTTTAAACAAAAAAAGCTGGTATAAATCATGATCGTGGAATTTAGTGGAATATACCAAAAGATGTCTCGTGAAAGCAGTTTCGATTCCTGTAAAGCTTTTGTTAACTTAACTTTTTATTAAAAAAAGCTAAAAAAAAAAACCAAGCTGGAAAGGCTCTTTATTTTATTTGGCAAAAATAAAAAGCAAAGTTGACTTTTTATTTTTTCGAGCTGGAAGTAACAGGTTTTGAAGCCGGAAGTATAAAAAGCCAAGCTGGCTTCTTATTTTCAGGGACCGAATCAGTTATGAATTTTTAAAAAAAAAATGCCTAATTTACTTGTTATTCCTGGTTGAAGCTAGAAAAGCAAGCGCAACGGCTGGATACTTTTTTTCTGTAAAAATATAAAAGCGAGCCCAGCTTCTAGTCAAGCTGGCTTTTTATTTTTACCAGATACAATCAAAAGCCAAGCCTGCTTTTTATTTTTGCCATATAAAAAAAAGCCTTTCCAGCTTGGTTCTTTTAGCTTTTTTTAATAAAAAGTTAAGTTTTCAAAAGCTTTACAGGAATCGAAACTGCTTTCACGAGACATTTTTTGGTATATTCCACTAAATTCCACGATGATGATTTATCTCAGCTGTTTTTGTTTAAAATTTTCAAAATACCAGTTATTTTCGATTCATGGTATCCTCCTGTTTTTATTGTATTTCATTTGCTGTGCTTGAAGTATAGTGGATCCACCTGATCCGTATGGAGTACGCTGCTGCGTGTGCATTTTCCTGTTGATGTTCGGGTGAAAGTCTTTCCATGATGAAATAGCAATGGAAACTGAACAATTTTTACTTTGATACGTGCCACGAATCACGCGTGAGCTGTCAAAAACAGAGCGCTGAAAACCCAAACAGCAAAAAAATCACCCTATGCAGGGTGTCCCTTAAGTCGACGTCAAGCCGGAACCGGGTGATAGGCCAAATCCTAACAGTTACCAGAAAAATATAAAAAAAATCTAAGTCATGTATTTTTCTAATTATAGGCATTTCTTTTGTTTTCGAGAAAATGTACACCTTTTGATGGTTTTTTAACTCCTGTTGCTACAAATCTTTACTTTTTTCCAATTTTATTTTTCTTATGTAATCCCGAATAGTTCTTATGTAACCTGCTGCTTTAAGTTCTAAGCCAACTGCTCCAGCTTGGAAGAAAATGTCGCATTTTGCCGAACCAACAATATAAAATTAATAATTCGTTGAACTTTAACTGACTGTACTGAAAAAAAATGTACTACGCCAGTCTGACAAGTAACTTTAAAAGTTGACGCATTTAATAAGGATTCTAAAATGGTATAACACTTGCTACAATATTTCTTAGATTACGGAAAAAAAATTGTTTTCTTCAAAAATCCCAGTTTCGAAAAAAAATTTCATCTACTAAAAATGAATCTAGTGTACCCAAAGCTTGCTTTAAGAGCGTAACTTTAAGATTCTAGATTGAGTGAGATGGAGAGTCATTCCATGAAGTGTGAGTGAGGCAGATAGTCAGCAGTAAAAGAGAAATTTTATAAGAAGTCAATTGAAAATTTAGGTGAGCTTCGGCAAAGAATTACGGAGGCAGTTGAATTTGTCAACAACGGAAGAATTGCCCGTTTGATAACCCGATCTTTTTTAAGAAGATGTCGAGCTTTTATTGAAGCTGAAGAAGGCAGTTTGAACATCGTTTGTAAATAATAAATCTTAGTATCCAAATAATTGGTGTTTAATTTTAAAATTAAGGAAAATTTGTCCTAAATTTAACAAAGAGTTAGCATCTCAACTTGAAAGCGTCACTATCTGTCTCACTCACATTTCATGGAATGACTCTCCGTCTCACTCAAGCTAGAATCTTAAAGTTACGCTATTAAGGCAAGCTTTGGGTACACTAGAATCAATTTTAGTAGGTGAAAAGAAATTTTTCGAAACTGGGTTTCTTGAAGAAATTTTTTTTTTCCGTAATCTAAGAAATATTGTAGCAAGTGTTGTACCATTTTAGAATCCTTATTAAATGCGTCAACTTTCAAAGTTACTTGCCAAACTGGCGTAGTGCATTTTTTTTTTTTAGTACAGTCAGTTAAAGTTCAACGAATTATTAATTTTATATTGTTGGTTCGGCAAAATGTGACATTTTCTTCCAAGCTAGAGCAGTTGGCTTAGAACTTAAAGCAACATGTTACATAAGCACTATTCGGGATTACATAAGAAAAATAAAATTGAAAAAAAGTAAAGATTTGTAGCAACAGGAGCTAAAAAACCATCACAAGGTGTACATTTTCTCGAAAACAAAAGAAATGCCTATAATTTGAAAAATACATGACTTAGATTTTTTTTATATTATTCTGGTAACTGTTACGATTTGGTCTATCACCCGGTTCCGGCTTGACGTCGACTTACGGGACACCCTGTATATTTATGCGTGAAGCATGATTTTGTCTTTACTTTTTCTTTCATTGTGTTTACTTGCATTAGAGTCGTCGGTTTAAAAAAGTTTCTTATTTAGAAAATTTTAACTTCATATAATTCAGAACTTTTAATAGTCTGATTATTTTTTAAATTTTTTTATAAATACTCAAAAACACGATGATTATAATACTTGTTGTAAAACTCACTCTCAATCACATTCAGATGGTTCAGTTGATAGCTGCCGGACAGGCAGAAAAATTCTTAGTTTAACAACACGCCCTATGTTTTCTCAGGCTTACTTCTGTCAACTGTCTGTTTTTTTTTTTTTTATGTAAAAATGACAATGATAGCAACAAGTCGGTGCTGTCAGTTGGTGTCTAAATTATTCCAGTCAAACAAAAGCAACGAAAAGAAATATTATCTGAAAATAAGGGGGGGGGGCTAAAAATTTGTTTATTTTACATAGGAATTTGGATTATGAAAAATGTGCCCTTTCAGAATGTCAGAATTTAATTACTGCTATGACGAAACGAATACAAACAGAGCACACTAATACATTTCGCCGAGATGCTTACGTTTTTACCCGATATGCCGTTTCCTTATTAGTTATTTATTCAATGGGCATAGTGAATGTAACTTACTTGTATTTAGCGGTCTGTCACCTCCGATTGAATTTGCAGTGATAAATGCCGTAAACCATTGACCATTTTCAAATAAAGCTGGCAATACTATTGTTCTACGTAAAATACAAATAATTTCTCATTTTATGTTATCTAAACTTCTGTCCATGAAAATTATGATGAAATTGAAATGGTGGAAGTGCTTTTATTCTCTCTTTTAAAGATTTTGTAGGGGCTTGATATTATTAAGTGTTATTATTTTATTTTTGGTTTTTAGGTCACTCCATCGATTGCACTTTTTGTAGATACGTACAGGTAGCTAGAAAATCATAAATGCAACCGCTTTAGTTCCCTACATGATTTGAAATTGAATGGCTTGTATTTGATATCAATTTAACTGGCAATTAAACATTACACCGGCAATTGAAAATATTTTTCAAGTATAGTGAGAAAGACTTGTCAATGCGGCGTTAGGAGAAATTGATGATGGTTGTGAAATTAGATTAATTGTCAGGAAGTACGACATTCCACATTCAACCCTGATTAACAAAAAAAGAAATGAAACATCCAGTTCAACGTAAAATGAGTCCAAAAGCATCCCAAGAAGAAGATTTGCTGTGTTACTGGATAAGAAGTAAGGGAAAAAAGGGATTTTGTAAATATTCTTTAAACTGTGACAGATATAGTAATTGAAGATAGACGACCCACACCTTTTGAGGTTAATACCTACTACAGGGAAAAAAATGGTTTACATGTTTTTCAAGAGGCATAAGGAAATTAGTCAACGGCATGCTGAGACTGATCATATTTCCAGCGTCAGCAATACGAAAATGGCATTCAGACTTGCATGGTTACTTATCTTCCGAGGGAGTCTGCGATATTTTAGAAGATTTAAATCGGATATTAAATGCGGATGAGTTCGGATTTCTAACAAATCTTTCAAGTGGCATGGTTGCATGACCCAAAGGGTTCAATAATTTATACTCTGTTAAGATAATGAAAAAGACTACGTTACAGTCCATACAAGCGAATATATGCGGAAATAGCAAAGTTTGTGAATAGAAATTGGAGGATTGGTCAATTATCAAATGGCTGGATGACTTTGCCGATATTCTATGACTACATAGCAAACAAGAGAAGAAAATGTTAAGTTTCCGGTATAAGTTTTGATTGATGAGCATAAATCGCATATAAATTATGAGGTATCAAAATTTCATATTGAGAACCAAATTATCGAATGCCTGCCGATTTTTCTGTATTTCTACCGTTAGAAGTTTTTTAAAATAAATAAAATAGTACAAAATTGGAAATTACGAACCGGGCATAGAATCGTGACTGGGACACTTTTCGCCCCTTTATTCAAAGAAGCTTTAATAGCTGTCACCAGAACGGTATTATCAAACGGGCGTAAAAGGTGTGGCATATATTCATTTAAGTATGTCGATGCCACTTCCAGCTGCAATCCACACATGTTATTATGAATTCTTGACATTAATATTTCCAGTAAGTGAAGCTGGACAGATCACATCTTCTCTGTTGCCAAAAAAGCATCGAAATGTCTTGGATTTCTGAAAAGGTGTAAGAAATATTTCAGTACATCGAATCTAGCGCTCCTCTACAAGTCCTACATAAGACCTAGAATGGAATAAAATTCCCATATTTGCGCCGAGGCTGGTCTCACAGCCTTAGCTTCATTGGATTTTGTCCAAAAGAGAGCCTTGAAGATCATTTGCGATTATGGCAATAACTTGTCACATATCGACTCATTTCAGCACCGAAGCAATGTTGGATGCCTTTCGCTCTTTTATCGCTACATGCAGGGCCAATGTTCCCATGAAATATCTAGTCTGATTTCTTGTAGATCCATTCCTGCACGCAATACTTGCGCTGCAAGCTGCGCACATCCTTTTACCCTTCAAATTACTTTCGGCCGTACAGTTAAATTCTGTGATGCTTTTTATCCCTAACTGTGCAAATGTGGAACACGTTACCATCTTTTGTTTTTCCTCCGCCATACAATCTGCGAAAGTTTAAGAGTGACATACATCAGTACCTCCGTCGCTCTCCTCACGTTCCTTCATTCTTTTCCCTAGCTCCTTCCTGCCGTGATGTGCTTGGTATCATAGGCTATCCCCTCCCCTGCGCTTTGCTTATTAATATGTATAACAAAAAAAAAAAAAAATAAATAAAGAACATACACAGAATAAACTTGGGGAAATTCAAGCAGAGCATTTATTATTTTTCGTCATATTGATGCCAGTAAATAGAGTCGAAGGATTTCGTAACCTGAAAAAAAAAACGAACAGTGACAAGGGGATGAATCAGTTAGAGAATTCTTTTATGTTTGATGAAAAATTAGAACTGGTATAAATAATAGCACCATGCAATTGGTACTGCACTAAATGAAGAAAATATCACTAACAAGCCACAAGTAAAGAATATTTGATATACCGGGAATAAAAATAGCTGAAGTCAATTCGAAACTCTTGATAAAATGAAAAATTAAAACAGAAACAACTTCAAAAAAAAAGCTGGATTAAAAAATGCCAGTAAAAAAAAGAGTAAATTAGCAAAAAATATTAAAAATGAAGGTGCTAAAAGGCTATACAAAAATTCCAGGAATTAAAAAGTAAACATTAATTTTTTATGCTGAAAAAACGTACTTTATTCAAAGCCGATGCAACAAAATTTTGGAAGATTGCGCTAAATAAATATAACTACAAATTGGTCGTGTGAAGCGGTTTTACCCCACGCACCCCTCCTGACAATCCATTTTCTTGAGCGGCGAATAAAGATCAAAAATATCCAAGGACAGATTACATGTGACGAAAAGGAGTGACAAATGATTAATTCTCGAAAATAAATGAGAACAAGTCTTTATTTTGATTGACTTAGAAACAGCGGGAAATTGGGGACCGCCCCAGGTGGCAAAAGCTCTAGGTACTTGCCCAACTCTGTTCCGAATTTACTCAAACGTTTCTTTATAATTAATATTAACGCGAATAATTTTCTCAGCAATACTTACAACAGTATTAACAAATTTTAGTAATTATTTCGGTCATTTAACAAAAAACGGCGCATCAGGAATACTATTTCTAACCCAACCGCGCATCTACACCACTACAGCTACCACAGAAATCCTAATTTTGAAATTTTTACAGATTGTTCATTATATTTAGGCCTTTCCAGCTATGAAAAAGACGAAAATCGCCACAGGTCCACTCAACGATTTTTTGAAGGATAAAGGACAACCCGTATTCTCAAGTATCCTTTTTTATACAACAATTTCACCGAGGGTATTTCTCCTAAGACACCTGAAATATATCTTTTAATCGTTAAAATCGGTTTAGCATAACCGGAGATAGTAATTTTTTTAATTAGGTCGAAAAGGCTGAAATTGATTTTTTGCGATTTCTGAAATGAGCAGAATTTTGGAAATATATTTAAATTGTATAAAAAATTTATATATGGCAATAAGCTGTCAAAATTTCCGCCAATTCGGAGAAGTCGCTTCGAGAAGTGGTTGACATATCGCCCATACATTGAAAAAAAAAAATAAATAGCAACACGGCAATGGCTGAAATTCAGAATCACACGAATAATCGCAGTTACATATAATCATCATACTAATTGGGTATATAGTACTAAAATATGCCAAAAGAATAAAAAATATATGTAGATAACCTGCTCAAATAAAGTCAAAACCCGTAATTTCATCTCCCATGATACCGAAGAAAACAAAAGTTCGTCCATGTACTCGGTAATAACCTTCACATGTCCCAGGAAAGGAAGGGCCAAATGCCGCTCCATTTGAAAGACAAAAATATACACAAAGAAATAACACTTTTTTCAATACAAGTTTAGGTAGTCTGAAATTAACATTCATTGAAAAAATCCGGTCAAGAGCCCGGTTGGGCTCGCGTAATCAAGGATCCGTACAGAACTTTGTCAACGATTAGTCGATCGACCTAATGTAAGTATGTCTAATCGCAAAATGTCAGTAAAGATTCTTTGTATAAGAAAGAAAGATTGAACTGCCCGGAAGATTCAACGTTATAATGTGAGAATAAATTAGTTAGTCAAAGCCCACGAAGTTCATCACCTGAAATTTCTCAGAAGACTGAATAAAAAAAATGACAAAGATCTAATATTCTTTTGGATTAAATCGATCTAGGTATTGAATTTTATGGTATAGGTGAAGTAGAAAAAGTAGTAAAATTTAATACGAACTAGCCGAGTGCAGTAAAGTGTCACGCGCTCATCTAGGGACAGTGGTTGTATTGATGCTCAAGATTACACAAAATTCCATTTGACGTTAAAAATACATATATACCTACAAATATTTTATAATATTTATTTGTAAATTATGTATAGTTTACAAAAAGACTTAGCGCCGATATTTCATACAATTTTGAGAACTATCGTAATAACGCAACCAGACGGATGCAAGAATGATCTTATAAGTTACACAAATAGCATTCTTTTTCAGCAACTATGAGACTGAGGAAAAAAGCCTCAATATCTATGGGCTATTTCTTTATAACCAGTTCACTAACAATACAAAAAAAAATGTTTAGGGGGTCCAACTCCTCCCAATTAAAAATAAAAAGAAATCAGAATGTTTCACTATTGAAATATTTGTGCATCACGAAGACCTATAGCAAGCTGACAAATTTAGAAAGAACAAGAGAAGAAGTTATGATTGGTTGAAGACCAATAATATTTTACCCCAGATGAAAATAAAAGTTAAGTAAGGTGAAAACCACAAACCAACACTAAGAAAACGTTGTCCGATTTGAACTATTTTTGAGCTTGTATTTGCAATTTGTATGAAAGCACCGTATACAAAATTTTAGGTCTCCACGTCAACGCGTTCTCTGGCTTTTTCCAAATATTTATATAGTATAAAACCAAAGTTTTGCATGGCATCACTAAGAAGGGATTGCCCGAGTTAGTCCATTTTTGAAATTTTATTTACTATTTCTATGAAAACACCACGCACCTAATTTTAGCTCTCTATGCCGTCCTGCTCTCAGGCAGTGCCCAAATATATAGTGAAAAACGAACTGTTTGAATGGAAACTCCAGGAAAAAGTTGCTCGATTTGACCCATTTTTGAGTTTATATGTACTTTTTTTTTAAGAAGGCCGAGTGCAAAATTTTAGCAAACGTGTTCTCTCTCTGTCAAACCCATTTTGCTCTACTAGCATTATTTGTGTGCGTTACAAATGGAATAACAAGCTTAGTGTATCCTATGATTTCATCTAGGGTATAAAAGGATCTGTGAAAGACAGATGGGCGAACGGACGCAAGAGTGATCGTATGAGGATTTTGTTCTTTTCCTTTTGGGGTTCGGAGCCATATAAAATAATGAAAAGTCACAATAACTTTGAAATTATATTTTTGAATTTGTTGCATGTAAATAAAAACAATTAATTATCAAATTAGTAATGCGTTGTAACGGAAAAATACAGATTCCAGTATTAAATTGAAAATAGCTTTTCTCATACTATTTTTTGCCTAGATTTTTATTCGAAATTTTTATACCTCGATGTTTCCATTCATGTTATTATTGTGATTCATGTTACAAAGCCTAAAACGATATGATCTTCCCAAGGGTATCAATGGCATTTTCTTTGTTTGACCATTTTTTGAGAGCTTTAAGTTTGTTTTGTTATATGATACGACATTGTAAATTGTGCAGTTTAAAGTTGCAAAAGAAACATCCGGTTAATTGTTAAATAAAAAAAACCTGTTTTCCGCTTCCTACGTCTAAAGTGCTGGTGGAAAAGCAAAAATATCCAATTAGAAAATCTAATCGCACTTGAACTGAATGAACTGAATGAATTTGATGAGTGTTCCTAGGAAAGCTCTTTAAAGAGCAGACACATATGTATACATAAAGGGATGCTATGAGGCTATGTGATTACACTTATTGGTTTGTTTATTATCTTCTACCAACTCTTCAAATTCTTCTCATAGAGCAATTACTTTCTTTAAAGCTAAAGAACTTACTGATTCTGGAAATTTAATTTAAAAAACCATTCGTTGAATAGTGTAAGGGACATGCATAATCAGTTCAAGGCAACCCCCCACCCCGCCCCCGCCCCCCTAAAAATAAATAATGTATAAAATATTTGGTTGATTGAGTTATTTAAAAAAATATATTTTTTATTTTATATTTGTTTTTATTTATATAATTCAACTTCAAAAAATTATACATAATATTTTTATTCCAAAACTTAAAAAAATAAAAATTTATTTCAATGAATACTATTGTATGCATGTGATGTATGTAAGTTTTTCTCAGAATTTGAGTTTGGAACCCCAAACCCTCAATAAACACTTCCCAAGCCATGAAACAGACTCCCTCACTACCATATTAGAGCCCTAACTTAGTCCTAACTCTTAACATTCTAATGTAAAGCCACTGACATGTATAATATAGACTGACTACGTCCATAGAAATACACTGCAGAAAGTTGGCTCACTTCTATATAGCGACTTATTTCGGTCTAAGGACCAAGTAGCAACTGAGGGACAACTGTAAACAAAATCGAAATAAATGTTCTTAAATTAATTATTTGGGTAAATTAGTGATAAGAAGTATTTTACCAAAGGCAATATATTCACAGATACTCAACAGAAATTCGAAAGGTCTTATTAAAATCACTTTTCAACTTCGCGCCAATGATTTTTTCAATGTAGGCACCGAACTATTTTTTAACAAAAAAAATTGTACCCGCATAAAATAGCATATCGAGCAGTCCATATTATATATGCCAGTGTGTTAAGCTGAGAAAAGGTTGGGTTGAATGACATGTTGCACCCTAAACTACTATTCTATTAAAAAATGACTTTTTGTGAAAACGTATTTTAAAATAACTCCGCATTTAATGTACTTATATGATTCCACCGCATTTAAAAATAAATTAGACAATATAAAGATTGAACGTACGGAAAAAATGGTTTCCTTTAACGTTATTTCTATATTCACTAACATTCCCGTCAACTTAGTTCTTAAAATCATTGAAAATAAATGGAGTTCAGTAAGTCCTCACACAGACATACCGCGAAAAAATTTTTAGGAGATCCTTAGTTTTTGCACAACAGAAGCAAACTATTTCATTTTCAATAAGAAATTTTATAAACAAACGTTCGGTGTACCAATAGGAAGTTCCCTATCTCCAATATTAGCGGACATTATAATGGAGGAATTATTAACGATCTCGATTGACAAAATGGTAAACAAGCCACGTATTTTAATCAAATATGTTGACGACCTTTTCTCCATATTGCCACATCAACATCTTCCTGCTATACTTAAGACTCTTAATGGTTACCACCCTAAACTACAGTTCACTGTAGAAGAAGAGAGTATGGGATCTCTACCGTACTTAGACGTTAAAGTCACAAGAGAAAATAATTCAATAATAACGGACTGGTACTAAAAACCGACGTCCTCAGGTAGGATCCTGACTACCAAAAAATAAACACAGCCAAAAACTTTATCGCCAGAGTTTTAAAGCTTGGTCATAAGAAATTCCATAGAGTGAACATAGAAAAGATTCGGAATATATGTATTGGGCGAGAATGGCTTTCCGAAATCAGTAATAGGAAGGTTATTGTTTCAACATCGCATGCACAATGTGGGGGGTAGGAATAGAAATGAATCGGGAGGTTTGTTGAAATTCAAAGGTGCAATATATATTCCGGGGTTTGCTGAGAGGTTTCAAAAAACACTTAAACCACAGCATCACCAAACAAAACTAGGCTTCAAACCACTCAAAACATTGAAAAAATGTTTCACCAAGTTAAAAGATCCTGCTTATGTACAAAATTCCATACATATGCAATAATAACACGAACTGTCCGATGAGCTATGTTGGAACAACAGGGCAATTCCTAAAGAATAGGATATCGAATCATAAATTCGACTTAAAAGGCGGAAACGATAATAAAACCGCTCTAACGACCCACTCTGCATTATCAAACGATGCTCCAGATATTGAAAATACTTCTATTCTACATCATGAAATACATTATAAGAAGAGAGTATTGATAGAAGCACTATACATTCAAAAAATTCCAAATACAATGAACAAAAAAACGGATACAGATAATATCAATACGATTTACTGCGCTAACTTGGAGAGCTTTGGATATGTTAAAGCGACTCAATATTAGTTGAACTTGACGAGTGGTTGTATAAGCTCCCACAGCAGTATATAGTATCTTTGTTTTTGTCTAAACATCTATGGTATAATCAATGTTATGTTATTTATCTATTTATTTATTTATATTGTGTTTTGTAATCAATAGTTTCCTATAGTTTTGTTTATTAATTATCTAGTTAATGTTTTTTTAATGTTTGCAATCCGTAAGTAGATTTTGGTTTTTTAATTTTAATTTTTATAATACACTAATGTTTGCAATAGACTGCCTCCTTGAGAACGGTTCGAGATATCGGATGTCGGAGAAATAATAAAATTCTCGTAAAATAAAAGAGGTGTTTCCGCCCAAAAATATTCAAATTCACGAAAATTAAATGAAAATGGTCAATACACTCAAATCTAATTTAAAACATGACACATCATCCACACGGCTTATTGCGGTTTCCAACTACCTAACTACAGTACTGCGGTGGCTAAACTAAGGTGAACCCCCTGCCCTAATTTCAATACTAGATCCGCCACTGATGCTATGGATAAGTTATGAGAATGGAATAGAAATCCAGCAGCCAGTTTTCAAATATGTCGAAAACTGACTGCTGCATTTCATTTGATAAAAGCTTTTCGTGAAGGTTATCTAGACAAGTGGTAAAAAATATTTCAAATAATTCGGACAAGGTTTATCTTTAGGTTCATTACTTTAGAGAAATATAAAGATGTATCAACATAAACAGAACATGACCCAGAGGAAAAGGAATATTTTACTTCACCCTTAAAGATAGAGGGGTGTTTTGCTGGCTCTCTTAAATCGGTAGAAATGATGCTTACTCAAATATTATTTTTTCATTATTTTTTATAATATTAATTATCTAGGAATTGAGGTTGTATCTTAAAAAAAAAAAAAATCGAAAAACAACAAAAAACATAGAAGGAAAAATCTTAGATTAGATTGATCTTAGATTTTTATAAAGAAAAAAATACGTTGACAAAAAAAATTCGTATAAATAAAATTAGTAAATTTATTGTTCAACCACTTAATACAAATTGAAGGGACTTATACCCTAGGCAGACGGGCAAAATCAATAATCATTCGTTCATAATTGAATTTTGCAAAAATCGCTTTACCTTTGAATTTTAATTATTAAAAATGTGCGGTCAAATACATATAAAAATTGACAGAACTTTCGTTTTAATTCACAAAAACTTGGGTAACTTGATTTCTGAAAAAATTAATTACCAATGAATGATAATTGTTTTTGTCCGTCTGCCTAGGGTATTAGCCATCTGCTGAAAACAAAATTCTGTGTGCTAAAGCAACTGCACTTCTATTCCCAAATTTTTTTATGAAAATCAAGATCCAGGCAATTTTGTGAGTAAAAAATTCAAGTATTTTTGGTTTGGATATAAAAATAATTTTCAATAAAGGAATAACTTATTTTATTTCATCAGGAAAATAATATTAGTCATATATGATTTTTTCAGAAAATTTTTTATGATTCTCAAGGTTGGAAAAAGATTTTTCAGCCGACGAAAATACTAAAGCTATCGAAATTGTATCATCATTAATAATGTAACTGCAATGTATATTGAAATAAACTACAAATGTTAAATATATTAACTCTTTTATTTTTTAACTATATAATATTATATTGCTTTTGACTTCTATAAATATTAAAAAATTTTCAGATGTTTTAATTTAAGGCCTATGCTGAAAATAGACTGAAAATAACTTTCCATAGTAATCAGACACCAATCACTTATAATTATGAGTTCTCGGATTCCTGGGCTTAATAAAACGTTGGTCCCGACAGTCTTCGAATCCTATCATAACATTTCGTTTTTACAATTGCTTTGTGAGACCACTTCTGGAATACTCTAGCCAGGTCTAGTCTCGATTTTACGGTACATCGACCGTATCGAGTCTGTTAAGCGAAACTTCTTACGATTTGCTCTCAGGCACCTACCCTCGAATAATTCATTAATTCTTCCACTTCCGCTTGAAGCTTTTAAATATGCACTCACTTGAGAAACGTCGCATAGTTGTCGATGTAACTTTTGTGCAAAACGCTAATATTGATTCTGCATTGTTAGTTAACAGAATCTCTTTCCGTGCATGTTCACGCCTCAACGTTTTACTGTAGCATGTAGGTACGAACCTATTAATCGCATGTTCATTGGTGTATTAATAATATGGCTGAGAATTTTGTTGTTGACATTTTTAAGCATGTTAAAAAAAACATCTATATAATATTTAATTTTTTTTGTTCTATATTTAATTTTTTTGTTCCATGTTGCATTGCATGTAATTTATCCGGTGATTGGTGTATATTTAGTTTTACATGCTAATACTAATACCGACTAAGTGATGAAATGCATGTATTGTTGACAGTTTATTTATCAAACGTGTCACTGCAGCGAGCTTGTGTTAAGCTGGTTCTGACAGTCATGATAATATCGTAAATATTTATATAGAATAAAATAGGAAAAATCGATGTGGTGTTAATTATCTTAACTAGTTGACTATTATTTTGATTATTAAAGTATACAACTAGTAAAACTGAATGGATGAATATTGTAACCTAGAACGGGGAAATCCGATCGGATAACAATTAAGTTATCCAAATGGATGGACACTATTTAACACCGAATTGGTGCTATTTTAACACAGATTGTTTTACTGTGTACAAATTGTAAATTTTTATATCTGAATTCAATATTAATTTAAATACATAAAGTTACCCCTATAAGTATGGCTGTGAGATCCAGTCTCGGACATGGGAGGGAATGCCGCTTTGTAAAGGACAACTCAGTCTTTTTGTATTTCAAATATAAAATTTTTATTTTTAATAATTCATTTGCTTAAACTAATATCACAAAATTCATTTAAAAGAAAAATTCAAAACTAAAACTAACCTACAAACTACTATAGAATTCAACAAAACTTCTTCAAGCAAAATAATAAAATAAAAGTAATAAAGAATAATAAAAAAAAAAAAAAAAATTAAAAATTAAAATTCTATGAGCTCCTGGATCAGTACGTGAGGGCACAAGGGCAGCAAAGTGACCATTGCTCGTACGTGAGGGCAAGGGTAGCAAAGCGCTATAGTCGGTAAAATGAGTCAGATTTGTCTCTGACAGTATGCTGCGCGTACGCAGAAGTGTAGCGATATGCTACTATAAAGAAGAAGCGCAGATTAGTCCCTGCATCAGAATTATTCTTCTGTAAATGTGAGCAGGAGATGTAGCAGATTAATCTCTGCAGCAGAATTATTCTTCTGCTTAGATGTGGACAGGAGTTGCAGATTAATGTCTGCGCAGAATTAAACTTCTGCTTAGGTGTGGGCAGGAATATTGCAGATTAATCTCTGCGCAGAAATAATCTTCTGCTTAGGTGTGAGCAGGAATATTGGAAATGATAGAATTTTTAGATTAGTCTCTGAAATATAGAGTAAATCTTCTATGTTGGAGGTTGGGAATATTATTTTTGTTACTCGGATAAGTCTCCGAATAAGATGAGCTCTGAACCAAGAATAATTTTCTGCTGCGGCTCGTCGGCTTTATATAGCCGCCGCATCCAGTTATGAGTTCTCGCCTCTTGGCGTTGCCCTAGCAACGATTGATGCGATGTCTGAATGTACCATAGACAGCTGACTGACGTAATGTCACTTCATGATATTATAAAATGTAATTTGATGTAATTTACATAGTCGATTTCATCATCGCAGTAGGCGGACGTCTTAAAATAAAATTAAAAAATAAATAAATTTTTTGAAAAATATATGAAATTGTGTTAAAAATCGAATTACGGTTTATTAAAGGATAAAAATACGAATAAAATCTTTTTCAAAAGATACGAAGAAGTGTTGTGGATTGCAATTAACAGTTCCTTAAAAAAAAAAAAAATAAAAAATAGTTTTTCATTCTTTCTAATAAAAATTTAATTTATGAATCAAAATAGTGAAGTTAATCAATCTTTCAGTGTTCTTTAATTCTGTTATCGGTTTCTCTCTATCTATACAAAGTGTAATTACAAGCAATAAGATAAGAAATTATTAATGAAAGTGAAAGCGGAGTGTATTAGCACTCAAAACTCAACACAAACATCATTCAATTAACAACAGCAACAACAACAACTACAAATACAACAGCAACAAAATAATTTAAAAGACATACGAAAGGGATAAATTTTTGTATTTTGTCCACAACACTACGTCATACGTCATTTCATTCTTAAATTTAATGCTTGGGTGAGTATTATTAACGAATTAAAATATATTTTAACAAAGAGGTAGTTTGTTCTTTGACTTTTGGCACGCCACCACAGATATCCCTCGCTAACTTTTTCAGGGCAAATCATGGAAGGTGAGGAAGATGAGGAAGATGAGGCAATGAACGTTGACCCCGGGGGGTCAACCACTAGGCCTCCCTCATTTCTCTCTGACTCCACTCAACCAGAAGCGAATACCTTACCTGATGCTTCATTCATAGAGTGTCGCAAACTAACGGAAAACCCCTCAAACTCCAAAAAGGCAAAAGACTTAAGGTCACGAACTAAGAATGCCTACAAGGCTTTTGACTTTGGAAACAATTCAAATCCTTCCTTTTCCTTTTCCTCAATCGCCAACAACTCCACGGCCCCCCCTCAAACTCCTGCACCAGCCAAGCCAAGCTCTACGACGAAATCTACTACCCCACAGACCATACTTTATGATATGTCTGATAAAGGTCCTTTCTGGGTATTAGTAGCCAGATCCAACAATGAGCGCGACGAAAATCAAAAGCGACTCAGCGACATAGGCATAGGAGCACTGCTAAAAAAAATCAATATAACAGGGTTCACGAACATTAAACAACAATCCTTTAATGCTGTACAAGTATTTTTCAGTAATGTTGCAAATGCAAATTAATTAGCATCCTCTGATCTATCGAAACACCTACTCAATGCCTTCATCCCAGCCTCATATGCACGGAAACAGGGCATCATTAAGGCTGTACCCCTGGACAACACCGAGGAAGAACTTATCAACAACATCTCTTCTCCAGTCCCCGTTACAGCAGCGGAGAGATTTAAAACAAAGATTGCTGAAAACCACTTTATGGTGCAATACGACGCGTAGATTACTACACGCCGAAACCCAGACTCTGCACAAAATGCCTCAGATGGGGTCACAGAGAACTTCAATGCAAAGCCACCAAATCTACTTGTCCAAACTGCTCCCTTGAAAATTGTCAAGACAACTGCAAATCCACCCCGCTCTGCATTAATTGCAAAGGCAACCACAGAGCCGATTCACCGAACTGCCCAACAAAGTCTTTTGAGTCATATGTGCTGAAACTCATGGCCATCAAAAGTATCAACCGTAACACTGCAAGGGCTCTGATCACTCAATCTTCCCATGATCCCCCACACACGTCCACATCCAACAGGTTCGACATCCTCACGAATTTAACGGAGGACTTCTCCTTTCCAGCTCTGACTTCCTCAAAAAGAGCAAGATTCCCAGAAGTAGAAGCCAAGGTTCTAACAAAGAGATCATATTCCAATGTGGCTAAAACCCACTCTTTCCCAACTTTTCCCAAACCCAATAACTACTACAAAATGTTTAGCGAGAAGTCACAATCTAGAAATGGAATGGCTATAATAGCGGAAAAAGAAAGAGTAACCGAAATGGAAAGTCTCCTTTCCTGGATCAGCAAAGTCCTAAAATCAAGTAATGACAAACACCCAACCGATGACTTCATCTCCCTTCTTAAAAAAAAATTACAATCTCTCGAAAACAACTCAGATGCTTTACAAATCCTAAAGGGAACAAACAATATTTCAGCACAGAATACAACGTAATACTCAAACAATTAATGAAACTACTCCATTACAACATCCAAAGCTTTAATGGAAACAAACCATATCTTGAAATTTTTTAAACTCAAACCCTCATGAAATTCTACTTATCAAAGAAACTTGGCTTAAAGATGACTCAATAGCGTCTTAAGAAACTACAACCTTGTCAGGAAAAACCGCCATGATGGATATGGTGGCTGCCTCATTGCCATAAGCCAAAAACTGTCTTATAACCGAATCGAGTTTCAGTCCGACTTGGACTGTGTTATAATAAAGGCTTTTGATAAAAATGTTAGCTTTGTAATTGCTTCAATATATGTCCCCCCCGCAATAAATCTCAACAAATTCAAAATCAACATTCACAACCTTTTCACTTTTCTGTCGGGTTTTTCAAGTGTTATCCTGCGTGGTGATTTCAACGCCAGAGATCCATCCTGGGATCCGCTCATTAAAACACCTGGCCTAACAACAGCAAAAGGCCGTTTTCTCAAAGATGCCCTTCTACTCAACAACCTCGCAATTACAAACCCCAATATTCCCACTTTCTTTGCAAATCTATCCTCAGGCTTGGTAATCGATCTGGTCGTCACAACGCTACCGCCTAATACGGTTAAAGCCAGTACGCTGCAACTGCAAATTGGCTCTTCGCACCACCTACCCGTGTCCCTCAAAATTGACAGTAACCTTAAAACACTTCGAAATAGACCTCACCAAAATCGCGGTAAAATTATTGCTGACACAAACATCCTAGAACCCAGTACGGAGATTTTTTCCAAAATACAGGACATTATTAAAGCGAACACTTTTCAATCACCCCATTCAAAATTTTCACCCAAAGCATGGTGGAATGAAACAATCAACAAGCTTTTTGAGATGAAGAGTAAAATCTTCTCGGAATGTGCAAGGACGACATCAACGACAAATTCAAACAAACTCAGAGCCATCAAAATCAGACTTAAGAAAGAAATCAAGAAGGCTAAAGTCACTCATATGTCTGATTTTGTTGAGAGGCTGGAAACCTCTAACTCCAGATCTTTCTTCAACGCAATAAAAAACATCTGTTCTAAATTCAGCTCAACGGACTCAAACACCCAATGGGATGAAACTAATTCGACACCTTTTCTGAACATGCTTGCACTCAAGACCAAATCTGTTAACACAAGCACTGTGACACCCCTAGTGGCTAGCACTTTCCCCAGACTCCCAATTACACTCACCGAACTCAAGCTCTTCCTAAAAAGCAAATCAAACTTTTCCGCTCCTGGAGTTGATGGTATCCCCTTTTTTGCCATAAAGAACCTAAATCCAGCAGCTCTTCAATCATACCTAGATGTCCTTAACAGTTACTGGCTTCAGAACTCACTCCCTGGGCAACTGAAGACTATAAAAGTTGTCCCTTTATTAAAGAAAAACAAGCCAAGACAGAATCTAGACTCATACAGACCAATCGCTCTCATTCCCACTGCGACTAAATGCATAAATGGCGTTATCACGAAGTGTCACAACTCAACATACTGCCAGATAAGTCTTTTGCCTACACCAAGGGTAAATCAGTCAACAAATGTCTCAATAACATCTTAAATCAAATTGCTTTCAACAAGTCGAATGGACTCAAGTCATTGTTACTGTCTATTGACATACAGGCTGCCTACGATTCTGTGGCTGTAGACAAACTCACCAAAATTCTTGTAGGTATGAAAATCCCCCTTGACATTGTCATATGGATCGAAAGCTTTCTCAACTCTAGAACGCTAAAACTAGGCTCCTCCCAAACTGTGGTAAATGATGGACTACCTCAAGGCAGTGTCATCAGCCCAATTCTTTTCAATCTATACACCACCAAACTTCACGAGGCATCAGAAACTGATGTAAAGATTTTTCAATTTGCCGACGACTTCATGTTTGTAGGTTCAGGCTCCTTACATGAATCAGCTCTGGAGGCCCTAAAAAATGCAACACTGCGGTTCTCACAATTTGCAAGCGCCCTACACCTATCGATAAACCCCACCAAAGTTTCTATAGTCCCAATCCACTATAGAGCTGGCCTGCCGGAGTCAGTTTCCATATTGTACTTAAGAGTACCAATAACCTTCGAATTAAAATTCATAGGCAGATTCTTCACCTCCAACCTAATACTGAGGGAACAACTGCTACATGCGACGAAGTCTGCAAATCTACAAGTGAACATGCTAAAACTGCTTACCTCCAGAACCAACCCTATACACCCAAATCTAGCGCTAAAATTATATAGATCAGTAATCAGATCCAAATTAGAATTTGCGAGCACTTCAATGGCTACACGTCCAAAATACATTGATAAAAGGCTCACAACTTTCTCAAATGCGTGCCTCAGGGGAGGAAGTACCTAGGGCTGTCCCCCACCACCCCAGTCCACATTATTTATGCCCTTGCAAACGAACTACCTCCGGACTACCGAGTAACTCTACTTACGGCTAAAGAAATTGGTGGAGCTATAGCACAAAATTCAACAAGTACAAACCGCCTAGATCTCCTAAACCCCAAAATTTCCAGCTATGCATATGTATACAAATCGTTCCCAAACATTTTCCAAATGATTGGGTCTTTCACTCCGGTTAACCAACCCCATAACCTACACATAGTATTAAACACCCTCACCCGCCATGGAGTAAACAAGGATAATGTGCCTGAGGAACCTCTCAAGCAGATCTATCTCAATCTCACGACTGAACACTCCAAAAATGGCTGGCTCATTTATGCCACTGACGCATCCTATTCAAATCCATTAACGGGAATCAGCGCAATTGAGGCCTCGACTCTTCGCGCTCATACAAGTAAATATGACTGTCTTAGATCTTCCACGTCGGGCGAACTCCTAGCTATACAACTGGTTATGGACGTTACCAGCACCTTATCGAGGTCCAAAATTATCATCCTCACTGACTCCAAGTCCGCTTGCACTACCATCCTCAACCCAAATGACTCCTACTACGCACATAACATATGCAACTCTGCCCTAACCAACTCTTCGAACCTTTACAAAATAGTGTGGCTTCCAGGGCACAAAGGCCTTCCTTTAAATGAACTGGTTGACAAAAAGGCCAAAGAGGCTCTAGCCCTAGATAGAATTTCGGAACAAAAAATCTCAATCAAAGACTCACTTTCCATGATTAAAGAAAAATTACAATCTGCCTGGCATGACGAATTCTCGTCCAAAAGCCTCATCAAGGGTACCTTTTTTGCAAAAATTTTTCCCCTCCCCCACAAACCCCCGTGGCACGAATGGTGCCTGTCCTCTAAGGAGACCAGATTCCTAAATAGGTTTTTTTCCGGACACAACTATGATGCTAAATTTTTCACAATTATAGGCAAATCGGACCAAGTTATGTGCCCTGAATGTGGCGTGCCAAACACCATCCAACATAGTCTAGTCAGTTGTAAAATGTTGGACAACACGAGAAGCAAATTCGACATACTAATAAATGCAACCACGTTAGAAGAACTACTCACTCCGATAAGCCAGGACATTCTCAAGCAGATTGTCAAATATGCCAGTGAGACTTTACTTCTAGCCTGCTGACCTGATTTTGACGTACTACTCCTACAAACAGACAACCTTATCATCCATTTCCACTCCCCGCCCATCAATACATCTACTCTTTCCCCACTTCTAGCCCACCATCTATTCTCAACACCCACTAATTTGACTCTGACTCTAATCGACACAGCATACACCTATAAACCAAGCTAACCAATAACCAATAACCAATAACTTTTCATACTATTTGGCGTTATACCTCGTAAGGTCGAGCCAGGAGAGGAGGAACTCCAGCTCCCACTCAGTGGAGTCCACAGTTCCAACTCTGAAACCAAGATTTGAAGAAGAAGAAGAAGAAGATGTAATTTAAAGATAGTTCTGATTTCTTTGTTAATTATTGATAATTGATTTACTTTTAGGTGAACTGCAGCCTCAAAAGTTTTTGCTGACATGAATTCCGTATGTAATATTCGGAATTTAGGGAAGAATCTCCGATGGAAATACAAAAAATGTCAGATAAGTATTCTTTTTTATGACCTTTTAAAGTTTAAATACTTTGTGAATTCCTTTTCTTTCTTTTTTAGGAATTAAGAGTTCATCGAGGGATTTGAAATACGTCTGTGGACTGAATAATGGCAGAATGCATTACAGAAAAAGAATCAGCATGTTAGGAGAAAATCGGGACTTTGGAATCACATAAGAAAAAATACTAAAGTTTTCTATACAAAAATATGTATTCAGCTTAAAATTTAGTAGACAATTTTCGTTGCCCGTGATATTTTTCAAATTTTTATATTGACTTTTGCATGCGAGTATAAGAGACATTTTTCTGACAAGATTTTCCAACATAAAGGCAGTAACAGGGGAATTAATTTATAAGGCGTCAAGGAAAGGATTTTAAAGTTTGTGTTGCAATCCAGAAAACCACCTGCCACCTGTATTTATTGCACACAAACGTTAAAGTTTGTGCAGCAATGTTGCGCAAGTTTACTTTTTTCGTTTTTTAATATAAATCTGTATATATGTAAAAATATATAAGCTTGAAACTGTATGTATATGTATGCATGCTGCGGTGTATTCAAAAGCTTTAAACGCATTAAAGAGGAAAACAAAGTAACTTTTCCAGAGTTTTACGGTCCTTGAATCTCTTTTTTTGGATTGCTTTCACTCCTTAACTAAATTAAAGGAACTCTAAATTAAATGGTCAATGCCATAAATGACTCCCAAAAAGTTGTAAAGTTCATTCTTGCTGTTGCTTCCATTAATAGTTTATCCAGAAATAGCTCTGATGAGATTCTTAGTTTAAGTTTTGCCATTTGCTTGGACGACAGAATGGACTTTATTTTTATTATTCTCGATAGAGGTGAGAGGTGAATAGTGCCGATGAATAGAAAATGCAGATGTGTATTGAGAGTACGTTCTTAAATTCGAAGCTATAAATGGGACTTATACGTAACACAAAATAGGAAGCGCGGAGCATAAAGTTAAGGTAGTCCGGACTTAAATTTATAATCAGTTGGCAATATACGTATACAACGTATTTTTTGTTTTGTTTTAAATAATTAGATATGTGTATTTCGGGTAATAGAAACGACAGAATTTTATGGGGAAGGAAAATTATTTATGTGCATAAGAGGAAGTGTAATTTAGAGAAAGTTCAAATACAAAGTGCAAATACATTTGCAAGTGCAAGATAAAGTAGGAGAAACATATTATATGTATGCAGACTGATTATACTGTTGTATATTATCCTCCTTTGTTGATTGGAGTTCTTAGAGGGTTTAGAGGAGCTCGATAATAGGTCAATCGAGAGCCGTTACAATTTAGAATTTATCTCCTCCCAAATTCCATGGATTGATTGCCTGATCCTACGAACAAAGCTGTTCTGCTATACTTAAGGAGACCACGCAGGTTGTTCCCTGGCGGAACAGAGAACTGGACAAATTATGATTTTACTCTAGACGGCTATCCAAATAGAAAAAAAGACAGGAGTATGTGGAGATATGTGAAGGTAACTTTTATACCGGCGATTGCATGCACAACCTATGCCCTAATGTCCTATTAACCTAACTTTCTACCTCCTTAAAATAATGGATAAAGTATTCGATAACTACATTAGAAGTACTAAAGCAGTCACTTTTACACCCACACCAACATGTTCTATATTAGGACAAGTAAAGACGTTCGAGGAAAAAGAGCCAGCACGATTCTTATTCTTGTGTATCGAAGGAACATTTGGCATTTTGAATCCATAGAGAATTCAGCTATCAAAAGAGGTGTTAAACCTTCTTTGGCAGAATGAACAAAATTAATACTAATTTAGGAGGGACTCAGTGATAGTAGTGGATGCAGATATGTGTCCTTAGGCTGGGGTTCTGTCCCATATACCATTGTCTATAGTTGTCGATGACCTCCAACAAGAGCTGGCCACCCCTGGCTATGATAATCACGTATTTCTGGTCATAAAAATAAGGGGAAAACATGATCAAGTAATCTCTGATTGAATATATAACGTTCTTAATAGAGTCGACAATTGGTGACAGACAATGGAAATTCGTGACAATCCTCGCAAAACAGTAATCATTTGATCACGATAAAAAGAAGCTTTATTTATAAACACCATCCCTTGAGGGAAGAGTAGTGGAATTCTCAAAGGAGTAGAAATATGTAGGCATTATCCTTGCAGCCCTCTTTTAAATAGAGTCCTGGAGAAAGATACAGCGGCAACATTGACATAATACAGGCAAGTAGGCTAAAAATAAAAATGGCCCAGTAGTCACATATCATATCCATTATAAGGTTTTATATGTTTCACTCGTTTGGTGTCCTAAAACTAAAAAAAAAAGATAACTCAAGGTGGTTTACAAAAACTACAACGGCCTGCATGTCTAGGAGTAACTGGTGCCATGCGTACCTGCCGGACTGTAATCTTGGAGGTTATACTGGACCTGCTTCGACTGCATCCGCATGTTGAGAAGGACCCCATACTTAGCAGAATAAACCTGCAAAGGGCAAATTTCCTAATCACAGGCAATCTGGTTTGTCATCTGTAGGTCCTCGAAAAATTCCTGGTGTATCCACGGTCAATCCCATCTCAGACATTATACCAGAAGAGTTACAGTTTTGAAACACCAAAATGGAATGTAAAGCAAGCAAGCATATGCGGGGCGAATTACCGACTAGCTGCGACACTGAGGCCTCACCTACAATTTTTCAGGCAGAGATCCCCACCATTCATAAAAGTATGCATGCAGCAAAAATAGATATAGGATTTCAGACAGTAAGAGAATTTGTATAATTTTAGGATTCTTAAAAGAAAGAAAGCTTCATTTTCGTGTCGAAATAAATGTATAAAAATAGTTTCTTTCTTTATAAGTGAATTCGCAAAATTCGAATTACAACTGAAGTGATGATATAGTAGTTTTAGAGGATAATAAAAACTTAAAACTTTAAGGATATAAACTAAGACAATGACTTCTGTCGCCTGTCTGTTTCTGGCAGCATATTAGTTAGTATTTGATCAACACATGACTTAAATAATAAATTTTTTTTTTTTATTTTCTAGTATTTATAGAAGTATGTAATTGCAAATAAAATGCAATAGAAATATGTTTTAAGTGAACTCGCAAAATTCAGAATACCAATTAA
The DNA here is from genome assembly GCA_963924295.1 of Dioctria rufipes. Lineage (NCBI taxonomy): Eukaryota > Metazoa > Arthropoda > Insecta > Diptera > Asilidae > Dioctria > Dioctria rufipes. The sequence continues at coordinate 166,978,186 of OZ002741.1, read as the reverse complement.
GTACTTCAAGAAGAAAATAAGTACTTTTTAAAAATTTATGTAGAAATACTGTGACTACTATCGTCTATCTGGATCTGGCAAGATGTCAATTTAATTAAAGTATTAGTGACACTAAAATTCTTTTTTTTTTAACTATATGCATGAAATAATAGCGCAAACGACAAGGATATGCAACAGCTCCTCTTCTTTGTTACGATTGCATAGGGACCATATACGGTTGCCATTTCTTCACCAGGGTGACAATATAACTTTTACAATTTAAAATATATCTTATTTTTTCCAAGCTATTTGAGTCTTTAAAGTAAAACCTGTCCGGAAGATTATAATTTAGAATATTATACAGTCCGTGTCTTATAATTCGCTTCCCTTTTTGAATTTTAAGCTCTCATAAAAATTTATTTATTTTCTGAGATGTCCAGTAGAGTTTTCTTTAGGTTGTTGATATCTAAAGGAATACCAAATTGCATACTTAATTTCTTCTATGTAGGAAATCATAAAATTTCCTTCACTATTGTCTCACTGGCAATCCTTTTAGGTAGTTGATCTTCCGACATTTGATTCAGCACTTTGAACATATACATATGCGAATTACCTCTGAAGTGTATAAATTAAGTAATTTATATTCAATTCGAGACTGGGGGTATATTTTGGAAGGCCGATCACTTTTTTAAGGAAATACCTTAGGAGTTTTTCAACTTCTTCAAATAGATTATACAACCCCACTTCACGACCATAACACATAATTTCTCTTGCCACAGCGTTGAATAACCTAATTTTTGCACTACATATATGAAACAGATGTTTTGTTGAGGACATTTTTCCATGTTATATGAATAGAGATGTTAGTTCTTTCTAGCTTTTCTTGCACTTGTCCTTTGAAGGACAATCCGGGGGTGAGAATCAACCCAAGTATTTATACAACTTTATTACTTTTAAGTATTCCGGCATTTAGTTTCCAGCTTTCTGACTTAGTAACTCTTCCGCCTTTTCTAAAAATCATTATTTTGGTTTTGACGCCCATATTAAGGAATTAATAGAATAGAATATTTCTGTGGACCGTATGCAATGCAGCCCTGAAATCCACAAAGCATGCATACATTTTTTAACTTCAGCATTCCACTGTAAATTAATAATGTTTATTTAATTATTTATTTATTCATATGTCTACCGGTAAAGTTTACCTTACAGATTAGCATATTTAATTTACAAGGCACAAAAGCATTAATGAACATATGTATAAGCAAAACAATAATTTCTAAATAAAATTTGCTTAATGATTATTATCCAAAAATTAACCTAAGCGGCTTGCATACTCATAAGAGTTGATTTAAATAATTTCCTAGGGATTGTAAAATCAATAAATGCAGAGTAAAATACAATTTGGAATAGGTTCATGCATACCATAGTTTGTTCTATGTTGTGGAGCATACAGCAAATTCCGTGAGCGGATTGGTTTCTCAGGTGCATAAAAGGAAATTAAAGACAAGAGTTCAAAAGAATTAATTCTATAAGATGAAATATTGCTTACAAAAGTAGCACAGTTCACTTCACGTCTGAACTGAAGAATTGATAAACCCAAAACGGAACATCTTACAGGGTAACATGTAATATTGTCACGGTTATAATTTAATTTATATAAAACAATACGAATAAACGACTTTTGTACAGACTCGATACGGTTAATGTGCACATCATAAAAGGGCCATGAAATGACAGAGGCGTATTCAAGCAGATCTAACAAGTGAATAATACAGAACTTTTAGTGTGCCTATAAAATTTAAGATCCTCAGTAAATATTAAAGAATTCGCGAAGTAAAAATTTCTAACTATGTCATTAATGAAGAGCAAAAAAAGTAAGGGTCCTAAATAACTGCCTTGAAGAACACCAGAAATAGCAGATATGACTCTAGAAATAAGACTGCCAATTGTTACATATTGCTTCCGGTTTCTTAAATAAGATTCAATCCATTTCAAGATATATGACTGAAAGCCAATACATTGCAGTTTACAAACTAGAAGCGGAATATTATCCCTATCGAATACCTTAGCAAAATCAAAATCTAAATATAGACTACATCTGCTTGAGTACCTTCTTCAATTAATCGCAAAATTAGAAAATTTTGCCAAATTTGTGCAACAGGACTTACCAGAACAAAAACCATGCTGCTGGGAAACAATTATCTCCTCTACAATAAAGCTAATTTTAGTATTCACTATAGACTTAATAATGTCGGAACATTATTCATCACAGACACTCCACGATAATTCGTTATATCATGTTTTAAAAATTGATGTAATAAAAGAAAATTTTCAATCATCCAGAAAAACTCCAAACCGAAGAGATAAATTAAATGATGATAGCGATGTGTCGCAGTGCTTTGATAATGTTTAATACTTAAATTAAGATTACATAATGCCTTATAGACATCATCATATCCAACCGATAAGAAGCCAATGTCCACCGGAGAGGTATCTGATATTTGACAACAAATAATCTTGCAGTTATCAGCATGGGTATCATAGACGGTCTGAAAATACTCTGCAAAGAGATCACATCCAGTTTGTAAATCGTAGAATTTAATACCATTACAATCCAAAACCCTTGAGAAACCAGAAGATTGACGCGTATTATTAATATAGGACCAAAAAGCATTGCTTATGTCTCTTATACTGAATTCAATTGTCCACACGTGATGTCTGTACAACAATCTGTGTAAGAATTCACATTTTTTCCTCAAACACTTAAAATTTTCTAAGTTATTCGGATAATTAGTAGATTTGTAGAGCTTATGTGATAGGAACGAATTTGGATAAACCGTCATGAACCACTTCAAAAACTTTGCTGTCGTCTTACAGAAAATCATTATATTTGAAATATTATCATTATATATATTGGGTTTTCCAATAAGAGGTGTTATTTTAATTAGCCCGCTATTTCGGTAGATGTCACTTTTGAAGCTGTCATTTTTTTTAAATTTGACAAGTAGAAACTACGCCATTAATAAAAATGGAACGATACACGATTCAACAACGCATTGAAATTATTAAAATTCACTATAAAAATGGTAAAAATGTGGCAGAGACGGTTGGTAAAACTCTAACATTTTTGGGTCGTCGTGAAGCACCTTGTCGGACCGCAATACAAAAATTGGTAGAAAAATTCGAGCTGTCGGGACAAGGTAGTGATGTGAAGAATAAAACCCGTGCACGTGGCTCAAGAACAGCCGAGAATATTGCTGCTGTAGCCGAAAGTGTTGAAGAAAACCCAGGTTTGTCCATTCCTCGTCGTTCCTTGGAATTAGGCATTCCACAAACGTTATTAAACCGTATTTTGCATAAAGATTTGGGTCTTAAGGCTTATAAAGTTCAGTTAACATAAGAACTCAAGCCGACCGATCAGTAACAACGTCGAGTCTTTGCTGATTGGGTCCTTGAAATGCATGAAAATGATCCGGAATTCCATCGAAAACTCATCTTGAGTGATGAGGCCCATTTCCACCTCGATGGCTTCGTCACCAAGCAAAACTGTCGCAACTGGGGCTCGGAAAACCCAAGAGTTATTGTTGAAAAGCCTCTCTATCCTCAACGTGTGACTGTTTGGTGCGGTTTATGGTCCCGCGGGGTCATTGGACCTTACTTTTTCGAAAATGAGGCTGGAGCCACAGTTACGGTGAATGGATTGCGCTATCGACAGATGATTAATGAAATGATTTTTTATGGCCGGAATTGGATGGTATTGATCTGGACAACGTTTACTTTCAACAAGACGGCGCTACGTGCCATACAAGCAACGAAACCATTGATCTTTTACGGGAAAAGTTTCCGGACCGTGTTATCTCTCGAAGAGGTGATCACAATTGGCCACCGAGACCTTGTGATTTAACACATTGCGACTTCTTCCTTTGGGGCCACCTGAAAGAGAAGGTCTACGCCAACAGCCCAGCGTCGATTCAAGACCTCAAAAATGGAATTCTTGAGGCTATCGAGGACATAGGGCAGCCACTTTGCCACTTTTCTATACGGTAAAAAAATCATACGTTGAAAACCTTGTAGTAAAAAGACTTTTTAATAATGGTTATATTTTTCGAAATACAATTTGCTTTTACAATTAGAGCCAGACAATTTTAAGACAATACTTTGACTAAGTTAGTTTACAGCTATAGTTAGTAGAATTTTAATTATATTTGTATAATTTTTTGCAAAATTGAAATAGGGTTGATATGTACTTATTTCATATGAAAGTCATTATAAACCATAATCTACTTAGTAAAGTTTTAGAAGAATTACATGTACACGGAAATAATTTTTTACTAATATCTTCGATTTATTAAACACAGTAAATAATTTTTTTTAAATATCAATTCAAAAAATGATCAATTTAATGTAAATTTTCTAAATATTAAATTTTTTTTTCTAATATCGAGAAAGATGAAGTTTCCAAAAAATTTTCTGATTCACTAAAAACTTTCAAATTCTTCTCGAATACACTTTAGAAAAAGTTTTTTGAATTTAATCAAAGATTTATTAAATATCTCTTTCTGTATGAAAATGTGATAAAAATTAAAGCTTGAAGTGTTAAAAGCAATAATTATTTGCTAGAACTCAATAAACATCACACAAATAATTAGAATTTCGCAAACGGTTATTAAATTTCAGGAATCATTTTTATAATTTCAATAAGTACATGATATAAGTTTTTTGTTGTTGGGATAAAATCAAACGGTTAATTTACATGTATAACAACACTTTCAAAAATATGCACGTGTCAGTGGAAATAGTCAGCAGCATTTTATAAAATAATTAAGAATATTACGACGAATATTTGTTGACATGAAAACTGGTTTTTATTTTTAGATTTTTCCACGATGTTTTTTTTCAGCAATAAGGTTTTCTTTAGTTTCAAATTTACAGTTGTTATGTGTAAAATTCAACTATATGCTTAATTTTAAACCAACAATGGAAATTTACATAACTGGAGACGTAAATTTCTAAGAATCGTAAATTTGTGGCCCCCAATACTGCCTAAAAATTGTAGGAAAAAGTTCCAGTAAATTTCTAAGAAAAAATTGACGTCTTCCTTACATCAGGTCGCGGCATCGTTGATTTTATATTGGAGCGAGGCATTGCTGGGTTTTGCCTTTGTATTTTATTACTTGTCTATGGTTATGATACGTAAAAGTGGAGGAGAGGAAAGATGTGTGGCAACTATTGGTTCGCTAAGTGTGGTGCCAGTAATTTTATTGTGAAATATGTATGATATAAGTTGATTAGTATGATTTGACCAGGGATTATAGGGATACATAATATTACTATCACTACGGCCCACTTATACTGTCATATAAACTGTAATTTTGTTTTGCTTCCGTAATATTACTTTTGATAATACTATTATCAGTTGTGTTAACTATTGGTTCGCTGAGTATGGTGCTGAAATTTTAATGTGAGATATAATACTAGTTGCTTAAAGGCTGTGGTATTTGTGATTTTATTAGGGATGGTACATAATCGATAAAATAATATTCATGAATGGTAACTATTGCTAATGTTTCTCTTTGTTTATCGTAATAAAAATAATATGTAATACATATATACAGAGTGTGCCAGACTAATATGACAACAGGGACTAATGATACAACATAAGTGTAATAAATTAAATTACAGAGCAGACTCTGGGCTTTAGAAATTTTGTAAAACAGGTGTATATTAGTGTGGTATTTAAAAAAACAACGAAAAATTAAAAAAAAAATCGAAATTTTGAATTTTTAGGGTCATATCTCTGGAATGGGGAGGGGTATGAGGGTGGTTGCACAGTCGCTGGAAAGCCATGAAGTTCTGCATACAATCCCGTCTTAAAATAAACCAAAAAGGGCGTACTTTTGAAGATATAGGGTGTTTAATAAAAAAAGAGCATAATTTACTAATCATTCTGTAACTCGACAGGGTTACATTTTGCCTCCCTGCAATACAATTTTTTAATTGTCTGGACGAGAGGACTCATTAGGCAAAATATAGTCATATTAGTCTGGGACACCCTGTATAATAATATTTATAATATTTGGATTAAAACAAAAATCATAATGATAAATTTTTATCTTTATGATGAAAAACAGAAATAATTTTCTAAATAGAGAACCTAAGAGACAAAAGCCTCAACTGGATCCTAATATTCCACTTAAGCAACGAAAAACTGCGAATCTTTGGAATCTTTTAATAACTAGCAACCTAAGAATTTGCCTCGAGAAAATTCTGCTTCCAGTATAGAATATAAAACAAAGTACATTCTGGATGCTCACAGCAACGATAATCTCAGCTCCGAAGAAAACAGAATGTTAAGGCTTATATGAAAGATTGTAAAAAAACAGCTGGCCTTTTATTTTCCAACGAAATTTTCCTTATGAACACTTTAAGCAATTAGTGGACTTGGATGCAAATGATTTCATAAAGCAGTTAAAAATGAAGAAGACAAATTATTCAGTTTTTTTAAAAGATCCAACAACAAATCCACGGAAGGTACAATTAAAGCTATCGCACTTAATTTTAAAGAGAATTCTAGTTTCTTATTCAAAAATTTTAATGTAAATTGATAAAGTATATATATTAAAAATTGTATAATAAATTTTCTAATTTCACAGTTTGAAAGTATCTTTGTATAGCGGACATACTTACTAATTCTCCATGACTGGTAATATATGGTGAGTGAATATCATGATTCCTAGAAGGAACAAGTTCCTTAAAATATTTAGGAATGACAAAATTCCATTTTACTGTATATAGTAAAACATATATGTTTTATCAGAAAACAACAATTTTAATATTGATTTCTAGTACTTTTAACTACTACTACTACTACTTTTACATGTTGGCGCATGTTGGCGTAAATTTACATAAAATAGTGTAAAGAAATAAACATGAGGGCGTAAAGTTACATTAAAAGTTTTAGGGAAAAACACATCTTGGCGTAAGTTTACATAAAAAGGTGTAAAAATTACACATAAGGGCATAAAATTACAATAAAAAGTTGTAGGGAAATAATCATTTTATCGGGAATATAAAAAAGATGTAAAAAATACGCAAAAGGGCGAAAAATTACATTAAAAAGTTGAGCGGAAATACACATCTTCGCATAAATTTACATAAGAAATTTGTTGGTAAACATATACACTAATTTCCTAAAATAATTGTGTTTATACTTCAATGTAATTTTACGACTACTATCACAGGAATTCAATTTCTTATGACGGTAAATGATGGTAAATATTTTTCGCAGTGTAGATAAAGCATTCTTGTCAAATATTGTCGAAATTAGAAATCTCTACCTAATGAAGTCATTCTGAGATATAATTGCACGGATATAAAATAATAAGGAAAAGAAAACGCTTAACACAATGATGAAGTATACTAAGGGTTATATTCAGTACGCTAAAACTTAAACGTTTTTAAAATTATCTTTTAACTTTTAGTCAAGGAATTTACTGTGGCGATAGGAACTTTTCTGACATGTAAAGGGTTTTCCAATAATAGGTGTTATTTTAATTAGCCCGCTATTTCGGTAGATGTCACTTTTGGAGCTGTCATTTTTTTACATTTGACAAGTAGAAACTACGCCTTAACAAAAATGGAACGATATACGATTAAAAACGCATTGAAATTATTAAAACTCACTATAAAAATGGTGAAAATGTGGCAGAGACGGTTCGTAAAACTCGAACATTTTTGGGTCGTCGTGAAGCACCTTGTGGGACCGCAATACAGAAATTGGTAGAAAAATTCGAGCTGTCGGGACAAGGTATTGATGTGAAGAATAAAACCCGTGCACGTGGCTCAAGAACAGCCGAGAATATTGCTGCTGTAGCCGAAAGTGTTGAAGAAAACCCAGGTTTGTCCATTTCTCGTCGTTTTTTGGAATTAGGTATTCCACAAACGTCATTAAACCGTATTTTGCATAAAGATTTGGGTCTTAAGGCTTATAAAGTTCAGTTAACACAAGAACTCAAGCCGGCTGATTATCAACAACGTCGAGTCTTTGCTGATTGGGTCCTTGAAATGCATGAAAACGATCTGGAATTCCATCGAAAACTCATCTTTAGTGATGAGGCCCATTTCCACCTCGATGGCTTCGTCAACAAGCAAAATTGTCGCATCTGGGGCTCGGAAAACCCAAGAGTTATTGTTGAAAAGCCTCTCTATCCTCAACGTGTGACTGTTTGTTGCGGTTTATGGTCCCGTGGGGTCATTGGACCTTACTTTTTCGAAAATGAGGCTGAAGCCAAAGTTACGGTGAATGGATTGCGCTATCGACAGATGGTTAATGATTTTTTATGGCCAGAATTGAATGGTATTGATCTGGACAACGTTTACTTTCAACAAGACGGCGCTACGTGCCATACAAGCAACGAAACCATTGATCTTTTACGGGAAAAGTTTCCGGACCGTGTTATCTCTCGAAGAGGTGATCACAATTGACCACCGAGATCTTGTGACTTAACACCTTGCGACTTCTTCCTTTGGGGCCACGTGAAAGAGAAGGTCTACGCCAACAGCCCAGCGTCGATTCAAGACCTCAGAGATGGAATTCGTGAGGCTATCGAGGACATAGGGCAGCCACTTTGCGATTTGGTTATGGAAAATTTCATGTAGAGGATATGGTCCTGTAGGTGTGGTCGTGGTGGTCATTTGGCTGATGTTATTTTTCATTATTATCGGCATACCTTCCTCTTTATAATGAAATAAATATCCGATCACTTATCTCAAAAAATGGCATTTTTCTTTGAAAATCAAAATAACACCTCTTATTGGAAAACCCTTTATATGGTACACAGAGAGAAGTAAGAGTGACGGTTTTAATTAAGGGAAATTCTAGATGACCTAAGTAATTAATGAAGAATTAATATTTTGAATATTTTAGTTACTAGTGCTTTAAAGTGTGACAGAAACTAAATATCTGCATAAAGTTTTAGAAGTCGATATTCGGATAAAGCGGATAGATATTTGGTTTAATGCATTTTGGGTAGATAAAGAACTTTAAAATATCTGGCTTTTACATTGCTGATCAAAATTCAGAATAACAAAGATTTCTACATTTACGTAAATGTGAGGTAACTTGAAAATTCGGATTTTGAGAATTTTCCCTATCATAACTTCCTCTGAAAAGACTCTGGATGCTTTTAAAAGATCTGGAGCAGATATTGTGTGAGGATTATGAAATAATCTGTAAGCAGTTAGCTACAAGATTTTAATTTGGGAAAATTGCAAAAATTCAATTAATATTTTACCAACTTTGCCAGTATATAAGCCTGCAAAGCTATTTAAAATCTGAAGTCTATAATGTTGACCAGAAAGATTTCTGGCGGCTCTTAGACTAAATACGAGCTGTAATAAGTCCTGAAAATGTCAGTTTTTTTAAATCTTCAAGCTGGCAATATAAATGTAAATATCCTCCAGAATTTATATTTAAAATATGTCTCTAAATCTATTAACAATAGAGATTGTCTGATTGTCATCTCCCATACGTAGCGTACTATCAGAAAAAAACATCTCTTTCTATAAACGTTCAATGCCGTACACAAGATTTAATTCGTGTAAATTCAAAAGTTCTAGCTTAGCATTATTAACAGAAATAAAGTAGGTAGTCAGTGTTTGCGGAATTTTTAAGTATAGTGATTTTTCATCATTAAGAGATAAGAGTGGAAAACATTAATCCAAGCAAATTAAGGCAGTATGTGATTTTAAGAAAACAGAAATAAATTATTGAGATTGAATCATGATTGAATTTGCAACAAAATTTCAATCTTTAGAGTCGGACTATGTGGAGAATTCATCAGCTCATGCTTGTATCTTTTATCAAATCTTAACATAAGAAATATGGATAAATATTATAATATTATTAATAATATTGGCGTTTGCAGATTCCTTTTAACAACTAACTTTTAATATAATTCATAGGTGAAAAATAATTATAGGTAACCTGGTCAACCTCAAAATAGCTACATTAATTTATTATGATTTGCGTAAGATGGATTGATGTGGAGTCAAGTTTTGTTCCTATACCTGGTCAATGTGCACATTTCCATACTATATAAATTTTGTTCAAGAAAGAATTTTTTCGGGGATTCTCCGGTATATAGCAAAAGCTAGAAAATTTTCTAATTTGTTATTTCATCCCACAACTCATTCATTTTTGGTGACAAGTTTCAAGTCTTGGTTCGACTCATCAACAGGTCACAAATAGCGAAATTGGGTGATTTGAAACACAAATGAAAAAATGAAAAAAAGAAGAAAGAAATGAAAAGTTGGAGAAAAATTGAAAAAAACAATTTTTTCATTTATTAAAAAAATTTAAAAAATTTTAAAGAAACAGATTCATTCGAAGCGAATCGAACCTGTATACGCCACGCAGTGGGCTGAAAAATAAAGAAGAAAAGGAAGAAGAAGAAGCGTTTCGTGTCAGCAGAAAACCTTACACTCATCGGTGCAGCTTGGTTTTCTGCCTGCTGCAGACGCTTGAAAATAGATCAAACCGATTTCCTCTCATATAAACTCAGAATAAATTCTGGGTGTGAATTATATGACGAAAAAACACTCCTATACAAGCCCAGGAGGAAAAATAAATAAAAAGATTACGTTTGGACTTTTTACCGGGTTAAACTTAATTTTGTTCAAGGAAGAATTTTTTTGGGGATTCTCCGGTATATAGCAAAAGCTAAAAATGTTCTAAAATGTTCTTTATTTTTCAGCCCACTGCGTGGCGTATACAGGTTCGATTCGCTTCGAATGAATCTTTTTCCTTAAAATTTTTTTAAATTTTTTTTAATAAATAAAAAACTGTTTTTTCTCTATTTTTCTCAAACTTTTCATTTCTTTCTTCTCTTGTTTTCGTTTTCTTCATTTGTTTTTCAAATCACCAAATTTCGCTATTTGTGACCTGTTGATGAGTCGAACCAAGACTTGAAACTTGTCACCAAAAATTAATGGGTTGTGTGATGAAATAACAAATTAGAACAAATTAGAATCTCCAAAAAAATTCTTTCTTAAACAAAATTAAGTTTAACCCGGTAAAAAGTCCAAACGTAATCTTTTTATTTATACTATATAAAGAAAAAATTGTTTATAAAATTACTTATATGCTTAAATTTGCATTTAAATAAGTTTAGTTAAATATTGCTCAGTACATTTTTAAAGTTAAAGGTATCTGTGGCACCATTTAAAGATTAGTGAGTACACTGATTAAAGTTAGTTATTTCTGCACTTGAGTTCTACAATACAACCAAGAAGAATGAAACGTATATGTTTCTTGTTTGTTTCAAAATAACGATTTATTCTCACAAGAAATAATTTTACGGAATTACTATACCGTTACAAAATTTGTAAGTAATTTTTTCTTTTGTTTCTACAAATACAAATGAATACTGATAGTAAAAGTAATAGAAGTAAGCTATCTGCCAAAGCTATTCACGCAAGGTTAGTTTAATGATCTAGATGAATACTTGGGGTGTTCTAACTTTTTTACAGAGCATTTGGAATATATTAAATAAGAGTCTACTACTTAATCCGGTTTTATTACACTGAAATAAAGAACAAGAATTTTAACCAAATGTCTTCCAGAATAGTCTATTGCTATTTTGAGAATTGCGAACTATTATCTAATTGGTGCCCGCTTGCTACGCTCCGCGTAAATTGTATTGATAGGTGCAGGTTGGTGCGGGTGCGGGAGGGGAATACGATCGGAGATGCGATGAGGGGATAGGTTAGCTACTGTATACAAAAAGATTGAATCGGAGCAGAGGGAGTGAAGTTATGAAGAAAAGAGTGGAGCAATTGTCCCATTATCATGAAATAAATTGTAAAAAAATTACAGACATCCCAAGGGTTAATATGCCCACAATATCATGTTGCAAATAGTTCAAGAAAGTCCCAAGAGGTGGCATCTGTTAAAAACTGTGGATTCAGCAATTCAAAAATAACGCCTTTTAGGTCCAAACTAACCGAAAAGATAGGTGGATTGCAGATTATTAAGTGTAACAGAAAATAATTGATCTCTTTCACCCGCGTATTGCTAACCGACGAACTATAAAAAAGTGAATCTTTTATTTATACGGGGGGTCTCGAGTATCAAGTTGGTTATTTTGTTTCTCCGATAATTTGTTCATAATGGATCCTAACTGTGAATACAGTCTTATTAGGAATTCTATGTAGTATTCAACTGTTAAAAGAAAATCTATAAAAGTTGATATTATTTGGTTTTGGGAATACACAACCAATTCACATGTCCTGCGTTGACGATTATGTACTCAGCTGATATATATGTTTGTAACTATTCGAAGGGATACCCTATTGGACTGAGATAAATTTCCGGAATTAGCAGATGAACCTACAATAACATGTTGGAAAAAGTGCACGCAAATCTCGCTAGGTGATATCATTTAACAAAAATCGGGTAATCGTAATTCAAAAATAACAGTTTTTGGCACTAAATCGACCGAAAAGTTGGTAGAAAAACAGTAACTAATTTTCTGTTATGTACTCGCCGAGACCTTTCCAAAAAGTACCCGCATAACGGGATACGGGAGAAAGTAAAAATCGCAATTTTGTTAATTTGTAAATCTTCGCGGGAGTTGAGCGCGCTTGAATTGGCATAGAATCTGTAAACAAGCATCAAATTTTCTCGGACAGTATATCACAGATCGAGGAGATATGTGGTTGTTTGATTTTATAAATTGAATGCCCGTGAGTTTTGTGGAACCCCCGGCAGGAGGGCGAAATGGGGATGTAAAATTTTTATAGTTTTTATTGTTTTTTTTTTTAAATACGCAAATAAAATCCGATCTTGCTGAAATATTGTATATGTAGCCTCGTCATAACAGCGCAACCAAGAAAAATTCTGAAATTGGATTTATCTGTAATTCGTGTAACAAAGTTTCTAAATAAAATTTTTAGGCGGAAATTCTGGCCGTCGAAAATTACTATTTCAAACGCAAGAGGCAGGGGAGGGGAAATTGGGTAGAAATGTCAGAAAAAAATCACAAAAAATAATCAAAAGGAATTTTACAAATCGGAATATATTTAGTCGAATTATGGGTTTGGGATGGATTTGAACACTTGTACAGGAAAATAATTTCAAAATGTCTTTCAAGGCAGTTCTCCAGATTGGATAAATAAGTACACCAACCAATAGTACTAGCCGAGACCTTTCATTTGATATGCTACATGATTTGGCGGAGCTCCCCTCCACCGATGGTACGAACCCCGCACCCTAAAGTAACTCCCCGAGAAAAAAAAATCGTAATACAACTTAGCAAAAAGAATTTTTTAAATCGTTTGGAATTTGGCCGAGAAAAAGGTGTTGACTTGAGTAGCACACATACATATGCAAGCAGTTAATTACATTGAATTTAATTTAGCGTACCTTGAAATGTTGTTTTATTAATTTCTTATATTGCCGGGAAACGGGAAGAACAACGGGGGAAAAACATTTTGGGGTATTTAGGGAATGGGCATGTGCAACCCGTAGAGGGATAGGGAAGATTTTCAGGGAAAGTATAAGGAGGTGGGGGAAGAACAAATCGTTTTTTTTTCAGTTTTTGTTTAGGGAAATTTACCCCTACCCCGTAAAAAAAATTTTGCCGCCCTAAAAGATGAGTGTATGGAGGGGAAAAGTATAAGGAGAAATTAAAAAAGAATGCATTTTAGCACCCGGGAATAAATGATCTTGCGGCGCTTGTAAGAACTTCGATATTCATTTTTTTTTTATCACATTTATAAAACCAAATTTTAACTTTAACGGTTTGATATGTTTCAATAGAATAATAAGTAATAGTACAATTGTACGTGGAAAAACAAAATTCAGTTTTGCGGGGAAATGGGCAGGGAAAGTGGGGGGAGTGTATATGAGGATTATCTGCGTCATAAGGAGGGACAACGTATAGACGGGTTAGGGGAGTTTAAGTATAAGGGTAGTGGGGAAGGCCAAACTGTTTTCTAACAATTTGTTTTAGAGATATTCTCCCCTTTCCCTAAAAAAAAATTCCCTAGCCACAAAAAGATGGTCCCAACACAGACGCATATAGGGAATATGGAAAATTGGAGGGGGTGAAGGGGAAAATTAAGAATAGAACGAATTTTACCATCCGGAAATAAATGTTCTTGCTGGCGCTGGTAGGAATTTCGAAATTTCGAATTTTTTGTTTCGATTATTACAACCCATTGTCTTGGATAAGTTTTAACGGTCTATGATGTTGGAATTGAATAATAGGTAATAGTATTATCTGGCGTTGAAAAAACATCAATTTTTTCGAAACTTGTCAAGTTTAGTACTTAGATTGTTCGTAACTCGAGAATCTAAAAACGCCAAAATATGGCCACCGATTTAAATGAAGTTAGAACACATAATACATGTATTATGTGCTCTAACTTCATTTAAATCCGTTTCTAATTAAGCTAGTTGTAAGCATATACCTCTCCACTTTGACACCTCCCACCCCCCTACCCTTTTATAAAAATCAATAAAAATTTACATCAGCTAATAGTATTTCGGAAGTTGTATTTGCGTTTAACATTTAATATTAAAAGATTATAATTTGACTAAAATACAGGTGTTAGAAATATTGGGTAGGTTTCCACCCCCACCCTAAAACTATCCGTCGTCTGAAAAATATTTCTCTGACTTTAAAAACTATCACGGAACAACAACCTTCAATGTACATCAAAACATCTATCTGGAATATTCCCAACAACATACAGTTAGCAGACCCTGCATTCAACAAACCACAGTCTATTGATATGTTATTGGGGGCAGAGCTATTTCTTCAGTTATTGGAAGAGGGGCAAATCAGACTACATAATGACCTGCCGTTGCTCCAAAATACAAGGTTTGGATGGTTACTTTCGGGAAGAATACAAGAAGAAACAAGGAGCAAGCAGATTTGCTATATCGCAACTCAACCTTCAGTCACAACATTGGAAAGGCAGCTCCAACAATTTTGGGAAATAGAAAATCATGACTCGCCTCCTAGGTACATGTCAAGAGAGGAATTAGAATAAGAAGAACACTTTCAAACCACCGCTCAACGATCAACATCGGGACGATATACCGTAAAACTCCCATTCCGTGAAAAACCGTCAAACCTTCGGTCATCCTTTGACATCGCAGCTAAGCGATTTTTCGCCTTAGAGAGAAAACTGTATAAGAACGAAAACACTAGAATACAGTATATAGAGTTTAAAATACAATATGAAGCTCTTGGTCACATGCAGCCCATTGCAAGGGAACTCATTTCTCCCATACATTATTATATGCCACACCACTGCGTCACAAAGGCTGACAGCACCACCATCGTCAGATTGAAATACATCCAAACCACAAAAGGTTTCAGCTCATATTGTGGCGTGATTCTAAAGAGAAACCACTTCAAACGTACCAATTAAACACTGTTACCTATGGAACCGCCGCGGCTCCATTCCTTGCAACCAGAAGCTTAAACCAGGTAGCTCTGGCTGAATACGACTCAGCTCCAGAAGCAGCAAATATGATTCTTGGAAGCACCTACGTAGACGACATCTTGACAAGATCTAATTCAACACAAGAGTTAATAAACCTTAAGGACGATCTAATACGACTACTATGATCTGGAGGCTTCGAATTGAGAAAATTCAGCACCAATCACACCGAGATATTGCAAACTGTACCAGAAGATCACAAAGAGAAAATGATTCTCATCAATGAAACTGAGGTAACTAAAGCACTAGGATTACTCTGGGAGCCACATGGAGATACATTTCATATCACATCGCAGAATATAAGCCAGATAAACTAACCAAGCGCACAGTATTGTCCGACATAACTCGTATTTTCGACCCTCTTGGATTGATAGGACCCGTCACAGTGCTAGGGAAGCTATTTGTGCATCATTGTTAATTATTTAAGTACAAATGCACCTGGGATGAAGAATTGCTCGCACAATATAAAGAGAAGTGGCTCAAATTTAAGAAACGCTTATCTGAACTAAAAACCTTAAAAATCCCCCGACATGTAATATTGTCCAAACTAATTGATGTGCAACTTCACGCATTTTCTGACAGCAGCGAACGCATATGGAGCCTGCTGTTACCTCAGATCATCAGATCATCACGACCAAATTAGGGTTGGGCTCTTGTGTGCAAAATCAAGGATAGCTCCACTGAAGACCATGACACTTGCTAGATTGGAACTCTGTGCAGCACTACTGATGGCAGAACTAGCTGAAAGAGTGTGTCAGTGTTTATCAGTCAAATTATCAAAAATCGTTTATTACACTGACTCCACTATTGTACTCTCATGGATCTCCTCGCCGTCATACACATGGACTACATTTGTGGCAAATCGGGTAGAGAAAATACAACAACTGACTCAAACGAACCAGTGGAGGCACATAGATGGAGTTCGAAATCCTGTCGACATCATTTCTCTAGGCATGCTGCCTGATGCCCTAGTGCAGTCAGGGCTATGGTTTAAAAGACTAGCACTTTTAGCCAATCCCGAAGTAAGTTGGCCAAAACCTTCATTCAAATTGCCTACTGTATCAGGTTTACACAGAATTGTAAAACATCAAAGGGGTCTAGGAAAACGGGAGAACTTTCAATCACATAGTTGGATAAAGCTTTAAGCAGAGTTATCAAGAATGTGCAGAGATCTGCACTTTACCGTCAATATTCGGAGTTGAAGAAAAATAAAGCATTAGATCCGAGTAACCCCATCCAACACTTGACTCCATACTTAGACCACTGACATATATAACATGGACTGCCTGATTTTCTATTTCATATGGGTCAACTTTTGTTGGCAGGGTGTGACAATTATCTTAATTTCAAGTTTTACTTTCGCTTTAAAATTCATATTAAAAGTTCAGCAAATTACAGATGCATTTGAAATTATTTCTATTCTTGGAACTTTATCTCCTATAACTTCAAGAATTCCTTAAACTACATTTTGAAGGAAATAAAATTAAGCAATTTTTGTCTGCCCATCCCAAAAAGTAGCTATGGGGAACAAAGAAAGGATTACAAATATTATATTGCCATCTATTTCAGTTCTATATATTCATTTGGAAAACCACTGAACTGAAACTAGACTATGGTGGATTTTGTATAGAACTTATTATTTATAGTTCAGCGAAAAAAAGTAGTTAAACCAAAAAGAGACAACTATAGAAAAGTGATACCATAATAATGTCAAATAATGTAAGCAATTTTTGTAGCGTCAGCAGTCCATTGTATATATGTCAGTGACTTAGACCAAACTACACAGATCATCAAAGTAGGAGGTCGACTAAAACACTCTGATCTTGCGCAAGAAGCAAAAAACCAAATACTGCTGCCCAAGCGACACAAGTTTAATGAGTTGTTGTTCGATCATTTGCATAAACAACCCACGCATGCGGCTTCTCAAACAATAATCGCAATTGCAAGACAACGATACTGGGTCAAAGACGCCAGAAGACTTGCTCAGAAAACGGTTCACAAGTGCATAAGATGCTTTCGGTGTAAGCCAAAGGTTCTAGAACAAATAATGGGAAAACTACCAAAGGAACGAGTGATGACCCAAATACCGTTTCACACCACAGGCGTCGAATTTTGTGGTCCTATAATGATTCACTTCAAGGTTTGTTTGTTTCACTACAAAGATAGTCCACATGGAGCTAGTTAGCGATCTCAGCGCTGAAGCCTTCCTCAATGCCCTAAAGAGATCATAGCTCGAAGAGGTTTATGCGCCACTATCTTCTGTGAAAACGCCACAAACTTTTTAGGTGCAAGAACGCAATTAAAGGAATTAAAGGACATGTTCACTTCACAAAAATTGCAGTCATCGCTGTCGCAGCTATGTGCCCAGAACCATATTGACTGCAAACCGATTCCTCCACGTTCACCTCACTTCGGTGGTCTCTGGGAAGCGGCAGTGAAATCTGCAAACAAATCACTTAACACGCCAAGTAGGAAATGCAAATCTAATTTACGAGGAACTCCACACTATCATCGTGCAAATTGAAGCCATTCTTAATTCCAGGCTATTAAGACCCATGTCAGCACACCCTAACGATTTTGAAGCGCTAACAGCAGGGTATTTCTTGACAGGCAAATCACTGACAACATTTGCTGAAACAGACATCAGCAACCAGAAATTCAGCAATTTGACCAGATATAGGCAAATACAACACATCCAGCAAACATTTTGGCATAGATGGTCAGCAGAATACCTTCAAGAACTTCAGACACGAAATAAGTGGGAGGGAGCAAAACCGAACCTGAAGCCAGGAACTCGAGTGTTAGTCAGGGACAAAAACCTACTACCATTAAAATGGCCATTAGGCAGAGTGATAGAAACTTTCGATGGCAAGGACAATGTTACAAGAGTTCTGAATGTTAAAACAGCCTCCGGAGTTCTTAAAAGATCGATTCACAACCTTTGTCCCTTACCAGAAGAAGAACATTATTCCGATTACAGCAACTTTGAAGAAAAAGGCTCAAATTCTCCTACCGATAAATCAACTGAATCAACAACATGTCTCTTGAGCTCCAAACAAAGCTTGGCCAAGACCTCAAAAGACTTCGAGAGCAAGCAAGCTCCAAGAGATCAAAGCGACCTTATCACCCCCTCCGAGGAAGATTTTTGCCAATTAATCCCGATTGGGCAAACTCTGACTTTGTGAAGAGGAAAAGGACAACTAAAGTTGTCGAAACGTCAGATGATAATACTAAGCATAGTACGAGTCCAGTCAAAACATCCACTAGTCTAAGGATGTTGATGTTGACTTCACTCATCCTTCCCATTCTAGGGCATTCTATGAAAGAACCTTTGAAGGCAGACCCATTCACTAGTCACCCAGGCATTTTCTTCGAAAAAATAGGACAAGCACAATTAATGAATAGTGAATTGAATCTAATAACCTATTATAACCTCGACAACTATTGGAACGAGTTAAAGGGGATCAGGAAATGTATAGGTGAAATAGGCAATATCTGTAATACTACAACCATTCGAAGAAATCATTGCTTGGAAATACTTTCCCAATTTCAACATCAGCTTACGCACATCGAGGAATCCAATGAGATCCTACATAAACGAAACAGTGAACGCAGAAAAAGGGCACCCCTTGAAATAGTGGGAAGTGTTGCAAACGCACTTTTTGGAATTCTCGATGCATCTTATTCCGAGCATATTGAAATGGAAATTGAAAGGTTTCGTAAGAATGAAAACCACTTGCTTTACTTATTAAGAAACCAAACATCCAACGTCAATTTAAGGCGATAAAAGACCACATTCAGGCATATAGCAGCTATATAGATAACCTACAACATGAGAAGAAAGCAACGCAAGCCTTTACTGCACTTTCCCTGCTGACCAGCTTAGTTCTACAAAACTATCAGCGAATGCAAGATGCATTACTAAGCGTTCTCATAGATCTTCACCACAGTAAAATCAGCCCCTTGCTCATTACTCTTACAATAATAGAGCAACACCTTCCATCTACTTTATCCATACCAGGAAATAACCCGGATGACGGATTAATGGTGTACAATATAATGTCAGCCGCAACTAGGGTAACGGAGTCATATATACTGTTCGATATCAGGATACCGTTACAACACAACGAATATTTCCAACTATTTAAGTTAATTCCGGTTCCAATTCCACATGAAAATGGATTTATCCTAATCAAAACGTCGGAATATCTAATTGTAAGCTTGCACAGAGACAGATATTATCCCCTCACACAAAGAGAATTGGATAGCTGTAAACAGCTAAACGAGGAGAAATACTTATGTCACCAGAATCATCCGATTTTTAACTTAAAGGCCAATATAAGCCAATGGGAGATGAGCTCCTTGAATCATCAAAAATCACTATCAAATTGTCAACTGCGATCCTCCAATCGATCGAGTGTGTGGACACAACTTCACACTCCCAACAATTGGCTGTACTGCGTGGATTCGGAGAAGACATTCAACATCGTATGCGGAACACAAGTGATGTAAATAACCCTCAAAGGAAGCGGTGTTGTATAGCTCCGACCAGACTGCTCAATAAAACAATCATCCATGACAATTACTGGTCATGGCCGCTATCTAAGCAAGGTAGTTTCATCATTCATTCCACAAATGAACCTAAGCGATATCTCAAGGAGCCACAAGGACACGCCAGAAAAACATGCCATTCCAGAGCTTCATCTGCAATCCAATGATCGCGAATTCGATGTCCTGATCAACCAAATACAAGACCTGAAGGAAAAGAAAATTTTTCGACAACGAGCAACACTACATGACGTTCACCATTACACCATCAGTTACGTTCTTCTATGCTCACTACTTGCTGGATGCAGTTACTACACCTATTTGAGATGCAAGCATACCCGAAATCAGTTGTCCATACCTCCTCCAATACCAGCTGTACGCTCCCATATGACGATCAACGAAGACTTTGTGTTGCATAGCAACCCAAGGGGGCAGGATGAACAATTACCTACGAATTAGATTAATTTACATTATACATGCTTACCTACAGAAAGAAAATAATTCATTTCTCACGGTAAAGCTTCTAAATCCCACATGCGCAAGTAATCAAATATCACTTGCCTGCGCCTGGGAAATGCAAGCTTGCAAATTCTTACGTGAAATTGCCGCCTGCAGTTCTCATGAGAAAGATTGTTTTCCTAGAAAATTTTTACTTAAATTTTATATAAATTAACGAGTTTTGGGGAATAAATATTCAGTATTTTTTAAAGAACAAAAGAAGTCTTTTTAATTAATATACAATGACCATCTAGTCGATATAATGCATGACATACTACAATTTTCAATCTTTGGCGCTCTTCTTTCCACGATCTCCCAAATGATGAATAAATAATATTTCAGAGTGAACTAATTTCTCACGCGCCAGGACTGAAAGCTGCGAGAAAAATAAAATTCAAAGTATTCAAAGTTACGCAAGTTGTGGTAGATGACGAAAGACTTCGATTTGTAGACAAAGTCAAAAGGTGTTCGATTTTTATAATAATTTAACTATAACGCTACGATTGACGAAGTTTACCCAAGTTTGAATCAACATTCAATACTCCTTGTGGGTAGCCCTTCAGAAAGCTTTTTGTTTTTTTACCAATATTGGTGTCACATTTTACTCAACACTAGTTTTACCAACGGGTGATTTTGACCCCTGTGAGTATACTTCTTACTAATTTTCTACAATACAATTCATGCAGAGTTTTAAAATTAATGTTGCACATGCATGTGAATAGTCAATATATACATATTGTACATTTAAGTAAAAGCAAGTAATAAATTAGTTCCTGTGTTTTAGTATATAGTTACCATAAGGAACAAATTATTAACTATTTATTTATTAAATTCAACAAATGAATAGCTGAACAGTTAACCATCAATTAGTTACGTAACATTCAATCATTAAATTGTTATTTCCGCCTCAAAAATAATTTGAAAGAATTATTTTATTCGGCGAATCTGTCAATGGGCTAGCTATATTATAGTTATAAATTATATTATAGTTAAAAAGTAACTAAGGAACAGTAGCCGCTATTTTAATAATAAAAATACATAGTTACATAATAGTTGAGTTTGACTATACATATACATATATTTCTGAGTGAACACGTCAATGAGTTAGCATACCTTTATTACAATGTGTCTTAATATATATATGTATAACAGAATTAAATAGTGATTACATATGTAGTACAAATACTCGTAAATTAATTAATAATGTTGTTATAAGAAGAGATGTTTATGAGGGGAGCATAAAAGCAGTCTTGATACAAATTTTCGGAGATTAAAAATGATCAAAGCAATCAAGACAAGAAGTAAATAGTATATAACCGCGGGGGGTTGTGCAATCACAGAGCAATGAGGTGATGAAATCGATAGACTAGGAGTGAGTGTTCTGATTAAATTGCTTCCTTAGAACCGTTCGGTTGAATTTCACTTTATCTTAGTCGTAAACTGGAATCCAAGGAAAACGTACTTAACTATAGTTTCTGTTCGACTTAGGCACTTTTTAAATGACAGCCTGCAGTGCGAATATTATCAAGATTTAATTTTGTGATGATAATAATGACACCTATACCAATATAGATTCATACAAATCGAACACGAACCGCAAGGACACACATTCTAGTAGCGTAATTCTAATTAAGTAATGGTATCAGTTCCATTACAATTCGTACAGTATAAACAACTTAATTTGCTCATCATAGAACATTTCCTTAACTGCATTCTAATTAATAGTGTTGGAAATGAACACAAAAGTCTGAAATTAATTTTTATATTTGGCATTCATATCATTTCCGCAATTTTTTCTTTAATTTGTTGAATTCTTAAGTCGCCATTATATGAGGATTGGTAAACCTAAAAAAATTATGTTTATTTAAAAATCCCACACACATACCTACGCATAAGAATTTTCTAATTAAAAATTCTCTTTTTAAATTTATTATATAAACAAAACCTGACTTTTTTGATCCCTAAAAACAATTGATCAAATTTTAATCCGCCCCAAAAGCCGCGTGCCTAATTGAAATCGTTGAGCAAACAATTCCCCACGTCGAAACCACAAAAAGGGAATACACGGTGTTATCTGTGAAAAGAAAGACCCCGTGAATTCAGAACGCCCGCCCCAGCTATTGCCCATGCTTATCTTCCAGTCACGTTTTGTCCAGATATTGCTTTCCATTTGGAGACACGAGTTTTCCTACGAGAAGAGTATTATCCGGGAACTAAGGCTTTGTTGGTATCCCACCAGCCGAAGCAGCGCTTCGTCATTTTCATCGATTTTCAGTCACTAAAATATTTTTATCGGGGGATAACTGAAGGCGACGATTTATTAAATCAAAATGAAGACAGCAGCGCGGCGGGAGAATTGGCCTGTTGAATGCGAGCGATTCAACAGGCCACGACTGGGCCACCACCACACCACCATTTTTGTGTTGGGTTTAACCAAATTATCCTATCGCTCTAATAGATATTCAATGGTAGTAAATTGTGTAGATGAGGGCAATTAATTATGAACTTAGTGCCACTGTTAATTTACTGGTAAAATAAACTCTCGAATGTTCCATACCTGCTAAATATGTAACACGAGGACTATCATTTTGTGGTTACGCGTTCTGTTCTAGTGTTGCTTTTAGGACAGAGCAATTGTCACTTATATCTCAACACGGACAGTGGTAAATTTCCTGGCGGCTTATTTCAAAGTTTCATTGCACAGTAATTTTGCAGAACTACCAGTCCATAAAACACGATAGCCATCAGCCACTGCAGCTTACTTTATTTATCTATTATAATTATTGATTAAAAAGTTTCACTGGTGGGTTATTATTGAAATTTATTTATATTTTATTTCAAACACTTCTTTTATAAAACTAGGGCATATATAGGGCGATAAGTTCTTTACAATTTATAAGCGGTGTAATAAATTAGTTAGAAAGGAAAAAAATAAGGAATTGAGTATCTAGCTTATCAGTTTAGGCTACTGGTTTACTAGTTAATTTAAGCATATTAGTGTTCTCTGAATATTTGAAACCCGGTCGGCTATGGATAAGTAATAGGCTCTATAAATTTAAATTATAAATAAAAAAAAAAACGATTCAGGGATGTATACCTTTGCAAGGAAAAACAAAATAATCCTAAATCAGACTGCTGACGTCGATTAAAAAATACTGTTAATCTATTGCATGATGAAGTTAAGGTCAGATATCAGAACGACAGAGCAATCCAGCGGCAAGGTTATAGAGACGATCAGTATACTAAGGCTATCAATTTTTAAGGATAACCGCAGAATATGGCTTCTCACTAAATCACAGGCTCAGCAGGCTCATTCAAACAAGGCTTTACAGAGAGATTTTCTGACAAGGTCATGAAGATGGTTATAGTACTCTAATAACTATTTTATTGCATAACTTCGTTACAGCTTTATATAAATGCATATAATTTATATAAAATGCAATACCTTCTTCAAAGACGCTGTCATAATTCTGTGGGCAAGTTGGAAGTAAACACACTTTCATCACACTAAATGGGAACTTATAAACTGCAACGTTACAGGTGACTCAAATCGATAAAAAGACGTAGCTACTGACATGCATGTGCTTAACAAAGGCATTTATAATAGGTATGTAGAATAAAGAGATCCAAGATTTTATTCTTTCTACTAGTTACTTAACGTAGAATACATATCGCGCACAACATGATAGGGAGTCGAGAGTATTCGACACCTCCTTGGTTGAATCCTTCGAGATCCCGTTTAGATCTCGATAATGGTCATGAGAACAATGCACAACTCTGAATCGTCATGACGGACGCGAGAGCAACGTTCCACGAAAAAGGGTGATTTATAAAAAAAATTATTACGAAAATAAGTATGCTTTCGTCAGTATAAATATTTGATACGTAGATCTAAAGGAAAATCATGGCGACTTTTGTAAGAGTATAGGCTGAACCAAAATGGATGTAAAGAACTTGAACGAAACTGAGGTTTACTTACGGACAATAGACATTTTTGCCCTAAATAAACGTCAAATTCCGTAAGACATTTAAGATTTTCAATTTGAAAAGGTGGTAAAAGAAAAGAACAATAACAAATGGAAGTTGAATTAATTAAAGATTTGTGATTTTTTTGGACATTATATAAAAAATATAAGATTAATCTGAAGAATAATCTAAAGAAAAGTCGGCAGAGCTGCCAGAAGCAATATCTCTTAGTTCTTTCTCAAATTTTTCTCTTAGAAGGGGCCACCTCCTTTCATATTCTTCTTCTAAAATAAAATAAAATAATAAGAGTATTTCATTAATCTTGAACAAAATTAATATTATTGGATAAACAAACGCATCCGTACGTAACGAGCGACTCTTACCGCACTTTAATTACGGCAATTTGACATTTTTTAATGAAAATTCCCTATCGACGACTAAAAGTTTTTTTGTGTACCCCTGTTTAATTTATATTAAGAGTCAGTACCAATTTTTGCAAGTTTCATACATTTTCAATGCAAATTTCTGGCCAACTATTTGTAGCAGGATAATGATTTATATCTTAAATTAAAGGTAATGAAGAGTTCTAGTAAATAACGTCGGCAAAAATTAACAAAAGTGTATTGGAATGGAGATATTAGCTCGGAAACTTCTAAAAAATGGTAAAAATTGAAGTCTTTTAAATCAAATTCCTGTGGGTTATTCTCATTTATTTAAATTGCAATTAACGTCGAGTTTTTCCATTTTTAGTGGCGGTTTTTATAGTTATTTGACTCTAATAGTACTTGTTTTTTCTCCCGACATTACACCCACAAGAAATTGCAATAATTATTTGAAAGTTGTTTAAATACAAAGCAAAATAGCATATTTAACAATTATGGGCAAACAAAATTCAGGAGAGGTAATTCTCGTTAAAAATTTTCAATTTATGTGAACTGCAAATTTTCGTTTTTCGTCTTAAATTGTATGGTTTAGTCGGATGTTGGGTTTATGTCTGTTGCGGTAGATGTCTCTAATGTGCTTTGTGGTCTAGGTCTAGGCTAATTTTATATGAATTTTCTCACTTTTAGGACACAAACCTACATATAGTAAATTTTATTACCTATAGGTTCGCTGTTATCTAAATTGAAACTTTTGTTGAGTACCGACTCCTCTTAAAGGGCGTTCCCCTTACGACTATTTCGGTTCAAACTTTTAGCTGGTGCGAATGAATCATCATTACTCAAAAGCAGAGTATGACAGTGCTTGCTCGTGAGAGGCTCTAGAAAAGTAGTTTGTTAAAATTGATATTATTTACATAAGCTTTGGATTTTTCACTAGTCTCACTGGAATTTTACAAAAAGGAATACGACTTGAACAAGAAGGAGTAGTCTAAACAAAACCTGAAAACTGTGCATGAACAATGAGTATCATATGTAAGAACAAATAGTTAACGAAGCTCACAGTTCCCGCACGGGAGTGAGAACCACTTGCGAACAAAATGGAATTTTGTCTCGAGTATTTAAGAGTGTTTTTTTACACCTGCTAGTAGAGCAAAATGGGTTGGACACACATGATTAATATTAAAAGTTATTTTGATTTTTTCATGTCCGTCCGTCGTCTGTCTGTCCGTTCTCCCGATAACTGCGTGCTTAAATTTTGCACATGGGCAGCTTCTTCGTAGGGTTGCAATATACTATATATTGCAAATACAAGTTCGAAGTGCAAATACAAGTTCGAAAATGTACCAAATCGGGCAGCCACTTTTTTGTGTTGCCATGCAAAACTGGAGTTTCACTTTATTTAACTTCTATTTTCATCTAGGGTATAATATTGCTCGTCTTACAATTAGTCCAATTATAACATTTTTTCTTACTTTTTTTAAAATATTTTTCTATGAATATCTTAACTTTAGATCTGACTAAATACGAATGTAAAAACTGTTGTCTAAAATGATTTCTATTTAAATTATAATTCACATTTTTAAAAACAAATTTCTGGCTGATGGTTGGGAACGGTTGTGTGATTTTTCTGCTAAAGATGAAGTTGTTTCTATACGATGTCTGGTATTGAAAAACTTTCAACGGACATTTCTGTTTTTCAGTGTGATATACTCGTACGTTGTGTATTACACAGTTCGAGCTTGAATCCATCAGTACGTTTACATGAATACTTGAAGTAAACTTCAAGTAAAGATCAAGTCATCAAAATATCATGTAAACGCGCATTGACTTCAAGTATACTTGAGAAAATTTTGTTCGATTTACTTGAACAAATTCATGTGAACGCAACTTCAGTACTTGAACATTTTTCATTTCTGCTAGTATGAAAACGCAAAGAGGAACAAGAAAAATATCATTGTTGATGATTCAGATCGCGATTTTTAGCACTTTTCTCAAGATATTTATCTAAAAATCCGTACCTATGTATTGAACCTAATGCAGAGTTGTCAAAGGTAAAATGTCACTTCAAGTAAATTTTAAGGAAATTTCAAGTCAAGTAATTGGAATTAATTCAATCAAAAGACCTACTTGAGTTTTAAGACGATTTCAAGTCAAGTACTCAAGAGTTCATGTTGCTGACTACTATTGGTTAGGAAAGGAAAAACACTTTTTGGTGGATGGTTTTTCTAGCTCAGTGCTACAGTTTGTAACCGTAGCTCTAGTTGATATGTATATCCAAATCGGTGTATGATCAGGTTCCTAATTGCTGAGGAACAGGTGTTCTTGGATGATACTTATCCACAGTAGAAATAACAGCTTCTACGTACGTGAGAATACGCTGCTTGATTTCATTCTGAGGCCCAAAATACATTCACGACCATAAGCCACAGGCCACTGGATGCACGCCTCTGAACCAATATAAATGAATTGTCAAAGTTACATTCGCAGCCACAGGCCACGCTGTGTGTTTGAGCAAATCTCAAATTTTATGGCTCGTAGCCCCGGGACTATCAACATTAAAGAAGAAGAAATGACAAGTTTTTGTTAAATGCCGGTAGATTTGTAATTATTCGAAGTTTTATTTATTAGTGCGAGAGTTGCTTACCGCTGAGAAGTATTTTATATTAATAGCAATAATTCTGGAAATAATTAATAGGGCAGAAAAATTATAAACTTCATGGAAATGCATACATTTATGCATAATAAAAAATTGAAGGAATACAAATGCTAGAAAACGAAAGATATGAAGAGGCAGGAGCTGTCAAAAATGTTGGGGATTACAGGTAAAATTATATTTCTCCCGTTTTAGTTTAGTTTATTTAATATTTTTGTACATTTTTTTTTTAATTGTATATTATATTTAAAAAATTTTATAGTCCCTAAAGCGTAGCGGAAGTGGAAATCATTAAGGGATTGCTTCAATAGGGAGGAAGCCAAACGGAATAAGGCGTCTGGGAGTGTAGCCGGTTCTACAGTGACGTCGAAATATTACCCCGATCTAGTATTTTTAAAGGATTCCCAAGAGCCTAGAGAATAATACTTATTGTATAAATAAAGTATTTATAAATATTAATTTAATGTAATATCTAGAACATCAACTAATTTTCAAGAAGTATTCAAGAAGATGCTACAGAAAATATGGAAGAAATTGATTACGATTTATTCGAAATAGGCTTTGACGACGAAGAAGGTCAAATGTTGTCGTCTACTGTGGAAACGCAAGTAGAAATCGACGGGAG
Source organism: Dioctria rufipes (assembly GCA_963924295.1). Taxonomy (NCBI): domain Eukaryota; kingdom Metazoa; phylum Arthropoda; class Insecta; order Diptera; family Asilidae; genus Dioctria; species Dioctria rufipes. Next base: position 166,950,021 of record OZ002741.1, on the reverse strand, counting down.
AGCATACTTCTTCATTTGAAAGTATGTCTGATTCATATGGAAAAACTTCAGCGTGGCATATAGTTCCCTGGACAATATGCTTCGTTGTTAAGTTTAACAAAATTGCGTAAGATAACAATAGCCTTAACAATTTTGTCTACATTTTTTGGGTTTGAAGGAATTTTATTCAGTAATATCATAGATGGCACAAGAACTAGATGTCGCATGCCATACTAAAGCAGAGTATACACATTGTGAAATGAGTAGTGAATTCTGAAATGGACCATAATATGTTTCAGATTGTGATGAATGCAAATGATTTTATAATAGTAGTTTTGTATACATTTGATCGACTTCCCCAACATTTCCGATACGAAAAAATATGAATCACTCGTCGTATACATTATTTCAAATGTTGTGGTCCATTCCGGAATGGACCACCCAGCCATATAAAATTTGTATACTTTTTTGGTACTGCATGCGACATCTACATAGCTCTTGTGTCATCTATGGTAATATCCTCCAACGCATACAAATAATTCCGAAAGTATTTTTTATCATTCTTCTAGCTGAAGATAGTTTGTAATTGAATGCTTCCTTATCTCTCCGAAAGTTTCTTCCAGGATATGGACGGATAAAATTTTTCCTTAACGAAAATACTGCATCAGTAACGAACTAATGCGAGAACATTTGATTTAACGTTGGTAAACACTTTCAGTTGGCGGCGGAAATGTCCCGTTTAAGATTTTTCTGCAAATGAACTATGCACGATGATGCCGCCATCACTCTGGCTACCAAATGCGAAGCAGTAATTAGCATCACAAGCTGCCAACAACACAATACTATGTGATCCCATATAATTAAAATATTCGGAGTCGGCATTAGGTGGACAAGTAATATTGATGTGTTTACCATCAATTGTTCCCGCATAGTTTGGCATTCCACTTAACTTTAAAAAATTTTCAGCAATAGTTCGCCATTGTGCTTCATTAAGCTTTGCTAAATAAATACCCCTCAATTCCTCCCATATAAACTCACAGGATTCAAGAACGATATTTCGGACTGTTGAAACGCCCATCTTAAAAGTCCACGAAAGTACATGTCTGGATGCGCCATGCGCCAAGTATCTGCAATATTTGTTATTATATCAAATATTCTTACAATATACAAATATAAAATTACAGTAATGTTAAAGCCAACTGACATTCAGGGCTTATTGGTTTTCTATTTGAAATCTTCTCTAATTTCTCTTTTAAAAGTGAAAGCAGGAGTTGAAATTGATTCAATCCCATCCTCGTTATCTTACGAAATTCTTGCTCGTCTTTCTCTTGCACAATTCTAATTTTTTTTTTTTTTAAATCATCGTATTTCCGCTTATGGTCGTGAATGTATTTTGGGCCTGATGATTTTGACAATTGGTCTTTTCAACTTGATTGTAGTATTTTAAAGTGTTACAATTCGTCCATTAGTTCCTAGATGTATTTCCATAATCCGTGCCATTGGTTACCTAGATGGTGATTTGTTTTCAATTTTAAATATTTTAGTATTTTCATTAACTGTGTGCAATTTTTATTTTTGTTGTAACCAGGACAAATAATCGTCTGGAGACTTCTTCAGCGTGGTCATTATGAAATTGGCTGTGTTTTATTGCAGGGCTCTACCCAAAGCATGACCTACTGAGAAGTGTCCGGGTGTAACTACTAATAAATTACCGAATCGACATAGTGGTCTTGAATTGAGACAGCTTTAAATGCGAGACATGATGGTGGAAAACTCTTTGTAAATTACGACAAGGTCTGCAAGAATTCTTTTTAGATTACGTTTTATGGATTTTACGCCTGTTTTCCATATTCATCTAAACTGATTATATTTTTTTTTATTTCTTAGGCTTAGTCAAACATTATACAATTTCCCCGCTTAGTTTATTATTAGTTAATTTTTAACTTCATATTGTTTAAATGCGCAGTCGTAATTATATTAAAAAATGCTCTAAATTCGAAGTAGATCTTGTGAACAGAATTTATGAATATATTATACAGGGTGTCCCAAAAAATAGTGATAATCGGAAACCTGGAGGTAGAGCGTCCCTCGGGGAACCCAAATCACCCCCATGTATGCTCTACGGTTTTTTGTAGTCTTCGAGTTATTACAAATTTTCGAGATTTTTCGCTAATTACATGTTTTAAGGTAATTTTGGTCATGGCGGTCAAAGAAAGTGAGATAGGCACTTATTTTTTTTTCCGAAATAGCATAACAGTGCATCTGTTGTATTTAAAAACATTTATTTCAGTACACTTCACCATTGCTCAAAAAGTAATGTTTCTTTTACCAAAACAAAAACTAACTGGAATGTTCTATGGCAATTTTAAGAAAAAAGTTCCATATTTTTATTTTTAGAAACTAGTTCAAAAACTTCTTTAGTTCATCGACTTTACATGGCGCAAGTTATCCCAACGGCATCATACTTAAATTTCGATTCAGATTGTACTAAGTGTAAAATTTAACAATTTTAATTGGGAAGTAAAAACAAGTAAAACTGAAAATTAAATAAAAATAATTATTTTATTGTGAAAAATTACAAAAAGTTTTCAAAATGTCTACCTTCCTTTTCGACACATAACCGACAACGGCGGAAAAAATTCTCATTAAGTCGATTGAATGCTTGTCTGTTTCTTTTTTTTTCCGCCTGTCTTAATCTACTCGACAAATCTGCCAGATTTCTGCTTTTTTTACAATAAATCAGCTCCTTGTAGTTGCCACAAACAAAAAAATCGATTGGATTTAAGTCGGGTGACCGTGGAGGCCACGCGATGGGCCCACGGCGGCCAATCCATTTTCCTTCAAATATCTGATTTAAGTAATTTCTCACGGCGTTGGCATAATGGCACGGAGCACCGTCATTTTGAAATAACATATTTCTTCATGTTTCTAAATCAACATCCTCTAACAGTCCATTAAGGTTTTCTGTCAAAAACTGGAGGTAGCACTCACCATTTAAACGATCTGGTAATTGTAACGGGCCTATCAACTATTCCAGACCAAAGATTTACACTAAATTGTTCTTGGAAATTTGATTCACGTGCTAGTTTCGGATTTTCAAGACTCCACGAATGATAATTGTGAATATTGAAAATACCATTGCGTCGAAAATGTGATTCATCAGTCCACAAAATTGAATCAAAAAAGTTTTCGTTCTCGGCCTATATTCTCAGCATTTCTTGGCAAAATGTCTCTCTTCTGGGATAATCCTCTGGTTTCAATTGTTGCACTTTTTGAATATGGTATGGATGATATCCCTCGTCTCTGACCTCTGAATATACGATGTGCTCGTGATCTCGAAATTCCAGTTCATCGCTCCACATCCCTCACGCTGCATGCTGGATCTCTGACAACTTACTCAACAACTGCACCCACTATCTCAGGGTCTCTAATAACATTCGGTCGGCCAGGTCTGGTTCCAGGGTTACGACCTTCCATGTAGGCGTTATGTACTCTCGCGATCTACATATTCCCTGTAGAGTTTTGCTGCTTTCGAAGCGTTCGTTCTTGCCCAGCCATAATAAAAGTGCATTTCCACGTATTCATTCGGTAAATAGCTCATGATTTCGTAGTCCAGAATTATCGCCAAGTACGGCATTAATCAAAATCTAAGTTCGTAAGCAAAACAAAATACTCGGGCTACTACAAGGAGCTGGTTTATTGTAAAGAATGTAGAAAATTGGCAGATTTGTCGAGACAGGCGGAAGAAAACATCAAAAGAAACAGACAAGCATTCAATCGACTTAAAGAGAATTTTTTCCGCCGTTGTCGGTTATGTGTCGAAAAGGAAGGTAGACATTTTGAAAATTTTTTGTAATTTTTCACAATAAAATAATTATTTTTATTTAATTTTCAGTTTTACTTGTTTTTACTTCCCAATTAAAATTGCTAAATTTTACACTTAGTACAATCTGAATCGAAATTTAAGTATGATGCCGTTGGGATAACTTGATAAAATCTGCGCCATGTAAAGTCGATGAAGTAAAGAACGGCTTGGTATATCGGAATAATATTTCGTGGCAAGAATAAGCATGAAAAAGAGTTCTTAAAAATGGATACCAATCAAAAACACATTATACGCAATTAATGCGTTGTTGATTTGCACGCGAGATATTGCTTCAGTTTCGAGTAAATCAAGTACGCGTTTCTCTCGAAAATCTTTTGGAATCGTGTGTAGTATTTTTTGTCGATTTCTAGTCCCTTTTTTTAAGGGGGAAAACGCACCGAGAAGCGCGAAAAAAAACCATTTTTCTGAATTTTTTTTAAGGCAATCTATAGCAGTAATCAAATCAATTCTTTTTTAAATGATAAAACACATTTTTAAGAATACATCAAAATTTTTTTATTGAAAAATATCAAATATTCGCCGAGTAATCCTCTGGTCCGTAAAGTACCGGAAAAACAGGCCCTCCGCGGTACGCACTGCTGCTTCATCTGTAATCATGCAAATTAAAAAAAAAAGAAAAAGATTTAAACTGGACAGAATAATCTAGTCTTTGTTATATGCGATTTTGAAAATATCGATTTTTGACAAAATGGCGGACATTTGAATTTATATAGCGATTTTTAGAGAAAAATACGACCTTATTTCGCCGATTAAAAAAAAACTAAGCCACTAAAAAAAAAATCAATATGACAAAGACTAGATAATTTTGTGTAGAATAAGCATAAAAAAAGATAAATGACATCGGTTCATTAGTTTTCGAGATATCTTGCGTACCGACTTCAAAAACATGATTTCGAGAAAAACGCGTTTAAAAGTTGAGCAATGAATAAATAGCAAAATTCTTCAACTTACATATAATCATCCACTCCATTTCGGCCGATACTTATAATGGTTCTGAGATTATCGAGAACTTTTTTTTATCCATTTTTCACCGAATATATTATTTCTGAACGAAATCTTTCGATATAACGCCCGGTTACGCAGACGATGTTACAATAGAGGGCCGACGGCGTATTTCTACCTGAATTTCGTTCGGCCGCTCGGCGGTGACTAGATAGGCTATAACTCCGTTATTTTTTCGAATTTTTGCATGCGGCTTTCACCAGACATTCTTAAGAGGTTAAGATTGAAGAAAAGCCAAACAAAAAAAAATCGAAAATTTCGAAATTTCTCGGTGCGTTTTCCCCCTTCAGTCAAATCCGGCAATACTAAGAAATTTAATTAAGTTGATTTTTTTTTTTTTTAAAACGTGTCAGTTCTGGTAAAGTCATCAAGTCTGAGTATCCTTAGTGCGACAGCTGTCCCATACGTTACTGTTGTAAAATAGTAGGTACTCTTTAATCGGTTTATCAGGGATGATCCCTATATTTATGTACCTTGCATATTTTTTTAATGTCGGCGATTATTATTATTATTTATGCAGGTGCCATTTTTCTTGTAATTGTTTCTCAGTTTTTTGTTTACTTCAAACTTTCTTTCATTCTGTAAAAATCTTGCTACAGCTATCCTTCGCGAGTCCAATGATGTGGTGGAATCACTTTTGAATCACTTTTGAATAGAATAGTTATATGCCGTCCATTTCTCGTACATGTGTATTGAAATAGTGTTTATTTATTTATTTATTTATTTATGACTTTTTAGCTAAAATTTATTTATTTATTTATGACTACCGGTTAATTCTGAAAACTAAGTATTTGTTGTTTACATATTTCATCGAAAAAGAAGACTGATATATTACAATATTACAATATTAAAGATAAAAATTCATCCATAATGTTAAAATTACTAACTATGACTATGGAAAGAAATATTGAGGAAGATAGGAATTGCAAAAAAGAATCAAATATAATATTCAAAAAATTTCCGGGGGGGGGGGGGCATGAATTTATAAAATTAAAATTATAAATGATAAGAAAAGAATAGAGGAGAAAAAAAATATTCATAGGGTGAATTATTCAGAGAGGGGAGTCCGAATCTCATTTCTAACAATTCTTTTACAGGCACAGTGTTCACACAAGTATCTGTTGTCGCCGGATTTTGGAGTGCTACAGCTTACTTCCTCTATTTGCAGAAAATTGTCAATTTCTCAACTGGTTCTTAATATCTACATTGACACCATGATTGTAATCTTTATAGAGTTGGTGTGAGCCTAACCGGTCCGTTGTGAGAGTATCCAACAAAATTTGGTACTTTGGCCAGTATTTCGGAGTTGGTTTTCCTATACCTTCTAGAAATATTCGACAGTAAATATCGGCTATTATTATTATTTCGATAGAATCAGGTATGTGATACGTAGGATTTGCAAGAATTCCGTTCAGCCAATCGATTTCGTTTATTGATGTCAATTATTTGGTAGAGAATTCGATAGCTTGGATAGCATTAATGTTCTGAATATGATGGAAATCATGGTTGAATTCTTATTCCGATTTGGGTTTCGTACTATCCCTGCTTCAAAAGTACCCCCACCAAATATTGCTGCATGAACCTTAGTTCTTAGGTAAAGTCAAAAGATGAGCTGCTGAATCGCTTATGAAAGATGCCTGCGATCCAGTGTCCACCAGCGTCGGCAAGTATTCATAATGTCCTTTAAAGCCTAATAGTCTTGACTTTTACTAAGGAGGTTTCTAACAGAAGGTGAAGGTCTTATTAATCCTTTTCTTTTTCGATCCTGTGGGGGTAGCGTAACAACGAGTGATAGCTCGTCTGCATATAACGCATCGTTTCTGATTAATCCACGTCTCGTTTGTATTATGCGTTACCAAGTGGAGAAATGTAAAGTTAATAGTGGCAAGTATAGATTATTAATTAAAGGGATCAAGTTCTGAAAGCATTCCACGTGCTTTAGATAGCGTAAATTAAAATATCTCTCTTCTGGAGTTAAAATTCGTGTTGAATACGGTTTCAATAAATTTTGAAGCAAAGAATGTGTATACTTGATCACCAAACAGAACTAAAATTTAATATATTGTGATATACGTGATTACTTTGTTTTTTCACCACATCAATTAAATCAGATGACCCAAATCGCCATCAATGACACCTTTACAATTAAGAAGAAGGCCTCAAATTATAGCCACTTTCTGTTTATACTTTCGAAATCGTCTTTTGAGGGAATAAATGTGAGTAAAATTTCTAATACCTACTCTACATTGCACCCCTGACGCGAGAAATCAATATAAAATTGTAATTATTGTCGAAGTAAATTCTCAATTTTGAATAATTATAAAAGGTACCTATTAAATATAGGTATTACTTTTACATAATCTAAGGACGATATATAACTCAATAGAAAACTATTGAAAGGAGAAGGGATACTATCTGCGAAAAATTAATTGAATTGGAACATCATGAAATGCAATTATTTTAAAAGGACCCAGAAGCAGCCAGATTTAGACGCGGATGGAAGCTTTTTTAACAACAATTAACAATTCTGCTAAGAAAGTTAAATATTCAAAAACTTGTTTTGGATTACATATATAAAAATTCTACTTCCGCAAATAGGTACACAGTATTACTCATACTCAGAAATATGTACTGCGACCCTTGTTTATCAAGCACATGATATTTGTTTTTTGATCAAACATATATTTGAACACGAATGATTTAAACTCCAATTTATGTGAAGCTTATGTCGTTTTCGTTTGACGCTCAGTGTCGATCCAGATTCACCCTTATGTAGTGTCAAGGTATTCGTTTGAACCCAAGATGACGTCACAGGTTCGATCTGGATCCGACCTAGTTCACGTTTCATATGTTGGAGGAACTGAATATTTTCTCGGGTTCAATTTAGATTCACCTACACATATTTGTTAATCTTTTAAAAATTTTATTAAGCATTCATACTAAACTTAAACTTCGTATGGATGATTTTTAAATTTAAATTTTATCACATGGACAGTCATCCAATCTAGTGCTGTCTTCAAAATTATCAACTGATTCTACCTATTTCTAACACAAACACAAGTTAACAAAGCGTTTGTTTGAATGACGTCGAATCCAGTTTCAACTTAAAGTTAAAACGAAAACGACATTAATTTCGAATAATAATTTTCGTCTAAATGGCTACTTTTGATTAGAGAAAATATTAAGAAATAGTGTGCTTGTTTTAATTAGGAAATCTTTATATTTTGAAGTAATACTCTACTCTTTTTTTAAAGTATTGCACTTTAAATTAATTCTACCTAAAAGTAACATATTGAAGTTTGAGTGAAATTCGTCCAATCTAAATGTCCTTGGATTTTTTCAATACATAATCAAATGCCTGCAAAGGCATTCGTATATATATTAGAAAAATTGCATCAGGCCATTGGGAGGTCCGAAATAAATTATGGAAATTTCGGAACCATTGTCTAGCCTTATTAATTTGATACGTCATATTTTTGTCACCTATTTGCATTTGCCACCACAAGTGCGGAGACTATGTTTGAAGAAAATCTTTTAACGAAATTTTTGCAACTAACGATCAAATAAAATCTTTCAGGATAATTTTCACTATAAATATTTTTGGCTTTTTATCTGTTTGTCTCTCACTTTTAACATAGCCATAAGCTTGTATTAAATAAAGTAAATTCATTCTAATTTTGCTGTTTTGGAGACTCAACCCAGAACTAAAACGATGGGACTTTTGTGCAACATCTTGACAAACAGTAAAATTATTATAATCAACATCACTCGTCAATTAAAATAAAAATTGGTTGGCAATAAATGAAGAAATTGAAACTTGACTGATATTAAAATTTGCAAACTCCGAATGTAAAATTCTTATCCTATGAAGTGAAAGTAGTTAGCGTAAGCATTAAAGACTTATTAATAAATATTTCCGTGAAGTGAATACTTTATTGAGGTATAATTAAAAAACCAATAATAAGGCATAAAATATTCATAAATTGATTAATTTCCCCCATCAAAATTGGAGTATTAAATTAAATTGCATACACTTAGGCTGTTGTGAATAGTAGTCCGGATTTATGCGCAGGGGTCAACACTTCTTCTTAAAATATATGCAGGGTGTCTCAGACTAATATGACTATATTTTGCCAAATGATTCATCTCGTCCAGACAAGTAAAAAATTGTATGGCAGCGGGGGGAGGGGGGCGGTCCAAATGTCACCCTACCGAGTTACAGGGTGATTGGTAAAATATGCCTTTCTTTATTAAACACCCTATATCTTGAAAAGCACAGGGTATACGGTCTATTTTAAGACGGCATTGTATGCAGAACCTTGGACTTTTTCCTATGAACGTTAAATCACCTCCGTCACCGTTATTATTTTTAAAATACCCCACTAACATACACATTTGTAATTTTGTATTTAATTTTACTTATGTTCTATGTCTGTAACGGTTATGGAGTTATTAGCTTTTAACCAGGGACCGTGCCAGTTATGATTTTTTACAAAAATAGCTTACTTTTCTTGTTATTCCTGACCGATAATAGTTTGAAGATAAGAAAACTAAGCCAATTTGGCTAGAAAAAATAAAAAGCCGGGCTCGCTTTTTATATTGTTACCGAAAAAACGTATAAAGCCGTTGCGCTTGCTTTTCTAGCTTCAAAACTATTATTAACTGGTTCGGTACCTGAAAATAAGATGCCAGTTTGGCTTTTTATACTTCCGGCTTCAAAACCTGTTCTTTCCTGCTCAAAATAATAGAAAGTCAAACTGACTTTTTATTTTTGACATAAAAAATAATAAGCTTTCCCAGCTTAATATTTTCAGCTTTTTTTTTTTTTAAGTTAAGTTTTCTAAAGCTTTACAGGAATCGGGTTTCACGAGACATGTTTTGGTATATTCCACTAAATTCCACGATCAAAATTTATCCCAGCTTCTTTTGTTTAAAATTTTCAAAATGCCAGTTAGTTTCGGTCCCTCCTTTTAACCTATTCAGGTCATAATTACTTAGTAACTGAAAACACGCCATTTAAAAAAAAATCGTCTAATTTCGATATGACCTGAACAGGTTAAGAGCTAATATCTCCTTAATTGTCACAGATAGAACATAAATGTAACAAAAATGTATGGTATGGGGGGGGGGGGGGGGGGGGGAATTTTTAAAAAAAATAGCGCAAAAGTAAAAAAAAATAAAAACCGAAATTTTTAATTTGAAGCGTCATAACTCTGGAGTTGGGACGAGGGTGGTTTAACATTCATAGCGTATTTTTGCTGATATAGGGTGTTTAGAAAAAAGAAAGAGCATATTTTACTAATCACCCTGTACCTCGGTAGGGTGATATTTTGCCCCAGCCCCTGCCATACAACGTTTTACTTGTACAGACGAGAGAGATCATTTGATAAGACACATTATTTGGTCATATTAGTCTGGGATACCCTGTATATGTATTTATAAACTCTTCCCTGGCGGTACAATCGTTAAAGTTTTTCATAGAGTTGCCATATAACAATTCCCACTTTGTATTTTATACGTTTTATCTATATTAAGAAAGCAGTCAATGTTAAACTTTTAAATGTGCTTCGGAATATAAAAGCATAAGAAAGCGGTTGGGCATTTTTATAAGTCCTACAAAAGAATTAAGACTTGAAGTTTTTATACAGTCAGAGGAATGAATTACTCAGTATACAAGGAAATTATCCATTTTGGTAAACTTAACTGCAAAAAGTAGATAAATTTTACAAATTAGTTAGTAAATAGTATCTACTCCTAGCTTTTAAGGATTTTCGAACAAAAATTTATGTTTTGCAAAACAGCTAATGAAAATAGCAGATTCTGATGGAGAGATTATATTTTCTGAATTACTAATATATTGTTAAATTCAACACGTTCGTAGGCGGCTTCCTGCAAGCAACTTTAAATTATTTCTGTTTTGTTTATGAGTTACATAGTCATTTACGAGGAAAGCTACTGTGTAATAGTTAAATACAACTATCAACTATTGACAGGTAGTTTTTGTTCGATAAAAGTTTCAAGTCAACGTGGTCACATTTGAATATTGGTTTGTAAAGTATTAGGTTATTCCTCAAGTTGATTATGATATTAAAAATGCTTCCTGATTTGTTTGCTCTTCGATGCACGTGCGCACAATTAAGCCTGAGTTACAAACTAACACTGTCCCGAGACGTGGTCGCTGTGCTGCCTCTGTTCTGTCGATAAACCAGTCAAACGTTAAAATGTATAAAAATCACAAAGCGCAGATACAATTTACACTTAAGTATGATGCCAACATCTGTCGCGTTGTTTAAAGCTCTCTCTGCAGAATAAAATGCCCAACTTTCAAGGTGCTGCACGTCTCAAGTTGAAATGTTTTCAATTTTAAGTAACGCGACAGGCGTCAGCAACACCCTTGACGACACCGCTTGGGTACTTTCATACATTTTATTTTTTGACAGGTTTAGCGTTCGCGTCTCGTGACAGTGTCACATTGTAGGCTTTAATAATGAAACAATTTCTATATTGTACATACCAAATTAGTATTATGTGAATAATATATATTCGTTATTTTTTTTTCAAATTATTAACTATTCATTTATTGAATTCGCACATGTTCATAACTAAATATAATTAAATATAATTATTTTATTTGCTGAACCTATCAACAGGCAAATTAACTATTTCCGTAGTTAATAACTAACTAAGTAACATCGTAGTTACAATTTCAATCATAAACAACATAGTCGACTTTGACTATTTATTTTTCTGAGTGATATAGAAACAACCGTGCAATAAATTATTTGTAAGGGTACGTGCACAACAAGTTGGGGCAAGGTGAAGATACATCTCCAGGTGTAGTGTTCACAACAAGGCGTTCAAATTCTTGGAATCATTTAATTTCTTTAACTATTGATATAGCCTCGCCTCACCTTGCCACGTTGTGCACGTACCCTTAGACATATTTCCCATGTAGAAATAATTTTACATATCGATTTCTTTCTGTTTTTGTTGTAACTCGGGTAGTTTATTTTTAAACTTTTAAATGTATCCTCAGCAGATAAAGTACTTAAAACAAATCATAATGTCTTCTGTATGCTCACCATAATACATGTATCTATCGATTTATATATATCTATCTATCAATCTAAGTGCACAAGATGTACATATCGCCAAGAATGTTGATTTTTAGATAAAGAGTTTCAAAAGATGAAGCCACTGAGGATAGAAAAGTGGAAATTAAAATTTTACGAGCTTTCCTTATATTAATCTTTGAATCAACATGATGACATCTAATAAGTTGGAGAAAGTCTTAGTCCTTTTGCCTTGATTATTTGGCAAAATAAGTATACAACGTTTTATTGATAATGGAGATTCAATGTTTGGATTAATTTACTGCACAAGCAATCTGTCCAATGTTTTACTCTGTACAGTGCATAGGTTGTTGATTAGACTTAATGTAGGTGCAGAGCCTATGCCTTTGTGGATAATCTGCCTAGGTACAATACCTATACACAATTCTAAGAACAGAAATTAAACACTTTCACGTTTTCGATTTAAAAAAATCAATGAATGCTTTATTGCCAATCGTTAATATATTTATAATAAATAAAATTGCTATATGTATAATCAAATTGATAAAAAGGTTAATTAAAATTCTCAATATATAATAAATATTAAAACAAACTTGATGTGATATCGCCTTGTGTCTTCATGATCTTACGGCGGATTTAACATGATCTCTTAAGAATTTACAAAAGAAACTTTACCTTGTCCTTTTACCTTATTGATGTCACTAAAATTCTAAAATTATTAGCTAAGTTAATTATGCGTTTGGGTTTTAATATAACAAATGTGTAGATATTAATGTTCAATATTTTAAAAAAATTACGAAACAAGATTTTGTAAATACTCAAACAAAAACTTTTATTTCAAAATAATAAAAAAATATGTTCAGAATGATTTAACAGAGTCGTCGATCTCTCAGGTAATATCTGTTCGGGACTTCGATAAGGGCAGCTTTATAATAACTGAAGAATATTGTTCTGGTTTTATTTTCTTTTCGATAAGACGATAAATCCTGCCTTTTGGTAAGAAGAATAAGAATTTGTTTCCAATATTTTCTGGCTATAGGAGGCGCTCAGCGCTAAAGGTGCCTAAGCCAAAAAATTTCATAAACAAAGCTGAAAACATATAAAAACAGCATTTTCAAAATTTATAAATGACAAGAATTGGCCTAAGCTGTAGTTTGAGCCGTCCTTAAGTAATTGTGAAAAGTTTCTTCCACACTTACAAGAAAAAACGGAAAAACTATATGCTAGAAAGTCGAGGTAACAAAATTATCTCTATGGTAAAAATTTGTGACTTAGGCCGCTGAAGCGTGAGCGATCCAGTTACGAAATCACAATTTACACTTGCTACATTTTTACGTCGGCTTTTGGTTGAAAATATACCAAATCCTAGTATTGCACATTATTACCATTAATATCACATATAAAATTTAGTAAAGCCATTGCAGTTTACGTTGGACTTCATTAATAGGAATCAGAATACATAAAAGTCATCATTTTATATAGACGAGGCTTCCGACGTGCCATTTTAATAAGTAGTGCCCCATTTGTAAGTTGTGTAGCCTTTTTGAGTTCACGCTGTCGCACGAATTGAATATGTGTCAATGTAGCAATATCCTGGAGTGTGTTTAAAATTTTTTAAGTGGAAAAATTTTGTTTAAAAGACTTAAATTTATTGAAGCAAAAAAAAAAAGCTTTTGTCCGGCTGCTCCAAGACTATAGCATAGCAAATCTGTCAAAATCCCTCAAACGCGCAGAATACACAAAAGTGCTGCTCTTCTTCAATACAGCGTGCTTTAATTGTGTGTGAAACTGTCAATGTTTTTTTAAATTTCGAGGTTATGCGTTTTATTTTGCAAAAGAAAATATGGGAAATTGATAATTCTTCCAAATAATAAAATTTTAAATTTATTATTGCTTTCGGCTGCTATTAAATATTTCCATAAAGAGTCCATTTTAAGCATTTACAAGCTACACATAAATCAAAAATTTCATTTTATAATAATAATACGAAACACTTTGGATGATAAAAGGATAGTGGTGGATCGGCATTGTTAAGTAAGTTCAGGTTTTTCTTTACAAAGTTCCACGTATGTTATGTACATATAAATTATATTTTAAATTTTGTGCAAATATTTAGATCTAGTAATAAATACTGCTTTTTGCTGTCATAGACTAAGTAACAATTTAAATGCTATTTAGTTTTACTCAAGTTTTATAATTGTTTTATTAATGTTTTGAACTTGCTAAATGGTTTTATGGTGATTGTAAGTCATGCTATAATTGGTCTTCTAGACTAATTGATTGTATTGTGATGTTTTATAAACCACATGGAGTGTACTAATAAAATTATTTAGCATTTAAGTCTATTTGTACTTATTGAAGTTTTATCGTTGCCATCAATTCAACAAGGATAAAACCATTAAGCAGCCAAATAGGAATTAAATACAGCTTGATTTCATTATGGTTTTATGGCATCCTCCACGACTATTGCATTTTAATGTTTGATAAAACTTAAAATTAAGACTCATGAAGGTTATATTAATAAGCGCGGAGGGCTACTTTAAATCCAATTTAAGGGACAATTTGGTGTAGAGAGCTACTGGGCTATGTAGGTATCTTAGTGACGGTGAATCGGAAAAAATGCTCCATAAAAACAAGCGGAAGTGGTTAAGTGGTGATCTTGCTTTAAAGAAATGAGACAGCTTTGGGATGATATGATAGATTACAAATTATAAATTAGACGTCAAGAAGAAATCGACAAGTCGAAATAAGTTTTATCGCGGATACATATAAAACTAAATAGATTTATGCAAGAATAAGTAGCATTATTTGAGTATCAATAGACTTAAAACGGTGTTAGAAAAAGAACAAAGGTTTTATTAGTAACTAAATTAAAGTCAAACAAATTTATTTTGCCTTTATAAGTTAAAAAGACTATAAAAAGACTAACAATTCTCCGAAATGTATGGATTTTAATGCATACAGGTACAATAAGCCTTGTAAATAGTACAAAAGTACGGTAAAGGTAAAAAACAAGATTCATATTCGATTACAAATACATCTACAAACATACATATACATACAAGTGTTATAAGTGCACTAAGTTTTATAATGTGTTTATACAAAACTAAATCGTTTTATTTAATAGCAAATGGCAGTATATCAGTCTAGGAGCACTCAGAATTTAGAATAGAATAGATTGTTTTAACTCAGCCATCCTAAGATCAAACGGTTTTATTACGGCTGTACAAGTGCAAATAGGCTTTAATGTGAAATCTCTATTTAATGCTTAAAATGTATTATTTATAAATTAATTATTTACAGGAATTTAAGATGTTTCAAATCTAGGAGATAACATTTTCTTTTTGGTTTTCAGTTCCGAACGTATTTAAAATAATATCAAAATTAAATACAGTGTAAATAAAAAAAAACTTATTTTACAAATATTTCTAAACTTTTCCTAATTTTAGTTATTTCTGAGGCGCGTTATTTTTTTTTCGAGTAACCGTATGTGATATAATCAGTAAATTTTCAATCGCCGTAAAATTTGCTACATTAAATTGTTAAAACTGCACTTATATTTTATATTTATACCTACATCAAATTGAATTACATTTTAACATTTTATTAAATTATTATAAAGTGGAACCTATAAATCTATTCGGTTCAATTAAGGGGAGGTTACCCTTCATTACGATGAAAAATTCGATTTTTTTTTACATAATTTTCATCCTTAAAGTGTTTAGAGCACGTGGGTAAAAGGATATTTTCATATCTAAAGTATTTTAGAATTCACAGTCTCTTGAGAGCGGAACCGTCCGCCGGCTGGAAAACAGGTAGCTCAGGCGTTCCGAGCACGCTTTCTGGGGAGACCTTTTCTCACTACCTGAGGTACCCTCATAAATATCGGGAGACCGTTAACCTTCAGATTCAGCACAATCAGTTCTTGGAGGAAGAAGAACGGGCCTCTGTATAGTGTTGGAATAGCTGAAGTAAGCTTTCAAAGATTTTTTATAACGTTAATCTTTATATGAAATTTTCTGAGAACAACATTTTTAAGCGCGCGGGGTGTTCTACAGCTTCAACGGATGAACCGATTCACATAAATCTTTGCGCAATTAAAAGGAAATTCGATTTGCGGGGCCTTCAGGAAGCGATTTATGTCAATAATTTATTTAGAAATAGTTTTTTCATCCGTTAAAGTTAAAAAACAAACAGAGAAAAAAATATTGTTTTTTTTTTAAACGGAAGGCATTTTGTTATTCAGATGTTTTTTGAAAACGAAAACCGGTAAGGCCCCCAAATTTTATCTATAGGGTTCGCCAAATAACTTTTTTTTTTTAAACAGGGCGCAAAACATCGAGTGTAGCTTCGGCTGTGTGGCACGTAGCGCCGTCCTGTTGAAACCAAATGTTGCCAATATCCTCCTCTTCAATTTTCCTGAACAAAAATTCGTTCAATTGTTGAGAACGACGGTGAATTGATGTTGATGGCGCTTCACGCACACTTTCTGCCACACAATCAATATTCTCGGGTGTACGCACTGTTTTTGGCTTTTCACGCTTTGGTTTATCGATGAGGATGCCAGTTTCTTTCACTTTTTTTACAAGATAACGAACATACGGAGCTGACGGTGCTTCTCTTCTTCCAAAATCCGTACGCAATTTTAGCACACATTCTGCAACATTACCATGATTTTCAAAGTAATTAATTCCAATGCCTTTTTATCTTAAAAAAGGATTGAGGAGTTGCTTTATGATGGTTTTGATAACGTTATGCAGACAATTTGATGAGTTGAAATTACGCTTTTAGTTTAATGTATGGTTTTTATAGAGGTCTGCAAATCGTCGCGGAGTAATCCAGATAAGACCAATAAGGCTTTATAGGGTTTTAAAAATAGGCCCTGAAAGCTAATTGTAGCGTGGGCCGTTTTAGTTTTATAAAAGGTTTTTTACGGTCATATTATTGTTGGCTTGACTAGATAGCTTTATTACAGGTTTTATGAAATAGTATAGATAACGTTATGTAGGCTATGTTAAAACTAAAATTGTTACTTGGGAGCGACAATAGTGAGATGGCAGACGAGTAATACTGTTGATATGCCCTTTGCTTTCCCTTGTTTGGCAATCTGGAGTAGAATTGGGCGCTTGATTTCCTTCGCGTTAGGCTAGCTTATATTAGGTTAAGAGTAGGGACGATTAGGCCACTAAGACCATTCGGACACCGCGACCAAAGTTGATCTATTGTGCCTTCCCCTAAAGTGGTTAGGTAAAATCTAGTCTTTTGGCGTGTTCAATTATAGCCCTTGGGGTTACATTGCAAACCTTATTTGAAGAGATAGCTATTTCTCCAGTGATTTGTAACCATAAAGTGCGGGGCACTCACATATAATATGCTTCAAGAATACATTTTCTTCTTTGCACAGCTGAAACAGTTCGCGGTCGCATTTGCCTATATTCTTCAAAAATTAATAGAAGAAGCCTATGTCCAGTAACTGCGTCAACAAGTAGTCTGAGCGACTGCCTACTAAGGCCAATTAGTTGATGCATCTGGAGAGAAGGGGTGAAGAATTCCTTCCCCCAGTTCATACCGGACGCTCTAGGCCAGAGGAGATCCAGTTTTCTGTCTTCCGTTTGTGAAGTTTTCCCTTAAGTTGGACTTTTGGTAGTCCAATTGTCGGGTACCAGTATAGGGACTGACGGCTCCGGTTTCAGCTAATTCGTCCGTTTTTCATTACCACCTACTCCTTTGCATCCAGAAACCCAAAGAAACGTTACTTTGTTGTCCCTAGACAGAAGCTGGTATTTAGCATAGCAGCTCCAGACTAATTTCGACACAAAGTCTTGAGAGGATAGAGCCAGGAGCATAACTTGACTGTCTACGTTGGTCCTTATTGCAATTTGGGAATAAAAGATTGAAAACTGCAAACTCTTCTTCATTTTTCGCGCTCCTTGCTGTGAATGTGTGGGCAGAGATAAACGGAACCAGAGGCTCGACGGATAAGCTTGAGGCGTTGCACGTATGTGGAAGATTGAGTAGCCGTGAAAGCTCACTTGAAAACATAGTAGTTTCCATCCCTTTATTGCATGAGATTAAAATTCTAGTCTTTCACTTCACGAAAAAGCTAAGTTGGAAGAAACAAGTGAGAGAAGTGGCTGAAAACATATGCAGAAGGAACAACCTCCTGAATCTTCAGGTAGAATAATGCACCACATTTACCGACAGCCGCTCTCATAGCCAGGCAACTGGTCATGGTCAAAGCAGGCTATGGCATTACCATATACGGTTACATCCGAAAAAAGAAAAGGCTGACAGGTATCGCTCAACGACTCGGCATGCATTGACATCGGCGCGCTCTATACCAGCCCCATTACTAGTCTATTAGTAGAAGCAGGCTCCCCAACATACGTCAGAAGAAGGAATGCTCTTGCAAATAAGAGATTATGTACAAAACAGATAATTGCGAACGATGAAAAATACAAAAAGATACTGGACGACAACACTAAAAGGCTACTTCACAAGGAATGCCACATTCACCATGCAGAGTGGAGTAGAGTAGCGTAGAGTTCCAACTGGCACTCTTGTTTGTGCACACAGTAGGTCATATGGAGTGGAGCTCCATGAAAAGAGGTTCTATTCTAATTTCACGCTGGCATTTCCGACAGCTTACAAATTGGAATTTTGAACTACTAGCATGTAGATGGCGTGGAAAAAGCTCTATACTTCTTTTTATCAGAACTAACATATTTTAGTCTTATTTTCTTATTTAATTTTTGTTATGGCCCAATATAAGGAAGATTCTTCTTCCAGCAGCCAAGGGCGCATTCTAGCGAAATAATCAGCAATTGCTAAACAATAACCTCGCACGGTATTGTTCTGCTACTGTCGGTTATTTTGCTGATTAGCCCAACAGCTGGCTGCGATGAGCGCTTAGTGGAGCAATCGACGATTACAATAATAATTAACCTCGCATGGTAATTATTATGTAAGGCGATTGTTTACTACTAAGCGACTCAGGTGCTGCAACCGGTAGAACAAACGACAAGGTTGTTGTCGTTTGTTTACATCCGCGTTGTGAGCAAAGAAAGCTTACTTCCGAGTATCGGTTTATAAAAGACCAATGACTGGTCTGTCGAGTGCTGTAGTATTCTCGCCGTTCAGCGTTCAGTTTAGAGTCGCGTTTTTTCAGTTAGCGTAAAATTAAGAGTGCGGGTCGTGACTTTCTTTTAACATTGTTGAGATAGGGCAGTTTTCAATATTCAGTCAATAAAGAATAAGTTATCGTAAAAAACGTCTTTTAATTGCTCGAGGGGCACGACAATTTGGCGCAGCCGGTTAAAAGAGGTATTGTGATTTTTACAATTGATTTATTTTTATATTTGGGAGTTATGCTTTTTAGCTGCTCCATTTTTTTTTAATTTTGGGAGTTATGCTTTTTTAGCTGCTCCATTTTTTTTTTTGTTATAGGAGTTGTGCTTTTTAGCTGCTCCGTTTATTTTTGTTAATTGTGGGAGTTAACGCTTTTTTTAGCTGCTCCATTTTTTATTTTTTTGGGAGTTATGCTTTTTTAGCTGCTCCATTTTCAGCTACTCCAGTTTTATTTATCGACTATTATTATTAGAACATTTCAGAGTGAAATTTGGTTGTGCGGCGACATAGGAAACAAAAAAGTGTTGTTATAGTTGTGATTTGTGTAATTAGGTATTCTAAATGTTAGGTTGTTGGAAGGGATTAAATTTTCGCTGCTTATTGATAGTATGCTCTTAAGAGAAAATTGTGTCTTGTATAGACATACAGTTTTAAAGATAAAGAAACGATAGTTAAAGAGTAAGAAAAGTAGAAATTGTTTTATTTAAAGGTAAATTTTTGTGAGAGGCGTATGATAGATCAATTTCATGAATATTATAAGGAAGTTATAATTTTAAGACGTTTCATTTGAACAGTGTTTGTGTTCTTCTAAATGTATTGTGTATTGTGTTACTCATATTAAAATCTTCTTTAACTCTTCCACTAAACTCGCGTACTGCTTGGCAGATAAATCCCTTCACATATTTCAAAGGGTAAACTTCAGTTTTGTCACTTACTTTAGTTGTCGTATTAATATTATTTATTATAATCGTGGGCATTTATGTTTTGTGATATAATGATTTTTCGTTAATCAAATGTGTTAAAGTATCCTCGCGTTTGCAATAGTAGATAAAGATAGGGTTCAAGATACATCTATGTCAGTGGGGAGGTCTAATGTATTGACCAGGGAGCAATTATTGCAATTCCAGTCACAGGAGCAGGAACTGGAAAATAAATCAGAAGAATTGAAGCAGTGCCAAACAAAGCTTCAGTATTATGAGAGAGACTGGCAATATATCACAGATCATTTAACAGGATAATTGAAAAAACGTGTGGCGAGTGGAGATCTCAACAATATTCTACAGGAACTAGAAACAGCCACTCAAACAAGCACGAAAGGAGAAGTTGTGGATCTTTTGGTGACTATAACCTTCGACATTATTCAAAAAGAAGAAGGGACAATAGAAAAGGCACTAAAGGATAGCCGCGAGGAAATTAAAGCTCTGGTCAAGAAGGTAGATACCTTAAACGTTCAATTGAAGGAAGCAGAGCAGACTGCGGCCGAACTCGAACGGGAATTGCCGATAGAACTGCAGGAACGTCAGTCAACCACCAAGGGCAATAGCAACCAGGGAAACAGCAGAAAGTGGTCACCAAGAAGATTAGTATTTTGGGACCATCAGTTGGAGCCAAAACAAAATTCGATCGCACGCGGCAGTGTAATTAGCGTAAAGGAAAATAAGGAAATAAGACATAAGGAAAGTGGAAAATCAAACGAAGATCACATAAAAATGGTGGATATACACGATAAAGTGATGGATATGGTCGTCAAGTACGTACCCATGTTTTCCGGAGATCGGTCTCCAAAACTGGTGAAAGAGGTGTACAGATTCTTAAGCTGCGGCAAGGATTTGTACGACCGACTGAAGCCTGAGGAGCAGAACATTTTTATGAAATGTGTGAAGTATCGGTTGACAGATGATGCTTACTATCTGGTAAGTTCAGAGGAACCAAAAGATTTTGAAGCTCTGCAACTGATAATTAAAACAGCTTATATGCCGAAGAAGTCATTTAGTGAATTGCGAACGGAGATGGTGGCCTGCAGACAAAAACCAGGTGAAGACATCCGAGAATTTGCGGACCGATTGAAGGAACTGTTGAGCCAGATCAAGACAGCCGTATCAGCAAAGTACCCGGACAAAGACGGAGGACTAATAGCGGAGTTAGAGTCTGATGCAGTGGCAACCTTCAAGGGTGGTGTGCTTAATCATGGCACTCAGGTACATCTGACGGGAAGGAAGTTCGGGTCTCTGGAGGCAGTGCGTGAGGAAGCGACTTACTTCGAGAAGGATGCAAAACGTCTTCAACTTCGGCCATCAGGAGTAGGGGAGATATTTAAGAGTAACGGCGGAGCCCCTCAGAATACATGGGAGCCCAGGTTGGCCAAGAAAAATTCAGGGAGGCCATCTCAGTCAAATGTAAGAGGATACCGAGAAACCCCGCCCAGAAACAGTCAGCGAGGTTCTAAGCAATGCTTTCGATGTGGCAAGGAGGGACACTTCGCAAAGGAATGTGGTGCGGAACGACAGCCTCCCTTCTGCACCAGATGCCGGGGCTATGGTCATGTGGCGATGGAATGTAGGAAGCAGCAAGTGAGATTCGCGAATGTAGCCACAAGCGGAAGAAATGAATCTCGAGAGGAAAGGGAAGTTTTATACTGCCAGTTTTGCAGAACTTGCGATCACTTCACTGAAAACTGTCTGCGGAAGTACTTAGCAGAGCAAAACAGTCGGCAGTTGGGAAACGGAGAGCGGCAGCTGGGGAATTCATCCACAGCTGCCTTCCATTGACAAAATCAGAATTTTTTAAAAATCAAATAAAGGAAACCAGTACATTAGAATTAAGTCCGTTAAATAATAACATAATTACAGTAGGATCAGACATAGGAGTGGAAGATAGATTAAGATTACTTGTGGATACTGGAGCGACTTGTAGCATAATTAAGATAAGTCGAATAAAAAAAAATACACCCATACAGACTCAACAAAGAATAATGATAGGGGGATTATTTGGAGCTCAAAACAGCTCGATTGGAACTTGCAAGGCCCATTTACGCATCGGTTCGGTCATTCGGTCCTGTGAATTTCACACGATTGAAGACACAGACTCAATACCAACCGATGGGATACTGGGGATGGACTTTCTTAAAGGCAAGGCCATCATCGATTGTATAGATGAAAAGGTGGCAATACAAGGCGAGGCAAGACCTGTGAAACAAAATCCACTCTTCCGAAACATAACAGGAAATGAACGTGTCGAGACAATCGTCTTGAAGAAGGGTACGGAAAAAAGCACAAGTATACTGAGCATTAATAAAGTCTTAGTTACCTCAGCTGAGGAGGTAAAAAATAGGATGCAAGAGCGGATGTCAGCATTGAAAGATATTGTGAGTAAAGCAAATGGAGCTGTGGATAGTATAAACAGGTACCTAGGGAGGGTGAATAGTAGTAGTAAAAAAGAGAATACGAATCCAGCTGAAGACGAGACTGAATTAGATAAGTGGGACAACAAGATAGGAGAAATGATGCAGGTAAATCACACAAGTATAGAGCCACAGTTAGGCGGATGTGAAGGAAGCACTTTGCCAACAGCCCCTCGCATGGGAACTGAACAAAGGGTTAAAAGTGTTAAAACAGAAGCATCCTTAAGGTGGCCTCAGGAAATGTGGGGAGACTCACACATGGCAGAGGGCGATGGTGAAGATACGGAATCCAAACCTCCTCGCAAGGAGGTGGGACTACTTAACTTTGGACCCAAGATATCGGAGGACCAGCGGAACCACCCACAGATGAGGAAGCCACCATTTTCCAGACATAATTCAGGTTCAACTTTCAGGCTAGAAGCCAGGACAGAACAACTGGTAAAGATAGATGTGGCCAGTCAAGAAGAGTTGGTATGCATGGCGGCGGAAATCAGACCAGGAGTATATTGTGGGAGCACTATAATTAAACCTAGGAATGGACAGGCCTTTGTGGGTGTTATTAACGCCCGAACAGAACCGGTTGAAATTATGAATTTTCAGCCCCAATTAAAAAGATTAAACAAGTTTGTAATATACCCATTCTCACACCCTAGAAGTAGGACCCACGCCAGCCAACACCGACTTAAGCTCATGAGGGACTCGTTAGTGCTGGAGGAAAGTCTTAACGCAGAAGAAAGAGAGTCCGTTGCTCAACTCTGCTATGAATATAGCGATATTTTTTATTTACCGGGAGATAAGCTCACGTACACGTCAACGAAAACTTTCAAATTGCCACTTATGCCTAACGCAGGCCCAATACATAAAAAACATTACAGGATGCCAGAAGCTTACAGGGAACAATGCCAGAAACAGCTAGCAAAGCTTCTAGAAGAAGATATCATAGAACCCAGTAAAAGTCCATTCAATTTTCCAGTTCTACTTATCCCTAAAAAGGGAATGGATGAAGATGGTAATCGGAAGTTTAGACTGTGCGTAGACTTTCGAGAACTGAACAAAGTGTGTATCCCTTACGCATATCCTCTCCCACGAATAGAAGATATATTGGACAGATTGGGTCACTCCAGGTACTTCTCCACGTTAGATCTAGCTAACGGGTACCACCAAGTACTAATTGATCCAGCAGATAGGGAGAAAACAGCATTCAGTACCAATTTCAATCACTTTCAGTATAAGCGATTGCCATTTGGACTAAAAACTGCCCCCCCCCCCATTCTTTCAGTCGTTATTGAATGGGATTTTGACAGGGCTACAAGGAATTAAATGCTTTGTTTATCTAGATGATGTGGTCATCTTTGCAAAAAATTTGGATGAACACCACGAGAAACTACGGGAGGTGTTCCAGCGTTTTAGGGAACACAATTTAAAACTTCAGCCTTCGAAATGCCAATTTTTGAAGAAGGAAGTTGTGTACTTAGGCCATGTGTGCTCAGAAAAGGGAGTAAGGCCGGACGAACGGTTAGTTAAAGTAGTGCGTGATTTTCCAAGACCACGAACTATGCGTCAAGTACAGTCGTTTCTGGGACTAGCTAACTATTACCGAAAATTCGTACCGAACTTTTCTAAAATCATGGCCCCCCTTACGAAATTGCTGAGAAAAGGGGTAAAATTTAATTGGGACTCTAAATGCGACAATTCCTTTGGTATTATAAAAGAGGCTTTAACTACGCCACCTGTCTTGGGTTACCCCGATTTTGGTAAGGAATTCACAGTAATTACAGATGCAAGTGGAGAATCCTTAGGGGCAGTCTTAGAACAAGAGGGAAAGCCGCTAAGCTATGCCAGCCGTACTTTAAATCCTGCTGAGAGGAATTATTCTACCACCGAACGAGAGATATTGGCCATTGTTTGGGCTGTGCGGAATTACAAATGTTATCTGTTAGGTAGACATTTTAAAGTTATATCCGACCACCAGCCTTTACGCGGAATTTTTAAAGTGAAGGATACCACATCCCGTATGGTGAGATTTCATCAGAAATTGTCTGAATATGACTTTGAGATTATTTATAAAACTGGCAAGCAGAATAGTAATGCGGATGCATTGAGCCGAATTCCCCAAATCTCTAATGATAAAGACGAAGAAAATACTACAGAGTTTCCATGTTTTGCAGTAACGCGAGCCCAAGCCCGGAGAAAAATGGCATTAAACGAAAGTCAAAATCGGGAATCCGAAGACGACTGGGACGTGATGAGCGAGTGTGAGTTGATTGCCGGAAGAGCGATAAGACAGCCAGAGCCAAAGTTAATTTCGGATCCGAAGGAGGTACAGATGATCTTGAAAGATTATCATGACTCTAGGTTCGGAGGACATTTTGGACGAACTAAAACGTTCGACAGAATTAAACGTTTCTACCGCTGGAAGGGGATGAAGGGTGAGATCGCAAGATATGTTCGACAGTGTGTAAAATGTCAGAAAAACAAGCACGCGCGAACCATTAAGATGCCTATGGTAGTGACGGAAATTTCAGAGAAACCGTTTGACAAGGTTTACGTCGATTTGGTGGGACCCGTAAGTCACAATGGCAATAAATATATCCTATCATTAATGGATGATCTTACGAGATTTGTTGACTTCGTGGCTATACCAGATCAAGAGGCGAATACCGTTGCCCGAGCTTTGTTTGAACAGATTCTGAGTCGTTACTCACTGCCGAAACAACTGGTAACCGATCAGGGGGCGAATTTCACAGGAGAAATTATGAAAGCCCTCTGCAAGATGTTAAAGGTAAAAAAATTGCAAGCCACGGCATATAATCCTCAGTCGAATGCGGTAGAGAGACAACATTCTACTTTGTCAAACTATTTGAGGAGTTTCGTGGATCGTGAACCACAAGCATGTGACGAATATTTAAGAACGGCGGCTCATGCGTATAACAATACAATACATACAGGCACTAAACTCACACCGATGTAAACACTTTTCGGGTTTGCATCGAGAATTCCCAGCAGGTTACAAACCAAACCAGAACCATTATACAATGCCGACAGATATCAAGCAGTACTACGTTTTAAGCTGCAAAAGTCATTTGAGCTGGCAAGGGAGAATCTGCAAAAGAGTAAGGTTACGTCAAAGAATTATTATGATAAGAAGACCAGGGCAGAGCGGTTACATGTCGGCGATAAGGTCTTGGTCAGAGATCCAGCCCGCGCAGGAAAATTATCAGCAATTTTTAAAGGACCCTAAGAGGTCATACATGTACAAAGTCCGGAGAATGTAACGATTCTTCAGGGCAAAAAACTTAAGCGGATTCACACTAACCGTTTAAGAAAATTTGTTGAATGATCAATTTCACTTCACCCTACTTAGTTGATTACTTATTAACCTCTGTTATTTTACAGGTATCATATTGTAAACAGAAGTATTCAGATAAGGGGTCAGGTATTCAGATGCAAAGGTAAAGAAGGGTATCTTAAATGAGGTAAGGTACCCTAAAAAAAAAAAAAAAATTTTTTTAAAACGACTCAGTAAGAGTTAAAAAAAAAAAAAAAGGAAGGAAACAATAAAGAAGAGAATTATAAATAAAGAATAAATAACTAATTAAGACAAATAAATAATAAGAAGAAATAGGAGAAGCTTTTATTTTAGATATTAGGAAGGTTGCCAGTAGATTAAGGAATACAGATAAGTAGTAGGAGAATCAAAATGGAAAGGCTTATGATAATAATATTAGTTAGTGTGACATCACTGTATGCAGAGAATGCCGACTACAGCATCAAACCCATAACACAAACGGGGGTACTATTCGAGAATGTGGGAAAGGTGAACTTCTACAGCAAGCATTGGACGATTCTAACTAAACTGGAAATGCCGGATTTAACAAAAGAGTTGGAGTTTGCAAAAAATTGCAGCAGCCTAAGCAAAGAATTATGTACCAGGATCAGGCACATCGGAGTAGGTACCAGATGCGAAGTGGCAACGAAGGAAATAAGAACCTGGGTGTCCAGAATTGAACGACAGAATGAAGAGCTTAGCCATCATATGCATGGGGAAGCATCCCATCGTACGAAGCGCTCATTTTTTGATGGAGTGGGGTCCCTTTTTAAGACACTTTTTGGAACAATGGATCAGGCCGACTCGGATGACATTAATAGCAGACTTGAAGATCTTGATGGGAGGGAGAATCGGACCTTTCACCTTCTGAAGGAGCAGACGACTTTAATCAAATCAACATTCGACGTATTTAATGCATCACGAGCGCAGGCTGATGCAGAACGTCAGGAGCTCTGGAGTAAAATTTCATTCCTCATCGCTGCTCAGCAAAATAAGAGCGATGAATTGTCAAATTTGCAGCAAAGAATGGAGATCAATGAAATTATTACGCTAATGACAATTCAGTTGCAAGAAATTAGCGATATACAGGAGACACTGTCCAATATTGTGGTGTCGTTGAATGCAGGAAAATTACACCCCGCTATAATTTACGCTCGAGAAATGTCTGAGATAATGGCAAACGTTACTAGAGAATTTGATTTAGACGAAAAATTCCAAGATTTCCAGTTATTGATCCAGATTGCAAAGGTACAAGCTATGCAGGCAGATCAAAAAATTTTGGTCAGGGTAGAAATCCCCCAACCACAAAGAGTTTTATTCGACTTGTACAAAGTCTATACAATTCCTACAGCAATGGACTAGAAGGGCTACCATATATATGATCTGGACGCCGAATTCGTGGCAGCAAACAACCACGAGCGACAGTATACCTTGCTAAACTACCAACAATATCACGAATGCCAGCAGCTTATAACTTTAGCAGATCATAAACAGATTCTGTGCCCTCAGCTAGGTCCCGTCATCACAGCTATTGGTGACAACTGCGTCCTCAACTTATTTCGCAGCTTCAACATCAACGCAGGAGCATGCAAGGAGAAAGTCGTGGCCAAATGGGACAGCTTAGTCAAAATGGTGACGAGAAATCATTGGCTTTTTGTGATGTCCGGAAAAGCAAAATTAGAAGTGAACTGCAGGGACTCGCCAACCGCGATAGGAGAACTTACGTCAACGGGGGTACTGACGATCGGAGAACACTGTCATTTGCAAATGGGAGACTTGCTGCTAACCTCTGAAGATGAATCTCGCAGTAATCAAGTTCTCTGGCAACCAGTACGGTCGGA
The DNA here is from genome assembly GCA_963924295.1 of Dioctria rufipes. Lineage (NCBI taxonomy): Eukaryota > Metazoa > Arthropoda > Insecta > Diptera > Asilidae > Dioctria > Dioctria rufipes. Next base: position 166,922,384 of record OZ002741.1, on the reverse strand, counting down.
GCTACCAGCTTGGGACAGCATAACACCTCAAGCAGGATTGAAGAAAACAGATACGTTGAAGCCAGAAAAGCACGAGATACGTTTATTGGCGGCGCATAATTTTAATCAGGCGTGGAAAGCACAAGAAGTCAACATTAAGAGAGTTCAGAGTGATATCAAGGAAGAGGAGATCAACAGACATCAAATCCGGCCTCACCATATTCATATAGTGGCCACATCCATCACAGGAGGTTTGGGTATAATTAGTTTGACACTTATCATAGGAGTCTTCATGCACTTGAGACGGTGGAAAAAGAACCAACATCGAATAAGCACTAGAAGGCTGTCGACTTTACCTACGATACTGAAATCAACCAGAAAATCGAAAATGGTACAGCTGGAGCAAGAGGATAAAGAAATTGACAACGGCATTGAACTGGTCATCCCCACAACAGCTAACTTGCCCGCAACTCACCTACCAACCGCCGTCGGGAAGCAGTTAGTTCAGTTAGAATAGCTACTGTAGATGTAAAAATAATGTAACTTGTGATAGTATACGACAACCTTAGGAATTAGTATATTCGTAACTAGTGTTTGTAACTCTATATATAATATAAGCATAGTATGTTTGTGAGACCCGCACAATAGTAAAATAAAATAAAGATAAAGAGAATTTTTCAGAAAAATGTATAAAAACGTGAAGGTGTAATTATAAAATTATTAATTATTAATTCAATAAAAAAGAAAGAAATTAAAACATTAGATATAAAGATAAGTAAGATTATATATTAAGGTCCATGTGAATTAATTAGTCATGAAATTTTAATGAAATATGTATGAGAAGAAAAATTTTAATAAAGTATATATGAGAAGAAAATCGAGAAAGTAAAATGAAAAAGAAAAGATGTAAAAATGGAAACTTTAAGAAATGAAAAAGTAAAGATGTCAAATAAAAAAAAAATGTGTAAGAAATGAAATATAGAGAAGATACATATGTATAAAATTTGTAATGGGAATGGATTTAAACAAAGATAATGGTAACAGAAAATATGGAATGTTAGAAAGAGAAGAAAAAATGTAGAAAAATAAGAGAATTTAGTTAGTAAGTATGGAAATGAATCTGAACTGAACGCGAACGAAAATAGTTTCAATTTTAAGATTGTTGCACTCTTCAGACTAGTTTCCTGCGGAAACTAGTTTTTCCAAGGGGGGAGGGATGTTATGGCCCAATATAAGGAAGATTCTTCTTCCAGCAGCCAAGGGCGCATTCTAGCGAAATAATCAGCAATTGCTAAACAATAACCTCGCACGGTATTGTTCTGCTACTGTCGGTTATTTTGCTGATTAGCCCAACAGCTGGCTGCGATGAGCGCTTAGTGGAGCAATCGACGATTACAATAATAATTAACCTCGCATGGTAATTATTATGTAAGGCGATTGTTTACTACTAAGCGACTCAGGTGCTGCAACCGGTAGAACAAACGACAAGGTTGTTGTCGTTTGTTTACATCCGCGTTGTGAGCAAAGAAAGCTTACTTCCGAGTATCGGTTCATAAAAGACCAATGACTGGTCTGTCGAGTGCTGTAGTATTCTCGCCGTTCAGCGTTCAGTTTAGAGTCGCGTTTTTTCAGTTAGCGTAAAATTAAGAGTGCGGGTCGTGACTTTCTTTTAACATTGTTGAAGATAGGGCAGTTTTCAATATTCAGTCAATAAAGAATAAGTTATCGTAAAAAACGTCTTTTAATTGCTCGAGGGGCACGACACGAAGCAATCTGATGGTGCAGCAAGTGTCTCCTTTTTCGAATTTATTATTTTGACAACGACAAGCATGTTGATTTGGCATTGTTATGGAGTTTTGTTATAGTAATTTCTTAGATCATATAACAAAAAGAATAGGCTATGAGGAAGAAAAACTTAAGCATTTTCTGCATGTGGTAGAACCGCATCGATGTTCTGGTTTTAGTAATGGAAGTAGTAAGCTATGATATTTTCACACCGGGCATATAATTTATTGGTTGCAGCTTTATTCAGTATTGAAGAAAATCAATAGAAGAAATCCTATTATATCGCAATAGTTTTAAATTAGTTTTTAAGTGTATAATTTTATAATAAAGCGTTTTCCAATAAGAGGTGTTATTTTGATATTCAAAGAAAAATGCCATTTTTTCAGATAAATGATCGGATCTTTATTTCATTATAAAGCGGAAGGTATGCCGTTAATAATAGAAGATAACATCAGCCAAATGACCACCACGACCACGCCTACAGGACCATATCCTTTTCATGAAATTTTCCATAACCAAATCGCAAAGTGGCTGCCCTATGTCCTCGATAGCCTCATGAATTCCATCTTTGAGGTCTTGAATCGACGCTGGGCTGTTGGCGTAGACCTTCTCTTTCACGTGGCCCCAAAGGAAGAAGTCGCAAGGTGTTAAGTCACAAGATCTCGGTGGCCGATTGTGATCACCTCTTCGAGAGATAACACGGTCCGGAAACTTTTCCTGTAAAAGATCAATGGTTTCGTTGCTTGTATGGCACGTAGCGCCGTCTTGTTGAAAGTAAACGTTGTCCAGATCAATACCATCCAATTCCGGCCATAAAAAATCACTAATCATCTGTCGATAGCGCAATCCATTCACCGTAACTGTTGCTCCAGCCTCATTTTCGAAAAAGTAAGGTCCAATGACCCCGCGGGACCATAAACCGCACCAAACAGTCACACGTTGAGGATAGAGGAGGCTTTTCAACAATAACTCTTGGGTTTTCCGAGCCCCAGATGCGACAATTTTGCTTGTTGACGAAGCCATCGAGGTGGAATGGGTCTCATCACTCAAGAGGAGTTTTCGATGGAATTCCGGATCATTTTCATGCATTTCAAGGACCCAATCAGCAAAGACTCGACGTTGTTGATGATCGGCCGGCTTGAGTTCTTGTGTTAACTGAACTTTATAAGCCTTAAGACTCAAATCTTTATGCAAAATACGGTGTAATGACGTTTGTGGAATGCCTAATTCCAAAGAACGACGAGGAATGGACAAACCTGGGTTTTCTTCAACACATTCGGCTACAGCAGCAATATTCTCGGCTGTTCTTGAGCGACGTGCACGGGTTTTATTCTTCACATCACTAACTTGTCCCGACAGCTCGAATTTTTCTACCAATTTCTGTATTGCGGTCCGACAAGGTGCTTCACGACGACCCAAAAATTTTCGAGTTTTACGAACCGTCTCTGCCACATTTTCACCATTTTTATAGTGAATTTTAATAATTTCAATGCGTTGTTGAATCGTGTATCGTTCCATTTTTATTAATGGTGTAGTTTCTACTTGTCAAATGTCAAAACATGACAGCTCCAAAAGTGAAATCTACCGAAATAGCGGGCTAATTAAAATAACACCTCTTATTAGAAAACCCTTTATTTTTTGGCGTGGTCTTAGTATGGCTGTTGTAGCTTAAGGCGACAATGACAATTAAATTTTAAACAAATAAACTGGCATTGGAAAATGTTAAATTTTTTTGCGACGGCTGTTTTTTATAAATATTTCACTAACCACCTTCCATTTCTATAATTTCTACATTTCGACAAAATTGCTGGTATTTTCGCAATTTAACTCACAGCCATTTTTGCTATTCGTTTTACTCGAGAAAACATTTTTATTTGCAGTTATCCTTTTCATATAAATTAACAAATACGGCAAATCACATTATTTAGTATTATTCTTTGAATTGCATCTTTTTATGTATGATGTATCAAACAGTAGCATTAGCAAACACCAGCTACTAAAAGTGATTCAACCTTAATATAGAATAATCGATAATCAAGAAAAAAATAAATAAAAATAACAAGAATAACATAAATTGAAAGGACGCAAAATAGTAAGTTCACATAATAGTGAATGATATTACGTACAATAAAAATAAATTCTATACACTAGTTTCATGCATAAACTACATTAATTCTTATCAATTTTTGAGAAAATTCTATTTTCTGTAAAAGTATTGTTTAATAAAGTAATTGATTGTGTATGGATTTTAATTTAATAAACAACCCAGCCAGCGCTAAATTAATTCTGTAAACTCAAACCAGTCCTGTATAATAATTTCGTAAGAAATTGCATGCGTGCTTTCACACCACTTTTATTCGAATAAATTATTCACGTGAAACACTACAATTACATTTATCATTAGTTAAAAAACAAAATTCCAATGTTTGTAATTGAAATAATTCAATCATTCTAAGTGTCGACGATTTCACGTGAAAAAATCTGTTGGAAACTACATCTGAAAATTTTGTTATGAGAATTGTTTACTTTCCGACTGATTAAAAAGTCCGCAAATCATTAATTTACCCTCTTGTAAAATTCCCGCGTTAATCTAAAATAATTAATTTACCAACACTTGCAATTACATATAGAGTCATGATAACCCTTGGTTATGTCTGTATGTGTTGTAACTAGACGTAAGATTGCTTCTGCAATACCTTGTCGCTTCTTTGATAAATTGCCCTTAAAAATAATTAAAGAACAAAAATCAATTTAACTAGCTTGTTGTCTGCACTTCCTGACTCCCAAAATTCAAAGAAGACGATCCATAGCAGCAGGCTTGCATTCCAAGTTTTGCTCAATTTATTCAATTTTACAAATTCTTAAATGAACGTTGGAGAACTGCTATGAGATTTTCCTTTTACTAATTTTCACATACACAGGGTGTTCCAGGAAAAGTATGTAATACTGAAACACCTAAAAGATGAGGCAGTTTTCAATCGAACATGAGTGTTTTTTCGAATGGTATTTACAAAATTACAGGAAATTTTACATTTTTTCGTAAATGTGGTCCTTACAACACATTTTTGACTATAACTTATACTGGGGACAGACTTGTGGTTTCAAATTGAGATATTGATAATGCAGTTATATCATATTGACTTTCAGAGACTCATTTGCGGTTTACGATACTGTGAATAAATTAGAGAACTTACATTTGATTTGTCATTTGACTTAAGAAAATTCCGCGCACGTACAAAATGCGATCAAATATTGTGAAATTACTGGTCTGTATGGAACATAAGAACGAAATAAGACACTTCAATTTGACAAGTGTCAAATATTAAATGTTAGAAAAAGCTGTCGCCAACATTGCAGTACAAAATTCGGTTTTAAAAGCCCGGACAAGAAATACCCAGAAATCGACGGTAGTACCTACTAAGAAAGTTATGTATGGAAGAGCTCATAGCAAACCTCAATAACTCACTGATCTTGGCTAAATATATCATGGGTACGAACCAAAAATGTTTTTCAATATAGGCAAAAATTCATTTCTTTCATAGAATTTACGTCAACCATATTTCTTGAGAATTTGTGTGCGTTATTGGTGGCTGAAGACGATTCGAATAAGTTGCGTCTGGACAGCCTCGGCTTCGTGGAAGTTGAATTGATTTGGTTGCTTGGGCAAATTTTTATGAGCGTAGATCTAGGATTTTTGTCTCCGACCTTTATAAATTGATATCAATGTAGGAAATAATTGTTTTATTTCTTAGAATTGAAATCGACTATATTTCTTCAGAATTCGTGTGCATTATTGGTGGCTGTAGTAAAAATTCTGTTTGTCGTCTTGCGTGATAAGTTGGGTGTGAGGGGTTAAGTTGGATAAGCATACAAAATTACACACTTTGGCGAAATTTATTACCATGGTACAAATCGCAGATTTAAGGAAATAACGCCTGCGGATATCACAACCAAATTAGGTAGATTTTGCATTTTTTGGTTTCCGCAATTAACAAAATTGCAAATTTTAACAAACAAAAAATGGACTCGAAAGATTTTAGCTGTGTTCTTTTGTGTCCACAGAACAGGGCAGAACAAAAGATACAAAAAGAGCGCCTCTTACATTTTCATAGAAACGATTTAAATGAAGCGAACAGTACAAAAAGTTCACTTCAATCGACAGAACAATTTGTTCTCTCCAGTATTTGGGAGTTCTAGAACAAGGTAGGTACACAAACAAACACAACTATTGTTTCGCTCATCAGAAATGTTTTAAATATGATAAGGTTTTATTGAGGTAAAAATTTAATTGGAATTGCATTAAAATTGCAAGTAGGGAAAATGTACGGCATTCCTGTAGAACGATTAGTAGGAAGTTAATGCAAATCGATGATAAAATGCGAGTGCACAGTGAAATTTCAACTTACTCTAATAAATTCAGTTCGTAGAATGCAAAGAACGACAGTGCATATAGCAAAAGAACGAATACTTGCAAGAACTCTCAGCAATTTCGGCCTACCTGCCTGACTAGTCGATATGAAAATAAATATCGGGATTCAAACTAAGAGCAAAAGTTGATTGTTTTATATATAGTGCAAGTCATTGAAAACATTAATGTGGCTCAGAAAAACCTCGCTGATATACCTAGATCTATACGCTCATAAAATATTTTAGCTAACAAGCCAATTCAACTTCCACGAAACCGAGACTGTCCAGACACAACTTATTCGAATCGTCTTCAGCCACCAATAACGCACACAAATTCTGAAGAAATATGGTGACGTAAATTGTATGAAACAAATGAATTTTTGCCTATATTGTACCCATGATATATTTAGCCGAGATCAGTGAGTTATTGAGGTTTGCTATGCATACATCACTTTCTTAGCACTACCGTCGATATCTGGGTATTTCTTGTCTGTGGTAAAAGGTTCGTGTATTAAATGATTATAATTTATAACTAGGGTTAGATTGCAATAAATTCTCTATACCGCGAATTTTTTCGCAATTTCAATATTGAGTTTCAATGTTCGACATATTTATTGTACATCGAGTGTATACAGAGATGTTTCTCAGTATATAGAGACACAATTGTGGTTTTAGTGTAAACTGCAATATTGAAATCAAAAGTCTGTCTGTCATTTTGCTTACTCATCTGCGATTTTGGTCCTGTTTTATTCGTAACACTACTACTGCCTTTCATTTGAAATAACTTACTTTCAAAAGAGTTAATATATAAGTAAAAAATTAACGATAGCATTTCAAAAATGTTTTTCCCTTCAAAAAATTATCTTCTTTCAGGGTCAAAAATCTGCTAAAGTAGCCATATTAGCAAATTGTTCTGAACCGACAGAAAATATCCCTGATTTGTTACATTTGTTTCCAATATTATTAGCCTAATTCAAATAGTCTCTGAGATACAGGAAAACATGTCTTGCAACATACCTCATCCATACTTGAGTAAAATTATTTCGAAATTCCAAATATTTTATAATGGTGGGAAAACTAAGCACTTTAAAAAGAAAATCGAGTGAAACCTACTTAATAATTTCAAGTTTTATGTTTAAGACTGTTAGTAACATATTTTGCACAATTTATTTAAATCTGTCGTTATTAAATTAAATAAAATAAAACAATGTCGAATTATTAATTAACATAAACATTTTTGATCGCAAATCATCTCATCTTATAGGAGATTTAGTATTGTATACTTCTGCTGGAATATCTTGTTCATGGTGTCCAGACTTCGGTGTTACACCCGAAGGGTATTGAAAGGTCATGCCTAGACAAGCAAAAAATTCTATGGGTTACGGGAGGAGAATCCTGACGATCTCCGAGATGACGGGGTTTAGAGATATTTGTGTATGTTTTTATAGATGACCCTGTAACTTCATCGTATGCTGATAATTTACAGAATTTAGAATTTTTCAATGGTCCATAAATTTTTCCCCTGTTCCTCTTCGTATTGAAGTTATGGCTATAAAATTAAATTTTCGGAATTTTAAATCAGTTTTCTTTATTCAACTACAAATTTTACTAAAAACGACGTCATCAACACCAATTTTTCATACCCGATTTAAAAATTCCGAAAGAATCGCCTTAAAATGATCTATGAGAGTCTTTACCCGAAATGTAACACTTTCTGCATTTGTTGCACTTTTTCTTGAGTAAATCCAGGGAAAAAGTTCAATACATGCCAAAAAGTTTCTTTTGTGACTAATATAGATATGTTCACGAAAAAATGCAAAAAACGCACAAAAGGTGACATTTTGCGTAGAGATTGTGATATGTCCATTTCGCTTCATTTGGGCTTCTTATATTCAGTATGAAAAATTGGTGTTGATGACGCAGTTTTTGATAAAATGGTAGTTAAATGAAGAAAAATATGCAGAGAAGCATAGATCATGATGAGTGTCTTACTTACGTGGGCACATTTTTACTAGTTTAGGACTGCATATTTCAAAGTATAAAAAGCTATTTAAAGTAACAAGCAGGATATCAGATAAAAACTGATAGAATAAGATTTTACAGGGTTGAACTGGAATCTATTGAATGCGAACCACATACATATAAATATATTCAGTACAAGTCAGAATTAATCTGAGTTATGTAGTCCACAAGAAATCTGATGGGCCGGCTTAGGTAGGACTGATGTAGGAAAAATCGACCATTGACTAATGATGGAAATCAATAAGAAAAACTATGTTTTTTTTTTAAATAATTTTTCTTGAACGATTACTTATATTCCAGTCAATAGGGACTAAATAAGGCCGTTGCCCTACAAAAGGTGGGGTAGTTGTGATTTTTATATATATGTTATTCAGTTCCGTGCCCCGATGAAAAATCTACTTTTAGACCCCTGAGGAAGGTTCGCGCGGCCGCCATCTTGGGACTAAAGGTACCAAAATTGGTTTTTTCAAAATAATTCCTCAAAAGTTGATCCTACGACAGAAATGTAAAAAATATAAAAAATGTAACGAGTTACAGCGGCGGAAACGAGGACATTCTTTCAAACAAATGTATACATATAGTACCATTTATACAGGGTTCTTCGTCCGTGGTGGTCCATAGGACAGAAGGTGATAGTAGTCACCTATTCAAACAAAAAATTGTATTGCAAATGGGAGCGGCATCTGAACCGTTTCGGAGTTACAGGGTGATTAGGAAAATTCAGTAGCCTTTCACAAAAGACCCTGTATTATAAAAAGTACAAAGTGTACGGCAACTTACAGACCTCATGACCTTTCCAACGACTGCTCGACCAGCCCGGTACTCCTCTCCCCTCAGGAGTTATTGTGGGCTAAACTAAGAATTGCGGATTTTCTTACTTTTTTTTTTTTGAAAAAAGGTAGTTAACATATTTTTCTTTTATAAAAACTGTAATTTGACCTAACTGCTCACTCTAGCTGTTAAACAGTTATTAGCTCTTAAGCTATTCAGTTCATACCAAAACATTTTTCTTACATAGAAATAAGATCTTTCAATAAAAAGCCTCACTTGTAATTGTTCAGTAATCGTATTCATTTCGAAGACTTAAAACGAGTACGGCGTAAGGGTAAGGTACTCTTGCACCATCAACCAACATAAAGTAGAGGTACAAGCACCTTTGCTATAGAGCCATCGAATACTCATAAACAAGTGTCTATGCAAGGGTGTATCACTCTTGCATATAGCATCCTACTAGTGCAGGTACATAGAACCTGCATAACCACTAAATTAGCGGCCAAGATAAATAACTTTTTCGCGGTATACACAACCGATATGACTTAATTACAACGTGCCATAAAATTTATGAACTTTTTCCTCTTACGTTCATTAAATTTTGTACAGAGACAGTATCGCATGTATCGAACGTTTTTTTATACTGCCACAAAAGTGCCTATGTTAGAGGAATATTTTATTTTTAAATTTTTTTTTTTTTTAGTATTAGTCCAATATTTTTCGATTGGCCTTCGTTCCGGATAATTTGAAGGTTTCGCTTCGTTGGGTCCGACGGGTACGCGTTGGGCATCGTAGAAATCTCTCGCTTCTCTGCTATAGTGACAGGTTGCTAAATCCGGCCAAAAGAAAGTAGATGCATCATGCTTTCCAAAGAATGGAAGAAGACTTTTCTAAAGACACTACTTAATATATACATTGATTGTGCCTGTTGTCATGAAAGGTATTGATTTCTAGCCACACGAACATCAAAATAAGTATTTAACAGGAAATTTGGTGCACCGACGGTTCTTAAACTTGTGATTTGCGTCGCCTCTCTTTCTTGCCACATAAACTTCCTGGCTTGGAAGCTGTTTGAAGTCCACTTTCACCTAATACCGTAGGCAGACTGTCTCCATAATACCTTAATTTTTAATAAAATGGAGTCAAATGTGCAGTGTATCACACAAATGAAGTTCATCAAGGACCCATATGCAACATTTTGTTTTATTTTCAAATGGAACAAATTCTAATCCATTTAGTGAAATTGCAGCAAAAGTGCCACCTACCGGAACTGAATTTATTGAAAAGTAGAAAGTTTTTCCAATAAAGTTAGCAGTGCAAGCCATCAGATAATCATGAAAAAAAAACTATTTCCGTTTTCTTCTCTGTTTGGTCTTTTTCAACAACAAAAATTGTCTTCTACTAAATTCTTTGCAACTATAGTAAATACTCGTAAATTTTCTTGATAGCATAATTAATTAAATTATTGAACTCTTCCAATATTTTTACTCATATTGAGGAACTGTTAAAGACATTCTAAATGAAATAATTTTCGTCCACAGTCTGTCACCTCTTCATTTGAAATTACTGAACATCAAATTAAGTCATTATGGACAAAGTTCGTCTAGCGTATAAGTTTCATCATCCATAATGGAGCAGTCGAATTTCATTAGGAATCCATACAAAATCAGACTCCTAAGTTTTGCAATTTAGTTCTTTTTTCTGTATGGTATTTTTTGAAAGTGGAAACTTTGTAAGCCTTCACATCTTTTAGCCCAATGAGAGCGCATGAAGTTTCAGTTTTATCAGCCATCAACGACATGTTGGCATTTCGTTTAAAGTTGTCTAACACTTCTTTGGCCAATTGTTGGTCTATACTCTACCCAACCTGATTTTCCTCCTGAGCAGGACTATCTCTGGACACTACAAGATCCCCGAAATCTACTCAGAATATTTTGGATGGTCGTCTTTGGGATTTTCAACTTTTTAACTAGCCCGGGAGTAACATGCAACTTACATTGCCCTACTTCTTGCACGTGTAATCCCTACTGCCATACTGGCAGCTCAGCGTTCAGCGAACTTGCATGAGGAAAAATCAAACTGAGGTGATAGTAATTTGACATTATACGGTTTTCAAGATGACGTAAAACAAATGCTTGAGAGAAATTGGTAAATTTATACTGGGAAAATATGATTTTCTGTGACCATTTTTATTACATCACTTTACCAACACCTTCCTCTTAATTTTTTCTTGGGTCTTTATCATTCTAATACTTCCGTTATTGCTATAATTTTCCAATGTATGCAAGACTCTACGTCTAAATGTCCTTTGTTAAATAAACTTGCATGCAAGATGACAAGATATCAAGCGAACAACCTCCTGCTGTCAAATTTATAATCACGGTGGAAGGAAGGCTTGCATGCAAGCTGTAACCCCTAGGTAAGACTCCTTGAGACATATTCGGATTTTCCAATGTGTGGAAACAATTATTTTGCGATGTTCATTTTGGCTGACTTCGATTTTCACTGCATAAAAACTTTGCACTTAAGTGCACACCTTTTTATAAATGTAATCTTATCAGCATTCTCGAATTGTGTTAAGCTGGTGATCAGCAATGGAAGGGCATAGGTGGTCAGCTTTTTCTAAATCAGTTCCTATAATTGTACAATATCTGCAGTGTACCTATACTAACATTGTAGAGTGTTAATAGAAAGGCTGAACAATAATGACACTCAAAGAGATCATTGAGGACCCCATGCGATAAGTTCAATGGAGTAGAGAGCTTATTAGGTGGCTATGTTCAGAAAGGAAATGACCTGGTCGTATGTCATTATTAGAAGTCGGCAAGACCAACACTGAAATATTTGCGTTGATTTGAAAGTTACCCGTTACTCGAACAATGCATTTTTTACCACCCACTAATTGTTCTACATTTAAAACCTAAAAAAATTAAATTTGTTGGTGAGTTATTTTGAATGCAAACGATTCCACGGAGCCATAAATCGTGATTGGCAAATATTCTCTGTGCTTGGATGTATTTCCTCAGAAGATATTGCAGCGCACAATAAGTTGAACCGGCTCAATTATTATTATTTCAAAATAAACTCAAAATAACATAAAGGTTTTTCCACTAAGAGGTGTTATTTTGATATTCAAAGAAAAATGCCATTTTTTGAGATAAGTGATCGGATATTTATTTCATTATAAAGAGGAAGGTATGCCGATAATAATGAAAAATAACATCAGCCAAATAACCACCACGACCACGCCTGCAGGACCATATCCTTTTCATGAAATTTTCCATAACCAAATCGCAAAGTGGCTGCCCTATGTCCTCGATAGCCTCATGAATTCCATCTTTGAGGTCTTGAATCGACGCTGGGCTGTTGGCGTAGACCTTCTCTTTCACGTGGCCCCAAAGGAAGAAGTCGCAAGGTGTTAAGTCACAAGATCTCGGTGGCCGATTGTGATCACCTCTTCGAGAGATAACACGGTCCGGAAACTTTTCCCGTAAAAGATCAATGGTTTCGTTGCTTGTATGGCACGTAACGCCGTCTTGTTGAAAGTAAACGTTGTCCAGATCAATACCATCCAATTCCGGCCATAAAAAATCATTAATCATCTGTCGATAGCGCAATCCATTCACCGTAACTGTTGCTCCAGCCTCATTTTCGAAAAAGTAAGGTCCAATGACCCCGCGGGACCATAAACCGCACCAAACAGTCACCGTTGAGGATAGAGAGGCTTTTCAACAATAACTCTTGGGTTTTCCGAGCCCCAGATGCGACAATTTTGTTTGTTGACGAAGCCATCGAGGTGGAAATGGGCCTCATCACTCAAGATGAGTTTTCGATGGAATTCCGGATCATTTTCATGCATTTCAAGGACCCAATCAGCAAAGACTCGACGTTGTTGATGATCGGCCGGCTTGAGTTCTTGTGTTAGCTGAACTTTATAAGCCTTAAGACCCAAATTTTTATGCAAAATACGGTGTAATGACGTTTGTGGAGTGCCTAACTCCAAAGAACGACGAGGAATGGACAAACCTGGGTTTTCTTCAACACTTTCGGCTACAGCAGCAATATTCTCGGCTGTTTTTGAGCGACGTGCACGGGTTTTATTCTTCACATCACTAACTTGTCCCGACAGCTCGAATTTTTCTACCAATTTCTGTATTGCGGTCCGACAAGGTGCTTCACGACGACCCAAAAATGTTCGAGTTTTACGAACCGTCTCTGCCACATTTTCACCATTTTTGTAGTGAATTTTAATAATTTCAATGCGTTGTTGAATCGTGTATCGTTCCAGTTTTAATAATGGCGTAGTTTCTACTTGTCAAATGTCAAAAAATGACAGCTCCAAAAGTGACATCTACCGAAATAGCGGGCTAATTAAAATAACACCTCTTATTGGAAAACCCTTTATAACATTTTTCAATGGTTTTATATATATATATGTATATAGTGAATATCAGAATGACATCATTATTTCTGGACACAAATAATTACTGCTCAGAATTTATGACATATCAGCGCATGAATCACTCTCGGATTAAGTAAGAAGAAGTTGGAAAAATTTCTAAATCCAAACTCCAAACTCTATGGTTGCCATCCAAACCCAAAGTTGGAAACGATTAGTTAAGGTAAGCCGTATTAAATCTTAGTTATACAGCAGCCTTCCAATTTTTCCAATGAATTGTAGGGAACTTAACTTAAATTGGCCTTATACGCGAATGCTGCAAACAATACTTGATTTACATCACAAAATTTTACACTTTTAATGAATGGGACAAGTGCAAATACATCATATGTATGTAAGTAATTAATTTCATCAAAAAAACCCACCACAAGGCGGTGCTAAACAGCCCAAAAACCCGTAGGGCGACAGTTGATTGCAGAAAGACGTGCGTAGTAGACACACTGACGGACATTCCAGCCTCAATACGGGAAATCTCAAAACGAGTATTTAGATAGAAAATTTAACGAATTAAATTAATGACAATTTTAATTAATAATCATCCCTACACATTGTCATAGGATGTTGGCCTGAGTGACCTCTGGACAATGGAACACAACTGCCGCGCTCACACGGAAACCCCTTTGGGCAACGCTTTTTTGGTTCAATAATTTAATTGGCAAAAAAAGGCAAACATTCAGGAATAATGAAGCACGCAAGCACACATCTGACAGCCCATCCTGTGGGCGGAGTGTATAAACCGTTTAAGAGTATGAACAATGGAGTGCAAACGATCTGGCTCGGCTCTATCTCCTTTTAAATGTTACCAGGAAAAAGGTTTTTGTGAATTTTCCCACTGGCGGCTTATCTCCCGGGGATTGTTTTCATGTTGTCCTTTGTCGCTGAAATAGTGATGCAGCGCTATTTTATTATGGAAAAAAGGGGCCGCGTTGTTTTGAATGGAATGCCATGGAATGAATTCTCTCTTTTCGATAGGATTAAGCCAAATTAATGTATATACTCCAGGTGGAACCTGAAATTGGTTCTGAATATGTTTATTAAATTATTGATTATTGATAACTTTGAGACGTGTCACGGCAAATGCAATTAAATATGTTGGTATTATGTTTGTGTATGTCTACTATGCATATTAGAGAAAAATAATGTTGAAAATCAATATACATATAGAAGCCTAGGTACTCTAGAATATTGGTAATTAATTGAAAAATGTAAGAAAATAATTTGTTTAATTTATTTCCAGTTAAAATGGAAAGTTGCAATATTAAAATTTCTCATGAAATTAATAGGCCATATTCAAAGAAAAATATACCTAGGTATCTATACCATATACGTATATATATATATATATATATACTTATCCAGAATTCAACAGTAAAATCGATGATTTACTATATTAAAATGCCACAGATAAGCTGCACCAAAATTGCTTCATTCGAAATTAAGGAATTTAGCTGCAATGTATCTGACAATTTTCACACAAATAGATTTCATTTAAAAATGAAATTCCGTAGATTATCACCTGTCTCTCATTTAAAAAAGTGAAATTCCGTAGATTATCACCTGTCTCTCATTTAAAAAAGTGAAATTCCGTAGATTATCATCTGTCTCTTTGATATGTGAAATATAGAGAAATTGTTTCATTATTAATTTTCAATAAATGTTATTACAAAAGTGTCGAAAAAAAAAATACTAATATATTACTTAAGGCAGAGCTGTTTTCTGTTCCACCAAAAGGTCGTCGCAAAAATAAAAAGGACGACTTTTTGTTGCTGTCCCAAGAAGAGGACGAAACAACTGAATGGTGCGTAGTACAAAAAGGAACTCACTATTGTTATGAAGCCAGTTTATTATCGGAAAATTTAGGGGTCACAATTCTCTAATAAATCGAGGGTCACCTCGCAATATATTTATGAGTATTCTGTGTGCTACGTATGGCTAGTGCCATGGAAATATATCCCCACTGAATGCTTTCCATTAAAACGACAAAGTAAAGAGCGATTTTAACTACAATGGGAACGCAAGATATAGCCTAATGAAGCGTGAAGCTGCAACATCAGTGAAACTGGAAAACCAGTGAGTTATTAATTAACACACTTATTCTTAATTAGGTAGCATACAATTTAATTGTACATAGACACCTCGGTCGGCTTACTATTACCAACAAGGAAAATAAGACTTTTCGAAGATTAGTCAATGGTGAGTCGGAAAGCAGCTGATTTCCGTAGAGGAGACTCCAAATCCATCTCTACATTCTTTTGGCTTACTTCTTGGAGGCAGTTTTCTCAACGAGTCAAATTAGAGCAGTCCAGAACGAGTTCCACAGAAAAATATTAGAAGAAAAGAATATCGAACCTTGGAGTCGCTAAAAAAAATCTTGGATTAGGTAAACATCAAGTTTGGGCAAGTACAAAGCTTAGATCAAAAGATGATCTAATAAAGCAAAAGAATCAGGGTCGAAACACGAGGACTCCTAATGCATTAGATAAAACCTGCGAGATTATACTCTACCTGCTGTTCTGATAACCTCCAGAGCTAGTCTGGCGAGAAATTTAATGCCTCTAGAGAGTACAAAAGCGACCAAGTCAAGGCCATCAATGCAGCAACGATTAATGAGAAGGCCCGGTTTTCTCGTTAGTCATTTTGAAATTTAAAGGTAAAAATATTTAGATATATATCAATTTCCTTATGAACTAGTATTTATAGTCTTGACTCAAAAGTAATAATATTAATAACATGGTGGTGATGCGACACGATTCCACAAAAAAATCAAGAATAGGAGTAATATTCAATTATTGCACCATAGAAAAGTTGCTTCGGATGCGCTTAGCAGAAGATTTATTGGAGATATGTTGAAATAGCCTTCCAACAAGAACCCTGAATTCATTGATCCAAATAAAAGGACTACTAATCATATAGGAAGATGATAATCTGAAGGAATTACGAAAACACACGATTGGCAATTATACTTATACAAAAAATTAACTTTATTCTAATTCCAGAATTCGGGTACAGTACACGTAGCAAAAAGGACGTTCCGCAAAAACATCTTCGCAAAGTGGGCACTTAACAAATGGATATTTATATATGGACTAGGGGAGCCCGGCGTTGCCCGGCGGTAATATAGATGCCTAAATGGGGGATTGGATTTGAAAGGGGTGGGGTGGTTAGAGATGCAATATCATCTGACTCGATCGTGCGAATCCATACTCTAGGCTTTCACTGCGTGCCTGTGTATGTGCGTGTGTGTGTGTGTTATCGCGTATGTGGGTGCGTTCATATGTGTGGTAGAAGCTCTTTACGTGGACGCGTTCTCAGGCAGTGCTCATATATAGTAAAAAACGAAAATTTTCGTATGGCAACCCTACGAAGGAGTTTCCCGATTGGTACCATTTCCGAACTTAAATTTATCTTTTTTTAAAAAGGCCCCTGTACAAAATGTCAGCTCTCTACGCCGACGCGTGAGGCAGCGTCCAAATATATAGTGAAAAACTATAGTTTTGTATGGCAACACCAAAAAGGGGGATCATTTTTGAACTTGTATTGGCAATTTAAATTTGAGCTCTCTACGTCGAGATAAACTTTTCGCTTATCACAACTGCATAGCTTAATTATCTATTTTTACATACATATACATATATACATATATATTTTTACATACATATAGGTCAACAGAGACAAAAGAACAGAAGTTTGGAACAAATATGGACATGCTCTGTCTGAATACAATAATGAATTGAAATGATTGAACTGAACTTGCAGAAGTTTCCTCGAGGGTATTGATAGAGAGAAAGAATAGTAAAATTATTATTATAAACTCATTTTTCCTGATTCAACTATAATAGAATACAATGATAAAGAGTTAAGTGTTTAGTGCAGAATTTCAAATAGTGTGAAAATCTATGGGCCACCAGATATTTCAAGCCATTCGAATCGGAGCTAATGGTATATTTTATATCCCAGTAAGCAGGGTGGTCATATATTCAACCCAGCTTTTACCGACATACCAGTCTAGCCTCCTTCTTCCTTAATTTATAGAAAAACTCTTATAACAATAAAGAACATTTATTACCTTTGACACCTCCATGTGTATAATACAAGGAATATGACAGAAATATGTTCGATGGACTTCAGTGCTCCCAGTTCTCCGCTACCAGAAAAAGTGCAACACTGAAATGATCCCATCGAAATCGACATAAGTGAACGCGTTCTCGAGTTATCGTGAGGACGGAAAGACGGACGTACAGACCCCCGGACGGATAGACGGACGGACATGTAAATATCAAAATAACTTTTAATATTATATGTGGGTGTTACAAACGGAATGACAAACTTAATATACCCTCCAGATTTCATATGGGGTATAAAAGAATATGAGCTAAGTACAATGGTTTAAAGGAATTAATTGAACTAGCAAAGAAAACGCGTACGGCTCGATACTAGATCTCTTTCTCCCGGCGGAATCTCTCAAACTAGCCTTTCCACCTCTACGCGCTGGCTTGGGATTATGTGTGTTCAGTCGATATGCGTGAGTGCTGCCATCCCACATGTATCTAAAAATTAATAGTTTTTATTTCTGATTTGTGTAATTGTTTACTAAATTGTAAGTAAATAATTACACACATAAATAGTAGTATACAGATAAGGCTCCGGCAAAGAACATACAATGAAATAACGCCCGAAAGCGCTAAGTGAATTAAGACCCTGTTGGTATCATCAAACCACTGAAATGAAATTCAACACGTTAATTCCATTACCTAATGGATGCAACATTTAAAATAGTTCCATTAGCAGCCAACTTTTAACCATTTATATTGAATATTTCGAACAGGTATTTGATATACGGACAAATGTATGTGTTATGTAAATTTAATTTCGTAAATATTGATATTTGATTTGAAGTAAGAAAACAATCGCGCGGGTGGACGCAGACGACGGGGGCGCCGATGTCCCCTTACTTTAAATCAAACTGAATTAGGTATTTTATCTTTTCTTTTTTACATGATTTCTTTTATATTGATGGGAACAATGTCCGAGATAGTTTATACGCATCTTTTTACATATATTGAAAAAAATATTTTTCACGCCTTCTACTTTTATGACGGACTTCGAAATTGATATGCGAAAGCCATACAAAAGGTTTTTCCAACTGCATAAGGGCAGTTGGTTCCATTTCTGTTATAATTTTAAATATTGTTGGATTTTCCTTCATTTTTTCAAAATTTTTTTGGGAATTATTTTATCGGGATCAATTTTTTTTCTTGGGCTTTATTTCATTAACGAATTTCAGATTTTATATCATTGTAAAATAACGCTCAAACCCGATAAATGCAATAAAACCTAAAAGTGTGAAATAACACCCAAAAATTTTGGACATTATTTCACATTTAACACATTCAAATTTATATGTAACTTTTGGGTGTTATTTCACATATAACTTTTAGGCAGAGCCTGAAAATAACTCTCCATTAAGTCGTTTTTTAAGTGAGGTTTGACTGGAAACTTTTATATTTAAAAAATCAATTTTAATAATACTTTTAACTTTTATTTTTAAAAGTAAAAGTTAAGAGTAAACTTTTATTGTAAATAAATAAAAGTTTTAAGTCTTTTCAGACCTTTATCTAACAAAAAAAAACTTTTTGAGAGTATTTCGAGACTTTTATTTTATAAACGTCTTTTTAAGAGTCTTTTGAGACTTTTATTTTATAAAAATCTTTTTAAAAGTCTTTTGAGACTTTTATTTTATGAAAATCTTTTTAAAAGTCTTTTGAGATTATTATTTTATAAAAGTCATTTTTAAAATCTTTTGAGACTTTTATTTTCCTTTTAAAAGTCTTTCTTTATGTTTTTATTTAAATATATAAAGTATTTACGGTGTAAAGTAAAAAAAAAACCCTCCCGCTGTTTATAGCATTTTAATCGATTTGATCCATATACATAACATAATTTGTTTATATCATATAAACCTAAGAAAAGTCTAGATTCTGCCTGTCTGTAACGCGTTCGAATTCCAGGATGGCTTTTCTTTTAATTAAAAGGAAATTAAAAAAAAAAACAATAACAAAAAAATTAAATTAAATAAAAACAAGTAAAAAGGCTAGAATTAGTCTAAAACACTAATACGTATGATACCCTATATGAATGTCCGTATGGATAAAATCGATTGAAACATTATCATAAACAGCGAAAGGGGATTCTTTTTTTTTAAATCAGACCGTAAATACTGTAAATATTTAAATAATAAGCATAAAGAAAGACTTTTAAAAAGAGTATTATAAAATAAAAGTCTCAAAATATTTTTAAGATGATTTTTATAAAAGAAAAGTCTCAAACGACTTTTAAGATGATTTTTATAAAATAAAAGTCTCAAAAGACTTTTAAGATGATTTTTATAAAATAAAAGTCTCAAAAGACTCTTAAAAAGACTTTTATGAAATAAAAGTCTCGAAATACTATCAAAAAGTTTTTATTTTGTATAACAGTTAAAAATAACAATTAAAAATAATGGTTATTTTGGGTAGTGATGTGAAAATACAAGACCAAGACCAAGACTATAATGGGCTTGGTGTTGGTCTTGGTCTTGCAAACTTAGTCTTGGTTTTGCCCTTGGTAAGATTGGTATAATATTGGTCTTGGTCTTGGTCTTGCATAGTCAAGTCTTGGTGTTGGTCTTGGTCTTGTTCTAGCTTTTGGTCTTGCAATTCAGTCTCGGTATTGTCTGTGATCTTGTAGTAGGTTTTAGCTTTGGGCTGCACAGTCAACTTTTGGTTTTAGTTTTAATCTAGGATTTCGTTTTTTTGCGCAATTCTATAATTGATGTATCATGCCATAAATTTATAAATAGTTAAAAACTACCTTATCTCCGTCTAAATAAATCTTGTCTGTACACGGGATGTGTTATTTGTGTTCTTTTAATCTTTATATAAATAAAATACTATAGTGCTATGACTTGTGCATAATGTGGTCTTGCATAATGAGTCTTGGTCTTGCATAATGTGGTCTTGGGCTTGGTCTTGTTAACGTACACATGGTCTTGGTGTTGGTCTTGTGAGCATGTTTACAATCTTGGCATTGGTATCGGTCTTGCATATTCTGCAAGACCAAGACCAAGGCTGCAAAACCAAGAGCAATTTTGCTCATCACTAATTTTGGGAGTCTCAATAATAAAAATTACTAATTTTTATTATTTTAAAACTCTTACTTCTTATAATTTTGTTTAACTATTATGGAATAAATGTTAATAATAACTCGTATTCTAGAGACTTTTTGAAAAAAAGTCATAAAAGTTTCAAGCTCTACTTTTAGGGCATTATTTCCTGGAGCCTATAGATAAACATTATGCTGGATTATCGTCATAATCTTTTCTGGTGATATTAATTGCTGATTCTTGAGTTTTATAAGCGAGTGCAGTAATAGTGTCTTTTGTTTTTATAAATAAGTTGAACTCTGTTTCTTTTCCTTATAAATTTTATTATAACGGGAAAGTGTTTGGTGAACGTTGCGTTGTAGCATAATTTTAATTATTTTAAATGCCTCATTGATTTGGCTAAAATCTAATGCCATTGTTTTTTTATCACAAATTTTTTAGGTAGTTCTTCGTGTACATACAGTTATTTTAGCTCCATTAAACACGTTGTTCCATCAGGTCTTGGTTTGCGAGGCTCTTCACATTATTTTCCCAAAGTCGACTTACATTTTAAATTTTACAAAATTAACTATTTCTCCTATTTCCTTTTCTCTATTAGAGTTCATATTATCAGTAAACCTTTTTAGAAGTTCGTTTCATATGCCGTTCATACATTTCGTTGTTACATTGGACCATCCTTCTGATATATTTGTTATTGCATGTAAAATGTTATAACTTTTCTAAAATTCTCTCAATGTCTCATCTTTATCAGTTCCCGTAATTGGTTGGCCAAAAGTGATTCTTAAATATTGCACTTTGAAAGTTATCAATGCACCTTTGATCCATTGGCTGTAGTATGCTTGTGGTATTAGGTGGCAAATAAGCCACATGTATGGAGGGTGACCTGGAGCATTATTAAGAAGCATACAATTTCAAATAAATGCGTTTTTCATCACAATATTTCTTTACTTCTGCAACGAACCAGTTTAAACCAGTCTTCAAAAGGCTATTGTGTCATCCATTCATTTTTACTGCCAGAATAATGTAGTGGTAATGTATCCTTACTCATTCCTTTGAAGGCTCTTGGCTTTTGGGAATGATATATCAATAATGCTTCCAATTTATAACCAGCGACATTTCCACCAATCAAAAGGGTAGCACGATTTTTAAGTACTTTAAAACCAGGCATGCATTTAGATTTTGTTTTTTTTTTGAATTTATGTAAGTTCTAGCTTCTCTTTTCCCATAAGTAACGCGGATTCATCCATATGAAGAATTGTCCTTGAAGATTTCGGCAGCCTTCGAATCTGCGCTTGCTGGCTCTGCACAAATTTTCACATTATGGAAGTTTTCACGTTTTTTAGTTTGTTAATTAGTTTGGATGGTCATGAAACTTAGTGGAATATTCTTTTGTAATAAATCTTCCCTCGAAGCCTTTAAATATTTTTCCATTCCATGTATGGGACCATTTTCTTTTTTTATGATGATGGGGTAATTTACTGCTGCCGATCTCCTCACTGCTTCACGAAGTCGTTCTTTGACATTTATAATAGTAGAAACGGTTGAATGCATCAATTTAACACTGTTTTACAGTACTTAAGTCCTTCCATGATAAGTTGGTACGATACGGTACGGTAGCGACGTAGTTATGCATAAAGATGTGAATAATGTAAACAAAAAAATCCCTGAATTTAAATTTCATTAAATCGGTACGACATTAGTCCCATTGATGTGACCGGATAGACCACCCTCACGGACTAAATCAACACAATTTCAGGACAAACTTCACTAGTCAACCCGGTAAATGCCGCTTATCGGCTGATAGATGTACAGCAATGCTGCATACCAAAAACTTGTTGCATTTAAAACCATGCTGTGCAGATCTATGTGTAGGTACTGATTAAGGTCCCTCCCTGACGGGTGAGTATGACATCGGTAAGCGTGCAACGCAACATGCCGAGCCACTGTCGCCACCGTGTATTTAAATCAGTACCCACACACGGGTCTGCACTGCGCGGATGAGATGAAACATGTTTTCGATATGCAGCGTTGCGACATGCCTTGTCAGTAGAAAAGCAGTATTTACCGAGGTGAAAAGTGAATTTTGTTAGCAAAATGTCAGTGGAATTGAATTTAATTTTGGAAATGGAGAAGTACTCTCTCTTATACAATTATAAACTAGCGAAGTATTCGCGGAAAAATTTGACGGAAAAAGCTTGGGCAGAAGTTGCAGCAAAAGTAAAACTCTCTGGTAAGTATATATATTTTTTTTACATAATTTTTATTACAATGTCTTATACACAATAATTATACTGCCATGGAAGCGATGTACTTGGTTTAATAAAATAATTAGCCAAGTATTTACGTACTGTAGCTGCAGGTGAAGTTGAAGTTAAATTAATAGTACGATCTTCTTCTATATTAAAGTTTTGAGATTTAGTAGCCTGCATAGGTTCATACGTAGGTATTGAGTAGTGTATGCCTTCTTTAATACGGACAAAATTATGCAAAATGCAAACAGATTTTATTATGTTGACAATGGTGTTGTAGTTAACACATCTTATTGTATTGAGCAGTACACGAAATTTTTGTGTCATCATACCAAAACTGCATTCTATAGTTTTCCTTGCTCTGCTCATTCTATAATTATATATCTTTTTCTTATTGGCGATTCTTCCAACAGGATATGGGCTCATTAAATAACGCTTTAAAGGAAACGCGTTATCGCCTACAAAAAAATATGGTACTTCTTGCTCAGTTTCATCATGAAGTAAGGGAGCACCAATTGGTAAATTTAAATTATATTTTTGTAATAAACGATTTACACTGGAGACTCGAAAGATTCCTCCGTCATTATTTCGACCAGCAAATTTTGGTTCTATTATGGTAAATATTCCATCTACGTCACAAACTTCTAAATGAGCAATAGAATGATACTGCTTGTAGTTACAATTAGTCGAATCGGAGTTGGGAAGCTTTTGAATCCTTACGTGCTTCCCATCAATTGCTCCTAAGCAGTTTGGTACATTCCATATATCATCGAATCGATTGGCTATACGAATCCATTTGTCGGTAGAAGGTATACCCATGTACGAATCGCGTAACTTATCCCAAATAACTGATATTGTTTCTATTATTACATCAGATATTGTACTATCTCCTCTTACAAAGTACAGCCCCAAAGAGACAAAGGAGCATCCTTCAGCAAGATACCTTAAACATAAATCAAAGAAAAAGCTGATAAAAATATCAATAAATAAACTTAAAATTCAATTGTTAATCTTTCTTTGTTCTAGCGAAAGACTGTAAAGCAAACCGGAGAAATATAAGATCTGCGTTTCTTAGAAGTTTGAAATCTCTACCAAGTGGATCTAAGGCACAAAAGCCATACTACTTAGCAGACTATTTATCGTTTATACTACCATACATAAAGGCATCAAACACTGCAGAAAATCCAGGTAATCTTCCACAACCTGAAAGAGAAACGACTTTTACGCCAAGTTTGGAAGTCGTCACGTATATATTATCTGACGAATCGCAAACTTCAGATGTCAATACTCACAATGAGACAGCTCTTAGTACTCCTATTCCTACCACAACAAATGTGCAACCATCAACCGAATCTCAGGCGTATTCAGTTGGTCGCAAACGCAGACATCCATTCCCAGGCGTTAATAAAACATTCGCAGACTATTTACGAAATAAAAGTGAAAGGAAAGAAAAGGCTGAAGAAACTCTACATAAGCATTGCAAATGTGATTCTCTGATAACAGAGAGAAATCCTACGAGTTTATTTCTCATGAGTTTATTACCAGAATTTAACACCATGACTGACGAACAAATAACAACTTTTAAAATAAAATCCATGAAGCCAATCGATGAAATTAAAAGAGCAAATATCTCACCGGAGATACATTCTCTGGAGCCTACAACATCTGCTGTGCGCTCAGGACCGTCGTATAGATTCTTATTTGAGGAATCGTCATCATACTCCTCAGAATCCGCAATATCTCCTCAACTGCGTAATCAATTTGAGCCCATTCATTACTCTAATAACACATCAACACCAAGGGAACAATTTCAAGAAAGTGGTAATGCTGTACTTGATGCCCATGATAATACATATCCACGTAATAATAACAACACTTCATAAATACATACGTATAACTTATATGTTATCTTAATTCAGTAAATATTGGGAATATTAAAATATAAATTTTATTTACATACCTTAACGTTATTAGAATCCTTTTTCCAGCACTAACACATTCCCTCATATTAGTTTTTTTTTCTACTAATAGCTGGCAAGATAACCCGAGCAAGTTCCTGAAAGGTACTCTTTTTCATCCTATACATTGATTGAAACTTTCCATCATCTTGGGCTAGTTCCTGTGCTGCCACGAATAACCTGCAGTTAATGTTTCTTTCAATGTATGGATGTACCCAATATAATTTCCTTTGTTTGCGTAATCTCAAATATGTATATAAGACAATATTTTCTTCTTCACTTGACGACGACATTCTTTTCCACGGATGAAAAACTACTGAAAGCTGGTCGAAAACGTGTCCCTGCCCATAGCATGTAGGACCGTGAGGGAGCTCTATGCGGTACGACATCGACGGGATAAATGTCGTACCGATACTATGTTGCTACCGTACCGTCCCGTCAGGAAGGGCCTAAAATACACAGTGGCGACAGTGGCTCGGCATGCTGCAAGTTTATCGAATAAATGTCGTATGAATATCGTATCGACCCGTCACGGAAAGATCTTATGCTGCTTTATTTATTTTATTTTCATCTCTAAGTCTATCCTTTTCTATCACTGGTCTTACCAGCCATTTTGGGACTAAAATATCACAAATCAATGTAAAATAAAGAGGAACCTTTTCCAGAAAGAATTAAACCTTTTCCAAAAGAATTAAACGTTCTCCTATAGAATTAAATAAAATCCACAAACAATAAAACTAAATTCAAATACAATCAAACCAATGTTTTTTTTTTAGTTTTTTTAGTTTTTGGTTAGTGAAGTGTTTCATCACGTGATGCCGGACTAATTTACATCATTATATTCATTATGAAATTTTCAGCATGTACTGCATTTATCTCCCTAATGCTACTTTATATAACCGAAGTATAAGGCTGTGCTCAAATGATGTATCTGCGAGAACTCTCCTCGTAGCTCCTTTAATTTTTGAAAATGCTGGATTTATAGGATTGAGCATAGGTGAATATGGTGGAAATAATTGATATCGCAGTTTATTACCGGTAGGAACAACCTCTCTTGTGTATCGCGGCATTATCCAATACTAACCTAATCTTCTATATGCAAAATTTGACCTATAAGCTCTATGAGGAATGAACAAAACAAATAAAAAAATCGTTGATTTAATTGTTTATAAATTTAGT
Source organism: Dioctria rufipes (assembly GCA_963924295.1). Lineage (NCBI taxonomy): Eukaryota > Metazoa > Arthropoda > Insecta > Diptera > Asilidae > Dioctria > Dioctria rufipes. The sequence goes on along the minus strand of OZ002741.1, from coordinate 166,896,434 downwards.
AAATTGCTTGTAGATTTTGTATAATTCTTTATGAAGAAGGTTTAATTCTATGTGAAAAAGGTTTAATTCTTTCGGAAAATGTTCAATTAATTCTGAAAATGCTATGTAACAGAAGAATTTGCCACCTTACACAAGCATACGCAAAGGGTAGCTAACTGCACAACAAAACTAACGCTGACGCAATCAATTGCAGAAGTGCGCAATCAATCTCCAGAAGCGTCCAATATATATTTATTTGTATATGTAATATATTTGACGAAAATTATAAAAAATTTATACATTTCTGTAATTTTTTTATGAAATTTTTAAGTCGTGAGTGCGAATGGTCGAAAGTAGATATGGCTGTAACTCGAGAAGTTATTACCTATAAGAACACCACTATTACAAATATAAAAGGATTATTATTCTCATTGAAATACCAAAGATGTCCCTCGGGGTTGATATGGTTAAATTGATTGGAAGGAACTTTTTTGGCATTTGGCCATTACATAGTCCCCATTTTCTCCCAAGCGTCAGTAAGACATATCTCCCCACGTTCAATTGTTTGTATAACTTTAAATGACATTCTGAAAATGTAAATAGTTAATGCGCCGCAAAACGACAAAACAAATCTCCCTCATTACCTCACTACAAAGTACTAATAATTAATATACAATCAATAATATCGTGTTTGTAGATTATTTTGATGATACATGAAAGAAAAATGTCAAATCGAATGTGAAGCGCTCATAACAAATGCTTCATATTCATTGTGAGAGTTATAATTTCATAAAAAAGAGTTAAAATGCTGCATATGAAAACTTTCGTTCTTATAAGAGGAGGTATGAGGAGTTTAGCTCTCGTAAAAAAATTTAAGCTTCATACGCTTTGTGTTTCCATAAAAAAGAGTAACGTTCTCCTTTTTCTTGCCAAATAATAGTGCACAGCTCTTGTAATGAAAGTTCAAATTTTTCTTTAAATGCAGGTCTTATAGTAAAAGAGAATTCCACAAGTGTATATACATATATACAATATGCACAATTGTTGCCACAAAGCTTAGGCATTTTTTCCTAAAATGTAGGGAATATTCCTTTAAACGTAGGCAGTATTCCCAAATATTCCCTACATTTTAGGGTAAAATACCTAATCTTTGTGGCAACAATTGTGCACATTTTTTAAAAGTGTATCTAATTTACGCAATTTAATGTGTACAAAATATTACTTTTTTTAGAATGTAAATGCTTTTAGATGAATTTGAACTAAATTATGGAGCAATTAATTTCCTTCATTGTTATAAATCAATTCATAAAAAATTTTAGATTTTGATTAATTATAAAACGCCTTATTTTTTCGAAATAAAATTATTACTATATTTATACATACATACTATTATTACCAAAAAAGTTTCAATCGTCATAAAATATTTGCTTATAGGTTTTGTTACGAGAAAGAGAATAAAATAAGTAAAAAACAAGTTTTCAAACAAAACTGAGGCCAATCCGCATGAAAAAGTAGAAAATAAACTTTTCTTCACACAAAGAGGTGGACTCAGATTTTATTCGCTGACAATCACCGATATATTTCAGTATGATCAATCAGAGGTAATAAGTTATTTGATTCATGAAGAGAAAGAATATTCAAGAGAAATGTCCCAATCAGAAAATCTGAGTCCACCTCTGTGTGTGAAGAAAAGTTTATTTTCTACTTTTTCAAGCGGCTTGGCCTCAGTTTTGTTTGAAAACTCGGTTTTTACTTATTTTATTTTCTGCCTTTTTCACGTTAACTAAATTGTTCTAATATCAATTTAACCGAACTTAATTATATTTTTAATTAATTCTAATTTAATTTTAGTTTCTTAGTTTCTTTTTAATTTTCCGTTTTCCTTTAATTTTTCTTATATTTATCCTTATATTTCTTTCTTTCTTCTTTATTTTGAGTCAATTTTTGAATATTCGCAGTAAAATTTTTTGCGTCCATACGACTCGAGAGTTTCCAATCAACTGACCGTACATCGAACACAATCCGAACAGTTTCGATAACTCGGACTACGGTTTACCGAGGTTTCGAAAAATTTGAAATTTTGTAGGCAGTTACGATGAGATGATTGGAAGCCAGTACCGTGATTGCCTGGAAGTTTTTGTTCAGCTTATCATAACCGGCATTTTAAGTCATGTTTGGTCCCGATCCGAAAACAAAAATTTTTCGAGTATCAAATCGTTGAAATACTGCAACGGATTTCTGAAATTCAAATTAAGTTTTAAACAGCGCCGTTTAGCTGTATTCCAACTTGATCCCATATAACATGAATTTTCCCGATTTTCCATGTTTTACACAGACTTTTCCTATTACTATGAATTTTTTTTAAAAATTTGCATGAATTTTCCTCAATTTTTCATGCAAGTTTTCATGATTGTTGAAGAGAAAGTATTGATGCCAGTAGGACTGAAAAAAAATGATTCGGCATAGCTTATAAAATTTTTTGTCGGACAATTTTCCGGAAAAGTCGGAAAATTTCGGAAATTTTCGGAAAATTTTTCAGAAAAATTGGAAAATTCTGCATTTTTCCTGAAACAGATGTATCACTAATCATATCGATGAAAATTTTTCCTATGATTTTCTCGCTTTTCCGGGTTTTCCATGGAGTTTTCCACAAAAGCAAGGTCGGAAAATTCCGGAAATTTTTTTCGGAAAAATCGGAAAACTGCATTTTTCCTGAAACGGATTTATCACTAATCAAATTTGTACCAAATTTTCAAATGATTTTTCCCGATTTTCCGGGTTTTCCATGGAAATTTCCGGTTCAAATTTTGATAGGTTCAATTGTCACGCGACATAAACCTGTGTGCCAAATTTCATCTCGCTGTGATGACGAAAAGGGGGTCTACGAGAGTGTTGAAGATAGTAAAAAAGAAATATATAAATATACAGACAGACAAATTCGTGTACGAGTTTAAGGGCCGGGCTGGCTTCAAAAAGGACAAGTGATATCTACACGCGAGTGGAATGACTAATTAAGTATGGACATAAACAATTTTTCGAAAATCGTATCATAAACAGGGTTAGGTTCGGAGTATCGATGTTTCGAGAAGGGAATATTCGGGAAGGTTCTAGAATAATTTATAGAGTATAAATACCGCGCTTCTCACCGCGAGGAGGCGAGTCTTATTTCAGACAGTGAAGTGAACGAAGTAAACTATTTGGATTGCCTTAATTAGAGAAGTAGCGAAAACTGAAGTAGAGTTGATTTGATAATTGTTTTTGATTGTTATAAAAGTAAAAAGTAAATTTAAATAAAGGAAGAGCTTGTGAATAACATTTGATATATTGTGTATTGAATAACGAACAAAGGCACGCTCGTAACAACTGTTGTCAGAAGTGAAATAAATTCGAGAAATAAAGTGGTGGTATTTGACTTAAAACAAAGTGTGAATAATTTTATGAAATTGAAAAAAAATCTTGTGGAAGATAATCTAAAGCAATGGGATGCAAGCTGGAGAAGCTTCGCGTACGGTATTTGAAAGTGGAGTTGGGGAAGCGGTCGGTACAAACGGCAGACACAAAGGATGTTCTAGTAGAGCGACTTAGACCTGAAGCTGAAGAAAAGTTTCCGATGAGCATGGAACATCTTTTGGGTACTTTAGTTAGTAAATTGGAGCTCTTAGCCCTGCATATAAAGAATGCTCTTGAGGAACAAAAGCAATCTCTCTTGGAAAAACAAAAGAATGCTTTTGAGGAACAGAATAATGCTCTTGAAGAACAAAAGAACTCTCTGGAATCCCTTTTAGATGATCAGAAGAAATCTAATCAGGAACAAAAGAGTTCTCTGCAAACATGTTTAGAAGAACAAAAGAAATCTTTGGAAATCTAAAGAAAAAAAAAGAATGCTTTTGGAGAACAAAATAATTCTCTAGAATCCCGTTGGAATGAACAAAAGAATTCGCTGTAGAATTCTCTAGAAATTTGTTTGGAGGAACAGAAGTATTTTCTGAAAAACTCATTACACGAGAAAAATGTGAAAATTGAAGAAATCCAGCAGGAAGTGTTCGTTTGTCAACAGCAAATGTCGGAAGTACAACAAAATTTCACGGAGCAACTTGACAACTTTAAAGAATATTTGGATAAGATAAAGCATCGACAACCTGCGCACGAAGGATTTGAAGTATCCGGTGCAGGCAGAATGAAGCATCCAATACTTGATGGACAAAATTCGTGGCATATTTTCAAGAGACAATTCGGGGCAGCTTCCGAAGTGAGTGGATGGAACGATGCAGAGAAAGCGACAGCTCTCGTATTAGCACTTCGAGGTCCTCCGTCAGAACTATTACAAACTATACCAATTGAAAAGCAGCGTGATTATACTTCATTAGTACAGGCAATAGAATTTCGTTATGGAGATGAATACAGCACAGCACAGGATTTAAAAGTATGGCGAATCACTACAAAACTGCAACCTGATGTGGAAATATTAGCTTATCTTTCATACTCTATAGTACGATATCTTCAAAGGCACTGCAAAAAGAGCCGACGAGTGGAGTTTCTAGAAGGAAGTAGAATGGTACTGCAAGGCAGTGGCGGATCCAGCTAGGAGGCACGAACCCCCCACCCTCCTGAGGACAAAAAAAAATACAGTAGATATTCTGAATTTTTCTACCGCACTTTTTGTAAAAAACATAAAAATTTCTTGAAACGTTCAATTTGAAGCATAGCTTATTCGGATAAAAGCGTTGGGAGATTTGTTTTAATTGAAAACAGCTGCCAAAGATTCGTTGATGAGTCTTCCATGTAAAGACGGGTCGTTAGAATATTATCGGCGGTTCAATATTTAAAGAAACAATTACAACTCGTAGTTGGAGAAATTCAACGAAAATACACAACGGCAAAGAAATCATTGTATTGAGTTATTACATTTAAAGCAAGACATTTATTTTGAAAAAAAAGAGTTTTATTATTTCGTAAAATGCAATATTAGACTATTTAGTTGAAACGTTAAATAAAAAAATCTAAATGCTGATTGGTAAATCCTCAATCAGTATCTTAAAGAAATAGATTGGTCGGTCTATTTTTCTTCGAGGGATGTTGATGTACATTACAACTTAGTGACATACTTAGTCTTGGCATGCATGAGTACACTCCTTATTCGTACAGCAGGTCTCAACAACAGTAAAATCGCTACTGGTTTAACAATAAGTTCAACCAAGTAATAAAAGCGAAAGAGTCTGCTTTTCGCGCCTATCAACTGCATCCATGTCCAGAATTGAAACAAGTCTACAAGACCGTACGGAGCACCTGCAAGTTCATTAGCAAGAGAAAAAAAATCTTTTTGACTAGAGTGTGAGACAAAGAATCTTGGCAAGCCGAAAAGGCAGCAAAGATTTCTGGGCTCTGGTCAAAACCATCAAGAACAACTTCAGCAGTTCCTCTATACCTTCGCTACTTATTAATGGTGAAATAGTTGTTGACCCCCTGGATCAAGCTAATATCTTTACTGGTAGATTCGTTTCAAATTCTCTACATAAGAGCCAATACACATGTGTAAAGCCATAAAGCCGTAGTCCTGAAGTTTTTTCACCCGTGTTAATTAAAAGCTCTGCCTAATCGTTGATCAATGATCGCCATTATAGCTTCCGGACTGGACGCTCATCTGGAGACTTGCTGACTTTTCTTACGTTAAATTCGAACCGTAGTCTTCATAATTTTGGTGATTACAAAATTGTTGCTCTACATATTAAAAAGATTTGTAATAGAGTCTGGATTCCAGCCCTTTTAGTTAAACTTAAAGCAACTCTTCTATTATAGATTGAAAGTTTTTTACCTGATCGTATAATACCGGTTGTACTAGGTGGGGCTTCACCAGGGGCCTGTTATCTTTCCATTTATCTTCATAATTGTCATTAAAGATCCACTTCCCTCTACTTTTAATCTCATCCGGAGTTTCGTCTATGACAGTAGCCTTGATTTCGCTTACTCGTTTGACACTATTGGGGACTCCAGAGAGCATGCCACATCTGTCAAACGTGATTGCATGATTAGATCAATGAATAACTATCTTCATCATATCCTCGCTTGGAATAAAGCGATTCGCATTGAGTTCAAGCCATCTAAGTCCCAAAGCTGATTATCTCTTTGAAGCAAGATCATAACTTTTCACTCCCATTTCTTTTAATGACTTAGGATGCACCATCATTATCCATTCTTGGTATTAAAATTTCCAATAGGTTAAGCTGGACAGTCCACGTTTTCTCCATTGCCAAAGAAGCATCGAAATGTGTTGGATTTCTGAAAAGGTGTACGAAATATTTCAGCCCATCGAATTTAGCATTCCTCTATAAGTCCTACCCCAGACCTAGAATTTCATACAATTTCCATACCTGGGCCGGGGCTGGTCGCACAGTCTTACCTTCATTGGATATTGTCCAAAAAAGGGCCTTCAAGCTCACTGGCGATGTGGCAATATCTTGCAATATTGACTCACTCGAACACCGCCGCAATGATGGATGCCTTTCACTCCTTTATCGCTACATGCATCAATGTTCCGATGAAATATATATTCTGATCCCTTGTAGAATGATTTCTACACGCAGTACTCACACTGCAAGCCGCGCACATAATTTTACCTTGCAAACCACTTTCGACCGTACAGAAAATTCCGTGATGCTTTTTTATCCCGAACTGTGCGAATATTGAGCACTCTACCATCTACTTTCTTTCCTTCGGCATAGTATTTACGAAAGTTTAACGATGACATACACTAGCACTTCCACCACTCTCCCGACATTTCCTAATTACCTTCCTGTCATGCTGTGCTTGTATCATAAAGTATCCCCTGAACTAGCCTTGATAATAAAAAAAAATTAAACTTTCTTGATTTTAGAAGAGGTAAAATACGTAGCGCTTTAATTCCTGTATTTTGCAACGTTACAATTTATGATGAATTCGTCAATTTGAACAAAACGTGTTTCCAGATTTTTACTAACTGAAAAGTTTTACACTTCCATTTGTTATGTACTTTTTACATTTCATACATTGTCGCATTTTTCACGACATAAAATCTTTAAAATTAATTATTAATTTTCATATTTTACGTAAAACGCATTTCAAAGCGCAAAGACGCACTTAAAAATCATTGTGAAATAATCTAAAACTTCCATAGAAAATTTCCATAAACAGCTTTAGATAAACATTTCTTCAGAATCAAAAATCAAAATCTAAATCTTTTAAAATTCATATGAATTAATAAACAAAAAAACTAATCATTCAAATGGTTAAGTGATTCATAATGATACCATTAAGTGAAAAACCCAAGTGTTCAATTATAAACACTTCTCAATAAACAATAAATATATCAAATTTCATCTAGCGTGAATGTTTATAATAAACATTCTTCCCATCGCCACAATAATATTTGAAATTAATATTGGAAGCTTAAAAGCTTTCACGTAAACATAAACGCTTGACATTGAAAGCATTAATGTAAACAAAATCTTAGATTAAAAAACATAAACATGAACACTTGGAGATCTTAAATTCAAGAATTTCCAATTGAAGTATGGATATTCAATATTGAATATATCATAAACATAAACATAAATATTTTCGCCGTGTCATTTGTTTACGCGCGCGCATAGTTATTTGTTTACGCGCATAGTTATTTGTTTGTGCGCATAGCCATTTGTTTATGCGAATAGCTTTTTGCTCACGCGCTTATTCATCGATAATTGTAAACAAGGGATATGGTCCCTTGGATGAAATCATGGTACGGGTAAATAAATGTATCATGTTACATATTATCATGCGAAAACATATTCAAGGTTTTGATTGGGGATTGGCTAATTACTGACCAATTGAATAAAATTTATATCTCATGACGAGATAATTGCCCAATCAAATAAGGGTTTAAATTTCATAATTGGGAACCCACTAATGAATATATCTCTCCAGATATGCTCTTTTGGATAGAGCCCCTACTCTCGTAGTATTCTAGATCTTTCTAATTACGTATTAAATTAGTACAAAAACGGGAACCTTTGCACTAGAAATCGGAGTTTAAAGATTAAATTGAAAACGGAGTTTAAAGATTAAATTGAAAACGGAGTTAAAAGATTAAATTGAAAATGGAGTTTAAAAGATTAAATTGAAAATTGAGTTTAAAGATTAAATGGAGTTTAAAGATTAAATTGAAAATAGAGTTTTAAAGTTAAAATTTGCAAATTGAGTTGGAAGTTTAAGTTGTGAGTTCAATTCACCAATTTTAAAAAAGTTAACAAGTGCATTTTGCTTGCATATTTGTTCTTTTGAAAATTGAGTTTGAAATTGAAAATTGAGTTTGAAATTTAAAATTGAGTTTGAAATTGAAAATTGACTTTTGAGTTTGAAATTGAAGTGTATTTAGTTTACACATTTGTTCTTTTTGATAAACGAGTTTAAAGTTGAAGTTTAAGTTCGAAGTTTGTTTGAAAATTGAATCTTAAAATGAACTTGTATTTATAATAGATTTATGAACTAAGAAAAATAAAAAGTGTAAGTTTAAACAGTGTTTTTTTATTATAAATAAATCCAAAACAAAAGTGGTTAACATAACCTGGTGTCAGAAGTGACTTTATGCGAAAAAGTTATAACACATTATTTACAAACCAAAACAAAATAAATAATTTAATGACTCATTTGACTTTCGCGAGTGTGGCAAGAACGTTGAGCAACGTTCTTCGTGTGGTAGCTACTCATTTACTGTTCGACAGATATCTTTTAAATGATAAATTTTGTGCATTTGCTTATACCGTTTTTAAACCACCTCCCCCCCCCCCCCCCCCACAAGAATCGTGAATCAGCACCTGCTGCAAAGATGTCGAGCTTGGCAGCAGACTTGCCAAAGAATGCAGTGGTGATCACTGAAGACCCTTTCACTTGGTGTTCTTCAATGCTGGGATTGTGATAAATTGAGGCACCATAAAAGTGACTGCAGGAAACGCCGTCGAAGGGAATCAAGAGAAAAGGAAGAAGAGAGGAATGCCAAAGGTGGTGAGCTAGGGAGCAACCTATTCGTAGAGAGGCTAGACTCCAACCTAGGGACGTATCCACGGAAAGGCTATGATATGGACCTGGCCTGTCATACAATTTTTCGTTTGCTAGATAAGTACTATCACGTTCTGCTCTATGGACCAACTAGGTGGAAACACCCTGTGTTGACATTTTTGGATGACATTTTTGTATTTCCGTGAGAAATATAGAAGCTTATCCATTCGCTTTTATTTTGCCTTCGAACAGTACCAATGTGTTATAGGACGTTAAATTAATCTTAGCAAAAATCTTTTATGTGGAAGCATTCCCAAGAGTGCTTCACCAAATGGTTTCCTTGATTCTCCAGCTATGGGTAGATGAACTGTGAGGGGTCAACATTAGCGATCATCTATATACCTTTCGGTCATCCAAATGCTTTTTCTTCATGTTTGGTTGCATGATCTATGATTCAGACCTGGACAAAATCAAGCCATGATATTATAATTCAATTGCATTCCATATTAACCCAGTGTTCAATAATGCTCGAAGATTTGACTACGACGTTCACTTACATCTACTGACGGCAAAAAAAAAAAATATAGAAATCCTGACAGAAATTCTTAATAGAATTAATTCGAAAAAGGTTAGTACCAGGGAAGATTGGAAAAAGAATAATAGCGCCGTGATTATCTAATGAAAAAGTGGCGGTACACGCCCGTCAGAATCGGTTTTAGCCAATGTAGAATAGATTTGTCTCTACCATGAAACTTGTAAGGTGCAAAATCTATATTAATAAGGATCATCTGCGTACTTGGACTACACTTACCAGAACATTAAAAATTAGATATAATTGAAAGCTGTACCTATCCTTTATTCTCTCTATATAGCTCAATTTTGCCGACATGAAGAAATTGGTTAAAAATAAAACTTACTCATACTCTCATCTTCACCATAACCAAAATCGAACTTAAAGGTTTTCTGCGTGAATGTGACGAAGGGATGTTAATGCAGCAGTTTAGATATTCTTGTGAGATTGGATTTACATTCAGCCCCCAGTTTATTTTAAATGACTTCGGAAAAACAAGTTTAAATGCTTTTAAAAGCTTTTTGTCAAACTCAGCATTCAAAGGGTGCTATTTCCACTTTGGACAGATAATATGAAGGAGTACGGCTAGAGCGGAAATATGGCAATGATGAGACATATTCACTATAATTTAGGTAACTGAAAGTACTAGCTTTTAAACCCTCAGGTGAAATATGCATGTATGAGTATAATACGAGGCAATGAAGATTGCAGATCCTGATTTCTTAAAAATTGACTAATTTTTGGGAGATAATTACATTTTTGGGAAAATAGCTAAAAACGGCCGACAGAACCCTTCTCCATCAATTAAATTTGCCTCGTACTCCGAAGCTTGGCATAGAAGATTAGGAAGCTTGTCATACCGGTGTGTATCATATATTGCAGTGGTGGTCAAGCTTTTGGTCACTATACGGGCGATCTTTTTTTTTTTTTAAATTATAGTCGGCGGTCTACCAACATCCAAGGTTAAGTGATGATAAGAAAAGTGGTAATTTAAAGCCAAACATATATTTTCGGCAAACTTTTCATATTGAGGTTCATAAGTACTATTCGTAAACATGCTACCAAACCGTCATCTGTCAAACGAGAGCAATGTTTTGTTTTGTTGCATTCATGAGAGAAAATGTTGTTTCACAGAGGTACACCTGAAAAAGGTTGTTAAATATACTGCACATCTCCAGGATATTTTTCTTCACAAAGTAAATTCCAATTACTATTTTGAAATGAAGCTGTTAATTTCAAAGATATATCTCATTTTAAGTTAAGGATTTCATTCTCAACTAGTATTTGGTCCACATCCAAAAATTATTTTAATTTTATTCATATTTCTTGTTTTTTTTTTTTAATGGGAATGACATATGAGTTTTTGTTTTATCTGTAGATTTAGCTGCCATATTTTCGAATTGTTTTAAATCTCCTATCCTGAATTGTGCTTCTAAGAATGTAAGTATCTCCTTGAATGCATTCACGTTGCTAACAATTTCAGTCAATGTTTTGTTCTTTCCATGAAGTTGCAAATTTAATTCATTTAGCTTTTTTGTAATGTCAGAGAGAAAAGCAAGATCACGCACCACTATTTTGAATGCGAGATTCATCACATCCTCTGAATTTAACATTTTTTAACACAATGCCTGCTGATTGATTGTAGTTGGTGAAACTTAGAATATTATCATCACTTTTACAAAGAGTTATATGTATATCCATTATGTTTCCCAACCATTGGCGTAGCCAGCGTTTTATTGTGTATGGGGGCAGACTGACACAATATTGAAGAAGAATATTCTTCAAGCAAGTATTGTTTTTCAAAAATGTGTATAACTTTCTAAAAATGTTAATCAGTGTTAAATCCAAGTTTCCTTACATGAAGCAAACTATTTCATTGATTACCGTTGTTTTTTTCAACCAATGTATGCTTAAATTAAACAACAATAAGAATATTTCCTAAAAACAAGAATAAAATAAGAATAATTTACTAACATATAATTATATGGTTTTCTAAAAAAAAGTTATTTCAAATTCATGGTTCTAATAAATTGTGAATGTATCCCAATAATAGCCGTGAAATTAGAAAATTATTTCTTCAATAAAGCTGGAATTGGTCTAAGACCAATTCTTATGATACCCTAGATGCGGGATTTATCTCATTTTTGAAATTATACTCACCATTTTTATGAAAACGCCGTGTACAAAATTTCAGCTCTCTACGTCGACTCGCTCTCAAGCGGTGTCTAAATATATAGTGGAAAACCACAGTTCACAATTCAACGAAGAAGTTGCCTGATTTATTCCATTTCCGAACTTAAATTTCCTTTTTTCTCGAAAAGCTCGTGTGCAAAATTTCAGCTTTCTAAGTAAATCCGTTCTGGAGCTATCGTGAGGACGGACAGACATGCAAAAATTAAAATAACTTTTAATATTATGCTTGGGTGTCCAATCCATTTAGCTATACCTTCATTATTTCTATATGTTACAAACGGAATGACAAACTCAGTTTACCCAATAGATTTCATTTAGGGTATAATATTCAGTAAACAGTCCAGAATAAAGCGATGCGAGGTACACTGTTGTGGTGTGCAAGATATTCGTCTGTTAAGTGGTTGTTAGATACGCTAAAGTGGATGAAGATACAACAACGAATTGATTTAAATGTACTTTTATTCATTTTTAAAATAAAGAAGAAATATTACTAGAGATACATATTTACATATCCATTTTCTCTATATAAATGACGTACAAAAAAAAACTTTAAACAGATTTAAATTATTCTTGCAGAATCTTTCGCTGTTCAAACATATTCAAAAATTTTTCAATAAGTTAATAGTGCTAACTTCAAAGTTCAATTTCTTAAATTCATACAAAATTCTCAAATAATTAATATTCCCAGTAAGATAGACGAGATTTAAGCAGATCTGTATTAAATCATTAAACGCCATATCTATCGAAATATTTATTCGATTCGATTAATGAAACATATCCATTGCCAGTTACCACCCCATTAAAACTAGTGGGGCATCTTTCTAGGTTACAGATCTGCTGAGTCAGCTCTTTATCTTCAGATTTGCAAGGAATGGTATTATTTTCTTGATATTCGGCATTCTAGGGCTATTATTCTTGGATCTTCCAATTGAAAATACATGCACGTACCACTCTGTCGGTTCAATTTATTTTCCATTTCTAAATTTTCAAGCATAACTGCATTAAAATAACTGCATTCGCACTGAAATCTTCTTGCACTTCAGCAGAGCTTGCTACTCGTCCTCCAACTCCAATAGGGTAAACAGGGCCTCCAATTTTTGCTAACAGCATACCTAAAAAGAATAATTGTTTTGGTAAAAGTAAAATTTTTAGAAGCATTTCAATCCATACCTTTCGATGGATCCACTTTTTTCCTCAGTTGCATTTATAGTTCCTACAACTCCGCTAAAGATTATCGGTTTCACTAATTCATCTCGTTCCTTAGCAGCATTTTCAATTCCGTAAGAGATAGTAAAGCTCGAAATGACTGCTTCACAAAATTTATTGCCATAATCAGAGGCTCCCTTACTTGCTTCTACAATAATTTTTAGTGGAGATGCAAAGGACAGGGGATATTCAAATTTTGAATTCCAAAATTAAACTGTTCTGTTCCACTTTCCATGTCATTCGGCTTGCAAATTCAGTTTTCAATAGTTTATTTTAAGCTGTTCTCCTGTATGTATACTGTGATAATATTGTCAACAGAAATCCCCAAAGACCTATTAAATAAGCTTTAGTTTTCTATTTTGTCCTGCAAATCGGCTCAATACTTTTTCAGCTGTAATTTTTTTTTTTAACAATGGCATTCTCTATGTTGACCAGTGACATGCGGGAGAATCGTTCTTGAAGCATTCTGATTCTAAGCCACGTTTTTATACGCCTCATCGCAGAAAAACTTCTCTCACAACCGGCGGAGCTCACTGGGAGTACTATTGCAGCTTGGACAAGTTTATATAAATTAGGGCAGTACTCTTTTTTAACATTTTCTCTCAAATTTTCAGCACTCATCTCATAATTTTTTAATTGAAGCATGTTTTTCATTACCATTGCTTCAGCTTCCAAGGCTGATGTATCAATTTTTCAGATTGTTTTATAATTACTGATGAAATCCTCTCCGTTCTTCATGTCTAACTTAAGAAATGAGTCCACAGCGCGAGCTAACGGTAGGTTTTCAAATCGGCGTTTTAGATTTACTATGATATTATCTATTACTTGGTAGTAAATGTTGATATTCCAGTATTCTCCTGGTTGTGTAATGCTTTCGCCAACTGTCCACTTTGCATTAAAGTCCTTTTGTTGACGAATTTTTTTTTGAGACTCTAACACTAACTGGGTTTAGCGAAATTTCGTGCTTTTCAGAAAACTGTTCGATGTCTGTCCAAATTGCTATGAGGTCACTAACCTGACCAAGAGTGGCATTTTGGCTCTGGAACAATTTACTCAGTACATTCACTATACTGAGAACTGAATGAAATGTGTGTAAGGAAACGATAAATTCTGGTTTCGTAATAATCGCTAGCAATCCAAGTGCTTCAACTGTGTGCTTGTCACGGTGCTCAGTGACCTCTTTTTCCAAACCCAATTTAATTGCGTCATAACTTGCCAGCACTGCTTTGCTATTTTCGTAGCGACAACTCCATCTGGTAGTACTTAGAATTCCCATTTCACGATCGGTATGGATTCCGAGAGTGCTTTGTAATGTTTTCAGGCTCGCATGATGACCAGGTTGTGAGAAGTGAATATACAAAGCTTTGACGCCGCTAAAAAATGTATTTGCTAGTGAAACATTGGCGCATGAGTCAACAACAACGAGATTTAGTTTGTGCGCTAAACAATGGATGTAAATCGCGTAAGGGTGAGTTTCTTTTATAATTGCCTGCAAGCCTCTATTTTTACCAGACATGATGCTAGCGCCATCATAAGACTGTGCAAGAATTGGAACATCACCCAAATGGTATTTCTTCAATGTATCCAAAATTAATTTAGCCAGTCCTTGTGCATCTCGTCCACACTCAAAGAAAAAAAGCCGCATGCTTTTGTTTCTTCAACAATTTTGATCAACTTACATAAATAATAATTGTATCACAAATTCGTAGCATATAATGAGAATTGAATTATTATATTATCAAATCAGTTAAGTCTACAATCGAGTTCTGGCAAAATAAAATTTTACACGGCCTCCAAATACATATTTCACATTAAAATTGCTGGTAAAATTTTGTCATATTTATGAGCCAGATTTTGCGTAATGAATTTCTGGTTATGTTGGTAGTCCATTTTTACATGTATTTACACGCCATCCGTATTCTAAGCCAATTATCAATTTGCAAAAAGTAAACAAAGGCTTTGTGCGGAGCATTTGTGGTAAAAAATTTTCTTTTTCTACTTTATTTTGAAATAATTCACATAATTAATTTATATAAATCTCTGCTTCTATTAACAAAAAAGATAATTTAGATAGTGCAGTTGCCTCAAACAGGATTTCCCTAATTTATAATCCAATTTATATTTGCAAGCACTGACCGAACACTTCATTTCTGTTTTTTTAATTGATATGAAGATTTTATCAGGCACTAGTGGCACTATAAAACTTTGCACTAAATAAAGGTAAAAGATAAATAGTTTTGAAAAGAATTGATTCGGTACTTGTGTTAAATTTCGCAAAAAAATTTTAAGTTGACTAAATCTGCTCACAAAACAAAATCACATTTGACAATTCTGCACCCAGCTTTGACAAATCTTTCCTGCAGCATCTCACTTACTCTTATGTATAATCTCCTGCTCTTGACAAATTACGCTCATGTACACGAACTTTACACGATTCAACCATTCCTGTTTGCTCTATATTCTAAGGAGTGAGCTATTACTGCACGGCTGTAGCCGGCCCGTTAAGGCCTTTTAATTTCCAGTTTTTATGATGTCGCCTTCTGGTTTGACGAATAAAGACAAAAAATGTGATTTCGAAGATTTACATTCAACGAAACAGAGCGGCAAATTGATTAATTTTCATAAATAAATGATAATGACAAGTGGCGGAATTTTCAGATTTACTCTCATGTAATACCGCACCTTTGTGAAAGCACTTTTTTCTGAGATATTGAAAGAGGTCACCAAAGTTTGTTCCAAAGTTGTTGCTGTATAATCCTATGTTATTTGAACAGAACGTGCTTCTGTTTACACGCTTTGCTCTAAAGAGGATGGATTTTATCAGTATTGGGAGATCGTGGGAATTCCATATTCTGGCAATTTCTGCCATTAAGATATTGAAAAGTAGTAAATTAATATGTAGTAGCACTGATTACTTTGCGCCTAGTTGCTAATGTACTTTTATGGATATCTCTCCTATATCAATAAAAATTAATTAGTTTTCGAAAGTTACGTGAACTGAATTATTCCTTTTGGTGTATTTCTTATGCTTTTGGTACCTAGGATAAAAAATAGTCGGAACTCGCATAATATAATAATTTGTGGGAAAAGTCGCCATTAATTCCCATTTTCGAGAGAATTTTACCAGCTACTGTAACTCATTCTCTGATGGGCTTGGGAAAAATGAGAATTTTATTTGTCTGATAGACATTTAAAATCTCCTTTCAGCACATTGGCCAAAACGACATTTGTCTTTTTCTTAAAAAATTGAGGTATAGTAGATATACGAAAAATTCATTATTATGAATAATTTGAAAGGATTTTGAAGTTATTCAAAATTTTGCAAATAATTGAATAAAATCAATTATGCTTGTATGTATATCTTACTACATGAAAGAAGAATGAATGAAAGAAAAAATTGCAAATTATTAGTAATAATTGCCTCGTATTTCTGTGGTGGGGGGGGGGGGGGGTCACCGAGCCTACCCGGGCTTCTCTGGGGGGGGGGGGGGGGTGAATTGCCCACCCGTGCCCCTACCTCGCTACGCGCATGTTCCCAACTCTGGAAGGAGCTTCACCAGTCGTAATCGATAGCAGTTTATGTATTGGAAATGTTGTTTTAGTAATGAAAGACTTATAGAACAAGAGCCCGCAGTTAATTTTTGGTGTGAACCATAACCAAAAAATTTATCAATACGTATTAAGTTAAAGGAAAGTCAATGTCAAAAACAATCATTCTGGCAGGAAATCTCCGCGGCCTAAGTGAGTAATAGTATGTTGAAAACACCCTTTTTCAAAATTGAAATACTTATTATAATCACTTAATGCACTTCATAAAAAACAGAGGTTTTCGCTGAGCACAAATATGCAGGTGCAAGACGTTTTGCGCGCGGCTAATCCCTTACCAGACGAAGTTAAATTACTAAAAATTTCATATTTTCCAAAAAAAAAAGAAATTTGCGTCACAAATGAGGCTAAGTGCTTTCTGTTTAAGACTAGCGGCGATAATATGATTCGAGAAGACGTTGAAGAGCTAAAAAGTTCTAAAAAGAGACAGATACTCGTACGATGTTGCATTTATCCTCTTTACAGAGAGACAGCTCAGTTGTCATTAAGTCTACGGATACTCATAATAGTGCTTTACAATCTGCCTAACCTTAAAAATAATATAAAAGTATGGATCGAAGTAGGAACTCTATCTAAAAACACTCTTAGGTATGTTGATATTAATTTAATTTACCGAAAATTGGGACAAACACTTTGCGCAGCTCTACCTGCATTTCACAGCTTTAGAGGATGTGACTATACTCCACCTTTTTTCAAGAAAGAAAAAATAAAGACTTTTAAAATTTTGGAAAGTAGACGAGAATTGCAGTTGACATTTTCTAAATTTGGAAACGAAGTAGATCTTAATCAAAAAGATTATACATTATTAGAAAATCTCGTCTGTAGTACATACTGGATGAAAGCTGTGATAGTTCACGAAGTCCGATATTAAATTTTTTACAAATCCTGCAAGCCTACATCAGAAAGAGTTTTTAGAAATATCCGAAGTAAGTGATACTTTTTTGCAAAAGGTTCATGAGATTCACTGCTACATACACACTAATATTTCTTGTCAACCATACCTTTACCGTCTCACAAGCACAATCTCTACTTTACCTTTATACATATAGTGAATTCTCTGTGAACCTTTGGAAATATCAGGAAACTGCTTATAATTTTGTCTATTATAGGTTTCGAAGGAGGTCTTCTACCCCCAAACAAAGCAGTTCTGTTACAACAAATATACAGAAGCGATTATATATGTAGTATATGGAAGAATACGGTGAAAAATGAAAAAGATAAATTATCACCAACAGAAAGTTGTTGGGTGTTAGCAGAAAATAAATTGAAAATTAAATGGTTCGAGGGAAATGCCACACCGGAAAGACTGCAAGATATCCTTAAAGTTAATGTAAATGAAAAAAACGGAAACGATGTACTCACTTCTGATTCATCAGATGACAGTGAATCTGAAAGTGATACTTGAATTGAAAATATAAATTGAAAAAAGAAAAAAGATTTCTAAAAGTAAAACACGAATGCTGGAAATTGTAAGATTTATTTGATATTCGTCAGTACTTCAAGTTCGTCTGGCAAGGGGTTAGACGCACGCAAAACGTCTTGGACCTACATATTTGCGCTCAGGAAAAACCTCTGTTTTAAGACGTGAATTAAGTGATTATAATAAGTATTTCAATTTTGAAAAAAAGGGTGTTTCAAACATACTATTACTCACTTAGGCCGCGGAGATCTCCTGCCAGACGATTGTTTTTGACATTGCCTTTCCTTTAACTTAATACGTATGATAAATTTTCTGGTTATATCTCACACCAAAAACTTACTGCGGGCTCTTAGACTATTAAACGAATAATATGTTTTGACGTCTCAAACATAGACAGGCCTAGGAATAGTTAAGCGGTCGACCAGTCAACAACGGTCGACGGTTTGGCCATCCCTGATATATTGATTGAATTAAGAAAAGCACAATTAGTTGTTTCAAGTGAAATATAAAGAGTTTTTAATGGTGAAGCATAAGACATGAAGACAAATTTTATAAAGAGGGAAGAGAGCACTGAAAACATATTGGAAAATCGTGAGAGTTATTAAGAAAATGACTTCTTAGGAAATTTGACAATAAATCTAACAATATACTAATTTACTTATGACTTTTTTTTTGCATTTTGAGCGATTTTATTAATTATTGTGTTTACGGTTTTGAGCGAATTTATTCTTTATTTTTTTTTTTTCATCAAATTATAGTATTTGTTTATTTTGTTAAATAAATGTCAAAACATATTTCTTTTTTTGTTTTTTAACGTAAATCAAAATACTTCAAGCTCATGAGGAATGTGAACTAAGAGGAAATTAAAACAATTCAGAAAAGATATTTGCGCGCAAGAATATTTTTCTGGATATCCTCTGAATTTATTGTTTCTGGATTTTTCACTTCTGAATTTTATTTCTTCCGGATTTTATCACCTCTGGATTTTGTCTTTCTGGATTTTCCACTGACATATATAACATGGACTGCCTGATTTTCTATTTCATATGGGTCAACTTTTGTTGGCAGGGTGTGACAATTATCTTAATTTCAAGTTTTACTTTCGTTTTAATATTCATATTAAAAGTTCAGTAAATTACAGATGCATTCGAAATTATTTCTATTCTTGAAAGCTTATCTTCTACAACACCAAATATTTTTTAAACTTAAGTTTTAAAGAAATAAATTTACGTAACTTTTGTCTGCCTGTCCCTAAGAGTAGGTATGGGGGACAGAGAAACGATTACAAATTCTGTATTGCCATCTATTTCTATTCTATAAATTCATTTGGAAAACCACTGAACTGAAACTGTACTATGGTGGATTTCGTATAGAACTTATTATTTCAAGTTCAGTGGAATCCAGTCGATAAACCAAAAAGAGACAATCATAGAAAAGTGATCCCATAATAATGTCAAATAATATAAGCAATTTTGTAGCGTCAGCAGTCCATTGTATATATGTCAGTGGGATTTCCCTTTTTTCCCTTTTTTCCCATTTAGCAGCTGATAAAAAATGCATCACAGGCATCGCTTTATTGTATATATTACGCAAATTATTGTAAATAGTCGGCGGTTAATTTTGTGCCAAAAATAAACCGGCTTTAAAGGCTTATAATGGAGATGTCGAGAAGTAGGTATAAAACTGAACAATGAGTAAAATGATTTCCATAAATAACTTATCAAAGGTACACTCAAGCTTCACAGTTTGAAAATCACAAAGGCTTGTATAAAAATATTTGATTTGCTAGGTTTTATTTAACATGCATTACTCTAGTTCTCGTAAATACGAGGGGCAGGCACAAAATACGTATGTTTTATTTTTGTTTTGTTTTTATAATTTTAACCGAATTCACATGTCTGTATTTGAAAGAATGTACATCCCACAAAATATCAGTGTATATATACTTGACCTAAGTTAACAACTTATATAAGTAATCCCATCGGGATAACTCAAACGTGATAGTTAGTTTTGCTTTTATATGTACCTACTAGCATTTCCCCAATGCCTCATAGCGTTTATTAATTATCTCTATGACTTCAAGAAAACTTCTTGAATAAGTTAAAATAACTACTTGGATCTTTTGCTTCTGCAGGCGGCATATGGATGACCTCATAAAATATAGAAATCAGCAACATTTCGACACCACTGAAGCTGAGTTTGGTCCTATCTGTTGGTAATTGAAATGCTACCATTATACCGTTATGTGATCTTCTAAGATAAATCACCCTACTAAACTTGTGCGTCTGTAGGCGAACGAAAGTTTAGAGAAAGCGTTTTAATAGGCAAAATTTAAGACCAATATACACCTTCATACATTTTGTGAGCTAAAAGCATGTCGCCTGAAATGACAACGTAGGGCCAATGGATCTGCTTTTATTATTCATAAGAATCTTCCAAAATTTACATGCCGCACTGGTTTACATGTGTACGTGCTTATTATTTCACTTTATACAAACATACATTATGTGTATATTTAACTTGGTCTGTTCTCCTTGGACTCGTTTACTTTTGACAATGTTGTATATTTGCTGAATAATTTCTGGAATATATGTGTTCGTAATAATAAAACTTTTCTAGTACTTACTCAAACATTCTACAACGCAGCTGCAGTATGGCTATATGTATGAACTGAACAAAAACAGTTGTAGATATAAACTCTCACTCTCACTGAAACTTAAGCTGCAATTCAGGTAAAAATCGTGTACACGTGTACTTTAACTTTACAGAGTTGTCAACTCAACAAAATAACTAACTATGGTAAATGTAAATCTCTTGGATATGTTTACGCAAAAGCATACATGGCAACACTGAACAGGTAAATCACAAGTAAAAATAAATAAAAACTTCAGTCAAAAAGATTCAACGCGGTACACTGTGATTTCACTGCAAGCACAAAGAAATCTACAATATTTCTCGCAGATATTGTACTTAGATAGGTACGTCATCAGTATCGAAAGTTTTGTTTATTTTAAGAAAAATAGCAACAGGAAAATGAACGGTGTATAAAGCACTAACAATTCACGAGAAACCCACACGAAGTGCCTGATTTCAAGGCGCAACAAATAAACACCACAAACAACAAAATGTCACTTTTAACAGGGTGCTTTCCCATAAAAGAGTAAAGCCAGATATATTACTCCACTAGTCAGACGTCAGCTCCAGGTTGCTTGTTGCTTCTTATCACAGCGGGGGTGAGCAGAAACGGATACGAAACCAATCCCTGTTCGCCTGTGTATGTGCTAACAAGTGGTCGACGGTAAAGGGGGAAAATGGCGATGAGGATTAATTTGTCCTCACATTTATTCACCGAATCACTTTGATGCACGCAACAATTGGATCGTTTCACTTTAACCCCGAACTACGAGAATCTTTAGAGCTTTAAACGAATCAGTCAATCAACTTGGCGCCTTTTACCGATTTCCGGACGGCATGGCACCTGGAAAATTCCTTTGTTTACCAGAGAAATTTTCTGCGGAAAACTTGTATCTATTGATAGCTGGGCGCGCGGCTACCGGCCTTTTGTCAACAGGTACTTGATTCAACTTACGGTCACACTTTTATTTTCTTTCGACACTTTAACTCAAACAGATGGCCCAATTTTTAAAGCTCGTCCTTCTGACGACGTTAAACTAATTTTTGACAGCACCATTGTAATTTACCAACACTTCTGAACAATGAGAGCTCAGTGCGCCTGTGCTTGATTTTTCTTACTCTATAGGCATTGCCCCCCTGAGAAAGCTTCCGCTGCGATGGAAATTCCCACCTTATCGCATTTTATGAAATGACATAACTTCACCACCTGCGCTTTCACAGGATATCTGTTGAATCAGCCAACCTCAATCTAGAAAAAACCGGACGTTGAAGTTTGTAGAGAGTAGAAATTTCACATGTGACATTTTGATGGCGTGTATCGGAATTATGCATCTTATCCAAATAAAGTGCATACGTATCCGGAGTCTTGGCTTGGTACCCAGATTGAGTTGCTCTTGTTGCCGGAAGTGCGTTCAAGATATTTAGAATTAGCTTAATTCCCACAAAGCAGAAAATTTATGCAAATTTAAAGAAATGCTATTTGTAGAACAGTCAATGCGCGTTCAAAATTTTATCTGAAGCTGCTCACAGAGCTGTTATTTGGAACTTTTGTTAAAATTTGAAAGTTTTGTTTGAATACCAGAGCGGGAATTAAAAACTTAAGTTTACGGACTTAATTAAATAATAAAGAAGATTAGATACTAAACTCAAAAGGCAAAAGTTGGAACTGACTAAAGGTATGGGCATTTTAGAGGTTCGAATGGATTATACGGAAGAGAAAAATTTGTCGAAATAGTAAACAGCCCACACGATAAAAGCAGTATTGGTGAAGCATGTGAATGCTTTTCTGAAAGTACCCGTTGCAGATCATACGATTGTGAAGACTTACCGATCCAGAGATAAATCAAATTGTATGGATAATCCTATGAAATTATAGTTAAGTATAGTTCGGAATTCGTTAACAGAATATTGCTGCATTTAAAATTAATAAAAGTGTTACGTTGGATGAAATTGGGTTTTCTGGTGAAACAAAACATTAATAAATTTTTAACACATAATAAACGTAAATTACTAAGTATATGAAGCTAGATGGTTTGGAAAATAAAATAACTTTAAGTATGTTTGGATATGTAATGAAAATTTTTTTCTGAAACAAGATGACATGAAAATGAGAATAAAACAATTAAATAAATTAGCGTCGTATAGCTTAACACAGTTATCACAGCAACACGAAATATCATTTTTTCAAGAAATTGCAAGTTAAGAGAAAGTCAGTGACTTTTTCAATAAAAGATATTTTTTTCGGCAAAAAGAGGGGATTATTACATACCTAGTCTTCTTTGAGGTCGATTACATTTAGTCCAGCGTTTCTCCAATTATTTTATTCCTTCTAAATAATACATTTTCTCAAGGCCCTCAAAATAGGCGTTTGTATCAGTGATGACCTCCTCGTTAGACCCAAATCACTTACCGCCCAGACATTTCTTTAGGTTTGGAAACAGGAATGGATTTTTGCCATGGTGATTAAACACGTGCGCACAGATGCATTGTCTTGATGGGGCAGCACTTTTTTCTTCGCCAAATGCGGTTATTTTTGATTCAAATCAATATCGAATCTATCCAAAAGCTCCGAATAATATTGGCTGGTGATTGTTTTGATTTTTCAAGGTAATCGATGTGAATGACACCGCGTGCATCGCAAAAAACTGTGGCCATGACTTTGTTGGCTGACAGACCCACCTTAGCCTTCATTGGTGCACGTTTACCCGGAGAAATTTACTGTATTGATTGTTCCTTGCTCTCTGGTGTGTTGTGATCGATCCATGTCCTGGGTACCAAACATCGCACAAACTCGTTCGGATTGTGGCTCAATATCACCAAACCCTACTTTGAAGTGGTAACATGGTTGCGCTTAAGGTCGTGTGCGAGTAATCGCGCAGATAGCTTTTTCATGTGCTAGTGTGTAAAGTGTGATGTTCCCGCTCAGTTGAGATGCCTACAGCCTCAGACTCTCTGATCGTCCAATATGGTCCATGGATTTTATCGACTATTTCTGGCGTGACAACCTCTTTTGGGCGATCTGAACGTTCGGCGTCACTTTTGTTGGTACGACCGCAACGGAACTCAGCAAGCCACTTCTTTACCATTGAAATTGAAAGTGCAGAGTTTCCATAGTATTTATCAAGCCAAGCATTTTCTTTTGTTTCGGTGATGGTTTTTTTTACGCAAAAAATAATGCTTAAGCAGCAAATGAAATTCACTTTTTTCCATTTTCGTTAAAATTCACGAGGTTGTCTGCTTCAATGGCTGTCAAACACATACTAAATGACGGAGCTTGCTCAATACTTGACAATATTCTATGAATAAATTAATAAAGATACTGCGCGGGAAATTCAAAAAATCACTGACTTATCAAACTGCCCTCTTAAGTTTTAAGCAGGGTTACGTAAAATTTGTAAAAGCTAGACTCAGATTAAACCGGGAATTGTTTAAAATCGGTGTTTTAATTTTTGTTAAAAAACAAAACAAAATAAATTTTGTTTACTGGGGCGCGAGGAGGGACCGTAGTTGAATAATCAAAGAGTAAAGTAATAAAAGTCAAGAACGGTTTTCCTTTTTTGGTTGATTATGTGGGATTTAAGTGTGTGTGATCTAAGTGCGTACCACAAGTACGCGACTTACAATCTCAACGTTTTTCGCTAAAAAGGAATTCTACGGCTTATCCAGCACGTCCTATTATCCAACAACGGAAATGTTAGAAGTTCGTACCATGAGTAGGCTGCTGACAATCTCAATGCGATAGGCTGAAAGAGAAATATATGGCTCATCCCCAATCATCCGGTAGCAACAGTTCCTAAAATTGGGACACATAAGACACGGACTCACATTATGAAAGTCCTCATTCTAATGTAAGTACAAAACTCTCACTTACAATAAATATTTACACGCTGAATATTTTGAAAATTTATAGTATCAGAGTGAGTTAAAAGCGATAATTTAGATAAGTGAGGAAGAAGCCATTAGAATAAAAGAAGTGAGTCTGGTTGAATTATATATTAAAGTTTTTAAAGTTAAGCCAAGTCTAATTTCAATTTATAATAGTTAAAATAATATGCTTTTACGGCAGAAAATCTCTTTCTCCCACTCTAAGGTTTTAAGTGATAAATTCAAAAATCCCCTATATTAACGTTACTTATATTCAAAAATGGAGCAATTACATGAGGCAATCAAGCAATTGACAGGAGCATCTAATGCTTAAATCGCGTTGGTAAAAGAAATCAATCGTCGACTTCAGAAGTTAGGAAAAGAATTAGCTGCTTCCAAGGTAAATCCAACTCTAAATAATAATATATATATATATATAATAATATATATATAAGAATATATAGTGTAAGAGAAATGCAAACATTTGATGGAAGTCCAGTGCAATATATTTCTTGGATCCACCATCCACGCAGTTGATAATATATTAAAGGACGAAATTGTTCATAATAAATCAATTTATCGTGAAATCCTACAAAGTATAGAATAACAGATACCGCTTACACTGCTTTAATTTCCTACAATATATTTGGTGACGATTGGCCTTCCTTAAAAAAAAAGTGTTTATCTTTACATGCTGATAAGAGGGATATTCGCAATCTTGAGCATCAATTAAACCTTCTTAGCAAAGGAAACATTAGTTTAGATGAATTTTATGTAAACGTTAACCACCAATTTTCTCTAATAATTAACAGAATTAAAATAGAAGATTATTCTTCAGAAACAATCAATGTACTTTTTGAAACTTGTAGAAATAGAGCACTTGACTTGTTTATGAGAAGTGTAAATTGTAATCTTTCCAAGATGTTAGTTATACAAAAACCCAACCCCAAAAAAACAGTCCCAGAAGCTTTTGTTTCATGTCTAGAAACTCAGAAATTAAATTTTAGGAATATTGCGTAGACCTAATCCAAATAATTCAGTAGCAATACCCATAAACCAAATCTTCTGTAGCGATTACACTTATAAATAACCCGCTTCAAGAACGTCACCTAAACTAGCTCCACGAGCCTCGCCACGGAATTTGCCATATAACCAATGGATGAAAGCCTATAACATTCAACACGAAAAACATATCCAACAACCTCCAAAGCCAAATCAGCCGAAACCCCCAGTTGCAATGGTTGATCGATTCATGCAAACCAAACAAATTGATTGTAAGATTCGACCTGGGTGTCAATTCTTGAATTACGAATGGGTTTTACGAATTCGGTAAATAATGAATGGTTGAACCCCATTCATTATATATTAAATGGTTTGCGTGTGAAAAAAACGAATATTTCAAGAATACCACATATACATTCATTTCTAATGGTTTTGACAGTTCAACGATACGGAGTCTGCATTCGTTATTCAAGAATAGGGCCCCTGGTAATAATAATCCTTATTTGTATAAGAGATACAACAATTCTGAAAATTATCCACACAAACAGCAAAGAATAAATTATCTTAGCAACAGAAGCTGAACCATCATATGAATATTATATCCAAACTCATGAAAATGAAATAGGTGATGATTACTCTGAGGGAACTGTTATCGAAAATCCTGAACTAAATTTTATGACGGAGGCCTCTCTAGCGTTCCATACCTAAAATACCAAACACGGGATGGGAAAATTCTCAAATTTTTAATTGACTAATGTAAATTTTATAAAATCGGAATGGACAATAAATAAGAAACCAGCAAAAAAAGCTCTTAAAATACAATCGGGTGCGGAGGAGATAGAAGCTAAAGAAAAAATTTCCGGAGGATTCCTTACCAGCATAGGAAATAATAGCTTAATAAGTTTTTTTCATTTTACCTAGACTAAAATCATTCGACGGAATTATCGGTGATGATAAGCTATTAGAATAAATTTTTGATAGAAAGAATACAATTTTGAGAATTTAGCCAAATGTCATAATACCTGTCAAAGAAAAACAATACATTCAAGATAATAATTTAGAAATTAGGGACAAACATCTGGAACCAAAAATCAAAAGATAATTGCTTAAAGTAATAAAAAATACCATAAATTATTTAAACCAGTAAACGATCAGGGAAGAGTGAATACAATCAGTGAAGCCGAAATCAAAACGACAACATATGATTGGCTTGGACGTGAAGTCCAGACTGCCAGCATAGGCTGACAGATCACTCGACGGACAGCGTTGACTGCAGGGCGGAACGCTAGCTCGCCTAGGCTATTGGCGGAGAGTGTGGGAAGGTTCCACGAAAAACCTGCCGCTGCCGTCTGCTATAATCAAAAAAATATTCGTGCCTACAAACAACTAAAAAGCCGGCACACATTCGGTCCCTTACGTCACTTACCTGCATCCATCGTCGAAGTCGCAGATGATATGCCTTCTTGCATGCCCCAGCCACCCATATGACTCTGATGGCAAGACTTTTCAGAGTCCCTTTGTGACGTGTAAAGAGAGACTAGCGAGCTAGATGACCCCATGCGAGAGTGCTCTAGGAATGGGAAGGAGAAATAAAAGTAATTACCAATTCATGACTACGTTATAAACTGTATTTGTTCAGTTCAAGCAATGTGCCTTTACGAAACGACTACTCGATCGAAATGTATGACAGTAAGCTTAATCAATGCCTATCGGTCTAAATATCATGAGCGAAACGTTACAATCATCCATATCGAGTACATACTATGAAAATTCCGAGTTCATCTGTTCGAGTAATGTAGTCTTATAATCTGACTATATAAATTTAAATGGTATAATAGTAAGCTAAATTATTGCCTATCAATATAAACATAATAAAAAAAGGATATGACCAAAAATATCTCTAGTATGTATTATTAAAGTTTTAAATTCACTTATCAATATAAACATGATAAAAAAATGTGGCTAAAAATATCTCTAGCATGCATGATTAAAGTTTTAAATTCATTCGTGTAAGCAATGCAGTACTAAAAGCTGATGAAGTACATGTAGATTGTATAATAAGAATCGTAATTATTACTTGTCAACATAAATGTAGTAAAACGACGAAAAATTATGACCAAACTTTATATCTAGTAGGTATTATTAAAGTTTTTAATTTTAGTTGTCAACATAAATACGATACTAAAAAGAAAATATGACCAAACTATATCTCTAGTAGATTTTATTCAATTTTTAAATTCACTTGTTTAGTCAGTGCAATAAGAAAATTTGGTTATATACAATGATTAGGTAACAGCACTTACAGTTTTTGTTGATGACGCTCCCTCGCTGAGGCGCCCCAAGAGGTTTCACCATGTCACTGGATTCAATTTTTATTTTGTGAAATTGACTAGTGCAGAAGAAAAGAAATTTAAATTTATACGAAGTATTATACTCTATCTACATTCCACATTTACATACTTTTTACAAAGTCACCTAATGATCTCGAACTACAGCACATTGCTTGTAACTTCAGCTCTTGTGAATATAATTCCTTCAGTTTTCAATAAATTCCTTATAAGATCACTTTATAATAACTTGATGAGACTTCTAGGAACTTCCAAATGGAAAGTAAGTAAGTAAGTATTTATTTTCAAAAAAAGTACAATAAGACAGAAGCCTTTGCATTAGTACTACTAAAGTTCACAAAATCAAAACTAACTAGAGCAATGCAGGTAACTATCGAATATTAAACAAATATGAGTAGTGAATGATAATAAAGAAAAATTATAAAGAGAAAATAGAAAACAACAAGAAAAAAAAACAAGGAAACAAATAATAAAATTATAAATACTAAAATTCATGATACTATTTCTGTAACTATAAGATAGAAATGAGAAAATATAGCATAAAGAGAAAAATAAAAAAAAAAGTATGAAAGCAAAGATAAAACTCAAGAAATATGATAATAAAGATAACTACATAAGCAACTTGAGCAGTAAGAAGGAGAAAAAAGAAGAAAGAGAAAAGAGAATTCAAATGCATGTGCAGTCATTTAAAAATAATATTATTCTAATGATGTGTGCTGCCAGAGTAACTGTTTAAAGGAGGCGGCTGAGCTCGCGCGCTGAATCGAAACTGGAAGAGTATTCCAAATGCGAATAGCTTGAACAAAGTAAGAAGCATTCAAGACAGAATAATTAAAGCGAGGCAGTAGCAAATCACAACGTCTGTCACTACGCAAGAAATTTAAAAATTCATAGAAAGAGTAATGCCTTGTGCTGCAAATGTAATTCCAAAGAGCAATTCAAGATTCTGTGACGAAAAGGAGAAATGTGATCGGATCTACGAAGCCTGAACGCGAACCTAATAGAATCATTGTAGGCTACTTCAAGCTTATGCTTACAACTTGAGTCGAGTCTAGGGTATATGATAGACCCATGTGTTAGATGCGGCAATATCAGTGTCCTGACCAACCTTATGCGCAAGTCGGTGGAGAGCAGGTTAGCATATAACCAAAGTCGGCGAAGCGCCCCATAGATCTTCCCTAGTATCATTTTAATATGGTCACAGCAACTGATATG
Source organism: Dioctria rufipes (assembly GCA_963924295.1). Lineage (NCBI taxonomy): Eukaryota > Metazoa > Arthropoda > Insecta > Diptera > Asilidae > Dioctria > Dioctria rufipes. The sequence goes on along the minus strand of OZ002741.1, from coordinate 166,867,387 downwards.
AGAGTTTTATATAATACCTAAGCTTCGAACTTTGTGCACATATGGTATAGTAGAGCGATTGAACTCTATCGGGGGAAAATAGTTAAGATCATAACTTCCTCTGCAAACCGCTAGCGCTTGAGATTTCTTGGGGTTGAGTATGAACCTATTATTGATTGACCATTTTAAAATATTATGAAGATCTTCATTAATTTGGCTGACACAGTCCTCTAAAAGACCAATTGGACGATCTAAATATATCTGCACATCATCAGCGTACAAGTGAACCGAGCTATTTTGGATAACAGCTAGCAAATCATTAATAAAAAGACTAAAGAGCAGGGGTCCTAATATTGATCCTTGTGGTACACCGACAGTCAATGGGAGCTTAGCGGAGATAACTTCGTTTACCTTAACACGCCGCGAGCGATTCTCCAAAAAACTACTAATTAACTTGAGCGCAGGCAAACCAAATCCAAAGAGGCTCTTTAGCTTATTAACAAGCTTCATGTGGTCGACGCTATCAAAAGCTTTCGTGAAGTCGAGAAGGACTAAGAGCACAATGCGATCATTATCCAAAGCAGTTCTGATGTCAGTGGAGATTTTTAAAAGAGCTGTCTCACAGCTATGCCCAGGGTGAAAGCCTGACTGCCATCGGCACAATGAATTCGCGTGATCTAAGTGCTCAGATATTTGCTTAGCCATGATTTTTTCTAGAGCCTTCGCTAGAAAACATAATAAGCTTATTGGTCTAAAGTCCTTGACGTCATTTGGAGAAGCATTTTTAGCGATTGGAACCACTAGCGCTTCCTTCCATAGAGAGGGAAATTGGCTGAACGTCAAGCAACTATTGAATACCTTTGTAATAGAGCCAATAATGAAGGGTAATATAAGCTTTACAAAGCGTGGTGGAATACCATCAGGTCCAATCGCACCAGACTGTATAGATAAAATAGAAGAGGCGGCCTCAATCTCATCAACGCAACGAAAACAAAATTCAAATTCGGAGGGAGTGATAGGAGCATCCAGAAAGGATGGTGAGGAGCTAGTATTTCCTTCATTTGCAGTAGTTTTTGTGAAGAACTCATTAAGCTCGTCAGCGTCTAGGTCAGTTGATCAGCTATCACCGCCATTAACACCAATGTCACGCAAGGCACTCCAAAGTTTGTTAGGTGGGACCTTGCAATCTAACTTGGACGCATAGCATAAAGATTTTGCATCTCTACTTTTCTATTAACAAGATTTTGTGACTTTTTAAATAAAGACAGACTGTTAGGAGACTTAAGCCTTCTGTACTGATGGTATAAAAAGTCGCGTTCTAAGATTCATTTCTTTATCTCTGGAGAAAACCAAGGACATCCTTTTATTTTTATACATTTAGTCTGAAAAGGGGCATATTTATTGAGCAGGTATAAGAGCACATCATTGAAAGCGTGTACCTGTAAGTCAAGAGCGAGTAACGGAGAAGCAGCGTTCTGCTCCAACACTAGGTTCCAGTTTATATTACTGCATTCTTCAAATAAGCAGTTACTATTTATGACTTTAAAGTTACGAAAATTAATAAGACGGGAAGGTGTTGATTGATATGGAATGGGTAAATTATATTTAAGGAATAGGATGCCGTGATCAAGAATTGCAGGGGGGAAAGTTGCGAATGGCGTATTATACAAGACTGGTCAGCGGTGAGCAGAATCAGTGCACAAATTCCGGTGATATAATTGATAATCTCTCAAGTTATCCCCACGCCGGCATTAATTTCTACCACTTTGGTGAATTTGCCTAGAAAAATTGCTTATGACATTGTTGAATCGTGTTTCTGAATATTTTCTATAACTCGTTTTAGCGTTGACCGTCGATTATTATCATATTTCCTCTTATATATAATTTTTTTTCTTTTTTCCACTCTATTATCAGAACGATTGATATTATTTAGGTTTATATTACTTTTACTAACTACTTGCGATTACTTCTTGTTGATCCTTTGATTTCATTTGGCTGTCCGCATAAGGTACGGTAGCCGAGGTTTAGTTATTTGACGCTATTTCGGAATTTTTCTTCCGTGTCTGTGGTTTCAGGATGTGTCTAGTCACCGCCCGCTTCTTTGTGGGCCAACCAGTTTTAATTTTTTCGCATTTTATTCGTTGAAAGAATTGAATAATCTTGGTTTATCGCCAGCTACCTTAGATCGCCCACAAATATTTTTATCACTTTTTGTACTATTATCTAGAATCGAATCTTGAAGATTGAAATCAAAGGAAAGTTGATCGATTCTCTCCTGGTGAGGGGTTGTTGAAAAATAATTTCACTAATTGGAAATAAGTTAGTGCTAGAAATGAAAAATATTCTAGAATTACTTACAGGATGTATTCCCTTGCCGATGTATACAGAAAAATTTTTTGGGCTAATTACTCGAAGTGTTCAACTGAGAAGATTGGACACAACAGAGACGATTGTCTTCTTCTTCTTCACCTCAACCAGCAAGCCACACCGCATTCGAGGAAACGCACTTCTCTCGGTCTGGGTGCATTCGGATATTCTGTTTGAAAGCAGCTGGCATACACGCTGCAGTATTTATCAATGTAGCATATTGCTATATGCAATACGCTACGACCATAACAATGAGCCAATATACTCAAAGTCTTACTATTATCCAGACAATATGAGAGACGAAGTGAAACGTTAAATAAACAAGCTTCTGGAGCACGGATTAATCAGACCATATAAAAGCGCTTACAACTCACCAATTTGGATTTTTGAAAAGAAAATGGAATAAAAAACTATACGGAATGGTGATAGACTTCAAAAGATTGAATGCCGTAACAAGGTTAGATACCTAATATGTTACCATTTGGGCGAAAAAACGCGCCCTCGATATTTCATAGGATGATTGAGAAGATCTCCTCAAGCAACATATCGGAAAAATATGTTATGTATACATTGACGACATAATTATATTTGGCAGAACCGAGGCAGAACATCTACAAAATATTGAGTAAGCCAAACTAAATGTAAATCTGGATAAAACAAAATTCTTAGCAAGTAAAAAAAGCTAGAATTGGTCTAAGACCCATTCTTATGATGAATGCCCGTATGTAATTTCTCATCTGTGCAAGTTTGGTTTTTGGAAGTGATTTTTCGCAAATATTTCTAGAACGATTCGTTGGACAGAAAAAATGATTATCACCGATTTTATAGGATTTCATATTGTGAAGAATTTTCCAGTACATTAAAACCATAGAATGCTTAAAAATCCACAATTTTTATATGGCAACACCAACAAGGGTTTGCCTGATTTAGTCCATATTTGATATTATATTTACTATTTTTATGAAAACAGTATGTACAAAATTTCAACGCTCTACGTTGACGCTTTCGCAGGTAATGTCTAAATATGTAGTGAAAAACGAAATTTTTGTATAGCAACCCTACGAAGGGGAGTATATTTATTTAATATTAACCAACACATATAAATATAATCTCACTTATAAATTACATAATAATAAATAGTTGTGAAAGACACATTTTGCAATAAATAAAAAAATATATATAAACATATACAGGGTGATTCAGATCAAGATACCTTCCGGTATACCACACGATTCCTTGAGGTAAGTTGATCAAAAAATTGTTCCACACATATTCTTGGCTATTTAATAAGCCAACAATAACCAAAATCTATAGTGTGGTTCAAAAGTTATACTCATTTATTCTCACGAATATTGGCGAAATTTTCAACTGGCCACAACTCCCAAAGGAAGGTTTCTAGGGGCGGTTATGTGGAACAATTTTTTGATCAATTTACCTCAAGAAATCGCATGGTATACCGGAAGGTATCTTGATCTGAATCACCCTGTATATACAGGGTGTCCCGGAAGTCGACGTCAAGCCGGAATCGGGTGATAGGCCAAATCATAATAGTTGCCGGAAAAAGAATTATGTCATGTATTTTTTAAATTATGGGCATTTGTACAAACTGTGAAGGGTTACCATCTATGTAACCTCTTGCTTTAAATTCTAAGCCAACTGCTCCAGCTTGGAAAAAAAATTTCACATTTTGCCGAACCAAGAATAGAATATTAACACTTCACCCAAATTTAACTGACTGTACTGAAAAAAAATGTACTACGCCAGTTTGGCAAGTAACTTTAAAAGTTGACGCATTTAATAAGGATTCTAAAAAGGTATAACACTTGCTTCATCATTTCTTAGATTACGAGAAAAAAAAATTTGCCTTCAAGAAACCCAGTTTCGAAAAATTTCTATTTATACCCTAGATGAAATCTATAGGGTATACTAAGTTTGTCATTCCGTTTGTAACACCACGAAATAATCATCGTAGAGCATCATGGATTGAACACACACGCATAGTAATAAAAGTTATTTTGATTTTTGCATGTCCGTCCGTCTGTCTGTCCGTCCGTCTGTGCGCACGATAATTCGAGAGCGCGTAAACTTAGAGAGCTGCAATTTTGTACACAGACTTAAGAGAAAAAAAGTAAAATTAGGTTCGAAAATGAGATAAATCGGGCAACTCCTTCGTGGGGTTGCCATATAAAAATTTCGTTATCCACTATTTATTTGGACACTGCCTGAGCTGAAATTTGGTACATGGTGAACTAGCAAAAAAAAATTCAATAATGGACCAAATCGGGCAGCTCCTTGGTGTTGCCATATAAAAATTTATGTTTTTTACGTATACTGTGAAAACGATCAATCCAAGACATTTTTATTGTACTAAAAACTTCTTCAAAATACGAAATCCTATAAAATTGGTTATAATCATTTTTTCTGTGCCACAAACCGTTCTAGAAATATATGCGAAAAACCACTTCAAAGATTCAACTTGCATAGATCGGTGACCTTACGAATTTTTATACAGGCATTCATCTAGGGTATCATAAGATTTGGTCCTAGACACTGACTTATAACAATGGACTGAGCGATTTGCTATTTCATGTGGCACAAAAAATATTGTGTTTCTGTATATCACCGTTAGAGCACCCTTTAAAACGATTACATAAAAAACATGTAAAACTCAACCAATCAGATGAAATTTTACACCCGAAAATCGAATTAAATTAAAAAAATGTATTTTCTTGTGTCCAAGTGATATTTTAATTGTTTATAAGGAATTAAACTCATTCCGACTTTAATTTTCAAAATTTATTCTTAACTGAATCCTGCTTATGGGCAAGAGAGACGGAGCATGGTAAACACTGTCTTTACCTTATTCCTTCTGAAGTGATTGCATCTGTAGCCAACATAAAAACATCAAATGGCATAAGCAAATGTTCCCGAATGCAATATTTTGTGTTGGTAGCTCCAACTCTGCCATAGGGCGAAAGAGAGAACTATAAAACTTGTGCCATGCTTTCCTATAGGAAAATGGCAATACGCTCAGTCCATTGTTATAAGTCAGTGGTCCTAGACTAATTCTAGCTTTTTTAATTGTTACCTACTAAAAATGATTCTTGTGTACCCAAAGCTTACCTTAAAAGCGTAATGTTAAGATTCTAGTTTGAGTGACACGGAGAGTCGTTACATGAAGTGTGCGTGAGATATATACTGAGGCTAATGAGTTAGATACGGAGAAAGCCATTTTATGAAGTATGAGCGAGGCAGATAGTGACGCCACTTTTTGATTATTGGCACATGCAATACAGATCAGTTCCTTACGCTTTTTCGTTTACTACGCAGCTTTTCGTATTCGTTGGTGTTATTTCGTACTTACGACTTTTAGCTTCTTTTATTGGACTAGTTTGCTTGTAATTTGGATTTGGACAAGTTCGATCTCTTTACGATGACTTTTGCTTTCGCGGACTATCGTGTGATTGTGTAGTGTCACCACACACGAATATGCCAACATGCACTTATGGGGAATGCATCCAAATAATTGGTGTTTAATTTTGAACTTAAGGAAAATTTGTGGTAAATTTAACAAAAAGTTATCATCTCTGACTCGAATGTGTCACTAAAAATGACTTTCGCCGTATCATTAGCGTCACCATCTGTGTCATTCACGCTTCATGGAATGACTCTCCGTCTCACTTAAGCTAGAATCTTAAAGTTACGGTCCTAGGGCAAGCTTTGGGTACCACTGAGATCACTTTTAGTAGGTAAAAAGAAATTGTTCGAAACTGGGTTTCTTGAGTAGACATTTTTTTTCCCGTAATCTAAGAAATCATGTAGCAAGTGTTACACCATTTTAGAATCCTTAATAAATGCGTCAACTTTCAAAGTTAATTGCCAAACTGGCGTAGTACATTTTTTTTTTCAGTACAGTCAGTCAAAGTTGGGCGAAGTATTAATCTTATATTCTTGGTTCGGCAAAATGTGACATTTGCTTCCAAGCTGGAGCAGTTGGCTTAGAATTTGAGGCAACAGGTTACATAAGCACTATTTCGGATTACAGAAGAAAAATGAAATTGAAAAAAAGTAAAGATTTGTAGTAACAGGAGCTAAAAAACCATCACGGGGTGTACATTTTCTCGAAAAAAACGAAATGCCTGTAATTTAAAAAATGCATGACTTAGATTTTTTTTTATATTTTTCTGGTAATTATTATGATTTAGCCTATCACCCGATTCCGGCTTGACGTCGACTTCCGGGATACCCTGTATATAATTAAAGTCCTCTTCAATGAATCAAATTTCTAATTGCTCTTGTATCAATATTAAAATCCAAAGAAATTCTACACATAGTATTGACGGGTTCATAAGACCCATAATTCGATGGATCTAGATAAAAATAATATCGCGGTACCTTAAAATTCAACCGGGAACGAAATAGTTTTAAGTATTTCAGGAGAATAAATTAATGTAGTCAAAACTTTGTGAATAAAAACACACATGATAAACTCACGCCTCTTATGGAGTGACCTCATATTAATTAAAACTAAACGATCAAAATAAGATGGAAACTCAAACCTGTTATTCCATGGAAGGAGACGAAAAACTACGTAAAAACTTTTTCAATCCTATTAATATGTACACTAATAATGACTCCACACTTGAGATAGCTGTATTCCAGTATAGACCTCACAAATGAATAATACATGGAACGCAATGCGTACGGGCCATTAAATTCTTTAGCCTAGCGCCTAACAAACCGAAGCATTGAAAAGCCCTCCCAATAATATAATCAAGATGGCGAGAAAAAGTAAGTTTGGAATCAAAGATAATGCCCAGGTCCTTAATCTGGTTTACTACATTTATAGGAACATTGTATATATAATACTGGTATGCAAAAGCAGAAGACTAATGGCTAAAGACAATTAAGTTACATTTGAGAATACCTAGATATAACTTATTATGCTTACACATCAAATTTAAAGCATACACATCATTATGTGGCAGTACACAATCATTCAGTGAATGCATCTGTTTAAAGATCTTAACATCATCAGCATGTATTAAAATTTCAGAGAAGTTTATCACAGATACGAGGTCATTAATAAATAAGATAAACAATAAGGGACCAAGATGGCTTCCCCGTGGGTCCCCAGACTGTGTACAAATAACACGCGCTTCTGAAGAGGACTTTAAAATTTCTTCTAATTCTGTGGTATCAGTATATCACTGCCCTCTTATGAGAGTACTACAGTATAAAATCCGTCAATACCTGGAGATTTAAAATGCTAACAGATATGAGCCATGTCCCATCCCTCTTTGACCGCTCTCCTGAAATGAGGGCATTCTGGCGCCTACGGTAGCGTCAACGGCCACTGAAGGAACCATGCGAAGCTCTTCAAGCTGTTTAGCCTCAGCCGCGGAATTTTTTGTTATTGATTTCTTGGAGGTAAAACTACGTGTAGAGTCCCCACCCGAGCGGGTCGGCTTAAAGGTCCCTAGATAGAGGTTCCCTCACCAGGGTTGCAGATTCCAAGGCCGTTTTGTCGTTTGGAGGAGCAAGACCCGGCACAGCAATGCCACTTAGATCCTTAGGCACAAAACTTCCCCCTTCTGATTCCCGGAAATGTGGTTCCGGTTCCGGTTCTATGCCGAAGCATCTTTTTCGATCTCTGCCCCTCATCTTTCCTTAGCTTGCCCCTGCAGAAAGCTTTTTCGCGTTTAGATTTAAAGTGGAGATAAGTTTGACCACACCCTCCAGCCTCTCTCCCGTCGTCACCTAGGCGTCTTGTGCAGCATTAGAGCGGGTCCAGGGGTGATAGCGGTGAACAATTCACATAGATTTCCATTGTCGGTTACCCCAATCCTGATAGTAGTTAAAAATCTCAGTGACATACACTGCAATAAATCTCATAAAATATAAAACGACCATTATTAGAAATATTCATCGCATTGTAATGTACATATTATACACATCATGTAGATTTTTATTAGATTTAACCGGCGCAAGTGGCCTATGCACTGCAGCCATCTTAGGTTTATTGTGCACCGCTCATATTACAGTTCTTCTAACAAACCCACTCTTCCTTCGAAGAGGAGGCAGGCTTTAAGACGTATGAGCCAAAGGCCTTGAATTTGCATTATACAATAGCGTCACATTCACACAGTACATGTTTCAATGTTTCATCCTCTTCGAAACATAACCTACACACATCAGTGGGGGAAATTCCCATCCGATGCATGTGTTTGTTAAGCTTACAGGGTCCGGTTAGGACTCCTGCAGTGATTCTGAGTTGATTTCTAGATAGCCTAAACAGATCCAGTCTCTTCTCTGAGGAAGGTCTCTTGATGAATCTTTTGGCTTGTCTGGATCCTGTCATTGAGTTCCATCTCTGGTCCGTTTGGTTTCGGATCGGAAACTGCAATCCCGATAGTAGTTGAAAAACTCAGTGACGTACACTACAATAGATCTCATAAAATATAAAACGGTCATTATTAGAAATATTCGTCGCATTGTAATGTACATATTATATCTCTACAATCATAAATACTTACAGAATAAATAAAAATTAAAAAAAAGCTCAATTTAAAACAGCATGAGTAAACTAAGCACATTCATGTACACATATATTATTGTGAAAGTGTCAAATTATCCTGTGAACATGCAATATGAGACATGAGCATGATTTGTATAACGAAAACATTTCAATATTTCCGACAAATTAACAAAGTAAAATCAAATAAAAAGAATCAGCAAATTTCTACAATTTAGCAGCAAGTTAAGTGGCGCAATGTATTTGCGAATAACAGAAAAGCTGTGTCATAACATTGATAAGCAGATTTGATAAACCTTTCGGAAAGAGCTGCAGAGGCGCATTTTGCTCTGTGAAGATTAATCTGGACACATTTAATATTGTCCGAGGGGGCCCAAATGGGGATTCCTTTCGAGCTGAACGATTTGCTCTGGAACAGGTAGCACAAATAGGAAGAAAGTTTTACAAATCCAATAATTGCGTCCATACTAGATTCATGAACAAAATCATTATTTTCAGAATCTTTAGAAACACTAATGTCACACTAGTAGGAAAACAAAAACCGTTCCAATTCCAATTCGGGACGATCATTACAATTCGGCTTTGAATCTAGTCTAGTTTAGATAAAACTCACTCAAGTCTATTTTGCAAAGTCGCCGTGACTCACCACAATAAAGAGATGAATATTTCTAAAATTTTCATTTATTACTTAGCAAAAGTAAAAACGAGATAATGTAAAGATCCTCAAAAGAAACTACGTTGAAACATCGCAATTATAAAAAAAGGAACTGAAAACGAACTATCATGAAACATCTCAAAATTTCTAACGCCTAAAAGCAAAAAGTGGAAATGAAGTAGTTTAAAGAATTTTGAAATAAACTTCGTTGGCGCACAACCAAAAATAAAATTGACAGAAATCGTCAATAAATAATTTTAACATTTATTAGAACAAAATTTTGACAAATAAGGAAAATGAACGTCAAAAAATAATTTTAACTTTAATCAAAACTGAATAAAAACTTTGCAGATATAGAAAATTAAAATTAGATAAAAACTTTGACGTGTAGAAAAAAGTAAACGTGAGAGAAATTTGACATGTACTAAGAATTAAAAATTTTGACAAAATTTTTACATGTAGTGAAAATGAAAAGTAAAAGAAAATTGATTATTTAAAAATTAAAAGTCTGCAGAATTTTAACAAATATGAATTACAAAGTCACTTGTAGAGATAGAGGGCGCTAAGTCAGCTCAACCTAATCTTAGTATAAGAGGAATCTAAAAATAGTACTAGGCCCCGCGGAAGAAAATTGTAACTAAAATTAAAGTGTCAATTATGAAAAGAGAAAAAAGGAAAGTTAGACGTTTTTATTACTGGTCTAAGGAAAGAAACAGAATACAAGAACAGCGCAGGTCAATTAGTAATATGTTATGAGAATGGGGAAGATAACGCAATATGATCATTTTTTTGAGATTGTACAAAGTACATTAATAATTATTCTAATTAAAATGCTAGCCATAAGGCTGAGATGTTTGGATTCATAATGTATTACACTAAATGTAAGATGAAGTTTGAAAACTGTAAAATAAGACATATCGGTCATGATCATCATATGCTTGCGTTTATCAATTTTCAGAAAAATGGTTATATTGACTTTACTTTGAAATGAGCCTTTCCAATGAACGATCGTGATAAGGGAATCATATCTTCATTTTTATGCTAAATCCTAGTGATTAATTAATTAAACTTATATATACAGGGTGTTCCGTAAATGTCTTTAATCCTTTAAGAGGATGAAAGTAGAGGTCATTTGGGTCAAAAAAGCCTAGATACTTTTATATCGAACTCCGCTTGGTTTTCGAGTAAATCGATAATATCGATTTTCGAGATTTTGCATACCTTGTCAGAGTAATTTCGTTATAAGTTCTATTGTAATTAATGGATTGTGACGTTCAAACTTTTATTTAAAAGAACACATATTGGCCTTTCTAAAAATGTATAATAAGTTATAATTGTGCCTTCAATTATTTAAAAAAAAAACAGTTATCTCTAGAATTTTTTATTTCACAAACATTTTTGTCGAGCTTCAGTGTACATTTATTCGAAATGTCACTATTGCACGAACTTGGCAAAACTGTGAAAAAATTTGTGCATTATGTTCCCTTTCCAAAATGACCTCCCTAAGTTCTATCAACAATAACAATCAAAAGTTATAAGCAAACATTTGGAAGATGTACCCATCGAGGTAATTTTCCGTTTTTTCGTAGGATTCTATCACCTCCTACAGTGTTTAACCTACGGCAACCATTTATATGTCATTGTACGGGAATCTGAACTGGCTATTAGATAGGGTACTTTTCTATTTCGAATTTCGAAAATGAAGGGGGTAATTTCGAAAAAACACTTTTTTACCAAACTTGATATTTATGTAGATTTCGTTATTCCGCATCTTCATTTTTTCGGGAAGCACGAGTCGATTTCACACTGACCAATGGTATATCCTATTGAGGTCATCGTTAATGCGTGCTAGGAAATTCTCCATTAGTCCAATTGGTCTAGTAAGATTAAGCTGCACATCGTCAGCATACAAGTGAATTTTCACGTCTTCAACAACATCAGGAACATCATTGAGAAAAATACTGAATAATAGAGATCGCAATATGGAACCTTGTAGAATCCACACAGGATAGCTAGAAGTCTAACTAGAACATTATTCACTTTAACTTGCTGACATCTGTCCCGTAAAAAACTATATAGCAATTCAGTAGCGGAAGACGAAAAACCAAAGTGAGTAGATAACTTAGACAGCAGAATTTGATGATTTACGCTGTCAAATTCCTTAGAAAAATCGAGTAATACCAGGACACTTATATGGTTATTATCAAGAGCTAATCGCAGATCATTAGTAACCTTTACTAGGGCAGTTTTACAGCAATGGTGGAGGCGAAAGGCAGACTGCCATTCCGTGAGTACTTTATTTGCATCCAAATGTTCGACCATCTGAGCATGCATTAACCTTTCCAGAACTTTGGTAATGAAACAATGGATACTAATGGGACGGAAATCGCTCAACTCTTTAGGAGACGATACCTTGAGAATTGCGAGAAAAGGTACCACCTTCCAGTCACGGGGAAAATAGAATAGGTCAGTAAACCAGATTACTAATAATCATGGGTAAATTAATTTAATGAAACGACAATGTATTTCATCTGGACCTACCGCATCAGATCTTATAGAGCAGATAGCTATAACTGCTTCATCAACATCCACACATATGAAGGAGAGCTGGATCCAGAAAAATAAACAAAGTGATCTGGATCATCCGCCGAATCCTGGACGATAGCCTGAGTAGAGGTGAAGGATTTATTTAGATCATTGAGGCATAATCCTTATTAGGATTGACAGCAGCCCTCCTCAGATTGCTTCAAAGCAATTTGGATGGCAACCCAGGGTACAATTTGTTTTTATAAAATTGACGCTTTGCTCTGCGTATAGCCGAGATAACACGATTGCGAGGAGATTTATACAAGCGCTTGGTATTGTCACATCTTACCCGTCTGTGGAGATGATAAAAAAGTTCTCGCTCAGATATAATAGAAGATGCTATGTCAGGAGAGAGCCAATGGCATACCCAAGTTTGTGATCTTTTACGTATCAGAGGAATATGTTGGTAATGCATGTGCTTAACTAAAGCACTAAAAATTTCAACTTGATGGTCGACGAAAGCACTCAAATAAATGTACTCCCAATTCATTAGACTGCATTTGTCTCCCAGTTCCGACATATTTACGTCATTATAGTTTCGAAAAGACATCAATTGAGTTTGTGGAGGGAACAGAGGTAGATCATAGCACATGAAAATTATGTCGCGATCAGGAAAACTCGGTGGACAAAGCTGATTATAAAAAACGGCCTAGTCCGCATCAGAAGTGAGAGACAAATCCAGCAAGGAAGAGTTGGCTGAGCTCACAAAAGTTGGGAGAGTATTAACGATATCTAGTTGTGATTGTTGGATCATAGATAGATAATTTCTAGTACGCAAATCGCTTTCGAGAATATCAACATTGAAATCGCCCGCTACTCACATTGCTGTAAGTCTTAGTAGTGCGGGAAATGGCTTCCCCGAACTCCTTGATGGTTTCGGCGTTGTAAATACCAGATGGATAATACACTGCTGCCAAAACACACCTCGCTACCAGTACAGACCTCAACCAGCATAAACTCACACCCTTGCATAGATGAAGAGCTTATAATCTTGATCTTTTAACACAAATCTTGTAAAGAATTCAAATTCGTCTGAACAAATTTCTAAATATATATCGATGTAATTAACAGTTACATATACTCTCTATACGAGCACGGTACAGAGAGCACAAGGTATTTTATGTACGAAGTACTTTACATCTGTCATGCTACTTCCGTCCACCACTGTAGATGATAAAGAAAAACACCTGTTACCCGAAACGAAGGAGAAAGGATGTAAACCGCGTAGGCCTTGAAATATTAAGACGGAAGAAAAACAATTGCGAATCCGCTGTCGTGTAAAAATAGTTAATTTCCTTAGTTTAAAATTATTAAACGTACAATATTTGTATTTAATAAAATACAAAACCGCAATATTATTTATATCGTTGGATTTTCTTCCCCTGCCCGTCTTGACATCGCTTTATTCGCCAACTCATCATACTTTAACAATTTCAGAAGTGGGATATAACTATTGGAAGGAAACCATAGCCGAATACGCTGCCAAAAACGAAAATAAAAGAAAAAAGCGATAATTAATTGAACGAAACACGAAAAGGAAAAACAATTTCAAAGATGCCGATGGTACGCCTTGATAAATTGAAAGTTCAACAAATCAAAGATGTTCTTCAAAAAATGAATGAGGATACAGCCGGTACTAAGGCGGAGCTAGTGATTCGATTAACTGGTTTGCTGAATAGTGAAACTGTGGAACTAGAATCAAATTCGGACGAAACAACAAATGATGTTCAGGGTTTAAAAGATAGAATGGACAAACTTACAGCGCTCGTCGAAAAATTGCTAGTAACTAATTCTATGACAACAAACCCAATTGTTTCAACTGAAGAAGCTGCAAACAATATTTTGTCGGAAAAGGACGATAATTTGCCAAAGAAGTTAAATCCTGAACTAAGCGAAAGTAATAATTTGCGTTCTGAGATCTTTTTGCGTCAATCGTTATCCCATTCCATCAGAGATATAATCGATATTCTGCCTAGCTTCCACCCGATAGATGAAAACTCGTTATAATCCGACCAGTACATAAAACGCATAAGTCAACTAACCCAAGTGTATGAATGGAATGAGACTGCGCTTTTATTTGCCGTTCAGACCAAATTAAGCGGACCAGCAAAAACCTGGGTCGATAGCGTTCCAATTTTTCACAGCTGGAATGCATTTGTCAGTGAATTTTTAAAAGTATTTCCGACAATGACAAATCCTGCTACGGTTCATATTGCTATGATGAATACAAAAAGAAAATATAATGAAAATTTGGAAGAATACTTTTACAGAATGCATTCGAAGGGTTCCAAAGGAGGCCTAGACGACGCCGCCATAATCAAATACATCCGAGTAGGATTAAATCACTCGCCGCTTCAAAATTCGATTGCAAGTACAAATTTTAACACACCTAATGATATGTTAGCCACAATTCGTCGTTTATTAGAAAACAGTTCTTATAAGTACGATGATAAATTACCACATGTTCAGAAGCAACGTACTAATATACCGACAGTTAATGTACAATCGCCCAATGCATCAAAACCGAACACAGAAAATAAAGATCCTATGTGCTACAACTGCTTCGAGCGAGGTCATTTATCTATAAAATGTCCGAAACATCAACGTCGTCCTAGATGTACCGCATGTCAAAAGTCAGGTCATAGCCGAGACGAATGTAGATCTAATACGATGAGTTTGCAAAATAATATCCGCCAGATTTCGACATTTGAGGAATCTTCTAAAGCTGTTACGAAAAACGTATTTATTAATAATATACCAACGATGGCACTCGTCGATAGTGGAAGCGAGTGTTCTTTAATACGCAAATCATTAGCAGATGATTTAAATAGTGAAACTTTCTATACGGACAAATGTTTAAAGGGGTTCGGTGGAGCAACTTTTAAATCAAATAAGGCTATTACAGCGTCAGTTACCATGGACAATGTGTCACTAGTAGGTAGGCTATTAGTAGTCGAAGATGAATTGATACCCGAACCAGTTTTATTGGGAATAAACATACTTTGTACAGACGAAGCTCGCATCGTTATTGAAAAGGGTAATTGCAAAGTTGAAAGTGCGAAATTGCTTGATATTAAAACAGTCTCAAAACTATCAGAGAATGATCGAGAGCAGGTGGAAGCCGTCCTTCGTACGTTCCGACAGTGTTTCTCAAATGACTTGTCACAGCTTGGGAAATGTAGTACCAATGAAATGGAAATTAAATTATACTCTCACATACCAATAAGCCGGCATCCGTATAGGATACCCTTTGCCAAACGACAAAAAGTTCGGGAAATAACTGATGAATTATTGCTGCAAGGGATAATAAGGAAAAGCGAATCTCCATACGCGTCTCCAATTGTGCTTGTAAGCAAATCTAATGGCGAAGAGCGTCTATGTGTCGATTACCGAGCTTTAAATGCGATTACCATTAAAGAAACATTTCCGATGCCCGTAGTTGAAGAACAACTTGCTCTGCTTTCTGGAAATACCTTGTTTACGACTCTCGATATGATGGCGGGGTATTACCAAATACCAATTGCCGAAAATTCAAAAAAATTTACCGCCTTCGCAACGAACGATAATCACTACGAGTTCAATTGTATGCCGTTTGGACTCGTCAATGCCCCAAGTATATTTCAACGTACCATGAATGAACTTGCGAAATGTATGCAACCGGGAGAAATTATCGTTTACTTGGATGATGTCATCATATCTAGTGTGGATGCAGCCGAAGGTCTAAATAAGCTAAACCGCTTTCTTCAAATATTATCAGATTCCGGACTTACTTTACGCCTTAATAAATGTGTCTTCCTTGCTGACGAAATCGACTTTCTGGGACACCGTATTAATAAAGAAGGAATCCATCCCGGGAATAGAAAAATCAATGCCGTTTGAGATTTCCCAGAGCCAACTGATGTACATGGAGTCCGACGATTCATAGGATTAACTAATTTCTTCAGAAAATTTGTAAAAAGATATGCGCATATAGCTCGACCATTGACGAATCTTTTGAAAACCTAGGGATCCGTGCATTTTTATTGGACCGATGAGCAGCAAAAAGAAATTGGATTCTTTGAAAACATCAGCTGTTGTTATAATAGGAGTAATTATGGAAAGTCCGAAGCTCAAATGTACTATGATGAAGTTATACCCGTGCCGTTTAAAGTAGTACATCTCGATCATTTAGGTCCGTTCCCCCGCAGCAAATCTGGAAACCTCTACTTAACGAATTGTCATCCTACTTTGGATTGCCATCTTCAGTTATCACTGACCGAGGAACTGCTTTCACTTCGAAGCCCTTTGAAGAATACTGTGCCGCAAATGGAATTCGGAATATCAAAGTAGCTGTTCGCACCCCAAGAGCCAATGGGCGAATCAATCGATCTTGCACTTCTTACGATGTTCGGCTGAACAGACAAAAACGTGGGATTTGCATCTACGTAATTTACAATGGACGTTAAATTCCCAGAGAAATTCCACGACGAGATTCAGCCCCAATGAATTAGTGTTCGATTTTCCGCTGAGGGATGTTACCGAGAATAAGTTATTACAAACTCTTCAAACCGAGGACATTGACGGGATTCCACTAGTGGATATGGCAGCCAAACGTACCGAAGTAGTACATAACATTAGTAAAGAACAACGAAAGTGGAAGATCCGATTCGACGAACGGCATAAGCGACCCCATGTCTATACTGAAGGCGAACTCGTGGTAATAGAGAACATCGTTCCTGCAAGTGGAGAAAGCAGCAAATTAGAGCCCCGATTTCAAGGATCATACGTGATTATTAAAGCCCTAGGAAGAGACCGACATGTTTTGGAAGACATTCAAGATGCTCCGCGAAACCGAAGAAAATTCAGCTCACTAATGCTACTTCCGTCCACCACTGTAGATGATAAAGAAAAACACCTGTTACCCGAAACGAAGGAGAAAGGATGTAAACCGCATAGGCCTTGAAAATATTAAGACGGAAGAAAAACAATTGCGAATCCGCTGTCGTGTAAAAATAGTTAATTTCCTTAGTTTAAAATTAGTAAACGTACAATATTTGTATTTAATAAAATACAAAACCGCAATATTATTTATATCGTTGGATTTTCTTCCCCTGTCCGTCTTGACATCGCTTTATTCGCCAACTCATCATACTTTAACACATCATTATTGGACGAAATGTTGTGTAATGTATAGGGAAGCACGGTACAGAGAACGCAATACTCTCTCTCCTATCTCTGTCTTTTCTATACGTATGTGTGTACATTAGAGGACGATATTACGTCACAGCAAATGCGTCAAAATTTAATGAGAATACATTGTATTCCCAGAGGAAAATTTTTCGTCTATATGATTGCAACTTATTGAAAAAAATTGCAATAAGTTTGCAAAATGCATTGAAGTGCAAAAAAAAAGTGAACTCTTTGATCCAGCGATCAGAGAGGTTTCATCAGTATGGTTATCTCTGATCACCTACCATACAAGTTAAATGATATGGTGATCACACCAATTGCCCATATAATTACTTTTAAAAAAATGTATTTTCTGTACCGTGTATACGAAGAAATAACTAACGACTCATTAGTCTATAGTGATTCATAATAAACTGACACACAGCCATTTCTTTAATTAAAGAAGCGATATGGATCGAACTAACTCGAAAAACTTTGTTTTCATTTATTTTATTTTTCAATTTAACAATTTACAAATGAGAAAAACATTATATTAAAAGGACTAAGTTTGTGATTTGCATTTCTTTGCATTTCTTCTTCTTATTTTTAAAATGGGTAGATGCATAGAGGAGCTCACATTTGTATTATATGCCAAATCTAGCACATTTTTTCTCATTATAGCTATAATCAAGGAAGCAAACACTTCATTAGTGTACTTCATTATGATCTGCTTTTCGAGTTGTAATGACATATAACTATGTGACACACGACATTTTAATGAATAGTTAGTACTATCCACTGAGGGAATTTTTGAGGTGCTTGGTTCAAGCATCCCTTCATACCATTGTACTCTCTAAAAAGCCTGGGTATCTACTTACTTAACCAAGTAGAATTTTCAAACTCCGGAAATTTTAACGTATTTATACCTTTCAATATTCCATAACGGAGGACTCGAATTTTGCTCGCGCTATTCGTGCATGGAATAGTTTACCGGCTCATGTACAACGTGTGTAAGGCTGAATGATAGGTTTAGGAAGTTAATGGTGCACAGTTGCACCATAGAGGAAACAGTATCGGAATATGTATTTTAAGAATTTAGTCACAAAACGTTCCCACTAATTTACTTCTAATAACACATGGCTTAGCTGAAAGCAATACATATAGAGCTCATTTGATGTTGCTAAACGATAAGTACACACATAACGTTGCACGCACTGCGAGATATTTCCCTGCTGTGGCCAACAGGCAGCCTCAAAATCATCGAGAAACACCTCCCAAGCCATGAAATAGAAATCCATATACGTGCGTGCTGATCCAATTCAATGCTAGTACATTTCTAAAATGTTTTATATTAATTCTTATGGAAAAGCGACTATACATATATTGATTTTATATATGCCATAAAGTCTAAACGAAGTACTATATAGATGGCATAAGAACTAGATGTCGCATAGCATACCGCAGAAAAGTATACAGATTTTAAATGGTTGGTCCATTCCGGAATAGACCACAACATGTTTCTGAGGCACCGAGACCAAATGTTGCTTTGACAGCAGTTTTGTATAGATTTGGTTGACTTCCTCAACATGATAAATGCGGGAAAATATGAATCACTCGACGTATCTCACATATTTTTTCTTTCATGTCGCTGTACTGATTAAGGTAAAGGAATGATGCACAGGGCAACATATTCGGTGCGGTGGGAGGGACGTAAATGTCACTTCTTTCTTGTCTCGTTTTTGGAAATACTTTTTATTTTGCTGTATTTATTAAGATTTGATTTTATTTAAAAGAAACAACAACTTTATTAAATTCATTTGCCTCTGAGAGTAATTTTTTGTAATGGTATTGCATGACGGTTTTGCACCAACTAAATATTCTCCTATCGAACTTAACAATTTTAATAGAAATTTACAATTCGCTCTGCCTTTGACAAACTAATACATACAAAGTCTAGCCACGTAGAACAAAAATATGCAACGCTTTTCGTGCACAAAGGGTAAGCCAGCAATGCCTTGCTCTATACAAAATCATCATTACCACGACCCGATGAAGGTAAGGCCACAATTTTTTCTTAGAAATTTACTGTTAATTTTTTCCTTTGAATTTTCATGCATTGGCCTAGAGCTCTAATATACAATCAATGATGCCTCGAGCTGATGGAAGAAAGGCCGCAATTTTTTCTTAGAAATTCAATGGAAAATACTTTTCAGAATTTATACGCACTTTTGGAGGGCGACAACAATTGCTATGAGCGCAGACGCGTAGCCAAGAAATAAGCAAAAAATATGCTAGTACATTTCTAAGAAAAAATTGCGGCCTTCCCTACATCAGGTCCAGGCATTGTTAATTTTATATTGGAGCGAGGCGCTACTCTGGATGTTATTAGTTTGGCTGGCCCTTCCTTTGCCGACGTCTTGTATACATTTGCACACAAATAAAATTTTCATACACAAACTTTGCGATACCTTTCCTTTACTCCTCTATTCGTAGATTACGCTCGTCTGCAGTCACCATAGCAAAGTTTACCTAATAATTATTAGGTAAACTTTGACCATAGCGAGCGACCGATGTCAGCATCTATTGAATGAGGATCGCTGTGCGTGCGTTTACGCCCCACCCACCGCACCGAATATTGTGCTGTGCATCTTACCTTTAGTTTGATCAGTACAGCAACATGAAAAGAGAAATGATGATAGATACGTCGAGTGATTCATATTTTCCCGCATCTATCACGTTGAGGGAGTCGACCAAATGTATACAAAACTGATGTTAAAGGAACATTTGTTCTCAGCACCTTTGAAACATGTTGTGGTCTATTCCGGAATGGACCAGCGATCTAAAATCTGTATACTTTTCTCTGGTACTGAATGCGACATCTAGTTCTTATGCCATCTATGGTACTGTCCATATAAGAAAATAGTCTTCTAGTAGTTTTAACCTTGGCTCCTTACCTCCTCAAAGGTTACACATACTATATACCCTATTTAACAAAAGAATAAAATACCATTTTACGCTCAATAGTTCTCAACTGAGTAATGCAGTTACATGTGCGTATGTCCAGCAGTAGTCTGAATATACAGGCAGCTTCGTTCGAATTCATCGGACCCAAGGTATATAGAAGACAAGGTATTCCCGATTCCGCCATTTTTGTTAAAACTCTTTTTCCCTTTTTCTTCATTCACTGAAGTACGTCACAGGGCATCAGCTGTAATGTGTCAAAATTCTTTGCGCTTGTACTACCGGTGTTTTGAAAAGTTTGTTGTGTTTTAATAAATTATTTTGTGTGATTTGTGTTGCAATATTTGTGAAAATTATGAAGTGCTCTATTTTGCATTGCGAAAATTGTTGGAAAAAAGACTCCGGAGAGGAAAATGCATTGTTTCATGTATTTCCTAAAAACTCAAAGGTGCTTAGTGAATGGATTAGGGCGTGTGGCAGAGATAAAGAAAACATTAACGTGAATTACGCTCGAGTTTGCTCGGAACATTTTCTAGAAAGTGACTATAGACTACAAGACATTCTTTTAAAAGTACCAAAACACAAAAGGCGCTTGAAAGAGGGTGTTGTACCATCAGTGAATGTTTCTCACAAAATAAAAGGATCTTCACCAAGAATCAAAAGGACGAATGAACTTGCTCAAGAAACAATTACCTCCTACGATAGGTAACTAATTTCGTTAATTATACCATTGAAGATAAACTATGTTTTTCGAAAAAGGTTAAAACAACAAGAATCCATTTCGGATTGTTTACCGGAAGCTACAGAAGAGACAGAGGCAGAATTTCTTCACAACGAGGAGTCCATTCAAGAGGAGGTATTAATTCAAGGCAAACATAAAAAAGAAGAAATGAAGAAAAATGAGTCCATAAGTAGCCTTGCCGATATTGTAGTCCAAACAGAGTAATTTTCAACTTTACTTTACTAATTTACTTGTTGCATTGAATTATCATAAATAAATGCTAATTTGATTTGATTTGATTATTTCAGGGTAGAAATTGAAAGCGGACGAGAACTTAAAATAATGAGCTTGGAGGCCGAAGTGCGACAATCAAACACGGCACTAGAGAAACACGAAGAAATGGAGAAAAATGTGGCCATAAGTAGCCTTGCCGATACTGCAGTCCAAACAGAGTAATTTCCTACTTTACTTTACTAATTTACTTGTTGCAATTGAATTATTTCAGGGTAGAAATTGAAAGCGCACGAGAGCTTAAAATAATGAGCTTAGAGACCGAAGTGCGAAAATTAAAGACGGCAAACAAAAGGTTAGTTAAGAAAACAAACCGTTTTCAGTCAGAGCGGCATCAACTTGACAAAATATTCACTCCCGGTCAATTAAGGAGATTACAACAACCCACAAGACTCTTGAGATGGACTGATGAAGATATTTCCTCCGCTATATCACTTTATTCAGCTGGTCCCCGAAGCTATCGGTTGTTAAGGAAGAGAAGCTACCCTTTGCCTGGCAGGTCTACCTTGGGGAGGTGGTCATCAAAATTAATTCTAAAGCCAGGAATATTGGTTAACATCATAAAGCTATTAGCGGAAGCTAATTACAATGAAATAGACAAGATATGAGAATATGACAAGTCAGTTGACCAGGTTTTACAGCCGAGCAACTATGCGCAAGTAGCTATGGTACGAGGACTATTCACAAACTGGAAGCAAGTAATTTATTATAATTTCGACACACCTATGTCTTACAGTGTTTTGAAAAGTATTCTGGAATCACTTCGGGAAATATCTTTCTGCGTGGTTGCGATAGTTTCCGACATGGGACCAACTAATGTGGCCTTATGGAGGGAATTAGATATTAGTGAGAAACAACCATTCATCCAATGTTCAGACAATGAGTTGGACAAGATTTCCTTTTTTGCTGATACCCCGCACTTAATAAAATTAATTAGAAACCATTTCGTCGATTCAGGTTTTCTTTTAGAAGATAAGGTTATCGATTCCGGACCAGTAAAGGAGATATTGCTTCTGGAGAGCTCCGATTTAAAAATGTGTCCTAAACTAACACTAGAACATCTTAGTGTTAAACGTGCAGGGCGTCAGAAAGTGAAGCTAGCTACACAATTACTTTCTCACTCTGTCTCAAAGTGCATTGTTAGGTGTGTCAAGCATGGGAAAATTAAGTCACCACATGCCATACATTGTAGTGCTTTCCTAAAATTGGTTAATGACTGGTTTGATCTTTTCAACTCGAGCTGCCCATCTGCTGATTCTAGGGATAGAGTGAAAGCCTACGGACTATCCATTAACGCTCACAATAATATAATTGCGGAAATGACTGAAACAATTAAGAAACTTAGAACGCCAAGAGGTAGAACTTTGCTTCCTTTCCAAAAGGGTATCCTTCTTAATAATTCGTCACTACCTCAACTATTTGATATCCTAAAAAAAAAGTACAACATTAAATATGTACTAACCTCCAGATTAAGTCAGGACGAACTGGAGCACTTTTTTGGTGTTATATGGGCTAAAGGTGGTCTTCATGATCACCCAACACCTTTAGAATTTAAGTATAGGCTCCGTTCATGTATTTTAGGTAATTGTAAAACTTTATTTTCTTTGAAACTAACCAAGTTGTAAATAATTACTAAACACTCAATGTTTGTGTTGTCCCGTTTTTTTTTAGATCTAGGAAGTACATTGATGGTTGTATATCACTTGTAGGAATATTTAGTTATTCAACATTTTTATTTTATTTACTAATAAATCTAAAATTAATAGGGCGTTCGGATATAACCAAGCAGGTTAGTTCTTATAGCAACATAGGAGAAAGAGTCAGCAATTTTGAAACCAACAACAACATATCTATTGATATGTTTACCTCCAAATTGTTGCATACAGTTCCAACACCAGAATCACCTGAAAAATGCGAGGATGACGATCAACTCGAAATGATAAACTTTGATGAGTTTGAACAGGATGCGCTGGAGTATTTAGCAGGGTACATAATCAAAAAATGTAACCTTACAAATGCGACTGCCGATCCAGGCACATCTTCGACCCATACATGGGTAGACGAAATTTCGGAAGGGGGTCTTATAAAGCCCAATGAGGCATTTTTAAAAGAAATTTATAAATTAGAGGAAATATTTAAGAACATAAATAAGTATAAAATATATTTAGAAAATGAATTCGTAATTCACCATATAAAAGCAACCCAAAAATATAAAATTAGAAGAAAAAGCTAAAAAACTGTTTTTCAAATGCAGGATGTATTTCAGAATTAAGAATTTGAATAAAAATTTGTTAAATAAGCAGCACAAGGAAAAGAGAAAGACCATTAAAACAGTAAAATATAACAGCCTTTATTTTTGAACCAATTTACTCAAATGTGAAACGAAAGTGGTAAGTAATCATTTCAACAATTAGTAAAATTATTCAATAACAAGTAAAAGAGCTAAAATTGATGTAAGACCAATTCTTATGATACCCTAGATGATTGAATTTCGTATGGTCACTCATTTGAGCAATTTTGATTTTTGAAGTGGTTTTTGGGCATATATTTCTAGAATGGTTCGTCAGACGGAAAAAATGATTATAAGCAATTTTGCAGAATTTCAGATTCTGAAGAAGTTTTTAATACAATAGAAATGTGTAGGACTGATCGTTTTCACAATATACGTAAAAGACGGACGGATATCCAATCCATTTTGCTCTACTATAATAGCTCTTGTTCTTTCGTGTACCTTGTTCTAGAACTCCCATATACTGAAGAGAACAAATTGTTCTATGGATTGAAGCGGACTATTTGTACTGTTCGCTTCATTTAAATCTTTCTATTGAAATGTATGAGGCGCTCTTTTGTGTATCTTTTGTTCTGCGGACACAAAAGAACACAGCTAATTATTTTTAGGTCTTACAAACGGAATGACAAACTTAGTATACCGTTTAGATTTCATCTATGTGGGGTATAAAAAACTTAATGAGATTTCCAATTTAATTCCGTAATATGCGCATGAGTGGCAAAGGTTTTGAAAACGTATAAAAATCCATCCAGGTGCCATGAACTTATTTACAAAACGCCAAACCATTACGCCCAAAATGTATTAACTGCTATTTAGACAAAAACATTGAAGACATGCCAATATTTACCTTCTCAATTCTAACGACTTATATATACTTACTTACTTACATATATTATATCACTAATAAAATTCAGATGTGCAGACCTAGTAGTCCAAATTTAACACCAGAAAGCTTATGTCCAGTTAAAAGAACCCCTTCCGAGATTTCTCTAAATCTACGAGTACGTTCACCACCAGGTGCAAATTGCTTGCAAACAATTGTTCTCCTCGTTTCATCTGCAAAGATGAGCAATGTTATTTGTTCTGGTGGTAAGGATAGTCAAATAAGCAAGGTGCTATAAATGTTTCTCTAAATGCCACTTTTTGTTAAGCCAAAATTGCTGGACATCTGTACTATCGTTGATAAATCAAAAAGTATATAGGGAGGGTACCTTGCTCTAGTTCTACGATGCTAAGCAATGTGTTGGATGTGATTAACGTAAAAGTATCATTTTCAGAAAGATTTTCACTCCTGATTGCTTTGTAAATTACAGTTAATTATCTGTTGTTTAAGTTCCTATGTAATGTTCCCTGTAATGTTTGCTGAAATATTTCTATTTATACTGTACTTGTCAATGCTGATGGGCGTTCGTAGAGGTTATTTCAATTTCTTGAAGAATGGATATTTATTTGTCGAAGTTACGCGAAATAGATTCTATTTATGATGTCTTGTGATCGTTGCATAAATGATCCTGTCGCCTTTTGAGTTTAACAGTATTCCATCATAACAGTAACCTTTCTTTAAAAATGACTGTATATGCCTAATCTCAACGTTTCCACCACTGTCGAAATCAATACAATGATTAAGACGCCAACAAACTATTATGAAGCAACATTAAAGACTCGAGATAATTTTAACCTTGCCTGGCATTGATACAAAGATGCTCATGCCAAGTGCCAATCCAATTGAAGCAATCAATAGAAAAAGTTAAATAAACAACAGGCAAATTCGAGCTCAATAAACAGCAGAAAAAATTATTCATCCTCACACTTCTGCAATGAATGTTATACAAATTACATATCACAAGAATTCAAAACCCTCAGCCTGGACCTGTTAATTACCGCTGAGTGTAGCCAATAACTACAGAAACATCTTTAAACTTTTTCCTATCCGACAGGCGTTTCAATTTACAAATGACGTTTCTTCCTACAGGGTACAAAGGACGGGATCCCAAAACTATGTTATTCAATTATTCTTTTTATATTACCACATTGCAAATTCTTTAAATAAATTTCGTAAATACCTTGCTGAAATCAGAAATAATACATGTACTTAATGTTTTACATTATCCTTTATTAAATTTAATAAGATCCTAAAAAAATGGTTCGCGCTAATATGTACAGATACCACCTATAAACGCAACTTATAGAAGAACCCTTTATCTTTACTAGCCCTGTACTTCTATTCAAACTTTTCTCTGGTCTGGAAACGTTCTGTTTTCCTCTTAACTGGATCCTTCAGGTCCTTGACAGACACCTTTTAAAATGTAATATCTTGAACTGTGTAACGTGCAGGCATCAAGTGATTATAGTTGAGAATCTTTAAAAATGGCTTAATCTTAAACTTTTTCAATTTCGCCTTGTCCATTTTCTTGGATACCTGTCAATCCCAGCAATGAGACCATGTCCAAATTGCGATACGTACGATTTTCCCTGTTTTCATAATTTTTCTCATCTTGGAACTATAAAAAAATGAAAAATAAAAAAAAAAACATTTATTTTGATTTCAGTAAATTTTTAATACTTTTCATTGCAAATTACTTTAACAAGAATAATTATTACATTTTCACTTTGTGTGATAAACAAAATCAAGCGTAATTGAGGTAATAAATAGCAGGCCTGCTTAAAAAGCAAATAATGTTCGAACACCAAATAAAATATTTGTCTTCAATTTCACAAATTCTTCAATGTTTACGACAATTTGTATTATTGAGGTTCGAAACTAATTTCAGGGCGCTTTTAAATTTTTGACCGGTAGCACTCGATATTTAAAATACACGAAACTTTTGAAATCTCTTAAGAAATAATTTTTTAGAAGAATATTTAATAGAGAATATTCTGTACTGTCACTGTCAGATTTCCTTTTTCTTTTTTATTCATTCACTGAAGTACGTCACAGACTATCAGCTGTTTGATCAGCTGTGATATGTCAAAATTTTAATGGGCATACCTTGTTTCTTCTATATACCTTGCATCGGACCAAGGAACATTTGCATTGGCATTTATTACTCAGCTGAGAGTTTTTGTTTGGGGAATCATAGTTATTTGGTTAAGATAAATTTGTATACCCTAGATGAAGTCATAGGGTATACTAAGTTTGTCATTCTGTTTATAAAGCACAGAAATAATACTAGTAGAGCAAAGTGGTTTGGACAATTTCAAATGATATTTTGATCTTTACATGTCCGTCTGTCCGTTTGCCTGCCTATCCATCTGTCCTTCCTCGCGATAACTTGAGAAAGAGAGTGCTTAGAGTGCTAACATTTTGCACACGTGCCTTTAATAAAAAATAAAAAGTAAATTCAAAACCGGGAAATTATGGCGTAGGGTTGCCATACAAAAATTTCTTTTACCAATATACATTTGGACACTGCCTGAGCGTGCGTCGACATTGAGAGCTGAAATTTGGTACATGAACTAAATCGGCCAATCCCTTCTTAGTGTTGCCATATAAAACTTCGTGTTTTCACTATATATTTGGGCACTGCTTGCGAACGCGTCGATGTAAATAGCTGAAATTTGTTGCATGGTGTTTTCATAGCACCGATAAATAAAATTTAAAAATCGATTAAATCATGTAACCGGTTCTTGGTGTTGCCGTACAAAACTTTTTTTTTTCACTATATATTTGGAAACTGCCAGAAAACACGTTGACGTGGAGAACTCAAATTTTGCATCCATCGTTTTTATAAAAATTCCAAAGAAAATTTCAAAAACGGATCAGATATTGCAACCCTTTATTTGTGTTGCCATACACGCGTCGACGTAGAATGTTGCAACTTTGAACACGACGTTTTCATAAAAATAGTAAATAAAATTTTACAAATGAATTAAATCAGCAACCCCTTCTTGGTGTAGCAATACAAGACTTTGGGTTTTGACTTTATTTAACTTTTATTTTTATCTAGGGTATAATATTATTGGTCTTAGACCAGTTATAATTTTCTCTCTTGCTTTAAATATTTTGTTAAAAAAAAGTATAAAAATTCGATTACGGTTGGTGGGAAGATAAGAAAGCAAGCTTAAGATTATCAGAATGCCATTTTTCTGTATGAGGGCGCATCAGAAGCTATTCCATTCCAATTTGCTAGCTTTTCAAAAGAATACTGCAAAACTTTTAGAATATGATGAATAAGGTAGGGCTTAGTACATGGGAACCCTAACTTAGTCCTTACATTCTAAAAGATTTTCAGTGTTCTTTTGAAAAGCTAACAAAAGTTTGATTTTAATAGTGAGGGATTCTGTTTCATGACTTGACAAGTGTTTCTCGAGGGCTTTGGTGGCCTACATCGAACAGGTGAGCATCGATGGATAGTGTATGGTACGCAGTTGAATGCTGGGCAAAAAGCAACACCTTCCACGCCTTTAATAAAAGTTCATTTGAGAATTCCGTTTTTAAACGTCATTTAAGTATTCATTATGCGTTTAATTTTGTAGTTTATTTTATTTATTCATTAGAATTGTAATTTTTTTATAATACTATTTTTAATATCTGAATTTACAAAAAATGTTATCTAGACGTACGTAAGTGCAGTTCAAAAGATGGTTAGTAGAGATTTTTTTTTATTTTATGAAAAATAAAGAGAATCGCGGAATACATATATGCTGGTAATCTAAGGATAAAATTACACAATTTAAAAGCCTTATACATAGGGGGGGGGGAAGTTCTAAAATATGTAATCTATTCTACCTGTCCTATTTATAGATCTGTACTATTCTGAAGAGCTTTTCAGTACAACAAAAACGTCTAGCACTGATCGTTTTCAAGAATATTTAAAAAAAAGTCCTAAATTTTTATACCGAGAAGAGGTTGTCTGATTTAGGCCATTTTTGATATGATATTAACTATTTTTATGAAAATGCCTTATGCATGTCAGCTCTCGACGTTTACGCATTGTCAGCCAGTGTCCATTGAAGAATCACTTGAAAACATTAAAAGGAAACAAATTAGCAAAACATAAACAAAAAAGAATATCCTCAGATCATTTATGATCTGAAAATATACTTCACAGTACGTACACAAACTATATAGACGTGATAAGCGCAGTCATCAACATCAACGAATCTGAAAATAAAAGGAAGACAACATTAAATAACAAAATTAAAGCAATTATTGAATAAAAACACTCACCATGTAAAATCGCCATTACCAAAACAGTTGCACCATCACAATTGTCTTCATTAGTTATGATGACGTGCCACAGCTCTTCACATACAGAGCGTCAAACACCGCCAGCGATCACACACGCAACCATTTTCAACTTTTTTACTAATGCTCTATCTAACCTGTGCATGTCCACAGCATAAATAGAGCGCTAGAAATACAAGAAAATCATTGCGTTCTAAGATATCGCTCGAGACAGATCGGCAGCTCTGAAGCCTACTGATGTCTTGACATTACCAAATCTAGGAGAATTCTGAACATAGTAAATTATATTAAAAGCACTGATTTTAATACATAAAACTAAATACTAGAAGTATTGTGTCTAGTATTACTAGGAGTATTGCACCTATTCAACTTTCGTATATTTCCGAGCAAATATACATCAACCTCGCTAGTACATAAGTACAGCATTTTGAACTCAGACAAATCATTGCGTTCTGAGCTCTCAAACAAGACAGATCGGCAGTTCTGAGACTTCACGTGAAGTCCCAAGCCCAGAAGCAATGAATCTGGTATATACTGACAGCATTGACATTGCTAAAATCTTGATTTTAGCAGGTCAAAACGCATAAAAACCTCAGATTTCTAGAAGCATTAACTCTAGTATATTTGACGTAGCACGTATCCAAGCAAATCTCTAGGAACACTGATTCTAGGATTACAGAGAATAAATTCGTATATTTCTCAGTAAATATACAATTGTGCCTCTCGCACATATAGAAAACCAATCTGCTCGCATTAACTCGCTGTTAATGCGCACGGTGCTGCCCAAGCTCGTAAGTGTATGAACAACACCACATTAAACTGAGCTGACACGTGTAAGCACCCGAAATTACAAACGTAGTAGCGATTCTCTTAAAGGGTGGAAAAAAAAGTAATTCATTTTTTGTTATGTACTCGCTGAGACATTTCCAAAAAATCCCTACATGCCGGGGTACAGAAATAAATAAAAATCGTTGGAGTTGTCACGGTTAAATTGCAGCAGAATTTGATCGAAAGCGCCAAATTAAAGTAGGCAAACAATATTTGTATAGTTTTTATTTTTTAAATAGGTAAATGTCATCCGATTTTCCTGAATTTTCGTATAGCAATCTTCTAATATGGATGTATATATAAAAAGTAAAGAATTGGATTCATCGACAATTCGTTCAAGTAAGTTTCGAAGTGAAGATGAACATCATCGCAATTTTTTGTACATAACGAGCCGGGACCTGAAACACGTCTTCTGGCAGATCCCACTAGATACTGATTCTAGAGAGAAGACCGCTTTTACAGTAACTGGTCATCCTCTCTATCAGTACACAGTGATGCCATTCGGCCTATGCAATACTCCACAAACTATGTATGTGCCACTTTATGGAAAATGTCGCCCCATTCAATCTTCGTGAAAACGTTCTCGCCCATCTAGACGATTTATAAATTCTGTCACAAGACTTCGACACGCATCTTGTTTTGCTAGCCCTTGTAGCGGATTGCTTGCGGAAAGCTGGCCTCACTGTTGTGTATACACACACATACACAAAGGCAATAATATCTAGACTGATATAGGTACCTAGAGAATTTTCGTAAGCTAACCATGGTTAAAAACATGGTTGGCTTATCAGAAAAATACTCGAAGAAGCAGAGTCAGCGGTTTCTTCACATATTTTTCCCATGCCCAGTCAACGACGAAAATAAAAGTTTTTTATTACAAAGAAACGTTACAACAAACAAAAAAGAGAAAAGAAATTGAAAATATGCACTGACGAACAACGTGCAGAACAATATTTTCAACCATGAAAACTCTTATCGAAATGCTATTAAATCACACAATTGCAAGTCGTCGTCGGGGCTCACGATTGGACATGTACATTCACGTCCAAAGAAAAAATTATAATCTTCCCAGGGATAATAAATGTTGATGAAGCGTTTTTAACCCTATGTGAAGGTACTCGGGCAACGAAGTTGAAAAAGCTCGAAGAATTCGTTTTTGAGTCTTCTAGAAGATAACTCGTGGTGAAACTTCGGCGGCGCAAATAAGAAAAGAAAACAAATAGAAGAAAAATAGATTCAGTCGTTTTTGTTAAATAAGAAAAAAGCAAAGGTGATTTACAACAGATAGAAAGTTTTAAACAAAAGTTGAGAAGAAAATTGAAAAGGAGAAAGAGTGTTTGTTAGTTACAATAGATTGGAAAATTATAGAAGGTTAAAGTGAAGAATAATCTGGAAGTGAAAGTCATAACTTTTAACTAATAGAATTTGTCAATTAGCTATTGTTTACTATTGTCTTGTAATAAGAGAAAAAATAGAAGGAAAATCGTGAAGTCCAGACAGAGTTGTGTAGTAAATTAATAACCGCCCTCAACACTCGCCGCACAGGTGTTGTGCATAACACTCACTTGGCTTTCGTCGACAAGGTAAGCGAGAAATATGACATCACTATCAATGTACAGAAGAGTTAGTTCTTCATTACAAAGACAAAATACTTGGGTTTCATTATGGGGAAAGACGGACTAAAGGCAGACTCCGATAAGATCTCAGCAATAGTTGACTACCCGTCACATAAAAATTTTCGGCAAGTTCGACGACTACTGGGTATGGCGGGATGGTATCCTCATTTGATCTCTAAATCTGCTGATCTAACCGCCTCCATAACTGATACTTTGAAAAATCCCAATCAGTTTCAACAGTTGAAGAAGAAATTTACTTCTGCTAATGAGTCCAAATTTCACCAAATTGTTCGTTATCCGGTCAACAAGTCAACAAGGTATTGGGGGAGTGTTGCTGCAACTAGGTGACGATGGCCACGGGAAGCCGGTAGCCCACGTCTCGAAAAAGTTGAATTAAGCACAAACAAACTACACCATCACAGAGCAAGAATGCTTAGCAGCAATGCTAAGTGTACAAAAGTTTTGACCGGTCATTGAACTTATGCCACTTATGTCACTATTTTAGACTGACCATGCGAGCTTGAAATGGCTGATGTTTCAAAATGATCTCAGCGGCAGACTTGCTCGGTGGAGTCTGAAGCTTCAAGGTTTCGACTTTACCATTGAACACAGAAAAGGAAGCCTGAACGTCGTTCCTGATGCCCTGTCACGGATTCATTGTGACAGGTTCTCACCATCTGAAGATCCTCGTCCGGCAGTGGATCTTAGTTCTCCATATTTCAACTTCTTGGAATATGAGGAGCCGAGGCAGAAAGTTATATCAGCTTCCAACAAACTACCAGATCCCTGTCAGGGATGGCTTGGTTTATATTCGGACTGTTCCAAGAACAGGCTATCCAATTCAGGTGGAAGAAGTTTGAAGGCTATAGATTCCGCGAGGGCTTATCTCAGACACTATTTCAAGGGCGCATGATGGCTTTGCATGGAGGTATAGGAAAAACACTAGAACGTTTAAGACGAAATTTGTACTGGTCACGTATGATAGTCGATGTAAGAAACTACGTAAGCGCCTGTGACGTGTGTTAAGAGATTAAAGTCCATAAAACTATACCTAGACCACCAATGGGAGCTTAGTAAGTGACAGAAAGAGCATGTCAAAAGGAGTACTATCATTTTTTTAGGTCCACATCTCAGATCTATCAATGCAAAGCATCTACTACCAACATTTGTCAGTTTATCGAGACAGAGATACTTCACGTTTTTGGATTTCTAGAAAAGATAGTCTCTGACAATGGAGTCCACTTTTGCTCGGCTCATTTGCCAGACTGCTGGATAACTATGGTGTAAAGCATGTGCAAACAGCAGTTTATTCGCCACAGGGTAATGCTTCAGTGATGGTGAAACGATCTCTATTGTCAGGGATTAGAGGCTACATTAAGGCGGAGCATACGCGGTGGGATGAGAAGCTGAGCCACATTAATAGCTCCCTCAGGAGATCAGTCAACCAAGCAACTGGCTTTTCACCCTGTAAGGTACTTTTCAGTCAGCAAATGATCGAACACGCTAAGTAATATTCCATCTTCAAGAGCCTCGGAACTTTGAGTGAACCCCTAGCAGTAGATGCTGATGAGAAACTAATATTGATCCGTGCTAGAGTGCAGGAAAATTCAAACTACGCGTTCGAGCAGCGTTCAAAAGCTTATAATCTTAGAGCTAAACCTTTCAATTTCAGAGTTGGTCAAGAAATGTGCAGACGGAATTTTACACAGAGAAATTTCCAGCAACAAAGTAGCGCTAAATTACGACGACATTTTTTAAAGTGTCGTATCAAAGCCAGACATGAAAACCCTTTTTATGAGCTTGAAGATCTGCTGGAAATCTCTTGGGTACCTATCACGCTACAGATATTAAGCCCTGATTGCTGCTCAATTCAACTGAAAGTTCGTGTATACTTACCCTAAAGCAGCATATCTCTAAATCTTGGTAGCCCCAAGAAGGCATCCGGACAGCTTAACTGGTACCTACATGATACCAATGTGCCTCTTAGGACCTGCCCAGCTTGATAGTAAACACATTTTTCTTCACACTCCCTCGCTTGGCAATGCTTCAAAACTCCCTCCCTCAGGGTATCCTATGAAGGTTGCACCCCCGTAGGAATTCTACATTGTGAACTACCTTCGAAAATTTCAATTTCCATATAACATGGCCATATAACATACATACATAGATGCTGATGCAAGCAATTCTGTCACATTTAAAGAAATTCGAGTAGGAGTGGATAATATGTTACTGACTGTTTTTTCTGATGGGAACTTAACTGATCCTACTTTCTTCTGAATAAAGTTGTCTATGGCAGTATCAGTCTTCCGCTTTACACTTTCGCTACTATTTTTACCTCCATCGCTAACTAATATAGCAAGTTTGTCCTTTTCCTGCAAATTAAAAAAAAAACGTGAAGTTAAATTGAACAACACTACTTGAATTAATACGAAAATACGAGCAAAAGCCAAGTACTAAAGTCCGCGCTAAACTAAATTTTAGCGGGTCGGCAATATCGGGCCGTTCTTTAGCAACTAAAATATGACAGCAGAGACTCGGAGAAAAGAAATAATAAAAATAAGAAGAAGAAGAATTTTACAATTTTTTTTATGGATACGGAAATACAACACGCGGTCATAATATTTCTAAAAACAGGTAGTTAAAATTATTTGGAAATATCAAAAATATAAAAATAATATGCATAATGTATACAATATAAAAAAAAATTAACATTGATATTGAAAATACGGCCACAAAAATAAATCCAATTCATCCGTATACTTACAGCAAAGACGTACAAAACTACGTTAACTATAAAAATTCAGTCAATAAATTCTCAAATCTCAGAACTCTGACAATAAATATTTTTAGCGCGCTAAAGAACGGCCCGGGCGAATAAATTCAAGCTAAATTTTTTGGAGACTTACTGGTGGTGCCATCTCTAATCAAAACCCAAAAGCCAAATTTAGCGCGATGACCTTTGTACCGCTCTCGCTAAAATTCAGGATAAATTTTCGCCAATATCTTTTAGCTTAGCGCGGACCTTAGTACTAGGTTAAAGTTAAAGCAACGCCAACTACAGAGGAAAGCGAATGGATTTTATTATTATAATTTTGCCGTAAAAATTCTGAAGAAAAATTGAAGAATAAATTTTAGCGCGGCACTCGAATCAATCCTATTGATGGTTTTCAACCACCAATAGTGTATAAAAATTCGAAAGAAAAATTTTCAAGTAAAATTTCGAATAACAAAATGTGTGATTGCCAGCACTCATAAAATCTTTACCGACCAAGACCAATCAAGGCACCTGAATCAATATAAACTCTTAGGAACCATGGGCGGCCACAAGTAGTGCATGAAAAATTTAAAGAAAATCAAATTTCTCTAAGAAAACTGAATATTTGTTCCCTTGCCCGAAAGAGTGAACCTCCACAATCAATCCACGGACCATAGTCAGTGAATAGTTAGTTATTCATTAAAATTCTTAAGAGCAATTTGTAAGTGAGTATATTTTTAAGAAAAATTTAATGCTTGTCTACGAACGTAAAAATTATGAACAACTCACGCTTAAATCAGTGTTGCTATGAAAAATCAACAGGTGTCTATACGTTGATGATTGCATGGAACTAGGGTTCTACTGGAAGCACCCTAAATCAAAATTCGTTGAGTTAGTTTGTATGCTTCTGTTGCGAGCTCCCATGCATTTTGTCCTGTCCTCGATTTTTTTTTTATTCGAAAAATCAGATAGGTAAACAAAAATTTATGATCGCTGACCAATTTCATAGGAACAATAACACTTTCAAATTGGGAGTAATCGGCGCAACAAAAATATAAAAGCATAATAATAACCGGGCTGTTTTCTAATCAATCAAATACTGAAATAAATATGTAATACCTATTCAAAAATTACTTACCTTCCTGTGATAGGAATGATGGATGACTTCTCGACACTATATAAAACACAAGAAAATTCGTATACGTTTCAAAGACGAAGAGCTATGAGCGAATGACTATTATACCCACTCGAGACTCCACTATTACTATTCAAAAGAACAACTACTGTAATTGTAAGATTACAACACAACGTTTTTTGACATCATATTAATGGAAAACTCATCATTTTATTATTAAATTTTTTCAATTGATTGATAATTATGGTGGTAATTGCGTGAGAGGAACAATATAGGATTTTATATATCGCTCGTTGAAAACTATAGTGACGCAACTCAAAATCTCCCAGTTTTAAAGCTTAAATTGATGCAGAGAAATTGAACTTTTCGACCCGACGACGATCAGAGAGGTCTCAAAAATAAGATTACATTACTGATGACTTATGACCGCTGGGTGGAAAAGTTCAATTTTTCTGTATGAAATTCAGCTTTGTAACGTGAAACAGGAAGATTTTGTGTCACTATTGTTTCGAACGAGCGATATTAAAACAAAATAATTTTTATGAAACATAATTTTATTACAGTGAATTTATTTATACGTATTTTGTGAAAAAAAATTCTTTCGCCTTAAATGTACATTGTTGGTCGAAAATAAGTTTTCCAAGTTGGACTTAAGAAATCTAAATGGGTGGGTCGGAAATTATTCCTTGATTTCAGAAGAGATTTAAAGTGTCTTACAAATTAACCTATATTATATTTTTCAACAATCGTTTCGATTCTTTTAAACAAAGTTTTGACCATATTGTTTTGGCTTTGAGTTACAAATGTATTTTACAAATAGTCCGCACCTGTATATGTAACTCTTTTACTACAATATAGCTTTTAAAATATCCGAACTGCAAGTTGAAATTGTACTTTTCTATTTTTGTTGAAAATCGGCCCTTGGCTCGGTATTAACTTGGAACCATGCTATTAAATTTTGTATTTCTAAAAAATTTATTATATTATTATTATAATTAATTATAATTAAAACAAAAGGAAATACCAAGCTCTTGAAGTGGATCCTCTTTCTCTGCTTCTATTTACTCTATTGTACCTTTGGAAGAGGATTTGGATTCAGGATCCAATAAACCGATTTTTCTTAAGCTTTTTCTGCAGTTGAAATAAGCACTATACAATTTCCCTGTTGGAGTTTTTCTTGAATTTGATGGTTTCCTTATAGTATATGTCCGGATCATTCAAGAAAACAATAATATGGTTTCTAATTTACAAAGAAACATTTACTATACCGGGTCGTCAGTAAATGTCCATCCAATTTATTAGCTAATTTCTCTAAAAATTTTGCTTGTAATTTTCTTTCTGCTTATATTATATAAAAGCACTACTGATACAATCAAATACTTTCTTCAAAGTTCTCTAAGCTTTCCATATTTTGTAAACATAACTAAACTGCAAACACAAGAGATTACTTGAAAATGATTTTCGTGACAGCATACTTAGCTCAAGCGCAGTAAACTTCTAAATGAGCCCTGTTCCAGAATATCAAAAAATTCTTCCAGAATTCAGTGTTAGTCAACTATTTGATTTGTTTTCAACAATAAATGTTTTTCACTTTACACATCCATTATCACTTGAACACAAGCATTGCAACCTTCACCACATACGTTGTAATCTTTAACAACAATTTCATTAGATTTAAATAAGAAATACTGTCATAAAACATTAAATTGAAATTGCTAAATTGAAGACTATAAAATAAATAAAACAGGGACCATTGTACCGTTACAACGTTTAGTTTTAAAATGATAACTAACTGCAAATCAATATAAACAGAATATAATAATAACTCTTTGTTACTTTGAATAATTACGGAGTTGTTAACATAAAAAAAGGTATTAATTTTAACAGTGCTCCGTAGATTGTTAACTAAGAATTTGTTGGTTTATAAAAGCCAATGGAATTTCTCTGAGCATATTATTAATTATTCTGATTTTTGCATGTCCATCCGTCAGCAGGATAACTTGAGAAAGAAAACATTCATGGTTTTGCCATACAACAATTACGTTATTTTACGTCTATTGAGAAAATAGTCAGCTGAAGACATTTTTGATGTACTGAAATAGTCTTGATAATGTAAACGCTTCTGAATTTGTTATAACCATTCTTATTTTTTGATAAACCGTTCTAGTTATAAATGCGAGAAACGTGCTTAGCTATATGCCTACAGGCAGAGACTACATTTACGGGCATTCAACTAGGGTATCAAAAGGATTGTTCTTAGGTCATGTATGGCTTTTTCCTTTTTCCTTTTTAACTAATTTTTGTTCCTCGCTGATTTATAAAAACAATTCTTTAGTTTCGGAAGTTGAAATTCCAATTTATGAATGCGCAAAATTTATCATATTCTCTACATTTTTATAGGAGGAGTATTTAAATTTAATTTACATCTGCTGGCATATGGTACACAGTTGGTTCAAAAGTGAACTGTGTAGTCGAACTGGGTGTATACGGCCCCAGATGCCATTTCTCAAAGGCCCTTCAGTCTACCCCTACTGTATTCCAAGCTGAGCTATTAGGAAAAAATGAATGTGCCAATACCTGTATTAAAAGAGCCATAAATGGTTCAACACTCAGCCGCTTACAAGGCCCTTAAGTCCTTCATTATTAAGTCAAGGATAGTCTGCGAGTGTCTGCAAATTTATCGACGAGAAAGAAAGTTATCCTCATGCGGGTACCAGGACATTGGGGCCATAGAAGCAATGAAATTCTTGACCGTCTAGACAAAAGCCGGACAGAAACTTGCTTTGTCGGACAAGAGCCATTTTGTGGAACTTCAATGCGTTAGCTCAGAGCTACCTTAAATATCTGGGAGAAAAAAAAAAATATTTATTGGGAAAGGCTACAAGGACTTCGTCAGGCAAAAAAATTTATCGGATTCTCTGGCGGAAAAACAATAGAACTCCTACTTCTTTGGAGAACACAGCTTAAAATGATAATAGAGCTCGTCGCAGGTCACTCCTCTTAGGGGCTTGGCTGAGACTTCATCGTGCCCCTTCTGTCAGGATGCTCATGACACCTCGAAGCATCAACTGTACAGCTGTGAAGCATTGGCTTGGCGGAGATTAGTTCACCTAGAAGATGTTTCTCCTCCACCAAACTGCGTGTGGAATTGTAATCCCAAAATGATTCTGAATTTTATTAACAGTCTACACCTAGAGCAAATTGAACGAAGACTCACAATAGGTCTTTTGGAATGCGGAGGCGAACGCCTGCACACCTCTCCACAAATTAATTTAATTAATTAAATTAATAAAATAAATTTAATGCACAATGTCGATTTCAATTTTTCTAATAAAACGGACTATTCTGTATAGCTTCGCTGTGAAAAAAATTATAAGCAAGTTGGAATTTAGAAAGTGATAATCCTTATCATTAAGAACCAAAGTAATATTTTCAATATCGATTAACTTCAGGAGAAATATAGCGTATATAAACGTCTAAACTAAATCGTTGGTACCAGAGACAACAAGAAATTTTGGAACTTACGTTCCACACCTATACGATTTTGAGATGCAACTTCTTGGTCGTAATAAAACATTTGGATAATTTTTCCATTTTGGATTCGATAGATCTGGTTATCCTTATTTTTCTGCTTTCTTCCTCCCCCTATTTAGATATTCTACTTGATTTGCTTTCATGCTTATTTCTTATTTTTTATTTTATTTTATTTTACTTTTTTTTTCTTATTATTACTTCTTAATTTATCCTTATTATTTTCATTTGTTATCTTATTTCTTATTTTTTGTTTCTATTATCTATTTTTGATTAATATCAGATGTTGTTTGCTTTTTTAGCAATTATTGGACTTCGTTCCTATCGAATTTTTGCTTTTTTTTCTCCGCTTATGTCTTCTATGTACTATATAGTTTTATTTTGCTTTCGTTTTTATTATACTTTTCCTTTGAAATTTTTTTTTTTGTATACTATTTTGTAGTTCTTCTTTTCTTTTAAATTTTTTACTTTAAGTTTGCATTTATTTAACGGTAGCAAGTAAGTGGATTTATCTGTTTACTATCGCATGACTTTCTTAAATAAATAAATAAATATATTTTTGCGTAATAGCTCAAAGCGTAGAAACACTTGTGAATTATAAAGTAAATATGAAAAGGTTGGAATGAAATTATTTGGTAGGATATTTATTGATGTTCCAAAGGTTGAAGCGTTTTGGGCACTCGTTTGTCATCAATTTAATTGTTGGCATCAATTTTGTAATGCCAGTTTTTCTCATATATGGGTGAAAAACAAATTTATTTTTAGTTCATTTTTTTTAAAATAAAATAAAGAATTAAATGATAAAAAAATTTTAACATTTATTATTCTATAAATTTATTTTATTTTTTATTTATTTAATGTAAATAATTGTTCGTATTTCTTTTTATA
Source organism: Dioctria rufipes (assembly GCA_963924295.1). Classification (NCBI taxonomy): domain Eukaryota; kingdom Metazoa; phylum Arthropoda; class Insecta; order Diptera; family Asilidae; genus Dioctria; species Dioctria rufipes. The sequence goes on along the minus strand of OZ002741.1, from coordinate 166,827,913 downwards.
TTTTTTAATAAAATTTTTCCTTTTTATTACTTTAAATTAATTTTTAACAGCAATATACTTTACACTTGTTGTACGCTTAGTGACATGAGAATGAACACTAACAGATTTTCTATTGTGACACTTTGTTATGGAAGCATATTAGTAAGTATATGAAGTGAAGTCCATTCTACCAGACTGAACTGACAGTTCACCTTGGCTAGTGCGGGAGAGTTGTGGGGTGGGTATACCAAATACCTGCCGTTATCAAAGCCTATATACAAAAACAGAATTCCTGCCTACAAAGAGCATCACACAGCACCGCATCTGCTCCAGAAGGGACCATTGCACTACTTACAATTACCTGTTATCGAAGATATAGATGTTGTGTCTTCAAGCCATGCTTCATCCTCCCAATGAAACGGTGGGCTAGAGTAGTGGACCTTAGTATACTATCGCCGTTAAGAGGTTTCTAGGAGAGTGAAGTAGGAAAATTAAAATCTTTAAGGTTGCATATCGTTATAACCAAAGACTTTTATTACTAGTAGCGGAGTCCACCGATGATAGGAACAATTTTACTTTAAACTTCTGACCTGGTCATCCTACAATACTGAACATAGGCATACTACTAGCCTGTCTGAATCCTAATATTATCGCAGCCTGTGCCTTGCATAATCTCAAGCCTGAAGCTGAACTACAATAAATAATTTTGTTTCAAACAAGGGAAATCTGAGCATTTCCAATTATCTTCTTGAACTATCGAATTAAATGTTCGGGTGGATCTAGCCAAGAATTTCCAGCCATATAAAGGCGATACAGGATGCTAAATTTGATTGTTGTTCTTAGATAAGTATTAAATTTATGATTTTTGAAACTTAATACTTTATGTTCCCTATATTTTTGTATTTTAGGAAATATGTCAACAAGGGAACACATCGGAGAAATCTTACTGCGTCGGTGGCCTGCACAATGTCGGACTTGCTGATTAAATCAATATATCTATGCCTAAAATGATACTGTACCGAACATTATCCTAATTTTTGAATTAATTTACAAAATGAAATCCAAAATCCCGTGATTCATCTACCGCTTCAAGTGTGGACAAACCTTCACCGGGTGTGAACTGACATGCTAGTTGGATTAATGACAGGAATGCTTCTGTGGAATTTCGCAGGGACGGTATAGTATCTTCGTCGAGAGGACACTGGGCGCTACATGTGATTCCACCACTGTGCATAATTCAAATTGGTGAGATTTCGTTCTTGGAATATTTACATGTTTCCTTCGTCGACAAGTCGATGATTAGTATCCCAGTTCAGAGGAAATCCTTAATGGGTTGTTTGATGCAACTAACTGGCCCGGGAAGGAAGGACGCTGAAACGGCGCTTTTACACGAGTTTTTTCCTTCCTCTTTTTTCACGGTTTCTGGGTTTTTAAAAATTACAGTATTTGATGCTTGAGGAATAGTCTGCAGCTTAATTCGTTCGGTTTTCCTTCCTCCTTCTCAAAGGATGTCTAAATTTGGAAACATTTGCTTGCGATCAACTTTAGCGGTCTACTCGGGATCTTTTTATATATCAAGGGACAATACTTTCAATACGGATATTTTAACGTCCGATAAAAGAATAAAGATTTCACTTACAATTTTATTTTACTGAAAATCTTCGAGCACACAACCGACCAATCCCCAGAAAAAGACAAACAAATGTCTTCCGTCTTGTCCGCCAAGACTTCTTCTCCTTCCTCTTGCCAACCTTTTTCTAATGAGTATTCCGCCATCATTGTACAACCGTGGAGAAAATGGCAGCACGATCGCAACGTGAGCAGTACATTAGAACCGTCACTAGCTGTCAGTGATGCAACTTCTATATAAAAGCTATTATGTGTAATGATATTTTAAATACATTTATGTTTTCAACGAAAATTTAGTTTTAAACAGTGTCTGCGAATTTGATTATATTTTTATTTGTATTGTCCACAGTTATTGTTTAGGCTGTTTTTTAAATTGAAGTTCAAATATTTTCCAAAATTGCTATTCTTTTAAAGTTATTCAATAGTGTTACGATTTATATACATATTAGGACTCTACAGATTAAACGATGCTTTTAACAACCTTCCTTGCTAGAGAAATTTTAGATTTTCGAATTCGATAACAACGGGGTTTCTGCGGGCGAAATTCTCCATCGCAATGGCACGTAGCGAAACAAATAAACGGATACATACATACTAACTTGTTTCTGTGAAAGAACACAAAAGATGTTATGCTTTTATTATATCTAGCTTGCTGTTTGTTTTGTTTTTCTGCTTAAAAAGCCTCTGGGTTTCCCATTGGCAGTGCTTTTTAATTAAAACGTCGATAAAGTAATCGAGTATTTTTACAGGATTTTTTAAAACAAATATGATCTTCTGCAAAACAATCGCTAAATTCGCTGATTTGTCTTGTGTGCTCAATGCACGTGTTTCTTATGATTTGTTTTATGGATTTTATATTTAGACTGTCGGAAATAATTTTGAGAAAAATATTTAAAATATTTTTCATTAGCCGGAAAAAATCTATAGGTGCATAGGTTCAGTTATGCAAGACCAGCCTTGAGGAAGGTGAGCATATACTGCACCGAAAAAAACGCCGTATTAAATCAATATTTTTTCCATATTAATAATATATTTCAATAAATTTCTATGCATTGAATAATAAAAATAGCAATTTGTCATGAATATCAATCAAAATAATAATTTTCTTATTAGATCTACATGAAAAAATCAAGTTTAAGAATAAAAATTTCAATTTAATAATAATAAGAAATTTATTGGCTTATTAAAAAAAAAATATCAATTAATTTCTCATTATTTTCATATGTATCTAGTGTGAAATATATAAGTTAAGCGAAGTTATTTAAAAAAGTAATGTATCAAATATTACTTTAATAAAGAAAAGCATGAATATCATAATTAACATATTGTGAATATTATTAACTTGATACGAAAAAATATCAATTTCATATGTATACCCATAAATGCGATAATTTTCGTATCATGTTATTGCAAAAGGTTATTAGACATCTTCAGTCCAGTTGTATGCACAGACATGACACGACTACGAATTTTTAAATAGTGAAGTAGTACATAAAAAGACCGTATAAGTTCTGTTTATTATATATGACATCTAAAATGAGTGTAAGCGAAAATAAAAAAACAGTTTTGAAATTGAAAGCTTGGAAGAGTTAATTGTGATTACAACTGCAAACTATTTTCAATCACTGGCCCTTTTATCAGTAAGCTGACGACGGGCAAAAATTTGCAAATACTTAATATTTCTTTGTTTTCATTTGGATTTTAATTGTGCTGTGTTTTCAGATTGATATTGATTTTCAGATGAAATGTCCAAATAGTATGTACAATCTCATCAATATGTGGCAAAATTATCGGAAAATTAGAAAAAAACTAGGAAACCATATTAAAGTTAACAGTTATACAGGGTGGGCCAAAAGTCACCATGGGGTTTAAAAATTTAATAACTTTTTCGTTTATATATATTTTTTTAATTTTTTTTTTTAGATTATAAAATATACAAAATGGAAATTTTTTTACGCTAAGTATGGAAAATAATGTCACTTAAATGACCGCCGTTATTAGCTTCGCAATGATGGGCTCTTTTTAGAGCATTTTCCATAACATCTTTCAACATTTGTGGCTGTAGCGCTCGAATTTCTGCAACAATGTTGGCCTTGAGTTCAAGGATTGTCTCGGGCTTGTTCACATATACTCGCTCCTTCAAATAACCCCAAAGAAAATAGTCGGGTGCTGACAAATCTGGCGAACGCGCTGGCCAATTAATTTCCGAAATTCTTGAAATTATTCGCTGTCCAAAAATTTGCCTTAAAAGTGCCATTGTGTCTTGGGCAGTGTGGGCAGTGGCTCCATCCTGCTGAAACCACATCTCAGGTCTGTTTTCAAGAGCAGGACGTAAAAAATTTTCTATCATAAACCGATACCGCTCTCCATTTACGGTTACAGCACTTCCATCTTCATTTTCGAAGAAGTAAGGCCCAATGATATTTTCAGATGTAATGCCACACCATACTGTACATCTAATGGGGTGCAATTGGCGTTGATGAATGGCTCTTGGATTTTCAGAACCCCAGAACCTACAGTTCTGCTTATTAACAAAGCCATTCAGATGAAAATGAGCTTCATCACTCATAATCAGATTTTCAATAAAGTTGATTTCATTTCTGGCCAACTGTTGAAATTTAACTGCAAAATTTAGACGTTGCCGATGATCTGCGGGTTTCAATTCTTGCACCAATTGCACCTTATATGGGAATAACAGTAAATCTTTTTTAAAATGCGCCGTAGTGACGTACGAGACATCCCTAGCTGAGCAGAACGCCTTCTGGTAGATGTTTCTGGTGTTTCGTTAACACTTTGCTCTACACGTTCAATATTTTCCGCAGTGTGAATTATACGCGGTCTACCGGTTCGAGGCAAATCACTTACGGTGCCATGTTGGTGGTGACGATCAACTAAGCAACGAATCATGGCTTCAGAGGGCGAAATTCTGACGTTAAAATGGCGACGAAATGCTCTTTGCGTTAAAATAATTGATCGCTGATTTAAGTAATAAAATTCTATTATTCTGGTTCTTTGTTCAGTTGTGAATCTCTCCATTATTTATTCTCCAGATGTTATTTATATAATCTAAAAACAAAAAAAAAAAATATATGAACGAAAAAGTTATTAAATTTTTAAACCCCATGGTGACTTTTGGCCCACCCTGTAGGAATCTCTATACTTCGATGAAATAAGCAAATGTTTAAAATGGTAAATTCTTTTATTATTTTAGGTATAATATAAAAATTTCAAATGTACATATATATATATCTTATAACGAACTATATTGTAGGGAAAAGCTTTATAGAGACGATTTAATTATTGTTCATGTAAAATTTTCGTTCATATAATTCATAATTAGAATTTGAAAATAACATATAAGTAGAGGCATAATAATCAGGCCAAGGCACCTTTTTCAGTACCCGAATCCTCACCTATCCCGACGTTTAAATGCCGAACTGGCTTGCCCGGAAAGCATTTAAACATCCAGAACGCAGTCTGACGGTAGTACGTGTGCTAAAACGGAATCCATACCCGTGCCCAAAATTCCAAGCAAGTACGTGAAGAACGGAAAGCCATCCTACCGCCTTACTCCTGTCAAAGCCAGTACGTGAAAAACGTAAAGCTATGTGGCTGCACGTATGGTACAGCGGAAGCCACTCAGCCTGTCCGTGTGCAAGAGAAAGCCGTCCAAGTCTCTTTGCTGCCGAGTAAGTACGTGAAGAAAAAAGCTGAGGGATTGAACGAGTGATAAAACGGAAACCAGTCAGTCTGTACGTGTGCAACGGCACGCTAAGTAGTCTACGAACTCACATCTCACATTTGTATCAGAAACACAATACACAAGAAGCAATAAAGCAAAAAACATATACAAAGACCAGCTGTTGTCATTTAGCCCTGTATTCTATTGCAGCTACCCAACGACGGCTTCGACGCTTTCCACTGACGACAGTATTGGTGCCCGAGCAAATCCTATCGACCGAATAAAAGGACGTTACAATTTTTTTTTTTTTTGAATTCTTGTATTGTATGATTGTATCATGATAATGCTGCTCTGCTCCTACCGAAGAACTTACTTGCAGAAGTCATGTGATCTCTCCTCATATTTAAGAAAAGCTACTATTAATTATTATTATTAATATATCCAGTAGAATCAACGCTGGAATGGTATTTTTTTCCCAAAAGTATGTATACAAAATTTTCAATTCTGAAGATCGACAAAGCTCAATTGTAACAAAATTTAATATCAGAAGATTTATTCCTCTCAATAGTTAACAGAGCCACCATTTCAAATATTAATTTTAATAATCGCAAGTCTTTAAACGCATTGAATTTAAAGGTAGCCAGTATAAAATAATATTTGAAATACCAGTAAGCTTTTAATATTTGCTACGTTTACTTAAAAACTTCAAGTCTAGGTTTAAGATCTGTATTATTTATGTATTAAAAGTATATATAAGACTTACTTCATTTTTATATTTTTCTTATCAGTGTTAAAGGAAATTGCTGAAAAAAGAAGCATACTTGAAACATATGAATTCAATAAGGATTCTTATCAATGAAATAATTTATAAGAATCATATCTTATCAATAACTTTCCTTATAAAAACAATACAATGTCGTATATTATCATCAATATGCTTCTTTTTAAATCTAATACGCTGTCAAAAATTAATACTTTTGCATATCATAATAATACTTCATTCATACTGAAGAGATTTTGTATAGAAATCTCATCAATTTTATAGTGGAGACTTCAGGTTTTTTCTTTCCGTGTGGGTACCTGGCCATAAGGCTATAAGAGGCAACGGGATGGCTGATTAGTTTGTCAAAAAAGGCTCTGAATTGGATAGATCCGCAGTGGTAGCTTATGTGAGAATTCCAATCGGAGGTTTAAAAGAGGAAATCATCAGGGGAACCTATCAAAAGGTAACCCTCCGGTGGACCAGCGGGGATACCTGTCGTATTTCGAAGCAATTGCGGTCTGCATATAACAGGAAAGGGACAATGGGACTGATTAATGTCAGAAGAACAAATACCAAGAATCCAGTAGGGATCATTACGGGTCACTGAGCCATAGGGAACCATGCTAGAAGACATTGTATAGCGGCAAACGATTTCTGCAGGGGCTGTAAGGACTCGAAGAAAATCGAATTCGTCCAACACGCGCTTTGCGAATGCCACGCCTCTAGGTAAAGACTCTTGGAAATATCCTGAGTTTCCCAAGGGAAGCAGGATGGCTCTGGGGCATCTCGAAAGGTTATCCCATTAGGTCTAGGGGTATAATGGACCTACTAGAGGTCTAAGTGATACAGCCTACTTGGTTAGCAGCACCCCTCTTACCTAACCTAACTTGACTTATAGGCGCATTTAGTTTACCGAAATCCGAATTATTTGAAAAATGTTTGTAAAACAAAACGTGCCCTGTCACTTTTATCTAATCTTTGCAACATTTGCAGTTGAGCTTCCGCAATATTTTAAAGAAGACAATATCGCAAAGGATAATCCTCGACTGGCTTATCATTATTTCTGATAACGTCAAAATTATAATTTTCGAGAAAAACTCTCCTTATCCATTCTAATATGTTTTGCGATAATGACCAAAGCTTAAATGACCAAAGCAGGCACAATAATCTCATGAAGTTATCCCTGATAGCACAAAAGTACTGAAAATGTAATTCGGGAGGCCTGAACTGAAGTCTTCCAGCTCCAGTGAAAAATGATAGGCGGTCGGGGAAAAATTTAGGGGTAAACACTAACACGTATAACCACTGTCGTATTTTTTAATGATTTATTTGCGTATGTAAGATTAGGACAGGTAACGCTACCAAAACTGAAAAACCTGCACTTTCAGGAGGGAAGTATCAGTTTTTCATTATTTTTATGCAGTACTGTTTGAGGGATGTATTCGGTACTTCCAAACCAATGAAGAGAAGCGCAATATTCAGACATATTTCAGTAGTTTTGAACTATTGAAGAGAATCACACCATTCAAACACAATTCAGGAAATAGATTTTTTCAAAAATAAAAAAATCTCTTGTCTTTTAATATATTTATTATTACTTTACTAATTATATTTACCTAAGCTAAGAACCCTTTCACAACATTACCTCTCCAGTTATAGTCCCTTCACTGAGTCAATGGCTATAAAATTTGTCAATTTACTTTGGTGACCCTTTAAAACGATAGATTGTCTGTAATTGTAAAACTTTGTTTTATTATAATTAAAAATCTGTTTCTAAATTCTTACCAATTTATTACTGATATGTGAAATGTGTGTCACTCAGACGCACTTCAAATAGATTTAACTGGAAACGAATTCTGAATTTCCTCATGTAATGTACCTCAAAACTACTTTACAAGCCCTGAAGAGATACGTATAAACCAATTAGATCGAGACAAATCTATTAATATACTTAATTCTTCTATGAATACTGAACTAAACCGCTACTGTGAGTACTGAAGCAACCCCGAAAGGATGCTAAAATAATGAGCGAGAGGGAATATATCTCGATTTTCGTTTTGTTTCATTTCATGCACCGATAAAATAAAGGAATAAGGATTGTAGTGGTAACCCCTTAAGTTGTGCTATCAGGGGTAGTTCCGAATAACATTTTAATATTTAAATATGTAATAATAATAAGGTGTGTAAAAAAATGTAATTGTAATAATAATTATATAAGGAGGTTTTTGTAGCAGTCACTTAGTTTTGGAAAAGTTTGTACATTTCAAGCTGCAATTTGACGGGAAAACCTGACTTGATTTTTGGATGTCATTATAACCGCTTCAGGGTAAAAACGAAAGGAGAGTACTGTTTAATTCATTTTTTTTTAATGGATATGAGTTTTGGAAATGGCCTCCTCAGTTATGCTGCTGACTGGCTGTGTAATGTGTAAAATTTGTTAGTGAGTGCATTTACTCTAGCTTGTATTGTGCCTTGAAACTTTAATACTCATGGTGTCAGCTCTTTCGGTACAGAGGACTCTGAAATCATTACAGAAGATCGAAGCTCTACATGGAAGGCTTTTATGATTGCATCCAAACTTTCAGATTGAACTTTTACATATTGGTTCACAAAGCAAAGTCAATCATATCATCTCTTGAAGTCAAAGTATAGTATTCAGCAGACACTAAACTTCCTCTTTCTTTTTTTTTTTATTATAAAGACAAATGCTACTGAGCTCTAGGGTAGGGCGAGAAATATCATATTTTGGGATATCTTACATAAAGCTGATAAAATGGTTTCATAGCTACGTTACTAATAACTTCGAAATCGTATTTTGCTACTCTATGCAGTTATGCGGTTATGATATTGCTAGTTTTAGTACTGAAAAGACCCACTATTAAATTTGAATGAAGTTAAATTCAAATTAAATTGAATAAATATAATTACAGCTCTAAACGTATAAATGATAAGCCGATGATTTATTAGTAATAATTTAACAATATTTCTTCAAGCGAATCAATTTAATTGTATGTACTTGTTTTTATTACCCGAATGAGCTAAAGAAATGCACCCTTAAGAAATACATATGCTTACGTCATGTCCATTGCAAAAATGTCAAACATTAAGTAAATAAACAGAAAATATGCGAACGTATTACAGATATCCGCAGTAGTGCTTGAACATTTCAATAAAATTTTTGAGTGCATGTCCAACGCAAATATTTCAAAATATTATTTATTATCATCATTTGCAATTAGATTAAAATACAATAAGTTCACTAAGATAGGGCCTTTATGGTGAAATACTTAGCCTTTCTTAAATTATAACGCCTTTTCTGAATCTGATGTTACAAATTTAAGGTCTTCTGTCGAACTAAAATGAAATGATGCTCAATATTCTAATAAATCAAGATTTGATTAGTCCCTGTCATTGACTTTTTTGCATTTCACACCTTTGACAAATTTGGCATATCGTGATGCTATTCATATACGATCATTCATACATACATACCTCGAAATAAAAGATAATCTTTTTTATCAGAGAGGGGACTAAAGAAGCTTGGCATTTATGTAGAAAATTATAACTGTAATTAAATAAATACTATTTAAAATAAAATTAAGATGCATATATTTTATATAGATATAAATTAAACTGACCAAGGAAATGTTATATATCTAAATTGTCTAAAATAGGTAATTTAAAAATAATTATAATTGATTAAATTTATTTAATCATCATACATAAGTATAAGCTAGGCACATACATAAGTATAAAGCTAATCATGCTTAAAATATGGTTAGCTTATCTCTCTGCAAAGCGAAAAATTGCCATCAGCAATTTCGTCACATTCCTTTGCACAAAACCAAAATATTTTCCCATAAAAACGACTTGGGAAAAATAGAAGTTTTAAGTTTCATCCCAAGTCGTTTCATTAGAAAAAAACAAAAGCCCCACGACAAATCTTACCTTCAGTAAGATTTGTCGTAAATACGATATGTATGTACATACATACATACATACATACATATCGGGCGCGTGAAATTTTACGTCGGTGAAGACTGAAACGATCAAGTCTTCACCGAAAAAAGCTCTTATCAGCGAATTGTCGCGAGCTGCATACATTGTGATCGCAACAATGTATGCACGATAGCAAGACGATGGTTTGATATTTATGAAAATATCAAATTTCATTTTCAACCATCGTCCGTCGCGATAATTCTGGGCATGTTTAAACATGCCCAGCGGTAAATAATTTTCTCAGGATAGGAATGCTAATTAAGCATTTTCCTATCCTGAACAATTAGACTTGAGATTTAAAAAATCAAGTCTCAAGAGAGTCGTTTTAAAGAGTCGGTTTTGAACGGTCGGTTTTGAAGACTCGTTTTTGAACAGTTTTTTTGAAGAGTCGGTTTGGAGCAGTCAGTTTTTTTAGAAAGTCGAGTGGATTTATTTTTGAAAGCGAAATTTAAAAGTCGAAAAAGGAATACAACTGTGCTTGATCGGATCGGTTAGCGTGCATTTGGTAAAGCGGAAAGTGAGTTAAGTGTACTCCCTTAAGAGAAAAAGAAGTAGTTAAGTGTAATTTAATTTAATAATAAAATAAAGAAGAAGAAACGTGAAAGACAAAAGTTTTTTAGTGAAATACTCCCGCTGCGATACTGCAACCAGATTACGCCGCTGCCTAAGGCATTGGATAAGCCGATTGGGCAGACTGGCAACAACTGTGAGTACTCTTTGTCACTGACATAGGTAAACCCCGAGAAGATATATAACAAATTGGTTGTTATATATAACAAAATTGGCGCAGCCGGTAGGATTGAGGAAGCTAGATCTAGCCAAAACGATCATAAAAGCTTGAAAAGCCTTAATCCTACGAACCGAAGGGGTCCCATTGACGAAGCCACTCAGGCCAAGTCACCCCCAACACTCGGGTAGATACCATCTCTAGGCGCCTCTGCTCCAGGCGGGCAAGCGTTCACCCCAAATAGTGCACAGGCACCACCGAGGGATACTATCAAACACTCCAAAGAAGGAAGTGGAAAACCATCCAAAACCTCCCAGAAGGACGAGTACAGATCAGCCAGGACACAGCTCTAAAAACAGCCTGAAGCTCCAGCCAACCAGACGAACAAACGCTAGCAGTCAACGATCCGGAGTTGAAGAGGAAATCGAAGACGGCTCATAAGCCCCCTTTTCAACTAGATCCAGGGGAAGTTAAGACGGCCCAGGGCCCCCCCAGTTGCAAAAGTAAGCCGAAATCAACCGACAAAGGATTGAGAGGGAACTCGAAGGCGGTTAAAGAAACCCCCCTCTCAATTACAGCAAAGGGACCTAAGCAGGCAAGGAGCCCCCTTTCACTGAACAGCGCATCATATGCCAGCCGACAATCCTGCTCTACCTCAGCAGGAACCAGAAGCAGCAGCGAGGGAAAACTCTCCACCTTTAGCCGACGCGGGATTAACCCCAGGTGCCAATACACAGCACCCCGGTGAAGGTACATCATCCGCTGCAGGAGAAAAACCTCCACAGTTACCCACAACAGGACCTAGACTTCGAAGCGGAACCGTTCTGCCAGGTCTGAATTGTCAAGTAAGTTTAGCTAAGTTTTTAAATAAATTATACGAGAGAGCGCGGGAATCAGATAAACTGACTATTACCCATTGTGACGCCTTAGATCACAAATTAAAAACAGAGCGTGAGACCAGACTCGTCATGTTAAAGACCTTAAAAGAAAAAACAATACAGTTCCGAAAGGAACTAGAACAGTTTTCCGAATCTCGGCGCTCACTCAGTTTAGATCTAGGAAAGAATAAGAGTGTTAGGTTAAGTGACAGTGATAGTGATAGCGACAGTGACGGTGAAGTCGCTGAACCAACTCCCGAAGACCTGCTGATCGATTGGCTCGAAGAATCCTTAACGGAAATCAGCCCAGAAACAAGCCCAGCTAGTCCACCCAAATTTAAATTTCCAGTCAATAGACTACACACAATGGTGGACTACGCAAAAGTAGCTAAACTCACAGCTCAACTCGTTCCCTTATTTTCGGGTGAAAGTACCCCACAAGTGGGACGAGAACTACAAACCTTCATCGGCTGCTGCAAACAAACTATGCAGTGCCTAAATGATGAAGAAAAAATGGCTTTCATTCAGGTCCTTCCTACAAGACTCAGAGGTGACGCATACCAATTATTCGCTTCAGACGTCCCTGCTTCATTTACTGACATTTACTGAAGTAGAGGAACGTTTAAACAGAACATACCTTCCCCGTGAGACATATCAGGAGCTGGTGAACAAACTAATTACCACCAGACAAAACCCGTTAGAATCTCTCACTGTGTTCATTACAAGATTGAAACAGTTGTTGACGATTTGCAACGAGGCAGCGACACAGAAGTATGGAGCTGAGGCAGTCCCTGCTGTGAAAACACAGCTGATGGATTTCGCCAAAAACGCTCTGAAAAGTGGAGTAACTAACCCACACCTGTGTCAATATTTGCTCACGCAGGGAGAAGGCGATTTAGAGTCACTAATTCAAAAAGCCTTGGACATGGAGAAATTACAACAAAGGGCTACATTCGTCCAGACTCCTCTGGTACAAGCTCCTCCAATGGCTCCAGTAGACCCAGATTTACGAGTGAGAGCTTACTATAGAGCTCCTTACTATAAAATGCCATCAACACCTATGTTCGCATCACCTCGAGCTCCAAATCCAAATCAGTTTTCACGCAATGTGAATAACTCAGGTTCATCACAGTCACGACAAAGACCATTTACAAACACTGATGCCAGAAACTCGGATACAGATGCACTGGTCCGTAACATCACGTGTAATTTCTGCCAGCGAAAGGGTCATACATATACAGATTGCCTTAAGCGCAAGAGCACCCCTTTCTGCTCAAACTGCAAAATCTATGGACATGACGTCCGTGATTGCAGAAAAAGTCAACAGACCCAACAAATTGTTCCTCCACGCCTCTCCAACAGATCTACACAAGAGCAACACAACACAAAAAGTCCTCAAGTCTTCAATATAAGACTCAAATGCACCTTTTGTGGTCGCCGAGGACATGCAGACGAAGACTGCCGCCAGAAGAAAAAATGGGAAGCCCGGAGTCAGGGAAACGACATGCAGTCGACCCAAAACTCCCCGGCTCGACTATAAACCCAACAAAAAAATTAAAAGGGTCACCTCAAGCGCCCGAATCCGGTGTCCCTACAGTGAAACTTCCACTGGACATAAGCCTTAACGGCCATACAAAACTAGTAGTGGACACTGGCGCTGAGGTTAGTATTATTAAGAAAAGAGCAATTAAAGACCTCAAGATAATTAATTCCAATGAGGCATGCACTTTACAGACCCCTTTTGGAACCGGAAAGACATTGGGAAATTGCAAGGGCAACTTCAATTTTAAAAATAAAATTCCCTGCAAGTTTCAGGTGGTACAAAACCTGCCAGGTCTTTCCGATGACGGCCTATTAGGAAACGATTTCCTATCAAACAATTGTAATGTTGAAGGCCCAAATAAAGCACTCAAGTTTCCTTGTACGGAAACAAATCCCGAAGAGTTCACCGTGCCCTTGTCATGCAAAACGGACAAGCTGTATTCCAGAAAAGCAGTCGAAGTGAGGTCAGTTGCTGAAAAGATGGAACCTAAACAGGTTAAGCTATCTACATGCAGTGTCTCCAAGGCATCTCAACAGAGTAATGCTGGCTGCCAGGTTCAACAAGAGCCGACGGAATACGAAAAGAGCTGTCTGGGTGATCAAGAAACCAGCGATATGAGGCAGCATCTGGTTACTTTAGAGGAACCGATATGCATACCTGCTAGGTCACAAATTATCACCACAGTCCCGTTACGAGTGAAGGAAGAAATGCTCTGTTTATCTAAAGAGATAGGCGACGGAGTCTTCCTGGCCAACAGTTTACTCCCTACTGGGAAAGAAACAGTGCTAGTTGCCATACTCAACATTAACAATTTTAAAGTAGTCATCAACAGCTTATTATTACAACTGCTCCCTATATATGACTACGCCGTCATCCCAATAGGAGAAGGCACTGATACACAACACGTTCTCAAGCCGAATAAATCGCAAGCGAATAACACAAACATCAGTGAGATTCCCAAGGCGGAACAGAAGTCAAGCAAGACTTCTTTCTCCAGAATACCTAGATATAAGTTACTAACGCGGCCCAAGAGCCCCATACAAGACGTGTGCAAGCTCAGTAAGACCCGAACAGAGGCAGCAATGACTCCACCGTCCAATAGAGTAAATTATAAAAAAATTTCGAGGCCCAAGAGCCCTATAAAAGATGCGAGCGAGATCCAGAAGCCGATAAGCAAGATGCCGAGGACTCCTCCGTCTAGTTTACCTAGATTTAAGATATATACGAGGCCAAAGAGCCCTATAACAGGTGCGTGTGAGCTCAGTAAGACCTATTCTCAGGCAAAGACGACTCCACCACCCAACCAAGTTAGTGTTAAGAAACAACAGTGGCCCAAGAGCCCTATCACAAGTGCGTGCGAGCTCAGTAAGACCTACTTAAAGGCAAAGTCGACTCCACCACTTAATAAAATTAGTATTAAGAATACAAGGTGCCCCCTGAGCCCGATAAAAGACGCGTGCGAGATCCGTAAGACCTCATTGAAGGCAAAGTTGGCTCTACCGTCAAATAGTATTAAGAGAACCAATTTTTCACGGCCTATTAGCCAAAATACGAATGCGTGCGAGTACTTGGACCAATGTAAAGTACCCATAAATTACGGTACTCCACCAATAAAAAAGCAGGAAGCACAGGCCCTGCCGACTAGTAAAGTAAGTAAAAATGCTCACAAAAAAAGGTTACAACAACCTAACACTAACGTAAGCTTTTCGGAAAATACAGCTATCTTACAACACGTAAGATACTTATTTCCGGATCATGAAGATCCCACACATACTCCGCGAGTCAACAGGTTAGACCAAGAGCTCAGCCTAGACCCAAATCTAAATGCGGAAGAAAAAGCTTCGATATCCGAACTCTGCTACGAGTACAACGATATCTTCTTTATAAAAGGTGATAAGCTCACATACACAAATGCTATCACCCACAATATCCCTTAAATACAAGATCAAGCGCCCATAAATCAAAAGGCCTACAGACTACCAGAGACCCAGAGACAAGTAATCAACGAGCAATTAAGAGAAATGCTAGAAAACGGGATAGTCCAAACTAGCAAAAGCCCTTGGAATTCACCCTTATTAGTTGTCCCCAAAAAGGCGGGACCCGATGGTGAAAAAAGGTGGCGCGTCGTTGTCGATTTTCGCAAATTGAACGAAAAGACAATTGGCGACGCATTTCCGCTACCCCGAATCGAGGATATTCTTGACCAACTAGGTCATGCCAGGTACTTTACCACTCTCGATTTGGCCAGCGGCTATCATCAAGTCTTAGTCGACAAAAAAGATCGACATAAGACCGCTTTTAGCACTAATTACGGGCACTACGAATTTAAGCGTATGCCATTCGGACTCAAAGGAGCTCCCGCTACATTCCAACGCCTCATCAACTTCGTTCTGACAGGCCTACAAGGCCTCGAATGTTTCGTTTATCTTGACGACATCGTCATTTACGGGAAAAACCTAAATGACCACAATGATAAACTTCGCAAAGTCTTCGACAAATTGAGAGAGAACAACCTCAAACTGCAGCCAGAGAAGTGCCAGTTCTTGAGACGAGAAGTTGTTTACCTAGGGCATAAATGCTCTAGCAAAGGTGCATTACCAGACCCCAGCAAAACGGCCTGCGTCCAAACATTTCCTGTTCCCAGAACAGTAAGGCAAGTTCAGTCCTTTTTAGGACTCGCCAATTACTATAGGAAGTTCATTCCGGACTTCTCAAAAATAGTTCGTCCAATTACGAATTTACTCCGAAAGGATGTAAAATTCACTTGGACCGAGAAATGCCAAGAAGCATTTCAAAGCATTAAAAATGCTCTAATTTCCCCACCACTTTTAATCTATCCAGATTTCTCTAAACCCTTCAATCTTACAACGGACGCCAGCAACGAAGCATTAGGCGCTGTGCTTTCCCAAGGAGAAGTGGGAAAAGACCAGCCTATCGCCTATGCAAGCCGAACGCTGAACAAAGCCGAGAGAAATTACTCCACTATTGAAAAGGAGTTATTGGCTATAGTCTGGGCCACTAGAAATTTCCGATGCTACCTCCAAGGCAGGAAATTCACGGTCTATACTGACCACAAACCTCTCAAAGGTGTCTTTAACGTTAAAGACCCGACTTCCCGTTTGGTGAGATTTCACCACAAATTATCAGAAA